>OX494441.1:4800000-6079702 GCA_950381575.1 Plusia festucae | reverse complement strand
AACCTGTGGGCCAACATCCCACATATATCCCCTATAGCTGTTGGTTTTTCAAATTGATAAAAACTTGAGCAACGGATATATTATGAGCCAAAATTAAACATCAAAATAAAGCAATGAAAACCAACATCTTGTTTGAAACCACGTTTTGTTAACATAATTAATTATAAAATAGAATAGCTGTGTTAATTATACAGAAGAAATTGATGTTCTGGGAATTAAACACTGTTTATTACCAGGAAAGATAAATTATTTATAGCGGAATAAAATAAGATAATTAATGGTTAATTAATGGCGCAATTATTCATTCAATGAAGCAAATTCGGTTTAATAACCCAGAGGTACATTTTATTTTTTATTTCTGGTATTGTTTTTGTTTTGTATGTGAATATTGGTTTTTGACAAATAGATTGTTTTAGTAACTTTTCAGTCGTACAATTAAAAGTAATAACTTCAAATAGCTGTCGGCTTCCAGTCTCACCGGATTTAGGTAAATAACGTATTTTACATGGAGCGACTGCCTATCTGTCCTTCACAACCCTTTGCAGAATTGTACTCATCAATGGGGACAATTCTGTAAATCAGTCATACGTACTGTATTAACAGTAGGTATACCATATTATGACTAATTGTCAGAATTGTAATGACTTAATTTAACGACTGTCAAAGATCATTCCATGACAATCAGGACCAACGGCTTATCGTGCTTTGTGCATCCACAGACCAACTGCAGCGAGCGCGGCTTAACATATAATTGGTCGAACCGGCTTCAACTTAGCCACGAGCCCCTCTTCATTAATATGTATTATTAAAAGTATCTTTCATCATCATAATCATCATAGCAATTAATCAATTTCAGATTAGAACAAACCTTAATAAATTAAATAAAAAATTTACAACGAAAAATTAAATGATGAACATAGGTTTACCTAAGCCTTTCGTTCATATCTATTCAGTCGTTTTTACTCAAAAGTGATACAGATATCAATCATTCTCACAAATTTCACAATTATACAGTACCCGGCACGTAACTTGGCAAGATTCGTTACGAGTTCATCTCACGTTTTACCCTTCTTATGTACATAAATGTAATATTTTTTTTTTTAAATAAAGATTACTAGCAGTAATACACTCGAGCAATAAAACTAAGCTTTTGTTGCACATAATATGAAAATACGCTTTCACTACTCCAAAACATTACCAAGTTACTTGCCGGAACTATAATCTTAAGGATTAATCTAAACTTCCAATAAGTCATGAATAAATTAAGAATATCTTAATCAGCTTAATGACATCGTTTCACTGAGTATTGTGCAGTAATACCGAAGCTAAACGATAAGCAATAGCGGAATCTCCAGAGAATTGCACCGATTAAGTTCGCGTCCCCATTCGTCCCTAACTAACTACAGTATAATTTAATTTCAGTAACTACACTCTGATGGTTTAGCATTCAGTTACTGTTGTGGTTTACAGTCTTGTTTAACCATTAAATAATTATATTGATACTGTAGTGTTTTAACTATTTTTTTATGAAATTTTATGCTAGCTACATTTTGATTATTTCAGTAGGTATACGATTGGTGGCAAAATAGTAATATAGATTCGTTTAGATACTTGAGACTCATTGAAGACATTTTCTATATATAATATATGTATAAAATTCTCGTGTCAAGGTGTTTGTAATTAAACTCCTCCGAAATGGCTCGACGATTTTCGTGAAATTTTGTGTGCATATCGATTACTTAGGTCTACAAATCGGACAACATCTATTTTTCATTACCCTAGATGGCAGAACAACGTTTGTCGGGTCAGCTATTATTATATACAGCGTGTAACAAAAATCCTGTCCGATCTCTAAGAGTATTAATCGGTATCGTACTGCGAACACATACAGAAGCCGATAGAAAATAATTAAATAAAAATAAAACTGATCTAAGGCAACAGCAACACTGACCGTTCCTCAAAGTTCATGTAGTTCCTACCTATTTTTTGTGCCTAAGAAGCCTCCTATGAGAGGCGGATCATGAACGCCTTTATTGGATAGGACAGGAGTTTTGTTACATATTGTATAGAGATGGAGTGCAGAATGCTAAACTTTTCATTCACAAACTATTAATGTCTAATCTTGTATACATTATTAGCATATCCTATTGGTATTTACAGGTAGATTCGCCCCATCCTCTACCGCTTTCTAGATGTTCTCTCGGACTGTAAAGAAGAAGCCGCATAACGTAATGCCCGGCAGCATAGTAGGTACCCCAGCTTTAGGTACAAATAATAAATGTAAAAGGGAACCATTGCACATAAAACTATTTAAGTACAAACTACAGGACTTACTTATATATATGTCGCAGTAAGATAGATAAAGCCGTAATATAGTTATATCCCTAGGGATATAATTATGTACCGTAACATAGTTATACGAAAGCGATTCTTTACTATCTCACTAGGAATACTATTTATAGTTATAAAACGGTCGAAGTTTAGTGATATACTTATAGGTATGTATTACTAGATTAAGTTCAGTGTTATAAATATAATTATACACCACAAATATTAATCTCATTATTTTAGTTATTTTGGTTATTTTTATTTTACTTTTATTTAACTTGCACACTGTTTACTTTTTCGCCTTATTCGCCACTTTTCCTAATACGGGCCTGTTGGCAGGGATTTCTTATAAAAGAAGCTGACTCTTTGTACATTTACAGTCTTCGTGGTTTGGTAACCGGATTTGTATGAATATGGTTGTAGGTAGTCGAACCCGGGCAAGTATCAATGTGACTTTTTCGAAGTTAAGTACTGTCTTAAATATTCTAAGATACCATAGTCAAAAATTGTGTCTGATGTTTTGTTCACGTTTTAATATTACGTGTGTACATGAATTATTATTAAATAAAATAAACCAGACATATCTTCCTTCTTTTGTACGTCTGTGGTATAAATAACATAATTCCGTACCCTCGATATTTCGTCATATAAACGTCATTGCAACTTTTTGCTTGTCCTTTCTTATTCTTTCCTTATTGCTATAGCGGTTGCGTCAGGCCATAAAAAAGTTACATAACGTTGACTCTGGTTAAGTGTAACTATGTTGTGCAGATTGCGTTTGTTTTTCTTATTCACTTGTTATGATTCCAAGCGTGTTCTATTAAGTATTACTTTGTATACAGTAATAAGTACTATCAGAATCATTAATATCACGACCTTATTCTCTATACTTTGAAAATGACATAATATTGTACAATAAACAATGTGAATTTTTATTTTATGATTAAAACATTTAGGTATCTAGTGATGAAATAGAGCAAAGATATACCTTAAGTCATTCAAAATATTTGAATACTGCAACATACTTTAGAACCATAAAATCTCAAGGCACATACTTAGTGAGCAAAATTAACAATTCTTAAAAATAAAAGTTTTATTTTCGTAATATATAAATACTTTAAAAGCAAGCACAGATGTGGCAAAGCGAGCTACTATGACTGGTAAGCAAACGTCCCCTGCATCCCAAAACTTTATCTAACGGTCGAAGTTACGATCTCGTGTTAACATTATCGATTTTTTATAAGGTGTTGCATTAAATTGATTTTTAAGTATTATATTAAATTTCAGTATATAATAACGGCCTATAAATGTCCCAATGCTGGGCACAGGCCTCTTCTCATTTAAAGAAGTAACGAGCATTGATCACCACGCTAGCCTACTGCAGGTTGGCGATTTCAGATAAAAAAAATTGGAATCCATGTTTCCTCACTATGTTTTCCTTCACCGATTGTCAATGATGTCTTAGAATAATTAAGAAAGTACATATAACTTTGAAAAAGTCACATTGGTGCTTGCCTGTAGTGGGTTCGAACTTGCAACCTTGTGCATGAACCGCTAGGTTACCGCGACAGTTTTATTAAATTATACTTTTCTGACAGTAAAAATATCTATTACAGAAAATTTACAGAATAATTACGTTATTACCGACAGGCAGGATTAGGCAGTTTAAATCGAATCAAAGTAGAAATAACCATGTTTATTTCCCCACGAGAGGCAATTGCAAAACCATTAGCAATCATCACTAAACCTATATACCGAGCTTTATCACCAAAAGCAAAATTAGCAATAATATTAGGTTGATTTTCAAACTTGATTGAAGAAACTTCTAGTCGATCGTTTGGATTATTGTCACATACCCTTTGTTTGTCAGTTTAATACAAACAAATAATTGTTTTCCGTATGTCTACATTTCAAACTTAATGGAAACCAAGTAATTAAAGTGAATGTCGAATTCAATTACAACACAATACCCTTTTCAGGCATCGTAAATTTATCTACATATAATCCTCCTTGTGTTGATGTAGGCCTACGCAAGATTTCATTTGTCATACGGCCGATCCTATCTCGGTAGCTACGTCATCTCTATACAAAATACTTCTTACCATCTTAGATAATACAAGATAAATGAAATTCCAGCCATTAGGTATAGCTTTAAGGCTCAAAATTCAGCACCTTATACGTTATCTAACGTAATTAAACAACCTTAAAAAAAACGTAAAGTGGTAAACCTAAAGAAAATTAAGTACGTTGTTAGATACACCATTTTCTAAAATATTACTAACCCGGCAAATAATACAATTTGTAGTTACATTTTGATCGGTATTCTAATTTCTATTTCAAATCTACAATATCTACTGTTTCAATTTAGGTATCGGAGCTTTCTCTATTATTCTATTTGTCATTTGCCTTTGCTCATTCGTAGATCCTCTCAAGACCCTCGTGACCTACTTGTCTATAATAACAATATACTGAGATGTCATCTTCTTAGCTCCAATTATTGTTTGGGAGATGAAGCATTGCGTACTTGTAGCGTTTCATGCTTATTATTGTCAAACTAGCTGTTGCCCGCGGCTTCGCTCGCGCGTAAAGTATTATAGAAACGTCTTGCCGGAAACATTGATTGAATCATAACAAAACTTAATACTTTTCTTCAGTCATTGACGTTTCGCGAAAATATTGTTTTTGAAACTTTTTTATGATAAACTCTTTGTTATGTGTTCTTTCTTTAAAAATTATCATAGTGTGCGAGCGTTCCAGAATCAGTGAGTCAGTGAGTCAGTGAGTCAGTGAGTGACGTGGGCTTTTATAATAGAGATGCAATGAGTTTATATGACATGTAGCCGATGTACAGTTAGCAACAAAAGATGATCAACCAAATCAGTTTTACAACTAAAATATAATTAAATTATAAGCCCATAAATTAAAATTGCGATTATAAAACAACTAGCCTTATGCTTATTTGCCACGTTATGGATTTTATTGCATACTGGCCAATTTTGGCGAAGGCCACCGTTATCACTTAGGGGTATAAATAGTTTACGCCTATAATATACAAGTACATACTATTATAATGTTTAATGATTGAATCATTTATAAAATGAATGTTGTTTACAGAAAAAAAAAACAAGTTTGTATTAACCCCGCTAGCGGTAAAAGCGTTCTTCAAATGTTTCAATAATTATCGATCTCTAGCGCTTCTGCTATCAACTCGTCATACAAATTTTTAACAAATAATTACCTCATAAAAAACAAATGAAAGAATTTATTTTTTTATTTTTATTATAACTTCCGTGAGACGAATTCATAATTATTTAAACATTCAACGGCTTACTCACGCGCATATTCGGGATCATCCGACTAGTTTCAGACTCAATAGGAGTCCTTAATCATGAGCTGACGCGGCGGCGGTGTCGCGAGTCGTACTTTTTAGACAATTGATGTAGAATAAAAAATATACTTGTTAAAATATCTAAAGATACCGTACAAAATTATTCGAGGTCAACTGTTCGAATACTTATTTACTCAATTAACGTTACACAACTTGCTTACGAGTAGGTTTGTAGGTAAATTGTGTGTATTCTGAGAAAACCCTTTGAAGCAATGTTTTAGTAGCATTCTTTGTACTTACAAGTTTTCCTTAAAAAGATATGTTTTGTCAGAAAATTCTATTACATTTGAACGACCGCGACGCGACGAACAATGTAAGACCATATTTAACTCAAGCTTTTCTGGAGTTCTGTGAAAATAACCAACATACTTTTAAATAAAAAAATAAAAAAATAAATAAATGTGGACAACATCACATACATTGCTCCGAATCCAAAGTAAGTAGCTAAAGCACTTGTGTTATGGAATCCAGAGACAACGAAGGTACCACAAACACCCAGACCCGAGGCAATGTAGATAAGTGTTTTTCTACATTGACCCGTCCGGGGATCGAACCCGGGACCTCAGAGCTGACGACACCTTGAAAACCGGTGTGTACGCCACTCGACCACGGAGGTCGTCAAATTTTATATTATACTTGTAAAGAATTACCTTGAAATTAATTTGAATGCTATCCACACTAAACATAGGCCTCGAAATCGTATAGAGTAAACCTCGCGATAATCACTACTTAGTGACAGTACCTACCTACGTAAATTACCAAGTCCTTAAGTTGCCATTACCTATTAAATATTTTAGCTGATTTTCTGATTCGGTAAGTGAAAATAATGTACGTGTATACTTTACACATCATAATGAAGTTAGTTTCCAAGTTGTTTTTTTACTAAATTGCTCTAGTTTAGTTTTGAAGACAAAAAGAAAATATTTTGTCGGTTTCCTTTTCATTGCCTACCAGAGTTAGGTAATTTCAGTTATATTTAAGACAAAAAGGAACGAGTAAGATTTTTAATAACAGTTTATTTCGTCTCGACTGTCTTAGAACAAGCACTTTCGTTGTTATTGGAACAGAACCAGATTTAATCCTCGCTGACATTGTTCAACATTTTTATTACAATCTTCTTAGAGAATCCTTGAAGGTTTCTTTGTAGATTTGTTTATTTCGTTTAAATACTTACTTATATTTTCAAGGTAAGAAGTTTTTATTTTTAGGTTACTTGACTGGTCTCTTGATATACTTAGTGGGACCCTGACTTCTAAATCATCTTCTAGTTCGTGGGTCTATTCCCACCCCGATTTTTTTATGAGCGCTTTTATTATTTATGCATTACAAAATGTGTATACCTAACTATGTTTGTTAGTGGAATGGTCGCAATAATACAGGCTCTTCTTAGGTTGGGATCAGACGGCCGTATGTGACTTGCCCCAAGATTTTATTTCATTCTGCTAATTTAATGAATATCTATATTTATTGTTATCCAACTTAAAGCAACATCTACTTACACTGTTTAATTAAGACGAACTTGTATGTATTTACGTTTGTGTCACTTTCTCATGTGTGTTTAAAAAAAACTTCATGAATTTACAAAACGAAGAAGACAAAACTTTAGCTAAACATCTTGTATTGGTCAGAAGTAATATATATATATTTTTTTTTCACCTCAATTCAACTCAGTCTATCGCCTCGCTCCACAGCTGGACATAGGCCTCTTCCAAGATGCGTCTCAACACCCAATGTTTAAGGCATTTTAAGATTCATCGACTCTTAAATTCTTTATTTCCCAGTTCATTTTATTTAGATCTAAATTCTTTAGGTATCCCTAAACTTGAAGGTATAAAGTTGGCTGAGTTTCGTCACAGTTTGCGGGAACAAAAACCTAATTCGGAAATTCCTAGTCTTTTGTCTAGCGTGTGTTAAAACTTACATGGAACAGTGGCAAGCTCTGTTCAATTTGTTAGTTTAGTTTTCTTTTTGGAAAGTAAATATATCAGGTTGAATCTTCGTATGTGTTTTTAGAAGTTGAAATTGTTTTCTACGGAATTTTGTGTACGTCTGTGACACAGGCTCTGTTCGTGCTGAGTATAACAATGAAAATAAGCTGAAGCTAGACTGGACCTAATATGTCTATATCTACTTATATTTTAAATAATATTATTATGTTAAATGATCCGCCTAGTTCACACTAACTTCGACGTGTACACAAGAAATTATAAGACTCACATTTGTCCAAATGTGACACTAGCTGAATAAAACCAACACAAATATGTATTATTATACAAGAATATTTTTATGGAGTTCGTATATTCAACGAGGTAATCAGCTGCATAAAACTGAACAATTTTTTCCAAGGAACATAGGTCCAAATCATAAATTTAAAATCAATTTTTCATACAAACATAATAAAGTCATGTGACCTCTCACTTTGTATGCATATTTCATTTTAAATTTTTAGATTTCGACCTCTGTTCCCTAAGGAAAGCTGTTTAGTTTTATGCACCTGACGTCGTTGAATACGCACTCCATAAAAAATAATCCTGTATATATTTTTTGTAATAATAAAACTACAGCCTAATAGTAAACTAAGCAAGTAGTTACCATAAAAAATTGCCTGAAATTCAGTAACGCGGAACCTCGGAAGTTAATCACTTATAGAATTTTCTCGGTCACTGTCCATCTTCTCGTAAATCTTCGTCAACTAAACTGTCACCTTTATAAAGACATACAACCTTTTTACAAAGGGACGTCCGGTCGCCAGCAAGAAAGGATCAGCCACAGTTTGGTGACGTCAGCAAGAGAATATCGGGAGATACTGACTTCTAGTTATAAAAGGTATTGTAACAATGAAACGGATGTTTTGTCATGCATACCCATTACGTGTTTATGAGGTTGGTATTTTTTTTCAGGAATAATGAAACATGTACCTTAAGCAAAGCTGCTTAAATAAAAATGTGTGCATCTTGACAATACTAACTACTTAATTTATATAATGCTTAATAATTGCAGGCTCTTGATAAAACTTTTTTTATTTTTTTAGTAATTGTGACAGATTTAAATTATTATGTAAGGACGGCGACACAAATTGTATAACTATATACCTAGTTTGTTAGGTTGTGACGTAATAAAGGAATGTTAAAACCTGGTATGTGATTTATAAAAAAAATACTTATAATTGTGAAATACCGTAAGAAATGGTAAAGATTATTATGCAAAACAAAAATAACAAATTTTTCATGACAGTTTTCTTAAACGGAGATTAATCTCACAATTTATTTCATTCATTGTTTTATAAACTTTTAATTAATCTATTAGTACCGTACTTTTCGGATACTAAATAATGGCGGCTAATAAAAATCTTTACTGTTACTAACGAAGTTTATATCAGAACCTATGAAGAGAGATTACCTGTGTTATCACAGGATTATAACTATACGTACTTAGAGCTACCCATATAAGTCTAGCCCAACGTTAAAGTATGAATATGACGAACTAAAATCAAAACATCAATCAAGGTACCTACGTAAAATATGAAATGTGAGCAATTTTAACTATACTACCTAATATATAGTAATAGGCGTATGCTTATAAAGATACTTTAGATACTACAAAAAAGTTTATTTTTGTATTTTTTTAACGAATCGACACAAAATCAATTAAACCTTATGCTTCACTAGCCCTAAGTAACATAGGCTATATTAAATTCCTTACCATACCTTACGTTATTATGAATACATGACTATAAAATATAACATTGAATAATTAATGTAAAATAATTATCCTTTTACATTGCACCAAATCATGCTTCCTTATGTAAAATCATAATTCCTAAAGTTGGCTTAGAATGAAACAATATAAATAAAATTAAATGTAATGTTTATAGAGACGAAAGTAAAACTTTGAAATAGGCTGAATTTTAAAAGTTCCGAATTGTAACAGTCTTTACAAATCTAAACATTAAGTATATAAAAAAAATTGAAGTAAATAATTCCAACAGCTGGTACCAGACCTGCATTTATTGGAGAGTCACATACATGTTAGAAGAGGAATTTCAAATTAAATAACTCGTTCAAAACTTTTCGAGACAACACAAGCTCATCATACTCCAATTTACTCATATCTTTGGGTTTTAGTAAAATTTTCTAGTTTGCCTTATTCTTACTCATCCACCGTTTGCCGCTATAAAACAAAGTTCAAGCCCGAAAGGTGGCCACGTCCGTCCTATTTATTGCCAGCACCAACTTACGGGTCGGCAAGGTAAACACTCTGAAAAAAATATGAGCGCAATAGAATTTTTAGACCGACGATACGATACGAAATGGTTTAGGGGCTGCTTGTGAGATTTCGGGTCTTTGATCTTTGTGAAACTGATCAATATTATATTTCACGGGCAGGTATACATTTTTTTAAGCTTTATTTCATTCTCAAAGGTAAAATTTATTTAAGGTAAGTTTTAAGTGTCTACATAATTATTATAAATGCGAAAGTTTGGATAGTTGGATGTTAATTTTGCAATTTTGCCGGAATGGTTTCTCGGGTTTAGATAAAATTTTCTTCCATAATCCTTTTTTTTCTTCATTTTGACCCAGGGAAATCCTAATGTACTTTCCCCGTCCTGTGGAAGTCAGAGGTGTATGCTAGATTCTTACCGGCTAAAACAACTGTACCTAGTGCTTCTCCCTCTCCACATAGCGGAGACCATGCGGTACCGCGCTGCAAATTAACGCGATGCAGAGAGATACCTGGATTAACCTACTTTTTATCATGTTGAGGCCTCGAGAAAAGAAATTATGCAGGTAAAGCCACAAGGATTGACTGGTATCTACTAAAACAGTAATTGCCACTGCCACAACCTTCGCAGCAGTCTTCCCTTGTAATGAAGCCAAAGTCATAACTTAAGGAAAGTCTTTTTATGTGACATTGATATTCCATGTCAGCACACCCGACACTCACTCATTTAAATCGCTTAAAATGTATTTAAAAAATAATTAACATTTACCACTCTCACAATTAGGTACGTAAAATTGGAAACTCAAAGCCCACATGGTTTTTCAATCAAAATATACTCATAGATAAATACAATGTTAATGAGAAGCAAGAAAATTTGTACCAACATTTACATTGTCCTAGCACCTAATGTCTGGAACGAAACAATATTAAATATGTATTTCAGAGTCGTCGAGAAATTGTATTTACCTACGTACAATATGTTAAACTAAAATCCTACAAGTACCTTTGTTATGTTATGTTATTTATAGAGCCAAAAACCTTTCTGTGTTGTCCAGAATAATATTAAACGTGTAACACATTTTATTGTAGTTTCTTTTCGTAGGAATGGTATACATTTCTTATGTTGACTTTGTTTACCATTAGTGGTTTTCTGCTCTGAAGTAGATATAATTACGTTACTGGAACACAAGCCTACAGCGATTCTGTGGCTTTTGTATAACCTTATATAACACAAAATCGACCGCTAGTTACTGGTAACTAAGGTTTACGAAAATCTTCTACAATTTTCTTTAGAGTTAGCATGCTGACAGACGTCAGTTTTCCACGTCTAGTGTCAAGAGTATCTCTATTCTTAGGTATCCTTATATTTAATTAACACAATCTTATTCTTTTTAATCTGTTTAAACTGGAAGACATAAGACTTACAACAACTAATGATAGACATTCATATTAATTGTATTGGTAATTATACCTTTGATATAAATAATAATTTAAAGAGGGCAAACGATTTTGTGATTAATTTTGGTATTTGTTTTAACATGTTACCTACCAAATGTGTTACTTTTTTCGTTTCCTTTGTCACTGACTGTGTTTGTCGCAGGTGTGCTGGCAGACATTTAAAAATAAATGAGTAGTACCTTTGTATCTATTTGATCTGTATATGTTCGTATTTTTTGTCATATAACGAATATTAATAATATTATTCAATCTACTTAGAAAATAAATAAGCCTATCGCGATCAGCTGCTGGATAAAGGCCTCGCCCAAGTTGTGCCACAACACCCAGCCTTCCGCACCCAGTCTTGCCCAGCCACCTTTTTCAAGCCATCGGTTCATCTGGCTGGGGGGCGTCCACACGCGTTTATTGCGTAGGTCTCACTCAAGGTCTCGTCTGCACCAAAGGGTATCATCGGCCCCTCGACAAACATGATCAGCCCTCTGCACTTAACCTTACTAAATCTGCAAGATATTATTATGTCGGTCACACCGGTTCTTGCTTACAACGATGTTTATTATTTAATTACCATTCGTGCCATCTCAAAAAAATTAAAATAACTTGTGTGAATGGTTCCGTTAAGGCCGTATATGCCCCATGACAACAATTTTTGGAGGTAGGTTAATTCCCACACACGGTTTGTATGGCAAAGCATATTTAATGCACGTGTTCCAGCCAAATCAAGGGCTTACAGGCTAAAATGGTTATGACATTTTTATTGCACTCTAAAATGAAACGTGGTCCAAATGTAATGAAAATGTATGGTAACGCGAAAAAATTTGACGTAACCGCGTTTTATTTAATTTTGTATGTCAACTGACAGGGAAAAACCCGCGTTTGTCGTTTTTATATTTAGAGTCATTTAAAAAGAAATATGGAATGTGTTGCGAGATATGCCAACCAGAAGAATTATGCCAGTCAGCCTTATGTGTATAAATGTAGCTATTTGTAACAGTAGCTTAATAATCATTTTAGTTTAGCTAATTAAGGAACCTATGAGCTAGGTTGTTTGTGTTAAAATTGTAAAATAAGGACTTTAAAGATTTATTTTTATTTGTATGATTTTAATCATAACACAAAATATTAATTAAAATGTATACCAGCATCAGATTACTTTGCAACTCTCGAAGTATTTTACAAATTAATCAATTTGTTGGAAAAGAAACCCTCCAAAATATATATACCCACCGCGAACCTATAAACATCCAATCAATAAACAACAAGCAAAACCATGCAAAATTAAACAATCATTCAGACACACGCATGCGCCGTATATAATTCATTACCAGTCTACGAGATGAATGCGATCGCAGAACTTATTGTATATAAATCTGTACACCTTGTTGGAAGCATCCATCGTGGAACAAAGCGGAAAGTGCGAGAAACCCACGACAAAGGCTGTCAACGTCAATTTTGACGTAACAATTGCGTTATCGCGGTGTGACAACCAATAGCTTGCGCTCGGTGACAACCCTAACTAATTGTGTAAGCGTGGAGTCAGGGCTCTCAAGTGTAGCCTTAGATAAATTAAATCAGTTCCTTTTATCCTTGCACTATTCTTCTTGGTAGAGAAAAAAATGTCAAGAAAAGTGGCATTATCTACTTTTTTAAGTTAGGTACACTTACCGACCCCTAATAATATTTAGATAAGTTTTAAAGTCGATCGACTAAAAAGGTTACGAAAACCAGTAAAAAGAAACTCAAATTTCATTTAAAAATTAATTTAATGATGAGACTAAATAAATACCAATCATGGTTTCAATTGTATTTACAATAACTATCTTATAAATAATCCGATCATCGTGTATTTACATTAATGGCTGTACAAAAAAAATCCAATCACTGATAACACCGAACACAGTTCACACCCAACTATTTCAACAGTCATTAAAACTAGCAAAATTTCGTGGGCCAATGTTCTCGTGTTAAATATTTACACTTGATATATTTATAATGAAACGACAAATAAAACAAAACTTAGACGAGCAATGTATGACGCTAGTCTTGATATAAGGTAGCGTTTATTCATAGGCGGAGCGGATGAGCGAGGCGCTCTTTCGTCCGCCATGACACTTGACGCGACTACGATACGGCGGCCACTTGTGCCATCGTTTCGGGTTTCTTCAGCTGCCGAAACGCTGCTTACTTCTGGCGGCACGCAGTTAGGAGGCTTTTCCTGCTGAAATTAATACCTATTACTCTCCAGTAAAATATTTCACGTAGATGAGTGTTTTTTATTGCATGTGTAGGTACAGTTTTTACTAATCCAAAGATTTACTGGCATACTTCGCGTCGTATTCTTATAAAGTAGAACAATCGACAAATACGATTATTTGCAAAGCAAAGTTGTGTAGTACTTTGTTAGTAACTATTGAATTAAGTAAGCAAAAAATATATAGTAAGTAATTTTCTTCTATAACAATAGTGACGTGAATACGAAACTTCGACGTAATGATATAAAAACTTGTAAACTTCGTTCATATTTCCCTTTGTCTGAAAAGTTATTTATGCTAAAAAAGAGGCCGAAATATTCATAAAACTGTGATACAAAATAAGGGGAATATCGTTTGATTTATTATTCTTTGCTTACCGGTGGTTGGGTAAAGTTGATTTTCTCCTGACACCTTCTCGATTGATGGGCGATGCACGCAGCATACGCGATCGCATGAGGTATGTAGCTCTGTTCCACTACTCCAGCAAACAATATTGTTGCCATGGGACCTGGACACATAACACGTATTTTAACACCTAAATAAATTAAACCGTTCTTTCAAAATATTCATTTATTTTTTGTATATACAGTTATAAAAGTAATAATCACAATGTTATAGCTGTCAAACTGTTAATCAGAGTTTCTAATCCCTAATTCTATAATCACTAGTCTCCAACATCCCCTTCGAACCTACCAAATGCTGAGTCTTTATTCACAAAAAATTACACTTTTTACTTCTACACAATTACATATCCAATGATGGTTTAAATGTAACAAAATCTAATCATGCTGTTACATGAAAAAAAAACTATTTACCGAGAGCATAAATAGGTACATCTTCTCCTCCATGAGTAGCCCATTGTCTAGGCACTGCTGCTGCGTGGACAGCGTCAGCTGAAGCAGCAGCAGAGGCTGTAGTATTTAATGGCAAAGCTCTTGGCTCCGAATGTCCAGGCCCAGTGCCATATAGCAACGTAGAATAACGCAACCCATCAATATCAGACACCACAGTATCCGCACCTAAGAAATAATTGGAACTTGTAATCGCACCAAAAGTCTCAAGTATCTTGGACGAAAAGGCCTTTTAAGTTGAAGTATCTTTAATTAAATTTCAGAACTCTAAACAAACAATAGAAACGGTTTTAAAGTTATGTTACGTAAACAAAAAGTTTTTAGCACTCGATTTCAATTAAAATTAAATTTTCTTGCTTTAGAAAAAGATCGATGTTCCAAAAACTAATTTGGGCTACTTTCTACCAACTTTAGTACCTGAAAATTGGGTCGGAAGGAATATTAAATATTTTAGTTTAAAATTTTACCTAAAACTGGGTGTCCTCTTGGCGTAGCCTGTCCTCCAAAAGTCATTACATGACCGTGATCGGCGGTGACTACGATCAAAGTTTCAGCGGGATTAACCCTCTCTAATGCTGCCAACAGTGCGGTTTCTAACTCCAAAGTTTCGTCCAGAGCTCGATATGGATTATTGTAGTGATGTGCATGGTCTATCCTTCCGCCTAAATAAATAACACTCGATATTGTATAGCATTCACACATACAAAAGCACATGAGAAAAAGCTAAATTCCAAATTTTTGATGCGAATAAATTTGAGTTACATTTATTATCCTCAACTCATTTTGTAACATCAATAGTCATCAGTTAAAGAATTAAAATTTCAGAACCTATAGAAATATTTAAGATAGTTGAGTTTTGATTCGCAGCTTACCTTCAATGAGTAGAAAAAATCCTTTGTCATTTTTTGTTAGAATTGACAAAGCAGCTCTAGTCATATCAGCTAAGGATGGGTCATCTGCTTTCACAGCTGAGGTCGCGGCCGAGCCTTCTTCCGCGTCTGCTACAGCCCCACGTTCCGCATTGAAGTCCATATGGGAATATTCAAACAAACCTGTGTCATCAGAAATAATATTTGATTTGTTTGTATTGAATTAATTTCGTGGGTTTTTGAGGAAGACCATTATAAGAACCTTAGACGGTAGGTTCTCTAAGAGTGAAGATTATTAAGCTTATCACATATCTTCATGCCTCGTTCAGTTTTATATTATTTTTCGTGCCAATTTACATTCATTTGTTAGCAACCCAATCTCTGCAACATAAGGCTATCAACTATACCGAACAAAAACGAAGAAAAGTAAACAAAATTGCACACAAACATGCGGTTACGTAATTAAAAACTTTAACATCGCCCTTATTTACAACGTGCACACTACACATACTTCGCATCCCTACCAACTGATGCTGATAAATGGAGTTTAAAGTCACGTACAACACTGCGCACATGCGGAAAACTTTGTAATATCTCATTACTGCAGTTTAAGTACGTAACGTTGTGTTTGTATGATTTAATCGTTCTATTATGGTTTATTGCTGTGGGGAATTAGGAAATACGTTGAAGGCATTTTGAGTTTTCGTAAATCGTAATCGTATCAGTCGTAACCAATTTCACCACAAGCCAATTTACTTGGTTTATCTCCAGTACGAGTAACCTAATTTATGTGATGTTGTTTATTTTGAAGTGAGCTCATCTTTAGCGAGCGGATGATGAGTAATTAATAGAGTTTTAAAATACTAAGGAACATGATACAAAATTTTGGAATGAAGAATGTTGGTAACTGCTTAATCCATATTTGAAATGCAAATGCTACCTACTTTATGTCGGGCGGGTGAGATTAAAAAGGATTCAAATGGGATTACAGAACGGCGCCGCACTGATAATGTAAACTCGGTAAATGTAATCTGGGGAACGTAAATATTTCATAAATTCCAAAGAAGGTAGGCCGGAAGCATTTTTGGCCCAAGTTTCCTTGAACTAAGTAAGTCTCGACTTAGGGAATCATGTTGCCTCTCTTATATTAATTTTGTAGAGGAATTCTGAATTTTTATCGTCTCCTAATCTGTTCGTCGGGACAAAGTTAAGTTCAAGAAACACAATTTACTTTGTTGTTCTTAATAGATAACTTAGAAGGGATTTTGTCAAGTACGAGAGTGGAATGGTTTTCCAGTTGTTAAAGAAATTGTTGTGACTGAATTTGTTTTTCTAAAAAAAAAACAGTTTTAACTAGCAGACTTCTTTAGAGAAATTCGCTGGGTATCAAACATCATAATAATATAGCCTATAGCATTCAAAAATAAATTAGCTTCCTACTGGTGAAAAAATATTCGAAATCGGTTGTACTTAGTTCGAAATATTATTTCCCACAAAAATACTGACAAATCCACAAATTTACGTCTTTATATTGTTAGTGTACCACAAACTTTACGTCTTTATAATGTTAGTGTACCTAGACAATGTTGTATTTCTCGAAATAATGTTACAAGAACAAAAATTAGTAAACGTCAAACTGTTGATCTAATCCTTTGAATGATACTCATTCATTGTGTACGCGCTTTAAACAGGGGTCACCCAAAGTAGGCTTTGTGGGCACTCAAATTGTTGAGTAAGCTTTAACCCTTAAACAAACTGAACAAAGCACGCAAAAGGGACCGGTTTCTTTAATATTCCTACCGGTAGGTGAAGCGTTTAGAAAATTTGTATAAAAACGCAGTTTCGTAAAAGTAATGGCTTTTAAACTGTACCTTTAACTCATAATTTAAAGACATAATAAAGACTTTTTTGGTAGTTTTTTCCGCAAGTAAAAGTTTAATGTGATTTTCTTCGTTCCACCATAATGGTATTTCGGCGTTCCTATCGCGTTTAATCTTTATTTTACCGCGTTATTGCAAACAAACTGTATTGTTTTTAAGAAATATATTGGTGTATTTTTTATTACACGTACAGATTACGAGACGTATAGCGTAAATAAATTTAAAATAGATTTTTTCCGTTCTTTTTAAAGTCGAAGACATCACAACATATTATAGAATTATCTTTTAACGTTATGTTTGTGTTGTGTTGTGTTTGTGTCAAATACTCGTCGATAAGATATTCGGTGGGAAAATCGTCGATATTTATGTCAATGTATGTTCTCGTTCCACACATTTCATTTAAAAGTATAGTGCCGATAAGGGTAAATTGTGATTTGTATCTCCATTCACATCAAGTAAACAGGGTTTGCTGACAAGATTGAATTTTTTCTTTTCTATGACCTACCCGGCAATTGTGCTACCGTCATATTTTACTCGACCTTGGCATTTATTATGTAAATCGAATTCGTTCAGATTCTTTACGTATTTTCTGACTAGAATTTCATGAAACCACGCAACGGAAAATAGGTTGCAGATGTTTTAAATACATGTCCAGCAAAAACAACCACATTCTGAAATGAAAGCATTTTAGCTAACTGTGGGTCAATTAAAGGAAAGCAATAATAAACGCAAAAATATTTTAAGATCAAATCAGTTTCAATATTTTTATTAGTTTATGTCATAGAATTTATGAGCCTAATAAATAATATGTTACGATCGTTTACACACTGACCGACCATTCAAATTTGATTAGCAATCGATTTTCACACTTTAAATGCATAGTTGACGTGACCACGTTTACATTGTACTTAAAATGGAATGTTTGCATACATATATTCATCAAATAGTTCTGAATAGAGAATTGAAGCGTATTTATTCAAATTTCACTGGAAAATTTTGAACATACAATTGCAATCATGTACACGAAAATGAGTTGAATGCAGCTGCAAAAAAAAAACCCATGGGTACTTGACTTTTTGTTTCTTCATATTGTCTACTACACTACAGACTAAAACTTTGAAAAGACTCACTTGAAGAAATTCAAGTTAGTCTTTTCAAAGTTTTAGTCTTTTTATTTAAAATGTTTATTCATACCTAACAAATAATCCACTGTCCTAGGATCTAGTTTAGCCAGTTGTTCTTTAGTGTGTATGTATTGGGCTCTTAATCGCCGTCTCTTCTTTTCTCTTGCCCAGTCTTCTGCAAGATTCCTTCCATCTAATCTTCTCCCTTCTCTATTCGGATGCTCTGGATCAGGTGTGACAGTCGGCAGGAAATGTCTTCTACCACCACCCATTATCACCTTTTCAAAGAAACAAATGAATTAATAAACATTAGAAATTATATTCCTGGTTATGGAACCCCTTTGTTTCATGCATCTATTGACTATGGCCATTGATTACCGCACAATGAGTGAACTGGCCGTATCGAGACATCTACGTATATCGAGAAGGCAATATCCAATATCGTGGATAATATACCTACTTGGTTTCCAAATTGACACTGTTAAGTATTGGCCGAATAATCAAGAGCATTTTAAGTTTCCTGACTCTTTGTGGCGTAATGTACCAATAGATATTTTTTCTGATATTGAGAGAATTTAACTTGAAAACATCGCCAATGCTGATCAACCTATCGCCGATAGCGATTGACATTACTCGACCAATCCACATAAGAAACCTTATATAATTATAGTTAAGTTACATTGACGGGCCTGTTGGTCTAGTGGTTAGTGACCCTGACTGCTAAGCCGGAGGTCGTGGGTTCGATTCCTACCCAGGACAAATATTTGTGTGATGAGAACGATCATTTGTTCTTGGTGTTATTTATCTATTACATGTATGTATTTAGAAATATATAAGTATGTTTATCAGTTGTCTGGTTACCATAGTACAGGCTCTGCCTAGTTTGGGATCAGATGACCGTGTGTGAGATTGTCCCAAGATATTTATTTATTTTATTTATTTATTTGAGTACCTATTTGGGGTATAATCAAGTTACTGATTTGGAGGCGAAATTCAACCCATAATATTTACTTGAAAAGTATGTCGAAGAAATTATATAGGTACTGCAACGCTGAACTCCCAAAACGTTTTCCATTGGATTCGTTCTTGATATATTCAGTTCTGTGGATTGTAGCGAAGAACGCGAGTGATTAAGTTTTGTAAGTCTGTAAATCTGTTCAGCAGCGTGTACTTATATTGAATTAAGTTTTGCTAGCAAAATTATTTTAATAACATTTACATTCAAGTTTGATCATAATGTACTCAGTTTTACACAAATTGAAAGTAGGTACGTAAAAATGCTTCAGACGCTATTTTTAACTTTCACTACGCGCGTTTTAATCTGGTTCTGCATATCACGTCAAGGCAGACGTCCGAGTCGTCAATGTTGATTGCACCAACATAATATATCGTCACATAAAGTAGTACTAAATAATTAAAATGCGCAACCTAGTAACATCATAATTACTGCTGATAATCCTAACACCGAGGTGGAGGGCTCTCATCTAATTAACATTGCTCACAAATTTACAAAAGGGTTTCGTTAAAATCCAGAATTCATTTAAATTCGTCCTTTCGGAGCTATTAATAACAATAAAAGATTTCTGCTTCGGTACTTTAAAAAAAACAAGTAGAAACTCTTTTCTTGTTTTTGGAATTGCTGCAAGTTTGTACCCTTCATTTAACAAAACACTCCGCTGTATTTTGTTTTGAAAACATTTTCGTGAACTGAACGAAATTAGTGCGCATTTTGTATGAAAATTGTACAAGCATAATATGGTGGAAGATATAAATAAATTAGGTTATTGTGATGCAAATTAACTGACTTTCATATTGGGTTCATAAGATACGTTTTTATTACGATCATTTATCTACTGGTTACGAGAAGCCGTTAAAGAAGATTACAAAAAGAAATAAGGGCAAAAACCAGTAACTTTTAAAAGTATCACAAGTGTCGTAGTGGCCTAGCGGTTTAATAGACGGATTTGAGTGTACTCGATTACTCGAATCCATGCATAGGTTGTCTGGAAGAGATCACAATTAGTGATAAGACCGCCCTTTGTACCAACTGTTTACATTGTCACTTTTTATATCCTATGTTGGTGAATGTACAAAAAAGAGTAAATATATAAATAAATGTGCAAGTTCGAGGCAACTACCAATGATTATTTCAAAGTTAGGTATACGATATATCATTCTAAGACATCATTGGCAATCGGTGATTTTAATCGCCAATGAGCAAGTGTGGTGGTGCGGGTATCCATGCTTGTTCCTTCTTTAATTATGAGAAGAGGCTTGTACCCAGTGGGAAATCTATAGGCTGGTATTGAAAGCAAAAACAATAGATTAACGCCGCGTTTTCTTCAATACATAATAAAACTTACACTCATACTTCTCCCCGGTTCATTTTCCACCAACTGCATGGCAATATCCTTGCAGTCTTTTCTAACCGTCGGCGGCACTCGGCTGTCATCCTCCCAGTATCTCGACGGCGCATGCGCGTACAACGCCGCAGGAGTCGCGTGAGTTATTCGTGCAGTTGTCACGATGCCACTGGATTTACCTACGCAATGAATAGTTAATGTTATTTACGAAGGCAAATAAAATCGTTTCATTTAAGTTTAAATATATCTACCTTTTTCGATTTTACTTTATTTATTGGCATATACTTCACACAAAAAAGACAATGAACAACGAAGTAATAAACTACTAATATAGTTTTTTTCAATGTGAACAATATCACACACATATATTGCTCCGAACCCAAAGTAAGTACCTAAACACTTGTATTATGGAATCAGATACAACGAAGCTACCATAAACACCCAGTCCCGAGACAATGTAGAAAAGTGTCTCTACATTGACCCATCAGGGGATCGAACCCGGGACCTCAGAGCTAGCGACACGTTGAAAACCGATGTGTACGCCACTCGACAACGGAGGTCGTCAGTCAGTTACAACCTCTGTTTATTTAAGTATACATTTTATAGTTGTGTTATATAAAATAATGCTTGTCAGGTTACTTTCATCCACTTATCCATCTCAGTTCGCAAATATGCAAAAATGTTAAGTGATAAGACTGAATATTTAAGGACCTAAACTCGCAAACCTTAACAATGAAGGCCTGAAAGCCTATTTGTTGATGCCAAACTGTTTATATAACATAAACTTTGCTTTCAGTCGTTGCTAGGTTTACGGTTATGATCCAAGAAGTTTCGCAAGGAATGTGGTTCGCCGTGACGGAGTAGAAATTGTATAGCTTACAAAATAAATGTGGGGACTGGAAACGGTTTTGATGTAGACGTAAAATGTTGATTTTTCGCGAATCTTTGCTTTATTTAATAAATTTGCTGACTTTGCTTATTGAATTTAGGTTCTGCTGATTAGTGATTTGAATTTTGTGGCAGAAAGCAGTTTGCCGTCAATTTTGATGTGTAAATCAATTCTTATCTTCTTCTTAGGGAGCCTCTGCGCTAACGGAGGTCATCCAATGGCATTACAAACTTGTCTTGGTCGTCGTTGGATATACTTGTCCACTCCCGGATGTTTCTAAGCCGACGTACGACTTGTCTAATTACGACTTCTTCCGTCTTCCAATACGCCTTCTTCTCTCAATCTTGCCGCAAGCAGTTGTTATCTGTTATGTCAGAGACACGTGTGCCCAAGATACTCTACTTTCCGCTTTTTATCAATCTTTTGCTTCGTTAAATATAGCAAACTACAGATATCATTTAAATCCTGTTTCTTTGAACTTAAAAAGTCTTTAAATAACTCATAAACGCTCCAGGAATGTAAAAAAGTTAAGGAACGTAATATATTCGAGGAATACTACTGAATATTTTGGGGAATAACGCTACTATTTTATCAACATTTCATACAGCCATACATTCAATATCTATAATAGACGTCATCTGAGAGAGATCTCCATTGAGTGGTAGTCACTGAAGCAAATTCAACGCATATTTTATAACAAACGCGACAATTCACCATATTCAGAACATCAAAATTATTAATGTCCTAGCTACGTACTTCTCCATTAAAATCGTGTTCACATAGTACATTTATCAACTCGCGTTTTGTCACGAACGAAATTCACTGACCTATTTTTATAGAATCTATTTGAATCAGTCTTGGGGATTCAATATCAATGATAATAGTTATCTTTAGATTTATTTAACTGAATTTGGGGTTGAATTATTCTTATTGTTTAAAGAGATTAGACACTATAAAATACGATTTTAAAATAGACTTTATTTGTATGAGCAATTTGAAAAAAAAAACATAAGTTTTCGGAAATCAGTCAGAAATTATTTATTTAACCAACAAATATGACGTATTTGCGTTACTTTTTATTTAATTGTGTTTTAATATCATCAGTATTTATTGCGTTAGTAATAACCTAAAATGATTCACCGCTGGTCATAGGACCCCCACTCTCCTACCACTTATCTCTTTCAAGAGTCATGATTGACCCATAGTTGTATCTGTAATAATATAACTACATAAATATGTGAAAGGAGATGGCGAAAGATTTTAATTAGATACTTCAATTTATGTAAATAAGGTTAAAATAGAAAAGGAAAGTCCGGTTTTAGATAGTGAAGTAATATTTGAAACGTATTTTTTCATTTACCAAAACATTAAAAATATATAAAGATGAACTTTTTTAATTTCAGCAGTGGGGCCTTGTAACGTCATAACATTAGCAAAAATAAACGTAACGTTACGTATTATGTTCGAAAACACACATATCAAATATTTTTTTAATATTTAAAAGCTACATATTGATATTTTTCGTTTACTCTATTAATTGAATCAGCCATTATTCGCAATGCCTATTTATTTAATAGCAATCGTTTTTGTAAATAAATTGTGTAGATCCACTCAAAAAATTAAACACAGTAGGTACTGTATTAAAACCTTTGAGTTAATATTTATCTTGTTCATTAAACATAAAACTCTGGCAATTTGGTTTAGTGTTAAATAACAGTACTGAAAACAAGCGTTAACTGCGGAATTTAAAGCCGCAAATTATCAGGAATGTAATTAACACATTATAATATTATACATTTTTAGAACTTACTATGATGATTTGTATAACGATGATTGAAGAAGTTAATATAATATGTATTAATTTGGACCAATTTCACGGAATTATATAAATGCGATCAGATAAAGTTAATCTCGGTTGACATCTTAAACTGATTTCAATGCTCAAATTTGCGTTTCACCAACATAAGAAAATAATTAAGGCCTTCACGTGGAAATAACGTAATGTTGAAGGGATCATAGATAATTGAAGCTGTTTTTAATAAATTTGTTCAAATCGCCTCTAAGTATGTTTCCCATTAACAGTAGCTAGAAACTTCAGGACCGTAATTGGTGATTGGCTAAATTTAGGTTCTTGGCTTTTCGCCAGTTTTTTTTTAAGTAACTTGGGATACAAAGTGACCCTGTTGGTATTTTGGTGTGTACCGGGCAAGTTGCCAAACCCTGGGATTTAACAAAAAAAATCCAAAAAGTCTAATAATATCATCTGAGTTGAGAGATGATGATATGACCTCAAAATCACTTGGCAAACTATAATCAACTAAAGCAATAAGTTTGTATGACAAACTTTCTTTGTACGCGCTTACATACATTTACTACCATCTTACATCCCCTTAGGGGGGTAGTCTTCAAACAACCTACAATTTGGACCATTTCTCTGGGACGAAAAGACCTTCATGTTACAAAGAACTACCCATGTAAAGTACGACATATGCGGGTGCATCATCAACGTAAATCTACACTGTACTTATAGTAGGTGTAGACTTTCAATGCACAATCAGTGCATGCTTACCTCAATTGATACAAAAAAAATACATTTTTTTTTATAAATTAAATATTCCTTGAAGTTCACGCATTTCTAACAATTCTAGGCATGATCTTCCCATTACACGGCAAATGCTTCCGTTTCCTTCTTCCAAATGTCACAGTCTTGGAGTATTGTTGTCTATGAGAGTGAAGTTCGTCCCACCATCTCTTTGAAGTCAAGTAATAAATATGCACTCAATACATGACGTATCAAAGCTTATGCTATTATGGTGCTATCCGATAACTACGTGTCTCCATCTTCAGAATTTAACATTACCAAGGATTGGTTGAAATTGTAAACCGTCTCTAAATACAACCACATACATAAATATATTAGAATTTTTATATAAATCCGAATTAATTTTTCATTTATTACGATATTGTCATGGTACATTATGTGCTACCCTAACATAATACCACGTCCATAACATTATTATCAAAATGGTTATTCACGTTGTAAAAACTATTAACTGTAATTTTAGGTAATTTAGAAAAATGGTACTCAATGACTACCATTATTAAGATTATAGTATTATTTTTATGATTATGACCATAAATAACGTTTTATGATAGAGAGACATTACTAACTCACTGGTAGTAAGTATTATCTGTTAAGAATTTTTGAAATCTATATGAATTTGGCTTCCAGTGTTAACGGACCTGCGACTTGTTAAATGGCAGTATTTTACATATTTTTATGAATTTGAATTATATCTGTCGTCAAACGTCTTACTTATGGAAGCCAGGAAAAACAGCTGTATGTGGTTTATGAGACCCCTTAAGCACTAAAGGTGTCTCGATATATAAAATACATCTCTCATGCTCATCACACGAATAATTCCAATCCAGGACAATTATTCGTGTGTTGAGCATGATAATTAATTCTAGGGGGTATAATCTATATATATATAATTCCAGTGTCACGATGTTTGTCCGGGATGAACTCCGAAACCAATGAACCAATTTTAATCAAATTTGCACACCGTGTGCAGTTTGATCCAACTTGAAAGATAGGATAGCTTTCATAACAAGTATAAAAAAGCGGGCGGAGCAGCGGGAAACAGCTAGTTAATCTATAATTATGTTTATTGTGATCAGATGGCTGTGTGTAAGTGGTCCCAAGTTATCATTATTAAATCAACCATATGTACCAAAATACTTACCAGCTTCGTGCGCCCAATCAACCAGAGAGGTGACTTTGGAGTTGATAGTTGAGGAGCAAATGTTGAACCGTCCACCAGCATCCAACCCGAGGGTCTCGTAGCGTGCCTTCACCCCGCAGAGCAAGGCGGTGGCACAAGCTGAGGACTCACCGGTTTGAGCATCTATGTTGTACGTCTGGTAAACAAATTATGAAGTTTAATGTACTGTTTATTTTATGTAATGGTTTTTAAATTAGGCTTAACTCTTCTTGGAAGTAAACAATAAAGAGGCTGCACAAAGACGCCGCCCACCATTTACCGTTTCATAAATAACATTACATAATATTTATTATTTTTCCTTCACAATACGTAGGGGGCAAATGGCCATGCTGTCAAAAACTTTTCCTTATTATTTTACTACATTCGATTTCGCAATTAAATTGATAGGTAGGTATGTCAGAACTAAAAAAAATAATGCTTAATTTAATGAATACATATTCTTTTGTTTTTAAAAGCTTACGGCAGTGTGGTTTGCACATTACTAGTATTCTTGTTCGTCCCTCGTGCTAAGCTAAATTGCTTGTGTTACAAATGAGTTCACGTCGGTAGTTCAATGGGTGGGATTCGAACCACTGGACTACCGACGAATTTGGACTTGGACTTTACTCAGAGGCTAATTCTAAATAAAAAAGATCTAGCAAAGATTTTCTAAATTCAAAGCAAGTCTATTGACATTTGTTGATCTAATCCCAAAACCCAGGTTTATTTAATTTTGTTCACAGTATTGACAGAAAAACCATATATATATATTACTCTGGACAAAACAGAAATAATTCCTTTTGACAAACTTTTGCAGGTTTTGGCGACCATGTCAGTAATACTGAATAATTAGCAATGGTAACAGTAAAAGGTATTATCCTAATTAACACGTCAATGTGCTAATTAGCAGCCATAAGATGGGATATTGCATCTTTATCACATTATTTACGAACAAGACTGTTCTAAAATGTAGTTCAAATTGTTATTATCATTTCAAGCAGCTGGAAAAGGATCGCAATAAAATGACATTCGTTTAAAGTTAAGTCTTGGAATAATCCTTTTATCGCCTCTCACGAAACACATCAAAAACAATGGCAGCACTTATGAAAGCTGATCATAATAACTGTTTATCTGAAAATGCTCGAAAATGTTCATAGGTTTTCGTTTTGTTTCAGACTCAATTTATTTTAAAAAATGTGTCCAATAGTCCAATATATTTCTATGGCACTTGACAATATTCAAGATTATAATAAAATAGTATACCTCAATATTGTTCTCGTTTTTAGTGCCTAAGCCAATTGAAGGAATTGAGTTAATAATTAATTCAAATTCTAGTTACACTGGTAACACTACTACGAATTGATTCCAATTTCAGTTTCTAAAATACATTTAATCGTAAACATGGAACATTGTCAATAGCGAAAAAATCACTTCAATCAAATAGGGAAAATCACGCTAAACGGAACTACTGGCAATTGCAGGCCGAATATTAGCAAAACGTAGCAATAAAGAGACATGGGAGATAAAATAAAATGGCGCCCTATTTCCACTGTTTCGCATGTTATCGCATGATTATATGCATAATGCATGTAGATTTTATACGTTCTGTTTCATTTGTATCAACATTACATGAATTCAAATTGGATTTTATCATATTCCTAAACAAATGCATGATCATGAAGATCACGTGTCGCAGATCAAATAAGCAACTATGTGATGACATTGTGTTGGTATTTTTTCGTGCCAATGGAAATAATTGAACAACGTTTGCGTGGGATCTACTTTTTTTTTAAATTCGAACGATCCATGGTTACGATTTTCGTCTGTTTCGTAAAATGCTTTTTCTTATTGTTGCGTAGGTCAGATAAATGCTTGATAATGATTTCATGAATATTTTTTTACTCAAGAAATGTGTTATTTAGTTATGGTAATATCCCTTTGAAGTGTAACAGTTGCTTTAGAAAAGTTTTAGTGAGAAACGGCGTTTTCCTTTCAAACCTGGCTAACTTGGTTTAGTTTCGATAAAAAGTTGCATTGGTTTGAAAACAACATTGAATTATGTCCATGTTTTTCTCAGATAAACATTAAGTTTTAAGTTTGATTATCTAACTTTACACAATCTACAAACTGTAAGTTAATACCTACGAAATATCAGTACAAACAAATTTAAAAGAAAAAGCGCATTAAATAAGAAGATGAAACGTTAAAAATCAAAGCCATAAATGTTTTCATTAAGTACATGTAAAAACATGATAAATAATTAATTACATTCTTTTTCTACGAACAAAATTGAAACGTCTTGCAATATCAAGTAAAATGTGGTACTATAAAGCTTCTGGGGCATTATGAAATATACATGTTAATGATCCAAAAACATTTTCAAGTAGAGCTACGTCATAGAGGCGGCAATTGTATTCATTTCCTATAGATTTAATGCTTCAACCTTATGTTATTTTAATTGACTTAATATGTCCATCTCACAAGTTGATTCGCAAATCTTGACATGGTAAACGTTGATTTTGTACTTGTGTACTTTGAAGCTGAGCCCTGATAAGAAGCAGAAACTTGAAGTAAAACATTTTCTTATTCTTTGCCAACTTCACAATTATAATAAGATTGGAGCTCACCTTAGCTAAAGCGACTGCTGGGAAGGTATCCCACGCCAAGTCCGTATCTTCTCCAGATTGTCCTCGACGTTGCCCGCGAAGGATCCTGGCTGCTGTGGCCGTTGTTAGGCTCATACCGTCCCCCACTACTAGTATCACGTTCCTGTGGAAATGTTTTAATTGTATACCAAGATTTGGATCATGAAATGTGTAGAAGAGATAGGGGATTGAGGTAGGAGAGAATTTGAAGTTGTATCTGAACTGTAGGTATAAAATCAACCGAGAACGTTTTATTGGTGACATTTTATTTTGGTTTTTGCAGATAGGTAGCTTGAGTTTTTGTAAACACTACATTAAATTTAACCTCCTTAGAAAATTAGCACGATTTCCTTTAATTTTAAGATAACTATCGCAAGAAATAGGTATCTAGGACAGCTGCTATCTCTTATAAAGCTCTATTTGGTATAAGTGAAATTCTAAAAAAAGGAAATAACAATATTAAACATGAATCGAGTTATTTGTAAAACTTAAGATAGTTATTTTCGGAGCTATTACTGAAGTACTAAAATTTTTATTTATGGACTTTTCGTCATTATTGACTTTTATACGAAATAGATAGGCACGCTTTAAAATGTGTAAACCTACTTGAAAAATATAGGTAATAAAATATAATGTTAGTTATTCTAGTTGAGATACATTTAGCCATTTAGAAAAGACATTGAACATAAAGTAATATTTTAATAGTCCATCAGCATGACTATTAATTTCCAAATCATTTATTCAAAAAGTGTGCTCTATCTAAGACGAAGAGTAACGACCAGGAAAACGTAGATCTTGATAATTACTTGATTCAAACTTAATACAACCATCACGTCTGCAATAAAGAATCGAATTAAATAAATTCACAGAATTCTTTATCAAGTTCAAATGAACAAACGCCTAAAACTAAAATTCCAAATTCAATATAGATGGTATTCAATCAACATTTTACACAGATTTTAGTGTTAATAAATCCTCACATGTTTTGTATTTTAAACTAGTGATTTGACGTTGAATTTTATAAATAAAAAGCATTTAAATTGTCCGCTATATTTAGAATTCAACAGATTTTTGATAAAACGATCACTCAGTTTTTTGAACACATTATTTTAAAGGTTTCTGTATTTTATAAATTATATTGATCCTGTGAAAACAAACAATAAACAAATAATACTAGGTTTTGCCCGTGGATCCTCACTCGTTCATTTCAGTTATGGTTTGGTTATCTTTTTAATAATATCGTAACCTGGTACGTAAGTCTTTTCCTTTGTTTTAAAAACTAACTGCATCGTAATCGCTACCGAAGTTAAAGGGAAATATAGTCAATAAATCAATGTTTTTTCAAATGAATGTTTATCCAGTCCAAAATATGAAAATATCCATAACAACCCTGCAAAAGTTCTATCATGTGCTCAACATAACCACTAAATACCTTAACCGTCTCTTAGACACAAAGTGTCCTTTTTTTCTAGAAAGGTGAAAGGTTATATTGGATCCCTATGAACCCCTTTAGTGTCCTCCCTTAGGACATGTAAGAGAGATCTCCAGTGATTCGCACCGGTGACCATTCGTCCCCTCTCTCCAGAAAAAGTAAGCGTGTTTAGTAAAATGGATGCAATGTTAGCCGAACGAAATGTTTTTTATTTTATTTTAGTTTTTTTTTGTTTAATACTTGATTTATTTCGGCCATGGTTTGAAGAAAGAATTATAATGAAAAAGAGGTATTTAACCTGCAGTATGATAACCAGGACTGTGAATTGTGACAATTTATAGTAAACCGACAGAAGGCATCATATCACTATGACGTCACGTTCCCGGAAAATATAGTGTTATCTTGCACTAGTGCCGTACGCCACAAGACCAATCCTAATTCTATTTACTATTATACCGCTATACGACCTCGGATACTTGAAGGAAATTGCTTTAGACATCAACTACAAAAATGATATAATACTCTTCTTACAATACAACATCACGTTTGCTCTATACCTCATTTTCTCAAGCACTACGTTCAGAATTGCGATCACAAGCTCTCTATAGCAGCGTTTCAACATGATTACCTTGTTCAATTGCGATGCTCTCAAACTATCTTTAATATTTTAAACCTCACTTTTGTTAAGGGAAATTATTTAGCCATCTCGCCAACATAGATTTAAATAGAAAATTTAGTTAATTTTTAAATACTGGCAACTTATTTTTAGTTTTAAATCGTTTTAAGTCAATAAGAGTGATTTCTAGAAACAGTAATATATAAGTATCGCTTCGTTATCGTCGTTCAAAAATAAAACTATTTAAAGAGACATATGATCTAAATACGTTTATAAATGAAAAACAAAAATATTAATTTATAAAGACTGCTAGAGTTATTTAACTAGTGTTGGTGCATCACTACTGACAGGGCGACCGCGGAGAGTAACGCGCGGGCATCATCGCGGGCGCTTGCGGACAGCGGACGACCGGTACGGCGTCATCACTCGTACCGACCGTTTACGAGAATTCTTATAGATAGTTTGAACTAAAACCGTTTAAAATCATATTACAGTCCATTGCTATACCAACCTGAATATTCTTTCTAGCTAGAGTTACAAGAACAAGTTTAAGATTTTTAATACTGTCTTCGGAATAAATACCTAATTATTATACACTTAATATTTACAAGCCCTTACACTGTTGGTCCTGACTGTCATAAGTTGATCTTAGACATTCGTAAAGTCATTACAATTCTGACAACTACCTTCCCGTGAAAATACTGTGTTCCACAATAAAATGGGTTCAGGAGATCAGATAGGCAGTCGCTCCGTGTAAAGTACGGTATTCACCTAAATCCGGTAAGACTGGAAGCCGACACCGACATAGCTTGATGAAGATTTTATATTATCAAATTCAGTTACTTCTAGTACGTTTTGAACATTTATATTTTAGTCATAATTATTTGACCAGTCAGTCTAGTGGCTAAATTGGAGGTTGTGGGTTCGATTCCCACCCAGGACTAATCTTTGTGTGAGGAGCACGAAAATTTGTGTTGTGTCTGGGTGTAATTTATCTATATTATGTATATATTTGGAAATATACTTATAAGTATGTTTATCAGTTGTCTGTTCTCCATAATAAAGGCACTACCTAGTTTGGGATCAGATGACCGCGTGTGAGGTGTCCCGAAATATTATATTTGTATTAGGTTTATTATATGAGAATATACTGTTTTATTTAATTTGAAACATCTTTGAGCTGATAGTAATCTGTACAAAACCTTTCCACATCTCAAAGCTTAAGCTCACTACATCATACGTACCTATTGATACTATTCATAACCAAATCCGTATAGAACTTGCTTATCGAATATTTGCATAAATACCTTTGATACGGTGCTATAAAGGGAAGGATTCCTTGTCCCCTTTTTATGAATCACATTTATCAAAGTCAAGTTTGTAAAGACTACTTCCATGTAGAGTCTGGTTTAAGGTGTCCCGTTAAAGGTTGAGTGGTTTATAGTTAAAATCAGACATATTAATTACTTTTCTAAAAAAATACCTTTTTCTAAAAAATTCATTGCGTGTTTTACATTTACTTTGGAAGATTAATCTCTCGTATTCTAAGCTCAATTGAAACCTAATATTTCGTAAACACGATGTTTTAAGAATACGAGAAATTATTTCTAAAAATGGAAAATATTTATTTTGATAAGTAAATGCCAAACCCACTTAGGTGTTCTTCATGTTGTTGTCTTCATTAAATAGAACATCTTAAAACACACTTCAATCAGGATAACAATAAAAAAAATTATTTTGTGTTACTATTTAATGTGAAATGTGACCGAATGTGATTCTTGAAGGATTCATTCATTTTCATAGGTGAATAAACTGAAACATGTTAAAGTTTATAACTATAAAGAAAGGGGATTACATAATAAACAAGACCATGCTCTTGACGTCACAGCGTTTATTTTTAAAGATGTCGTAAAAACTAGCATAAAACCTCATTCATTACTCTTTTATTTCTAAGAACAGTAGGTCAATGCGTACGACGAAGACATTGTTTAATATTTGTTGAGATTTGTCACTAACTTAGTATTAAAAATGCGTCACCATTGTAACCATGTGAGTAGTGTTTTTATTATAGTAGATTACTAGCAGTGTAGATGGCATATTACAAGTATTATTTTTAACTCCTCGTACTAAGCTAAATACTCGTGTTTACGGGTGGGTTCACGTCGGTAGTGCAAGGGTGAGATTCAAACCAGCAACCACATAATTACAAGTCCGAAGCCCTAGTCATTGGGCTACCGCCGCTTGCGTGCAAAGACATTATTGATGCAATATTGCTTTGTGCCAAGAATTTGCGCCACTTATCGTATATACAGGATTATTTTTTATGGAGTGCGTTTATTCAACGATATAATCAGGTGCATAAAGCTGAATCACTTTTCTAAGGAACATGGGTCGAAATGTTAAAATTGTAAATGAAATTTTCATACAAAGTTGTAGAACAATAATGGCTGTGGGATACCTATAGCATTTCCAGCCATTACATATTTATAGAGCATATTACATAGTATTCATTTAGCCAAAACTCAAGTGTACTTTGTCATCATCATTATTATCGGACCAGACAAAATAAAATTGACAAACCTTCGAGTACCTTCACATAAAGGTTATTAGAGTTTACATAAACAAAGGTTATTTATCTACACATATAGAAAAGATCCTTATATTTGTGCCTAGTTCACCCATTGTTTGTTCAGTATTGTCTCCGAGCCTATGTCGCGGGTCCTAGTTCGGGTCGAGTGTGTTTGTTCACAAAATAAAGGAAACAAGTGTGAAAGTTAGTCTTTTGCTTGTCCCGAGGACTTTGAGGAAATGAGGCTGGAGGCGGATAATAAACATGCGAGGAAAAGAAAAATAAAAGGACCCGTAGCCGAATGGAATTTTGTAGTCGGCATTGTGATTTGTTTTGCTTGCGTGTGTACCGAGCTGTGCAAATGAATACATCCTGTGATCCTTAATAAAGAAATACGATTGGCGACAATATACTTAATTAAAACCGAGGACCTGTATAACGCCACCGACAATGCTATCTGCGTGGTTGATGTATTGGACTGAAAAAATGATTTGATTGATGATCAACACACCAAATAAATTTTATTTTTCATAGTAGGTACCTGATGGTAAGCGATCACCGCCACCTATGGACATGTGCAACACCAATGGTATAGTTTGATTCAAACTAAATAGCGGCTGTAAAGTTAGTTCCACACTGCGGAGTACCTCACCCCGCACCCCGCTAATGCATGAATATGTCTCATGCCTACAGCCGCCATTAAGTTTGAACCGACCTATATAATTCGCGCACCCGACCCTGTACAACGTTTTAATACTCTTCTCGAAAAACTCATACTCTTCTGCCTAGCCTTTTCCCAAGCTATGTTGGGGTCGGCTCCCAGTCTTACCGGATTTTAGCTGAATACTATATTTTACATGGAGCAGTCGCTCCAGACCAGCCTATCTGACCTCCACAACCCATTTTACTGGGTAATACAGTATCCCATAGTAAGACTGGTTGTCAGAATTGTAATGACTTAACGACAGTTTAAGATAACCGCATGACAGTCGTTACCAACGGCCTAACGTGCTTTCCGAGGCACGGAGCGGTCTCGGTATGTTTCAAATGGTCACCCATCCACGGACCAACCGCGGCGAGCGCGGCTTAACCTGTATTATCGGTCAAACCGTACGGCTAACACTTAGCCACAAGTGTAATCCGTACGGTCCTTACGTACGGTACGGTCCTTTGAAAAACCCATACATACTTTGTAAAAAGATTTGATTTTTTTTTGTGAAGAATACGACTTTCATAGAGTAGGTATCATTTTATGGGAAGTGACAGTGGTAGGTATCTATTTCCTATTATTTTTAGGGTGCCAAATTTAGCTCTATATTGGTTAATACCTTACAATGCAACGACGTAAATAATTGAAAACGTATTATAAGCTATACAAAAGTTACAAACATACTACAAGTACAATACATTCATGGTTTCGGCATTCTTTTTAATCATTACTCGCCACGGCTTTTCAGTTATAACTCCGGTTTGCCAATATTCGAGTTTGACGGAGATTTTTATCGAGCATCGCTATTGTGGGAATCTCGGTCAAGTACTTCACACGTTTCAAATACAATTTACATCTTTTCAAATCGCTTTTAGAAAAAAAAATAACGAAAGAAATAATATAAATGTAAAAGACATTATTTATAAGTTAACAAACGCTTTGTGAGAAAATATTTTGTTCTTATTTTTCACACACTCACAATTATTTTACTTATTCCTTCTTACTTTTACTTTTTTCTATAAAAGGCCTATTGACCACGTGAAAAATTAATGTGCTTCATTTAGGCCTCGTTTTTGTTTTAACCAATGGTCCGAACTAATGGTTTCAAACTTTAATAGAACGCTTTTATCATTATTTTTTATTCTAACAAATGGTTAAACATTAATTCTCCAACTTTTTACACCATTTGATAGAAAAACAATTGATGGAAAATAGCGTTTTACCGAAATTTGAAACAATTAGTAAGGATATTTTAACCATTGGTTGTGTTAACTCAGGATCAAAAAAATGGGCCTTAAAGAAGATTCAAATAAGTGTTAAGACCTACACAAAACAATGCTATTACTCACTTTGCCACAGGATTTTTATCAGCTGCGTACTGAAGCCGTTTCTGCAGCGTTTCCTGTGCCTGTGCGTACCAGTAGTGGCGGTCTGTAAAGAAAGATTTCATTGTTATACTTATTAAGTATCTTTTTTTATGTTCCTAGCGTTATTGACGCACATATTTCATGATCATGATCTATCGTAAACTATATATTTTTTTTAAAGAGTAACTTATGGAGTTTCTTGCCGGTTCTTCTCCAAAAAAAGTATTTTCAAACCAAATCAAATCAAGGTTCAATTCCTGATAGGAAGGACACTTTGGAACCGCGCACCTAGAGTCTTTAGTTTTTAAAGTTAACGTTTCTAAAGCGCCTACATTTTTTTTTTATTACTAGCAATGTGGTTCGCACATTACTAGTAAGTAATCTCGTTAACCCGAGACGACTCGTGCTAAGCTAAGATGCTTGTGATACGAGTGGGTTCACGTCGATAGTGTAATGGGTGGGATTCGAACCCGCAACCACATGATCGCCAGTCCGACTTCCTAGCCATTAGGCTACCGCCGCTTTCTGTTAAATAAATAAAAAAAAGAAATATTTATTTAACAGAAAGCTGTGATATTGATAGTATTGGCTAAAACGTAATAAGGAAGTAGGTACTCGAATCTTTACCTACTTTTCAGAAGGCGATAAAACTAAACTTTATTGCCTGTCAATTAAAATGGAGCATAAACTCATTTGATAGTTAGTTAGAGGATTAACATACTTGGTGAAACGTGAATTTCAGTGGTCCATACATTAATTCGCGTTCAACATTATACAGCGTGGCATACGATTAGTTTGTAGAGTACGTTAAAGGGACACATAACTTTATTTATAGAAGCCACACACAAGTAAGGACTAAATTGGAACAAACATATCTTCCATTGTTTGCAAATCCTCGAGTCTATTTTAGTCCTATTTTTGTGACGTAAAATTATTGTTCTTTGAAAGTGACGTCAATCTTTGAGTTTACTGCGTCACCCTTTCAAAGAAATAATATCTAATTAAAGGTAAAAATATAACTGTCACAGATATCATACAGGTACCTAACTAAAAGTTTTATTTGTGCCCTGCTTTAAATTTATACACTATACATAACATCTTACATAGTATTTCATTACAATATACATAACATTTTACATGGCATTTCAATATTAGGTTCAGGAATTTCGTCACCACAAGCATCGTGGTCTACAATCAAAATAGTCGGAATAACGTCCACAATATTTAGGTAAATTAAATCAAAACCTCTAGAAATTAAAGGCCACCGTAGCCTAGAAACGACCATCCATGCAGAAGTTTCTCAACAAGCGACAAACGAAGTGCTAAGAGAAGGGTATACAAGAGATGAATGAATAACTTTGTGGGAATCCAGAAGCCTTTCGTTGCAAGCGATCTGAATTGTTTTATTACGAAGTTTATGAACCGCCCAGGTAGGTACGAAAGTATAGAATGTGGTTCTTGAAATAACTGGATTTCATGGTTTCATAATTTTGTTTTCTACTTCGGAGACAATTTAATCACGGAAAATAACTTTTTGAGTAAATTATTCAGAATTTTGAAACCATTCGTCTATAAATATACCTAAATTAAAATCTACACGGTACAATTGAAGCTAGACTTAATTTAGTTAACTTTTAGTTGTAATTTAGAATGTTCCGTTCTATTTACTTCGTTAATTTAATTTAATATTAGAGTCAATTTATCAAGAAGTGTCATAACTACAATAATAACCTTATCTGCGTATTTAATAAAGGCCAGTGTCAAACATTAACCAAATATTTGTTTCGTGAACTGACTCCATTATGCTCCAATGGCAAATGAAATACGCCCGTATTTAATCAGAACGATAACAACTGGAGGTCATTACTGCCGTGTTGATGTAATTATTTAAATTCTCCTTATATTGTTAGGTGCTTATTCTGGAATTTTGATTATTTGGGTCAAAAATGTATGTTTTTATGTTGTTCTAAGCCTGCCATTCACCCTGTGGTACTTCAATTACCAATAATTAACCTATTTCGCCTACATGGGTTCAAATAAAATATCTACCATTGAATTGACTGGCCTGTTGGTCTAGTGGTTAGTGACCCTGACTGCTAAGCCGGAGGTCATGGGTTCGATTCCCACTCAGGACAAATGATTGTGTGATTTGTTCTGTGTCTGGGTGTTATTTATGTATAATTTGTATGTATTTAGATCGTGTATATAAATCTTACCGTATGCTTCTTTAGCCTCAGTCTTCTGTGGTGCCGGCGAAAGAACACTGGTACTGATAGTAGACATCATGATCGCGATGCAGCACCAAGCACTCATGGTTCACAAGCCTCATCGGTGCTGTAGTATTTTCCGGGTGGCCCGAAGAAACTTACACTCTGAAGAGCTTCGACTTTACTCACTGGAACAGCCTTCGATATCACCAGAGCTTGTTTATCTGGAAAAAAAGAAATATTTATTTTTTTTGGAAATTTTTAATTATAATAGGTACTCAATTTCAAGGCTCAATAAGGCTCATTTTCGGGATCGCCCGACTAGTTTTAGACTCAATAAGATATATCTTAAATGCCGCTGCGTCAGCTCAGCTCATGATTAAGGACTCCGAAAATACACGTGAGTAAGCCGTTGAATCTTTTAATAATTATGAACTCGTCTCTCGGAAATATTTAAAGAAAAAATCTTTCTCTTTAAAACTAAATACGTTACGTAATAACGTAAACGTTTTGGCTTAAATTAATGAACATTTTTGACAAAACACACCAAACAAAATTTCCTGACTTACTACTTAACTCCCACTCCCACATATTTTCTAACCATGTCTATATCAAAAAGCGACCCGATATTTCTCAGACGACAGGAGTAATAAAAGACCAAAATCAATCACCCATAAAACAACACGAACCTACCTAATCAGATTTATTAGACGTTAGACTCGAAAATAAACCAATAGCTACATAATAGAATCTTCTTAAATTGACGGTACTGGTGTAGAAAAAACAAGAAACCCAATTACGTGGATGACCCACATAAAACCTATTTCGAAGGCGTTTTGATAAAATACATGCCATGTATGACTGAATTATGATAATAAGCGTAGCGTGAGATACACAAACATGATTCGATTATTCGTTATATATTGAAAGTGATTCCTATGTTATCAACGAAATCAAATAAGGTAGGTACTTAGAATACTTAACTATGTAATGAATTGGCTTTCAGATGGCATGCCTTATTTTGACGCTACGTGGTATTAATCTGGTGTTTCCTTATAACTACGTCATTATGTATGTTATCAGAAGCCTCCTGTTTATTAGGGTTCCTTTTTATATTTTGGGTTCTTTAATTGTTCGTTTAACCTTTTTACTTTACCTTTACTTAAAGATTGCCAGATTTACTCCGGCAATCTTTAACCGGAATTTGAAGGTGGATTTCCGCTATCATTTTTACCATTATGGCTATAAATTTTGCAGCATCTCAATCAAGTAATGGCAGAAGATGATACCATCTCGTAAAAGCCAAATAATCTATTTTACGATTACCAGAAATACATTTTCTGGTTACGCTAATGCATTTATACAAGGAAACTGCGCATATAAATATTCAAAATCATAAAGATTTTACAGCTTAAATTTCAAATAATTACCGACCTATTCAGCATTCGCTCTACGAACTAATCTTGGTTAACGCTATCTTTAAATTAATTATAATAAATTTGATAATAAGGAATTTCCAGAAAGCCTTCACAGCATTTCTTGTACATCACAAAGCTTTCTCATTTCCTCTATACATCTTCAAGGCAATAAACCAAATTAATATTATTTTGGTCCCGCTTTGAAAATAAATCCGCGCACACATAGCGACAAAGCGATTAAAGAACAATGAGAAATCTCATTTATCTCGAAGGAACTGCGAATACATTGATAAGGAGTTTGGCGAGGTTAGTAAGGACAGCCATGAAGTTTAAAACTTTTCTGATTGCGGTCAGTGGAAAGGCGAACTTTAAAATTGTTTTGTGCCAGAACAGAGGTTCAATCAATATAATTTGTGTTATCAAACGCTTTGCTCAAATCCTTTGCGGCTATCCTTGTTTTCGGAGAGTTCATATAAACAAGTTTGTAAATAGTTTTAAAGTAGATGTTAATAAGCTTGTCTAATTAATTTGTTTAAAATTTCTTCGAGTGATGATAATTAAATGGTTTTAAAGCTAATTATCTGGATACGAATCGCCATTAACATTAGTCAGTTTAGAAATTACGCAGTTGCTGTTATTTGATAAAGCAGTATTGTTAATTACAAAGTTCAAAGGTATTAATATTTAAGTGTAGTTAAAATTAAGTTGAATATTTAACTTATACACAAGATAATATGGTATTTTGTTGGCTTTAAATAGGTGAATGGTCAGTTGGAACTCACCGAGATCTACGATCTGGGTGCGTTGCCTACTTTTGATTTGGGTGTAAGTCTCATTAAGTATGTTGGAATTCACCGAGACCTATGCTCTGGGTGCGATCCCTTCTCTTAAATTGGATAAGCCTCATTGATAATTTAAAACCAGTAGTTAGTCGTTTAATAGGCTTTATTCATAATACAATCAGTTTTTGTGTAGTTATTTTCACAATGTACAGTAAAAGTGTGAGTAGTGTTCATTATTTACTTAAATCCATCCACAAATATGAGCGATTTCTACTACCATAAGAATATTGAACGTATTTGATTGAGTTATTGTGAGTCATCGGGAATCGACTTCCGATATTCTTAGAATTATTTATAGACGTTCCGACGCTTTTTGATTGTCCCGTAGTACTTTTGTGGCTCTATTTCCTGACTACTTATTGAATTGAAGAAATACTGACATAATATATTTCATTCAAGTATTTAATGTTAACAATGTTCATATTCTGGTTCAACTTTCAAAATGTAGTCTCCCATATTTTTAACAGAAGTATTGAATTTATTTAACTAGTTTTAGATCATTTATTTTACATTAAATCAAGCAAATTATAGCTGTCAATCAGTAAAAGAATAAAAATACATATAATTTTCAAAGAGTAGTTCCTACAACAACATTACAGTTACTTGTACTACAACTAAAGTTTGTCTGAATGTTCATTGTTTTGATACAAGTAGGGAGCGTTAAAAGTTGGGTTAAATAATAAGTCCACATGAATAAGTCAAGTCTAAAAATGGTCAGTATAAATCTGTAGTGTTAACCCCGCATCACCAAACCGCGTTGGCGACAGTCTTACGTCTCTGGGGCATAACCGGGCATTTGACTGTCAGTTGTTTTTGGCGGAGATATTTAAGTCACGTTGCGGCAACCACAAAATGCGGAAGTCCCTTTTCCAGCCTTCGTCACATCAGATATAATTTTAGGGTTGTACATTTATAGTACAGTGTGTACTTACTAAGATTTTCATTTTTTTAGGCCCGCCAAATAGAGTGCTAATGTTTGTCTACAAAGTATTTCATGGGTACCACCGGTACCTATAAATAAACAATTTCAGAACACAATCTTAATAACATAATATTTTGTAGGGTAAATATTGCAAGTATGAATGAAATACATAGAAACTATATTTTAAACGGATTCCATCTTGGTTTATTATCATTTTTGTACAACGCTTTTGCAGGTGTCAATTTCAGTTGTCCACCTGTGCCCACGACACTATAAAAAATGAAGAAAGAATGAATGAGATAGCATCCGTTTTAAAAATGTCCAATATTCACGTAAACCACATTAAGCGATATCAAATAACTAGTCATTCTACAATGACTGATATAATATTGAATTAATTCTCAGAAGAATGATAGAAATTTTAATATAATACTATATAATCCCGGCCCGCTTCGTTTGTAATTTTAGACAGCTTGTTAAGGACACCATTTATTATACTAAATTCTTGGAAACCTTCCAATGTATAATACCATATTATATTAATATTCTGATAACACTTTGGACGGAGTTTGGTATGTTCATTTACCGTCTCTAAGCAACGTAAATGTTAATTAATATTGTTTGCATCACTAAAGTTCCTGCTGTAAAAATATATAAGCAACATACAGTCTGAGTATCTTAATAAGGATCGGCAAAATCTCATGAGGCTTTCACAATGTGACCGAGAGCAATAATAACCACAGAGAGAGAACCTATTCAAGCAGAAATGTATTTCTAATTGGTTGGTGGCTAATTCATATTCTGAAAATCTAAATTAAAGCTTAATATTACATGTGTGGCAATGACAAAATGTTGCTTAAAAGTCATTTTTTGACACGAGGAAGTCATGAACTTCTTCCGCTCTCAAAAAGCGGACGGGTATTCCGGAACCCTTACCAGCTAAAACCACCGGATTGGTTTTCCCATCTATTATACTGGGAACCATAAAAGACCACGCTGTAAACCAAAGCAATACAATTTCATTAACATTGTATAGTTCACGTTAGGTTCAAATTTGAGCTTAAGCAACTTAAGTACGTAGGTAACGAAAATAATCCCGTATTCGAACAAGATATTCAAGTCCACATGACGACCTCCGTGGTCGAGTGGCGTACACACCGGTTTTCAAGGTGTCGCCAGCTCTGAGGTCCCGGGTTCGATCCCCGGACGGGTCAAGGTAGAAAAACACTTTTCTACATTGTCTCGGGTCTGGGTTTTTGTGGTACCTTCGTTGTCTCTGATTCCATAACACAAGTGCTTTAGCTACTTACTTTGGATTCGGAGCAATGTATGTGATGTTGTCCACATTTATTTATTTATTTATTTATTATTACTTAAGTTTTTGTACCTGACTTACTAAGTTTTACGTTACCGCATCACGCAAAATGTGCGTTCTTCAAAAAATTGTGGTGCTTTTTTTCAGACCAAAAGTTAGGCTAGTCCAAGAAGAAATTAACCAAAAGAGAAAATGGCCAAAAAATATTCTGAAATCTAAATGAATATTTTCACGATATGCTATACAACTTGATTGTATTACAAAAGAATCGACGATTGCCGTTGTATAAGTGAGGTGCCACTACGCGTAGTGCGCCGTCTCTCGTCCTCAACGGCATCAGTCCTGCTTTAAGAGTTCAGGGTACAGATACTGCAAGGCAACTGGGTTGGAAAATATTCAAAAGGCGGAAGACCACCACCGCGAGTCGAATGATTGGTTGGAATTTCCCGATGTCCAAAAAGAGTTCTTAATAAATTTGTATTATTACGTTTATTACTCAACTTCTACATAAAATAGGCTTAGTACTGACCCTAATAATTATGATCAAACATTACAATATAAGCTGTGTTACAAATCCAGATTAAGGGAACAAAAAAAGTTATACAATATTCACTGGCCAAACACTCCGAATAAAATTCTAAGTATCTTTATTTCGTCTGCCCAAAAAATAAAATACTATTTATCCTCAGACAAAATAAATCACAGACGGTAAAGAAATTGTGATTTTTTTAGACAGCTGTGTCTAATGTATTCTAGAGGCTAAGCGGATCTTTTTAAGATATTATAAATATTTTTACTGTTTAGGTAATCTCTGAGAATACTCAAAGCGTTGAAAATAATTTTAAACGTTACAATAAATTTAAGACTTTGGTAGTAGAAGCCTTAAGCTAGAAATAAATCTAACTTGTATTATTTTCTCTTATAAGATCTTGGTCTCGGCGATCACGCATTGGCCGAGAACAAACAATTACAAAAACAATTGGTAGTTTCTGTTAATGATTTGATGTTTTAATGAAAGTTGTGTGACTATACATAATTATAATTAAGGTATGTACATTATTGTACATCCCCGACACATTTCGGACAAACAGTCTTCCCAAAGTAATTGGAATACACAGTAGGTAAATTGTTTGTGGATGTCAGATGATATGGAAGTCGCTCTAATTAAAATATTTAGCAGATTTCGGAAGCTAACTTCAACAAAGCTTTTACAAAGGCGCAGTAGAAGTATTTCATATTATTAGAGGCACTCTTTCTATACCTTTTCCTCTAAGACAACATTCAGAAAAAATCTCAAAAGGCTTCATGATATTATTTTGTTTCTTAAAACAAAAGAAATTTCACACATGCGCAGTAGTTTTTGTAAGATACAACGACTTGGCGTGGGCACTGCCGTGCCCCCAGATAAGCCATCGGCACAGCCCGCAGTTATAGTTTTCCAATTTCTACAATAAAAATAAAAAATCGTACGCAACTTTTTTTTTTAATGATTGTATGAAATTTGTGTATTCGATTTTAAATCACTTGGATATAAATATTTTTTTATGTCGTACAAGACAAACTATAAAAAAATACAAACATATTAAAACAAAAGTTTTGTTCCATGTAACACGGTTGTAATTTTTTAACCAACATGCACATTGTACGCACACTTAAGTTTCTGGAACATGCAATTACGTCAAAACGTTATAATAACGCAATTAATATCAATAACCTTTAACCACGGTTACATTTAAATGTTTCAAGCAATTTGCGAATATTATGCATAATTTTATATTATTTGTGTTCATTTTAATATATCTATTATTTAAATATAAAACAAATACAACACTTATAACTCGTCACGGGTTCACCGTTTTTCACGATCCTTAACTTCTTGGATGGGTCTCCGTCCCGAATAGAAGAATAAACATTAAAAATATTGAACATTGAATAAAAAAATGTTAACGTGAACGGGGACAACTTAGGCAGGTAAAACTGCGGGGCACAGCTAGTTGTCTATAAGTTTCGAACCAAAAATAAATAAGGTATATTAGAGTATACATAGCATAAAGAAATAAATCTAGAGACCCATTCAGAATGGACATTTACTTACAAAATTCACGTATTCAATAAATAATCACTTTGAAACGTTATTTAAAACGATACTTATTTAACACCTTTCTCTCTCTTAGTTAGTAAAAGAGTCTTATCCTGCATTTACAAACACTTTTTGAATACAAATAGACTTAATGCACAAAGCAAAGAAATGTTAACAGCATATTCAAATACTAGAAGCACGTGGGAAAGCGAACAAATGGACGGACAATCCTAAAGGAACGGTGGAAGCCAGACGGTTGAAATGGAGACAAAAGAGTTGCTATAATGAGATTTCTAGCTCCACGAAACCTTAGATATACTACAATTGATACCATAAACTACTGTTTGACATGCAAACTCAACGAATTCACCTTCTTTATATCGACCTTAGTAACCTAAACGTGCATATTCAATAGCCCGGATTCTGCAGTGTGTAATACACTAATTTAGGAAAGGACAGACGAAAATTAGACTGTCAAATTTAGTACCTACAGACTAAAATTTGTGCTGATTCCTCGGTACGCAAACTAAACCAAATTTAAACCATTGCTGTCTTTTACTAACATAAAGAGTGAGAAAAGGATGGCGACAAAAAACAGCTAACTTAGAAATGTCACACTAGTTTTCGACTTGATGTAAACTTATGTGTAAGGCCAAAACTAATTTGACAGTTTTAAATTAGCTGTTATCTGTTGCCATCCTTTTCTCACGTTTTATGATAGTAAAAGATACCAATGGTTTAATTTAGTTTAGTTTGCGTACAGAGGAATCAGCACCAATGTCAAATTTCAAAACTTTTAGTAAAACTCATTACAAAAATAGACACATATTTTCAAACAGCAAAGGTTTTAAGCGATTTATGTACCAGAACAATATTTTATTTAAGAAATAATGGATGACATTTTTTGAAAACAGTCAACCTAATAAAGCTATCCATCAAATTAATTTCCATGGAAAAAAGAGATTAAACTTTATATTAATCGTCAACGCCATCGCGTTTTTTCCTGGTATTATAACCTAATATTTACCAACAAACTTTAGTAGATTAGCTAAATTAAGGTTAACAATGAAAAACTGTAAAATAGATTAACTATTTTCGGTAATGTTTGAACACTTTCAAATACTCCTGAATCTTTCATTCTTCTTCTTCTTAGAGTGCCTCTCCGCTACCGGAAGTCGGCCTTTAACTTCACAAGCTTATCTTAGTCCTGAGCCTCGCGAAAAAGGTCTTTTGCTCTGAAAGCTTGTCCACTCCCGGATATTTCTGAATCTTTAATTAAGTCTATCATTCAACACATCTTGATATTTTGAGATTTCTGTCAAATAATAAATATCGAGGCGAAATATCAAAGTGGCCCAGGGGTCTGTTTGAGTTGTAGTTTCTAATTTACCCTTACCCGCATACTCTGAGCTTTGTTGTAAAGAGTTTGCTTTCTCCATACATATACATTTTATACAGTATAAGTAAGACCGGTAATGTAATGTAGATAATGCCTTCTGGCATTAAGTCCACCTATGTTCACTGTGCATAAAGTATTAAATAAATAATTAAATAAAAGAAGGAAGACTGGTTTAGGAAATGATTTATTCCGTTCTAATACCAACAACTAATACCACTGGTATTTGTTTCATTCATATTTATTTTCTATTCCGAACGGGTACCATTATTTAAACTAATACCAAAACAAGTTTAAGGATATAAGGTACAGTCAGTGAAAATGCTTTGTATGAAATTGTAAGACTTTTAATTAAAAAAAAAGAGTATCTTAATCCAAAAAATAATATTAACTTTTAGACGTTTGTAAAAATATTAACAAACGTCTAGCTCAATAATAAAATATGTCTAATAATCAACATTATTATAATTTTAGTTCCTCCTAGTGTATGTGCATAATATCTTTGTTGCAAAAAAAAACAAAACAAGAACAATTTACTTACAATCTAAAAAATTACAAAATATCTCAGAAATTTCGCGCAGGTAAAAAATATTGCAAGATGATTCACATAAACCTGTTTTTCTCTGTTCTGTGGCATAAACTATCTTTGTGTTTGTAAAAATATTGGAATGTCGTGAATTTGAAAGTTTTAGAATTATATATTATTATAACAATAATTTGATTAGGTTTGACTGAGCTGACTGTACCAAATTCAAGTTGTTGGTATTCGTTCGCACATTAAATTTAATTATTTAAAGATTGGTATCCGTTCGGAATAGAAAATAAATATTGTTGAAACAAATACCAGTGGTATTAGTTAAGGCTTCATGATACCTATTTTTTATCCCTAAAACCAAAGGAATTTCACACATGCGCAGTTGTTTTTGTAAGAAACAATAAGCTATTGGCACAGCCCGCAGTTATAGTTTTCCAATTTCTACAATAAAAATAAAAAATCGTAAGCAACTTATTTTTTTATTGATTGAATGAAATTTGTGTAAGGTACCTGAGGGTATTAAGGCCTAGCTAAGGGAAATTTGTTATAAAATGAAAAATATCCAACATAATCGACAAGTTTTATTACAAATCAGTCATATACTTATATTACTACAGAGTTTAGACAAAAAATAGCTTCTCTAGCTTATAACCAAAACAATATATAACTTTAAAAAAAACGCAGTCTGTAGGCCTTATTATACTAGGGTAGGGTAAAAAGGCCTATACTTTAAACTATGCAAAAATCAACTTATACAACGTAAATTGGTATTCTTGAGATCAATAATCATTAACATAAAGCAATAGGAAGCATAGTGGTCTTGGAAAATTAAATAATTTGCCTTTATTCGCATCCATCTGGACATTGAAAGTCATCAGTATCTTCTGCAGTTAAACCGACACACTCTTCGTGGTACCACTTGGAGCATCGCGAGCATTGCTTCATTGTATCGTCCATTCTATCATCTTTGCAGGCATGACAGTATCAACTCACTTATTTTTGGGATTTATCTTTGACGGTAGTAGACTTTTTTGCAGATACGATTTTAACTTTCTTATAATTTAAAGTATTTTTAAACTTCGTTTTTTCTTTTCTACCTGTTTCAACATCAATAAAGTTTTCGTTGAAAGTGTTCGTTACCCGTTTGGGAGGCATCGTGACCGTAAGCACTGAAAACTGAAAACAATGATAAATAAATTGAAAATGTATAACTGCGTACATACTACCCACCAAAAAACATGATAAAAACACGTTCCTACTTATATAGCAGTTTAAAAACAATGGGAGTATAATAAGGCCTATAGTAAAATTTTATAGGCCTTAATATCCGCCAACCACGTGGTTACAGAAAAAAATTATAATAAATATTTTACAACTACAAGTCCTTTAAGGTACGGTAACCTAGGGACAAGCATACATTAATTAATAAACGGACAGGCCATACAGGTTTGTAAATATAATATTTTCAAAATAACTTACGATTTACTGGAGCCAATTTTTATAATTCGTGCCGCATGACCGCACCGCTGAATGATTTCGACGACACTGGCGGGGGGAGAAGTGCAAGCGTTCGTCCGCCACTTCGCAGCGACTTGTATACGCTCTAAGCTTGTGTGAGTGTAACCTTGATCGTCAGTTACTATATTTCGTACGTTTTTTGTTACTTAGGCCTTATTGCCCGACAGGCCTTAATACCCGCGGGTACCTTATTCGATTTTAAATCTCTTAGATATACATATTTTTTTATGTCGTACAAGACAAACTATAAAAAAATACAAACATATCAAAACAAAAGTTTTGTTCCATGTAACACGGTTGTAATTTTTTAACCAACATGAACATTGTACGCACACTTAAGTTTCTGGATCATGCAATTACGTCAAAACGTTATAATAACGCAATTAATATCAATTACCTTTAACCACGGTTACATTTAAACGTTTCAAGCGATTTGCGAATATTATGCATAATTTTATATTCTTTGTGTTCATTTTAATATATTTATTATTTAAATAAAAATAAACACATATTTTCAAACAGCAAAGGTTTTAAGCGATTTATGTACCAGAACAATATTTTATTTAAGAAATAATGGATGACATTTTTTGAAAACAGTCAACCTAATAAAGCTATCCATCAAATTAATTTCCATGGAAAAAAGAGATTAAACTCTATAGTAACCGTCAACGCCATCGCGTTTTTTCCTGGTATTATAACCTAATATTTACCAACAAACTTTAGTAGATTAGCTAAATTAAGGTTAACAATGAAACACTGTAAAGTAGATTAACTATTTTTGTTAATGTTTTAACACATTCAAATACTCCTGAATCTTTCATTCTTCTTCTTCTTAGAGTGCCTCTCCGCTACCGGAAGTCGGCCGTTAACTTCACAAGCTTATCTTAGTCCTATGCCACGCGAAAAAGGTCTTTTGCTCTGAAAGCTTGTCCACTCCCGGATATTTCTGAATCTTTAATTAAGTCTATCATTCAACACATCTTGATATTTTGAGATTTCTGTCAAATAATAAATATCGAGGCGAAATATCAAAGTGGCCCAGGGTTCTGTTTGAGTTGTAGTTTCTAATTTACCCTTACCCGCATACTCTGAGCTTTGTTGTAAAGAGTTTGCTTTCTCCATACATATACATTTGATACAGTATAAGTAAGACTGGTAGATATTGCCTTCTGTCATTAAGTCCACCTAAGTACACTGTGCAATATATAATTAGTGTATTAAAAAGAGGGAAAACTGGTTTTGGAAATTTATATAAGACGTAGAATTAATTATCTTCCGAAAATCAAAGCCCACTACTTGATTCATGATGTAAAAAATATATTATACTGGAAGATCAGGCTGCTGCAAAACAATTTACGGTATCAAAACTAAACAAAAAGTCATTTCATAATCCACATTCCATCTTGGTTTCATGATTTATGGAGTATTTTTTCCATATTTATTTATTTTATCATGCTGCGACTCGTAAAGAGGAAGATTCCAAATAATTTTGTAAAAAAAATACAGAAAATCCTTACTATTTGATTTCCTCCGGATAACAGATTTATATGCCTCTCAATAATCGTTGAACAGATTTCGCCGTATCAATACAAACAGCTACCAATGGAACCAGTTCTTGGAATCGAAGTAAACGACGTCTGTATGTCAAAAAGATCCTCTCAATTCTAAATATTGAATCGTACTTTCGTGGAATAGCTAGCTACGTCTTCCATTCCTCTTAACATTATCTTTGTCATATTTAAATATACCAAAAGATTAAAAAACGGGAATTTAAATGCATAATTTTGTGACTTTGTACTTGTACTGGTTATTTTATATTAAACTAGCTGTTGCCCGCTGCTCCGCCTGCGGTCTCAATTGTTTTTTTTATATTTGTGATGTAAGCTATCCTATCTTTCAAGTTGGATGAAAGTGCACAAGGTATGCAAATTTGATTAAAATCGGTTCAGTAGTTTCGGAGTTCATCCCGGACAAACATCGTGACACTGGAATTATATAGGTATTATAGATACCTCTGTTTCAAAAAAATCAAACCAATATTTCGGTAGCAATAATCATTCTCGTGACTTCTTAGTAATAAGGGATTCTATTATGCGAGCTCCATTTTGTTATACCCTTTAGGTACGAGATGATGTTGATTTATCAGTTAAAATCGAGACAAATATTATTGAAATGAAATATTGGTGATAATAATATGTGACAGGTAAAACTTTTTAACATTTCCCTTCGAAAGCCACGTTTATATTGAAATTCATATCCAATGGAATTATTTTGTCACATAAATCAAACATTTTTGTTTCGCTAGGGAATTAGGTTACATTGGCAACTAGGAATGACAATCTTTTCAATTTCATTTTTAACGTAATTTATTGACTCAGCTTACTTTTAACTACTGTCACTATAATATTTGAGTAGTAATTAGTCTAAAGTAAATTTTCAAATATATAATTTATCAATTTAATTCTCAACTAATAATAATCATTCTTAGTATTCTTAGTCATTTATGTGAAAGTGTATCATTATTGTTTCAAACAACTCTTAAAGCTTATATGAGTTAACCAGTCGATTACAAACATTATTATTATTCGATTCCGATACAAAGTAAACAAGTAATGAAGGTAATTTATATACAGAACTTTACCCCAAACAAATCAAGATAATAATTGGGAAAGGTATAAATTATCGTAATTACTTTTTTTTTAATTTAATGATTTATTACTTTAGGTATACGGACCTTACTTTTTAATTTTTACTTTTTTATGTATTACGCAGCTGTGGGGCAAGGTACGTCACGTCGTTTGGGCAGCTATAACAAAGTTATTAAGTGCTTTGCGTACCCAAAACACATTAATTAATTCCGCGTAGTAATGTGATATTTGTTGGAAGGCACAATCGTAAAAGTCATCGAAGCTTGGAAGTTATTTGATATAGTGACCGAATAATTACTTATTATGAGTTAATGGGTACGGGTAACTTTTAGTGGTTTTGTAAAAAAATGCTCAATATATACTTGTGTTTTTGACTAAAGAAATTGTGGTCATTAAATAGATGTTTTTGTTGCGAAAAGGTTGGAGTTCGGGATTTATTTCATGATATAAAAGAAGCGATTCAGAAAACAATCGATTTGAGTGTGTTTTAAGCTATTCCGATCTAAAAAACAATCGATACGGAAAGAAGAAGAAACCAAGATTTAGGCAAAACCATGCAGGTACCTAAAAAAGACGAGAGCTTGAAAAATGAAACGCATTTGCAGTTTATTATGTTCCAATTATATACAAACAGAATGAAGGAATAACTTTAACCTCCCGCAGGACTGCGACTCCTGGTAGGTACAACGCACCAGTCGCTTTCCCAAGTAAACTTCCGAGCTCACTACCCGAGTATTCAAATTTCTCCTTCAACATTTTATTTATTTATTTAATAATTTTCGTACACACATAATAGTTAAACAATAGGTACATAAGACAACGAACTTACAAAGGCTCTGCTCATGTCGTAAGAAATCTCTGCCAGAAGGCTCGCGATAGAAGTGGCCTAGAGAGAAAGTTTACTGCACGTCTTTTTTGGTTCAAAATTTTCCTTCACGCTTTTTGTATTTAATGAACAAGTAATTATTACGCATGAATGCGGTATAAATCAATAAAATTCCAAACACAGTTTGACTAACATTTGCTAATATAGAATATTAAAATCCATACTTGGAGTAAATAATAGGCTATTGTGCGTAACTACCCTTTATTAAACCTTAGTTTCGAAAAGTGATTACTATTCAAAGGAAAACGAAGCTCCTTAGTTGTGATCATAAATCACCGATTAGAAATTTTGATGTAAACGCACAAAGATCTGAATAGCTAATTACGACCTTAGTGAAAACGAGCAATATATATGTTAACGGGCCTTTGTCTTGGCAAGAGAAAATCCTCTTAGATGTTCTAGTAATTAAGCGTAGAGATTTGTTCACGTTTTGCTAGGTAACAACAGAACCGAATATAATGGGTATCATATTTCGTTACCAATATCTTTTGTATGAGGAAAAACTGTCTGTCTGTTATTTTATTATTTTTGGAAGAGACAACTGATGGGCACACATTAGGGGCACTATTGTGTGGTCGTAATAAGAAATTTAATAGATTTGTATTTGTTTTGCTAATAAAAGATGATTTATTTTATTTTTTCATGCATGTTTTGTTGAATCAGTAGGGCGTCAAGTAAATGTAAGCGCCACAGACTAAAATATAAGAAGGTGCATTTTTTTATCGATGGAACACTACAATAAAAACGGAATTACACATAATCAAAAACAAAATGGTTCGAAACAAAAGAAAAGAGGAAATGGTACCTACATCATTATATTTAAAAAGATAAAATAATAATGTTTTGTTAAGCAATTTTTTATTTGTATTTTTCTTGTCATCTCCTGAAGCCGTAAAGACGTAATGTTCTCCAATTACTTTGTAGCTTGCTTGCTTGTTTACGAAAAACACTAAATTGTGTGCTCGACATTTCATTAGTTTACAATTAATTTTATATTGCAAAAAAAAACATGGTAGTGACATTTTTGACTCAGTTGCCAGTTCCTAATATATTTTTTTTATTATTATCACAAAATGACGAAGTGGGCGAGGTATTTAATTTGTGCTTATTTTAATTCTTACTTCCTTTCAAATATTATACTGAGCCTAGGAAAACAAGAGGGCTACTAGCAGGGCTACTAGAGGGCTACTAGAGGGATACTAAAAACTTCGCCCCAATAAATTGATTACACCGAAAGTAACTGTCTGTACGTGTGTTACGCAATCGCGCTTAATCTACTGAACCGATTTAAATGAAATTTGGAACATAGATATTCTAGAGCCTGTTTAAGGACATGGGCTACCTTTTGCCAACCAACACCTACACGAGAGGAGTCGCAGTCTACCTCTAGTAGTTAATAAAGTAATTGTGACAGGCCTTTAATGGAATATTAATGTGTTGACACCTCTTGTATGATATTAATATTTACTTTCATTTCCAGTTAATAACGATAACCACGAAATGGAACATCCCGCAAATTTTATACTTAAAAGCTCGTGGTTGTTAATATCAATATGACCCGAACAGTGAAGATTAAAGATATGAAAAACGAATTAAATTATATGGTTGGATCTCCTATATGACGTAATATCAATTGAAGATCAGTGATTTTTTTCTGTAACTTTTTTTTGCTGTGCCCGACAGGGTCCACGATTGTAACAATATGAATGTTTATTTACCACCTATTTATGTAAATTGTGGAATGGCAATAAATGATTGAGTATTGAAATGATCTAATAATTGAAACATTAAAAATATAAAAAACGTCGAACTAAACGAAACGTCGGGAACTAAAATAAAACATAAACCGCGATAGACTCCGTTAAGAAGTTTTATTTCAATTAAAAATATTTTGCTAGCCGTAGGAAACCAGAAGGTAATTAATTATACAAAATAATAAAACTACCATGCAAACGTGAAAAACTAAGGTAGATTTTCATTGTAAGTGCAGCTTATTACTAATTACAACTGTTATTTATTGCACTAGCAGCTGATCTTATGACGCAAAGTTAGTGTAAATACGAATAGTTGGTGATGTATATCTGTATACTATAGGTACCAACAGGTACCTATAGTATATAGATGTAAGTTTTTGAGAAATGAAACATTTCTATGTTATGAAATCTTAGTACGTACATTTTGTCAAATCTCTTGCAAAATACTAGATGCAAATTGTCTCTAAAGGTACATTGACTCCAAAAGCATTCGTATTTTACAACAAAATATTTTTCATATTTTAAAACAAGATTTGCATAAACTCCAAGATAAGTAAAGTACTATATCGCTATACATGGAGATCATGAAAGGAATATAGATACTTTCAATGTAGGAATAATTTCGTTCGTTCAAATAAAATTTACATAGTTATACGATTATTTCTCTTCTGTACTTTAACTCTCAATTGAACTATCTCGTCTATATTCAAATTGAGATATCATTTAAAACCTATAATAAAAATCTATGAAATCATAAAATTAACTTTTTTATAACTATATAAGCAGACATATTGTTTAAAGTCACAAAGATCCGCCACTCGGAACAAAATAAAAGCCTTGAGTTTTAATACCACCTGTATAAAACTTTCTATTCTGTTGTTAAGCCAGAATAATTGGAGCGGTCTATTTTTGGTTAAGACAATACGGTATGAGCAGGTCCATAAATTGTATTCTGTAGCATATTAGTTACAACACGCGACTCCATTCAATTTATTGTTACATATTCTATGCCAAAAGTCTGAATACCGCAGTATATGTTGTAATATTTGTTGTCAGGAGTAACATTCGAGTTACTTTCCGGTTCTGATAAAGTTACCTAGCATTGCCGACTCAAGTCTATCAACAAACACTGTAATATTATTCAGCCGTATATATCAAGGTTTTGCTGAATTATTGCGATTTAATTGTTCACAGTAAACAGAACATATATAAAAGAAAAACGAAATAAATTTGGTAATGCATCGAAATATTTTTTATTAGAACTGCTGTGACTACTGCTATAACTTTTATTACATAATATGTGGGCATTAACTGTAGGTACGAACCTACTCATTTTCATGCCTATGTAAACTCTATAAAAAACCGTATTTAAATAATGAAGTATTTTTTATGTACAAAAGTAAAAAAAACTTTTAATACTCCGATTACACACCATTTGTCAATATTTAATATCGCCACTTTGTGGATATTAAATTAAAAAGTTTGAGTAAAACCTTACAAATTGTAACATTTTGGATAGCGACCAAGACGAAAACTTACTTTTTCTCAGTTATTGCTCTAAAGTTTTTCAATTCGTAACTTAATGTCTTAAATCTTTATTTTTGTACCAAGTACCTAGGTAATTACCTGATTGTAATTTTGTCTATAGATAATAATATAATATAGTGAAATGATTATTTTGTATTTTTGTAACGAATAGGTACATTAAAGAAACTATACGGTAACGATTAAAAAAATATTTTACTTTACTATTAGAATGCCACAATGCAAAATGTTTCTTTACAGAAAAAGAATAGGGACCGCGGGCAGAGACGCGGACAACAGCTAGTATGCTAACTGTTAGCATACTAGCTGTTGACCGTTAGGTACTCTCGGATATTGTTGCATTGTATACATAGGTACTCACATTTTTAACCAAAATCAATGTGGAATTTTATTACACATATTTATTTATTGTACTTAATGTTACAGCTACAATTTTCTTGCAATAATACTGCTTCAGTATACATGTATTTTTGTAAATATAATTTGACTGAATACCTACTGCCTCGTATGTAAATGTTCATTCCATCTTTAGATTAGAAGGTGCCTGTACTACTGCAGTCATTAATCGCGAACAACGTCGCAGAGGTACAGCTAGTTATGCAAATATCGAAACAATTATTTAATTTTGTTTTCCATGTATTGATTTATTAATCTTAGGTCCACTCAATTTTACCACAAACATAGGTACGTAGATAATATTCGGCAAAAATATCAGTGGTCATGGCAACCTTAATAATACATATACTCGTAGTAGTAAAATAACGTAAAAAAAATATGTTTCCAAACGTAATCCCAATGAAGGACCAAAAAGAGATTGGCTTGATCTGCGACAAGAAAATATTGTAAGTTTACGTCCACAATGTTTAATAAGCCATATTTCCTTTTAATAATAAAACACACAAAATATTTTATTTTTGGGGTTAATCTTGCATTAAAGGACTACAAAGGAAGAGTATGTTCTATTTGAGATTATTCTATTTGAGATACACAGATATTCCATCCCACGTTCTAAGTTCAGCGGCCTCACCCGGCGCTGCTGTTGGAGCCGTGGAAACCCTTAAACGGCTAAAATATAACAACCTGATAGCTAATTATATTTTTGAGCTGTTTGGGGTTGTGACGCTCCACATTGATTTTGGTTAAAAATGTGAATACCTATGTATACAATTTTACAAGTTTAATTGTTGTAAACAAAAAGGCAACATAACAATTGACAATACCATTATATTGTTAAACCAACAGCCTTTATCAACTAAGATCCCCTTAATCCACAGTCTCGTTGTGTGGCAAAATAAGAGATTAACTTTTCTACACTAATTCCGTTTTCCGTCGCTTAACTAAAGAGGTCGTTAATAATGAGGGAGCTTTTAGTGCTAACCTTTTACATTATTCACATTTTACGTACGTGGCCGAGCTTAGCATAACATTAACAAGGCTCAGTATCTTTCACTAGGCGGTAAACTGTTAAAAAACATACAATATCTTAACTTATACAGGATTAATTTAAAAGGACAGCGTATATTCTACGAGGTACTCAGGTGCATAAAACTGAACCACTTTCCCCAAGGAACATAGGAACAAGGAACATAGGTCGAAATTTTAAAATTTAAAATTAAATTTTCATACAAAGTGACAGGTCACGTGACTTAAGTATGTTTGTTTGAAAAGATGATATTCAATTTTAAGATTTCGACCTGTTTCTTTTTTATGCACCTGATCACCTCATAGAATATACGCACTCCATAAAGAATAATCCTGTATAATAAAGAAGAAGAGCTTTTTTTAATATATTTTTTTAATATAATTCAAAACTAGAACTACAAGTAGCATTGAAAACCTCGTTGTGTAAATGATTACCTGATTCACATGGAATATTTTAGATAGAGGATTAGGATTTGCGCAAAACATAATAACCCATGAAACTAATACACAAGGACCTACAAGTAGTTACTTAATATTTCGCTAAAAGTTACCTACTCAATTTAAAGCGGCAGTACCCTAATGTGGCTAGGACTTCGGACTTGCAATCATGTGGTAGCGGGTTCGAATCCCACCCATTACAATACCGACGTGAACCCAATCGTAATACATGCATCTTAGCTTAGAACGAGGGGTTAACAAGAATAATAGTAATTTGCGACCCACATTGCTCGTAAGCTATTAAAAAAAATACAATTTAATACAGTAATAACGGAAATAAATTTTATCATTATAGACAAAATTTACTTTCCCGAAAGTTTATTTGGTGGGTACTGAAGAATAAAAACTCGAGTCTTAAAAACTAGCAGAGATTGGCATGTCGTCATCGAGAGAATAACAAATATGAAAACATTAATATGATATAGATCAAAGGATCAGATGGAAAGGATGTTATGATAACACAAAGCAAATATGAAACATTTTACTAAAAAAGAATCAGTGTTTGTTTTTGTATAAAAAATATTTATGTTCTTTGTATAATATTTTTTTCTTTTAATAAGATAAAATAGAACGAAACAAAGCTTCTGATTTATAAATTCTTCCTCAAGATATATATTTCGTCCTTGTATAAAAAAACTTAATAGGTAAATGTGGATAGAGTTCTGAGTTACACATAAACTACTAACTTTAGATATGTGTAATGGTTTGTTTTCCAAAATAAATAAATTTATTTTAATAACATTATGATTTCTTTTTAACTAAATCGATTTATTTATATCTTTAAAAACACCATATTTTTGTGTAAGCCAAAAACATATTTAAAGAAATAGTTCCTACCTGGGTGACCGATCTTTGCTCGTCTTGTCAGACATTTTCTGAAAATGAATCCTAGCTAGATCGATTTAATATCTTGCATTCTAGATTTCATGAAAATCGTTGGAGCCGTTTCTGAGATTCAGACATTTTAAATTTATATAATAAAATTATATGTACAAAAATTATTCAGTTAAATTTAAGAAACATATTTGTCGAGCGATAGTCATAAAACTTCTTTCCCCTCTGCTCAGTTTCTATTTATTTCATCTTCATCCAATGGTTACGTCAAAATGAGTAGGTATTACTTTCTCCAACTCAACTTCTTTTCGTACGCAGCTTATAAAGTTAGGAACATACCTAATAAAAAAGTTTTAGTGACTGCTTGATAAAACCTTCTTAAACAGGAAAATACGCGTTTCATAGTTTTTATCTTATTATACTACGTAGTACACGTTTCTGCGTGTGATTAGCTTGCTTACAACAAAAGCCGACTACTATTTTACTTAACTTTCCTTTCAGTAGTAAAGACCTTTTATTTCAAGGAAACATAGAAAAGCTGGTACAATCCCGCAAATATAAAACTAAAACATTGACTTATTTATAAGTAGGTACCAATTATTGCAGTTCTAGCACCCAGAAGTTAAAAACCTTAATACAAAAACTACAATAGTTATTTTCTGAGGTCTACGCAAATGTAAGACATTGAAATAAAACTACTTTTGCTGCCAGTCTTCCCGTGACATCGAAACGTCGGGAGCTAAAATCAAAATAAACCGCGATAGAATCCGTTTAAAAGTAGTTTTATTTCAACTAAAGTAAAAGGGTTCCTAGAACGTATGATATTATATATACTAAAAACTACTTTTGATAAACCTATTAAAATTGATTAAGTACACATACAAGACCACTTTTAAAATAATCTGCTTAACTTTTTTTTCAAACTATGTTGGAGTTGGCTTCTGGTCCTGAGATTTAGCTGAATACCGTATTTGACATGTAAAGACTGCCTGTGTGACCTCCAAAACCCTTTTTCTAAATTAAATGGCATGGCATGGTTAACACAGTATCCCATAAGAAGTCTGGTTCTCAGAATTGTAATGACTTAAAAACGACTGTGAAATATCCCTTTATGACAGTCATTACCAATGGCTTATCGTGCTTTTCGAGGCTTGGAGGGGTCTCGATATGTTTACATATGGTCATCCATCCACGGGCAAACCGTACGGCTTCCACTCAGCTATGAGCCCCTCCAACATTTTTTTTATATTTTTTCAGACTCCACCATTTTTTTATCATAAAATTGCCTTAGTTAAGAGCTGTCTCTGATTAATCCGATTAACTACTCGTTTTACTAGTTTAGTTTAAAACGGAAGGCGGGTTGTCAGCGGCTAATTAGTAGATCGGACAGCAAGTTAAACGCAGGACATTGTGGCCACGTTAGTTCATGTGGGCATATTTAACATTTTCAACATTATTTATTCATTTCATGTATTTCAAAACGAACAATATCTATAGAAATGTGAGGGATTGTAGAAATACGTTTTGAATTATATAACTCGAAATGTAATTACAATCACTTCATCCTTAAATGTTCTAAAGTACATAAGTTAGATAAGTACGTATAGGTTCTAGGAATTATCATAAAGAAAAAAATAATATCCGTATTCTGTGAAACAATATAATATAATATTCTGTAGGAATAAAGATGTCTGATTGAAATTTATGAATAAAAAGTTGTATGAATTCAATCATAAGAAGTATGATTAAATTGTTATGCTAAATTGATTTTGCCGTCTGCTTAAATGTAAACTCAACATGTAAGCTGGTAAAAACGAAATTGAGGCGACTATTCCGAACGTTTCAGCAAAAAGTGGTTGGACCTAACATCTGGAGCCCAAAACAAATGACTGGCTAGCTGACACTAAAAACATGTGGATTTACTACATGTTTGGAAGGGTTTGGGAGAATACAAATATCACTAATAATTCAATTTTTTTTGCATAATTTCTGTTTAACGCCTTGTTTTTACATTTTCCAAGCTAAGGCTAATGAAAAATCAAGTTAGAAAAATGTGTCAAGTCATTGAATTTTGGTGAAAAGTGCCTGTCATTATATTTTTTAATTCAAAAATATTTTGAAGCAGTTTTAGGTAAATATTTTGGTATATAATTCAAGTTTCCAAGTTAAATGGTTAAGTATTTATTGTTGTCTTTTGATTACTCAACAAGAATAAATTAAGATTAAGTGTCGATCATTGTGGCTTATAAAAATAGCTTGAAAATACATAGAGGGACAATTTAAAATAAACTTATCTCTTAAGTAACACAATATTGTAATATGTATCCACATAGTTAACACAACATCAGTGAATATTGCTTGACAAGAAAAGTTAAAAGTAATTAAAGTATTGTAACCAAAATCAACCTATAAAATTAAATCTCAGCCACTAGCTCAATTATAAGGCAATTTAATTCCTGATATCCGTGACCTGGGAGGGATTGATAACAAAAGCATTTCGTGAACTTTTGTGGGCTCACAATTAGCAACTTACGTCGGGATCCGGATCCGTAATCACGGATTCGCATGTTATTTCTGAAAGCTAATTAATTCATGCCCACATTCGTTGGACGTACACACGCGAAACCAAATAAAATTTCGAAATAAACAGAATTTTAGGAGGCTCTCTCTGTTATAGGATGTATCTTTGTTAATTATATTTTGTTGGATTTGTGCGTGTTAATTTACGGCTTCGGAATTCCGGTTTAAATATGTTAAAGTATGATCATGTCAGAATATCAGTATTCATTTTGAGAATCGGTGATGTTCATTTGTTAAGTGCGTCATAAAATATGGTTACGTAGACCTATTATTTTAAGTCTTAGTTAATTGTTATAAATGTATCTGAGCTGCAGTACCGTAATGGCTAGAGCGTCTGACTTGAATGTGGGTGCTGGTTTGAATCCCACCCATCGCGCTATCGTCGTGATCCCACTGGTAACACAAGCATTTAGGTTAGCACGAGGGGCTAACTAGAATAGGTACTGGTAATGTGCGACCCACATTGATAGAACCTCAGCTTTTTTATATATCTTCTATAATATAATATATATATATCAGTTTTAGAGGACATGGCGTTATATGTTTATATAAAATATGTATTAAATGACGCTAAATATGCTTTTTAAGTTTGAAGATAAAAAAATACATCTTGTTAAATTGTCTCCAGTAATTACAGCCAAATTAAGTAAAACGTCTTCAGCAACGGACTTTTAATAGTTCATTTAAAACTTAAAATACTATGGAGAAACTGTACACTTAGTTTCGTTTTAACGATATAGCTTCTTTCTTTAAGACTTGGGAACTCTTAACATTAAAAATGTTATTTAGATATTCGTTTGACTTAATCGCCGGGCGTTGTCACGAGTAGTTGGTATTTCCTTTGGCGAACCGGAAAGTCTTGCGTGTTCTGACCTCTTTTATAAATATAAACGGCTTTACCCATGAGTAGGCTCGACTGGTTTCCGTTAGGACCGGAGTCTTATTCATGAGTTCTTCACGCGGCAACGTCGGGAGACGAACTCAAGCCTCCCCATAAAATACACAGGAGGAAAGACGTACACATTTATCATTTATTTATGAGTATTTTTTGGGCAGTGATTTAGAGACTTACAGATACCCATAATTTTCAGAATAACAAATAGTATGTAAGTATTATTTAGGGAATGCCGTCCTTGAAAAATACTTGTGTACCTACAACAATAATAATAATTTATTTTCTATACCTACATATTTTTTTGAGGCAAAAAAAGAACAAAAACTCATAGGTATATTATATGAGTCTGTTCTATTCGCCCTAAAAAAATCGTTCACGATTTATAAGTATTTATATGAATATCAGTTCACACATGAGCAGTTCACGAAAGTCGCTACGAGTTAACTACGTCATTATTACATTACCGAATCCCATTCCCCGTTTCACTGCGCCTGTGCTCATTACTACAAATAACTAATGGTACAAAATTTGTGAACGTAAATCATAATCCAAATTTCATTTGATTGCGGAAATTTAAGCTATTACTATGCTTTTTTAAAGGTAACAAGAAAAAACAAATACCCTAATTTTTTCAAGGTTTCGTACCTCAAAAGATAAAAACGGAACCCTTTTAGGATCACTTTTTTGGCCGTGTGACAGCGAACGGAAAAAAAATAGAAGAGTATCTTCAAACAATATCGCATAAATAAACGGCCCCGCGACATTTGTTTTCTTAAAACAGCTAGTTTGTTCTCTTTTACCATCACCGAAGTAATGATTAGCTCTAATGACAAAGCTCGTCACTAATTGGCTTAGTAATGCATCGTAACAACGTCATCATTGGCGCGCGAAACGAATACGTGCGACATTTGACGGGCAGCAAGAGTTGTCAAGTACACGAGTTATGCTAAAGATAGTAATGAAAGATTTGCCGTGTGACGATGATAGAAATCGGCTAGATGCTAAAATGTATGGGTATGACGGTTTGTTGAGTCACGTGACTTAGACTTGTCACTTCCATACACAGCGATTCGTTTAGCGTTAAGGTTTGTAGAAATGTCACTTGGCTAGGGGGCCTGGTTTTAACAAGTTATATGAACTAACAAGTTATATAAACGAGTCAACATATGCTAGAACGCTTGTCGCCGTATTGTTGTTCTCTGCTTCCAGTTTATTTGGTTGGTGGTTTAAAGTTCGTAGAGATGATTACATAATGCAGGGTTTGTGGGTGCCGTAATTTTATTTTCAATAGCTTAGCTAAAGTTCTGAGTTGTTGTTTGATAATGTGGTTTCCTGTTACGAAATGGAAATTGTTTCGCACAAGTTTCGTATGCACTGCTTTTAATATGTGCACGCTAACAAACCATTCCTACATCATGAAAGTTCTCGGTCTTTAAATAAATCTTACAAATTTTTTAAAGGGTAAAGCTAACAGATTTTCCTTCATTCTTCATTGAAAATCCTGTTAACTTAGTTATTTATTATTTTCATCCGTCATCTCGGCATTCATGTTTTTCATACTCATGACTATATTACGCCGCGCACAGTCCATTTCTTATTCAGCTGTATCTCGCTGTGTTACGTCTAAGTACTAATGATATAAACTCAGATAAAAGGTGAAACACATGAAAGTTGAATAAAAAGAAAAGCATCTAAACAATGCATCAAACAAAGGTTTGCAATATCTATATCTATACTTATAATAAATCTGTAGAAGTGAAAATTCTGTACATTGAAAATATCAAAAAAATTAATGGCGGGGTGTGTTACTAGACCGACACCGAACCCAAAAATGTGATTAAAAAATTTTTTGTCTGTCTGTCTGTCTGTCTGTCTGTCTGTTTGTTCAGGCATCACGCAAAAACTACCGGTTCGATTTCGATGAAACTTGGAATAATTGTTCTTTAATATCCTGGGCACCACACTGGGTAGTTTTTATCCCGGAAAAGTATATACAAAAAAAACAAACTTAATTTTGCGGTTCGATCCCTAGACCCGAATACTGTACCAACCGCAAATAATAAGTTTGTCGTAGGTTACGTCACCCGCAGTGGAGTTCAATAAGGAGCGCTGCACACGGCCAAGTAACTATTTATTAATCTGTGACACGGCTAAGATACTATAATTATTTATCTATCTATATATATAAAAATGAAACCCGTTTTCCGTTGTCACGACATCACGCGTGTACGGCTGGACCAATTTCGCTAATTCTTTTTTTGTCGTATTTGTTATTATCAGGAGAAGGTTCTTACGAAGGAAAAAATTAAAAAATGCTCCGCGAAACTTTAAAAATTAAAGAAAACTTAACGACCAAATTATTAACTTAACCTTTAAAGAGTTTGACATAACTGTCAGTTTTTTGACATGACAACGTCTGTCAGGTCAGCTAGTTTATATAATAATATCTTTGGACAAGCTCACACACCGCCATCTGATCCCAAACCAGGCAGAGCCTGTACTATGTCAACCAGACAATAATATGATGAACATACTTATTTATTTCTAAATACATACATAGGTATTATACATAAATAACACCCAGACACAGATATTATCGTGCCTATCACACAAAGATTTGTCCTAGGTAACCACGACCTCCGGCTTAGCAGTCAGGGTCACTAACCACTAGACAAACAGGCCAGTCTTATATATCTTAGTTGATTCAAAGCAAAGTAGTGTTTGCAGACAGGCTACTAAACGGTCGCAATTTAGAGCATACAACGTCGCCTATCTTGAAATTCTACAGCTATCTGCCAACCCGTGCAATTTAATGAACCTTGGAAGTCTTAAAATTCCGCTGAAAGGACAATGTTTTCCAAAAGGTCATGCGGCCTTTAAACATTTTTAATAATAGTACATATTCTAATTACTGATTGGGTATTTGACTACTATCGAAAAATTTATTTCTGATAAATGTTTCTAAAAATAGTCGTAAACTAAAACAAAATTGGGAAAAAATAACAAAAATATATATCTACACGATTATATAAGTTATAAGCTTTTAAAGTTAGTTGATGACGCATGCTCTATCTCTTTTACGCAAAACGACTACATGTATGAGGCAGCCCCAGATTAATATGGAGAAATAAATATTGACGTCACAATACATTATCGCTATCTCTGTCAAATTAGCGATATTGGAATGCTTGTAACTAGCTCAATATAAAAGTTATTAGTGTGTCGTTTTTAGGGTTCGTTATAGTTTGAAGTTTTTTTTTTATGAAATAAAAAAAAATTGTCAAATACCCGTGTATTTTTTTCAATTTGTACTCCAGTATCATGTGTCAAAATCATGAGGAAAGAGAAAAGAGCTTTTACCGGTATTGGCACGGCATTGACACCTTACGAAAATCTGTATTCTTTGTACTTTTTAAAAATATTAACCAATCGATAGGTAATAACTTCATGGTATTTGGGGCAACCCAGAAAATAAAGAGCGGAAAGATTTCTAATCAGACTTCTAACGCGATATTAAAGAAATATGCCATGATTTGGCTCAGAATCAAGTTTGCGTGTTACTCAACTATAAAATATATTCATAATAAATAAATGTAAAAGAGAACAGGAACTAAATCGACGAGAGTTATATTGCAGGTTTTTTAAGAACTGTTTTGCCTTATTTTGGGTTCGCGTAAGTTTGATCTAAATTGCAATTACAGACTGCAGAAGTTTCGTGGTTAAAATTTTTGTTTTAGCTTCTTTTGTTGGATTTGTTTCCCGGTCACAAGCGCTGTTAGAGGACGACAGATCTTCACTTAGATTTCCAGGTCAAAAAGTGTAATTACTTTTTTAACACTATACTATGCTTGGTAATATTCTCTGATTTCAAGTACCGTTCTAAACCACAATATGCTTAAGTAAATGAATTAATTACCTAGATATTAATTATTACAAACCGTGTAATGGAGTAATTGCGTAATTAGTGTAATAGGTACTTAAATAATTTAGCATTAATAAGCTCGGCTTCGTGATTTGAACATGGTTAAATCAATATCAATTTAATCATTTTAGTCAAAATAGTCAATAATAATGCTACAATTATCTTCAAAAGTAAATAATATAATATGTATATACATTTTTGTAACGTTTCCAAAGCGCTCCCAAAAGTATGCAATCTCTCATTGCCCAATTTCTGTGAAAAGCATTAGTAAGTCTTCGGGACTTTAATTAACATCCGCAACGAAATTGATTTAATTTTAAAAGTATTTTAACTAGAACACAGGGTGACTGCACGCTTAATATGAACTCTTATATCAGTACTTATTTCGTAGTGTAAGTGAGATGCCGCTATATGCATTGAAGTGCGCTGTCTCTCTTCCATAACAGCAACAGTCCTGATTTATGCCTGGTATCCACAAAAGCAGAGAGGAGCGGAGGCGATAGGAGATGTGTTTTGAATAGCCAATCAGATTTCGTTATTTCCACATCTCTTCTCCACTTAGTTCCGGTGGATTTTATTACTTAGAATACAATTAAATATATTTTCTAAAGGCTCGTGGCTAAGTTTAAGCCGTACGGTTTAACCGGTAATAAAGGTTAAGCCGCGCTCGCCGCGGTTAGTCCTTGGATGGCCATTTGTAGACATATCGAGACCCCTCCGGGCCTCGGAAAGCACGTTAAGCTGTTGGTCCCGACTGTCATACAGTGATCTTTAACAGTCGTTAAGTCATTACAATTCTTACAATCTGTCTTACTAGGTATGCGATACTGTATTGCCTAGCAATGGGTTGTGGAGGTCACATAGGCAGTCGTTCCATGTAAAATACGGTCTTCAGCTAAATCCGGTAAGACTGGAAGCCGACCCCAACATAGCTTGGGAAAAGGCTAGGTAGAAGAAGATATTTTTCTAAAGAATCAGCCTCTAATTTCTCTTCCAACAGCAGATTAAGATATTAATATACGCAGCTCACATTTCCTCTTTACTACGCATCTCCTCTCCACTTTGGTGGATACCGGGTCTTAACAACAAATAAATAAATGTTAAGAAAATCAGAGACAACGAAGCTACCTACCACCAACACCTAGACCCGAAACAATATAGAGAACTATTTTTTCGACATTGACCCGCCCGGGGATGAAACCTGGTTTCTTAGAGCTGGTGACATCTTGTAATCCGATGTGTACACACGCGACCATGGATATCGACAAGAAGTTAGAGTTTATGAAAGATACATGGTCAATGTACAAAGCTTTTATAAACCTTTAGTTTCTAGATCGCAAAGTTAGATTAAAGATGTTAAAGGTAATTTCAATAGCTATCACGATTTCAAATTATTTGTTTACAAAGTATTATCTGACACCATTCCTTCGAACAACTCAGTTAGCCCAGCTATTATGCAAAATAGTTATCCCGAGTATAACGACTTTTTAACTAGTTTTACACCCAAATGAATCTATCTAAATATAGGAGAAGCCATCTTTAATAATCACTTAATTTATAAGTAAACAATGGCTTTGTCTCATATAATCTTAATAGACAAATACTGTATATTTATAGCGTACTAAATAAACATTTACTCTATGAAAGGAAATGATACTTATTTTATTTTTATTCAGATAAATTCCAATAATTTAATGAAATTGATAAAGTTATTTTCGTTTTTCCCTTTTTCGTATTCGAAAAAACTCTTTATAGACCGGTTCTCACAAAAAAAGAAAATTTAATTATAAATAATTTCGTAGCAACAACATTATGAATAAGATCAAAATAATTATATTACGTAAAGCGGACACAGGTATAAAATATTACAAAAACAAAATTACGCAATTTGTGTAAAACGAATTTCGGCAAACGTGATCAGTTCACTAGAGAATTAACGGGAAATGCGGAGATACATATCGAAAAGAATTATTTGTTATTTTATTATAGGCACCTTGTTATCTTTGAACACAATTTGGCCTAATCGAATTTTTTCGTGCAAAATGAGTTTACCGTTTTCTTCGTTGGATTCAATAAGCCTTACGAGGGTAACTCAAAAACAAAATCTGGAATTGACGGCAACTTCAAAATTTGTCCAGCCAAGTTGTTTAACTTTGTTTATTTTTCTACCAATGAAATTCGAATTTCAAGAGCGACTGAACTATACAAAGAACTACAGAAATTTTAAGACGTCAAACGCTAAACAATAATAAAAGTTTTCTGATTTGATTCTGTGATTGAGTTTTATATTAAGGGTGTAGTTTTTAATACTCAACAGTAAAATTAAACAATAAAGATACTAAAAAATGAAATATTTTACCTAGCGGACAATGCGGCGTGGATGACAATTGTAAGGCTTCGAAATCGTTCATTCTACCAAATGCACCAAACATTTATATCGCATAGTTGGTCCCCTACTGACTGGGATCAGCAGACCATAACGTGGTTTTGTTGCAAGACAAAGCGAAATTCAGTTTAAAGCTAATACACTGTTCAATACACGACTGTTGACCGAACTGCAAACGAAGATTTGTCGTTATGTTTGCGCTGTTGGTTCAAAAGCTAAATTTATTGTTGTGAAAATTACATGAGCTATAAAACCTTCTTATATTTTACAACTAGTTGGTAATATTATTAGACCGTATTTAACAATTTGTCCCGTTCAGTTAATAGCACCTTCAGGAATAACCTTTCCTTCGTTGGGATTTGCTAAGTCCTTCACGTTTCACGATCGTTTAGGTCCAACCTAGCTTTTTTCAACGTTATATTTATTCTTGAGGCGTGAACTAGTTTATATTTTACACGATACACTTGAGTATAATTCGGGTCGCCCAACTGGTTTCGGACTCAACGGGATTCCTTATTCATGAGCTCTTTACTCAACGTTATCGCGACCTGAACTGCATTTACATCAAGCTGTGTTGAGGCCGATCGGTCTTGTGTTGACTGCGATTAGACGATTTATCATTCGGTAAATAAACTATTCTAGTTTATTTTACATTAGAATAATGTATATTAAAAAAAGCTTACTATGTGGATCGCACATTACTAGTATGCTTGTTAATCCCTCGTGCTAATATAAATTGCTTGTGTTACGAGTGGGTTCACGTCAGTAGTGCAATGGTGGAATTTGAACCCGAAACCACATGATTGGAAGTCCAACGCCCTAGCCATTAGGCGACTTATTTATTTAGGGCTGATTTGAAATCAGAAAACTTTTATTCGTGGAATAAAAATGGCGTTTAACCATTTTTTTTGCGATATTCCATATTTTTTATATTTTTCCGAAGTATAAGCCTTATACGGCGATTAACAGTTTGATAATTTTTTTCTTTACACGTATAAAAAAAAACTCTAAAATTTAAACAGTGGTATGCCAACTTTTCAAATATGGAATTTGATGCTTTGACGTGTGACAGCGGTTGATTTTTTTAAGTGTCATTCGATCAATAAATAAAAAAGTAAAAGATTGGAAATATTAGACATAAAAAGATTATTGAGAGAATAAACTTTAAATCTAGTTTTTCTATACTTTATAGATTATTAAAAAAAAATGATGTACCTACCTACGTAGTGAAGTTTGATTTTATTAGTCATAACTATAGCGTTTATAATCATTGGCTTGTAACTGGGTTGAGAGCTGGTTATTTTGTATTGCATCAAATTACAGTTCGCTCATAAAATTTGCAATGAAAAACAAAATTTTATTTTGCAGTAACCACTGAAAGCTTATTTACATTATTCAAAGCTCTGCATATGGGTTAAAACCTATTTACACTTATACAATCATAACCGAAATAAATACAACTTTTCAGGTTGATTTTTTAAGCATGAACAGTACAAATAAGATGCAGATTATAATAACATCAACCAATTACTTTATTTATGTTATTTGCAATTTCAGATGATAAATCGAAAATATATTTTCAGTTCTTATTAAAATGTCTGCTTGAACAACGCTTTTGCTTCTTATACTACTAGCCGTCGCCTGCGACTTCGTCCGCGTATTTTAGATTTATGTGGGTTATCCCTTCATACTATTAATATATTCGCCATAAATTATTTCCTTTATATTTTATAACTGGCCGCATTGCACATCATAAATGGCAACGGAAGCTTTCAAAAATATACAAACACCTTTCTTCTAATAAATTATCAGTCTAATAAATTAAATTATGTGAAAAATTATGTACAAAACTCTTACAGTAATTTATTCCTATTCACCCTGGCATCCATATCGCTTCTGACCGTATAAATATAATTTATTTTGATCTTGTGCAGTTTATTGGTTTGTTTAGAATTATAAATACGAAACTTAACATGCATTGTCTATTTCTAAAGAAAATTTTACTATACTTCAAGTAAACTTTACTCATGTATGTGGTTAAATAACCGGAAAAGTTTTTATTCATAAACTTCGAAACACCTACGCAACTTTTTTCATTTATGCACTTTCAAAGTTCATCTAAGCAACAGCATAACAGAGTGGAGAAAAGCGATATGTGGCTTAATATGCCGCACGTAACCAGCAGATGAGATCGTGCTTTTTGCTATTAAAAAAAAAATATTTATGTCTTTGGATGTATCGAGTTTGAGGCCCATTGGCGCATTATGAATAGTTGGGTACCAGTTTTGGATGTTGAAGCAAAACAAATACATGAATCATGGTAAATTATTGTTACCCCAGATGAGCTATCAATCGGCCATGGACTACTAATTAGGTTTATATTTTAATATGTCACTCTCATTGTCTTATTTCATCTTCATCATCATAATCAGATATTTTGTTTGTACAATAACAAATATTTTGATACCGTTTGAACTTGAACAGCCAAGTTAAGGCCAACGCAGACTGGGATGGCCAGGGTTTTTTTTATTATTCAGATGGAAATTCAAACTCACCAAAATAGATACGTCATAATTTTAAGGGATTTCATTGCAAATATTAAAAGACGCGCCACGGACTCCCGCGGCAAGATGCCGTGGCTTCGGTACTTCGGTAGGCCATGATATGCCGCAGACCGCATGCCACGCATATTGTGACATACCACGGAAATGAGAAAGGAAGCGGGGCACGCAGTGCACTATTGAATTTTTCCCTATCCCCTATAAAAATCCCTATCTATCATTTAAGACTCAGGCACATAAAAAATTTATTAAACGCAACTGAAGACTTAAAGGTATCGGGCAGTGGGAGCGGGCGAGGTATGCTTTGTCGTACCGCGCCCCGCCGTGGCATGCCGTAGCAAGGCGCTGAAATGCCGCGGCATCTAAGCTAAAATTCTTTGCCACCCCGTCCCGGTCTGCGTTGGCCATAACAAGACATTGTAATATCAGCTAGTCGAGAATATATAAGTAAAAAAAAGGTCTGTCTATAATATACTTACAGCTGCATCCAATCGATCAAGCTTATAACAATAGTTAGTGATACAAATTACTAATGGCAATCTGCGGTCACCATAAATATCATGTAGAACAACGAATATCGCACACTGACACGCTCTATTTTAATAACGTCATCCCCGTGAACTAGCATAGTAATAACTTTTGAATTATATTCCATAATGTAAAACCACACATCAGCTAATGTCATTCAGCATGATATTGCTTCTTTACCACTACTTTGCAATGCATTTCGTCCACTCCGATACAAAAAGTATATAAACTAATCTGCCGTACAGACCCTAAAACGCAGTAACAGGCTTTTTTGCCATTTTTTGTTGAATATTGAACCTTAATGGACACGTTATAAGGAACATAAAGATCTAATCAGTTTTTTGTTAGGATGCTTTAAACGGTTAAAAAATCAAATTTGTGAAAGCAGTAACTTAACTTTGCATGTCTAAATATATTACAATACCAACTAAAATACAGTTATAGCAGTTGCGCCTGCCACGATCCGTCACTTTACCAAGTTAAACGCAGTAAATATCTATATTACCACAAAAAATCAGTATTCTACACCCAAAAAAATATTAAGGCATATAAATTAAAACGCAGTAAGTAGTTTTTGTACCAACAGTATTAATACTGCATGGTTGATCACTAGTTTATTTCACAGGAACTACAGATTAAAATGCGGCAAAGTTCTAAAATGTGGTTTTTTATTTAGTGTTATTAAGTAAGTTTATATCGTGAAAACCAACTAAAGTGCAGTATGTTCATTATTTACTGCAGTATAGTCTGTATTTTTCAAAGATGAAAATATCATAAATGCTAATTAAAACGCAGTATGAGACTCTGTTACTGCATTATAATTGGTAACTTGGACGATTTTAGTAATTTCACTGCAGTTCAGTTCCTATTTTACTGCATTCTAGTCAGAATTTATCGTGTAATTCATCGCTGCCATGGAAGGAAGACATCTGCGCCGCGTTAGTGTAGGCAGCGAAAGCTCTTCGAGGGAGCGTGTTTTGTGTTTGCTTCGGATTTCTCAAGGTTACGAACCTTGAGATATCCGAAGTTGCTCAACGCTTAAAAGATCTGACGGTCTCACTGCTGGTGAAGCTGGTGAGTCGCTTTTAAAGGAGCTTACGGCTTTGACTAATTTAATGCTGGTAGGTAAGGACCATTGATACGATTTATGGAGCTAACCTCTGCACTCTTCGAAAAAAGGACGGCGGCATTCGTCCTATTGCCGTTTGTTCAACATATAGGCGTAGGGCAGCAAAAATTTGTTGTAAGTATTACAACAAATTTTTATCAGATAAGTTCCAGCCCCTTCAATAAGGTTTTGGCTCAAAAGGAGGCTGTGAAGCTGCCGTACACGCACTTTCCACATTTTTGTCTTACGGGAAAAATATGAAGAATGCCTTTAACTCCATTAACGAGACACCTTGTTGGCAGAAGTTAAATCTGATACTCCCAAAATTTACAGTTTTCTTTGGCAATGTTATAGAAACCCTACCAAATTAGTTTATAAGAACAAACTTTTGAATTCCGCTGTAGGCTGCCAACAAGGAGATCCACTCGGGCCGGTCATATTTAGTTTGGCCATTCATCCAATTACATATTAGGAAACTAAAGTCAAAATTTAACGTTTGGTACCTAGATGACGGAACCCTAGGAGGTGATATTAACACAATAGCCGATGATTACACAACTTTAAAGAATAAATTTCAATCAATAGGTTTAGATTTAAACACAACTAAATGCGAAATTTATATCCCTAATCTGAAGTATATTGATGGACAATCTACACTACAAAAAATCAAATCAATTGCTCCGGAAATAAAATCGGGTCCGGATAGACTTTTTAAAATTTCATTGCATTCTGCTATCACTTTAATTCGGTTTTGTTGTTTCGGCCCTAAATTTACATACATATTTCGTTTCGTTAAATTATCCGGTCCACCATAACGTTGATTTTCAATGTGATTCTGGATGACCGTGCTTGGTCCCAAGCCACATTGCCGATCCGTTTTGGAGGGCTGGGTGTTTGTAAAGTTTCTAGTTTAGGCCTACCAGCATTTCCGTCTTCGGTTCACAATACTGAAAGGTTGACCAGGGAAATCTTAGGATCTTCTCTGGTTGGTTGTCAGATTCTGTGCATGACTGAAGCAGTAAATAGCTGGAAATTGTCCTGCCCGGGCACGGATCTACCCAAACAACTTTCTTCTCAGAGGCAGTGGGATGAGCCGCTTTGTAGTTTGATACGGAAAGAATTAATTGAAACGTCAATCAATACTGCAGAAGTGCAGAGCGTGCTCGTCTCCTGGCTGTGGGAGAATGGGAATCGGGCCTCTGGTTACTGCTGCTGGAGCCGCGGAAAGCCTTAAACGGCGAAAATATAACAACCTGATAGGTAATTATATTTTTGAGCCGTTTGGGGTTGAGACGCTCGGGACATGGCGACCAGGTGCACGAGTTCTTTTTAAGGAACTCGCAAAACGTTTGGTCGACACTACCCATGACCAAAGGGCTAGCATGTTTTTGGCACAGCGAATCAGTATTGCTATTCAACGTGGCTATGCTGCCAGCCTTTTGGGCACGTTTCCCGTCATTGACAAAGATGACGATGAATTCTTTGATGCTTGTTAGCCATTATCAATCAATTTTAGTTGATAATGGTTAATAAGTTTCCAATTTTTTATTTAGCTTTGTTTATTATCGGTAGTTTAGTATAGTTTAATTTATATTATAAGTTTTGGTTTAGTATAGTTTTATTTTTATTGTAATTAGTTATATGTGTATATAGTTATATTAATATCATTAATAAATATCTCACATCATATCGCCATTTTTTCTGTGAATTCCTACCTAAAAAATACTCGTTAGTTTAAGAAATTGTTACATACTACATGTGCAATTAGTTCAAGGAACAAATTAAAATGCAGTAAAGAAAGTCTTATGCTGCAAATTAGTCTGCAAAGTAGCAAAAAAATCAAAGATTTTGTAGTATCGAGTATTTTTACCGCATTTTAATTTGCATATATGTAACTTTTTGCGTGCAGTAACTGCTATGATTTTAAAAAAATACATTTTATTTAAAATCTAATGTACTGAATTATAATTTTATTTGGTAAATACCATCTTTGTTGTCACTTAGTCGTCTTAGCAATAAAAATATCCACCATACACATTAATAATATAAATAAAAACAGTGTTAAAAAGTTTTTCGCTGTTTTCTCGAAACCGCTTTTTTCCTCTTACTGCACTTTAGGGCCTGCACGGCAGTAATATGATTCTGAAGAGTTCTTTTGTTTGGTTGAATGCGCTAATAGCAAGCAACTACTGATCCGATTTAAAATGTTTCATTCATTGTTATGATCATTGTTAGATAGCCTATTTCTCGAGGAAAGCTATAGGCAATTTTTTCCTCTTTAACCGAAGCCCGCGCGGACTTAGCCGCAAGTATAAGCTAGTTTATTATAATAAGGATATTAGATTGGTTAATCCTTTAATTAAACATAAACGTAATTGTAGTATTGTTGATTTTTAACGAATAAATACCAGCCTGTGTATCCTAGTGCTAGGAAAGTATCTTACCTCAATTTAATGTAATACAGTATTGTGAAGCATAATTTTAGGTATAATTTAGTAAATCGCTGGAATACCTGGAATATATTCCTGGGTATAAATTCCCTCTATGTTCTCAACAGTATTGAATTTCAATAGTTAAATGTGTTTGAAGAAAAATGATTCCATCTCAAGAAATGCCTGAAAGATATTACTGAATATATAAACTAGACGTGAATTTCTTAAAAAACCGTCTAGTTTGATTTCGAGACTTGTATTTGATGCTATATTATTTCCTTTTCAAATATGATACCTACACATTCTTAGAATAGTGTAGCCCTATAAAATTTTAGATATAATTATTTAAGTTCTTAATTTTTTTTTAAGATTTCTTGCAATTTGGATCTTTGCATATTATTATTATTCTTGTTAACCCCTCGTGCTAAGCTAAATATGCTTTTGTTACGAGTGGGTTCACGTCGGCAGTATAATGGATGGGATACGAACCCGCAACCAAATCACTATCGCAAGTCCGACGCCCTAGCCATTAGGCTACCACCACTTCATTCTTCAAGTAGACATTAATTATTTACACAAATAACAGTTTTATTAACATGTACTAAAAACGGAACAAACACTTTGGATTTGTCTGGATTCCAAAAATCTAAAGTGACACTTAATTAGCGTGAAACCCAGCAGGGTACCGTGTAAAGCGAATCGTTTTTACAAGTTAAACTTTTTTTCCCTCGGACGGTAGGTATTCAATTAGTTAAATTAAGCGGCGCAGTCTCTTTGCGTTTATATTTTTTTTTTATTCAGATCGTTTTATGTGGAAAACGAATGTAATCGAGAACGGTGAAAAAAGTTTATTTCGAAAGCAGCTTCGGTTCATGGAATTACAATCCTAAAATAATATTAAGAGTATAGCGGATACCTATATTTTCAATGTAAATTTTCCCCAATATTAAACTTTATTGTTCTATTCACGGACTGTAAGCATTTAAGGGATCATTCATTGAGGTATATTAGCAAACGTTTATTTTACGGCTGTATGTCTAAATATAGACTACCTTAATGGCCATATACCAGTACTCGCTATTGGATTGAAAATGTAGGCTGACCTGTAAAGTATTGAAAGCAAGCAATTTTTCTAATAATTATAATTTTATAATGGCTGAATAAATTGATTTTTAAAAGGAGTGCGTATATTCAACGAGGTAATCAGGTGCATAAAACTGTACAACTTACTCCAAGGAACATAGGTCGAAATCTTAAAATGGAAAATGAACTTTTCATACAAAGTGACAGTTCACGTCACTTATGTTTACAGTACTTAGTATGAAAAAATGATTTTCAATTTTAAGAATTCGTCCTATGTTTCTTGGGAAAAGTTGTCCACTTTTATGCACTTGTTTACCTCATTGAATATACGCACTCCTTATTTAAAATTAATCCTTATGTATAAAATATAAACTACTAAAAGAAACAACTCTAAGCGACAAATTTTAGCTTTCCAGTAATAGCTATCCTGTTCTCAAAGTGTTGATATTTCATCAAAATTATAGCCTTCAAATTTTATACACCAAAGATAAAATAAAAATACTGAATATTATCGTAACGATTTCCGTTCAATAGGATCACGATATTGCTCATTTCCTTTAAGGAATTTTATTAATAGGACTTAGCCCGCGGCTATTGTCAAAGTCACGAGTACTCAAGTTAATATTGAAAATTTTCCGTATTTTTTCGGTATAAAAGACTTATATGGTATGGTGGCAAGTAATAAAGGAATGTGTTTTATCTCGTATGTAAGTACTGCCTACTTATTTCGCAGTAATATTTATTATGAAATATCCAGAATTAATTTTGAACGATACTTCTCGTTTATTAAATGTACTTATAATGTTATTGGAAACAGATATAAATATACAATTTCAGCTTAATTATCTCTCTGCAGGAAAAGTAACAGTAAACATTTTTCATAATAAATAAACATTTTGATATGAACTCGATAAAATGAGAAATTCATCAGACTAATTTTGGTTACAAAAATAAAAGTATTAAAAGAATGCAGACTACCTTTAATCCTCCAAATCCGACCCCAAACCCTACCTACTCATAAATTCTAGCTTTTTACAATTCAAAATGAAATTTTTTAATTATTTTACTTCACACTTCTTCTGTTGGAGCCTGCTGCGTTATAAAAGTCTTGTAGTCTTGTCTAAAATGTTCTTTGTATGCTCTTAACATGACGTGAGTTTATTGCATAAAGGAGATTACGGCTAGCGTTTTCAAGATAACGCTGCACTAAACGTCACGAAGCTGTTAAATGTAGTACGTTTCAAAAGTAAGGTTATTTTTATATTTTGTGCTTTCTTAAATGTGATCGTTATATTTCTCAGACACACAAAGACGCTTGAGAATACTCGTAATAACACAACACTAATAGAATACTAACTTTATGTTAACAACTTCCCATATTGTGGAAAAGGATTTTTATTTTACAAACCCTAATAATATATGTCCTATAAATGTCACATTGCGGGGTACAGGTCTTTTCTCATATCGAGAAGGAACACAGTATTGATCACCACGCTTGCTCATGCGAGTTGGCGATTTTAGATTGTAAGTTTTGGAATCCAGGTTTCCTCACGACTGACACCTCTAAACAATCGACACATTTGACACAGCCCTACGTAATGCTCAAAATAATTACTAGTCGATTCACACATCACGCTGTCGACAAAACACTCCAGCATTGGCATGTATAAATATTGCAATTCCGAACGAATTGTGTGGTTGCACCACATTGACAAGCATTGACACAGTCCCAGCACGTTCCAGCCAGCGATTCTGTGATGTGCAAATATACTGAAACGCAGGGGTGCCTCAAACAAGGATTTACACAGATTTACCTCAGCCGCAAAGGATTTCTTTTGGATTTTTAAACGAATCGACGTTTATTGTTTCCCGAGTCAATGTTGACTTTCCCTTTTACAGAGTTCTTGATTGCTTATGTTGTTTGTTTTTAAAAGCCTTTGCGAAAGTAAAAGGGCTATTGGGTATCAAGTTCTTAACATTAGCCAACAAAATTTAACATAAAAACTTACCTTAGTGATAAAGTTGAGTAGCTCATCCTGTAAAGAAAAAAAAGTTTGTTATTAATGAAATCTGTATAATATAATCTGTATGTCTTGTAAAATATATGAATGATTTTACAATGTTTTTTGAAGAAGTTGAAACTCCTTTCATAATCATATTGTTAACCATAAATATATTAAAACACTGTCTTATTTCAAACCAGGTTAAGAGATATTATTATTTATATTTTCTGTAAAATTAATAATAATAATTGTTTACAACCCTATAACTTTAATGTTACGAGCAACCGGAACGATCACTTCATGTACATTATGATGGTCGTATCTTCATGCATAAGTAAACGAATCACTTAAGATTTAGTTTATAAACTAAATACTGTTATTTGGGCTAATAACAATATGTTAATACTGTTGATGGGCCTGTTGCTCTAGTGGTAAGTGACCCTAACTGCCAAACCGGAGGTCGTGGGTTCAATTCCAATCCAGGCCATATCTTTGTGTGATGATCACGATCTTTGTTCTGTGTCTGGATGTTTATCAGTTGTCTGGTTGCCATAGTACAGGCTCTGCCTAGTTTGGGATCAGATGGCCGTGTGTGGGTTGTCCCAAGATATTATTATTTTTTATGTACTTATTGATAGTATGTATTGTTGATAATATTGTGTAGGCTGTATTGTAGTGATGGTGCATGCACTCAATTACCAAATTGCTTTACGCCGACTGACACCTAATTTCCAGGTGACTGACAAATTAGTTTCTATGGGGTCATGGTTTGCGGGTGTCCCACGCTACACTGATGATTTCAACTAGACTGTCAATTTTCTAAGCAAAATAAACAATCAAATATAGCTCCTATGTCGTCGATAAACGGTTTAATGTTATTAATTTGCAGTCGCATATCATGAACCAGGAAGGAGTTTTAATTAATTTCATTCCGAGCTTTGAGCATTGGAATTAATTTATCGATAATGTAAAATGGATTGTGTATGAATTTCATTTGATCCGTGATTGTTTTATCTTCCATGAAGAGCTGTTGATTTAACGGAAAATAGTTTATCAGTGTTTGCTAAAATGTTATGTATTTACCTCCTAAAGATTAACATACGGGCGCGTAAACATAAATATGAACGTTCAAATGTATAATATATATTTACAAAACTGTAAAACAAATATTTGTAAGAGAGATCCAGTTTACAATTCTGAAAGGTTGTAATCAATTAAACTTTTCTTCTTCAATTGATTGATATACGACCTCCGTGGTCGAGTGGTGTATACACCGGTTTTCAAGGTGTCGCTAGCTCTGAGGTCCCGGGTTCGATCCCCGGACAGGTCAATGAAGTAAAAATACTTTTCTACATTGTCTTGGGTCTGGGTGTTTGTGGTACCTTCGTTGTTTCTGGTTCCATAACACAAGTGCTTTATATACTTACTTTGGTTTCGGAGCAATGCATGTATGTGATGTTGTCCACATTTATTTATCATTTAATAAGTAAGGATTTAAAAAAAATATATATATAGAAATGTGTAAAACCGTACCCATCAGACTACTTTCTCAAGTCTCATTCTGGTGTCCATTTATCACAGGAAGCAATAAAGACGCTCGTAACAATATATTTGCGTGGTCTCACATTCTGGCTAATGATACTGTTCACAAATAAAAGGGGAGCTTTTAGAAATTGTGGACACGTTCTCATGTTAAGGGAAGGCACTTAATACCACGTGTTTACTTCGTTTTGACAAATTGTTTCGTGTGAGTTCGTTTACGCATCTTCCTGCGTGGGCAACGCGGAACGATGACAAATAGTAGTAGTACTCGACACAACCTACTAAAATATAAAAATACCTTACAAAAAACATAAACAAATCTTATAGTACCTTTAAGTACCGTGAACAAGAAAAAATGACACTTAATATTCTATTGTTTGTAGTAATCAGAATAAATATTTAAATACTTATACAATAGGTACAAAAACTCTTAGGACTCTAGGCTCTCAGGACTTCGTTAAATATATAGCATTATTGTTATTCTTGAGTAATAAATTTCGATGATATATTTACTATTTACATTTACTACTAATGTTTAAAATGATACCGGCTTTATTCACGACGAATGTCGCTGATCAGTTCGTCTCGCGACACCGCCGCGTCATGAGCTCATGATTATGGACCCTGCTCCCTTAGACAAAGTACATTTCTAGAAGCGTTAACGATGATAGAAATAGCTTAAATGACATTAAATATATGGAAATGACATTTCTCTTCGATTAGTAACGTGAGTTAGACTTTTCGCTTTCATACATTTGAGCGATTCAATCAGCGATAACGATTGCAGAAATGTACATTGTCTAAGGGGGCTGATCAGGCTCGAAACTAGTCGGGCTGTTCCGATAACTCAATGTGAGTAAAGCCCATATTATTTTAAACATTAGCATTATCGTTGTTTCATTGAAAACTTTATTTAAAAAAAAATACAAACAAACGACGCCCGCACTAAGGAATTTAATCCTTGTGTAGCGGGGGTTTCACCAACATTCAAATCACATGCACAAAAAACACCCAGGCTTGGAACAAGCATCTATGGATCACACAAATATATACTTGTCCTATGCGGGGATCGAACCCGCAGCACGTCGCGCACAGTGGTAATTAGCGTGGTGACCTATACCACTCAGCTATACGTGCAGTCCGTACTATCTTGATAGTAGGATAACTAGAATCACTTAAAATCTTGCTTGCATTGCATCACAAGCTAAGACACGACGTTACGGTCATGTTACTCTGACAATACAATGTCCCACATTCTTTGATCCAAGCTAAACAATCAAGAAGAATGTTCTACAGACGGTATATTACTTACGAGTAAGATTGTCTGGTTTTCAGAACGGCTCCGAAAGTGGATTACACGGCGTTGTTTTCGAATGTTTGGCAAGGGTTACGATTTGTTCCTATCTGATATTGCTAAGAGGAAAGTTTTCTGTCTTTGTAACAGATTTAGGTCAGAATGGGTTTACTTAAAGTATAGTATACATTGGTCCTCGATTGCTTTATTGAAAACTATTTTTAATTGGACGAAAAGTACTGCCATTGGGATCAAAATCTCAGAAAAAAAGAAATACTCTAATATTAAGGATTCCAAAAGTTTTACAAAAATATATCGTTAGTTACTGCATCATTAATCTGCATCTCCGAAAATTTATTAAATCTAAATAGTGCATTGTGATTGTCTAAATAAAAAAATAATGACATTTAAGTATTCAATCATTTATTTTTGATGTATGATTTTATCAAAGAAATAACAATAAAAAATCGAGTAATTGAATAAAAGGTATAATTTTAAACTTATATATATAAACATTATAGTTAAGACGAAGAAAATTTACTTCCATAACGACATGAACTATATTTTACTTTTTATGTTAAAGCTGTCTGTTAAGAAGATAAATCAAGACGTTAGGAAATTAAAAGAAACATTATAAAGGTAAAGTTTTAGAAAAACAAGTTGTTAGTATCTACCGTAATAAAGGTAAAAGAAAAACCTTATTTACTGAAGTAGTAAGTAAATGTGTAAAATGTATTATTATTTTAATGAGGTACCTAATCTTACAAAAGAAAAACGTGTTTTTTGCTAAGAGTATGTTTAAAATATTCGTAAATTTTTTGTTCGTGTCATACACCTAATACTTAATATTAGAAATACTTAACACTGCCACTACCTATTGCATAAACCCTCCCATAATTATTATCCCGCTTGCATCCACTGGTCACCCCCGAGTGAGACGATGTCATCGATCCTCCTGAAGAGAGGCCTACCAACGATGCGTCATCAGGCAACTTGTCATTTATTGTAGTGTTCCATGGGGGAGGTATTTGTTCAATAGTGGACGCCTTCCGACTGATCATGATATTATTATACCAGAATAATATAATACATTTACTAAGCGATACAGCACACTACAGTGCGCATCACTATGTGCAATGTAGCGGACTGTCTTGATACCTCCTCATCAGCAATCCTACTTTAACAATTCATAGTAGAGGTACGCAGTTATAAAATCTTTTAACATTGTTATAGCACTTCTATCACCACTCAAAATAATAATATCTTAGGACAAGTCATACACGACCATCTGAACCCAAAAGAGAGGTTGTAAATCGTTTTAGGCAGTCTCTAACTAATTCGACATAAATATACAACCAGGTAATAATTACCAAATTTCCGCTTCATTACCCTCTATACTTGAACATTTCCTGATAATTGAGTGTAAATCGCTCTCTCATTTACATGACTGCATATTGCTTAACAATAACGACATAGAATGGTTTGTTTTGTTATGGAATCGCAAATGAATTTGATTTTGAACACGCGATTCTTGAATTACAAGCTTACTAATAATTACTTTTTAAGCTATTGCATAGCTTCAATCGCGGGCCTTGAGCGCGGGGACCGAATCCAGAAATTCCGTAACGAAAAAACCTCACGCTCCCCACTCCGACGGGCAAGGAGGTGTGGCTTGAAGGCCGTGCATCGTCTAACGTCGTTTCAGTTCGGCAGTCTTCGACACGGCGTTGTGTGCGATTAGACGTATTGTACGAATTTACGAAACTCGCACGAATCGAGACGAGCTGCTCCGAAATCGGACTAAATATAAAATAATTTTATTAAAATGGGCGCCAAGAAACCAAGATGGCGCCGACGAAAATTTGTAAATTTTTCGTCATGGGTGTCATTTTCATGGTTCCCGAGGTCACTAAAAACGATTATCGGGGCGAAATTAGAACCCAAGATGGCGCCGAGGAAAATTTGCTAAATTTTCGTCATGGGTGTCATTTTCATGGTTCCTGAGGTCGCTGAAAACGATTATGGGGTCGAAATTAGAACCCAAGATGGCGCCGAGAAAAATTTGCTAATTTTTCGTCATGGGTGTCATTTTCATGGTTCCCGAGGTCACTAAAAACGATTATGGGGTCGAAATTAGAACCCAAGATGGCGCCTAGGAAAATTTGCTAAGTTTTCGTCATGGGTGTCATTTTCATGGTGCCTGAGGTCGCTAAAAACGATTATGGGGTCGAAATTAGAATCCAAGATGGCGCCAAATTTGCTTAATAAAAATAATTGATTTCTTATCGGTCACCACGCTTAAAAAGTGTAACTTTAATTAATATCAAAGAAAAAACATGAATTAATAACAAAAAAATATTATTTGCATAAGTTGATAAAAAATGCTATGCTACGCTACGCTTTACCGCGGCAGTCCCCGAGTGCCACATGTATTTTTTATAAGTGCTTCTAAACTGTCGTTCCTTTCTAATAGTAATATTCACCTGTTTATAAATCCAAATAATGAAAAATTAGAACAACAATAACACTACGTGACTACGCTTGATTTAAATGAAATAAAAACATTGAAAGGGGACAACTTTTAGGTCATGTGTCATTACGAATTTATTATTGTAGTGCACTTGCTTGAAGACAACTGATAAACATACTTATATATTATACATATTATAGATAAATAGCACCCAGACACTGAAAAAATACTCGTGCTCATCACGCAAAGATTTGTCCTGGTTGGGAATCGAACCCACGACCTCCGGTTTAGCAGTCAGGGTCACTCGTACATAAGTCACGAGACCTGTCACTTTGTATGAAAAATTCATTTTCCATTTTAAGATTTCGAACTATGTTCCTTGGGGAAAGTTGTTAAATTTTATGCACCTGCTTACCTCGCTGAATATACGCACTCCTTTTAAATTAATGCTGTATTATACGAATACAAATACCTATACAGCTAAAGCTGTCACATTGTCACATGTATTAGGCATTACTATGATCGTTAATTTATTTCAAGCACCAAACAGTTTATCACTAATGATGTGTCATAATGTCATATCTAACAAGGAAACGTTATTGTGGGTATTTCCTGTCGTTATGGATTAGGTTGAGATGCCTTTGAATTATGTAGGTACCTACATTATTATAGATAGAATACTAATTTGTTAAATTGAAAGTTTGTTAGAGTGAGAAATACCTATATTTTTACAAAACAAATGCAATTAATAAAAAAACAACTCATCTATACTAATATTATAAAGCTGAAGAGTTTGTTTGTTTGTGTGTTTGAAAATACGGTATTAAGCTAAATTTAGTAAGGCGGGAAGCCGACCCCAACATAGATTGGGAAAAAACTAGACAGGTGTATTGGCAACAAAAAATGCGTCAGATACGTACGCACCATCCGGAGAAAGTATAAATAATTTTTAATATTATAAAGTATTTTAATTAAACTTGGCTATTTCGGACTCTACGGTCATACGGGTCATCATACATCACACGAGTATACTCTCAGATTAAAAAACTATCTACGAAACAAAACCAGTAATAAATATTTACAGATTCACAGATACGTCCAAATGTACAATATAATAATAATAATAATAATTTACAAACTACATTTACAGAAAAAATAGCTAAATACACAGACCTAGCCATTGAATTAAAAACACAGTGGCGCGTAGATGAAGTCCGCACGGTACCGATAGTGATATCATCAACTGGCGTGATACCTAAATCCCTACACAATAGTCTTAAAACACTTCACATTCATCCTCTCACTTACAACATTCTTCAAAAAGCAGCCATCCTTAATACTTGTAGATTAGTCCGTAAATTTCTTTCAATACATGCGTAAAATTAGTATCATCACCCACCATCAATTTCGTTTTGGCCACAAGCCCGCGGAATTGATTAATTCGCCAGTAATGGTAGAATAAAAAACAGAAACCTATAAATAATAATAATAATAAAAATATTTATTTTTCTTCCACAAACAACACTTAGGAGCTAAAACTTAAAATATAACTAAATTATGGTAAATATTATTATGTTAATTTGTGGGAGACTGGTGCCTAAACTAGGCCATGACCTGTATTTTAGGACACCAGGGACTCCCCCCTACAGGGACAATGGCATCAAAACACTATCATCATTAACTGTTAAGATTGCGTAATTACAAGATTAAATTTCAAGTTCCAGTTAGCACACAATATTATTGGAAGAAAAAATAATGAATAATGGAGAAAAAAAAAAAAAGAAGAAATACAATATAATTACAACATTTATCTGTACAATGTAGTGAGGTTTTATGTGCGTTGAGCGTGGTGTGTATGTGTTACGTGTGTGTTGGGTTGTGTTGTGTGGTGTTCGTTGTGTTATGTGGTGTAGTGTTGTGTTTTGTTGAGTGGTGTTGTGTTGTGTAGTGTTGTGTGGTACATGTTAGTGGGAAACCTTACTTTATTCAAGTTTTTTTTATTTTTATTTTTTTACTTTTTTATAACTAGGAGTTCTTCAGTTTTAATGTAGTCCAGTTTAAGCAAATGGTTTGTTAATAATAGTTTACACTTGTTTTTATTTAAATTAAAAATATCTAATTCTTTATTTAGTTTATTGTACAGCCGAGGTCCACGAAATGAATAAAATTTTTGGGCAAAGCCTGTTTTAGATTTATTTGTGTTGCATATTGCATGATGCCTTCTAGTCGTTAATTTCGAAAGATCAAAGGAGGTTGAATCTGAATGTTGGCGGAGTACAGTAGAGACGATGTAAATTTGTCTCACAGTCAAAACCTCAGCCTCCTGATATAGTGCTGTAGTTGGAAAGAGGCGTGGTTTAGAGAGAGCGACTTTTAGTATCAGTCTTTGGGTTCTTTCTATTTCAAGCATTTTAGTTTTAGCAGCACCTCCCCAAGTAGTTACACAATATGCCAGGATAGATTGAACCAGAGCAATATATACCATTTTTAATGTTTTGCCATCAGCTACGTGTCTAAGCTGTTTGAAAATGTAAATAAGTTTACGTACTCTTTTGGATAGATTGTGAATGTGTTCATCAAAAGACAGTTTTTTATCGATGGTTACACCCAAATATCGAATATTTTCTGTAGGTTGTATGGTTGAGCAGCTACAGGGAGTTGTAGGGGGAAATGAACACTTGTGAACATAAATGGGAGGCTTATCTTGTAAGAATGTTTCGGTGCTTCTGATTGCAAAGGGAATGTATTTAGTTTTGTCGGCGTTAAGTGTAAGTGAGTTTGCAGCGAGCCAGTGGCATACCGTGTTTAGGCCAGTTTGAGCTAGGGCATAGACTTCCTGCCAAGAGTCGCCTGTAAAAGTAAGGGTTGTATCATCAGCGTAAGATATTATTCTGCAGTTTTGTAACTTAAGTTGGCATAGTTCATTAATATAGCATAGAAACAATGTAGGGCCAAGAATACTGCCTTGAGGAACACCGTGCGTGACAGGAAGTTCGTTACTCAAATGGTCACCGACCCTTACACTCTGAGTACGACCCGATAAGTAGTCCTTTAACAGCTTCAGTTCATTTTCCCGTATTCCCATCTCATTTAATTTGCGAATTAGGGTGGGGATGGAGACTGTGTCAAAAGCCTTGGCCAAGTCGAGGAAGATAGTTAGGCATTTTTTGTTTTCGTCCATGCTTTTAACCAGGAAATCAGTAAAAACGTGAACAGCCTCATTAGTGGACTTGTGTGCTCGAAATCCATATTGTGTGTCAGCAAGTATTTTCTGTGTCTCTAGGAATTTAATTAATCTATGATTAATTGTACGTTCGAAAACTTTAGAGAGTGAGGTAAGAATAGAAATAGGCCTATAGTTGTTGACACAGCCTGTATCCCCAGCCTTATAAATAGGGTATACAATTGATTTTTTTAGTGCTTCCGGAAAGACGCCTGTGTCAAAAGATCGATTAATGAGATAGGTGATGACCGGAGCTACGAAGTCAACAACATTTTGCAATAGCTTAGACGAAATGCCATCCCATCCAGGTGAGCAATCAGTTTTTAGATTTAAAATAGCAGTTTTAACTTCCATAATGTCAACTTTAAGTAGTACAAATGAGTTACTAGGGGTTTTTTTATTTACAAATATATTATTGAAGAGCGGAACATTTGCGGGAATCCGCTGAGCCAGCACTTCTCCAATTGTGGAAAAGAAGGTGTTGACTCTATCAATAGACAATTGAGTGGTTGGATCTGTGTATAAGAGTTCTTTAGGAGGATCACGATTTTTGCTATGATTTGTTGTAGTTTTAATAGAATCCCATAACAATTTTGGGTTACCTTTAGCCATTTTTAGTTGTTCTTGTTCGTACTGTCGTTTAAGTTTTTTAATAAGACTGTTGCAATGGTTTCTATATCGTTTGTATGTTTTGGTTAAGATTTCATTAAGTGGTTCCTTCTTGGTTTTAATATGCATCCTGTCCCTATTCCTAATGCACCTTACAAGTCCTGGTGTTATCCAGGGTTTTAAGGCGGTTTTATTTCGTGGCATCTTAATTATAGTCAAATGTTTAATTGTTAAGTTAGACAATAGTTTGACAAATTGATTGAATGCCTGATTTAGGTCGTCTTCATTAAAAACTTGACTAAAATCCAATTTTCCAGCGTCAGAAATAATCTCGGCCCAATTCAGCTTCCTAATTACTTTGTTGGTTAAGGGTTTCTTTGAGCCACCATACTTAAGACAAAATAAGATAGCATTATGATCGGTTATTGAAGTTTCAAGGTTAAATGTATAGGACTGTAGTTTGCTCTTAGTGAAGACATGATCCAGGCAACTCCTTCCTCTAGTAGGAAGATTATGCGCCGGAAGTAGACCATGAAATGAAGTAATGTCAAGATATAATGACACATTAGAATCAACACTCAAAATATTAATATTAATGTCACCCACTATAATTATATTTTGGAAAGATTGTAAAGATTCAAGGACATCATTAAGTGACTGCAGAAAGTTATCTATATTCATAAAAGACGGGGACCTGTATATTGCCAAAACAACTGTGTTGGTGCCAAATTTAATGATCAAACAGTTACAATCAAGTATCATTGGTTCTTCCACAGTATAACTATGCTCATTACTAACAATGACTACCACTCCATCATTTTGGTTAAAGTTACGGTTCGTTTTGTAAGAGTTATAGCCATTTATTGTAGGAAGATTTGATACCTGACGAAGCCAGCACTCAGTCAACACAATGACGTCACATTTGAAGCTTAATCTCCTAAGAAGCACAGAAAGTTCATTGAAGTTGCGACTGATGCTCCGTATGTTCTGTTGCACAACTTTTAGATAAGCATTAGAAGTTGGTATAAAATTTGTACAGTTTTCTGGGTAACAGCTTATTGAGGTTGACACACTGAATTGATCTATATTATTTAATAATTCGTTAACTGCTGCGAATTTTATATAATAATTTAGAATGAGAATTAAATTTCGACCAAGATATATTAAGATTATTTTCAGTTTTGTTTAATAATAAGGACAGGATATCAGTTACAACGTCCACATAGCTAACGCAAATATTAGGCAGACTAGGGACAAGATAAAACAAAAATAATGCACAGAGATCAGAGCAGGTAACCCATAGAAAATTATGTTTATCTCTCCGAAGATAAAACATGCTTTTATGTATGTGAGAGTTTGTGTCATGTTTGTGTTTTTTTGTATTTTTGAGTTTATTTATATTGATAAGTGTAATGTGTAGTGTAATGACATAATTTTTAAAACATATTATTAAGATAATAGCAAAAGTTTTAACTAAAAACATGATCAGTCATAGAATATGATCCAAATCTTCTGTAGTTTTAATGAGAATGGGTGAGCCACCCTCATTCTTTCTTATATATACTTTTCCGAAAGATATCCAGCAGCCATGAAATCCTTGTGTTTTCGTGAGTTGCCTGGCCAAGTAAAATAAGTGTTGTGTTTTTACAGTCAGAGAATCTGATACATATATATTCCGGGGGGCACCTACAATCTTGATGTCGTTGGTATTTAATTGAGGTCCTTTCTTCGCTTTCTGTGTCTTATTATGGCTGATCACAGAACCAAAAAATATCAAAAGTTTCTTTCGATAAAGCTGTCGTATGTTACCGCTCCTCACAACAAAATAACAAAGTTCAACAAAGAGATACTCGTAGCCATTTTTCAGTCTTTCTTTTGTTCAATTTTAGTATGTAGTAATACCAAAGATAGTTGAGCTAGAGTACACAAGCTTCACCTGATGCAGAAATGAAAAATGGTTTCGGGAAACTTCAATTTAAAAATGAAGTTTACTATTTTATAAGGACGAAGTTCCTGTGTATCAAGATAGGTGAATTGTAGGCAATTCTAGTATATCTTTTGTGGTCTTTTGTTAATAATAGAGTACTTTTTTGTGATAACTAGACCCAAAGGCGTTGTAGAATGTTTTAGTTCATGATAATGGGCAGTAAAAACACCCTAACTGCTAATTACAGTACAATGCGATCAACGAAATACATTTCTGAAATAAGTCTAACCACAATCACTCTTAATAAGCATTTCATTAAATCGAATTGAAAATAATGAAGGGTTTATGAAGCTCATTAGTACCTATGAAATATTTCAATGTTTTCATGCAGTGCAAAAATGTGTTTATTTATTCATATTAATTTGATCCGTTTTTTGTTAGTCAGGCAAAAGTTGGAATTACAGCGCCCATCTGCACTTATATTATAAAGCAAAAAAGTTTGTTTGCTTGATTGTTTGGTTCGACGCACTAATCACAGGAACTACTACTTAGTCCGATTTAAAAAATCTTTCACTGTTAGATAGTCCATTCATCGAGGAAGGCTATAGGCTATAACGAACGCCAACGCGGGCAGATCTGCGGGCAAGAGATAGTCTTAGCTATGTTCGACAGTCCGTTGCCTCTCTATAAAACGTTACTGTCTCTAATTTGAATCATCTGTAAAGTAAAATGTATATTCAACTTAATATTTACTTTTTCCTCATACAAACGGCAATTCTCATAAACAAGTACCTAGTAAATAATTAATAATATATTTTTCAAGGGCCCTTGTTCTTAATCGGTCGTAAAATCAAAGTACAGGCGATACCAAAACTGTTAATAGCTAAACTAAATTACACGCACAACTTTAAACTCGATACGACCACAACATTAACAGCAATCTAAGTTTCCAAATTGGACATGCAACGAATCTGAACTTCAGCTGTTTAAGCGCATGTGTTTAGCAATTGTAAGCAATCGCTAAATTGGTTTTCACTGCATCCAATGGATAGTGAAACCAATGTTTATAATTACCGCCATGGCACGTTATGTAAATTTTGCAACTCGCATAGCAATCACCTGCAACGTTCGTAGTGCGTATTGCTAGAATACAGCTTCTGCTTAACTCCGTTCTGAATATAGACGGTCGAGTTTTTAAATAAATAGCTTCGTGTGAAACGCGTTCATTTGTTACATTTGTAGTGGAAACTGTTTTTAATATATTTATATTCTCTTTCTTTATATTTACGTTTAACGTTCATGTGTAACTCGGGAAACTTGAAAGAAACTGTTGGTTGGACGAAAATCAAGTACGTACCTAAATGACGTAATTATCCAATATATTTCTTCAATGAACCCGAATCCCGATACTAACCAACAATGTCTGGTTTCGTAATAACTTATGTTACTTGCTTCTACAATATCAGAAACATTTTTCTCTGCGATCCGAAGAACAAATTCCAAATACCGCAATCTTTCATGCCAGAATAACACAATCTTCTATTTATTCTTTAGTATCAAATTATCAATACAGCACGTATACATGTGAAAATCGAGCTCTTGTCCCGTTCCTTAAAAGACGGCTCTTGTGAAAGAAGCGGACGTTTCTGTCATTACTAACAGCCGACGTCAATTTGCACGCTGGATCGAACATTACACCATCTATAGGAAAATCCTGAAAATTCTCAGCTAAAAACTATACCTAAACTAAATTTACTCAGGTGTAAGATATTTATATTGAAAAGAGATATTTCCTTTCCGACTTGAATTGAATTTACATTTGTTTTGTCTTTTGTTTTTGTACAGTTATTCATTTGTTACTTTCTTTTCTTTCAGATTATAACATTGTTCACTATCTTTTGCTTGCGGCTACGTGGGGGTTGGTTATCACAGCAAATATAAAGTAGAATACAACCTTTCTCAATAAATGGGCGATCTAAGACGGAAAGAGTTTTTCAAATCGGTCTAGTAGTTCCTGAGATTATTTCGATCAACCAAACAAACTCTTCAGCTTTGTACTCGTAGTATTTGTATATTTCGTACTACAAAAATATTGTATTGACCGAACAGCGTTGGATCTTTATACCAGCCCCCTTAGACAAGGTATATTTCTCCAAGCGTTAACGATGATAGAAATCGCGTAAATGACATTAAATGTATGGTCAAGACATTTCTCTTCGATAAGTTACGTGACTTAGACTTGTCGCTTTCATACATTTGAGTGTTTTGTACATTTTTATAAGTGATAACGACTGTAGAACATTGGATTTTCCATAGATTTGAAAATGGTGGTCTGAATTTTAGTAGATAACAAATCTAATAAAGTTCAGACCACCGTTTTCAGTTTTTTTTAGACTCAAAATTAACGTTTTTTCAAACTTCAAGTTAGGAAAGTAATTTCTTATAATACCTGACTAAAAATAAAAGTAAACGAGGTTAGTAGGGGCTATAATAGGATCAATATTGACTAAACTATTTAAGGTGCTGTATATGAACTAGTTCCGTAACCGCAATTTATAACATTATAGGCAAGAAAATTAAACTACGAAAAATATTTTTAATATTTTTAGCAAATTGCCCATTACGCGGAAAAACTTTCAACGTAATTTTTCTTTCAATATAAATAACAAGAACTACGGTAAACATCTAGTTCTAAACACATTATTTTTCTTCATTTCAGGTCAGTTATAATAAGGTTTCCGTGACGTTATAAGTAACGATTTGAAATAGTGAGCTCCAAAGCAAGAAATATAATAACTGGATGATTATAACGTTGTGTATTAAAACACGCGATGGTTAATACCTGAAACGTTACCCTTTGATGGAAGAAATCAACGTCTTGTGATTGTAATCACAACTGGTTTTCTTTGTAATCCTATTAAGGACTTACACAGGTAACCAATTTAATTGTTATCAATAAAAATGCAAACGCCACAGCTAATTATTAGACAAAATATATTTTTATCTTTCACTATCCCATAAGTCACATATGAACATTTCCATTTTTTTACTATTGTGTCTACTGACGGGACAGGGAAGGTGTTAAACAATATTTTTTTTCACAAAAAAAAAAACAACCCAAATTAAGAGCCTAGAACCGTAGACGGTAGGAGGTTACTAATGACAAAGGCCCACAATAATTATTTTCTTTAAAAGTGTCTCCGAAATTTTATACATTTTATTTTCATTTCATTAGAAATCCTCTCATAAATATAAATACTACAGAGCATAATACGCATGAATCCCTCGCAAAGCTCACTTACACATACTTCTCAATTCCATTTGAACATTATGAAACTAGCGCGACAGGCGACGTGTTAAAAATGCATATAAACCGTACTCCGTCTGAAAAATTACGTTTTGTGCCAACATTCTTGTAATATGTGTTAAAAATCGTACGTGTGTGTGAATTGTTCAGTTGTTTCATACATACTTCTTTCGTTACATTTCACAATTTGGGGAGCACTGGAAAGTATTTTTGTAACGTAGCTCTCTTGTAAATCTTGCTACCGTCTTTTGTTTTTAGTGACATTCTCCTTCTATGTCTTATGTATGTAGAAGATCAGTTTAGAATATAGTACAAATACAATTCGGGTCTAAAAATGTCCCACTGCTGGTCACAGGCTTCTACTCATATGAAGAAGGAACGAACATTGATCACCACGTCTGCTAATCGCGGGTTGGCTAGATCATATTATACAATTTGAAATCCAGCTTTCCTCAAAATATTTTTCTTCGTCGAATATCAATGATGTCTTAGAATAATTATTATTAAGAAAATACAAAAAATATAACTTTGAGCAACTCACATTGGTCTGTAGTGCAACCTCTAAACCACCTCGACTGTTATGATCTTGTCTATAATTTATACAGAGTCTTTATGAACCTTAAGTAAAGTCAGTAACAGTCAAGGCAGATGTCAAAACACAATTTTGGTACTTAAGTCGCATGCAAAAAGAAACTGAAATGCGATAAAGCACTCCAATTCTGACAGCCTTTCCCTGACACGGTGTAGTGTGCCTGATACAAATCGTAAACACGAAAGCTGCTGTCATTCACTACCCAAGTAACACGATAACCTTCTTAGCTTTAACCAAGATAACCTTCTTACCTTCTAAAACCATACTAGCAGCATATCACGGCTACATTTCTTCCGTCTTAAATTATGGACTCGTTCTATGGGGTAATTCCACGGATATAGAAAAGGCTTTCCTAGCGCAAAAAAGATGTGTCCGAGCCATAGCTGGAATACCGCCTTGGGAGTCTTGCAAACCGCTCTTTAAAGAATATGGTATCCTTACATTGACCGGTATGTACATTTTTGAAGCTGTTAAGTTTGTTAAGTTATATCCTAAATTATTTAAAACTGCTGGGGATCTGCATCCCAGAAATACAAGAAACCCAAATAGAATTGTTTTGGCAGATATACCACGAACAACAATGTATCTGAAAAATTGTCATGTCATGTGTGGACGCATATACAATGTTATTCCTGACACTATTAAAGAATTGCCGTTTAATAAATTTAAGAGATCTCTAAAGATGTGGTTACTTGAAAAATCATTTTATTCAATATCAGAATTATTTAAATAATTACTATGTCGACTTGCATGCTGTATAATTGTTAACTGTTATGTGTAATGTGCATAACTAATTTAGTTATTCTTAAGTAACTGTTTAAATATTTGCATGTCACTAACGACAAAATGTATATGGCACTGATTTCATTGTTGACTATCTTTTATGTACCTACATTTTAAGCAAATAAAGAATTATTATTATTATTATTATTATTATATTATTATAGCTGTAAACTAGTTTAAGGGCTGATTTTTCCATCGTCAGATTACTTTATTCATAAATTAAAAAATTGTACAGTTATTTCATACAAAAACTGTCAAACGTCAATTGTATTCCTCGAATATAAGTTATCTGGCGATGGAAAAATCAGCCCTAATTCAGTCACCTAATTATTTACGTATTCAAGGATTAATTGTTTCTGTTATTTCTGATCAATGAACTGCCTTTGAAGTTATATAAATCGCCATCCGCAATTGTGCAAGCTCCGATCCTTTTTGAGAAAACATTCTATTCCCATTGTAGAGGAATGCTGACGCGTATATTTTAGTAAATGTCGTGAGTTCAAACCTGCAGCCATGTGCATAAAAATCTGTTCATTGCACCGGTAGGCCAATAAGCCCGTCGAACTTTCAAAATTACATTGATGCTAGGTCACTTATATGTGAATTACTTGGAGTTACAGCTTTCCATACTAAATCTATGCACACAGAGCCACAAACAGCTCGATACAGTTAATTAACTGTCTATTACTGGCCGGGGGCCTTTGACAGGTATATACGAGACGTCATCGTCATGTCGAACAGGGTAACCTAATATAGGTCTGAAGTTTCTTGTTGTTTTGTTTCTGATATAATACGCTGCTTACTTTTGTTTATAACCAGAATTAACAGCGTTTACGGGCGCAGCTAAGAATCTTCTTGAATATCTTATACAGAGACAAAATATAAATGTATAATTATTCGTATAATAGTAGGTAGTAAATCATTATAATAGCTAATAGAAATTGACAGAACAAAAACAATACCAGATTTAATCATTGGTTCAAAAGTTTTTAAATGTATTATTACTGCTGTTCTTAACTAGCGCAGCAAATTATTTATTAAAAATTAATCAATAAGTATATCAGGAAGACAGGTGCATGATAAATCCTGAACATAACATCCAATTGTGTCTTGCTACTTATGAAATAAATTGTTTTGTGTAGTTTAAAATTCAATTTAATTCATCATCACTCAATTAGTTTTCAGCTGAACTTATAAGGCTGGTAGGCAAAAGCTTTTGAAATTGTGTACTTCGGTAGATACTAGTATTTTTTTTAATCACGCCTTATCTTCGATTTTTTTATACACTCTGTTACAATAAATAATAACTACTTACGTGATTTTGATATAGTATAAAAATAAAAACTGCAAAGACCAACAGCTATCATGTAGCTTTTATTTTCATGGTATTTTGTTACAAGTCTCTGAAAATTCTGTAAAGTAAAAGCTTGTTTCATAAAGATTTTTTAGGCTACCGATAAAAATATATTTTTATAAAAAAAGATAGGAAAATTTTACTTGCAAATGTTACTAGCCGATGGAATTTCCAAGCTTTGATTTCTATTCCAAATAGCGTTTTTAACACAGCCGGAATAACAAAAAAAATCTAAAAATAACATCCTTCTGTCAAAAAGTGCGATAAAAAGTAAAAACGTCCAAATGTCAAAAAAACATCATCCTTTTAATTATAATTCTAAAGAAAAGTCTTTTACTGGAAACTACAAGACCACTTCCACTTCAAGTACTTACAACAATTAACTTAATTAGGGGCGTTAACAAGAACATTAAAAGTAAGGTCGGACATTAACCTCAACTCGTTGGTAATGAGTGAAACATATTTTGTACTCGTGCAAGCGTTTCTAACTATAATACCTCAATTGTTTTAATAGCCTCATTACTGATTCGTAAAACCATTACAATGCTGGCATAAAATCTGTCCATGGCTTTTTACTTTTCACAAATGCTGGATTAAAACATAAAATTAACATTGTTATGCTTTTTTATAAAATTAAAAAATAATAATAATAATTAAAATATTTTTTATTAACCACGATAATTACAATAATTTTATTATCAGCAGATTTCACGAAATTGATTGATGTACCACGCATGCTGGCCACTATTAAAATTTTGCGTTTTGCATTTGAATTTAGAACGTAGATCAGATAGCAAGTTTTATAACTATAATTATGTGTGCGTGTAGCAAAAACTTTGACCCCTTTCTCAAACTTGAAATTAAAACGGTTGATTAACTACCACTATTGGGCCTCTAGTTATTATAAATCTATAATCTATTATAAATATACTAGCTTTTGCTCGCGACTTCGTCCGCGTGGAGTAGTATTTTCAATTTACCACCTTTTCTCCCCTTTGGGTGGGAATTTCCAAAAATCCTCTCTTAGTGGTAGCCTGCTCCTCCCAACAAACACACATGCCAAATTTCAGCTCTTTACGATCAGTAGTTTCGGCTGTGCGTTGTCTGTCAGTCAGTCAGTCAGTCAGTAACGGAAGAGTTTTATATATATAGATAGATAATTATTTTTTTTAACAAAACTATTGACAGTGAGGGCCGTATGATGTCTATTGCGACACAGGAATTTAAGCGCACACATGCATTTATCTTTTAAGGGTTGACGTTTTGACTGTGTTGCACTGTAATTTAATTACATGACGTAACCGTGACGTAATTTTATTACAATCAGGGGAAAAAAGTATGTTCCATACAATTTAGCAACTCATTTACCGTAATGGTTGACGTTTAATAATCTTCATAATGAGAGAGCAGACGAACTTAATAATTCACGTTAATTGAAAGTGTATTGTGACTTGTTACAGAATAGTTGAAGCGTCTCAAATTTAATTGGCGAAATATACACTTATGATCTTGTATCCATATTAATATTTGCCGAAGTTCAAGTAGGTACGTTGTGTTCTCCTTAATAAAGTATCTAGTTGTAGCCTGGAAATTCGTTCGTGATATGGTTCGCGCGGGTGCTGGGGTACGTTACTATCCAATGACGACGCCCAAATGTTGTCAGTCCAATGACGCTCTTGTCAGTTGGCTCCCCACCCCGCGCGCACGTTTTACCACCCCTGTTGCCTTTGGGCGTGTCACGTAAGGATTAGCCAAGGTACATTACCTTTATTTAAAAAGTGGAATCACTATTTCCCTTGGTCTCTGCATGACGCGTAAATAGCTGGACCAATTTCGCTATTTCTTATTTTTTCTCTGGAGAAGTTTCTTACAAAAGAAAAATTTAAAAAATCAAGAAAACCTCATTTTTCTTATGTGACCTAAAACTGTTAGTTGTTTGAGATGACAACGTATGTCAGGTCAGCTCTATTACAAAGAAAAACATTATTAAAAAAATACACGCGTTTTATTTAAGGAATATTTCACTCATAGATCCGACATATTGCACACTACAATTATAAGTACATTGAAGAAATCACAGAAAAACACGCTTTTATTTCGTCTGCTTACCGTTCAAAATTAAATAGACTTTATTAGTTAAAGAATTATAGACGTTAATTAGTACACTTCATTTAACTCGCCTTACGAAGCTATTTAAATTAAAATCTACAATTAAATTAACAGAATCAGTTATTTCGTTATCTCTTTTCTCCGACATATTTTACTCAAACCATTGTATCGCTGTCGTACGTTCAGCTGTCGACTTGCGGTTTGGTTACCCAAATCTGGTAACCGTATTTTGGGATGAAATTCTTAACAACATTATTCGACACTGAGAGACAATTCTAGTATAAAATTTTAAAATATTGAACAATAAACAACTGAAGTTTTTACCCCAGAATACTGAAACGCTAATTAACTGTAATACGGTTTTAAATGTCTATCTGTCGCTATTTCATATGTTAAAGTGACAGAGACAGCATGGATTTTAGGTGATAAAAAGCAATATACTTAAACTTTATGGCAATAAAGTCGAAATTTGCATGATATATGATCGTACACACAAAGATACCTAATAAATATAATTAAATTATTTTTACCATTTATATAAAAGTCACAGTAGGATAACGGCTTGGGCGTCGGGCTTACGAGCACGTGGTTGCCGTGATTGCCGACGCGTAACACAAGTATTTAGATTGGCACAAGAGGTTTAACAAAAATACTAGTAATGTGCGAATCACATTGTTACTAATCTCTAAAAAAAACCTTCGCTTTCCATATGTTGAGACAAAATTGTCTATCTATGGAGTGTGCCTGTCAATCGGGAGAAAGGTTGAATTTTGTTTATTATTATAAGAAAATCATGAATATTCATGATTTTTTATTTATGTTCAACTATTATAATATATATTATATATTCTTAAATTATATTGTTAATAAATTACTTAATATATAGAATAGAATAGAATATACTTTATTGTACACCAACATTTAGACAAATTGATATATATTTATATATTTGTTCTTAAAGTTCTTAGACTCGCACAAGGCAAACGTCCCAAGAATCCAATAACATCGTACCTACTATATACATAAAATGAAGTTGACCCACACTATTAGTATTAATATTACGCGTGTAAATTGGACCCTTGGGTGATTTATCTTCATTACATTAAATGGTTTTTGTTTCTTAGAACATAACGACGCCATATATTTGAGGTTATATACCTAGGTATCTACTTTGTCTTCATAAGGAAGAAATTCGGTGAAATTAGGAGATTTGTGTTCAATTTGTGTAAAAAGAAAAATCAAGTACTATTGAGTCTGAAACTAGTCGGGCGATCCCGAGAATGCGCGTGAGTAAACCGTTGAATCCTTAAATAAGTACTTACAGTGTTAGAATTTCGTAATTTCTCATACCTACATTCTTTTTATAACAGGTGTATATTTATCAGAAATATCCAAAGAGGTTGACGATTTGATATAAAGGCGGTTTACAAAATTTTAGCTCAATATGATTTAGTTAAATAATTGATGTTCAACTTGTCACATCAATTATTCGGCGACCAAAATCATATGAAACGTATCGCCACATTACGAGGGTCAAAATTTAATATAAATATTTCGCTAAATGTTAAGATACATCGCTTCAGCGGTCTGGTTATGATTTTAGAAGTTGAATAATAAATAAATAAATAAATGTGGACTACATCACAAACATTCCTCAGAATCCAATATAAATAGCTATAGATAGCACTTGTGTTATGGAATCAGATACAACGAAGGTACCACAAACACCCAGAACGAGACACTTACTGTAGAAAAGTTTTTTTTTCTATATTGTCCCGTCCGGGGATCGAACAGATATAGCGACACCTTGAAAACCGGTGTGTACGCCACTCGAGCACGGGGGTCGTCTAACTGTCGTAATTGTGATGTTAGAAATTGGATATTAATTTTATAAACCCATTATTTGCTGAACTTTTGTTAACACACTATCAGATGTACCGTTCATCCGTTTTGGATATTATACAGAATTAATTTAAAAGGAGTGCTTATATTCAACGAGGTAATCAGGTGCATAAAACTAAACAACATTTCCAAAGGAACATAGGTCGAAATCTTAAAATGGAAAATGAACTTTTCATACAAAGTGACAGATCATGTAACACATGTTTGTACGCACTTCTTTTAAATTAATCCTGTATAATAATACACTTTCGGTGACACCCTGTACAGTAATGTTGTAAGTTTTACATTTTGATAACTGTGATTTGAACTAAATTGGTTCGTTTCTGTTCCAAATGAGTTTCGGACATGTTGTCAGTCCACCGCGGCCATTTTGGCGCTTCTGTCAAGCGAGATTGAAATAGGCTAGACGGCATTTTCCTATGTCATTGTGTATATTGTGGAATCATAGGCAAATTTTGCGGACAACATTCCATTTGGATATAGTAAATAATAATATGATTGTGGTAAAATAATGGTAAAATTTACATCGTTACGATAAGACCTATAGTTGAGATTAGCTCGGTTTTGTACAGAGTAGATATTCATTCATATATTTCTAATTATATTTATATTAATAAAATAAGAAATAAATATAATAAATATCTTGGGAAACCTCACACACGGTCATCTGATCCCAAACTTGGCAGAGCCTGTACCACGGTGACAAGACAACTGATAAACATATTTATTTATTTCTAAATACATACTTAATATAGATAAATTACACCCAGACACAGAACTAATGTTCACGCTCATCACCCAAAGAATTTTCCTGGGTGGGAATCGAACCCACGACCTCCGGCTTAGCAGTCAGGGTCACTAAATAGACCAATACATCGCTGCGATAAATCTATAGTTGAGATTAGCTCGGTTTTGTACTGAGTACATATATTCATTCGTGTACTTCTAATTATACGAATATAGTGCATAATTTATTATATGAACATAATTCAAATCATTATCATCTCGCTGCCCTTTTCCCATTAAAATGAGGTCGGCGCAATACGTATGTGTTTCCTATCATATTTATTATAGTCATCGCGGCATCTACTCGTTTTTTTCTTATATCATGTCTTTTTCAATAAAATATTAAGTATGTCTTTAACAATATTTTCACTACAATTTTTTGCTTGTGAAAAGCTTTAATGCTTCTGGTTTTTTTGTATTATATAAAGTTTATTCCAACCTTGTATAAACAGTTTAATCACTACTCTGAGAGATTAAATACCATACACAAAAAAAAACCTTGTTTATTTGGCACAAACATAACGTAAAATATTGACCGTAAAAATAAAAGATAATTGCTACGCGACACTAATACCTACTCAGTTTGACACAAACAAATACATCCATCTTTTTTATCTACTCTGTTGAAATAAATTGCATGAAAATATATTTACTATTATGCTTGTGTATCGTAAAGGTTTGACATATTTGCACGCAGATTTAAATAATGGTGTTACTGAAATAGTTTTTACGTTAACTGAGTAATGTCTACTGTTGTCATTGGATATAATATTAAAATATTGTTTGAATTGATTTTATTTTTTCATAATTCATAATTCATTTATTTGCTAATATGGGTACATAATTATATAAAGTTGTTATAATTTCAAAGTTCTATAGCAGATTGATCAGATAATATCTGATTAATCATTTTATCAGATAAATTTAGTTTACAAAACAAAGTATTCAATATATTATATTTAATACTTTGTTTTGTAAACTAAATTTGTTAAATTCAATTTGATAAAATTGAGAGAAATAATATAGACGTTCAACGAATTATTTATCATTTAAGTATTTATTTATTATAAATTATGGGTAAAAAGTATTTATTAAATTATTAATCAAATTGTTGTGCATTAATAAAGTACCTATTTTGTGCAAATGCCAGTATTTACACAGAGCATCATTATAATCGTGAATTTATAAGTATATTAACTGAAATTATACTCATGCATTACGGTGCTTAAATAAATTCAGATGATACACATTACATAGGCGTCATTGTGTAATGTATTGTTTAATGTATGTATTTCCCTCAGGACTGATCGGAAACATTGCCTATCGCCTACTTACGTAGGGTCCAAATTGAACTTTTACCTTTTTACACCATCTATGTAATAATTATGGAATGCAATAAAGACTTGAGTATTGACTTCCTTTAAGTTAGGCACGTAGATTAGATTCTATTTATACCGTGACAAATACGTCGATACTCAAACGTAAGCAGAATATTTTTAAACAAAATGCTGTCCTCTTATTTCCTCAGTCTCCCAGACGAAAGCCCTTAATCGCGTCTTACGATAAACCTACAACCCAAGGGCAATTGATTTAGACTGAATTCAAAGGTCCTTGTGTTATATAAGTACAAAGAAGCCATAGAGTATGTTAGCAACTAGACGCGCAGTAACGCGAGTATAACACGATTCTCATATAATATTTAATGTAATATAGACCAAATTAATTTATTCGATTGTATACAATTTTCAATTTAATTTTAATTGGAATTTAACTATTTCAATCAAAACATTATATCAGATTTTCAAGAAAATTGAAGCCCTAACGATTAATGATACCGAAGCCTCATAGCATTGAGTTAAAACTTGAATATCAATGCTCAATAGTTCAACTTTTTAAAATTAATTATTACATCATATTGCGTTATTCGCGTATTAAGTACAATTAAAATCGCAGTTATTATCTACCAGAGCCAATTGACGTTCGTACGGATTTGAATGAGTACCGTGTTAGTGCTGACTCAGTAATCCCTATGAAACAAGTAGAAAATAAAACGGAAGCGAGGGGAATACGGAGGATTATCACTTGCTCCATTGTCCTACTAGCTAGCGAACAGCAGCCACTCACTGTGAATTAATTAAAACTGGATTTGATTCACTGCACAACCAAATTTGATCGTGACTGACAGATTTTACGGAGTTTCATATACCTATAGACACCTAATAAAGAATTAATTTGAAAGGAGTGTAAATATTATACGAGGTAATCAGCTGCATAAAACTGAACCACTTTCCCCAAGAAACATAGGTAGAATTTAAAAATTGAAAATGAAACTTTCATTCAAAGTGTCAGGTCACGTGACATGTTTGTAGGAAAAGTTGATTTTAAAGTTTAAGATGTCGACCTATATTTCTTGGGGAAAGTGGTTCAGTTTTATGCACTCATTACCCCGTAGAAAATACGCACTCCTTTTAAATTGATACTGAATATTGCGAAATAAAGATTTGGAGACAGTTTTATTGTAATACCGTAACATCAAATTATATAAATTACGTTTTCAATGTTTGTTTAGCTGTCTACGATAATATAGGCCTATAAATGTTTCCGTGTAAATGTACTGGGTACTCAGGCCTCTTCTGATATAGAGAAGGATTGCGGGTTGGCGATTTAAGATTCCAGTTTTTGGAATCCGAGATTCCTCACGATGTATTCCTTCAACATTTGTCAATTGTCTTAGAATAATTGAGAAAGTACATGTAACTTGTCACTTTGGTGTGCTGGGTTCGAACCTACAACCATGTGCATACGAATCCAGTCACTGAACCGCCAGGCCACCCCTCAATATTCTAGCGTTATCTATATAACTACTTTTAATGAATCAAACTTCTGGTTGCAATTAAAAGTTTTATTTTATTAAATATCGTTGCCTGGAAACTTATTTTTGTACACTAAGATTTTGTTTACGTGAAATTGTATACATTTAGCAACGGTTCGTTAAAATGAATATATTCATATATTTGATACTAGCTGTTACTCGCGGCTCTGCTCGCCTGGGTTCATCCTTTTGGGTTCCAAGCTTTACCTTATACCAAAATCATTCAAATTCGGTTAATGTTTTCTTCCGACACCACAAAAAAGATGCGGTCTTCCAAAGTCAAAATATAAATAATTAAATTAATTAAGCTACTATTTAAATGTCAATGTATACATAGACAGCACCCTGATTCGCCTACCGCTTTACTGCTTCCTAAGTGCTCTAGCGGAGAAGAAACGGCGCAGCGAACCCCCCAGCAGAATCCCTAAGAATTGTCCTTTATAAGGCGAATTCCATGTGACATGCAGGTAACTAACTAATAATATACCTACCAGTCTCCACATCTTATTTTACAAATGTATTCGTTAACGAAACATTGTTCCTTCAATCGTCTCGGATTTGATTGAACGTGAGTTGAATATATATTATTATGTGCGTCTACAATTTCTTGTTTCTTTTTCTTCACAGTTTAGACAATCAGTCGCCTATCCCTAAAGAATTGAAACCTTTATTAAATCTTTGGTTGTGTCAAGATGATGGAAATACTTAGACAAGAAGAAACACAGTCAGCATTTTCGGAAATACTCGCTTCTCACAAAAAGGTTTTTTCAATCACCCTGTAATTTTTCGGGTGCCCTTCGGTGAAAATGGTTCGAATGTAATTTACGGACCACGAAACCGTTTAATTGCTACCAAAAGCTATAAATTACATTGACAGTTCTTGTTATCCCGTCAGAACCGCTCATAGCCTGTATTTAATATGAAGCTACACATATGCTCATGCAACAAAGGCGAGTAAATGTGTCATGTATTTTGACTGTTTGACAAATATATTACATCTGAGTTTATAATAATAAATTTACTAACATAAGTTTATAGTCTAATAGATTATTTATGATCGAGTAAATGAGTAACCGAAAAAAACACAAAGTAAAAATTACGCAATCGGAATTTCCTTTGAGGATTGATATAAATACTTAATCAATAAGAAAGCTAACGAAAACGCTATAACAAGTGAACAAATATGTTTGGCATAAAACGAACTTCCTTATTTACATTTTCCTTTACGTTATCATACAAACCATTCATCACAATAATTTACCAATCCTTCAATGACAGTCAAACATAACAACAATGAAAACGATAAATCAAATACGCCCTACTAACATATTGTGCAGAAAAACAGGAATTCGGATAAAATGAAAATATGTACAGTAAATACCATAAAGAAATGTGATCTTATCTATACATCTTATAAAACAAAGTGCACCGATACGTCCGGCTATCTAAACACGATAAAGTAAAATTTAACGAACTGATTTTCATATATTTTTCACCAATGGCTAGACTGAATCAAGAGTGAGTTTTTGTTTATTATTATTTAATAATGCAAAGCTACCCGTCCAAAACCATGGCCGATCTACTAGTATCTAGCTGATCTAACCCAGTTAATAGACTGGTGACATTTTTTTCATATTTGATTTACCTACTGAGTAAAAAAATTATTTGAATTTCTTGATTTAAATTAACCTGATGGTCACTGAGGCAGTGTCGAGATTCAATTATTTATAGGTACTTTTCCTCGAGGTGACATGAAAATATAAAAAAACCGTACCAAAATAACAAAAGAATACGTAAATAAAGCCAATAAATCATGTTTATTATACTAACTTCAATTTTTCATAGGCTTTTGGTTTGATGTAAATAACTAGGATGGATGGTTCTAAATATTACTTTTACCCGTCAGCTGAAATAATGACCCGTAATGAAAAAAGTCTGAAGGCCGTATCTATTTATATGAACGTAATACAGAAGAATAAAATTACAATTTGTTGAACAAGAAATATTGAGCGAACATTATTCATCTTTTTGCGGATTAAACGAAAGCTCCAATATGGTGTTTTGTTGCTGTAACTATTTGGGTGGAGTTCAAATTCTCTGAATAGTAGAATATTGTGATTTGTATCTTCAGATGTCATCAAGTTTTTATCTTCGAGGAGGAGTAGGTATTATTATCCAATCAGGTCTATGCGATACAAAATTATGATGTCTTAAGTACAAGAAGCGAGATACACTTTACGACAACGGTATTGTTATAAAAATGGTCGCTTCTCTCCACGCCCGTCTTAAACAATACTCGTAACAATAAACGCCTTCACAAACGGTTTGTTGACATTTTAAGTCTGGCAACGCAAAAACTTGAGATCTGAATTGCTACAGCACAATGACAATAATCCATTACTTCTAGTGTACCCTTCCAACTTCAGAAATGAACAGATGTTACATCCTGTTAGAAAATGTTTTTATTTATACTTGGCTAAGTATTCTGTCGAGAAGTTGTGAACTACCCCTATTGTAAAACAATGTAACCTCATTTATATTTAATGGTGAAACTTATGGAATCTCTCCGGTCTGTTTGCTTCCTTTAAGTTATGGTATTTCATACTGTAAACTAAGTGTCGCCTCCGTAACTTCGAGAGTAAAGTTCGACGTTTTCCGAGCTGAAAGCACTCACAAGCTAATCCGGAATGTATTTAGGTACAGTCAATAACAAAAACCAGGTGATCAAAATCAGTAATATAATACTAATGGAATGAAAGGAGTTTGCATCAGAACTGTGTGGCGTCGAAGTGATTCAAAAGTATATGTTTGTAAATTATACCAAACATTCACTACTACTAAAGTTGCAATATATTTGTGATCAGATTTGACTCCAAAAGTTATAAACTCAATTCATCATCTACTTTTGCTGTTGACTGAACCTCGACTTTATACTCATTTGTTACTGGTATTAGTTATCAAAATTTGAATACAAACTTCTGTTGCTACCAGCCTACCTATTGAGCATAGTTATTCTTAATAGGTGACCTATTACGGGAATAAATGCTAATAATAAAAATTGCTTTACTTACAACTTAAAGTGTTACTAACTTTAAAACTACCGCGTTGCATGTTTTTAATGAAATTACGTCACAAGTAGTCAGTCTGCTTGCGACCACGGCCAGTGAACCCAGCCGAAACGTCACGCCTTAAAAAGTAAATGCATGAGTTCGCGGTAAATCCCGTGATGTAATTTTATTAAAAACTTTAAGTGTTCTGTTTAATTAAACTCAGTACCACATTGTGAGGATGTTTCCAAATCAAATATATAGTCAGCATAATAGCACTTTCGCCTTTAATCCTGTGACACTATTACACGTTGTCAGGTGCGCATAACAAATTATAATGTAACTTATAATTAGTTTCATAAACGTCTCCAACATAACTACTTAAATTCCAACTAATTTCCTAGATACGCACGGAGATCGTAAAGTGAACGCTGTGTCGCGGACGTTAGGCAGTTCTATCGAAGCTGGCAATACCATCACGTGTGTGTAATACCCTGTAATTGTACTTCGGTGGTCGTTACTTTTTATTGCGTCAGTAACTGTTCTTAATTTCTTTTCCTCTTACTATTTCTTTCCTAAGTCCAAGGATCAGACAGGAATGACCATGAGCGCTGAACGCTTACTAATTTATAGTTTCTCATAAAAAAGAGAGATTTATTGTCCCCCGCGTGCAGACAGTTTCGTTGTGGTCCGGTCACATAAGTGTTACATCAGAATTCATATATTCGGTTATAACCGTTACTCTTACAAAAGATGACAATAGTACAGTTCATTTTTATATTCGCCGCTTGAACTATGACCAATATTGGTCATCAGTCTGTTGCAAAAACACGTGAAATGTCTGGATTCCTTCGTGGTATAGACGCGAGTTTTTGAATTCCTGTTAAAACCATTGTTCATTTCAGGAATATTCTTTGTCAAATCTGCCTTTGTTTTATTTATTTTAAAAATTGTTGATTTTATATCTACAAAGAGCGGCATAAAATTGATAAAAAAAAAAATCTAAACGTAAATTCTTTCGTTTTATTCGTAAATATTTTATCTTTAACAACTTTTATACCAAGTTATTACATACTTATATTATAAAATATATATTTGCGTCTAAACACGATCTAATCCAAAACCTATTAACCTTTCCGTAGAAAATGTACGGTAAATTCCCTTCATAACCTGTATAACTTCATAACATAACACTATAAAGCGAAACAGCCTTATTAAATCACGCTAAGCACGTCACTAAGTTGAAGATGTTGATGTTTTCTTTGTGAACACAATTTCTTCGGATGTCATCACGCGTACACAGCCACACGCATTCCTGAACAAACAACGATCGTCGGGAACATAACCCTCTTTATTCAAGTGGGGGTTACATCCAAGCTTAATACAAAGCCTGCCCGAGTGAGGTTCAATAAAAGGTTATTTGCTTAATTCAAACAATCCAACGTTTAATTAAATGCGTTTTTCATACTTAATTGTCACGATTAGTTGTGTCTGTAATTAAAATTTTAATTGAACCGTCTGCTCATTTATTTATTATTATTTAAATTAATTATTTTAAATTCGAACATAAAAAAGTTTTTTTTTTATTCATGCGCAATATGGCTATATTAAATATATTAAAGGAGATTTAAATAATTTTAAATATAAAAAAAAATATAAATACTATATAAATTTATATCTTGTATTTTAATATTAAAATGGTTTTATATTTAATTTGCTCGCAGCTGCTACAAGGCTTAAACGGTATAATTGTAACATAAGGTCTCCAAAATTCATATGACAGTATTTAAATTACTTACATGATAAGTTCTAAGGATATTTAATTTCAGTAATTGCGTTCTTCAGTTGAGACGATATTGGCTTTCCATTCTGAAAGGACGATCGCGAGTTATAAGACGGGGTCTTTGCTTTTTTGCAATTGAAAGCGCGGAGGCTGTTTGAATTTCAATCTTCTTAAGTCTTCAGTGAATGCGTAATCAATAGCCACTGTAAACTATAATAGTTCGTTGAAAGTGTATTTGCGACCGCTTTCTTGTTCATTTTTGGGATGGAAACCTTAGAATTTGATAGTGTTAAATAATAATGCCAACAAACAATAACAAAAATTACGTTACGGGAATTGACGCGAACACGTGCATTTCAACCTTTTAAGGCTTCGACCTTAGTCGAAAGGTCGAAAGGTCAAGCTTTAAAAAGGTTAATGCTGTTTGCGTTAATTTCCGTGACGTACATATTATCATGCAACGCCCTATTATTGTCCCCCTGATGGCCACAGGCCTCTTCTCATATACTTAGAGGAGGTACGATCATTGATCACCAAGCTTGCTCGTTATGGATTGGAGATTTCAGATTCCTATTTGAAATCTAGGTTTCCTCCTTTTTTCTAGTTTCCTCCCCCGATTGCCAATGTTTTCTTACAAAATTAAGATATAACTTTGAAAAAGTAGCATTGATACGTGCCTGCACTGTTTTTAAACCAGCTAGCTTTTATTAGTGTGCATGTTTATGATACCTATATTATAACCATTGTAGTTTTATAGAAAAAATCTACTAGGTACTCAAAAAACTTTCAAGAATATTTTTTTTTCAAGTACATAGTTAGGTCCTTTCAGACTCTTTCGAAACGTTAAATGACTTTAGTTTCGCGCTAAAGTTAGAATCCTTAAAAAAGCAAGGGCTGTCTCTTCAGAATTTTAATATTTTATTAACCTCACCACAAAGTTATAAAGAATTATTTTAATTCAAGGCTTTTAAAAAAACTTCGTCAGGTATAACGGTGTGACTTGAATTAATAATTGACCCAACACTTAATTATTATAATCAACCACTATTTGATGTATAGGCTTTTAATTATACACTATAAATCATGCTTCAAAAGTATAGAAATTATGTTCGGCAAATAACCAAATAAAAAATACCTTGGTACTACGATAATCTTAATAAAAATAAATTACGCGTCACTTTTTTTGTCCGGGATGGACTCCTAAAATACTTAACCGATTTTAATCAAATTTACAAACCGTGTGCAATTTGATCCAACTTGAAAGATAAGATAGCTTACATCTCAATTATTATATACCTATATAAAAGGGTAAAAGAAACAACACATAAAAAATGGTAACTATATTATTCTGATGCTTTAGTAGACTTAGAAGTAATTACATAGAAAGAAGGAAAAATTTGAACTTTTGGCAGGAATCGAACCAGCAGTCGTAACTATCGCACCAGTTGCCTTGCCAACTAAGCTACAGAGGTCACTGCCCGAGTGATCTTTCTCCTTCCCTATAATGCTGCACGTCTTGGAGCAACATGAGACTTAGAAGTAAGCGCAAACTATCCCTATAACATTCTTTAAAGAGAAACTATATATTCTTTCAACTACCACAATTAAGGAACAGTAAATCTGAGGAACAAAGAAGCTGGGACAGTTATTGGAATGTGAATATTCATAGTTTAAAGCGAGTTGCGACTTTGTCTAGAAATATAACGAGTTTAACAACGACTTGAGCAACTTGTAATGCTCTACGGTCGTTGCATTGTAGTTTCAGTATATTTAATTGCTGCCGTGAGGATAATGACTTCTTTTTCTTGATAAAATTACTTTGTTGCAAATTTAGTTTCCTTAACAAGACAATTGCGCAGAAGTTAGTGGTATCTCGTTTTTTTATAGAGTAATGTTTACAAAAATATACCGAAGTCCTTCGAGCATCTTACTTACTCATTTACTTATTAAATATTAATAAGTTAAAGTCTCAAGATCAACTGACAATATTTCTGCTAAAACTAGCTGATAAAAATATTTTCTGACTGGCCTGTAGGTCTAGTGTTTACTGAACTGCTAAGCTGGAGGTCGTGGGTTCGATTCTCATTCAGGTGTGTGATGAGTGCGATCATTTGTTCTGTGTCTGTGTGCTATTTATCTTAATTTGTATGTATTTAGAAATATATGAGTATGTTTATTAGTTGTCTGGTTGCCCTAGTACAGGCTCTGCCTAGTTTGGGATCAAATAGCCGTGTGTGAGCTGTCCCAAGATATTGTTATTATAATATCTATTAACTATCTATATAATATTTTTTTTTGTTCTCTATCTCCGGAGAATACATCAAATCAACTGATAACTGCATTTGAAATATTCCTATTGCAATCCCTTTGTAAACTTAATTTATTTAACCACAATTTTCCGCATCTGAGATTTTGCAAATCACCATTAGACAGTTGAGTTTATCTACCGGAAGGCGCTTCATTACAGTACACAGGATACGAATTGACAACGTCATCCGAGTGATGTACCTAACACGAGACCACCTACACATATTTTGTATGTTATAGTACAGTTTATATTATCGTCAATACAGACTGTACAACTATTTTAACATCCAAACACACACTCATAAACTTCATAAAGATCATCAACTTCTAAAATAAACATCGAAAACGCTTTAGGATAGTGAATACCTACCGCAACTTACTACGTTCAAAATTACCTACTAGGTAGGTCTTCAATTTTTTAAACCCTCAAAATACATGACAGCAGCTAGTAAACCAATTAAAAACGAAACATTGGCTATCATTTTTACAGTAGAATAGGCACATTTTGCTGTACAAAATTCAATTATAGTATATCACAGGATGTTACACATTAATATGTATGCAAATTTTTCTTTTCTCGTGGCAAATTTTAACTTTTAACCCAATTATTGGACCTTCAGTAACGCGATGAAAATAGGTACGGATATATTTTCCTGCCCCCAAGAGAGATGTAATATAAACAGGGTTTTATGGCCCTTTAAGTATTGTGTTATTTTATTACTATATTTTATAACAGAATTATATTTTCATCATAAATTATGTGTAAACTCTCCAGGGAGTTAATTATTTTAATAAACTTCGTAACTAAATTGAGACTGATCATTGAATTGTTCTCAAATTCTGTTCAACTTTCAAGCTAAACAAATATGAACAAGTAGAAAATTACTTAACAGATTTTGCAAAGGCGTAATTATTATTATTTATTGTTTTGAACCCGAACTGTTCCTGAACTTTCTTCCTTCATGTTCCTCATGTTTAATTCAGGTTATTCCTTGTTAAAGGTTAACTACAAAAAGTAAATAAATAAAACAAATGAGAAATGAATTTCCTCATGTTTATAAAGTAAAACAACAACTGGTTGACGTCAACGTCAGTTCCAACGAAAGTCGATTGTTTTGACTAGTGATGGGCGAACTACAAAACTATATCAATAACTTTCATGACCAGATAATTAGGTACCTATAGTCTACACTAGAAAAAAACTTGAGAGGTGTCAAGGGACACCCGGGTGGAACGAAGTTCCTTTCGATTTATTAGTGAAGAAATTGTAATAAAATTTTATTTCTTTTAAGTTATAACAGGATTCATTACTGTTATTATTTTTATTATTTATTATGTACAAAAAACCTGTATACACTCAACAATAATAATCGTCGCGACACCACACTGTTCATTGCGAAATAGAAAGACCAAACGAAAATAACTGACTTGCCTTCTATGAGAATAGACAGAGAAACACGCGCACGCCGCACGGCTTACAACTGTAGCAAAAAGTGTCGTTACAACTTTTGGTCTTCATTTTTTTGTCAAGCCCCCTTTCGGAACGCGCGATAAGGAACTTCGTTCCAAAAAATAAAGATACGGTTTAAAGGTTTTTTTTTTGTTTTCCTAATATTAAATTCGACAAGAGTTACCTACTTATTAGATTTATAACGTCATTAAAATATAATTTCCTTCCTAATTGACAAAGGCAACAAAATGAAAGAAGAAAGATTAAAAATTATAGCCCACGGCATGAAATCCGGGTTCTAAGAAACTTATGTATGAAGTATAAATACCTAAATTAAAACGAGGAAAACGTGGGTTGATTATACGTATAATTATGAGTGGTACTTAGCGAAAGATAAAATTCGTTCCAGTTGGGTATTTTTCAATACATTTTACATTTTTACATTTTTTAAAGCCAATTAAAGAATTTTCCTAGAACGATGTATGGAAGCTGCTGCTTCAAAACTTCTAATAAGCCAAAGTTTTAAACTTTTTATATCACTGGTCTTAGAAGCTTCTCTTCTTGTTTTTTTTTTCGGATAATAATATTAATTATTGACACATAATAGCTAGTATAATATACTAGTGCAAAACAACATCATGAGCTTCCCCATATCACTTACCACATTAAAATGGCGTCGCATTGACTTCTTGTCTAAACATAAATAATATCATTCATTTTCATTCATAAAATCAGTGCTCTTGCAACAATTAATCTCGTACTAAGATAAGACTCGCGATTTGACATATCCGTTCGTAAAACTTTGTTGATCTGGTTCTAAGAGATCGTGACCACTGACCTTAATTAAATTACCCGTCGTAAAACAAGTAACGTTATCCCAACAAACTACGCATAAATAAATTTAGCAGTGTTTACAAATATCCTAATTTCAGTTTAGAATGAGGTTGGTAATACCCATAGTAGTTATTAATTAGTGCCAATTGATTTAACATCTAAACTTAATATTACAAAGCTGAAGTGTTTGTTTATTTGGTTGAATGTGCTAAACGGTGCTAATGGCCCGATTAAAACAATATTTCAGTGTAAGACATCCCTGAACCGTCTTCTATATCAAACGCTAGCTGAGGCCAGCGGTTTCACCCGCCTGAGTAGGTCAAGTTCCCGTAATACATGTGATCTATCATAGGTTCCTGTCTCTTTCACTCACTTTTTTTTTCTTTAACAACGAAAATCTCAAACTTTTATACTTGATTTTTATCCAATTTCTATCCAATTTGGTGCAGTATATCGGAAGCTATGCACTTAGGAACACATTTGGCGATTTATTTGTACTTATAAAGATTATTAATTGAGTACGTACTTCAAATAATAACTATGATATATAATATAACCAACTTCTAACAAAGGTCAACTATAATATCAATCAATATACCGCCCATGGCAGTCTGTTTAAACTGCCAATAACAAAACAACGAGAGAATTCTAACAAACAAACTATCAAAACTGTTTAGGGTCATAAATTTCTAGGAAATTGAACTAAATTAAAGTTTAACAGGAACTCATAATCGAGCAGGACATCGAATCGAAATGATCTATTTGTAACCATCTCGGAACAGAAGAACAACATCAAGCATTATTATTAGATATTAACTATAAATCTATATACTATTATAAAGTTGAAGAGTTTGTTTGGTTAAACGCGCTAATCTCAGAAACTACTGGTCTGATTTGAAAAAGTAAATATACTGTTAGATAGCCCACTTATTGGGGAAGGCTATAGGTAAAAGGTATTTCATAATTTGCTAGGTCTAAAATAATAAAATCAAAACACGAAGAAATTTAAAGTTTATAATTTTCATGACACAATTTCAAAATCATTTTGCATTAAATTGTTCATTCTTGAAAAAATTATCCATCGACCCACTTAATAAATTCAAATGGACAGAATGTTTTGAGGAAAATAATAATATATTTCTTTGCCTGTCACGTTTCGAAAGTTACCATCAGTAAGTTCAGGGGATGTTTGCCGACGTTGAAAGATAACCGTGTTACCATCCCAACGATCAGGGGGCCTTTACGGGAATATTCTATAAGTGACGACACTTTTATGAGTTTTATACGATCTCATCGTACCGAAACCGTCTGGATGAGTTCGACCATCTGTCAAAGGTTGTGTGATCTTTGACACATTCTCACTATAGTCGTAAATTCAGGTTACTTTATGAGATGTGTTATGACTCTTTTATCTGGCAGCGCGAGTTTGATGTAGGTATGAAAATATGATACCGAATTTAAAAGTGAAGTGAAATCTAAATGTTAAATGTTTAAGCTTTTACATGCTGATATTATAATTGCGAAAGTAACCCTGTTTGTCTGTCTGTCATGAACTACTGCTGTAATTTGGTACAGACATAGTATAGAGCCTAATAAAGAACGTAGACTGTTTAGTACCGCGATAACCGATACCCACGCGGGCAGAATCACGGGCTAGATAGGGCAGCTTTATGGCTAAAATAAGAGTTGTTTTATAATTTCAACAAATTTCATGTTTATGTTCTATTAAGATCGTGTTAGTTTTCATTAATTTGCAATGCGTATTCCTTGATATTGTCCTACATTTATTTACTAGTTTGTACTACGCCTTTATAAACCGTTTGAACATAATACTCAAATTATAAATTCGACTCACGAATGATGGCATACAAAAACATTTCAGTTCTTTATGGTCCTTTTTCCCATGGTTTGAATTATTCCGGTCAGGGAACAATTTAATTTAAAATTGAATTACGAATGGCAAAAGAAACTAAATCAATTAGTGAACGCTGCAATTTTAAGACTACGAAAAGGATCTGCGAAATAAAAGCTTATGTTGAAAATATTTTTAGTGTTAATTCAATTTTTCATTGGCAAACTGCCTTTTAACATAGTTTGCTTCCATTGATATCAATTTTAACGTTCATCGTTATTAAATGCATTGCATTTTGCTAGTTGAAAGTAATTTGTTTGTTCAGGAACAATGTAGTTTAATTTAAACGTGAAACAATCGAACTCTATACAATGACCTGTAATTAATGATTGCCCCTTAAAAATGGGTACAACCAATCATTATTTTATTTACCGAATTACCTGAAAAAAAGTATATTGATAAGCTAATTTATTGTTACATTCAAACACACAAAGAAAAGCGAAGTTTTCCGAGGTGGAAAACCAAAGATTGCCCACTTATTGCTTGATATATCCAACACACCCAAATTGTATTACATCTTAATAATTCAATTTGAATAGGCGTTAGCGTTATATCATAACACACTCAACGGCCGACGTTACGCACACATGTTTGGTTTATTAGTGTGGCCTGCAAACCTATCTATTTTGCCGAGTGTACACTGTACATGCTTGATTTGAGTCTTTCCCTCATCTATTCTTATATAAAGAGGAAAGATTTGATGATTGTTTGCATTGAATAGGCTCCAAATCTACTGAACCTTATTTTAAATAAGGAATTTTGAAAATTATTTCAAATTGGTTGTTGTGAAGCTACAATATACACAGGTGACTGAAGTCACCTGTGTCTATTGTAGCTTCATTCACGTCATTTATAAGATAATATCAACCAACACGACATTCACGTCAATTATAAGATAATATCAACCAACTTAACCTATCGCGGTCCACTGCTGGACTGCCTCTCCCAAGTTGCGAAACAACACCGGTCCTCCGCCTTCCGCATCCAGACCGATCCAGCTACCTTTTTCAGGTCATCGGTCCATCTGGCTGCCTGGTCCTATACTACTACTACTACTCTGCCGATTCACGATCTCCACTCAAGGACTCGTCTGCTCCAACGGCCGTCAGTCCTTCGACAGACTTGACCTGCCCACTGCCACTTCAGTTTACTAACTCTGCAAGCAACGTCAGTCACGCCGCGCGCCGGGTCTTCCCCGGATGTTCTCATTCCTGATCTTATCCTTCAAAGAAACTCCGAGCATAGCTCGCTGAGCGTTTGAGTTATTATAACGAAAGATAATAATTATAACTTAAACAATATTATTCTTGAAGTATTAAAACATATTCATATTGCAACTTCGCACAAAGGCGACACATAAATAACTCACAAGTGTAGACGTGAATTATTAGTGGCAAACTTTCGTCACCACCTTAATAAAGTTACCCTAAACTTGTAAATTTAGCTCAAGAAGTTCCCGTTCTAGATTACAAAATAACTGCTACATTATTTTAAAATGTTATGTTGCTAACAATAAATTGGATTTTGAATATTTCAGTGAGATGAGAACAAACTTCGTATTATTATAATGTAATAAAGAATCACGCTCATAATGTTTATGGAATCACTGATATTTTCGTGGTTTTACACCAGCTTCATAATTTTACCCTTTAGGGGTGAAACTATTGGAACTCAGCAGGGGCCGGGAATAAGGTATACCCACCTATTAAATAAGAATTATGATAAGCGACGAAAAATGTGTTTCTAACTTACTGATAAAGGAATACCGTTTTTCTATCACTGGGTCTCTGGCATGATAAGAGTGTATCCAGTTAAATATGATGTATGGTACAAATAGTGTTAAATAATTATCTAATATTACCTCGATGTAGGTTGATCTGTGATATAATAATAATAAATAACCATTTATTTCATATACGACGCCTCCGTGGTCGAGTGGCGTATAAAAAAACACTATTTCACAGTGTCTGTGGTACCTTCCTTCGTTGTATCTGATTCCGATAACACAAGTCCTTTAGCTACTTACTTTGGATTTGGAGTAATGCATTATATTGCATGATTTATAATAACCTACTATACCTTCATTATTTTTTGTATTACTGTTTAGAATTTTTTTTATGATTGTTTTATTTCTGTAAAAAGAAAGCTTAAGGAAATCTTGATGAAATAGAACGTGTTTTTTACTCAGCAACAGTTCGCAATATTGTAGAGGTATCTTGGGACGTCACCCGCGGAAATGTAATCAGATGATATACGTATTGGTTCAATTTTTATAACTAAACAAGAACTAAGTATTTTAATCGTAGATAAGATAAATCTTTAGACTTCTTTTCGAATCGCATAATAATATCCTTACAAAATGCAACGGTTGTCAAAATCTTTTTCTAAACGAGTCAATCCCCGATCGTGAAAATACTTAATCTCGATAGCTATATATCATCATAGTTATCAGGTCATAAATGTCCGCGACTAAACACGGACCCCGCTCGTAAACTGATGTAACAAATGATCCGAAGGGGATTTTGCCAAAATATGATGATCCAATCGCCGCTTTGAGCTTCTACTTTAAATGAATAAAAGCATTACTTTAGGGTTGAAAGTATCAGTGCTTTTGATAGGTTTGATGACTTTTATTAAAATATAATTAAGGTTCATTGTAGTGACGATGTCCTTCGTACATCCCAGATGGCAGATAATAATATATCCTGTTTTTCATAACCTTCTCGTGCTAAAATAGCTGCTTGTACAGGATTGGTTGTAATTTGATATGAGGCAATATACTACATCTAAATTTACATTTGACACAATTTTATTGATTCAAGCTAGTTAAGACCTCAGAACAGAACAAAAAAGACAACGCAACTTTTATTTACTTACAGAAAAGTAAGTAATAACAGACTAGAAACTATTATTTTTATTTTATACGGATTGGTTAAAATATGGCGGATAAACGACTCATCTCCTAAAGAGGTCACAGAAAGGCCGTATTATAAAAGACAAAGCTTCCATTTCAGTGTTGCCAGTCCAGCGTGAAAATTACACCAGAGATAAATCGTTCCAATACGTTACCCTAGATACTAAGTGATTACGGTCTTTTTTAATTACCAAAGCTAAAAATAATTTAATTTTAAAGTAAAGTTCGACAACTACTTTAGTCACAGAAGCAATCATAAATTGATTAGGTACTTTATTTAAAAACTAAATGTAATTAATACCTAAATTTGATTTAATTTCGTTACATTGCGACGGATATTAATTGATTAAGTAATTAATATGTCATTTGCAGGCTTTCTGCTAGAATTATATTTGGCCGATCGGTATAATTTTAATTGCGTATTAATGCGGTAATAATATTTTTGTTGAGTGATTGAGCAGAGAATATTATTTTGATTAATGTGTGAGGCGAAATCGTGACGATCGTTGTACGCAGTAACTATGTGAAGTAAGGACTAGAAATTTGGAAGCGATTCCGTTTTAAACATATCAGATACTAGCTTTTGCTCGCGACTTCGTCCGCGTGGAATCCATTGAGAAATTAACATTTTCAATTTAACACCCTTTTCTCCCCTTTGGGGGGGAATTTCCAAAAATCCTCTCTCAGTGGTAGCCTACTCCTCCCAACAAACACACATGCCAAATTTCAGCTCTTTACGATCAGAAGTTTCGGCTGTGCGTTGTCTGTCAGTCAGTCAGTCAGTAACGGAAGAGTTTTATATATATAGATATATAAATTCCCCATCAGTGGTTAGGTAGAATAACTAATTAAAATGTTTAAATTCCAGGCTCGGCAAGTACGATAATACGATTTATTATTAGACTCTGAAATTTAATAAAAACCGTGGTGTAAGTATGTTTCACATTCTATCCTTAAACGAAAAGAAACAAAATCCCATCACAAAAACCACAAGCAGGAAAAAGAAATCAATAGCAACAAGGTTCCATTCGCCAATTATATTTATTTGTCCCCAGACTGTAGTTGACGGAACCACTTTACATTTACAGTCCTACTTATCTTTTACATGAAATTTTTGGGTACATACCCCCGAGGCTACAATTGTTAAGACGCTGAAACATTTTTCCACAAATGATCTCAAGATGATCTACAGATAGGCGTGATTTTCCTCTGCTGTAGCCCCTAGGAACGTAATCGCTAAAGCGGTTATTCCGATTAAAATAAATTATATAATTTTTGTTCTAAATCAAAACAAATTTTATTGTTTTTTAAATTGTTATTTTATTTTGCCGCAATAATTTACTCTATACATCCTGATCATGTTGTTGTGGTGCCTATATATATCATTGAACGGACTTTCATGCACAAGGTTCGAACACGCTCCAGGCAAGTACCAATGTGACCTTTTCAAAGTTTTATGTACCTTTTAAATTATTCTAAGGCGTCATTGAGAATCGCTGAAGGAAAGCATCGTGAGGAAACCTGGATTCAAAAAAAAAAAGAATCTGAAATCCCCAATCCGCAGTGTGCCAGCGTGGTGATCAATGCCTGTTCCTTCATGTACGTTTGCGCAGCACGGCCCCTCAGAATTTGCATTTATGGTGTACACCATTGCAATGTACTCGCCTCTAGCAGTATATGTACCGATTTCTTTTTCAATGTACCTCTATACTTTTGAAGAAATATGCAAAAAAAGGTGGCCGTGCCAGCCAAACGCTTTCAGCACGGCCCCCCATGTAACTTGAATAATACATACCGTATTAACAAATGTCTATAACTCAAGAAATGTACTCTATTAATACGTTATATGTGCCGCAACAGTTATTGTGAATTCATAATAACAAATAATATATAGATGTGGATAAGGGGCCGTGCTGGAAAAAATCATTTTAAGAAATATCGAAAAAAGACAAAACATACTTAGCCAAAAACTATTAAAAAATAATTGATGTTTAGCAAGTAACATATGTACCGCATTGATTTCTCATACAACTTGTTATATTGTGAAAAATAAATCTATTTTAGTTCATTCAGCACGGCCCTCTATAGTTGCCTATATCTTTTTAAATAAGCCGTGTATGTTTACAAAATTCGACTTCCTGAATAATATATAGGAGTACATTCCTTTCAACTAAATTGCAATTCTGCTGTATCAATACTTTAGAAGATAAATTCAATCTAAAATATACATACATTAAAACTGATGGGGTGACCATGATTCTACATGAAAATAGGATAAAAAATACTGCTTAAATTGAGTAAATCTTTAATAAAATAAACAAATCAACAATATGGTAAACTATATAAACGATAACTAGGTACTTATACATAATAGGTCGATAATCGTACAAGTGTCAAGTTAGTGTCGCTAAGACTACATAGCTCAAAGTCTTAAAAATCATACATTACAATAAAATCACAGATTCATTACATTTCACAGATTAGTTCGTTTACATGGAATAACAACCTATGTCTCAATAACACTAAAGAGCTTAAAAATCTTAAAAAATCACAGATACGCGTTCAATAAATCATATTGATTGAACCTTACATTACACTAATATTAATTTGCATGAATCGCTTTAATTATTTGGTATAATCACAGGCAATTAATTAAATCCACGTAATCACAGATGTTTTTCAACGACTATTACAATTAGAATATTGTTCGTTTATGTTACTAATATTATGTTACCTATGGAATAATCATAGAAAAACTAGTACATAAATTAACTTATTAAAAGTAATCACAGATGACATTACAACAGTATTGACTTCTTATTAAACAGTTCACAGTTTCATATGCATATTTTTAGCAACTAGTCTTTACCAGATTCTTAAATAGTGTAATACTTACATCAAATCTATTTTTTAAATACAAATAAATTATATTATAACTTAAAACTTACTTACCCGTTTATTTTAACAATCCATTTTCGTCCTTGAAATAGAATTCACTGCACAAACACACGACCCATGAATATTCATATTATTTGAGCAGTATTTATATTTACTACTGTCTGTTATGCGCGTAGAGATGTGACTGTTAATAAACACTCAAGCGCAACATGAAGTAACCGCGACACCAGCGCCACATTAAAAATTACGGTAGCGTCAGTGAACTAATAGCGATCGCACACGACAAAATTAACTGATAATATATTATTATACTTAATGATTATTTTTTAAGATGTAATGAATAAACACATAATTATTTAAATAAATTACCCAATAGCGGACAAATTTTAAACTTTGAGAAACATTGAATATTTTGTTTTTTTTTAGCATTTCTCATTCTGAATAACATTTATTTAAACATTATTATAAGTTGTGTTTTTTCTAGGGGAAGGTTATAAGCACGCTTTATATATTTTTTATTTCTACCACGCGAGCCGAACCGTAAGTTAAAGCTAGTCCACTTAGAAATTCGTTTATTTAATATATTATCCCACTAGATAGGCTTTGAGGAAAAGAAAACGATTAATTACCTACTTGACGCCAAGAATCAGTTATTTTTATTTTTATATACCTACCCTGTGTCATTCTCACAATTAAGACGAATCTAACGACATCTCTCAAGTTGAAATTAATAAAGCCGTTTAGACTACAAAGCGTGCCAAAGAAATGAAGGTTGCTACATATCTACATTCATTCACTCGAAAAACCTTACCGTCCTTCTGGTACAGTCGGGTAAAAAGAATGTTTATTTCAATGTAGTCACATAATTTAATTAATATAAGTACATAAATATAGAACATTTATGTACCTACCTACCAAATATATGAAATCATGGTCACCCCATCAGTTTTAATGTATGTATATTTTAGATTGAATTTATCTTCTAAAGTATTGATACAGCAGAATTGCAATTTAGTTGAAAGGAATGTACTCCTATATATTATTCAGGAAGTCGAATTTTGTAAACATACACGGCTTATTTAAAAAGATATAGGCAACTATAGAGGGCCGTGCTGAATGAACTAAAATAGATTTATTTTTCACAATATAACAAGTTGTATGAGAAATCAATGCGGTACATATGTTACTTGCTAAACATCAATTATTTTTTAATAGTTTTTGGCTAAGTATGTTTTGTCTTTTTTCGATATTTCTTAAAATGATTTTTTCCAGCACGGCCCCTTATCCACATCTATATATTATTTGTTATTATGAATTCACAATAACTGTTGCGGCACATATAACGTATTAATAGAGTACATTTCTTGAGTTATAGACATTTGTTAATACGGTATGTATTATTCAAGTTACATGGGGGGCCGTGCTGAAAGCGTTTGGCTGGCACGGCCACCTTTTTTTGCATATTTCTTCAAAAGTATAGAGGTACATTGAAAAAGAAATCGGTACATATACTGCTAGAGGCGAGTACATTGCAATGGTGTACACCATAAATGCAAATTCTGAGGGGCCGTGCTGCGCAAACGTACATGTTCCTTCTCTATATGATAAGAGGCCTGTGCCCAGCGGTGGGACATTTATAGACTTTATTTATTTTATATATCCTCAAGTATCGAGAGTAATGTTTCTGTGAGTAGACCTGAGACTCGAAGTAAAATAAATAACATACCGTACAAACACTCAGATACATTTCGTTTTCTTGTTACATCTGGATCAAAGGCTCAACGATAAAATAAAAGCGTTACAATTTATTTAACGCGGTTTTGGGTATAGGCGAGAACGAAATGTACATTAGTCCGAGCGATAATCGTCTGTGTGGGACACCGAACAAAAACAACGTAAACGAGGAAAAAGTTTTTGCGTGGTCGACACCAAAGCAACGCGTTCTGAATTTTCCCCATTAATTTCGTCCGCAGAAAATCGTTTGACAGACCACTGGGCATGTCATCGTCGTATTAAACATATTTAAGCCAAACCATTGACTTTTTATGATCCACTTTAATCGGAAACAAAAAGGAAACCGTCTTTGTTTCTTATCAAGTATTAAAAGATATACATTTAGACTGAAATGAATGATGAAATTAATTATTTATACTGTTCTTGAAGTTCGACTTCCTTTGTGGAATTCGGAAACAAAGCCAACCATTGTGACATGTTATGGAATTAGATGTCAAAACTTGGAAGTAACAGTCAGTCAGTTGTCAAGTGACGAGACACACGCCGTACGCCTTAAGCCCCAGTCATATATAAAGAGTATCTAGAGTGGTGACACGTTGTGGGTTTTGCCGATAAAAATATTTACAAACGTCTCGTGTCACAGAAAACGGTCGCCACTAGGGATCACGGATCCTTTAAATGACTCTAAAGCATAAACATTTTGAACTATTTGAGTCGTCATACATGTAACGTCCAGTATCAAATTAATAAATCTTGATACATTAACCTATTTTAAAATTATCATCTATACATGAACGCAATAAACTCTATAATTACCTAACGCACTTTTATAAGGTTTCCACCAATGGATGGAGAGATTCAAGAGGAGGGATTTTGTGAAAAATACCCATGCGAAATCGAGGCTGGTCCGTTGATTAGGTATGTAAACGAATAAAAATATTGAAAGAGAATAAAGAAAAGGGAATATAGCAGCCGCAGGAATAAAGCAAAAGCACTGACTTAATCTAAAATTAACTACAATAAATTATCTTAATACCTTGCGTTCTTGTTGTCGACATAATTCAGCGGTATGTGTACTCAACCGTTTTATACGAGTGATTTCTTGGAAAATAAAATCACGAAAATAGCAAACAAAAATCTATTGTACAACCTTATTACGGCGAAGCAAAGGCGGATGGTAAATTGAATGTCATGTAAAGTAGAATGTTTTTAGGTTTAATGTTTTGAATGTACAAAAAAGGTTCTTGAAATTTGAGATTGATTCTATCAAGATTCCAATTGCTCATTACACGCGATTCTATGCTTGGATGAAAGAATCAGTTTTGTATTCAAGACTCCGTGTTGAGTTATTATAAAACCGGCCTATAAACGTCCCACTGCTGGGCACAGGCTTCTTCCCATATAGAGAAGGAATGAGCATTGATCACCACGCTTGTTCGTTCCAATTTTTGGAATCGTGGTTTCCTCACGATGTTTTCCTTCACCGTTTGTCAATTATGTCTTAGAATGATTAAGAAAGTACATAGAACTTTGAAAAAGCCATAATTATTGGCACTGGGTTCGAACCATTTGCATGCGCATCCGGTCATTGAATCGCTAGGCTACCGCAACACACGTTGAGTTATTATTATTATTACGCAATTTATTGACATTGACTGGAGCATTCATCGGAGAATCGAGAATACAATTTTTTCCCGTCACAGGAAGGCGTTGTTAGTATGATGAAGTAGGACTAAAGAACAGGAACAGGTTATTTCGCCAACATATTGGACTTATATAGAATGATAGTGGAAACGTAAAGATTTCTCGTAAAGAACATATTTGTTATTAATTATGCGGTTTTATAAATAATAAATCAGGAGCTGTTGCTTTTCGGAAAAAATATATTATTACAAGAAAAAAACATGAATAGCGATGACAGATAAAAAAGAAAACATTTTATTTCGTTTTAGAACATATGCAACCAGCCAGTGATATGTGTCGCCATACGTCTTGTTTGAGAACAACCTCTTTATCAATGATATTATAAGTAAAAAGGTGTAGATAGGTTATAGGCGCTCAGCAAGCGACACGTTAAAATGTGGCTAACTAGCCACATTTTAACGTAAGGTAAAATGTCATTTCTGATTTATTTATGTCGCCAATTACATTTGTCTCTTTTTTGCTTGCGATAATCGAATCATGCCATCCTACCTTGACGTCTAATCGTAATGTAGTGTGCTTTGCAATATTCAGTTATTTATGTGTGAGTTAGTGTGCCGTTTTTGAAGATCGAATTTTGTGTAGGTAACCTATCTACACCTTTTTACTTATAATATCATTGCTCTTTATGTACAACTCGATCATAAGGCGAAGTCTGAACATGCCCCCGGCCTTGGAAGCACTGGCGTCCAAATTAATATGGTGTCATTCATCATCAATAGCAATTAGCGTACAGATGCGTGAAAATGCGCGCTTTATGATTCCTCCCGTAGTCTGTATTTCTGCTACTCTGGAAACTCCATCCTTCCCCGGTATGGTCGAAATTATTCGCCCCAAATTCCACTTCAACGGTGGCGTGTGGTCTTCTTTAATGATGACTAGCGTGTTGGTCTTCAGGTCAGGTTTATGTTCCCTCCATTTAGTTCGTATCTGCATTTCGGAAATAAACTCCTTGTTCCACCGGTTCCAAAAATGCTGTCGCATTTGCTCTAATTGCTGATAGCGCGTTAAGCGATTTGAATTGGAATCACTCAGATCTTCAGTGGCTGGCGCTGTTAGGAGACGGCCAACCAGGAAATGGGACGGAGAGAGAGGAATAAAGTCGTTGGGATCCGCAGACATGGGACTGATAGGTCGGGAATTTAGGATAGCCTCTACCTGTGATAGCACCGTGCTAAATTCTTCAAATGTTAGATGTGCGTTACCAACTACTCTTAGCAAATGATGCTTACATGACTTTATGCCAGCTTCCCACAACCCACCAAAATGAGGCGCATAAGGAGGATTAAAGGAGAATTTTATACCTAAGTCTGCCGCGTATTCCACTATATCAGGCGAACAAGAAGATAAAAATTTTGAAAATTCGTTTGCTACACCTACAAAATTTTTGCCGTTATCGGAAGAAATTTCGGCAGGTTTGCCACGCCGAGATATGAATCTTTTCAGCGCTAGTAGATAAGCGTCACTCGAAAGGTCACTGACTAGTTCTAAATGCACTGCACGAGTTACAAAGCAAATAAATAAACATATATAGCTCTTTACCAACTTCGAGCCTCTGCCCTTTCGATTTAAAATATAAATTGGCCCAGCATAATCTACGCCACAGTGTAAGAATGGAAAAGTTGGCGTTATTCTTTCCTTGGGTAAGTTTCCCATGATAGGAGTCAGACATTTACTTCTCAATCGAATACAAATAATACAATTATGGACAATGCGCCTAGCGAGGTTTCTGCCGCCTAGCGGCCAGTATGTTTCGCGTAGATTGTAAAGTAACGATTGCGGTCCAGAGTGCTGTAACCGCTTATGCTCATACCTAAATAACAATACAGAAAACCAGTGCTTTGATGTTATCAGATACGGGTGCTTTTTATCAAAACTGAAATCAGACGAATATTTTATCCTACCTCCGACGCGCAATATTCTATCAGAATCAATGAATAAATTAAATTTGCTTAGATAATGACTATTTTTTAAACTACGACTATTCATTAATAATTTATATTCTTCCGGGAATGACTCTAGCTGTGATAACCTTATAAGAGTTAAATTCGCGTCTTTTAACTCATTCACAGTTAGGGGTCCACGTCGAATATCAAGCCTATTACGAGTATTAAATATAAAACGAAGAACATAAGCACAAGCACGTTTCATACGATTATGTTGGGAAAATCGATTGAACGGAAATAAGGAAATTTCAGATGCTGTAACTAAGGTATGAACCAACTTTGGTTTTAGTTCGGGTAATTCATGCGTTCGTGTTACTTGACCCCCTTTTAACACTGCTTGGCTACAACTGAATGTACTATCGTAAAGGAAAGACGGTCCATGCCACCAAATCGTGGAAGACTTGAGATCCTCTAGACTAACTCCCCGAGATACCAGATCAGCAGGGTTATCCTTCCCGCTTACATGACACCACGGAAGATCTTTAGAAAGCTCATGAATCTCAGCTACACGATTCTGAACAAAGGTTTTTAATAGATTAGGCGACATGCGTAGCCAACCTAAAACGATTGTTGAGTCGCACCAAAATACTATATTATCAATCTTGCGGTCAACCGTCTCACGTATTTTATTAAATAACCTAACACTAAGCAATGCTCCGCATAACTCTAATCTTGGAATACTTATTGGTTTAAGTGGGGCGACTTTTCCCTTCGAACAAAACAATCTAACGCTTATCGATGAATCACAATTGAATGTGCGCACATAGATACACGAGCCGTATGCAGACTCAGATGCATCCGAAAAAATGTGCAACTCCACGCGTACAGGATCAATGCCCATGACATATCTTGGCACGCGTATGGTGTTAAGAACGTTCAAAGAATTAACGAATAGGTTCCAACTATGTACGACGTCACTGGGCACTTCATCATCCCAACCAATTTTTAACAACCATAACCGTTGCAACAGTATTTTAGTTTTCATTATCATAGGACTTAATAGCCCCAGAGGATCAAAAATTTGCGAGACATTAGATATGATAAAGCGCTTTGTAACTTTGTCGTTATTTATTTCAAAACTTGTATTGAAATGGAATTCATCACTCATATTATACCAACCTAAACCTAACGTTTTTGAGTTGACATTTTCGCCTAATGTTAATGGTTTACACTCATCTGGTACGTTCGCGTCTGTATCATCTAACAAAAAATTAAAATTCCATTTACGGAGAGGAAAACAACCAGATTTTAATACCTCAACTAATTTTCGACAATATTCCAACAACGTATTCTTACAATTATGACCCAAAATTAGATCATCAACGTAAAAATGTTCATTTATAATTCGTTTGACGTCCGGATCCGTACACTCAACAGCCAATTGCTTCAAACATCTACAGCTTAGAAATGGTGCAGATGCGGTTCCGTACGTGACGGTATTGAGCCTATACACAATAATAGGTTCTGAAGGGTCATCACGCCACAAGATTAATTGCAGATCACGTTGATCCTCGTGAACCAAACACTGCCGATACATCTTTTCGATGTCTGCGCAAGCCGTATACTTATGTTGCCTGAATCGTAACAAAATATTAAAAAGATCACCTTGTATTGGCGGACCTACCATCTGCAATTCATTAAGCGATACGTTATTATTTGATGCAGCACTCGCATCGAAAACCACACGTAGTTTTGTCGTAGTGCTATGCTCACGAAATACGCCGTGATGCGGTAAAATGTAATGAGGCGTTCCGTAATGTTCAATGCGACTCATGTGACCTAAGCGAATATATTCGTGAATAAAGTCCTTGTAAAGCTTTTTATAATCACAATTGCGTGTTAAACGCTTTTCAAGAGCGAGAAATCGACGTTCTGCTATAGAATACGATTCACCTAATGTGTCGGGGGATTTTTTAAAAGGTATACGTACACAGAACCTTCCGTCTTCATTGCGCGTAGTATTGTCGACGAAATGTTGTTCGCATGCACGCTCCTCATCAGTGCGCGTATCCCGACACACCGATATCTCTTCAAGCTCCCAGAACTGTCGTAGTTGCGTATCCATTGTTTGAGAAAAGTTACACTGAATATACCTATCACAATGAATATAAGAACTTATAGGTCCAGAAACTATCCAGCCCAGTTTTGTGTCTAATAAAAATGGGCCATTCGGCAATTTTATTTTCTTATTGTTCATTAAATCCCAGAACCTATCTGCTCCTATCAAAATATCAATATTTTTAGATTCGTAAAATTGCGGGTCCGCTAGCTGGAAATCTTTGGGAATGTTGAAATGCGTAACTTTAATTGGCACTGACGGCAATGCCGATGTTATATTGGGTAGAACAAAACATTGTAACTGCGTAGTATAAGAACAGGTGCGCGATTTGACTTTGACATCACATATTTGCGTAGATTTTGTGACTGAGTTGCCTACACCTCTTACCTCTTGAGTGGACTGTAAAACAGGCGCTTGTAATAAATCGCATAGCTCCTTAGTGATGAAACATCGTTCACTTCCGGAATCAAGAATAGCACGAACTACGTGATAATTATGATGTCTATCTATTACCTCGATCATAGCGGTCGACAACAATACTGGTTTTAAAACAGCCGATTGAGTGCATTGAACATTAACGTGAGCCTTATTTGCTTGAATCGTAGAAATATGCGGTGATAAGGATGGATCGGTCCCGAGTATCGCAGATGGCACCGGAGTGGGCTGCTCTGCCTTAGTAGCCGCTGACATCTCAGTGTTTGCTTGGAATGCATGAAGCGTTGCCGATTGATTAATGACATCTTTTGAGCTAATCTTGTTGTTACTTGGATGTACTAATGAATTGTGTTTCTGGTTACACATTCGACAAGGCCCGTACCAGCAGTTGTCTAAGGCGTGACCTGCGCGTAAACAATTCATACACAAATTCTTATCACCAATAAATTTTATTTTAGACTCCAAGTCATAATCTATAAATTTCTGGCACGCATACAACGGATGATTAGCATTACATAATAAACATAGCCGTTTAGTGAATAAACCACGGTTGCGATCTTGTTGTTTATTGCTGGAAATATTACAGTGAACTTTGTTGTGCAGGTTGTGTTTTTTACTATCATCATTGGAAGTGAAAATATTAGTTTTACTGTGAGACACTTGTAATGTTTCCAGCATGTCAGCCCGGTCTTTGAGAAACTTAATCAAATCATCCACCTTTACACGAATATTAGGTTCACCATTTGTTGAAAATAAAGTACCTTTGTGCTGCTCCCATTCACGCTCCGTAGTCTGATCCAACTTAGAAACCATTATATATATAACCAAAGTATCCCAAGAGTCTGTGGGCTCACCAAGAAGTTTTAATGCACGTAGGTTTTTTAATACGGTATCTATTAACTTTTTAATAAATATAGGCGATTCTTTGGTTATACTCTGCATTGTAAATAGTGACTTTACATGACTATGGACTAATAATCTGCTGTTATTGTATCGATTGAGAAGTAACTCCCATGCAATCAAATAAGTGTCACTAGAAAACTCTAATGAGTTTATAACCAACTCCGCGCTACCTTTAAGCGATGATTTTAGGTAATGATATTTTTCAATGTTACTAAGACTAGTAGACTTGTGCACTAATGCTAGAAAGGTATCCCTAAACTCTAACCACTGCTCATAAGAGCCATCAAAAGTGGGCATAGATATGGTGGGCAATTTTATTGTTCTCAATTTGTGATTATCCGCATTAGAACTTTCAGAACCTTTATTTTTATTTAACAGATATTCAGCTTGTGACACAATACTATAATAACTGTCTTCAAACAGTTCTCTTTGCGATAACTGCTCATCTACTTGCGCTTCAGAGACTGTTTCCTCAAGCTGTGTTTGGATTTCATTAAATTCACTGAATAAAGTAGTAGCCCCCTGAACTCGTAACTTTATATCTATTTGTTTTTGGTGGGATAAGCCTTCACCTTCAATGCTAGCTATATAATTTGCGAACTTGGTTAACCGACCTTTTATTATACCCCGTTTTCTGATTAGGTCTCTAATTAATTTTTCACTAGCACTGAGTGTGGAGGCAGATTTGTCGCATGCCTTACTGGCCAACACGGGATTTCTAGTTGATTCTACGCTCATTTTGGTAGGAATCTAAGAAAATGGACTTACTATTTTTATAAGCTGCGGCGTTGCAATTTGCGAAGAGTAGCCGGTACACACCACATGAGTTTATGACGTCTCACTGAAATCTTTTACAAAGAGCACGGTATTACACAATGGAATTGGAGGCACAGTTGAGTTAGGCAGGCTGGCTGACCGTACCTTTTATGCGCATTTCCTGTATTCCTCCTTCCTGTTGCATCGATATATTTTGCGTTTTATACATCAAACGGTGCTTCCTTCGATAGATTATATTATTATTCCATAGGTTGCTGGTCCCAATTTGGCGAGATGGACCAAAATGTTATTAATTATGCGGTTTTATAAATAATAAATCAGGAGCTGTTGCTTTTCGGAAAAAATATATTATTACAAGAAAAAAACATGAATAGCGATGACAGATAAAAAAGAAAACATTTTATTTCGTTTTAGAACATATGCAACCAGCCAGTGATATGTGTCGCCATACGTCTTGTTTGAGAACAACCTCTTTATGTACAACTCGATCATAAGGCGAAGTCTGAACAATATTTTTATTTACCTGATGTATGTGCGTATCTATGTGTGCGTGCCTGCACCGCCATCTTGGTAGAGGTCATGTCTTAGTAATAAACGAGTGTCCATTTGCAATGGTGGTTTTATTCGGTAACTGACAGATTACCTCTTTGTTGATATTAGACATGAGTCAACCATAAGAAATTATATCAAAGAATGTTTATTTATAAAACAACAAACATCTCATTAAGAACTTATCTCCCGAGAAAAGTTTTGGCGTTGAACTCTGCTGATATTGTTCCTGGTTATAAATAATATTACGTTACCAATTATCTCCATAAAATAATAACAATAGATACATTGTCATGTTAAGCATACAATGGTTGAATAACAAAATTCATCGTTACTATATTATTTTGTTTAAGGACCCTTAGTTCTTCAAAGTAAGCATTAATGTCACTTGAAAGACATAAAAGCAGCAAATGCGATTTCGTAGACGGTTCAATCAGCTCAGTGGCCGATAAACCTTTATAAAACTATACAAGCGTTTAAATTTATCCTTCAGACCTACCCTTTTTTCACTTATAAGGGAATAAAGGAAACGTGCAAATAAAACGTATTATCTCGTGGAAAATATTCGGAAATCGAAAGCATTCAATTGAAAAAGGGTCGAATTTTCTGAAGCTGTGTATCTGTAATTAAATTTCTACATTTGTTTGCCTTTTTAATATAGGTTTAATACTAAATTGCAAAGAGAAAAGAGATAAATTGTATGGGACCACTTCTTGCTTTATTGTGTAAAGTAAGGGTAGGCTAGTTGCTATGCCTCAAAATGTCATACTTAAATATTAAATACTTGGAAAGGATCACTTGGATTCTTCCTTTTTTTCGTACTAAGCTAAGATGCTTGTGTTACGAGTGGGTTCACGTAGGTAGTGTAATGGGTGGGATTTGAACCCGCAACCACATGATTGCAAGTCCGACGCCCTAGCTATATATATAGGCTACCGCCGCTTTTGACGTGGAGATTGTAGTTTTTTCGATTTTGTAAACCAATAAAATGTGTGTAAAGCTACACACATTTTATTGGTTTAAAACTAGAATTCGTCGACATTTAGTAGTTATTAGGAATTTAATTTCCTCTAAAACAAAGTTTAATCCCTAATCCCAAATACGACCTTTTTACTTCTAGTGCTAACAGTTGTGTAGGTACACAAACTGTGGAGTTTGTGTGTGTATTGAAGTACCTACTACCGGGGAGAAGTGGAGTTGAATTTCCTGCTTTTACTTTCACCCCTTTCCATCAAACATGACCTAGAAAATAATACCATTAGAGATATGAATACCTCAATTTCGTTCCTTTAAATGGAATCGTGTTCATCAAAATCGTGTCAATATATTGGCAATATAAAGTTATACATATTTGCATGATATAAAATATATTAGTACTAGCTGTGCCCCGCGGTTTCACCCACGTAAGTTTTCCCCGTTCCCGTAAAGTACATTTTCACAGTAAATTTTCCATAGTTAATCATGTTTATTCTGCTATTCGGGACAAAGACGAATCTAATAAATCAAGGATCATGAAAATCGGTCCACCCGATCTCGAGTTATAAGTGTTGTAACAAACCCGACTTTGTTTTATATATACAGATTTTAATATTGTTTTCTGAGGTTTACGCGAATGTTAGACATTGAAATAAAACTACTTTGCAACGGATTCTATCGCGGTTTATTGTGATTGGCATCATGGTCACGGGCCAACATAGTATTTTGATCTTTATTTTTATTTACACTATGTCTTCAATCGATAGGCTGAAGAACACAAATACATCTACATAGTTAAGTAGATTTTAGTGAGAGTAAAAAATTATTTACAGAAAGGTGGCTCAACATAATTATCATAAATGAAAATAATGATCTTCAAGTATATACAAAACAACCTAATAATAATAAGCCTTTCCTTTCCCGACCCCCCTGATCCAGACATTCACTCCCTCACCATTACAGGTCAAGAGGTGATCGCAGCTCTTTGTTCCTTCAAGAGTGGCTCTGCTGGCGGCCTCGACGGCCTGAGCCCTCAACATTTGAAGGACTGTGTCAGCTCAGGTGCCGGGGAAGCTGGTGAGTTGCTTTTGAAGGAGCTCACGGCTCTGATCAACCTCATGCTCTCCGGCAAGGTTAACGGTTCCGTCATCGACGTCTTGTACGGGGCTAATTTATGCGCCCTGCGCAAGAGGGATGGCGGCATTCGTCCCATTGCCGTAGGCACTACATACCGTCGTATGGCAGCCAAAATCTGTTGCAAATTTTACGGTGAGGTAGTTTCGAAAAAATTTCAGCCCCTGCAACTTGGTTATGGCTCCAAAGGGGGCTGTGAGGCTGCTGTACACGCGTTGTCGACCTATCTAAATTCTGGCAAAGGAGAGGTCATCTTGAAGGTTGACATAAAAAACGCTTTTAATTCAGTTAATAGGGACACCTTGCTGGCAGAAACAAAAAAAGAATTACCTCAAATTTTTAGTTTCCTTTGGCAATGTTACAGACAACCATCCAAATTACTATATCAGGACAACCTTTTGGAATCAGCTGTTGGTTGTCAGCAAGGTGATCCCCTTGGGCCAGTGATCTTCAGTCTAGCAATTCACCCAATTATTCGACAGCTAAATTCTAAATTTAACGTCTGGTATCTTGACGATGGAACCCTTGGAGGCGATGTAGACACGGTTTTTAATGATCTGTTGCTTTTAAAAAATCAATTTCAGTCCATAGGACTGGACCTAAATTTATCTAAATGTGAATTATTCATTTCTGACCATACTGACAGACAATTGACCCTTTCAAAATTTAACGCTATAGCCCCCAATATCAAAATTGTAGATAAAAACTCTCTTCGTCTCCTTGGGTCTCCAATCTTTGATCATTCCTTTCCAAAATTTATTGATGAAAAAATTCAAAATTTCAATGACGTTTCTGACAGACTTTTACAAATTAACATGCATTCGGCCATCACCCTAATTCGTTATTGTTGTTTTGGCCCTAAATTAACTTATTTTCTCCGTGCTTCCCATTTATGGAAGCACCCTCACCTTTTGGAAAAAATGGACCAAATTATCAGACACACACTGTCTTTGATTTTAAATGTGGCCATGGATGACCGAGTTTGGGTTCAAGCCACTCTTCCTATTCGTATGGGAGGGCTCGGCGTCCGCAAAATTACCAGTATTAGTTTACCAGCTTTTATATCCTCGGTCCACGGTACTGATAAGTTAATCAGGAATATCCTAGCTTCTACACTGATTAATTTTGATGTGCCGTGTTTCTCCGAGGCTGTGGATGCCTGGAGACTTGCTTGCCCAAAATCAAATCTTCCTGACTACCCATCTTCCCAGAGACAGTGGGATGAGCCGCTCTGCAGAGTAGTTCAAGAAAGTCTTATTTCTACGTCTACTTCTACTGCGGAGCGTGCGCGCCTGCTGGCTGTTGGCGAGTGGGAGTCAGGTCTTTGGCTTCACGCACTGCCATCGTCGCACATCGGCACCTTGTTCGACGATACTACTTTCCGCCTTGCTGTTGCACTACGCATAGGTGCTTCATGTTGTTCACCGCATCGCTGCCACTGCGGTGAAGTAGTCAACAGCCTCGGACACCACGGCCTGTCCTGTAGCCGTAGCGCAGGTCGCATAGCGCGGCACGCGAATATCAACGACATTATTCGACGAGCTCTTGTTGCCGTCGGCGTTCCAGCTGTACTCGAACCCAATGGCTTGGCACGTGACGATGGCAAGAGACCGGACGGCATGTCGCTATTTCCATGGAAGATGGGTAGGCCTTTAGTGTGGGACGCTACATGTGTCGATACTCTTGCGCCATCCCATCTTCCAAGTTCATCGTGCTGTGCTGGTGCTGCTGCTGCGGCTGCTGAAAACCTCAAACGGCGGAAATATAGCAACCTAATGGGCAGTTATATATTCGAGCCGTTTGGGGTTGAAACACTTGGACCGTGGGGCCCGAGTGCACATATGGTTTTCAAAGATCTAGCCAAACGCCTTGTTGACACTTCACGTGACCCGAGGGCTGGCTTTTACCTTGGACAAAGAATAAGCATTGCCATACAACGTGGCAATGCAGCCAGCCTAGTGGGCACACTTCCGGTCGACAGCGATGCGGATGAATACTTTGACGCCATTTTTTAAACTTTTATGAATATATATTAGTTTTTTATTTATTTTTTCGTGTGTATATATCATTTATTATTTTAGTTATGTTAAGATTGTATATATTTAAAGTTATTGTAAATAAATAATATATTAGTTAATGTAATGTATAACTGTTATATGTCCCAATAAATACCTAATATACAGTCTAAAACAAAAGTTACAACGAAAACTATCTTCAATGAGACATAGGTGGTGATAATTTTGAAACAAACATATTTTTGACAAATTCAATCTTATCTGCATGGCATACAATGTTTTATGCGAATCGAGAATTTTAGAAACGACTGCGTTTTTGTGATCGTTTTTGAGAACATCTTGGGATTTTTATAAATCATTGTAGTTATACACTTACCGTTTTAATTCCGAATAAAAATAAAATACATTTAATATCAGCAACATTGTACACCGACCGAAACAATAAACTATAATAATGATTAATGAATTAAATGTAATTGGAATTAATAAAATGAAAAAAAAAACAGTACTTGCCAAACCATTAATTTTAAAGACAGGTTGATTTACTGAAAAGACAGGTTGATTCCGAATGATAATTTTGAAAAAATGATAATTATTTCATTGATTTTGTGGTTTTGAGGATAATTCTAATAGGTATCAAATTGTGAAAAGTGACGCACATATATACAACATGTAACAGAACCCCTGTCCGATCCAATAAAGTCGTATGCGTGGTACAGTTCATAAACCGTCTCGCATAGGCGGCTTCTTTGACACAAAGCTGCAGGTAGTAAGTACGTGAACTTTGAGAAGCGGTCAGTGTTGCTGTTGCCTTGGAAATATTTTATTTTGATTTAATTATTTTCAATGGGGAAAAAAAAAATCTCCAATCCATTTAATGGCTACGTATATATGTTCGCAGTATGATACCGAATAATAGTCTTAGGGATCGGACAGGGGTTTTGTTAAATATTGTATATATATTGAAATTATCATTCATGACATTATATAAGTAATTTATTTTAGTTCATTTGAACATTAGTTTGTAATGATGTCATACAAAACTCTATTACCGCTACCCGTAAGTTTTTTCTTCAGTAAGCTGTCCGTACAAAACATTAAAGTACATGCATAATAATAGAATGGAAATTACAATTTATGTTGTAATTTTCAAAATGTGTTCATTTATATTGCTGCTTTATCTCCAAATACTTTATACCATACGAGAAAAGGTAAGAGATCAAGAAAAAAAGGGAGTTAAAGTTGAACTGACGTTTTTTTATTACATTATTTGCATCGTCAATAATTATTAATTAAACACTTTTGTTTCAACAAAGGAAATAACTTTAACCAACATAACATGATATAATAATAGATAAATACCAAAGTGAACTGGTAACATGATACTAAAATGAACATTTCGCATCAAAACTATTTGATACCGATTCAATAAGCGTAGCATTGTTAACTGATCGCCAAAGCTGTGGTTGTATTCTGACATAATATAAATTACATTATGAATAGTCTTTTATATCTCCATTTATTTAGAGGCTTTTACCTTGTAAAGGCATACCAGCCTCATCGTACATTTGTTTATACATATTTGCAACTCGTAAGATAACTCAAAATATAAGACAAAACCATTTTATTGTTGTGAAGAAGACGAAGTCACTAACCATTTTATAAATAGAAAGTGCTAAATTGGAACTCGACTCAGCCAACATATTTATAATAATCCCAAATTCATATTTATTAATTTTGAATTTGCTTCTCAGTGATTCTCCCTCTCTCTCATTCTTTTTGCATTCAGTAAGCAAGTGGACATCCTGAAGAGTACCACACACTTCATATTACGAATAGATAACAATTGAAATATTTATATTTAAGAATCAAATTAAACTAAATGTTTATTAAAATATTTTTTTGGGCAACAAATATAAATCTATATATAAAACGATGATGTGACATGTCTATTAAGCAGGACATATTATTAGAGGGTCTTACAAATAGGTAAAAAAAATTAAATTAACTTGCTTTCAGAGGTAAGTAGGTCTCTTTATATGGTCATAATAATATGGTTAATATACAAATGGTTACCTGTCCACGGACCGGCTTTCACTTAGTTCTTCGAAACTTGAATGTTTTGAGTGAGTGCCTACCTATATATTTTACGATAAAACTATTTTATCTTAACCTTGACATTTCTCGGATATTCTATTGGAATACCGCGCATCGCCAAGGTTCCTTGCTATGCCAAATCACAAGTTTCTGCGTCACGCCGTTTCCTTCAACAGCTGTGACTGACAGATGGAAGAAAAAGTGATTTCAGATTTTCTTTTGCGAAGTACAGATTAATCATTATCTCGTTTTCTTTGGAATACGTTACTCTTTGTAGTAGTCTATTCTATTTTTATGTTTTTGGTTTTTATAATAAACAGATAGATATAAATTGCAATAACTAAGCTATAGATTTGTATGAATTAACTTTTCCCTAAAGCATACCTTTTTATTTTGTAATAATAATATACCAAAATATTATTTTGACCGTAAATAGGACAGGAATTTTGATTTTTTTTTCGTTGTCATTTATACAATGCCATGCGAAAGGTCATGTATTTAAAAATAGTAAAGAAGTGTTAGCAACCAATCAATTAATATTAGCAAATCGACGTAAATAACTATCAATTTAATTTCGTGAGGAATTGTCGAAAACATTCAAAGAAGACGTTCTTTATTTTTGACTGGCCTGTTGGTCTAGTGGTTAGTGACCATGACTGCTAAGCCACAGGTCGTGGGTTCGATTCCCACCCAGGACAAATGTTTGTGTGATGTGTGTGATAAGCGATCATTTGTTCTGTGTCTGGGTTTTATTTATCTATGATATGTATGTATTTAGAAATATATATAAGTATGTTTTTCAGTTGTCTGGTTACCATAGTACAGGCTCTGCCTAGTTTGGGATCAGATGGCCGTGTGTGAGATGTCCCAAGATATTTTTTTTATATAACCTTTTAGGTGTCCCACTGCTGGGCAAAGGTCTCCCCCAACCTGCTCCAGGCCACTCGGTCTTGAGCCATTTGCCACAAAATCCGGCAAAAAGCGAATGATGTCATCTCGCCAGCGTCCTTTTGGCCTACCCCGTTTACGAGCTCATATATTATTATTATATTTATATTAGTAATATATTCATAATATTAATATAGTCATAAGTTGTGTAAGTTGTAGAGACGTTTGTCCATTACCCAGTGATGTTGTGGTACTAACAGTTAGTAATTAGAATGGCTTGGAGACCGTCAACCACATTAACAAGCGGTGTCCCAAGACGGATAGCAACTTACAATAATAATGTGTTTGACCACGAGAACTTAGTAAAGCACTTAAGATGTAGAGTGTCTCACTTGTAAAGGGATATTTAAGTACTTGAAACTATAGTTCCGAAGACAGGAATACTTTGTTCAACATGCTGAGAAGAAACGCAGATGATCTTAATTAAACGACAATGGATAATATCTCTATCTATCTATAACTATATAGTCTGTGATGGCAAAAGATTACCATTTTAGAAGTCCATTATAAAATATGTAGGTATAAATTATTTTTTATGAAATTAATTTATGATAAATTTACTTTTATTTCTTTAAAGGAGTCGGAAAATTAACAAAAAAAAAGGAGTCAATAATAACTTTTTTTTCTTTTATTACGTAGTAAATAAAGTGATCCATTATTTAACAATTTGTACGCAAAATAGATAAACATTAATAAGACAGTCAAAGTCGTAAAATTAATCATCAGCTGGCAAATTCTATAATGTCGTAGTCGTTATTTACTACGATATTGTAGCACCACGCGTCACACCCGCTACGTCGTAGCAAAGCCGCATTCCATTTGTAGTATATCACTGAAAAACAGTCGTACTTCCAGCACTATTTTGCTTACTAATTTAAATATATATATATACATATACTGAGGGCTGTTTCGAGTTGGCCTTTGCCCATAATCTCGACAGTACAGGCAATTTAAAAAAATATATATTCATGCGATATCTGTCATAAAGAAAACTTTTTATATAGAATGAAAAATAATATCAGTGGTATTTTATTTTCAGTACCATTTATTCCCGGACTTTTGAGATAAGATGATCCTTGTACGATTAAGATAATACTGCTACACCACTGTCTATTTGCTCAAAAGCCCAAACGTTGACCTACATAGTTTTTACTTAATTACTTCTGCTGTTCTTACATTGATTGATTACAAAAGAATTTCTTCATGGTAATCTTGGCATTTTTATTAAGCCTATAAGAAATGACCTGACGTTTGCTTAATGGCTTTCTATAGCCTATATTTTTATCAATGATGTTGATGATGAATGATGTGATGTTTATTATATAATATGTATAAAATAGTCAAAAGGAGTTAATCTCCAGCTGAACACGATGTTATCTTTACTAATATTATAAAAGAGAAAGTAGCTCTGACGGTTTGTGTGTTGCGCAATCACGCCTTAACTACTGACAGAACCAATTTCAATAAAATTTGGTACAGAGATAGTCTAGAGGCTGAAACAGGACATAGACTTCTTGTCATGATAACCGACCCTCTCGCGGGCGGAGTCAAAGGCTACAGCTAGTAACAAATATATTTATACATATAAACACTCACTCCTTACTGCCACTGGCCACATCATAAATTACATATTTTTTACTATACAGCCATAATATAAGTACATTTTTTGTTGCAAAGAAAACGTCTATATAAAACTCGGGGCTAATGGAGTAATAACCTAGATGTAGCTGACTTTGTTACGTCCTACATGATCGATCAAACCTAATCCTTTGTGCTTTAAAAAACGAATGTGTTGAGTATCGTTAATTTACTCTATACATCATATTTATAATACGACTAAAAAGTTTTTAGTCATAATGTGTTACAAAAATTTTAGAGATGTTAAATAAAAATAAACAAATTTTGATCAATATTATATAAGAACAAAGGAAAAATAAAATTTGCAACGTTATCAATAACATATAGTTATACGCAGCTGGTTTACCCTACCACAAAATTAATAATGCTAGTTGGTTATTACAAACATTTTAACAAACAAAATCTCACTGAGTTCAAACACCCTACCTATAGTCACCCGAATTCAAAAACCCTACATATCCATTATTTTATTATTTTAATAAAACTTTCTCCAAAATTTAACGAACACTTTTCTGAAAACAGCATCAAAATCAGTTCAGCCAAACGCGAGATAATCTCGGAAAAACATACATACATACATGCATACATACAAACATACGGTTAAAAATATATATACAATGCAATGGTAAGTAGCTTTCAGTAACATTCCTACGAACTCCTAAAGCAGTACTCTTATACCCGAATACTGAAACGCTTATTAATATTTCACACCATAACACCTAAAATGGCATCGAAACGTCCGGAACTAAAACCGCAAAGGAATCCGTTTAAAATAAGTTTTATTTCAATGTAGACGGGCAATCTAGACGGGCCTGTTGGTCTAGTGGTTAGTGACCCTGACTGCTAAGCTGGAGGTCGTGGGTTCGATTCCCACCCAGGACAAATCTTTGTGTGATGAGCACGATCATTTGTTCTGTGTCTGGGTGTAATTTATCTATAACTAGCTGACCCGGCGAACTTCGTACCGCCTAACAGTCAATGAATGTTGTGTTACCTTTTAGCTGAACTAATTTAGACTTTGATGAACGTAATACAATGATACAAAATAAAAATACAGATACTTAGATATCAAAAAGTACTTTATTATGATAAATATCTGATAACTAATATTGATCTGTACGATAAGCTCGACGATTTCTCGTTTCTAACCTAGCCGTTTCACGGGCTGCCTCTCTTTCCTCTTGTGTTTGAGAGGCACGAATTAAAGCCCTTCTTCGCCCCATACTAACGCGGCGCTCTTCTCGTGCAATGTCTCGTTCTTCATCAGATAATTGACTCGCGATGTTCCGTTGCCTAATTGCAGTACTGCTTCGCTGGGAAAGATTAGATCTTCTAAGACGTGGCATTGTTACTAATACTAATACTGAATATGTACTCGCACAAAACCACACAAAACAAACAAATATAACAGTAGCTGAACTTTCGTGACATAGACATTGATTGACAATAGTTTAGATCATAGACTACTACTTTGGATACTGCCCTTTTTATTCAAATCTGCTTAATACACCTTTCAACCTTTTTATTTGATAAAAAAAAAATACAGACAAAAGTTTATTCACCCTTTTTAAATAATTACACAAAATACATTTCTGAACGCATGCATAAATGTCAATCACAGAATTTGCTAGGATGACAGGAGGAAAACAAATGTTTGACAGGTACGAAACTAAGGAACTTAATTAAATGGAAAATGATTCATTTTCATAAATATTTATTCGTCAAGTTTTCATTGTTTTTAAAATGCATTCTGCTATTCAGGGCGGAGACAAATCCAACGAAACAAAAACCATGAAAATTGATCCAGCCGATCTCGAGTTATAAGTGTTGTAACAAACCCGTCTTTCTTTTATATATATAGAAGATATGTATGTATTTACAAATATATAAGTATGTTTATCAGTTGTCTGGTCACCATAGTACAGGAAATGAAATAAAATGAAATGAAATACATTTTTATTTCGTGTAGACCTTTACAGGTACTTTCAAAACGTTAATGACGCTAGTTGCTCGGTTCCAAGGTGTCATTCCTATGGAGAAGAACCGGCAAGAAACTCCATAGGTTAAAGATATTAATATGGGCTATCGAAAACTGCAAGATTTTTTAAATCAAACTATTAGTTCCTGGGATAAGCAAGTTTATTTTGTATTTTAATTAGTTTTATAGATTCTATATAACAAATTTCCATTTTAACAAGCCTACTTCCACCTAGTCTATTCCCAAGCTATGTTGAGGTTGGATTAAAATCTCACCGGATTCAGCCAAATACCGTATTTTACAGGGACGACTGCCTATCTGATCTTCAAACCCATTTTACTGGATAATACAGTAACAACGGAATAACTAAAGATAAAGATAATATAAAAATAGAAACTAAAGGAGTAGTTTTATGACAAAGAACTATTCCGATTTCTTCTAAGTGGTCAGGAGCTAAGTATATTATGACCACCATTATTTCGCTCTGCGTAATCCATCAGTGAATCCTAGCGTAAACGTACGCATCAATCAAGAACCCATATAGTACAAGGTACAGTCAGCATCAACAGTCGATAAATAAAACATCTGATTTACTAACTGCTAGAAATACTGTTTATCGAGTTTTCACTAGAATATTAGGGACAATGTTATTTTGTTTTCTAGTTATAACAACAACTTATTACATGATTTTTTTTCAAGTATTGTAGATATGGTGGATGTCATGGACTAATATGGCTAACTGTACGTAGGTAATGTGTGTTATGAATCAGTTCTGAACAATATGCCAGTCAAAGTAATCCATTAACCCTGTAATTAAAGGTAAAAGAGAGGGCTTAAGCAGAAAATTCAAGTACCTAACCACGTTTTTTTTGGCGTCTGTTACACGTAAAGTATTTACTGTGTTCTGCTAATAAATACTGATGTATCGAGGTAGGTATTTATTGGACGTGTAACTAGCGTACTGGTGAATATAAATATTTAATAATGGATTACTAGATTTATTTATTTTTTCATTTATTTTGGCACGAATTTCTTAATTCCGTATCCGAAGAATGTGATACATAATATCTACTATATGTAATAATATGTATATAGAAGATATGTTATAATATATGCAATAAGTTATAATCTGAAAGATTGGCGATCTTTCAGAATGTGATACATATTATACAAAGTATTTTTTTACAGGGTATAGATGATATGAGTCATCTATACCCTATAATTATTATTGTACTACAATATGTCTCAATAAAATACTATTTTTATTATTCTTCATCAGAACATTTCTTTTACAAAAAAAAATGAAAATTCTTTTATTTTATCCACACTGATTCATTCAAAACATTACATAAAATACAAGTCTAGTAAAACTGTCATACATATATTTATTAAAGAGAAGAAATTATAATAATTTTAACGAACGAGACATCGTTTTCTTTTTGTTACTTTCATAAACATTGTCCTTTTACGTGCAACGCCAATTATAATGAATATTTTTTCTGCCATTCATACTTTTTTTTAAAGCTATTCTTCGCACAAAATATGATGATTTGTTTTATGATGATGATTTCTTTTAATACAAAATTATAACTTGCTTTCAATATGAAGAGTTATCAAAACATCGGCCATTATCAACGAAAGTTTTCAATTAAAAAGCGTAAGTACGAATGGCTACATTCAGTTTACAGGCAGTTTAAAATAATCTGTGAAAAAATATTTATTTTTTTCTGCTGACTGATCAAGTATATTGATTGATTTAATTAAAATAATTTGGAGAAAAATAATTTATTTAAAATATGTTTAAGACCATGAATAAATTTGACAAACTGTATTACAACACTTATATAAGCTGTACTAAATTGTTTGAAACCATCAAATGAAAATACCGAACATAATAATAATAAATGTTTTAATTAAATTCCCTATATTCAATCAAAAACTTAAGATAATTATGTTCATAATTAATACGCAGAAGCGTAACGTTTTCCAGTTAACACCGAAATTAGGGATTAATCAAACTTATTTGAAGTTAAACGCCATTAAAAGTTATTCAATTAATTTATTGGCTTCCTGTAATTGAGGACTGAAGATTTGACGGGATATTCAATAACTGGAAATTTTAATGTCATTACGAAAATATCAATTAATTTGGATGTAATCAAACTCTTTTTAAATTTATGTGTCAATGTATTTTATGTGTTTTTATTTTTATAACTTTAGTTAAAGTTTTTCTTGCAAATTTTTAATGTCACACTTATACATTAAGTAGCTTTTTACTTACCACTTATTTACAGCTTCGAAAGTATTGTACATAAAACTTCGATCACAATTACAGTTTCGTTTTCCAAACCACTTATTAAAATTCTAAGTCACACAAAACTCACTTAAAACTAAACTAACAACTATCATCAAAGTTGATATGAAACATTCTTTCAAAATATTCCAACACTATAATTTATTTCACGTTTGTTCATTCTCATTTTCATAGGAAAGATGAATGTATCGAACTCGTAGTTACGTACTACCGATGTGACGTCACACTACGCTTCGTCCGCTTTCAAGCGGGTTTCAGAACAAACTGGTCTAACTGAAAGGGTGCAAGCATCGCGCATGCGCGTTGGTGACACTTCCAAGAGGAAAATTACTGTTAACTTTCTATGTGAACTTTTTAATAATATCAAAAGCATGATGACATCTTGTTCAGTTAATTTTTACAATATTTCAATAATTAATTCAACAGGACAGCCGTAGTAATGAATTAATCTTTAACAATGAATAAACAAGTAAATCGAGATAACTTGTAGGCAAACTGCATGTAATTTTGTTTTCTCCATGAATTTTAATTCATCAAAATACCTATTGCTAGCCCGGTCACGGAGATATTTCAATACACACACACACAAAAATAAACAAGCTGTTTAAAAAAAACTATCTACATACATAAAAAATACTTGATATGTTCTTTTTTGTAGAATTGTTTACCAATCTATACTTTCAGAAGATAATATAATTCAAATATCTATCATTCCTAAAAATCAGTTATTAAACCGTTGCTAATAACCTAAGAAAACCTCTTTGGATTTAAGAAAACATAAAATAGGCGATATACAATATCTATATTGCTGTGGTCATCCTATCTCTTGTTATAAGCTCTCGCTCATTGCGCTTCAGACAGTCTCTATGGACACAAACTGGCGACAACATTGTATCGCGAGCTGTTTGCAATGAACCTGTCATAGACGATACTTGTTAAAAAATAAAATCACTTTATTTTATCTTGACGGCAAGAGTTTTAGTTTCAACGTTTAAAGAGTAAAAATGCTGGCCACTTTGTGAATTATTAAAACTAAACAAACGTATACATTTAAATTTAGAACTCCATATGAATAAAATTTATTTGTTTTTATTTTACTTTTAATAAATATCGGACTTTCAACAGTTATAATATTATGTTTAATTTGTTCTTATCTCTACTCTCTATACGAGCTAGGGAAATATAAATCTTTGTTAAGTTTTTTATAAATTAATTATTTATCATTTTTAAAAGTGGTATTTGGTACTAGCGATATTGCTACACAGCGAAATCCCAAAAGAGAATGAGTTCTAACATCTGTGCTTCGAAATAAAGTAATAATAATCATTATTAATTCATTATTATTATCAATACATTCGTTTTTTTTTTGTGGCATGTAATCGTTCGGTTCATCTTGACAATTTTCAAAGAAGAATGAAGGAAGAACGTTAAGGGGAATGCCAATTTTAGGCCCAGAGATGCACATGGTATTGGTTTCCCTAAAAAAATATGTTTATATTTTTCCCAGGTCATCCAAATATTCATGAGTCTGTGCAAGTCCGCAACATTTTTTTGAAAATATAAATACTGAAAACGACTAAACTAATATAACTTAAATTAAAATGTTGCCTTAGCAAAAAAACGTCGGCAGATAATTGAAATAATCAGTGATCATTTTCTTCACCGTTCATTTTCTTCCAAGCAAACATAAAATAAACAGTATAAATCATAGAAATCCCCTTTTGTAATTATTATTATTTATATTTTTTAAGATTACTAACAATAAATAAAAAAAACCTTTTTTGATTTGTTTGATCGATATATCGTTTTTTTTTCTTTTTATGGCAACACCAAGTCTAACTTGTCAGCTGCCGGAAAACGTAATTGTCAAAATCATTGCTTGTTTGTTAGCAATTCCATTGCGGCGACTTGTGTGTGTTTATTTTTTGCGGATTTAATTGACTACTTTTGCTCATGAATACTACTGACTCCGACGATTCTCCTATACCTGACGACTTCGGCCTGATTATGGATTCTGCTCCAGCTACTCATGACGACATTGGCGACAACTTGGATTTGATATTAGATGCTTCGACCGACGAACCCGGATGATGATTTGGATGATGTTTTAGTGGTGTATGAAGATTAAAACTACAATGTGTGTTATATTATTTGATTCCCAGTTAATTATGCTCATTAATAAATTAAAATAATGTAATAAGTGATATTTAACATAACCGGTACTAATGAAATATAAGAATCTTAAATAACTTTAAAATGCCAAGTTTTTTGAATTCAATTTATTTTACTAATTAGTTATTTGAATTGCCCCCTATTATAATCATGACTTGTTATATGTGTGCACACTGGGCCTAAGTTACTATGGCGACTTGGCATGCCCCTTTGGGAGCAAGATGAGTTAACAATATAAATAGGTTTAGGGTTGAACCTGTAAGAGAGTTTTGAGTATGGCATGGTGGCACGTCAAAAGTGGATCCTTTGCCCGGCATTGGGATGATGAGTACTCAATCTCACAATACATGCGAATTAAAAATAGCTTAAAAATATTAGCATAGGTATGTCTCAGTTAACTTTCACATGCAGCTCCACCCGCGAAGACGTCGATTATCTCAGCAAAAAGTACCTACCCTACGTTCGTTTTGGGATCCAAACTTACTCCATACCAAGTTTTCACATTTTCGTTTCGGAACGATTGATATTTTTTATCGTTTCAAAATAGTGATAGAATGATGTCACGTAGAGCCTGAAAGTGTAAACATGGTAGACACTAATTGTTATCTTTAGAAAGAACAGTAGAAAAGGAAAATATATGGACAATATTTTTCAAAATAATATCTGTTCTACAATCTTAGTTATGTATTGACTGTGTTGCAGGTTACGGTGGTTTGAATAAACAATACAATACCAGTCTATAAATGCCCACTTCTGGGCACAGGCCTCTTACCATTTCCCCTATAGCTCATTACGGGTTGGCGATTTCAGATATTTTTTTTGGAATCCAGGTTTTTTCACTATATTTTCTTCACCATGACTTAAATTATCATGACTCATAATGATTAATAAAATAAATTTAACTTTGAAAAATTTACATTGGTTGTGGCCTGGGTAAGAACCCGTAACCATGTTCATACGAATCCGGTTATAGAAGCGCTGGGCCACCACGTCAGTATAAACAATACAATAATGCTCGTTTAAGACTTCCGATGAACCATTATGATGAGAGTTCATAAGACAATTCAAAAGTTTAAAATGAAAACATACCCTAATTTCTTGTTTTTAAATCCGTATAGTTGGTTATAAATTAAAGTTTTATTTTGGTATCCCTAAAGCGGATTTTGTTCATTAACCTTTCATTATTTGTTCAGGTCCGTAAAGTAAACACGATCAGTTATAGTCGAACAAGTATATATTTTTTTTATAGGTACTTATGGTATGTAACACATTTTTCGTGTCACATAAATGTAACAAAAACATTTGTTTTAAAAACGAAATGTTTTGAAAAAACGAAGCGATGAGAAGACAGCTTTTCGTCCGCATTTTTTTTTTGTATGAATTAATTAATTCTAATGTTTACTACAATTATTTGCAAGGTATTAATATTATGCCTCATAAAAAAAAAACATTGGATTAGTCCTACAAGTATTTTTTGTCGGATTTAAATGTTAGTTTTAGGCGTAATAGTAAACTATTAAAACGTATTTTCTGTATTTATTCAGCTTATATTAATTGAAATGACAATGAAACCAAAATATCGGTACCGGGGTGTAACCACGAACAGAAAGCATGAGGCAAACCAAAGCATTAGTTTTAGGGGTCCTGAAACGTACATGTTAATCTATCGCCGTAGGTGTTTTATTGCAGCAATTAATTCATTTCTGGACCCCTAGTCTCTATAAATAAAACTGGTACTATCAAAGATCGGTTAGTAGTTTTTGAGATAGAAAGATTACTTCGTATGTAAGGTTATAATTTAAGACCACAAATAATATGATGAAAAAAGTCTCGTCTCCCAACTGCGGTGACTGTGGTACAGTAGAGGACATCATATTGATGGAATGTGTCCGAAACGAGGCTTTTAGACGGTTTTATATTAAAAAGCATATTTTTATGGGCTTTATAAACAGCATTTTAGCTTCTCCGTTCTCCGAAGAAGCTAAAATGTTGTATAAATTAGCTAGTATTGGTTTGTGTGGTAGTTAGATTTATTGGATTTATTGTTTAGTATGGAGATTTTCATTGTTTTCTATTTAAGTTTTTCGTGTGGAGTATTATATAAGCCTATTTGTTGTTTTTATGGAACGGTATTGTCGCTCAGCGACAAAGTTCTGAAAAAAAAAAAAAACCACAAATATTATTACCAAATACACAAAAAAACAAGTGTCATGGCTGCCGTCTTTGTTTTCGACTTTCATCAGATCCTTTGTCATGTTTTTTGTAACAAGAAATAAGTAAGTAGGTAGGGTACTAACAAGTAAAATAAACGATGTTTAGAGTAAATAATGTTCATACATTCTATACTTAAAATATTTTAAATAAGTTGTCTGTTTAAGTTCGTGCTCGTCCACTATTTGCATACCAATTTCATAGTTGACTGCGCAACAACTTACAATAAAAATATCATGACCTAAATATATGATGAAAATGCATAATAATGTGCTTCTTTATCGTGTATTCCATCATGTTCGTACACAATGACTGTATCGAGAGCACGCTAATACCCAATATGCACGTCTACGTTGTAGGAAATGCCTTAAATAATAAAATACGTGCATCGCTTACCAGGATTTGCTTCGTTGACACTGTAGAGTGGCGCTACATCGCTCGCCATCGTGTATTGCGAGTACTTCATATGAAAATTGAAAATGTCTTCGTCGGAAATCGCGACACTGCCACTGTCGCTAACAGTCAACGCCTTCACTGAGCTCTCACACAGTTTATAAGTATTTTGAATTTTTGTTTATCGAACAGCGTGAGTATCTATTGATTTAGTGTTAATTCACAAAATTTAAACGAATGTTAGCTACCTACTAAAATATATTATTATTAAAAATTTAATTGATAAAATTGAATAAAAAATCAATTGGTTTATTTTCTTACCTCTCTTTATCTTTAATTACCTACTTCCATAAGATCCATGTTTCTTTTTATTAACAATACAAACAATATTTATTTCAATATTTTAAGTTTAGATTTATTTTAAGCATTATAAATAATTATTTATCTATTCATTCATTACAATAACAAAAAACGCCTACGTAAAATAAAATAGCAAACTAACATTGAGAGATTTTTACGTAAACATTTATGCGTGTCTTATTTAAGTAAGTACATAATGTTAGAATAATATTTTAATATTCAATGGAATAATTACGGCTTTATTTATTTCAAATTATTACAAAAACTTGCATGAATTACTTTAGTGTGCTGTCATTAATAGCATTATCCAATGAGTGTGGGGTCTGTGATCCGCCCGGCGGGAACAAATTAAAATTATTTAAAAAACTTTTATTTTAGTTATTTACCTATTTGCATGTGGGTATTCTGTTTAAGAAATGTAGATTAATTATTTTAGCTACTGCAATCTAAGTTAAATAGTAAAATAAATAAACAAAACACCAAAATTAAAAGTTAAAAACCTACCCAATACATAACCCAACACACCCACAAGCACCTACCAACTAAATACTACATTTTAAGAATACCTGCTTACATTTTGCACTAACCCACACAATATATTATTACGTAGGTACATACCTTTACTCCGAACAAATTAATAAATACTTTTCAAAAATAAATGTTTAAGTTATGCTAAGTCCTAATGTAATTTACGATAAGTTTAGTACTAGCCCTCATATTTGCTACGCCTGAAAAAGGTCGTTAAGCTGTGCCTGTTATTTCTAAGACCTGTAAGACCTTAACATGCAAATAAAGATTTTGAGTTTGAGTTTGAAAATAATAACTGCTTACTACATAGGTACCACTTCTTAGATACATATACATAGGAACTAACAGGAACTCAATAATAAACTCGTTAACAAATATTCATTTTTGTAATTCTCATAAAAATTACAACTTTTCTAATTTACAAACAATCAACTTGGATCCCGTTGATGTGCTAATAATAGTAAAAATATTTCTTGAAATCTTTTTCAAAATCTTCTTTGAAATTTTGTTCGAAATCTTGTTTAAATTTATTTCTGAAGTATTGTTGTAAACATTGCTTTTTCGTTAGACTATTCATTGCGTTGCGAATTTGCAGACCCTGATTACGCAGCATACACTTTAGTATATATAATTAAAAACAAAGCCGTTTTAGCACTTTTTAATATTGTGTCAATGACAGATGATTTTCTAATGTCATTGACAGTTTGTTTTTAAAACACAAGACCACCAATAAGTTGTTACAAAGCCGCTCCAAAGAGTATTTATGTTTGAAAAAGGAGATTCAAATTTAAAGTCTTATCTATTCATTATTACACCAAGACAATATTTTATCATTTCTATATAAATGCAAATTACGGAATCCTGCAATATTAATTTGGTTGAAACTCATCATCTCGCAAACAAAGTGCCAATAAATTGGATTTTTAAGTTGAAATGAATCTGACATTGGTACTGGACAAATTTTTTTCGGTATTAACAATGCAAATTTCTCTTTTATCCAAACTCATCCAAATAGATACTAATTATTATTCTTATGAATAATATCTGAGATTCATACTTTAATTTCCGCTGCGGCGATTGTTATGGGACATTTTGTTGGAATGAGATTTAAATTGGCTTTTGTCGTACTTTCGCATGATTGGGCTTATCAAGATTTGTTTGCGACCATCGCAAGTTATATTGAACTGTCAGGATTCATTGCGGTTATAAGTCTCAATTTTTGCATCGACATATTCGGCATTGTGGTTTGATTACAGACTTATATCTACAAGTGTTGCATGACATCAAAGTACTTATGTAGGGACCTACCTACTTACATATTTTCGCAGTTTATTTTCAGGCATTCCGACGACAAGCAAAATTTTGGTAAAAAAAGGCTGAAACGCATATTTTAACGTCTAAAATCGCCTAGCTAGAGCAAACATAGTGATCTATCCTTGTTACCTACCTACTTACTATAGGACAAAAAAGTAAATTATGCTCCGCAATGGGACAGTTACAAGCACCTACTATTAACGATTTAATTGTTTTTATCAATTAGAATAAATCTAAATAATACAGTTGTTAAGTTCTGCCGTGAATTAAGTTGGTTTCTGAAAATGTTAGATTTTGCGATAAGTTGTGTTAGGGGTTTGAAGGAAGATTAGGTTTGATTGTATTCCATGGACGGGGAAAATAGTACGTATTTACTAGGAAAATGCTGCGATTGTTAAGGAATGTTAACGTTGTTTTGAGAATCTTATTTAGGAACCTGAAGATATCATTGTTTGTGTCTCTAAAGACCATCATGTAAACCTTTCCTGTTTGGTTTATATTTTTTTTCTTCTTTTTTAAAGATTACTAACAATGTGGGTCGCACACTACTAGTAATCTCGTTAACCCCTCGTGCTAAGCTAAGATGCTAGTGTTACGAGTGGGTTCCCGTCGGTAGTGTAATGGGTGGGATTCGAACCCGCACCCACATCATCGCAAGTCCGACGCTCTAGCCATTAGACTACCGCCGCTTCAAAATTGGTTAGTTAGTAAAATCATATTATTATGTTATCTTGGTTTTAAAATATCACAAAATTACTAATTTTATAAAAATAAATATAAAATGTAAGTTAGTGAAGAACAATCGTCCAGTTGTTTGAGGTTACAAACGTACTCAATCTTTGCTTTTATAATATTTGTGTAATAGAGCATATACATGTATGTATACGACCGGTACAACCTTTATTATGTTAGTTGATAATTCTATCAAATATTTGTTGTTATCATAACGTTACACGTATTCATATGGTGATAAAGTAGAAAGCAATTTGTCTGATTATACCAGATTAATTATTCATTATTATTGTTACTTTCTGTCTTATCTTTTATTCCTTTCTCCTTTGACCTAGTTAATTTATCACTGTTCCAATATTAGTCGGCAAACAGCCAAAGCCGGAACCCGTCCATTCTCAAACTAATATTAAGGGTCGGTAAGAGTGATTGCTATAATACCTAACTTATATGTGATCGAAGTATAAGTGTATATTATGATTAGTTATTAGGTCACAGGTGGAAGTTGCAGCCAATTCTTCGGGTGTAATCTCTTTGTTACCCTTAATGACTCTCATGGGAAACCCTGGATCAATTATAATTACCTATTGTTCGGTTATATATCTGCTCCTATCTACCTATGCTTAAGTTTCAGATTAATGTCTCAAAAATATCATTTTATTAGCCAGTTATTATCAATGTAAAGCAAAATATGAATGCCATTGTCATAACGCGGAACAAGCATTGCAGGATTAGAAGAGGTAAGTGCGATGAGAATGAAAACGGAAGAATTAGTAAAACCTTGAAAAATATTCTACCGTAAACTGCAAAATGTAATTGTGTAAGTGTCATAGGTCACAAAATGTGACCCGGTGGCCAAATCGCGAACTAATATTATTTTACTAATTTTAATTTGTTAATTTGCTCTAAGCTTAAATGTGAAGTATTTGAAAATTAAGATTTAATTTACTCCTTATACGCTTAGGCGAGGCCTAAAAAACACCAAAATTCTATTGAGTTAAAACAATAAATTCAACAACTGTAACAGCGATGCCGTCACCGGGTCACATAACTTTGTAACCTATGACACAGACCATTGAAGTTAATATGTATGACTATTCCTTTTGGTGTTGACAATTCTTGGCATCATCGGCACGTAGACCTTTAATCTTAACCCAAATTCAGAAGACATCTCAGGATAGATTCTGCGAAAGAAAATCAATATGCGACATTATCATTGAAATTGGTTTAATAAGTGCGCGCTTATATTCTTTCTTTCTTTCTCGTGAATTTCTTACTCTTGATATTAATTGGATTTATTACAAATTAACTGTTCCAGTTTGCAAGACTTTTTAATTACATTGAACAATCTAATTTACCTTCAGGTAAGAAAAAAAAAAGTTTTATGAATAATATATTGCTGTTTCTGGTACCTACTTATGGGGTTATAATTTGGCAGTTCTGCAATAGTGGTAGGTAAGCATTGAGCTTGAGGGACCTTGAATTCCCAAAGGTTTAATATAATTATTGATCGCAGGAAAATCTTTGCAACTGACTGTAATTCAATAAATGTGTAACTCATTTACTTCTAGATAAATTTTGTTTTAAGGCAGAGACCTATTAGCTAATATTTTAATACTAAATTGTTCTGAGAATTATGGTGCAATTTATATAGGTTGCAAATAAACATGAAGATTTTTAAGTCTATCAACGAAAGCATAAACAAAAGTAAGCATAACAAACATTCTCCACGTATCACATATCATCAAATGACGTGAAAGCAGACGACAGTTACCTAAAAAAGCTCAAAGTATCATCTATACTTATCTATGTGTAACCAGATACCACCCCTTGTAAAATGGGATCCGACTCCTACTCAAATACCGGAAGACATCAACACGTCGACGTGACGTTCCGTTGATATTTGGTGACGGACTTTTGTGGTTTTTCAGATTAACCAGCACACATTCAAAAATATACTGTATGTATATAAGCATAGAGCTGAATGTTTTTAAATCCAATATTATTGGCTTAGTTTTGGTGTGCTTTACCTATGTAATCTATAGTCTGGTTGGCTTCGTAACGAGTGGTCGAGATAAAAGTTGTTTTTTCACTTTTAATGAGCTCAACGTGGCTCGGTAAACACTATTTATGCAAGCTGGTTAAAAAATATACGCAATATTTACTACATCAAGTGGCGGTAGCCTAATGGCCAGGGCGTTGGACTTGCGATCATGTGTTTGCGGGTTCGAATCCCACCCATTACACTACCGACTTGAACCCACTCGTAACGCAAGCATCTTAGCTTAGCACGAAAGTTTAACGAGATTACTAGTAATGTGCGACCCAGATTGCTAGTAATCTTAATAAAAAAAAATAGTAAACATTTTAGTATTTTAGGTATTACCCTAAACTGTTACGAAGAAGGTTTAACTAGCTTAACATTTTAAACGTCGATGTTGGTTAAGCGATTTATGGTCGCTTCGTATCGCCTCATTTAATTAATTGTAGTTAGCTCGCTGGTGGTTAGACTTTGATTTAATCTTCGGTTCAGGCGAAGTTGCAGCAAACTTCTATCTCTTGTTATTATACGATGAAGACTAAAAAATGCACGATCAGCGTAAAAATATCTATACTAATCCGTGATGAGAATCGGAAAGAAACAAGTGAACTTACGATTAAGAATGAATTTTTTCGCGATTTATTATTTAAAAAAACGTACCTGAAGATACGCCTTTTGATGTACATTAACGTTCAAAATAGTTAAATTTTAAAGCATTCGCGTAATCGCAGACATCATCACGTTCATCATACTTTTAGATAATCTTTACATAGTATATAAACAGTAGGTAGTTCCTCTGCCTGTACGCTTAGATCTTTAAACTACGCAACGGATTTTAATGCACTTTTCAGTAATACATACAAGTAATGAAAAAAAAGTATCAAGATAAAACGAGGAAATCAGGTGCATAAAAAAGTCACGTGACCTGTCACTTTGTATGAAAAGTTCATTTTCCATTTTTAGATTTCGACTTACGTTCCTTGCGGAAAACTATTCGCTTTTTTATATTTCGGGACACCTCACACACGGTCATCTGATCCCAAACGAGGCAAAGCCTACAGTATGGTGACCAGACATCTGATAAACTTACTTATATATTTCTAAAATAGATAAATTTTATTACACCCACGCACAGAATAAATTATCATGCTCATCATACAAAGATTTGTCTGAAATGAAACCCACTACCTCCAGCCTAGCAGTCAGGGTCACTAACCACTAGACCTCATGCCGGTCTTTAAAGCGGTACTTCTCTCATAAACTATAGTTGAATACGAAACTTGTTTTATGAACGATTATATAAGCACTAACGTTAAATGGTGCAGCTCAACCCTAATCTATTAATGCCAAGATTACCCAGCGTGCTGCATCTGCAAGTGCTTCTGCTTACGTAAATACAGATTGGATGGTTCCTTACTGCATGCCAACTGTAAAATGCAATTTGAGTGCTGTTAGCACAGTCGGCACATTTAGAGATTTTCGGCAGATTTGGGATTGGATTAACTGAATAAAACAATAACAAATAAGAATACTTTAAAACATACTTTTTCTGGCCTGACCTGCATGTGGTTATGTGCTCGAATATTTTCTGTGCACAATATTACAATCATTTCATTAAATATCAAATTATTTTTTTTACGACTCTCACGGCCATATTTTTATCACCCTGACAACCTGACAACTGATAAAAATACTTATATATTTATAAAAACATACATACTATAGATTAATTACACCCAAAACACAGAACAAATGAACGTACTCATGACACAAAGATTTGTCTTGAGTGAGAATCGAACCCACGACCTCCGGCTTAGCAGTCAGTGTCACTAACCACTAGACCAACAGGCCCATCACATTAAAACCTAACCTTGCCTATTCCCGACGACACAGCTAAGAATTATCTGAGTAAACTCACGTTTTCATGAGATGGGACATAAATGTCATGTTTCACGATCCTCACACGCTTTAAACAAGAAGAACACGTGTAGTTAAAGAACTAAATGTCTTTGTCTTTTACAGGTTAGTGCTTAATATTGGAGCTTTTGTGGGAATTTTATTCATCTATTCAAGTATGATTATTTTATTCATTCCTTTATTTTTTTGATGACTGGCCTATATTATATAACAATTTCAGTTTAGGTGTAAGTTTTCCATTACATAACACAATATTAACTATATTATAATATACCGAATTAAATGTCTTCGCGTTGAACAACTTATTAGCTTCAATTCAATTCTTTATTGCATACCATAAAGTAACATAGGTGGTCGATTATTTAGTAAGTTTAGCTCATTATGGACCCGTTCGAGCAAAAGTAAGAGAGAGGAGGAATAATTATGCTAATAATTATATTTTTATGTTATAGCTTTAATTATTATATTATAGCTTATGAATATTAATGATGAACAGGCACACTAAAATACATCGGTAATAGGTATGTACCAGTTGTCTTTTACACTTAAAAAAGAAAAAAGACAGACCTCTTCTAGCCGCAACGATGACGATGATTGACGATGGCTCAATATCAATTACATTAGTAGCACTCGACGACCTAGATAATGATATATAGATACATAACTAATATAAATATCTCTCTATTTAAAAAATTAAATTGTCAAAATAAAAAAAAAATGTTTTTTATTAACGCAATATATCGATAAACGATTTAATTTAACTTATTCTACGTAAACGTGTTGTTGTAAATAGCCGTTCTGCATTCTCAATTTAAAATTAATTCGAAGTACATTTTCTAGAACGACCCAATTTTCGGGCTGACAAATAGAAGCAATAAAAAATACATTCAATTAATTGCACTTGTGATTATGGAGATCGGCCTACGGTCGCAGTTTAATTAGAAATATCTGATACATGGTATGTAATTTGTAATAAATTACCATATAATATGTCGTCATTAACAATTTGGCTTGATATTCAGGCCTTATTATATTACGTGAACTGCTAATTAAGGAGATACCTTGACATAAACAGAAACTGTTATTTTCAAATAAATGTGTTTAATATCACCTTAAATGTTTTTACAATGCAAAAACTTTAATGTTGCAAAATATTGTGAAAGAAAGAAATTGCTGTTGCATATTAAAAATCACTACTAATAATATACAGAGACTTAACAAAATTTAATCTATTGGAAAAAGTTTGCATAGTGTGTAACAGGATTCTTCGAAAACCTCGAAACATAATTCTTGCGTACAAGGAATACTGTAATCAGTCAAAGAATGGATGGCTCAGCGAATTGTACCCTTATTCACATATTGTATTTTAACTCACAACTATATACCATTGTGTATTATAGTTGGAAGTTCGCCAGTAATCTTTGGTCCTATTTCTACATGTCTTCGTTAGACATGTGAGATTATTCACATTGTAAGGTTGAAACTGCCAAGTTGCTTATAAGAAAAAAACTTGTTTACCTACTGCATGCTTGAGAAAACCAACGATTATTTATACAATTACGTAAGGAAAAGTATTTTTTTAAATAAACTGCATTAGAAAACTTGTTTATTAAAGAGCGGCGGGTCAAAAATTGTTCAGTAATTAGAACACTTATGAAAACCTTTTTTGTTATCGTTTCCCACACTATGGAATTTAATCCTAGGGTTTTACAAACATTCATATCAGGTGAACAAAGCACACACAGATTTGAAACAATAATTTGGAATCAGCATTTTTTGTTTCGTATTTAAAACAAATTATTCAAATAAAATACAAGTTATTCATTTGAATGAATTAATTGTCGACATAACATTATTTAATGTTGTAACTCTCGTTGAAATATACGTCAGAACAGACTATCGCATGTATTCCATGAAACAGTTTGTATACATTTTCAAAAGGTTTCCAGATGCCTAGTTTTCTAGAGTATCTTGTTAAGGAACACTTACGTAGCTTGTAAACTAGGAAAGCACGGTATTTCGCTTACTTAGACGCTACGATCGTAAACTTGAACTTTTACTATCTCCCGTATGTTTCATAACTTTGAGTTTCAACTATCAGAAAGTCTCTTCAGGCTTAACATTTCTGTGAAATTTCACTACAAATATACTTTGTGAAAAAGTGTTGATACATCCTGTATATTGTATACAGGATGTAAGGGGATTTATATAGCTTTAGAATTTGAAAATTTGCTTATTTAAAAATGTCTGATCGACTCTTATGTAAACTCAATTTAAAAGTTAATAAACCTCTCATATAACACAATAATATTCTCCTAAGTACCGTTTTTATTGCTATTACCTCCACAGTTTAGTTCTCTTCATTATCTATCTGTTCTCGACTACACTCAAGTAACAAAAACAATAACAATGAATTACGATATGGTCGAACTATCAAATAAGCACCACTTAATACAACTTTCATGATAAGAAAAACGTTGAGTATTAGAAAACAATTTCGTTCCATGAAAATGTTAGATAAAGTAAGTCAACAATTCGTTCAGTGTTGAGACAGTAAAAGACATTATTCTTTTACAATAGAAGGTTTGAATATGTCGTTATAAGGCTGGATAGCTTCCAGAATCGTTATCTTCGATCTGTTTATAATGGTTTTCCTATTTGTAGAAACTAGAAAGGTTCAATGTACGTAGGCTACGAAAGACGATGTATCAAGAACCGTCGCTTGTTCCAATAAACTTAACATTCCTACATTTAATACATGATTGCTGCAGTTGTTTTATTGATTAAAAGTCATATAAGTAAAAATAAAACAATTTCAATTTCAATTGCACGAAACTGAAAAATATCTAATTTTTTAGACATTTTTGGTTCAAAATGTCCAATTGTTCTTATTTAAAATTCAAACTACTGAATCGATTTTTATAAATTTGATATAGGAACCCATTTGAGAAAATTGCCAGAGATAATTCGAACTAACATTCTAAAAAACATATTAGGTGAATTAAGAACCTCCTTTTTCCGAAGCCGTTAAAAAAAGAAAAAAGAGTTCTTTTGCAACCAATATATACTCAAGAAAAATGCTAACTGATGACTAGGCAGCATGGTCTCAGACCTTAGCCTGTTCCGTCAAGAACTAATTTATTAAAAAAAAAAAAAAAAAGCAACCAATATATATGTCATGTGCCATTATTAGTCGCATCTCCTTTTAGTATCTACACAGTTGCCCTTAGTAACAAACAAACAAATGCATGTGCAATAATTTTATTGCACATGCAGGGCAAAGGCCTGCCCTTTCCTCTTTTTGCTTATCTTTATTGCTATTGCGGGTTAGTTTGCGCAACAGAGTGTAATATTTGCTTACTTAGTATAAATATAACGATAAACAATCTACACAAAGATTCGTGTAGACTGTGTTTTGATGATTCGCAATTCTTCTTACTGACGTCGTTTTATTCAGAAAGTTTTCCCAACATTCTTGAATGTCATTTGTTTGTCCTAGTCTAGTTTACGAATCTGTTTGTTCTGATATTGTACCATCCCGTGTATAAAAATAACTCTTTTAATTAGTTAGGTATATCTTGATGTTCAATTTGACATTATTCACAACAAGTAATTTCATAAGTGTTATTATAATCATGCTTTCCAATTAAGAAGTAAATTTTTAGATTTTTAGGCGGTTTCCTTATTGTTTTTATATGTTGTTTAGTTTCGGGAACATTTCAATAACTAAGACTTTTCTGCTACATTTAAATGTCAAGGACATAATATTTACCTACAATAAATATTGTGCCGCTAGCTCCATAGTTGCACAGTAACATGCGATTACAATTTTGCTTGGCCCTTATCTCGGTCATTGTATAACACACAATTAAACATACGTTCCAAACTTTATTGTATACCTCTTGCAATATACAAAAATACAAACAAATAATATTCTAATAAATAATTACAAAGAATTTTTGTCTAAGAAGTTTTATTATTAGACAAAAATTAAAAACTTATTACAAGTTTAATAAATCAACATTTAAAAATTCTATACTAACGGTAAATAAGGTCGATTTCTCTGGAGTTCTGAGACTTATTTACTCTTACGAGTTAATCGTTGATTCGTATTTGATTTGGCCATTCTTTGTAGTTCCCATGGGCGTCTTTAGAAATTATTGTGGGTTAATATTTTTAAGGACGAAACGGTTTTCACAAACTAATTTGAGCACACATAACTTAAACACTTTTGACGAAAGGATTATAAAACCATCTTTTCTTTTGTCTGATTACGTACGAGTGGATCGACATAATAATATTATAATGTTGTTCATTTTTTGTGTTCTGTACCTCAAAAAGAAAAATGGAACCCTTATTGGATCACTTTGTTGTCCTCCTATCTGTCCGTCCTTCTATCTCGACAAAGTGTGGAAGTATCAAGTTGTAATTAAAACCATACACTGTTCTACAGTCTTTTGAGACTGTGAAAAAAAACTTCTAATTTAACGTAAACAAGATACGGCCGTTAATACCGCAAAAACGTATATTTCGACATTTGAAATAGTTAAATTAATTAATTAAATATTAAATTAAATAAATAAATAGGGTACTTCCCGTTTCCCGTACAGAGACCTTTGAAGTTATGGCAAGTAATTGGTACCTACCGTCATAAATTAAAGGTAATAATTATAAAAATTATAAAATATTTGTAATTATACTAAACTTATCATGGTCTCTATACGGAACCCTCGGATGGCAACTCGGACTCGAACTTGTCCGGTTTTTTAATTGATAATTTCATTTAGCAACAACTTTTGCTACAGTCTACATTAATTACATACCTAATATTTAAATTATGAAGTTAAAACAATTAACGCCTCGACCTGAAGTTTGCACAACAACCCTAATTCTCGCACACAGTTGCGTATATTGTAGGTAGGCTCTTGATTAGAAATCTCAAACTTGTTTATTATCCGTGTTAGACAGTAATGTGACGTCGTTTAAGGGGTTAACGTGTTGTAAGCTGTCGCGAACAACGCGGTTTAACAGGGAGGAAATGCTGTTAGTGGTAAATAAATATCACTTTGAGAAGGTGATTCAAACGCTTGATATATTTGAACGGTATTGGTAAACGGTAGAGTCTTAAGGAAGACACTCTGAAAATGTTGTTTGAATAGAAATTTAAAAATTGGTAATGCAATATTTATTTATATTGAGATCGGAATGGTCCTTTTAATTTGATAATATTTGAATTCGGCTAATGTAAAATTAGGTATATTTAATGACTATTTTGTATGCCGTTTGGCGAAACATGGCGTTCTTTTGTTTTATTTTTACGATACCATCTTTGTAGAAATGAAAAAATCTTGCGGAAGCTTCCTAATAGAAAAGATACAAGTTTGGTAAATAGACAACGTTTGCCTGACTGAACTGAACTGAGACATCATTGGTTTGTGTCAACATTACCAATATAGTTATCAAAACAATTTATACGGTAGCTTCGTATATATAGAACCGAATAGGTTTTATTTTTACTAATTATAAAACGAAGTCGCCCCTGTGTGCTCAAATCTTTTAAACTACGCAAGGCATTTTAATGCAATTTTCAGCAATAGGTATAGTGAATCCAGAGAAGGTATCAAAGCATTTATTACTTTGCTCCCCGTGCGAATCCGGGACGGTTCCGCTAGTATAATTATAATTACAGTTTGTTCCCAGATTTAAACACAATAATTCGGAAACCCGCTGCACCGATCTTGCAATCTTAGATAACGTTCCATTAAAATTCAAGTCGACATTCCGTGCAAAATGAAGCTGGAATACAAGCAAGTTTCTCACCTTTACAAAAACACAAACTATTTAATCCTTAGACAATTAATTACAACTCATTAAGGAATAGGATCATTACTGCAGTCAAATGTTACAGAAGTGGTCAGGAATTCGGTTGGTTTTAATGACTGTGGTTGACTGCACTGCGCTGCACTCTTAAGCTGGACAGCACGAAATCCTGACACTAATCGTAGTTTGTTGCTGTGCTCATTTGCCTAGACTTAAGCTCTTTCACAACACTTTTTTTAACATGCATTTGGGAGCTGATGTAATTGATGATTGTGTTCAAAGGAAAACAAATTCATGTTATGTTTAATATCGACAACATCACTTGTTTTTTAATCAATGTGATCAATGTGTAATCATAGACCGAAATTTACTAGTAATATCTATGTGGGGTACTTTAGCGGGAAAAGCAATGCATATGAAACGACTAGAATAACTTAGTCACTGTATATTCCTTTGGTCTCACCTTTTAAAATTACAATAATATTATTAAATAACTTTTTCGAAAACGTACAAAGGACTACCCTGAAAAATCACATAAGCAGACTTTTTTTTAAACATGGCGTCTATTTTAGTTGCCAGTTATGAACAGTTTCTTACTCGATTAATATAAAACAATCACATATTACAATTATTTGTATTACTTAATCAATTTAATTATTAGTAGCTCAACATTGTTCACAAATGAATAGAGGAGATTTTTATGACGAAGCATTCATTTGTGTACTGGTGTAGTCATTAACCCTTTTACTGTCCCGTGAGTCACATATGAACATTTCCATTTTTTCCATTTAACTATTGTGTCTTCTGACAGGACAGGAAAGGTGTTAACTATTTATGCCTCGTGCTATCCCTATATTATCACAGCAAAAAAAATACAGCGACCATACTTTCATATATGTATGTGATGTTGTCCACATTATTATTATATATAATTACCATCAGATTAATATCAGCAAATATTATTATATAATCAGTTTCACGGACGTTTTATATTTTTTTTGTTTTATTATTCTAGTTTCTTTGTAAGTAATATACGTTAAATAAAAAATGCCTGAAGTCTACAGTTTTGCTGTCTATTGTACGGCAAGATTACATGTAGATCGGAATTTTTTGCTCTGTTGTTTTTTCTCATTCGTATTTTATTTTCTGTGAATGAAATTAGTTTCTAGTCCAGAGATGTTCTGTTAGCATGCGGTATTACAACGCTAAGCCCCAAGAGACCGTCATAGAGAATAGTTTATCTAAAGAGAATTTCTTTTTGCATAAATTGGATATTTTTTCTCCAAGGAAGTGACACCAACAGTTCCGTAATACTGGCCAACTATAATAATAAGCAGCCAGTCTTTCTTTTGTTTTGAGTATATTATAATGTCCTAATTATGTTTATAGGTACTATTTTCTATTTTTATGATTATTTTTTAAGAACGACTACAATAAATACTATAATAATCAATAGATCGAATTTCGGCCTCAGGATCCAATCTCATGTGTAAACAGCCATGTAGGAGATATTATTGTGCAAAAGGGTGTGCTCATACACACCTGCAAACGGCAGACCTACACGACCGGAGAGAGATCAGGCGCATGAGCAATGGTTTTACGTGGTTTTTAAAGCAATAAAGGTGTAAACACCGCCACACTTCCTGACTCCGAGCAGTACTGAGTATTTCTAAACAGACCCAGTAACTATTTTTGGCCCGACACAGATTCCAACCAGAAACCTCGTGCACGACAGTCGCGTAGCAACGCGGCAGTAATTCAAATAGAAGGCAAATAAACAAAGACGATTGTTCCAATTGAGGGCATGGGGACACTGTTAACACGATTCCCCTAGAGCTTAGCTTGCAGGGAAGCCTTAGATAGTGTAGAGACATCTCAATACCAACATATTGTCACATATGAAGGACTTCGAATATACATTTAAGTTCGACGTCATAATATAGGTACATAAGCTAAGTCGGTCAGTTGGTAATTAAATAAAGTAGAATCGCTTATCGACAGCTTATGTTATCTCGTATAATAATATAATATACTGTTCAAGTAAACTTTATGTAATTTACACGGTAATTATCTGTCTTTGAATTTTGTCTTCAAATAAAGATTAGGCATGTCACTGTAAAACCTATTTAAATTACTTTATTAACAAATTAAAATGAAAAATGTTATGTTATTTAATGTTCTTTTTTATTGAAAAACAAATGACGCCCGCACTAAGGAATTTAATCCTTTTGTCGCGAGGGGGTTTTACAAACATTCAAATCACATGCACAAAAAACACCCAGACTTGGAACAAGCAGTTGTGGATCACACAAATTTTAATGCTTGTCCCATGCGGGGATCGAACCCGCAGCACGTCGCGCACAGTGGTAATTAGCGTGGTGACCTATACCCCTCGGCTGTCCGTGCAGTCGAAGAGATATTAGCAGGTTTAAATATGCACCTATGCTTTTCTCACCTATATTATGTTTGAAGACCGCAATAGATACAGCGAAACACCCACATCCCACAGAGATAATCGCACAGCTTATCAGAAACAATAAAAATAACCCACTCTGAGAAATTTCTCGTACCTATAATAAAGTTCACGATTTGCGTCAAACTTAAATAACAAATTCAAGGGTACTTCTTCTATTATTAGTAAACTTAAAGGTTATCAACAAGCTATTTACCTTAGAATGAAACTATTTACCTTAGAAGCATTATTTTTTTACATTAGAATGACATTGTCAATTACTTACTTTATATAACTGATCTGTAATACTACACAGTTAGAAATTAAATTTGCATTTGTATCTCGATGTTTTTGTGCGGTTTAATAAATCATAATATCGCAATTTTGAAATACTGCAACACAGATAACAGATACGTACACTAAACAGTTGTGATATCGTATATGTTCCACATTCCGTTGAATAACCTATACCCATCCCATGACCAAAATATTATTATCAAGTAAAGCGAGACAGTACACTAAACTACACGAGCAGCGTCTTGCTCACACGATGGCTACAGTCCTGCTTTAAGAGTTGGCGGTAAGTACTGATGTAATACTAGAAATAAAATAAAAGATAAATTATATAGGTATATTGGATTTTTTAGAGGGAAGGTACTCTAAATACTGGAGATAGCAAATTATGCTCAAAGGAAACATTCTTTTATTTTTTAAGATTATTAAAATGCATTTTTATATGCTTTGTACACCCGGGAATCGAACGGGCTAAAATCCGTAAAATTAACATTCTGTAAATTTATGGCATCAATCGATCGGGAAAATCATAAGGATCAAATCTGTGCAACAAACATTTAAACATTTAAACATTTCAAATAAATGAACGGTAAAATCGTGAAATTTTAACTTATAAAGTCAATGGGTCTAGAAAAAGCACTTATAACTCGAACGGTTGGAAAAGCCAATTTTAGCTTAAAAATAAAGTGAGTCAACAGTTTATAAACGATATTAAACTATCTATCAAAAACGCACTGAATTAAACGACTACATCGATAAAAGCAAAACCGGGGTAATTCTATAAAAATGACATCACTGATAAAGACCCATGAATGGTAATATAAAACGTAACTATCAGCAAAGCAGTTTATGGCGGGAAATATGGGCCGTATCTGCCGCAAGAACCGCATGCGGATTTATGAACACCCTGTGAATAGCGGAGCCTCCAGCCCGAGTAATTTATACGGAAACCGACTAATGCCGCGAATGTGAGTCTTGAAAACTGAGATAGAATTATATTAATGTTACTGTTTCATATAAAGTACTTTAAGTCCGACTCTAAATGTTTGGTTTAGAATTTGTGGAAGTGATTCTAAGCCTCGTACTTATGATTGACACTTCATTTGTTTTTCTTCTTTATACAAAATTAAGTTTTAAGCCTTCATTTTAAAACTTTATTTTATTTTTTTATAGTTATTTATTTATTTTATTTTATTATACTTTCTTCTTGTGTTTAAATGTCAGTCCACACATTTATTTTTCAGTGAAGCACTAAAATAATTAAATTTATCTTTTGTTTATTACTTAAAGGTCTCCCTACGCATAAGTTACGTTTTAAATTTCGAGTAAGTAAAATCATAAACTTATAAAATAAATTCATTAAGAGCGTACATATACGGTGTCGCGAGTTCGACTCGCGACACCGCCGGCGCGCGGCGCCGCGTCAGCTCATGATTAAGGACTCCTATTGAGTCTGAAACTAGTCGGGCGTTCCCGAGAATGCGCGTGAGTAAACCGTTGAATCCTTAAATAATTATGAATTCGTCTCACGGAAGTTATTATAATAATAGCGTACATATATATAAATAAAACACAAAATCATAGACAATATGAGAAATGATTGATCTTAACCCCAAAGGATGTATATTTTGTGGTTCACTGAATATTACCCTGAGTCCGTGGCTTAGATACGGATGTCGTCTTTCACACCTGAAGACTCTGAAACAGTACCCAGTATATTGTACCCAATATGAACAATCTTTGTTACGAGGAGAGCATTCAAAGCGAATGGTAAGAGCTGTTCACAATTCATATGACATACAAATTTGATCTTAAGGAATTTTATGTAGACTTCAAAGACTATGGTTGAAGTTGCTCTACATAATAAATGTAGGTAGTGTCTGTCTTTTCATCAATTAATAGAATGGCTGAACCGGAAGTCATATGAAAACGATTTAATTTTTCATACTAGGTATTATTACGTAGAAGGAAAATTTAAAAAGTGAGGGTAAGAAATAATTTACATTATGGGTTGTCTTAAAAATGAAGTCAATACAAAGCCATCTAAAATATTTCTTATGAGTAGCTGATGTATTTACGCTAATTAAGTGTATAGCAGGTTTTTGTTAACTACCTACTCCGTAATTCTACACAAACAATAATAAAAAGCTGACAGAAGGACCAAATAGACTTAAAACTATTCACAATTTAGGTAGGTACTTACTTGTTTCAGCGATATTGTGGTAGGTTATGCGTATTTTGAGCTCTAGGTAAGATTCTATGATAAACAATTATAATTTAAAAAATTGTCTTAAAATACTTGAGAAGTAAATGCAATCCATTTGGATCTTGTTATGAAAATTGAGAACCATTTCTTACAATACAGGACAAAACAATCATTAATCGATAAGTTCTGAGTAATGAGTTCTATCTATAATGATAATGTATGTAAGGAAAAACAGATTATCATACTCTATTTCCTATTTGGAAATCCAATACAAAAAACATTTACTTCCAAATGAATTTTGATAGTCTTGTATATCGTAACTGTTACGTAAGTTCTACAGGTTGACGAACCGAAGGCATACAAATGCGGTTCAACAATAAATAAGATTATGGTACCGCGTTTCCTTAAACGAGGGTAAAACGAAAGCTAAAACATAAGCTAACGGTAGATAATAGTGAAACTCTGCATTTACTCTAAGCGGTCAGCATTTAATTAAAATAAACTTATGTGAACAGGAAAGTAAGTAAATAATGAATCAGACAAATACTTGTCCCATGTGAGGATTGTCACAGGTCGGCCTATAGTGATAATTAGGGTATTGACATATACCTCTCGATTTTAATGCATTATGTTTAATAATATACTTAAGTGTCAGGCCCACCCAAATTTTTTGTAGGAGAACGTACCGATTGCAATAGTGCCACGCACACGTCCTCCAAAATAACGAATCTGAAATTTTTACATACTGAAATGGAAGTTTTAATAACATGATTTTCTTTTAGCAACCGGTTTAAATTTTAAAAGCAAACTATTAAACAGACACGAATTTAAAATCGTCTCTTTTCGGTAATAGGTAGGATTAATTTAATGGAGTTTTCAAGCTTCATCACAATAAAACTGCCATGGCTGTCGTCAAAAATCTTGTCTATCATTCCAGTCCAAGTATACTTACCAAAAATCTACGAACTCTTAAATTTAACGTTATTTAAATTAATTTCTAGCTCTTGAACTCAATGTCGCTTACGAAATAAACTTTTTTTGAAGTCATAATCATTTGTGTGGCGGACGGTTAAAAAATAAAAAAATCTTCAGATTAGTTATAATTTGCTCGCGCTACGGCATCGCTCGTCACCTAGCTCTTGTCTTAAATGGTGTCTCATCGCAATGACAGCGTCGGGCCTTATTAGGAACGGGTCAAATGACACTGCAATGGCCTTACTCTGGGCTCAGTATGTATATCATATACATCTATATAATATAAATTCTAATAGAACAAAGCAAAAAATATTTTATTGTTTACAATACCGGCCTAAAAATGTACAACTGCTGGACATAGGCCTCTTCCCATATTGAGAGGACACGAGTATTGATCACCACGCTTGGTCATTGAGGGTTGGCGATATCAGTTCCCAATTTTTTGAATCCAGGTTTCCTCACGAAGTTTTCCTTCGCCATTTGTCAATTTTATCTAAGAATAATTATGAAAGTAAATGTCATGTGTTTGTTTTCCATGACCTAAGAAGTCCTTTCAAGATAATACACGTGTAAATCTTATTTAACACAACAACATTACAATTAATTAAACGTATAATGTAACATAAAATATTCTGTCAGGAATGTGGTCTCACTTCATTCTCATGTTAAACGTATCTTTAATTAGGGTTCAGCAACTAAATGCACAAAACCTCTGGTTTGCTGTTAAGAAACCTTCAGAAATTATAATAAGATATATCTGGTGCAAAGTTGATTAATGATCATTTTAATGTTTATAACCTACTTCCAAAAAAGAGGAGGTTCTATGTTTGACTATACATGTATTTTTTATGTAACTACATTCAACAATATCTCCGACGTGTTGTTTAACGTGTTTCACGTTATTTGTCAAGCTATACAAACATTCCAGACTGGGTATCCTCATGTTGATGAACTGGTGATGGAAGGTACAAATCCTTAACGGTTAAGAGTTGGAGGATAATTTTATTCTTTCACAAAATATGATGGGGAATAGAGTCGTATTCTTTCGGGCTATAATATAGGTGAACTGATGACAGAAGGTAAAATTCCCTACCCATAAACACTGATTTTGGTTTTTTACACTTTTTTTTTCACTTTATGTGGTAGTTTTATGTATGGGTTTTTGGAATCGGTGTTTTTTTTAAGTTTCTTTATTTTACTGATTGTTGCTGTTTTTCGTAATAAATCGGTGAGTTGGTAGGTACACTAGGTACGTAAATAAATTCACATTGCTAATAACAGAAACCGATTATAATCATTAAGGTCACCATGATTGATTGATATGAACCCGAACTCATTTTCATGTTCGTTCCTTGCGTTAAAATTTACAATTCAGACTATCAATATTGTGTCAAGTAGGTATAAATCTCGACTGAGTTCTCACACTTTTAAATTAAGCTTAGAGTTACCAGTATCTACATGTGCTGTAGGATCTGTATTTATATAATGTACGGCCTAGTCAGATTTGAATTCACAATATTATTTTTATCGACTACAATTTCAGGTAAGTAGTTTTTTATACGTACAAGTCCATTACATAGATTACATACCTCCTTTTCATGACGGGGATATGTTGTTGCTTATCTGATAGATTATAATAGCCGAGTTGTATAGACACAGTATCTAGGTCACCAAGCCAATTACCATTTTGCGCGACGTGCTCAGTTTCATCCCCTCATGAGACAAGCATTTATATGGTCCAAAAATAATTTGCTTTATGCTTGTGATTTGAATTTTTTTTAAATCCTAAGCTACACAAGGATTATAAGTGGGCGAGACGTTATATTTGAAAATAGAAGAAATAAACGTTAAATAAATTATCTACTTATAATATATTAAAATGAATGTTTGTCTGTATGTCCTTCATAGAATCGTAAACTATGCATTTGATCATGTGATGATGTTTAGCAAAGTAGTTTTGCATGATGCCCACGAAGCTTTCTGAGTTAGTGCGACCAATGTTCGACAGATGGCGCCACTGTCTTTCCAATGATTATGAACGATCAACGCGACCAACGTCATGGATACAGGTAGTATCTGATAAAAACTATCGTGGATAAGCATTTGTAGTCTTATGGCGCTTGGGAGGTGCCTTTGTCCATCAGTTGACCGTGATAGGCTGGGTTGATTGAACCCGTACTTACATCGGACGAAGTAGAGACTAGGTCAATGGATCACACAATGGCAAAATAACTGATAATTATAATAATTATAATGATATATTAAAATTTCAAGTCATGGTCACATGACCGCTTATAAGTATACATTATATTTTAATCATGATGACTTTCTTAAATATGTTTTACGGGTTACATATGATACTATAATATCTAGTATTCTGAAGTCATATAGACAAACAAACAAATTCCGATTAAAAAATAACAATCCTGACATTCACGCATCATAAATTCGCGCAATTTATTACCGTTATCCGTAGCTTAAAGAAAGAAATATGGAATAGGAATAAGAAATAAGTGTCTTAGCGTAATTTTGGAACCTTTGGTAGATCGAAAATATTTTTCACGTCTATTCGCTACACCATAATCTGCTTACTGTTACGTAAGTTTTGGGAACCTTAATGTTAGACATGGGTTTATTTCTTAATGAAGCGAAACCTGAAAAGTCAATAAAAATATTGTACAGATTTTATTTCTTACAATATGTTCAGTAAAAAACTTTCCCGTTTTATTAACTCTTAAACATCGAAAAGTATTAACTTAGTAATATTAATCTAATATTATAAACATAATTTACTAAACTTTTTTTTAAATACCTTTTACCTGTTTTGTGTTAAAAATACCTATGGCAACCTATGTTGATTTAAATTCACAGGTAAATTTTTCGACCCCTGTTTCAAAGAGGACATCCGTTGTTTGAGTACAGCAACAGAAAACTTCTTAGAGAAAACCTGTAATGGAATCCCAAAATTTGACATTAAGCCTATAGACCCTCTGATTATTCCCGAATTAGACATCGTTGTGGACGATGAGATGGGTATACTCTTCAAATTCACCAACGTGACTGTAACTGGTTTGAAGAACTTGCAGATCTTGGATTTCAAGTAAGATATCCTGCTTCCAATCTTGACGCGAAAGTGTTTTATTATTAGTTTGTAGCCTTGATCGACATAGAGATACTTTCATACAATGTGTCAACGGCGACGCCAATAGAAAATGCATAGGCGAACAATCAAATCATTATTAAAATACTACTGAATGTTATGAGTTGTACGTAGTTAATATCTAATTCTATCGATATGCTGCACCATATTAAAACTTCTAGTTAGGTATAATCTTAACACATTACATTACTTAGCATGTTTACTTACATTTACAATTTAAGTTAATTTAACATACCTACTTACACAGATGCACATAAACATTAGTACCTATCATATTTTTTTTGTAATTTATTCACAGGATGGATACCGACAAGAAGTCAGTGGTATTGAAAACTAAAACTACTTTAAATATTGTTTCTGACCTCACAATCAAATTGACCGAAAAACGCAAAAGTTTCAATGGACGTTATACCGCTTTAGTAAGTAAGTATAATTGTACTCCTGATACTTCTGAATATCACAATATTTTCATTTGCTTATTATATGTTCATAGTTACACAGAATTAATATATCGAGTATATTCAAAACTCTTAAGTGCTCAAAAGTAGTTTTCACTGAAAAATCATGCATACGTTTCATTTTATTTATCACGCATTTAACGCGTGCAGAGCGAATATTCAAATTCTAAAATGTTGTAAATCATGCAGGATTCGAACTCGCTACTGGTACCAACCAACCAACCAACCAATATAGTCTGTTTTTGAATCCCGGAGACTAAATTGACAAGTGCAAATGCCAAAATGACATAGATTACAATAGCTTATATGTCAGTTTTGACATTTGAATGTGTCGATTTAGTCTGTAGGATAAAAAAAACAGAGTATAGTTACCTAATCAACTTTGGGTCAGGTGAATTACTTAACTAGTTTTTGTCCGCATCTCTGCCTGCGTGGATGTCGGCTACCGCAAAGAAACGTAACTGACCTTTTATGGGATTTATAATCTAAATATAATACCTATTTTAAAAGGTGTATTTGAGTCCAGTAAAAATACGAGCGCATGCGTTATTAGTACTAAAACAACAAATACCTCGAAACAAAATAACTAACTTTGACTTTTCACCAACAGCTGTCTTAAGTACTTCAATCTACGGGTACAGCTTGTTGAAGAAAGGAGATGATGAATGGTTTGAGGTAGGCCCTGAAATAAACACATGTGAAATTATTGAAGAACCAGATGTGCCTATCGGACATGAATTACAGAACGCTTTAAACAATGGTACGTTAAAGAAAATTCATTCGTACAGATAAATAATAATCTAATAACATTGGGCATTACATATTGTATGCTTTTTGAATCAATGGGATTTCTGTTGATCATGTGTGATTAGAGTAACTTCTATAACCTCTCCGAAATTGGTTGGACCATAGGAACATACTTGCATTAGCGAAATAGCTACTGCCACTGTAGGATCAGTGTACTCTTTTATTATTATGTCACCTTTAAAACCTGTGTTGCTCAGGCTTAATTCGGAAGACCCCATCACAAAAATAAGATGATAGAAATCGATTAAATGAATGATGAAACCTTTCGATAAGACACGTGACACATTTTCCATTCCATCAGTGTTACATTTGTGGAAATGTCACTTGTCTGTGGGGGTTAAAACACGACTTCCGTTATACCGAAACCCTTAATTGTAATAGCAAGAATAAACAATCGGTATCGGTTATAACTATCCATTTTGTATGTCATTTGAAAGTTGGTGAATCACCTGCAACATAGTGACCTTGTGCGGAAGTCGATTTGAAAAATATAGATTATAAAATAATTGTATTATGTCCGTCCATAAATTCAATATTCAAACCTTTTTTGTGCAAGAATCTATGGCAATAAGGAAAACAGAGGCCGTAATTCTCCTCCTAATGCCACTTGACCCTCTCGCGTGTCAATCGCATTCAGATCGCATTATCTACTTCTTACTTATTGTATTAACGATCTTAGCAGCCGACTCTCCAAATATTCCTTTGCTCATCCCAATACGAAATTAATAGAGTTCCATGTCTGGGTATATTGATTAATTCGACTATTTAAGATTTGGGTTTTAGGAAGGTTGTCCACTATTGCTCAAAATTATTTTTTTATACCGTCTTCCCATCACTTAATTGTCTTCTCGTAATTTCTCATTAATATCTTTCCTTTTAATTTATTTAATACTATGATAAATTTTCTTTTTACAGATCAAGATGCATGGCAGCTGAAATCATGGAACGAAAAACATAAAGAACACTTAAGAAAAGAGATTTTATGCACGATCGTGAAATCCGCCTACACTGTCGTCATACATAATCTTAGAGCGGTCGCAAGAATTTTACCAAAGGGTTCATTTTTCAAGGACATAATAAACTGATATAAATAAAGAGAACTTTGGGATTTTGCACTCTTAGTTGAAGAAAACTCAAAAACTTTTATTTAAAAATCAACGTGGTAGATTTTCTATTGGATCGTATGTTTAAGCAAAGACAAATGGTTATAACATTTCAAATTCCATAATTCCATACGTAGACTAAAAGCTTTGGTTGTAAATAATAAATTGTAAGCAAGAGCCAAAGGAAATTTATTATTTCACGTCGTACATTATTTTTACTATCGAATTCTGACGTCACTGCACAACTTCCGATCAAATACAAATCCGGAATCTAAAGTAATAACGCCTAAACGAACTGATAATTTATAATCGTTAGTGGAAGCTTGAATCCACCAACCATAGTAAATGACTCCAAATTTTTAATATTTCCTAGGATGAAAGTCTTAAATTTTTTGCTGTCGTGACGTGTTTATCATTACAAAAGCTAAAATTGCTATTTTTTCTGTAACAAGTACCTATTCAAACAGATTATATGATTTGCAAAACAAAATATTAAAGATGTAAACTAGACACGTCGGTACCTACATAATCATCAGCATCCACAACCCTTATCATCTCTGTATAATGTGTCTATCTCCCGGTCATGTGCTAGTCGCTCCCAGATCCGACCCGAAATTGTAACTATTTTATCGAGCCAACTAGCTCGTTAGGCTTCCTCTGCCTAGCATAGAATCTTATTAACATATTTGCTTAATATTTGTAAATATACAACGATTTACATACAATATGACACTGGCCAATAATTTACGAAATCGATTTGACTAGATCGAAATAAACCATGCAATACCCGCTGCAGCTGTCAAACCCGGCGCTTAGGCTTTAGAAAAAAAAAACTAATCTTAAAGAAAACTACAAAATAATTTAGACTATCTATATATATAAAACTCTTCCGTTACTGACTGACTGACTGACTGACTGACTGACTGACTGACAGACAACGCACAGCCGAAACTACTGATCGTAAAGAGCTGAAATTTGGCATGTGTATTTGTTGGGAGGAGTAGGCTACCACTAAGAGAGGATTTTTGGAAATTCCCCCCCAAAGGGGAGAAAAGGGTGGTAAATGACAGACAACGCACAGCCGAAACTACTGATCGTAAAGAGCTGAAATTTGGCATGTGTGTTTGTTGGGAGGAGTAGGCTACCACTAAGAGAGGATTTTTGGAAATTCCCCCCCAAAGGGGAGAAAAGGGTGGTAAATGACAGACAACGCACAGCCGAAACTACTGATCGTAAAGAGCTGAAATTTGGCATGTGTGTTTGTTGGGAGGAGTAGGCTACCACTAAGAGAGGATTTTTGGAAATTCCCCCCCAAAGGGGAGAAAAGGGTGGTAAATGACAGACAACGCACAGCCGAAACTACTGATCGTAAAGAGCTGAAATTTGGCATGTGTGTTTGTTGGGAGGAGTAGGCTACCACTAAGAGAGGATTTTTGGAAATTCCCCCCCAAAGGGGAGAAAAGGGTGGTAAATGACAGACAACGCACAGCCGAAATTACTGATCGTAAAGAGCTGAAATTTGGCATGTGTGTTTGTTGGGAGGAGTAGGCTACCACTAAGAGAGGATTTTTGGAAATTCCCCCCCAAAGGGGAGAAAAGGGTGGTAAATTGAAAATACTACTCCACGCGGACGAAGTCGCGAGCAAAAGCTAGTCCCTTATAAATACCCCCATACATGTCGAGTAAACAAGGCGAATCGACATAAATAGTTTCCTCGTGTGTCCTCGATAAAAGAGCATGTTTTCATATTACCACCTGGAGGCTTATTCTCATACTAAAAAAAAAAATCGAGGCAAAACGTAGATTATAGTTCAGGAACCCGGGTCTCCAAATCTTTTTTGTGTAGTACCCGGTAGGGTTAGTATTTAGGTTTTAGGCCATTTAACTGATTGATAATAAGTCGAAGAGATAACACCTCTCTTAACCATACACGGAACAGCACGTTAACCGCTTGGACTAAGTGAATAATGCCCCCCATACACATAATGTGCGACCACTGTGCGACCCACATTGGTATATGATTTTTGCTTTCGCATTTAAAAAAAAATGTTACCATCAAAATGTTTGTATTGAATTTTAGTTGTTATAAGTACCTATTTATGTATCGTATATTGTCTTAAATGATGTTAATAAAATAAAAGGAATTAAGGCCAAAGAAAACTTTAATAACAGTTTATATTTGACCAAACTTACACGATATAGAAAAAGTCAATCACGAAATTTTCTGAAAATCAACATTGAAATTCAATTTAAAAAATTTTTGCTAGGTATTGATGGTCCACTCATTTACAGAAAGAAATTTCATAGAATTTCGTTTTTCTGAAAATGTTTCATGTAATTCTTTTCTAGTCGGTAAATAAAAATATTTTACCTGGACTTTATTGGTTCAATAAAGAATTCGCGATAAAATCTTGTGCACTCAAACGTTTCCAATAAATGTATTGGTTATTTCATGTTTTTAACAGATGAATGTACCTCACCCTCAAGATGTCGGAATATAATGTTTAATCGAAATATTCATTGACTTTTCATCTACACTAATATTATAAAGAGGAAAGATTTGTATTTTTGTGTGTGTATGTTTGTCTATACTAATATTATAAAGAGGAAACCTTTGTATTTTTGTATGTTTGTATTGAATAGGCTCAAAAACTACTGGACCGATTTCAAAATTTCTTTTACCATAACTTAGAGGGATTTTTCCGAATCCGTATAGGCTATATTTTATCCCGGAAAATAGATAGGATTTTCCGTGGTAGTGAAAATTGTGGAGTAAGTCGACGAAAAAACTGCCGTACGTTAACGATTCTCGCGAACGCTGCCTAAATGGTTAGAGATGTATGGTTGACTTCTATAGAAAAGTTGTAGAACTCAATAATGCCTACAAAAAAGTCCGCGATAGTATAAACCAAACATTTATATTTTAGTCATTATAACCACTTTTCCATAGAATAAAAGTAATTAAAATTATTAGCCTATGTTAATTGATCATAAATTATCGTCAAATACTAATCCTTATCCAAATAAACTATTTATTGAGCAAGATTGTTTCAATAGCTATAAATTACTTTTTATTTTATTCCAATCGGACAATTCATTCAAAAGATAATATTACGAATTTAAAATTGTAATTGGTATTAAAATGAATGATGGCCGCCGGCCGATATGTGTCGCACGACTCGCACGGCGAAACCGCAGGGGAGGGCGGTGCACATCTATGAAGCAGGTTGCCGCTCTCTACGCAGCGGACGCGGCCAAATCGAGTAAATTTACTGAATTAATGCACTTATTAAAATTGATTTCGGAACTAACCTATAAAAACATACATACAAAACAAAATTTTTTTTCAGAGAGCTTTAAAAATAAATGTCCACCCGTGCGAAGCCGGGGCGGGTCGCTAGTAATGAATAAACTAAAAAACTACTGTGTCGATTTCAAAAATTCTTTCTCCATTAAAAAGCTACATTCACCCTGAGTTACATAGGCTATATTTTTGACGAATAAATTAGGTAACACGGGTGAAGTCGCGGGGAATTTTATAAACCTTAAAATATTCACTTGTTAAATATTGCAAACGCTTCTTATTTATATTAACGACTAAGGTGCCTTAATTTGTTAATTTTTAGCCCGACAATTTAATTTTAATATTAGAGGTACGTACTACCTAGCTAAATAAATTTTCTTGCGTACATAAATCCCTATTTATTGTTAAAATTTTATTTTCCGACGTTACGCTACACCCCACCGCTATCTCAGGTAACTGTGCCGATAAACAAGGCCAATCTCTTACTCTGATTAATGTTCAGTAAATATCAGAAAATACCATTTATATCCAAGATCCTCAGTCAGCAGAATATTGCGCGAAATTGTTAGTTGAGATAAATGGAAAATATTCTAAAGGGCTTTGCTGTTGATGTTTCTATTGTTTACAGACATCCGCTTATAGGAATATTTTTATTGTTATTCAGGATCTACGACCTTCTATGCAATAAGTACCTATAAATCTAAAATGTAATTAATTTAAAGTAAAATTAAGTGTCATATGACACTTATAATTTCACCTCTAATTATTATGTATGTGAAGAATTGTTAAAGCGAACACATATTTTTTTACAAATACCACCTTATCAGCATGACATAAATTTGATTTTGCGATGCGAGACTTTTTAAAATTAATGAATTTATGTAGTAATTTTTTTGGAGACGGACTTTTTACTCTGACTGCTCTTGTAGTTTTTTTTTATATTGATGATGTAAAGTGATATTAATTTTTAATACATTAACGTTTATTACAACAAAAACAGTACTTGGATATATGGTTATAATCGTGTAATACTGTACTGTACAAGTGTACAGTGTACTGTCACTATCATTTGTCTTATGTCCGCATGCGTTTGATAACTCTGACCTTTGTTATCGAAATTCTTTCCTAGTAGTAATTATACATTTATATAAGTATAAACAAATGAAAGTGTAGTATTAAGTTGTCAGTTTTTAATTACTCCTCCTCTGATCAGTACGTCCGCAACATGGTTGTGCTTAAGAGTATCGTGGTGCTTTCGTTAGCCTATTGTGTGATTGCAGAAGGAGGTAGGTTATTAATAATATGATGATTCTTTTGAAACAAAAGCAAGTATGACAGTCTGGTATATTTTTTTATTTTTCTTACAAGAAAACGTAAATTAATTTGCACGTACTTATTTTAATTTTACCGTTTTCTTTCGTTGTTTGTTACTATATTTTGTACGTTGGCTAAGACCAATTTTATTTTATAATATGCAAATTATATAAGTGCCTAGAAAGAGCCAAACACAATTTAAATTATATCATTCGAGTAATTTTACGATAACGATTTGTATGCCTGTCATAATTACATTAAATATTATTATTACTTACTTAGTACTTTCATATTTATTTCGCATGACACATTTGAAAATTAAATGAAGATAACCTACAATTGAATTATTAAATCACCTGTGATCGTCTCTCTGCAGACTGATTTCTATTATACAGAGCAGAGCAGAGCAAATACTTCCATTAAGTCTTTCATTTGATGGTTCCAGCGCTGTTGTTGGTGTATAATTTAGAACTAGTAAAATTTGTTCACAGGTAAATTATTCGAGCCCTGTTTCAAAGATGACATCCGTTGTTTGAGTACAGCAACAGAAACCTTCTTAGAGAAAACTTGTAATGGAATCCCAAAATATGACATTAAGCCTATAGACCCTCTGATTATTCCTGAATTAGACATCGTTGTGGACGATGAGATGGGTATACTCTTCAAGTTTACCAACGTGACTGTAACCGGTTTGAAGAACTTACAGATCTTAGACTTCAGGTAAGATATCCCCCTCATATTGTAAACAGAAATGTCTGCGGATGGATGGATGTTTGTTGCCATTCTACTAAATGTAGGTATTTATATAAAAGAAAACACTGGTGGTAATTACACAGGACATTTTCGTTCTAATAATTCCAAAAGAACAGCAGTTCGAACTCTGAGCTGCAGCCAGTGCTATGCAATTTGGTTGCTGCCCTACATCACAGCAAGTACTTATGAAGATTTTTTCTCTAAATCAAATTTCGAAGGATGCATGTAAAAGTTCTTAAATACATTTGTACACTTATATAAAATACAAGCAATTAGTGAAGCTGATATGTTATCAGTAGGTATGCTGCACGACATGAATCGAGAATACATTTTAATCTTAATGTATCATAACCTTAAAGATGCCACGAAAAACTGTAACCTGTAATAAACAGGTTATCAGAAAATATGTAAATAAAAAAACGGTAAAGAAAAAAATACTTGGTCACGTTAGATTTAACTTACCTTCTCTTCACAGAATGGACACGGACAAGAAGTCAGTTGTTTTAAAAACGAGAGCTGTTTTGAATATCGTTTCTCAGCTCAACATAAAATTAACCAAGAATGACAAAAGTTTCGATGGGCTTTATACCGCTTCTGCAAGTAAGTAATATTTTTTGAGACAGGTATAATAAACTTAATACAATCAACTCATAATCAAACAACCAGCTTTTCTCCCAGCATTACCAGTAACACACCATCTGGCAATTGCGGAGCCGCTCTTGTAATGGCCTAACTGGGCATTTGCAAAAGTTCCAAACTGCACAAATGAATTTATCTTGATAAGCTTTAATATACGTTAAAAGCATAAGATGTGATGATGACAGCTCATGACATACCATAAGAAGTCATTTATCTGCCGTGGAGCTTATAGTGGGCCTGTGCGGGAAGGCACATTGTGAATTAATTATGTATTCTTTCTGATCCGGTCTGCGTATACGTTTTAGTAAGCAAGCACGAATAAGTATGAGTGAAAGAGCTTACTTGTCTGATTTGTATTCACTTAAAGACAAATTAAAATTATTTACCTCCAACAGCTGCCTTAGGAAGTTCCAACTACGGCTACAGCTTCGTGAAGAAAGGAGGTGTTGACTACTTTGAAGTAGGCCCTGAAACGAACACATGTGAAATTGATGTAGAACCAGATGTGATTCTTGGAGAAGACTTACTGAACGCTTTATTGAAAGGTAGGTAGAACCAATTTTTCACTCTCCCTTTTCTATCAACGTTATCCCCTGTATAAATGCCAATTGTCTATAGGTGTGGTACTGTCAAAATTGAATAATTCTTTAATAATATAACAATATGGAAAATAACAAAAAGGAAGTAAATGAAATCAGGATTTTTATGTTCAAGGATTTCAAATCATGAGTTATAATAAATTGCATAAATTTTTTTTTTGCTTACAGACCAGGATGCGATAGTGCTAAAATCACCCTACGAAGCAAATAAAGTAAGCCTTAGGAAAAAGACTATATGCAAGATCGTAAACTCCGCCTATACTGTCGTCATTCACAACTTAAGGGCGATAGCAAGAACCCTACCGAAGGATGCTTTCTTCAAGGATATCTAATAAAATGATATAATTAAAGCCAAATCATTACTTTATTTTTCTTTAAGTCGCGGAGCAACCATAAAAGTTTTTTTAAGAAACGGTTTCAATTTTTAATTGTCTAGCTACGAAGCATTTTTTTTCCTAAATGTGTACAAAGAAAAAAAAATTAAAATGAAGACCTACGTAGATTTAACGATTGGAAAGTATGATGCAGAAACTGTAAAGAGATTATTGCGCACCGACGAGAAATACAGGAACCAGATTGTCTTACGCACTGACGAAAATTAAATTAAACGAGCTTTCAACTCCACCTCACCCTCCTCAAGAATCTGAGCACCAAAAAACAAAACTTGACTTTTGTTTCAAATAATTTGAAGAAAATGCAACAGGAAATAAAGATTTTCGACCATTATATTCCTTTATTAAAAATATTAAGTATGCTTACGGGAACAAAGAGAAAGGATTAGTGCTATAATACTCCATTGATAGGCGACCTTTAAACTTTTCGCGGCTAAGGGATAGCTGGTTCCGATCCTTAAAAGGGTAAAAAGGTCGACGTTACTTAGAAGCGAAAGCCAAAATGTATTCCCACATAGTTATTAAAAATAGCTTGGAGACAGCTGGCGTCACCACACAACTGCCGATCAAGTAGAAAAATGGGATCTAACGTAATATCGGGTAGAGGAATAGATTAGAATACATTCAAAGACAGAAGGCTGCGTAAACGCTTGGGATGGTTTCGGTGAGTAGCAATAAATGTTGGTACATTAGATACTATAGTGACGAAATGAACTTCAAAGCATTTAAATTTTAACTAAAATATTAATCTACTTGTGTTTAAATATCAGAACATTATACGTGTAGTACAAAGTATTTAATCAGAGACCAGAAATCAGAGCTGAAAATATTGAAACGTTCCTGACTAGCAAAATAGACCTTCTTTTCCTGAAGCATTCTATAAATGTTGTCTAGCAGACGGACCTATGAACCGATGTACGAAAGTCTAAATGGCATAATATAAATTTGGCACAGGTAACAATGAATTACCAAAACCATCGTTATTTCCTTGAAAAAAATCTACCAATGAAAAACAAACAAGTATCTACCGTCCAATGGTAGGTACCACAGTCATATGTAATAGAGAAACAAAAAGTAATCTATCACCCCGAACATGTTTACCTTGTTAGTGCTGATCAAAGTATTTAATTGTATCATATAGGTATTATAAAATGACGTCATCATAATAAACAACTGCAACTATCTTACTTAACACTATTTACATTTAGATTAAATTGTATTAAAGTAAACATAATACAATGATAGTTAATAAATTATTTATTTTAAACCTCAGTTCAAATGTTAACGTGTCTCCCATACTGTAGTATAATTCCACTGTTATATAATTATTTATACCCATAGTAACACATCTTCTCTATAGGTAAGTTTTTGGTAACAATGTCGAAGAAGTTATTATCACTAAAGTGGAAATTACACTCATGCATAATATCAAATATTTATCCTCTAAGACAGTCTCTAAGGTTCTAAAGAGACTAAGGCAATGATGGTATAGTTGAAATCTGTTCGTATAAGACTAATCAACGATCTCAAAGACATTGAAACCTTTTAGGTACTTAATTGACCAACCTTGCACAATAAAGACAATTCGACTGCACGGATAGCCGAGTCACCACGCTAATTATCATTGTGTGCTACCTACGTGCTGCGGGTTCGATCCCCACATGGGACAAGCATTTGTGTGATCCATAAATGCTTGTTCCAAGTCTGGATGTTCTTTGTGCATGTGATTTGAATGTTTGTGAAACCCCCGCGACACAAGGATTAAAAACCTTAGTGCGGGCGTCGATATCCCAAAAAAAACTGATATTCATGTATTATTTTTTCCGGTTTATTTGACAATATACATAATAACCTCAAATTCAAAAAGCCTAAATTAATGCTCAGTAAAAATTTATGAAAAATTGACGTGAAAATTTATAATATTTTTCTGCTACGAAAGCGATTGAGAAACATGAGATAATTTCATTAAAAATCTACTTTAATGCACATGTCATTTTTGAAAACAAAAATAGATAAGACTTGCGTCTATGATATTGACTAAAGTGCAATACGATGATAATGAATGCAAAATGTATTATTACCTGCTTTCTTAAAACTATTTTATTTATATTCATGTTTTAATTGTGGGCATTTTTAACTAATGTTATCGCTTTTAACCCAACTGAAATTTTAATAGAATTAACGCTTGCCGTAAAACTAAAATAAACTAAACATTTAGCTCATGCTTACCCACACGGTTAGTTCTCGTGAAACTATCTACTGCTAACCGCGCCATCTCGTGGACTCCTAGGAACTTTTTGTTTATGAGTGTGTGATTACACATAACTAGTTTCACTTGTTTTCTGTATTTATTCGAATACCTACAACCATAACTAAGTAACTGCTTGCGAAGTTGATATTTTTCTACTATGTATTTACAATTACATACAGAATTTAAAAAGATTGCGTAAATTAAACGAGGTAATCAGGTGCATAAAACTGAACAACTTTTCCCAAGAAAAATGGGTCGTAATCTTAAAATTGAAAATCATCTTTTCATACAAAATAAGTCACGTGACATGTCACTTTGAAAGAAAAAAGTTAATTTTCCATTCTAAGATTTCGACCTTCATTTAAAGATTCATTTTAAGTACCTACCTGATGGTTAAAATTTGTTCGACATTTTAAAACATGTCAAATTAATGAAATTACCTCTGATTTTACTTCAGTTAGGTAATAACTAAAACTGAGGTAAAATCTTCATCATTAATTACTTTCAAAAGCTCTACGGTCACATCACATAACAAAATGTTAGTTCTTAGTTGCTCGAGATTCTCTTTTCTACGCAAATATTGCCACAGTCTACCTATCAATAACTATCGAAATACGTACATTCACAGCGGTTTCTCGCTGACACTCCGTGGTGCAATCTGCAAGCCCATATATCATGTGAAATCATACGAGAACATCTAAATTGAAACATTCTATGTACCCTGGAGACCTCCGGTTATTCAGTTGGTATGTCACCGAATCGTAGTGCGAGGAAATAGATATGTTTTTGACCCAGATAAATAATATTCGCATGACATCTCCGTCATAACACGACTAGCCAGCCACAACAGTTATTTTACACATGGTAACACGCTACAAACATTATACCAAGAGAAATTATTAATGTTGTTCATAAACTTAGATAGTGATAAAGAAATAAATTCGATCTTCAGAATCAACATTAAAACATATTATAACATACCTGCTTTAACTAAGATTTTCTGTGTAAATCGCTACATTCGTCTGAATGGTTATAATAAGAGAGTAACTTGCTATATCAAGTAATAGTAAAATGTTGGCTACATAGTAAAAGAAGAAATAAATTTTCAAATTGGCCCAGAAATTCTTGTTAACCAAACAAAAAAAAAACACCTCAGATTTATAATATAAGTATTGGTGAATTTTCAATGTTAATAATATCAATAACTTTTAACAGGAAATGTTATAACTTACGTGTCGGTCAAATCTTCGGTAATGATAAAATGGGAGCAAATGAAAATAATTACCGACAAATTCCCGTAATGATAGCCACCTTAAATTTAGAATTAACAACACAAAAGTGAATAATATAAAAGAAAGTCTAAATGGCATGCTTAGTAAAGCAAACTTTACAATTTCAAATTATTTTGCTTATCTCCTAATATTTAAGCTTTTTGCCATCTCAGCCCACATAAATTATCACCGAAAGCAATACCGGTAAGTTCTTTGTGCCGCCAAACCGCGAACTCCATTAATCATCTTCAAACTTTCGCAGGAATTATTCTACAAATTCAGTATTACAGGAGTCTGTTTATACCTATTATATTAAAAGAAATTGTAGACATTTTTATTTCGTAGTAAGACGGAAATTGGAATTATAATTTAATCAAACTCTAAGGGAATTCTTACTAGGTATTGCTCTGTTATAAAAACAGAACTCTTTGATATTCTTTTTCTTGCGAAGAAAGGAAGACCTACAAAATAAACAGAACCCTTTTCGGAGAAACCTTTTAAACGCAATATTAGGTTGGTTAGTAGTAGGTACCTATGTACTATTATGAATGAATCAAAATGTATAATGTTATTATGTAGTTTTATTTGAAGAGAACATCAAAGAAAACTTTAATAAAACTCTTTAATATTAATATTAGCACCAATAAAATTAAGTGTGTAATGATATTACTGTATGGAATATATATAATTATCTAATATATAATTTAAATACAGCATGTATTTAAATAAAAATAAATATAGTTTCGAACTGACCCTGATACTTTCATAAGCAATACGTTCAGCAAGGTCAAAAGCTGAACTCAGCGTGACCTCACGCTAAGCGCTCAGTGGGTACTTTCATGTTGTATTCATAAAATGACTGTCGAAGAAGTGACCCGTCACTTAAAAGGCTTTGCTTTAACAAAGCGACGAGTAAACGGACTTTAATTATTATTTTCGTTTTCACAATCTAAGTGTCTGTCACACAGATTGAACTTCCAACCTTAAAATAGAACTGCAATCGATACGTCAAACATAATTCGTATTTGTAAGAAAGAAAGAACAAACGTTTATTTGGGACAAAAATGCGACGCGTACACAAAAAAAAAACAAGAACAGAAAAAAATATTTAAATACTTACATAAAGGTCGCGTCACATATGAGCAAAACGGTCGTCGCTTAGCACATGCCAGGGTTCCTACTAGAAACATTAGCGCTGATTTTAGTGCCGACAGGCGTTGACGTGTTGACGTATGATAAACAAAATATAAAAAAACTCGTTTCTATCAGTGTCCAAATGATAGAATTGACACTGACAGATTATATTGCTCAAACTAACGTGGCAGGACACCATGGATTCTGCTGGAGTTGCGCAGAGCTTGCGTAAGTGATCCCGCGGCTCCAGCAAAGGCAAGGACGGGACCGGGTGTTTTCAGTCGGTGTAAGTCCGACATATCGTGGGTTGAAGGCAATAGCGTTTCTCCCCGCCAAAAAAAAAGGCCCCATGGATAACGTGGCACATAAAATTAAAAATATATGTGATATAAGGTGTATTAATTTTTAATCCACGCTAGCCTATTTCTTATAATATCTACAATGGTCAAATATTACATTATAAAATTTGCAGAAGACATCCGCATTATAGAATTTATCTTAGAAGGCAATAGGGTCGCCCCATGTTAACATGAGATTTATTGCAAGGGTTTGCAACATTACACTTTTGCCTACCCCTTTGAGTCATACAGGCGTGATTAATACCATAAAGACATAAGAACACCTGGCTGTGACTACAAAATAATTTACATATTTTTTGTTTGAAGTCAATAAACTTGTTTGTTACCGTTAGTATTTAAGGATCTCTTGTTTTTTTGCAATGTAATTAATTGAACGATCACTTTGTATAGCACAGAGTTTTTTTTTCACATTTTACCTTGAATTTAATTTTAGTTAAATACCAAAAATGAGAACATCTGTTGATCGCTTACCGAACAGGAAGTCGCGATACTGGTTAATCCCTACAAGAAATGATTTTATAGAACAACGCGAGGCGTAAAACCGGCCAAGTGCGAGTCGGACTCACGCAGGAAGGCTTCCGTACCTTTTTTTAACCTATTCGTCCCCGAGTGGTGACCGGTCGCCGCATTACAATAAAAAATCAATTGTGTCTCATTAACGGTGATTAGAGAGATTAATAGCTGTGTGTGGATCATCACTCATTACTAGTATTCATGCTAACTACTTGTGGTAAGCTAAATAAATACATGCTTGTGTTACGTTACAAATGGATTCACGTCGGTAGTGCAATGGGTGGGATTCAAACCCGCGACCACATGATCGCAAGTCCGAAAGTTCGTCCCTAGCTAGCCGTTAGACTACCGCCGCCTACCATTACGTATAAAATGAAAAAAAAATACAGGTTTGTATATGGGTGCCCGCTTAAATATTTTATTCTGTGTTTGGTAGATATTTGTTGTTATTTGTAATAGCGAAAATACATTATCTGAGAAAATTTCAACTGAACTGAACTTAAATAACATGAAAAACAGCCTGATTACAGACGGACGGATGGACAGATAGCGGAGTCTTAGTAATAAGATCCAGATTTACTCTTTGGGTACGGAACCCTAAAAACGAGCAAATGCATGAATAAATGCCGACTTAATTGTTCAAAATAAAAACCGGTTAATCTTACCTACTGTCTTTGTAGGCCATATCATGTTTATTGTTTTTCTTGAATCACAGGACTTATTTTTAGCATGCTATTAAAGTCGTAATGTTGAATAGTGTTAAAATTACCGGGTTAAATACACACACCCTCTATTATATGGGTCTAGGCTAAATAAGATTTGTTTACGTAATTATATTGTTGGATGCAGCAATTAGAAATAGAGCTTATTATAAATAGATAGGAGCATATTATAAACTAAATATTAATTTATTTAGTATTTCACAGTACCAGTTGTTTCGGAGAAGTACCTAACACATACCTTTTCTCAACTCAAATAATATTTTTTTTTCACGTATGACTAAGAAAAAAATAATAAATTGTCATTTGCTGACATTTAAAGACTATTTGGGGAAGCAAAACGCAAGCCAGATATTTATGATTATTTTAAAATTAGTATCTTACCGTGATGCAACTTACTAGACACTTGGACTTGTTGTTGTTTTAATAAAAATAAAATAAATTAAAACTATTTTCTTTAACATTCCTTATGAAGCAGAAACAAAATAATTATTCTAAGGCACATAATAATTAACATCATCATTAATTCCTAAATATAATATATCTAGAAAATACCATTTTATTGATACTACGACAACTGATACATCAAGTCAGCGACAATATTCAGCTGAATCTTTCTACAATGCACAAACCGTGGTATCCACGTAGTTAGCATACGCATTATTTTCGCGAGATTCATATGCCATACATAATAATGCATAATAATGCATGTTCAGAATGGGCTGCTTCACGAAATATGCAAATATTATGTCAACGTCGATTTAACCTTCACGTTTCATTCATATAGTTTAAAAGGGATTTCGCCTTATCCACAACAAAATTGGCATGCGTAAAGAATTTTGATAACTGTATACAAAAATATGAGGACAATATAGCCATTTTATGTAATTTATATTGACAGTTTCGATATGGGTCAGCTTGACTGAGATGGACGGGGTAACTCCACTCTATCATAGATTATGCCAACAATATTGCTGTGACCGACATTGGGTCTTCATTTCACAAAAGAAATAGCTTGAGAATGGAAATCATGTACCAATGAAAGTAACTACTGGAAGCTTTTTTTACCAACAAAGCATATTCGAAGACCCAACAGTCATTCGATTTTTTCGTCTAACTAAAATTGCTAAACTTAGGTACTGCATGTTGTTATTGATACCAACGCATGATAAATATGTACTAATAGTTAGCAATGTTATAATTAAAACCAATGCCGTATTGCCAAATAAGTTATTGAAATATCAACATTCAAATGTTGTTTACCGACAATAAGATTCAAGCTATCCGGTTCCAAAACCTTTTACTTCCACACAAGTAATTTAAGCTCCTTATGATATCTTCCACACAACCAATAAAGCTTTCAGAATTTATTTACGAAAACCTATTTACGATCCAAAATTTTCAGTAATGTTTTACGTCTCGCCCAATGAACAAAGATCCCGCTGTCTGTTCATCGCTTAGAATTTTTCATAAAAGAAGATCATTAAATTTGCACAGATCATTTATCATCCAGCCTCCAACCTAATTAAGGTTGAGGGAAATAGTGAAATTCGTCTTTTTTGCCGCGTATTCCCCACAGAAGAACAAAAAGCATGGTCCAACGATTTTATTGACTTTATCATCGGAAATAAAAAAGGTATTTGAAATTTAGTCAAGTTTATAAAACAAAGTCATAAAATCCTACTTACTAGGTATATGAATAACAAAACTATAAAAACTTAATCTCTTTCTTCATATTTAGCTATATGCATGGTTTGGTTCTAGTCTATAATGTATTTATGTTATATTTAATCTCCGTATCTTGGCCTAAAATGGTACTAACACCTCCTAATAAAATGATGGCATTCAGATATTATGGGCAATAAAAGAATTTATTTCATTTCATTGAAAAATTAAATGTCAATGTCTTTCATCGAACTACACCATTAAATTGTGTTATTATTTAAGCATTATTAAGTTTTATTTGGTTCATTAATAAGAAATCCGATGAATTATAGGTTATCCTACTTTTAAACATTTTGTAATTGGGCAACTATTTACACAGAATTTAATAACAAAACAAAATCAATTTTAATAAACACGTTGAATGTAAACATTTCTGGGTATAAAAGGTCCAAAAACGTTTATTAAATGTCGAATTGTCCCTTAGGGTACAATATATCTACGTCGGTAACTAATAAGGATATTGGACAAGCTACAAAGGGACCGATGTCGACGGTAAATAACTGACCACATCATAGGACTATAGTTGATCATATTTATGAAAGGAAACGAAAAGTACTTTATGAACAAACTGTATCCCAAGGTCTCATCCGCTTTCATTTGAATAAACAGCATTTATTTACCTAAAAAGGTAGAGTTGCTTTCCTCATATAATAAAAAAAAAACTAAACAAACTTTTTCAAACGTTTTCAAAAGTATAGGTACATACACTCAGTCTGCAACTGATTTCAACTCATGAAACAGTTGAATACAGAATGTATCAACCCTTACATTTTCAGGGACGATTATCCTCCCGTGAAACAAAATCAGTAATTCTAAGCATTTTAGACTATAACGTAATGGAACATTTGATTTGGTTTTATTTAATTTCCATAATTTTATGAGTTTAAATATATCTCCCTTCATAGTAATTAGGGATAGTTCTCCATTTATAACCGCATAATCGAAAGGGAAATGAGATCTTAAAACATTTAAATTACGCAAGTACCTAAATGTTAAACTTCGTATTTTTTATATTTGAGTACAGTATTTAAGCCGATTAATCGGTGCATAATAGGATTAAAAATATAACTTAATTACAAATTCTTTGAAGAGCATCTAATATTCAAGCAGATACAGTAAACATTTTTATTTTCATGCTAATTCAATAGCTTTGAGGACTTTATGCTCTCTCCCTCTCTCTTAAAAATCGCCTTGAAAATACTCCTCCTATACCTAGTACTTAACCCTAAAATAAAATAACTAATAATTTTGTACCAACCGATTTTTGTACCAAGTTTATCTAGCTAATAAAACAAACAAATTCACTCACATCACAGACCAGTTTTATTTATGGAAAAAATAATTAATTTATGGCGCTTTGCGCGTGCACTGCGCACGGCCTAGCACAGTTCAAGGCTGGACGTTTATGCACTAGGTTGTGTTTCAACTCTATGTTCCGTCTTCCGCATTCAGTGAACAACCTGCACCTTACCCAAATCATCATTATGATGTTAAGGAAAATACCAGTCACAGGTTAGCATACCGAAGTCATTTTGTCACTTCGTCTTTCTGACATAAAAATGCCTCATAGTTTCACGTGATTGATATGTAAACAGTATTTTAATTGTTCTTTTGGTATATTTCCGAGTACATGATGCAAATTAATGACATCCGATTAGCAGTTGCCATAAGTAAAGAACTTGTGTCTCTACTTCTCACTAGCGAACAAAACACGGTGTGGACACAACTTTATCTGTGCTCCAACGGTACGGATCCGGTTTTTTGTTTATGATAAAATAAGCTCGGTATATAACGTTGGGACTAACAAGGGACTTCTCTTCGCAGTTATTAGTGCAAGCAAGATGGTACTCGGTCGTGTGCAACTCGCCTTTTGTGTTGTTCTGTTTCAAACTGTATTACATTGTGACGGTCAGTTCGAGCGTACGAAATATGAAGAAAGTGAGTATCTTACAGTATTGTTGTGACAGTTTTGTGCAGAAAATATTTATTAAATAAGATTTGTAGTAGGTATATAAAATGATGTTCCAAAAGAACTTTGGTATGTTTCATTTGTAAGCTCTCTTTTGACATTCGTTAGGAGAAAATTGATTTATATTTCTTTATTTTTGATAAGTTTATTGAACATTGCAGTTAACTGTTATATTATAATAATACCAGCCTCTAAATGCCCCACCGCTGGGCACTGGCCGGGCCTCTTCGCATATAGAGAAGGAGCAAGCATTGATCACCACGCTTGGCACGCTTATTTATTGCGATTATAGATTCCTATTTTTGGAATCTAGGTTGTACGATTTTTTCGTTCGCCGTTTGTCAATGGTGTCTTGTAATAATAAAAAAAAACGTTGAAAAAGTACACCTTGGTACTTGCCTGGGTTCAAACCTGCAACCATGTGCATTTGAGTCCAGTCATTGAACCGCTAGGTCACCACGACATTTACGATAGTTCCCAAATAATTTCTCGGAATCTTCCGTTATAAAATAAAATGCATGTCTGCAGTTTAGTGTTCCACTGACTGTTATCTTTTTCTTTCTAAAAACTTAATAATAGTAGGAAAATAATAGCCCACTTTCGTGTTTTATCGACCATAAAAAATATAAAAATATTTATCTGGTAAATAAGACATTTATGTAAATATTAGTTGGTTACAAAAAAACTAAACACATAAAAGCAATGAATGTGCTTTCTTGGCTCAGTTTTATTGTTGTACACATTCGATCAAGATCCGTTGTTCAGTACAACGCTAAGACAAGAATTATGTACAAGGTCAGACCTATATTAACCAAATAGCATATATTATTATATATCATCGTATTAGGAATTATTTCATGGATTTAGCCTTGAATCTTTGCAACGAAATAAATGAAGCTAAAAGCACTCTTAGAAATTGCTAAATTGAATTTAACGTTACTAAAAAAGGAAAAGAAATCCCGGAAGACTCTATTCTCTTTGAAAACATGAACTTACAATGATTGAGTTACTGCTACCTTTTATTTGTGATTCTTACATATTTTTTTGCGAACCCGGATGAATAAAATTATTATGTTCGTGGAAATATACAGTATGTAACAAAAACCCTGTCCGATCCAATAAGGGCGTATCCGTGGTACAACATACGTTTAAAAAAAAAATGTTATAAAATTGTAACTCGTTAAATCCAAAAGTTATTGTTTTTTTATTTTTATAATCATTGCGAGATTTAACACTGAATATGGGAAATTTTCGTAAGCTAACAACACTCCACCCAATGGCAAAAATAAAATATATAAACTTTTTTACACCACATCCATTATATTAAAATATTGCTGATAAAACTAACAAAAGTTAAGAAAAAATGCTATAAGGTAGTTAAGTTACTATGAAATTGGTTGATACAATTTGATGAAATTGTACATACATATAGGATCATCGGAATATAATAAGCAGTATTGAATACATACTTCACTTGTTTATTTTTATTTTATGCATTTCTGCGTCTCTTATATGAGCAACGCTACTGGTAGATCTGTGGAAAGCATCTTACAAAACGTAGATAGGTAAATACTGTAGTTGTAGCACTACGAAGTATATCAGCTGTACGTTTTTACATACATACGTAGGTACGTATAGTCTCGTAATCCAACGGTGACAGCGGCCATATATAATAGCATTAAAAAACCTCGCGCAGAAAGAAATGTATTAAAGAGGTCCTAATCTTTTCTTTACAACTGCGTAGGTACACTAATAAACCGTAACGTACTTAGCTGCCCTTAGTGACCCCTTTCAGTCAAGTTTTATGACTAAGAGTTAACGTGTAGGGTTTCAGGGCTCCGTTTGACGTGATAAAAGCAGACGCTTCGTCGTATCTTTGATGTTAAATACTTGTAATTTGTCTCTAGAGATATCTCTAAGTTACCGCTCATAATTAGGTGTGTTCAACATCTTAAAAATCATGTCTGAAGCTCTTTTTCAAACTGTGGGTAAATTACAACTGTAAAATCCAGTTGCAACCCAAGACACACTTATTCAATTTTTTTTTATTTGGAGAACTCTACAAAATGAATAAGTAGATTGAGAAGGCAACTGAACTGAAATTTATTGAGTAAAACCAAAGCAGATTTAAGTTAAATGGTCTCGTGTTTATTGCACGTGAACGGAAAATAACTTCTCGTTACTCACAATGCCGAAATATTCAAATGAATAAAACCTCGGAAAATGTTAAAAGTTTTTAAGAAACCAAATGACGTCGATAAACTTAACCAATTTCACCAGCTCTTTTGTTCTTTTCAAACTTATGATGGTGGATTAAACGGTTTCTTGTTTTACTGAACTTTGTTTTATTTTTCCATTGTACCCGGTAATTACATGATTTAAACGCAAGTGCCAGTATTATTTATATTTTTTTAGAATAACTAGCAAGAACTACAGTTATTTTCTTGTTTTCAAAACAGGAAGTCTCCTTCAAGTTTAACGAGACCATCATTGTATTCCTTTGCTTGTTGATATTTAGCGCAATGAGAGTTTAATTTTAACAGATATTGAGGACCTTGATATTATAATGTCAACCGCATTGCTTTTGAGAACTAGGTATATACTTACTTATAATAAAATTTCAAAAAAATAAGTAGTTACCTACCTAACCTTTGTATCTACCTATATAGTTACTTATAAACGTATTTGTTTTTTTAAATCCTATAGATAATATTATAAAACTAAAGGTTCCAGAAAAATCAGTGTTACAATTCGAAGTACTGAGTACCACTGGTTCTAATACGAAATCAAAGTTCAATATCTAGGCAGGTGTCGATAGAACCACAAAATTTTATGTTCGACATTATTTTCTCCACCCTTGCCCATAACCTTTTATAAATTGTTGAAGGGTATCTACCTAAAAAGTATTAGGGAACAAAAAACCTAATATTCTGTCCCCTTTTAAAGAGTCAACTTGAAATAGGCACATTGTTTAGGTAGAAAAAAATGCAAAATAATAAGCACCTAATACCTTTGTGCATTTTTTTACAATATCTTATATCTTTAAAAGAGGACAGAATATTAGGTTTTTTATTCCCTAATAATTTTAAGGTAACCTTTCAACAAAGTGCTTATTCACTTAAGATGCACGATTGTACTAACTACACTAAAATCCAGAATAAAAATAACATGAATATCATAGTGCTTGTTTCTACCAGAAAGTCAAAAACTATAGTGATATTATTAAGTACGACTATATGCATGTCTCTGTATTGGAGATATCTATTAGTTAAGCTGGTATTTGAGCAATCTTTTGCACACGTATGCGGTTTACAAACTGAAAGGCACGTTATTAAATTTAACTTATTATAATTAAAAAACAACGATAAAACTGCCATGAACTTAAGTTATTGCAGCCACTAAACTCCTTTTAAAAATAAAGTCTGTGAATCATGGTCACTTAACCAAGTTATTAGGAATTTACCAAAGTTAATGGCCTAGAACCGGAAATATATACATATAAGAACCTATCTACTTATATAGTTAAGATTTATGGAACATAATCGAATTATTCTACAAAATATTATTTGATTCGTAAATGTTAATGTAGTCATAATATTTCCATGAATACGTGGGTGATGGTTAAATATTCTTCATTATTCTATGCATTTGGAGGTTACAAACCGTTGATAAATTCAGCACAAGGTGTAATAGGTCTGATTTTCGAAGGTAACGCTACCAAAGATCTAGCGTTTTCCGCTAAAATAGGTTTTTGATTCTCAGCTCCCTGTAATTGTTTTAACTCTACTGGGGCCCAATTCTCCTATTTTTAAACCGTCCGATGGCAGTGTAATGATCGTAATGTCGACGATTTTGTAAAAAAAAATAAAGCCCATTAAGTTTGAAATGTCAGTAAGGGATTACCAAATTATTGGCAATCGTGCTAAGATACTATGACATACACGATTTCACAGATTAAATGCTTAGAAGAATACCAAATGTGCCAAAATCAATCGAAACTACGATCATTACACTGCCATCGGACGGTTTATAAAATAGGAGAATTGGGGCCCTGGTATGTAGGAAAAAGATTAAAAAAAATACTTTTAGTTCGTTGTGCATTGGCTAAAACGAAGTAGTAGGTACTTAAGCTAACGCACAAGGTAGGTACTAACAATCAATCAATGACTATTTAATTCAATGTCTACATGTATCTGTGTAAGAATATATCGCATTTTTGTAGTATTGTTAATTTCGCAACCATTGATTGTTAAAGTTACTCAAACAAAAAACGTAATAGGAGAACCAAAAACCAATTTCATATGATTATTGAAGATCGACCATTCGCGAGGAAATAGTCGAAATGATATCAATAAAATTTTACGACCCTAACAAAACATTGGCTTTGTACTATTATTGAGGGATTACTTTTTGCTCATCTAATATTAAGTGCGTAAGCCATAAAGAAAGTAATTTACGTATCTTGATTCTTGATACTTACATACTTCATGTCTGTTATTATCGGTGTCATTGCTCCCGTTCTTTGATCTTTAATAACTACTAAGAATAGAACTCAAGGACAATAATTTACCGTTAATGGATAAAAGAAACGTGTCTAACAAGATACATGTTGGTTGGTATAGGTACTATGTCCCAATAGTATTTAGTTAGATACCTACCATCTCACTCCAAAGTCAAAGTTTTTTTTATTGTTCTCTGTACTTAGCCAGTCTCTTTACTTACCTAATTGCATTTTATTATACACCACTAGGTTTTGTTTTTGATAAAGTTTATTCACTAGGTAGGTACACAAGGTCCAACGAGTGGTAAATAAAGTTGCCCAATAATAATAATTGTAGCATTTGTAGCTAAGTACCTACCTAAGTGCGATTTCAAGGTAACAAAAATAGAAGAAAAAAATATTAGAGATAGGTAAATACATAATTAGAAAATAGATTTTTTCTTGTATTTTACGATATCCCAACTAAGATTTTGCTAAATAAATCGATACCTTTTCAAGAAACCGCTTTTTTGTCAGGCTTATTACATTTTAAGATTGTAACATTAATGATTCAAATAACTATAATGTACTTACATATTGTTGTTCTATAATATTAGGTACACGTTAGGTATGTTGGGAATTCGAAAGTTGGGAGGCCTAGCAGTTCAATGACCGGATTCGCATGCACATGGTTGCAGGATCGAACCCAGGCAAGTACCTACCGATGAGTCTTTTTCCAAGTTATGTGTAAATTCTTAAGATTAGACATCATTGACAAACGGTGAAGGAAAACACTGTGAGGAAACCGGGATTCCTAAAAAAAATATCTGAAATTTCCAACCAGGCAATGAGCAAGCGTGGTGATCAATTCTCATTCTTTCTCTATGAGAAGAAGCCTGTGCCAGTAGTATACGATTGGATTTGAAAAACATGCTAAAAATGGTACAGGAAAATTAAAAAGGTACCTACTAGTCTTAATCCTTTCACGTAGGTAGTATGAGCACAACATTAATAATGTAGCTGCACTATCCTCAGATTTGCAAACCGCAATATCCGAAATTCGTTTGAAAGCTTATTACGATAAGACCACCCATTATACTTACGTCTATTTTGTAATAATAAGTAAGTATAATCTGCCTCAGTTCTAGTGTAGGTACATACAACATTTCGACGACCTCCGTGGTCGAGTGGTGTACACACGCTTTTCAAGGTGTCGCTAGCTCTGTGGTCCCGGGTTCGATCCCCGGACGGGTCAATGTAGTAAAAATACTTTTCTGTCTGTAAATACAGTTTCACGTTATAATTTATATACCTACGTAGGTACTATATTTTTTTACTTATATAATCTGTAAACGCCAATTTTATTCCATTTCATGTAATAAAGATGAAACGCTTTCGGCTATGGAAACACGGTAACACATCTCGTCATGTTATGGATCAGAATTCCACTTCACAAAGAGGGGTCTTTGTCGGATTCACATACCGTATTTTATAAGACATTCATTGAATCTCTTATATTTTTTATCGTCCAAAATTCTAAATTTATTTTAATGGAAGAAAATGTTGCCTTGCAGTAAGTAGCACTCATGTGAGGGGCTTATATAAATACAGCTGGGTTTAAAAATTAAATAGGCCGGTTCTACCAATAAGGAATAGGCATAGCTACCTCTACACAGGTACTCAGCTACACAGAACTAAGCAAGTAGACGAAATATGAAGAACTGTGCTAATATATTAAATGACCTGTATTATGTAGGTATATATATTTCATGCAAATAAATTATATTCTACTGTCTATTATCATCTACCTACCTATCTAGTCCTTTACAGACTCTTTAAAAAAGATACCCACAACATGAAAAAAACGCAGTTCCAACAACTTTTTTTTATGTTCTTAACTACATATTGAAATGTATTATTTTTTCTAAAATAATTATGTACTTGCTTTCTTATCGGATTCGAATATTTATCGTGTTTTACAGTGTCACCGCTACCGTTTCCCACATGTAGAGCCGACAATTTAGAATGCCTTCGACGCAGTCTAAGGACTTTCTTCTTTTTAATGGACTCAGGCCAATTTAACATGCAGCCAATCGATCCCGCCATAATAAACAGTGTGGCATTAGCTTTACCTGAACAGCAAATGTCAATTTTGCTGAGAAGGGTCAACGTCACTGGCGCCAGGTGGAGTAAACTTGCCGACAGGAGGTACCGAACTACTTATTTATTATTCATTTTGAACTATTTTAATGTGATTGTGATGTTGAACGTCGGCATTATTAAATAATAATAATAAACTAGAACATAGTAATATCACGATCGAATCTACTTACTAGCTATTTACACGTTACACAGGACGGGAAGAAAATACATAACCTAAATATGGTTCATAGAAACTTACATGATTTTTCTTCATTTCCTAATTTATAAAGCAATATTTCATTGCAGTAAATACTTCAATCAGACTGAATAATTATTCCAATCAACCTATTGGCCGACAGTTTCAACAAATACTTCATCGGGGATGTAACTCAGTGGTAGAGTGTCTGCTTCGCATGCTGAAAGTCCTGGGTTCAAATCCCAGCATCTCCAAAGTACTATCATATTTATTTTGTTTTATTAATCTGTTTTTATAAAATTGCCTTTTTTAGGTTTAATTTAAAAAGCGCCAACAACGGAGTTATATTCAACAGTGATTTGCATGTGACGGGACAGATAAGCTTGGAAGTGGCTGGAAAAGAGGGTCCACATAACGCTTTTATAACCATGGACATTCGTAAGTTTCACAAAAAAATTTTGCTACCGAAATGAAGTAAAACTATTTTAAATTTAAAGTATAAATAGGTTACATGTTATTGCTAAAAAAATATAAATAAGTACTTAAGTATTTATCTTTTTTGTCTTAATCAATCTTTGGTAGCAGGAAGGAACTGATACTTACTAAGATTATGTAATTTCTGTTATTATATAATAAGTTTTTTTTTATATTTCCGGAAAATGAAAATCGATTATTTAAATTAGGTACATCGATATCCGTTCAGTTGTTTAGTTTTTAAATAAAAATTATTGGGACAATAATTTTTTTGCGTACATAATTACCTAGTTCCGTACAATTGTTGCCGTTTTTTTTTAAGATAATGTAATGTAGGTAGGTAATCAACTATAGTAAAAAAAATATATTTTATAAATTGCAATTAGAAAGCGACATGTTGGCTAACTATTTACTTAGGACTTCCTAGCTATTATAAAAAACGGAATGGTATGGTATTAAGTAAACCTCATTTATAATTAAAAGGAATACCTAAGTATGTAAATATAAGTACCTAGGTTTTAAATTAATAATTTATTGTGAGGATTTGTCCCAGCAGTTACGTTCTATGCTAGTGCTTGAAAGCACTGGGTTCGAATCCGATTTTGAGTAATAAAGTACTTAGGTGATCTACTTTTAAGCCAATACTTGCTTCTTTTCAATAATCTAGATAGTAAATCAGGTATTTTAAATGTATTGACTTTCCTATGGGCAAAAAATCACAAAAATACTTTTTAATTTCAGACGGCGCAGAGACCAACATAACTTATCCGTGGACCATACAACAGGGCATCGATAATGAGGATTATATTGTAATCGGTCCGGAGAGGATAGCTGTCAGGAATATGCGAATACCTACGTATTTTTTACAACCAAGTAAGCTGTGATTTATCGGTTTGTGGAAAATACGTCCGGCCGTATATTTTCGGTAACATTTTGGTGGTTGAGTTTCAAAATAACGTTTAAAATACCTATTAATCAGGCGAGGGGTCCGTGCACGTTCGTTTTAGGAATGACAGGTAATAAAATATAGAAAAGGTATATAGGTAGGTACCTAATTATGGGCTGCAACATCGAATTTGTCTAAGGAAAAGAATTAGGCTTAAGTGCCACTTAACTACATTTATAAGTTGTTGTATTTGATAACTTGGTGATAAATAATAATATTATAATACCGGCCTATATACGTCCCACTGCTGGGCACAGGCCTCTTCCCATATAGAGAAGGGATGAGCATTGATCACCACGCTTGCTCATTGCGGGTTGGCGATTTCAGATTCCAATACTTTGAAATCCAGGTTTCCTCACGATGTTTTCCTTCACCGTTTGTCAATGATGTCTTAGAATGTTTAAGAAAGTACATATAACTTTGACAAAGTCACATTGGTACTTGCCTGGGTTCGAACCTGCAACCATGTGCATGCGAATCCGGTCATTGAACCGCTAGGCCACCATGACTTGGTGATACTAAAACAAAATCTCTGGTTAAACATATTGCCTAAAAGTTACTAAAACACAACGAATATTTATTTACATTACATATACCTACTACATTATATAAAGTAACAATAACCTACTTAGGTACTTATGAACATTTACTACAGGATTAAATAAAGAGTAAATATTGCTAATCACCTAAATTCTACTCCATTAAACTAAGTACCTTGACTGCACTTACATATCTTATGACGTAACTGTACCTATGTAGTGGTCTTGCACATCACACAAACAAAGCAATCCATCAACATGTGACTTTGCAGTGTGTGTAATAACGCCCTTCGTACACTGGGCGACGCAAATCTTTATCTACCCCCCTAGCCAAGTGACATTTGTACAAGCGTAAATGATGTCAGGAATCGCATTTAAGACAAAATGTAAAATGTATGAAAAAAAAATTTTTTTTCGAAGTTTTATGTGTGACAAGGCTCGTCACTTCCATAAATTTAATATTATCCAAGCTATTTCTATCATCGTTAACGCTTGTAGAAATGTCGCTTGGCTAGGGGGCCTGATGACTTTAGTACCCAAGCAACCATTGCCATAGAAACTCTCAAAGGTTAATACGTCGGCTTTCGGAGACTTGTGTCGGGGTCGTATACAAACGTCGCATACATGAGGATTCATTCCCTGTTGAAGAAAGTAAGAGATCATTGTTAAAAGAAGTAAACTAAAACTCTGTACAACAAAAAAGTATAAAATGGGATGGTCGCAAATACATAATTATTTAGGTACCTACTATTTTAATTAATGTGTAGTGTGTGACGCATCGCCCTCATATATAAATGTATCTTAGTTATTAAGTTATTCATTATTATACAGTAATCATAACGATAACACGTCTATCAATTGAAACCCGAACCTCCCACATTGCATGGCGACCCTGCCAGTGCTGCCTTTGGCAGTACTGAGCTTGTGGTTTTAATAAATAATAATAAAATAAAAGAAAGTTCGTTCATGAGCTATTCCTGAACCAACGAAGGATAATTTTATCGGCGTGATGGTGATTATGGTGTGACGCGTGCTGTGTGGACGGCAATTTGTCGCAGCCGGGAGCCATGAGGAGCCAAGGAGCTGGTGCTTGTGCTGGTGCAGAGGCACATAAGACAAAGATGCTGCCAGAAAACTAGTGATTTTAGACGAGTGGTACGGTGACAGAAGTTATGTGAGGTGACGATTTTTTTTTATTTTACATTGCCGCGGACAATTTTTTTTGTGCACATTAGATATCTAGATAAATATAAAGTATAATAAGATAACGTTGACATGTTGTATTATGTCGTTTTAATACTTTCTTAATAAATAATACTTATGCTATATGCCTGTTGACAATGAACAAATAATATGATTGAGTAACTTTAAGGAAATATTTTTCTGAAAAAATTGTTTTGTTTTGTCAAATACATTAAATGATAAGCAGTCATGTTTCGCAGGTTCGCGGATTATTATTTTTCGTTGTATCTTAACGTTTGTAACTTAAATTCTTCGTTATGTATCGTTGTAAAGTTTAAAAAAAAAAAAAAACATTTTTGTTGGATTCGTTTTGGTATGTATTAAAAAAAAAAATCAAAACACACGTAGGTTTAATTGATTTATTGGAAAATATAAATTTTATACTGTATCTAAGTATCTAAAATTAATTCACTCAAATACAATATGTGAATTAATTGACTGGTAATTTATTTCATTTAACACATTTTAGCATGCGTATTGTACTAAGTGTGTAAGTAGATTTATAAATCCTTTTAAATAAATTATCTCGAACAATTTTTTGGATTGTTTTTAAAACTGTATACTTACATTCCATTGTTATGTTGCAATAGGTGTCCTATGTACAGACAAGTAATCTGACCCGTAGCGCATACTATAGAAACACCCGGTTTCACTTCTACATTTTTATAGCAAACTATATAATTGTATTATTTAAGACCATTAGATTCAATTTGTAATCTTTTAATAAAAATATGGAAAATTATGGACAATACGACTAATACTTGGTAATTATTCTGACTTTTTCAGTAGTTTCTGCGTTGCAGTTTATATTAGTTTATTTATATAATAATTGTAATTTTTTTTTTGCGTTATTAATTGATTGATAATTATATTGTTATTTGCTATACCTACATTTTAATGAACCTAGGTATTCTTCATTATATAAACAAGAAATGTAATTGATTTAACTACACACTGTATAAAAGGTATTGTTTTAAAATCAAACAACGGTTTCAAATTTATTAGAAAGGAATGCATGAGAACGTAATGCAATAGGAATGAGATACTTACGTCATCCTCATCAGCAACTTATGTGAACATTGAAAGTAATGAAATTATACACCTAATCATGTGAATATTGAATGTAATAAGGAGTTATAATTAAACTTTGTGGACCATATTGATTGGAATACTGTATTAAGATGATTTGAATTACGTTGTGATGGAGTATTGGATTGATTTAGCTATGAGTTATTCGAACGATATTAAAAATGTTTTGTTATCTTTAAGATGCAATTACGTATCGTTCGTTAAGATGAAGGATATTGGACAGATGTAGATATATTAGGTATGTGATAATATGATAGGTAGTGAGATATAGGTATGAGTATTTTAGTTTGATTGATATGAATGTTAGAAATGTTAAAGGTAGATGGAAATAATTTAGGAAATATGTTTTTGACAGCAATTTGGCTTGATCACCCAAAGGCGATGTTTAATTCGTATGGACTAATTATTAGGTATTTGGATTTGTTGAAGTGATGTAGAATATGTTTGATTATGCATGAAGTTTTGTTATGAGAAGAGAGTGAGTTATTAGTAGGTACACATAAAATATAATAAAAGGGTTCTGTTCCTTCAGTTTGATCATGGTGCAAACGAGATTTCTCTGTGAAAATTGTTGGAGGTCAAAGTAGCCTTAAATGAAAGACCCTAGTAAATAAAGTATGAAAGTCGACTATAAAATAATGATAAAAGAATGTCCGGCCGGACCAGTATGATATAAAGTAAAATGTACCTACCTAAATACTATGAATTAAGAGAGAGTAATAGAAAGGTAATTTGAAAGAATATGTATGTAAATGAAATGCCATAGATATGATTGATGTTTTAAGTGATAGTATATGAGTAAACTATAATAAATAACTATGTATTATAATCAGTTTACGTAGGTACTTAAACAAAAGTAAAAAACGTAAGGAAAGGAAAATATTGTGAAAGTGGAGTAGGCCTAAACTTAAGTAAAAGATATGTCATATTAATACAAAGGTGTAGCATTTGGTGAAAAGGATATCGTGAGATTGACATAGGTAATCAATTGTAGAAATAAACATTCTATGACAAATAAGTGAATCAATGTCTTTACTAATTCAGAATAATAATCTTTATGTATCTTGTGAATAATGTTGTGTAATTTGATGATAAATTATTGTGTACTTTTGTGTGGAACAAATTTGGATTAACTTAATAAAAAAAAAAAACATTTTAATTCCAACATAAACATTATTTTATGCATGTATTAAATTTATTGTCAACAGGGCATAAAACTTATATTCTTTTTGAGACTTTTTATTTGTAGTAAAACTATTTAATGTATCGTTTTTTTTTATCAATTAAAAGGGGGGAGGTGTAGTGTGTGACGCATCGCCCTCATATATAAATGTATCTTAGTTATTAAGTTATTCATTATTATACAGTAATCATAACGATAACACGTCTATCAATTGAAACCCGAACCTCCCACATTGCAAATGTATTGTATGCAAGTTACTCAAATACATATATTTTATTGAACTGCAATCTGTTCTACTCTGTACTAAAATAAAATAATTTGTTTAGAAGTTATAGATTGTTAGTACATTTCAGTAACTGGAAAGAACCATTAAAAATTTTCATAATCGAATTTATCAACAGTATAGATTTTATGTTTCAACAATAGGAACTAATTTTGATTTTTTTCTTTTTTCAGTTAATCAAGAATCATTACTGATTGATGAAGCTCTACAAATGAAGCCATCAATCTTAGATCACTTTTCAAATGAAATCACAACAGCCTTGATGCATTCCATAGTTGATAACTTCAGATTATTCTCTACAAATGTACCAATAAAACACTATTACAAATATTATTCATAATTATGAGAAAAAAAAAAACATTAATGTAATCAAATTGGAAACTTTCAAAAGAGACACACAATTGTACAAATTAATTTAGTTTTAATTATTAAAAAATAAAAACAGACACATGGTTTTATTTACTGCTTAAAAATACTTAAAATGCATCACCCATGGATTCTTCAACAAACTTCTTATAGATAGCCATAAACTTAGCAACAAATGCTTCAAGGTGGAATATTGGTTTATTGCCTAATCTCATCCTGTGTTCATAGTCCGCTGCATGACTGGCTATTTGACATTTCATTGCCATATCACAATTACGAACCAATTCTTTTAACAGTCCAGCAAAAATCATATCTGGTGGAACTCCATGTATAATCAGCTCATACAGCTTCTGTCTAACCTCTCCCAACTTTTTTGGAGATTGTTCTGATAATATCATGGAAGCCGTCTCTCTAATATACTGCTGCCAGTCTGGTTCAGGAATCTTCTGATCCCCTGTAAATGGGTACTGTTGGACTTTACATGCTTCACACATAAGTAGTGCTCTCCTTATATTACGGTCAGCTGATTTGGCAATTCGCAAGGCTAGCTCCATGGGTATATTTAAGCTTTCTTTCTTACAAACTACTTGGAGCACTGAGGCAATTTCACTCTCTGTAGGAGCAGGAACTCTGATAGTTAAACATCTAGATCTGATAGCAGGAATGACACGTGAGATTGAGTTAGCGATTAGAATAAGACGACAAGTAGCAACATATTTCTCCATAGTTCGACGCAAAGCATGCTGTGCATCTTTGGTTAAATCATCAACTTCATTCAAAATTACAACTTTGAATTCCCTTTGTCCTGATGAGTCAATTTGATGAGTTTGTGCAACGTTCTTCACTAAATCCATAATTACAACCCGATCATGGATACCAACATCAGTAGGATTAACTTCAATGTGGTAGTTACTACTTACAGTCATGATATCTACTTTCTTATTTGAAGGTGTTGTGAACGTCATTGTTTCTTGCCTTAGTCTTTCTACGCCAGAACCGTAAAGCTCTCTTAGTAAACACATAATACGAGTCTTTTTACCGGCTCCCGATGGACCGTAAACAAGGAGATGTGGAAAGTCACTTTGCTGCACAAGACTTTTCAATCGAACTGCTTGGTCTTTGTGAAAATCTAGTTTCATTAAATCTCTTGGTCTGTGTTTATCAACCCAAAGACTCATGTTTAGTTTTTTTCTTACTTGATAACTCCGATGTTATGTTCTAAAACAAATTAATTTACCCGGCAACTTAGCATTTACCATACGATGAGTGACACTGACTGACACTGACACTAGTGACCAGTGTAAAGTTTGACAGATCACAGTACTTCATTTATAGCATGAGTAGTTCTCCCTCTCTTTTGCAAGGAATATACACACAAGCTAGTCTGTTTTCGTTTCACGTCTTCATGCTATTGATTCCGTGAATGGTAAACAACTTTTGAATTAGTTGTCTGCAAAATTCGTAAATGGAACGCACACTTGACATAAAAAAGCGCGCGCCATACATTTATTTGTGTCAAAATCATTTTTAAAACCCAAGTTTTAAGAATTGTATGGAGGGTAGAAGTATAGAGGGCAATCTGCGTACATGAAAATTGTCCGTCAAAATGTATTAAATTAGGATGGCGCCACATTTGCATCAGGGTAAATTTTAAAGGAAGCTAATAAAAAGTCAATCAACGTACTATTCACAGTTTACGAAATAAAATCACTCCAGCTACAAGTTTTCTCATCAAAATTCTTCAAGGTTATATTTACTACATTATTTTGAACTACGCAAGTAGTTGAAATTTCAATAAGTAACTACTTTGGTCGATAATAATATTAATGAATATTTAATTTGTTAACAAGTATTTAGATCTCCGTTGGTCTAGAATTCTTTACAAATTATTAGTGACCGACCGAAACATGTTATTTTGCCGAAACCGAAACCGAAACCGAAGGTTCGGTTTCATTGTAGTTTCGGCCGAAACCGAAACCGAAACCGAACCTTTTATAATAAAAAAAAAAGTCCTTAAAATGTCGAAAAAATGTTAGTAAGTCCGTTTTTTTTCTAAAATTAATATCTCGCCAACCTATAATTACAAGTTTCTACTTTCAAAGATTTATCACAATGAAATTTCAGCACAGTTACAGAGGTTCTGTTTGAAAATTTAACTACCCTATAAAGTGAAAAAAATACATTATTTATAACACAAAGTTACCGATTTTTTAATGGTAGTATAAAATAAAACAAATTTATTATTAAAATATGATGCTCATATATTATGTTTATTTATTTTCAGTTACTTACATTTTGACTGCACGGATAGCCAAGTGGTAAAGGTCACCACGCTAATTACCACTGTGCGCGACGTGCTGCGGGTTCGATTCCCGCATGGGACAACCATTTGTGTGATCCACAGATACTTGTTTCAAGTCTGGGTATTCTTTGTGCATGTGATTTGAATGTTTGTGAATCCCCCGCGACACAAAGATTAAATTCCTTAGTGCGGGCGTCGTTTTTATTTAAAAAAAAAATATATACGAGTATGTACTCACAAATATCACAATCAGTTAGCCTCGAATGGCTAATTCAAATATAATTAGATAATCAAAATAATCAAATTGTTAATCATATAACCAAATCTTTAGCCGAGCGCGACCCGAAGGGACGATGTTGTAAGTTTCGGCGCGGCCGAAAGGTTCGGCTGTTTTTGGCCGAAACCGAAACTCGGGCTGAAACTTGATTTTTTGGCCGAAACTGGCCGAAACCGAAACCGAAACCGAAATTTCGGTCGGACACTACAAATTATTGAACGAATACTATTGAAGAAAATAAAATATATTCAATTATCGAAATCTTTTTCTTCAATAGTATTCCTTCAAAAAGGCGTATTTATGCGTATATTCCTTTAATAATTTATACTATACTATTGACCTCATGGTTGCTGGTTTCTCAGGCTGGTTTATTCAAAGACATTGTACTACATTACAATGTCTTTGGGTTTATTTCCATAGATGTCAATGTTCTCATGACTTCATAGTTCATGATCATTCCATAGATGTCAATGTTCTCATGACTTCATAGTTCATGATCATGCATGAGAATTGAGACATCAGTCCCATCAGTCAGTCATTGTCAAATGTCAAATATGAGCTGTCAGGTAGCGTTACAAATATTTATTTTCAAATAAAACTAAATAATAATTAATTTTTAGAAACATACAACTACTTATCGCACTATTTTACTTTATCAAGATTAAAGCCCTTATAAATTTATTATTTTCTTATGTCGGAGTAAGTATGTAAAGATGGCCTTAATGTTTACTATTTTTCAAATGTGTTTCTTCTGCATAAAACTCGCTTATAGCGATGAAATAAATTTGTATGGAGATGCGGGACAGGCATATTCTGTAGAAGCACATTTAGGCCATCCACATCAAAAGGTAAGAACCAGTTTTTTTTATCCCATCTTAAAATATATTCATTGTTAATACTGGAAGCTACGTTGGAGATACACTCACTTATAGAGTAATTTGGCTCGTATCCAATTAATATTTTCATGAAACTAAGTAAGTTTTTATCTCCTTGCCGGGGAGTTTGACAATTATATACTAAATTTAGACATTGCAACAAAGTAATATTATGCTATGTGTGTTTACTCCAGGTACATAGAAAATAACCTCATAATTATGTATATTTAAGTACACAAAATTCTTGTAAGCTAATAATTAAGTATGACACAAAACTGAATTTCCTATGTTTAAAATTATTCTATTATTTATAAGATTTTGTATTATTTATACAATTAATTAATGAAAAGTAAAATAATAAACAACAAATGTACATGGCCTTATGTTTTATGTTACAGCTTAAACTATTAGTGGATACAGGAAGCACAACACTAGCAATAGCATCCTATGCTCGAGAGAACAGCAATGAATACTTCCATCCGTATAACTCTAGCAGTATCTATGATAGCGGAAAGAGTGTGAGTATATTAAATAATCTGCATCAATATGACCTGTGTCTTTGTCCCCTCGCTGTATGAAAAGAGGTTTTAATCTCCAGTGGAACAGTGCACATCCAAACAAGACCAATTATGATAGAGGTGTATTGGATGCCCAATTAAATACTGGTCAGTCAAATAAAATAGATTAGAATCCATCAACACAAGCAGAAGAAGAAGTGGCAAATTTGCAGGCTAAAATTATAATTACTAGTAAAAAAGTTAATAAACCAATTTCAAATTTTTGTGATTGTTTCAATTCTAAGTAGATTCTATTTGATTCTGCTTGGAAGAGTTCTTTACAATTTTCCTACTTTTAGTAAGATTGTTATTTTATAATGGTTATCCTTTTCCTTGAAAGAAGCTTTCATTATTCAATACCAGGTATAAGTCCTAGGTTTCAATAATTAAGCAATAACTGGCCTTTGTTACTTTAAATCAAAAATATTTAGTTGATTTTGTAAATTAAGTTTAATTTGTTTATTAAGTAGCATAGTAATGTTCTAATGTCTAAATTTCCAGGTTCAAGCAGAATACTCACAAGGCATGTGGTCAGGCCGTCTTGTGTCTGACTTCATTAAGTTCCCCTCATTGCATAGCATACCAGAAGTGAGGTCGGATATAGCTCTTATAACACAAAGCCACAAGTTTTTCATGAATGGGTCTGGGTGGCAGGTGAGAAATATTTCTATAAATATTTAATTAATCTTTTTTAAAAAATGACTTCATTCTCAAAAATAACATTTCTCAAGAAAGTAAGGAAGCGCACAGGCGACGGGTGGACGTCCTACACTTTATAATATCAAGTTTTTCAGCCTTCTATAAAACTAGCTGTAGCCCTTGACTCCGCTCGCGTGGGTTTTGGTTATCGCGACATATAGTAGCCCTATGTCCTCTCTCAGGCTCTAGACTATCTCTGTACCAAATTTCATTTCAATCGGTTCCGTAGATTAGGCGTGATTGAGAAACACATGGATAGTCAGTTATTTTCGCATTTATATAATAAGAAAGGATTATTCCATAAACTTCTTGTGATCATTTTCAGGGGTTACTTGGACTAGCTTACTTACCAGTGGGCGCATGGGGTAACGGCGTTGTTGTAGAGTCCTGGTTGGACTCAGTTGATCGCACATTACATAAGCCAATATCATTCCATTTAAAACTCTGTGGACCAATAAGCAAGACGAATACAACACATTATGGGCATTTTAAAATGATTGGTACGTCTTTTCTTTGTTCTATTTTTATCTTTCAACTAACGTTTTTTCTATGTTTACCATAGTATGTAATTACATATTATGCATAGTTCTAAGCATTTCCGTAATATGGGACAGTTTTGCTTTAAGAATGAATCTGCAATAAGATTGAATGTTAACTGTATACTTACAATATGTTTGACACTGATAATTAATTTAATACATCACCATTTACTCTATTCTTAATTGATATTACAACTTTTGGAAGTAATTTGAACTCTAACTACTACGCTCTTCTAGATTTTAACACTACTGTAGATCACGATTTTTTCGAATTACAGATGACCACACACCCCAAGTAAACAGCACCAAGATATTCCGTACACCAATCTTACGAAAACGTTGGTACGAAGTTGGTGTCCTATCAATATCTGTTATGAGCTCATTGTCAACCAATCAAACAATGGAAACCGCAAAGGAGCCGAACATTGATATGTGCTTGAAGTTAAATGTAGAGAAAAGCATTGTGGATAGCGGAACAACAAATATTAGGCTGCCTGATAATTTGTTTAGACAGGTAAATACAGCTTATTCCGAAATTTGACTGCACGGATAGCCAAGTGGTATAGGTCACCACGCTAATTACCACTGTGCGCGACGTGCTGTGGGTTTGATCTCCGCATGGGACGAGCATTTGTGTGATCCACAAGTGCTTGTTTCAAGTCTGAGCGTTCTTAGTGCATGTGATTTGAATGTTTGTGAAACCCCCGCGACACACAAGGATTAAAATCCTTATAGTGCGGGCGTCGTTTATAAAAAAAAAACTAAGAAAAACTAATGGATCCCAGAATCCGATCCAATTCGTGGGATCCGTTCGGAATATACATAATATTTTATTTCGAACTCATCCCAGGTAATAACCAATCCCAGTAAAGTATTCCTAACGGAGATCTGCTGTGAAACTATAATTTCATTTCAAGCCCTATGATTGGGTCTCAGTATTTTAGTCAACCAGAGTTGTAATCACAAACAGGTACAAAATTTTGCTATATAAATAAGTTTGCTGCACTTTAAATGAATTCAGCATCTCAGAAGCCAATGGATTTAGTAGGATAACTTAATTAAATTTATGATCCTAGTTGATGATAGAATATTTGCTGGAACCTGGACCACCCTGGCATCTGTTTGTGGTTTTAGGAACTATACAAGATTGCTATTCATTTAAAAAACGCTATTTGTATTAAAAAAAGTTATATTTATAATGTTTCAGGTAGTTGATGAACTGAAGAATATTTATCGAAGTTCGCAGGTGCTAATATTAGACGAATTTTGGTATCAAGGCGAGGTAAATATTTGTACCGTGAAACTTGATCGTACTCATAACTTAAAGAAAATCATTTTTTACATATATTTTCTCATATTATTTCAGGCTGCCTGCTGGCCAGAGCCCCAAGTCTGGACATTGCCTTGGTTGGCAATAGACCTTCTCAGTTCTGATGCCGATAACCAGTATTTTACGTTAGAAATTCCTCCACAGGTTTTATTTCTCTCAAATATAAAATAATACAATTACACATTTTGCAAATATGTGTTGTGTACGCAGTGCTTTGTTTTGTCTGTAGTAGGGACAGCAGTGTTAATACTTCGCAAATAAATGTGGTATTTTACTTTCAATAAAGATATAAAATTAGTATATACGATTACGCGTATCTAAACGGAGACCTCTGCTATAACTAATTTCTGTAATTAATTTATTACTGTTTTCAGAACTACATGAGGGTAGTAGGTGTATACAATAGCAGTGATAAGACCGGGACTGTTTCTGAGTATTGCTACAAATTGGGCATCGAAGCGGGCGGCACCGAAACCGTGCTTGGCTATACCGCCATGGAGGGCTTGCAGGTACATTTTAAATTATTATAAAACATTAATTTACAAATTATTTGGAGTTAAAATCGTTTAAACTGTAGCAGATAAGTTAGTTATTATGTAGTTTGTTATTTAAATGTATCTGGTGTAGATAATATCGTGTGAAATCTGTTCATTCAAAACACTTGGATGAACGTAGGTGTTTGTGGGACACGAATGTGCGGTATCTGCTGTTTCTTGTCTCAGCATAAAATTGCCAAAATTAATATCGTCACTGGAAAGGCAAAATTACTTAACCGCCAAATTGGGCATATTGAGTTATATACATATTCGGAATCAGCGATTTTTTCTGCATCGATCTGTCTAGGTAGCATTGCAATCGAAGCACATTTATGGCGCTTCAGTAACCTGTAAAAAGGCCGGTATTTTTTTTTTCAATTACTGAAGCGACACACTTTTTGGTCTTTTTTATAAGAGTGTCGTATCAGTAGTTGTACTCTTCTTGGAATTTAAGCATAACTTAGTTTAAGTAATATTGATTCACGTATATTTGAATGAGGCATGCGTATAAGAAAAAAAGCCTTATTATTCTAATCGAGTTAATGGCGTTTAAGTAATTTAAGCTGACTGTTATTCAGCACTTTGCAGGATATCAGTAAAAAGTTTTGTAGTTAAAATTCTGAAAAAGTCACAAAAGCATTTAATCATTTCCGTCGAATTATATACTACATCTCTTAAGTAAAATTACTAATCGTAATAAATTTATTATTGTTGAATAAGTATCGACTTGATAGTACATAATTGTTCGATGCAAGCGGTTAAGTTAGTCGGCTGGACAGAGCTATAACGAAAGAACGTGTATTTTGCCGCTACCGCAAACAAATATAATAGAGTGAATATTATAATACATTAATAATTTATATATTATTAATAATAATCTATTATTATCATATTGATGTTATATAATATATAAATTATGATTATTCTCTTTATACAATTAAAATACTTATAAAATACAGTCTCCAACCGGCATCGGAAGCAAGGTTCAAGCTGCCGGTGGTTAGGGTTCCAGAGAGAAAAACCTCCTCACAATACGCGCCGTGTCGAGAAGTGCCACTTTCTGAATAAAACCCTTGACCTAGGTGCCTAACGAGAGCCTCCTGAGGTGTTGGTCGAGGCTTTTGGCTATTAAGCCGTTAGCTGTGACGACTATGGGGACAATGATTGCTGAGTCCACATCCTTCATGTCGACGAGCTCGTGCGCCAAGTCCAAATATTTAATCTGTTTTTCTTATTCGGCTTTCATGAGGTATTCGTCATGAGGGATAGTGATATCAACAATCATTGCACGGCGCTCCGATCGATCCATCACCACTATATTAATTAGGCTTATTGGCTACAATAATCCAGTCCAATCAGTGATGATAGTTTGATCCCAGTAAAAAGTGACACGACCGTTTTCGAGAACTGGGTCGGTGACATACCTGTACAGCACCCCAGATTCCCCAAGCTTGTATTTCAAAGCAAGCTGCTGGTGGATAATCCTGGCCACTTGGTTGTGCCTGTGCAAGTATTCGCCGTTAGCAAGACGAGAACAACCCAAAACTAGATATATGTCTTAAGGACTTACCCGGACAGTGACATGCCCGACATATGTCAACTGTACCATCGTTCCCGATATATTTTCGGTAGTTATTCGTCATGATAACTTCGTCCACAATTGCACATATAAACCCTTCGGTTTCTCCAAAAAGATCACCGAATCGTAGCCAGGTCACGGTCGGTAGGAGATCGACATCGGGCCTATGAAGGTTCGGATAGTAGCGTCCGTGTAGCTCAATGCTTTGCCATACATCTTTGCGATCTTTGATGCTTAGTACGGCAGGTTTGTGCCAGTTCTCCTTGTAAAGACAGAGCGGAGTGAGATCCTTATCCACTACCACCACATCTCGATGTATCACCCCGTCAACTTGGAGGAAGTACTCCCTGAGGTTACGTACCTCGCGATAATGGAACGTCTTAGCATTCAGAAAGCCGCGACCCCACATTTTCGCGCGATATATAACCTCATCACCGATGACCGTGGATGGTGCATTCGATTTCTCTGAAATACCCAAGTATTTGTAGGTCTCTGTTGCGGAGAGTGTCCTTAGTTTTATAGAATCCGAGAGCTGTATGACCTGGGATTCCATAATCCCACCTCATTTTGCATGACTGCACATTTGTCAACACCAAATTCCATTCTGATGGAATTACTAAAGCTTTCAGTGATCTTAGTAACTTCATCATTTGCAATTTGTTGGAAGCAAACAGTTTAAGGTCATCCATGTACAACAAGTGGGAGATTACCTGGCTTCACCTCAGCAACGAATAGCCTAGCCTTGAATTCTCTAGCAGCGTGCTAAGAGGATTCAAGGCCAAACAGAACCACAGGGCACTCAGACTGTCGCCTTGAAATATCCTGGCCAACATCCTGGATAGTGAAGTACCATGTTCCATTGCCGCACACATGCCAACAAGAAAGTTCGTAGAGTTGTATTAATTTTATACAACTCCAGCACCCTCATGAGCCATGTATTCGGTACCGAATCGTAAGTAGGCCTTCTTATAATCTATTCTACATGTCAACAGATCTTTTTTAGAGCGGCGAACTTGTTGACGGTCGTGTCAATAAGGAGTATAATATTATTATTAATAATAATAAATAATTATTACTTCAAAGTCCCCTTGAAGACCTTGAAGTTATAATTTATTATAGTTGTTAATAAATGTTTACTACATTTAAAAACATGAGTTTTTACCGTAGGAGTTATTTATTTTAACGTTAAAGTCATTTTTTTACATTTTGAAGACGGATAGAAAACATTGATTCTCAAAATAAGAGCTTAGTCAATAGAATAGTTGTTTGTTTTTACCCTAGAAGTATGCTTCTTTTTATAATTATTCGTAAGTTTGTGAAATAATTGAGATTTGTCATTGTGATTATAAGTGTTACAAGCAAAAGTTTACCTTTTTCGTTTAAATTAAAGATTACTTTGATAATGTCTGTATTTTATTAAATACCTACTTACAACTCGGTACGTAGTACATAATATGGTACTTGCTGGACGCATGTGGGAGGTGCGTGGTGTTTCATATTACACCTGCATTGGGATTATTAAGTTTCAGAAAAAAATGGTTGATTAATACATTGGTGACAGTTGTTATGTAATTTTCAAGTATATTTTCGACACTCCATTATAAAAGATATCTCCATTATAGAAGTATCAATAATCTCCAACGTCATTTATTACATGCAATGATTACGGCATACTTACTTTAAAGTAATTTTGGTAAACTTAATCAATTATCTGATCACCTTTTAAGTCATGTGCTAGACGTGTGAAAATAGAAAATGTGTCCTTAACGTAATACTGCTTCACCAGCAAAGCATTATATTTATATTAAAAGAAATTTTACCATACTTTCATTTTTTATGTTATGTGTTATCAGTAAGTTTAAATTGCAAAGTAAACTTTACTTGACGGCGCATAAGTAAATCTGACTTACTCTGAAATGAGGTCATTTTACTTAACCACCACTTATTTCCTAAAATAGCCGTATGAGTGTTATACAACATATAAATAAAGATAAAGAAAAAAAAAAGGTTTGCATATCAAGTTATTTGATTAAAATCGGATGATTAATTAATGAGATACGAATTTTTTTGTAAAAAAAAAACTTTAAATGGCTTTTTCTCGAAATGGCCTTTTGGCGCTCCAGTAATTTTGTCTTTCCAGTGACGATATATATATTTTTTTTTTCATAATTATAGGCCTCTATCTCCTTGTAGTCTATTCTAAAAAACCGTTTAATTTTAATAAATAATCAATTGCCAATTCAGGTACTATTCAACAGATCAGCCGGCTGGATCGGCTGGCAAACCTCAGATTGTGGAGGAAACGCTCGCATTACCGGGCCATACAACACATCCTACTCCCTCAAAAGTACTTGCCAACTAATAAAGCCAGTTTCTGACGTAGCTATATCAATAAAGGCGGCCCAATGGGCGCTATGTGCGATATCAATAATAGCAGCTGGTGTATTAATTTATTTATTAGCGCCCTGTATAAAGACTATCTTTGTTAGAAGACTGCCAAGCTCCCAACAGATCTCGCTATCACAAGCAGCTTTAGTCGAACAGGAGAATTCGTAATTGTAAGTGAACTTATTTAATTATATCGACCTTTAAGTCAAAGCAGTAGAGTTCATTTTTACGTGAAGTAATAATACACTATCTGTCTTAAGACTCGTGTACCATAAACACCTTGAAGTACGTTCGCAACTGTTTGCACACCTGTATTTTTTTTTATTTCAAAAGCAAAGTTTTATTGCTAACTTGATGGTAAAATATCAACCACCCTGTGTAAAAACAAAATAAAGTTGTTACCTACTTGGTTAGTTTTAAAGGTTGATACAGAATAAATTATAATTATATGTAAATAGAGTGATGTGTTCAGTGTGTTAGCATTCAGGCTTTAATTCTGAATTTTTTTGTGCTTATAAAGCAAGACTTAATAGTTAAACATCACGTCTATAAGATATCTAAAATATTTGAAAAAAAAAGTAGATTATGTGTTTCCACCGTCTTACAGACTGGTATTGATATGTCTCTAGTTTTAAGAGACAATTCATACTTCAGTTGAATCAAATCTCAAAATCAAAGCTGCAATCTTGAATACGAGTATAGCTAATTCATTCTTAACACAACAGTTTAATGCTCAAATTTCTTCTGCGTTAAATCGAAAAAGTCTGTAGAGTGCAAGTGAATTTGCTCGAGTTCTGCTGCTCTTGGAAGAAATAAGGGCCTTACGTTATATATAAGAGAGTTAAGCGTGAATTTGCTATATCAACTTTTTGATTGACGCTTCGATGCGCTTCTGCTCAGCTATTGTGTTAAAAGACTCTAAAAAAAGGAACAGCAAATTTAGATTAACATTAATAGTAGGATACTATTAAGTCGGCTTTAAAGGCAGTTTAACCCACAAAGTCTTTCCAAGAGTGATTTTAGGTAGGAATAAAATTGATAAGAGATTGATCTTCATTAGCACTGATTCTTTTGTCTCGTTAAATTCTAACAAAATATAGGAAAAGGAGGGATTGTATTCGGTTTAATTAAGCACCGTATTTAAGCAACTAATCTTCCATAAAAGCATTATTTAAAATATTAACACTTCCCGTCCTTTTCCATTGCGTTTGAAAAGAAAGAGAAAGAGTAATTAAAATACCATATGTATTGCAAAAAGTCCTTATTCTTTCTCTTAATTTGTTAGTGTGTTGTAATTTATATTAAGTGCTAATCAAGGTTATAAGATTAATTTAATATTCGTTTCACAATAAGTATATACCAAGAATTAAAATTATTTTGTAAATATTTGGAAATATCTCAAACCAAAATTCAAAAATTGTAGTGTGATAGAATTCAGGGCATTGTCGTATTGATATTAGTCATGTACTCTAAAAGAGTAGTGTTTTATTTTTATATAAGTCTGAATAGATAGGCAAGTTAGTGTAGGGTAAACACAAATTTTGAAATCAATTTTTCATCAATCCTTTGAAGAATCAGTAAGAATTTATAAAGTCACATTGTAATAAGGTCTAAAATATAATTTAGTTCATATCAGCCTATTTTCAGAAAAATATTTGCTATAGGGATGTAAGAATATATTTACATTAGCTTTAAATTGCACTTTTTACTAATTATTATTCATAATCTATTTTGGTAATGTCACTTTTTCTTCGTTTTTTAAAACATCTTTATCAATAAATCTTGAAATATCAGTATTTTCTCTTCTAATATATTTTAAGTATTGCCATACTTACTGTACTTAAACGTATTACACACATTTTAGTATTATTAAAATAGTAATAGTTTATACGTAAACATAATATATTGGGTCGTCGATTTAAACAATAGCAAAATAACATATCACAGTTTTAAAGGATCTGTTCAATAACTGCACAACTAAATTATAGTACAAATCGAAATAGACATGTAAAAAGCGTAACATTGTATTTCGTCACTTATACTGTTTAAATACCTCAAACGCTAAAGTAAATCGCAAAGCAGTAAATGAAAACACCATATTAAGTTAGTTGACATTAAAATAACATTTTTGCAATTATGAGCCTTTGACACTTGTTCTAGATCGTAATATCACATTTTTAATGGTTGTAATAACATTAAGTGAACCTCGTTTATGTAACCTATTATGTATTGTGTACAACTTGATAAGCATGGTAGTATTACTGTAGTTTTCTGCTTCTCGTATAATTGTAAAGTAAAGTTGTTGAATATCCAACTAATTTCGGTATCAGACGGTAAAGGCCCAATCATACTACCTTGAGGTATCCCAAGCATATATTGCTTAAAGCAAAGTGAAAATGTAATCCACTAGTTCTCATATTGACATAACACATTAAAATACGTAAATTAAAGTGCATAGAAAGATGTTATATGTGACCACTGTCTTTGTTGTCTTAGGTGATTAGGTGTAATGATATATTAACTTAGTAAAAGGCTGTACAATAATCTGCAATAATACAGTTTCACTAACGTTCACTGAGAATAATCGTTTGAGGTATTTTTGTGATATCATTAAATGGTTTTTCGTGTGTATATTTCTGATACTTATTATATACCATTGAATTTGTGCAAGAATGTTATATCTAAGTTTAATTATTAACTTTCGTAAGTTAGTCTTCATGAATTAAGAGTATTGGTAAGTATTTCGTATCGTATTTCGTGTGACATTAATATAATATAAGATTTTGTATAATGCAGCTTATTAGTACCGAAGAATGGTTATTTATATAGTAAAATATTTATTTCAAATTTAAAATAACCAGTTATTTGAAATTTCTAATAATATCGGTTAACATTAGAAACCCAACTAAAATACAAATGTTGTTTGGCTTTTTTCTAATAAAACGTTCTAAGATTTCTAAAGAAATGGATACAGAATAATCGCGGTTGATATTATAACAGGAAGATTATTAAACTTTCAAGTTCTAAACTTTTTTACATATATGTAGGTATGTATGTTATTTCGATACTCAAGTGTATTATTTTTTAATTGTAGTTAGGTGGATAGTTTATAATTCTAGTAACCTAGAAATGTTCTAAAGGTGTTACTTAATTCAGTCATTATAATTTGACTACGCTTATCTTTAAAATAGGGAATTGACTTTAGTCATCAATTTACTTTAAGTAGGTAGCGATTTTTAAATAACCTAAGTATATTTATTATTCTTGTATTATTGGAATCCTTGATATTCTTTTGTTTTGATAAAAGCACAAGTACTTTAAGATTTTTATTCACTTGAATTACAGCTAGCAAAGAATTTGTGAATAGAATAGGAATATTTAATTTCAGTGTTTCTCTTGCCTTATCCATGTTACTATTCTATGTTAATTCGTGTGCATTTGTGTATCATACAGCAGACCTGCGTGTTTATGAGTGAGTACATCGAGATTTGAGTTCGATTTCAAGTTTAAAATACCAGTAGGTATTGGTAACGTTGCGTTGACCAGTTTGTCTAATCTACAGCGGTAGGTTTTTGTAGTACTTTTTTAATCATCATGTTTAATAATAATTTTATGTAAGAAAAACAAATTGTACAAAAACTTTGTAAATAGCACTTTACACGTTATGTAATGGTGACCTCGAAACATGACGAACACGATGAGTATGAGTAAAAAGCTTAAGTTGTAAATCAATGGGAGTTTTTATAGGTTTTCACTTCCGTATAAAACTAAATTTATCATGATGTAAACTATGTATAACAATCAGCTGTTTGTTTTCTAGAAACTCGAGTATCTTTCTGTTCAAAGTTAGGTTAAATGTACATCAGACAGTTATCTTATACCTAGGGCAGAATTATTATTATGTAGTCCTATCATAGTTCTATAGGTATGTGTATATCGGTGTAAAGTGTCCAAGTCTAAACAGACTTTGTAGCTCCATAACTGGAAAGAGTATTGATTCTGATTTTTTTAATACTCCCTTAGGACTCTTGGTAGGTAGCTCAATCTGTGATAAATTAATATGCCAGAAATAAAAATATAGAAATAGGTAGAATACATCTAACACAACAACAAAGGCTAAATCGCAAAATTAAAATAATTATATTTAAACTGCGTTACATGAAGATTCTTAATTCGTCAATGAAGTATATTTGATTGTTCCAATGCGCTTTAATCTATCGTTCCCTGGAAAAAGGTTTTCATACATTTGTTTCTGAGAGCCCCAAAATTTGTATTTTAGACACAAATAATGGTTTTCTGCATCAATAATTTAAATCTATTAAAACTTTTTTATGAAGTTAAATTTTATTCTGTAGGTATGGCAACCCCGATTTCTATGACATTGGTGTTGTTTGTTGCTGAGTAGCTACCTACTTTCAATATTCTACTTTGAAGTAACATAGGTAATTGTCTGCTTACTGTCTGATATTCATTTAATAATTAAATGATCACTTTAGCCTGTTTTTTTAACTCCTAAGCTATAGTTTTTAAGTCTTCTTTTTTAAGGTGGTAAAAAAACTGTGTTCCATTGAAGCAACATACTTTTTGTATCAATCTATTAATTTGCCTATGAGTACCTACTAAATTATTTCTTGCTTAAAAAGCGTTCTTTAAATTATGTTTGTTTTTCAGTCAATTATGCCATTTATTTGTGATGTTTTACTGGTCACGTTTTAGATAATATGCGCGGTTGAAATAACAGTTATGGTTTGATTTATTTTGATTTTAGACCGTTTTCTGTAAATTATATCGACCAATCGAGGCAAAAGGGTTAAATGGTAATATTAATAAAAAATATGTATTTACAAGGAATAAAATTGATCAAAATTTTGTGATTTATTATTGACTTTCATTTATCCCATCCCTCCCCTATCCATATCTGCAGCAGAACAACGGTAAGAACTTGATACATCATTATTTACTTACTGAATCAGGAATCGAAAAAAAACAAAGATGTATTATACTTAGCAGTGCATTTGCTAGATGAAATTCTCGTCCAGTACCTACCTATCAAAGGGTAATTTATAGGTAATTAATTTTCTTATTTTTTGTTGTTGCAACGAACATGGGCGGCCATTCCACAGCGTGATTTGGATGAACTCATTTTGAGTATGCCAAACCGATGTTCTTAATGACGCAAATAAATACGCAATAGTGTGCGTATTTATAGGCTCTAAATTACTATTAAAATTGCATTAATAACTACGATTTGTACAGGATTATTTTTTATGGAGTGCGTTTATTCAACGAGGTAATCAGGTGCACTGAACAACTTTTCCCAAGGAAAATAAGTAGGTAGGTCAAAATCTTGACAAGTCACGTGACCTGTCACTTTGTATGATTATTCCATTTTCAATTTTAAGATTTCGACCTATGTTCCTTGGGAAAAGTTGTTCAGTTGTTTATGCAACTTATTACCTACCTCGTTGAATAAACGCACTCCGTAAAAAATAGGAACTTAGCTGCTCAGACGCAAATTTAGAAAATTAAAACTTGGTACGAGAAAAAATGTAGTTATATACCTACGTACATAATAAACTACGACCACAAATTATTAATTAGTTAGGTAGGTATTGCGTAATTACCTAGGTACTACCTACTTAGATATCTATAGCATATTCTTATCTATTTAATATAAGTATCTGCCTGCTGAGGTGGCTTCGATATTTACCGATATTATACCTACTTAAACGTAAAAAAAAACTAAGTACATAATTATGTAGGAACTCTAAATAATTACTTACACACTTAGGAACACCAGTTGTAAAAAAGGCGTCTAGGTATAATTACTAATAAAGTGTAATTCTAAGTAGAAACCTACTAATTGTTGTCTTTGCAAATGAAGAAAACCCTTGTTAATAATAAAACCTGCGATTGTTACCTACATTGTATCTGCAAGTGCAACAATCACAGGTAGGTATTAGGTACCTATGTAGGAGATTGCTCTAAATTATAAAAAGCCTGTAATTAAGTATATTCTATTTAACAACTGACGGGCTAAGACGCGAAGTTGTACAGCAAGCTAATTGCTTAATTTCCTACCTCTTGCGTAGGCAGAGTGGTCATTTCCTTGGATTTAATAACTAGATCTCGTTGGAGGATGAACTTTGTACGTACATAAGTAGGTACTTATAAAATATAAATATTATTATGTTATTGGTTGTAGGTACCTAGCCTAACTAGGTAACAATAAGTATAGGTCGGTCTGTAAGGCACCTATCTCTACCCAGAAGCACATCTCACGAAACTGAGTCCAATTGGCCTACCTTTTGGTGAATCGCCTTGTGGTGCGATGTGTGGTGTTAAACTCAATCCTCTTCAGCCTTATTTAGCTTATTTCAAAATTATGACAAAGTAGGTGGTTACCTACTTATAGGTATAAATTACGACACTGAATTGCTTAAATTAATATTCGTTTTGGTAACGCACCATACACTCTAAAAGAAAAAAGGCAACCCATCCAAAAACTCGGTTTTTAAATCATTCAGTTGGCAAGCGTTTTGCTGTAATTTGCATAGAAACGAGATCAGACAGAAGTCGCATTTCGAAACTGAAATTAAATTGCGATTATTCTGCGATTGAAAAGAATCGCGCCTAATGCTTTGTAGAAATAAATTTAATTTTACGCGACTGAATATCTTTGAGGTCTACGTCTTGCTACGGATTTGCCGGATCACTTAGAGCGCATTGGGAATAATAATATCATCATCGTCTACCTACTAGCTATCTAGGTTACGGGCCACAGCGCAAGGAGGCTTAAATAAATCCATAGGTAGACAAGTTATAATGTAGTAGGTATCTATTTAATGTTGGTAGGAATATGCATGGTATAGGTACCTTGTGCTGATACGATGATGGTGATACGCGGGGTGGCTTTAGAGGTTAAATGTACTCCGATTTTATTTTTCCCATAAAGCCGGGCGGCTTTTGAAAGCTTCCCTCCACAAACAAAAAAGGCTAGGTGTACAATAATATTAATTACTTAGTTGTTACGGTTTTCGATTAATTTACCACATAGGTATGAAGGCAGGTGCCTGCATACCTACCTAAATCTCGTTCATTCTCGTCACCTACAGTTACAAATTAAATTTTCTTGAATGAAGATTAGACTTAGCCTTAGCCGATTAGATTTAACCGAATCTACAATTTACAGGTTATTTCCGTCAATAGACGGTCTACCATTAATGGATAATTACATAATGCTTCATTCACCTAGGTACTCATAATAAACTCCCATAACATGTAATAAATTAGCCATTTAACTACATATCAAAGTCCATTAAAGTTGTGTTTACCTTTAGCCCTTCACTTAGTCCTTTAATTAAAAGACTTGAATTTCCATAGTAAATAATTTGGTTATAATATCGTAAACCATACAAAGTTTTACGTAAACCATACAAACGCGGTAGGAACTGTGAACATACACCTACCAGAATACCACTAATTTGATTAAGTTTACAAACTATACTTCGATAAATCAAAACTACATCAGCAGGATTCCAAGTTATAAAAATAGGACTTCCGTCGAAACTCTGTAAAGAAAAAGATTATTTGGAATCGACTAAGTAACTTACAAAAAAAAACTTAATCATTAGGTACCTAAATAGGTATGCCGTCGATTTGAAAACCTCTTTTGTTTTGTGGGTTAAACTTGAATTGTTTAGGGGTTTTTTAATTAATGCCTTTTTTAATGCCCGGCATTGACTCTAAAAATAAAGGTTTGATTATGGTAGGTATATATTTTTTTGTAGTGAAGTAGTAGATATTAAAGCCTTCTGTCCCGTCAGAAATCACAATAGTTAAACAATGGAAAATTAAATGTAAAATTTTCATATGTGACTCACGGGACAGTGAAAGGGTTAACATTATGTATAATTAAGTCAGCATTAGTTTGATGAGTCATTCCAATTCATAAAAAGATAGTCTAAGGATATTGATTATTATCCAAGTTTTAGTAATTTCCAGTATAATTGAGAAAATATTTTTTATGTAGGTAGGTACCTACTTATTAAAAAAAATAATTTCAAAGACGTCGTGTTCAAGGCAGACATTATAACCATACGCAGCAGTAAGTACCAATCTGCGTTTAAATGTAACCAAACAACTTACAAGGCTGCACTGCTTTCTCATGAATGGAAAACGACAAAATCTTACCAACTCTACATGTTCACGAGCAAAGAAAAAATACCAGCCAAGTGTGAGTCGTACTCGAGCACCAAGGGTACCAGATCATTACTTAGAAAAACGGCATGAATACATAATCACGTTTATTATATGGGAGCCCTTAAAATATAAATACTAAATAATTATTTATTTTTAAAGTAGGTATATATGCTTATGTAACTACATATTCTTTGAATATTTCAAGCGTTTACCTGTCGTTATCAATATCGAGCAAAAAAACCACGTTTGTTGTTTGGGCGCCCCCTTAATTACTTATTTTATTTACTCATTGTTTTAGTAATCGGACACGGAACCCTAAATATACTTCGCACGATCTGTTCTGGCGAATTAAATGCATATTTTGTTAGCCAGGAGAGATTCAAGTTTACCAAGTAGTTCAAAAAATTGTAAACACGCTTACTCTTCCATAGAGTTATAAACCGGGTTCGAACCTGCATGAATGTACTTACGAATCCTATCATGGAACCGCTAGGCCAACATGACATTAACCACAACAGAAAAACATAGTGCATTGGGCAAATTACGATACAAAAAATAATTCTAATAATTGATTCTGAAAGTAGCGTAACCACATTTTAAATTTAGTATCGATATTTGAATATAGCAGAGATATTATTTACTTAGTATTACCAACCTTGACATTAAAGAGAATTATTTTGGCTAAATTATTACAAATGATTACACTCGGTAAACTCACAAAAAGTATTCGTAAAAAGTTATTAGACAAAAAACAAAAATATGATCGCTGGCATAAATGATTACGTTTTTTTATGAATGAAACATTAGGCTCCATGCCTACAGACACCAGCCGTGTTTTAATAAAAAAAAAACAGCGTAGAATTTTCTGTGTGGAAACTGTATCTACATAATTATGTTTCTTGGGTGCACTAGTGTCCAACAGTTTTGCATAAGTTCTTGCAATTTTGGTTACATCAATAATTATAATTATATCAAGCCATTGCTGAACATTGACGACCTCCGTGGTCGAGTGGCGTACACACCGGTTTTCAAGGTGTCGCCAGCTCTGAGGTCCCGGGTTCGATCCCCGGCCGGGTCAATGTAGAAAAACACTTTTCTACATTGTCTCGGGTCTGGATGTTTGTGGTACCTTCGTTGTCTCTGATTCCACAACACAAGTGCTTTAGCTACTTACTTTGGATTCGGAGCAATGTATGTGATGTTGTCCACATTTATTTATTATTATTTATTTATTTAATTAAAATTAACATAGGCCTCTCCAGAATTGGTCCTCAAACGGACCTCTGGTTTCCGCATCCAATCAGGAACTTTTGCAGGTCATCCTACATCGAGATTATGTTGGTATAATTGAGGTATAAATAATAGCAAACCAATTCTAAATTAGCTTTATGTTATAACATAGAGTCAAAGATAATAATAATAATCTTCGTAGTCACGCAAACAGGCGCTCATCATAAACCAAACAGACGATATAAAACTTAAACCTATAAATACGTTGTTACGACTAACACTTCTTATAACACTTATTGCAAACAAACAATGACATGCATTGTAAAAGAAACAGCTAATTAACAAGAAAATTGATATCTTTATTGTGGTTATTAACCCACTGATTACAGCTTCTAGGAAGGTGTTATAGGTGAACTTGGTGACTTAACGTTTCAGCAAATATTCCGCATACCAACTATTTTTGTGGTAGGTTAGGATAATTACCAACAATTTGTGTGTAGGTACATCCTCACTATAACGATATTATAATCGGCATAAATAAGCAGACTTCTACTTCTAGACGATCATGATAATAATTGCCCTAATTATTATATCTAGCTTGTAAGAACTAAGATGCTTTACGAATACAGATCAACAGATTTTTCACTTTGGATCCCAACTACAATGGCGAAAAAAAATTATTGAAAATACAGTGTAGCTTACCTAAATCTTGTACAACCATAGCTGTTTTCAACATAGACAACAAAGAGCATTTTAGAGAGGTAAACCTTTACCAGCCAAATAATAAAACCCTATAGATCTTACCTTTGAATATATTGCAACGGGAAACCATTAAAATTTGGCGGTCAACTCTCTTTGTCAAAGTCAAGGATGTTAACGCGCGTGCTTGCGTGATTACACGAATCATTTGACATTGCCAGCTAACTTTGAACTAAGTATAGTAGGTAGTTGCTAGTCTAGTAGCTACATTAACTATATTATTTGTTTTCGAAACAAAAATGTTTGAAATAGGTACGAAAAAATGTCAAAAAATTTAATGATTGTTGGTGATGTTTTTCGATATAATGGTCATCAAACCTGTATTGTATTGTGTACCTCTACCTACATCACAAAACAAACAATATTTACTTATACTTAGATAAAAGGTTTGATAGTTTGATTTCTATATAATTATGATTTTTCCTTAAAGTTGTTTATACTGAGGACAGGCGGGCAGAGAGATTTTTGACAATTAAGTAAGTATTTGAAGTAACTAACGCTGTCGCGTTATATTTATACATGTGTATGTGGTAAGGACAACTATAAATCCGATTAAATATCTCAAGTTATATCTACGTTTGGCTCTCGACCATTAACTCCTCCAATTTTTAATTATTTTATTTCACTTGGGAAAAATAATAATCGCCAATCCATTTAATAGCTACGTATATGTGTTCGCAGTATGATACCGAATAATACTCACAGGGATCGGACAGGGTTTTTTGTTACACGCTGTATATTGTGTAACTTTATTTTTCATGAAAAGTTACCAAACTTATACAAAACGACTCTGAAACTTGCGATCGAAATAAGCCTTTTTGGAAGGTTCTAGTTCTTTTTAATCGACAAAAAGAAAAACATACGGGCATAGAACTAGTTTATATCTAGATTACTGCAAAAAATCATAGCTTTAAAAACAATAAACCACGGAGGAACAGTCGAGAGTGTTTGGATGGAAAAAAACACCCGCGTTTCGTCTTATTGTTTGGCCCATAGAATCAGCTCCAAATATTGTTTTCGGAGGTTTACGCGAATATTAGACATTGAAATAAAACTACTTTAAAACGGATTCTATCGCGGTTTATTTTTGAGTCTGCCCGTGACCATGACACCTGCAAAGGTGTTGAAACGTCGGGAACTAAAATCAAAAATAAACCGCGATAGAATCCGTTTTAAAGTAGTTTTATTTCAGCTCCAAATATTTTGCTCTATATTAAATAGGCATCAATTACAATCTTGCTTGCGTTTATTCTCGTGTTTAAATTATTGTCTCAAATTCAAGTTTTCTAGAATGGTTCAAACATCTGCTGCTATGCTGATTTAAACTATATAAGTAGGTACTAGCTGACCCAGCAAACGTTGTTTCCATATTAAAAATATCTGCGGAAGGCCACCCCTAACACATAGTACGTGTGTGAAAATAGATGTTGTCCGATTCTCAGTCCTGTTAGCACTGAAAAATAATTATCAATTCACTATGAAATTAATATGTGAGTTGCATATGGTTTCTATACTATAATAACCTAGGTACCATTTTTTCGCGGCTGCGCCCGCGCGTGCGTTGTTTATCCCGGAAACAAATAGCATAAAGCTTCCTTGAAAAATTTGCTAACTATCACTGAAAGAATTTCTCAAATTGGACTTGGACTGTTCCTGAGATTAGCACTTTATACCTATAGATATTTTTGATATTTTAATTGAAAGTTACAGCGTAATATATTAAGCAGAAAAGAAACTGAAATCCAATAACATGTACATAAAAGGTGATAACGATGAATAGAATACATAATTAAAAATTGAAATATGTTAGGTAAAGCGGACGTAGGTACAGTCAACAGCAAAAGTAGATTATCAAAATTAGAAATTCAATCAATACTAATGAACGGAGTTCGCGTCAGAACTGTGTGGCGTCGAAGTAATTCAAAAGTATGTGATTATATATTATACCAAACATCCACTACTACGAAAGTTACCATATATTCGTGATCAGATTTGACTCCAAAAGTTATAAATTCATTTCATCATCTACTTTTGCTGTTGACTGTACAACTTAAGTCAATATTTCTTTGCCTTACTCTTATTACAGAGTACTCAAAGGGTTAAAAAAAACAGGTCCAAAATCATGTAGGTAAAAGTGTTGATCAGATGTTTTTTGCTACTTTAGCTTGATAATAATTATAATCGTACTGACTGTTCATTTTCGTCCATTATCTAAAATATAATTATATTTTTTTTGCTTACTATGCTGGCCTTTTTTACGGTTTAAATATTTCGAGATTTTAATCTGTAAGAAGTCAGGTGTCAAATGAGGAGTATTTACAATGATTACTTAGATATATCATCGGCCTTGGCAGCGCTACGCTAAAGTTTATATAAAATAGGAGTGCTTGGATAACGCGGATTTGTATTGTGATCGAGCTTTTGACCGGACTGTGTATTCGAGTTGAAGTAACAACAATGAGTGTCATTTTAAATACGTTTGTTTTGCTAACGCAAGTTATATTCATATTTGCAGCGTGTAAGTGTTTTCTGTTTATTTAAGTAATAATTTATTCAAATAATTTATAGTTACTAAGAGTTATTTATAAATAGCTACGGTTAGGTCTCTCTCGAACTCCATGTTTATCGTTTCAAAATTACGACGCTTTTAAAATCGTTCTATTTTATAATATTTTTTTTTAATATTAAAATATTGGACATCGATGGCGACCATCCCTTAAAACATTTCAGTATGTAGGTATTGTACGTTAGAATAATTTTGATTTGAGATGTTTAATTAAAATAAATATATTTTATACGTACCGTACCATACAAGGAAAAACAGTTAAAAACCGTCTTGATAATTATGCTTTAAATTTAATCAAAAAAATATTCTCGTAATTAATGTCCTTAGCAGTCCACTATAAAAATAGCCAGCCTTCAATGTAAAGTGTCCAGTCCAGTTTTTTGTATCACATTAATCTTTAAATAGAAAACAATCACCTCATTGGTTAATTCGGAAATTATTCTGACAAACAGGATATAATGTGAAATGCTAATAAAGAGTCATTAATATATTTATGTGTTTAGACATGCCAGCAAATATACCAAAATTATAACTAAATAATATAGAATGTGATTTTGCCATTGTGCTTTAAACTCAATGGATATTGCAGTAAATCTATTTTAGTACTAGCTTTTGCTCGCGACTTCGTCCGCGTGGAGTAATGACTGCCGTCAGAATTTGGGTTTTTCACTTAGTTATCGCCTGTTCCATGGTCTATCGATTACATGTGTAAACTAAATTTAAAAAAATCAATTTTTTTTCACTTTACAATTATATAAGAAATATGTCTCTATGAAATCATGGTCAAAAAAAGGAAGCAAATAATAATTAGAATTTATACAGGACGAAGAGGACACGACACGACGGTTGGATAAACATTTTCAATTTACCACCCTTTTCTCCCCTATGGGGGGGAATTTCCAAAAATCCTCTCTTAGTGGTAGCCTACTCCTCCCAACAAACACACATGCCAAATTTCAGCTCTTTACGATCAGTGTAGTTTCGGCTGTGCGTTGTCTGTCAGTCAGTCAGTAAAGGAAGAGTTTTATATATATAGATAATTACAGGCAGATACTTGATTTTGCCTTCTTAAATCACTATATTATTATTATAAAACAACTGCGTCTGTCCGTTGGTGATAAACTCAAAAACTACTGCACTTATCGTCGTGCTGTTTTCATCAATGGATAGAGTGCTTTTCGAGGAAGGCTTTAGTATATTGTTTGTCAAGATTTTTGATACATTAGCTTACCGATATCCACGCGAACGAAACTGCTTGCATGAGCTAGCATATATTAAAATGTCTCTCCAAATATTAAATAAATATATATTTATATTTGTGGGCAAACCAAGTTCCTCGTTATACCTACTCGTGTGTCGGTCATGGTCAGCAAGGTTAGACTATGTAAGATATTACACATTATGTAGTACTTATTTACCTTATCGAGTAATGAAGTTAATTACAGATATTCTACGGTGTTATGAATCTATGACATCGTCACAATAGTCATAATTCGTGTGGAAAATTATTAATATAAACAATAGGGCTATGGATCTTTTTTTTCAATGACCGGATTTTAACTAAGAAAAAAAAAGGTATACACAATATTTAGTTCGATATTGAAAATACTACTTTCGCCGCCTTATGACATCAGAAGTCTCTTCAGCATATCGAATCACTGAAATGTATGAAAGTGAAAAGTCTAAGTCACGTGACTTATCGAAGAGAAATTTCATTTCCATACATTTTATCTTAATCTTACTTATACCATTAATGTCATTAGGTAAAGCGATTTCTATCATCGTTAACCCTTGCAGAAGTGTACCTTGTCTAAATCTTTGTCGAATTTTAATATATAGAAAAAAAAAATACATAGCTATCTAATATTTTTTTATTTTACGTTAACGCATCCAAAGAATGCCAGGACGCTACCTACACCGTACAGACTATAGGCTTAAAAATACAACAACACTGAACCATCTAGCTGCAAATAACCACTAGATTACGTACTATTGAACTCTTATCTAATCTATGCTAAGGAGCCTTTATATCCATTTTCCATTTTAACACGTATTTAACGGTCAATACTTACAAAAAAAGGTTTTACTTCAATGTTATTTTTTTGTCCTATTTTAGATTTAGATGACAAAAAAACAAATGAATGTATAGCATCAGAATAGATATCGGCCTCGATAGTCGATACTTATTACACAAAAAACCGTTTAAAAACTTCCTAGTTATGCTCTTTTCTATGTTAATTGAACTGGCCCCAATCTACCAACATGAGGTTTACGTTCTATACAAAAAAAAAAATAGGTAATACTAGATATATTAGGACAGTACCAAAATAAAATGATTTATAAAAATAAAATTATTATTTATAAGAAAAATCTGAAAGAAAAATAATCCACTACTGTAGAGATATTACTTTTTTCGAATTCGAATGCTCATCACGCACTTAATTGGAGATCTTATTGCTTAATCAGTACAGTGTACTGTACTAGCTCGACCCACTAACCTAGTTACTTAAACAAAAATCTCTTCTGAAGGTTTTCTCGAAATAACGATAACATAATCCATTTTTTAATACCATTTTTTAAAACGATACGAGTAGCATTATTCTAGATAACATATATTATATTGTTGCTTATTTGGTGGCTGAAATAGGCCAATAAATCAACACCATTAATAATACGACAACAATACATACTTAACGTAGCAAACAAAATATTATTAATAGTCTCTATTAGGGCAACATAATTAGAATTGCTTGTATTCAGTGTCATTAAAACCCTACCAAAATTTGTTTTATGTCAATCAGAATATATTTGTATTGATAGCTCGTCTTTGCCGTCACTACATTCATCAAGAAAGCTAGGGTCACTGACTTCGTTTCTAAAAGTAATTTGTAATTTCCTTTTCCAGTACCACCGATCGAAAAATGCCAGCTCAGTGATGCGAGTTGCGTCCAGAAGTCTGCCCAAAATGCTTTATCAACCTTTGTTGCTGGTATCCCAGAAGTTGGATCCGAAGTCTTGGAGCCTGTTCACGTTGACATTATCAAGATCGATCTTTCGGGCTTGAAGCTCACTGTTAAAGATGCTGACATTCGAGGACTGAAGAACTCCGTACTTGATAAAGTCAGGTAAATGAAACTTTCGTATACATTAAATTCTGCATCTACTTGCGAAATGAGTCCAAATCAAAATCAAGATGTTTTTATTTTCAACTTACCTCAGGGACCAAACGTTAAAATGGCTCTTGATGCGCACGAAGAAAATGATGTCTTTTAACTGTGGCCAATGAACCTATAAAATAATAATTATAGGTCTATGACTGTGGCTTTAATAAAATAAAAAATTAATTATAATACCGGCCTATAATTGTCCAACTGCTGGGCACAGGTATCAATTCAAATATTTAACGGTAATAAATTTCTTTGATGATTACTTACCTTTTGAAATTTCTGAATTTACAGCTTCGACACCGGTAAAAAGCAGATGCAAGTTAACTTCCACACAGGCGTTGTGCTGAAGGGCAAATATAAGGCTGGCGGCAGACTACTCATTCTTCCCATCAGTGGTGATGGAGACGTTACCATTAAAATCAGTAAGTAACTAGTATAAAAATTTAGTACGTTGAAAAAATTTAAGGGTTCTTTCGTATAATGAGTATAGTGGGATGTAATAATAGTTTAACAGCACTGTAAAGACTATAATCACGCCAAGATATCGAACATACTCGACCAGTTTAAACCGAAACGGTATCGAAATAAAGCCTAATGATTATAACTGTTACAGTAATATAAAAAAATTTAGTAATCCATTGAGGATGCAATCATCTTAAATGCTAGGCCCTAATAAAGGCAAAAGATTGCACAAAGTATCTAACTTGTAAATGCATGCATGCAAATGAAACTAGTCATGCGTGTTGTGATACGCATAGTAATACATATGTATAATTCTCGAATATGGTGCAGAATGATAGAAAAAAGATACGTAACTTGGCTAGTTTCCGAGCAATTTGGTTGAGATCTGCAGATAGTGCGTGCATACCGCATCAAAATGTATACATCTGCATATTTTAAAGGTTAAGTTTGGTAAATAGAATGACGAACACAAATATTCGTACTATGACGATTCCAATCTGCTATCTTAATATAATATCTTAATGCAAAAGCATAATGAGGAAAATGAATGCTTATTATGGCGTCGCCGCGTCGTTGGAATAGTTGTGTTGTTTACATAAATAAATACGTAGGTATACCGATCGAGTACCTAAACCAAAACTAAAAACGTCTGTCTAAATTTAAAACATTAGAACTAAATTTAGAACAAAGAATTAAAAGAAAGTAATTTAAGTGATGTATATTTTTTTTACTTTTTTCAATATTGTTATATGCAGGCTCATCACAAAATGGAAAAACTGCTGAATTGTTGATTTTTTAAACAATTTTATTCTTCTAACAAACAATACATTAACGGAATATACTCTAAACAACCCTATTTCAATCTACTTTAGAAAATCAAATAGAAATAACAGTTTGATGTTTACTCTTTCCAGAAAAGCTTGAAATTTTCCTCACCATGGTTTACGACATCGTAAAGAACGAGAATGGCAAGGATGTCATTGACCTGAAGAGCTACAAATACACTTACGAGAACAATGAGAACACGCATTTCAAACTGACGAACCTTTTCAATGGAAACAAAGCGTTGAGTGAGTATCGATGATTGATCGAATTGATAAAGTCTATCTATTTAAATTAAAAGGCTGAGCTGGTCTGACACTTAGTTTAGAATAGTAGGCATTTATCAAGAAATATTTGCTTAACAGAGTAAATTTTTGGCTCATAGGTACATTGATCAAAAATCTTTCAGCTCCGATTCACAATTTGTTGATAGCATTGTCTGCATTTTGTAAAACGCTCCGTAGACGATCAAAGAACTTTTGGATACTTTTCTAAGTCTTCTTTGATATATAAAAATGGACTCAATTGTATTTCAGCATTATGAGGACTTCTTTCTCAAATCTAATATAAGTCTAATATTCAACCGTTTCAGGTGACGCCATGCACACATTCATGAACGACAATTGGAAGGCGATTTCGCAAGAATTTGGAGACCCTATGCTTGAGAAACCAATAGAAAAGATATTCACTGCAATCAAGACCTACTTGCGATCACAACCCTTAGAAGAGATTGCTAACGTTTAAATGACCAAATATTAGTTTTAAGTTTGAATTATGGAGTTATGGTTAAGGATTTGGAAGAAAGAAAATACATATTTTTTACCTCTTTTACATTTTTATTTTGTTGTTGATGTAGTTTAGAATTTTAAGTGAATGTGATATTTAGTAGGTACTTATAAGTTCATTTGTAAACAATAATTTATTAATTGGGTTTTTTTTTAGTAAAACAAAGACGTATATAAAATGATAGTTCATAGTGCATTGTTATAGAAAAGAACCCAGAGAGAGAGATTTCAAAATAACATATTTTTTTGCGAATGCAACCTTGACCAAATGGCGTAAAGTGGTTTTTAAGATGCGAGACTTAAATGACTGCATTTCTGTAGTTATCTTTGACTGCGGACTTAAGGCACCCACTGGACATCTTGGGTTGGCCATACTGCCATTTTATTTACATACATTAACGTATTCGACAAGTTTAGCGCGTTTGTCTCCTTCATTGTTAAGGGCTAATCGGAGCATTTAACGTCATAAAAATGCACCTTTGTTTAATATCTAGGGACATCTCACACACTGTCATCTGATCCCAAACTAGGCAGAGCCTGTACTATGGCAACCAGACAACTGATAAACATACTTATATTTTTCTAAATACATCCATGTTATAGATAAATTATACCCAGGCACAGACAAAGTCACTAACCACTAGACCAACACGCCAGTAATTTTTACTCAGATCAAATACTTGTGAAACAAACATGGTCACAGTTCACATCAATGTTATAGATCCTACCATATTTCGCATACCTTCTTTGCAAAAACCCACATTTGCTATTAAAATATTGCAGGCGAATTCAATAACGAATTCATCATAGAGTTTGTACTAGCCTATACCGTAATGTTACTAGTAACATAATTGAATACTGCATCAAGCTTGCAAAGTTCCTCATCTCATCTGCATATTTGAGCAGGCTGTTGCAGCCACACTTACACATTACATAACACCGTAATTCCTGTAAGCAAAGATCTACAATGAAAATAAACAACTGAAGCTCAGTGTTCCTGGGAATTGAAAATAATTTGTGTTATTCATAGAGCCAGACAGGGAATTCAGCGTGCGGATGCCATGGTAACGAGTATATTGTTTGTGTTTAATTTGATGAGGACTTTAGCTTTACTGTGAAATCTTAGTGTTCATGAATGTATCTAACATTCATGAACACTAAGATTAAGGGAAAGGGATGATGATATTTATCGATAGAACTACTTCTTTGTCTGTCTCTAGAATTAGCTTTACAAGACGTAATGATACATCCTCATTAAAGCATATGAGATCTAATTCTAAGAAGGGCCAATTACAGAGTTTCTAGCACAACAAAATGCAAAACCCCTGTCGGATCCAATAAAGTCGTATTCGTGGTACAGTTCATGAACCGTCTCGCTTAAGCGGCTTTTTTGACACAAAGCTATAGGTAGTAAGTACATGAACTTAGAGAAGCGGTCAGTGTTGCTGTTGCCTTGGATCAGTTTTTATTTTGATTTAATTATTTTCATTAGGGATAAAAACATCTCCAATCCATTTAATGGCTACGTAGGTATATGTGTTCCCAGTACGATATCGAATAAAAGTAAAGGTTTGATTGATGTTTTTTTATTAAAATTCCGAAGTTTTAGAATCTGTAGACTCAACAATCTTCTGGTTATTTTCTAATTATAACTCAAACCTCTGTAGCTTAGTTCACAAAGCAACTGGTAATTTGAACCAGTAGTCGCAGGTGCGAGTCCTGCCAGAGGTTCACGTTTTTTTCTTTAATAAGTTTCTTTTAGTAATTATTATTAATTCACAAGTATATTGTGTTAAGAAATGGAACTCGGTTTTGGTTTGCAATTTTTTTGACATTTGACAGTCAAGACGTCATGAACAGTCGAAGATAGAGAGCGATGGAAGAAGAGGTTAAAATTACTTTTGACGTCCTTGGTGGTCGAGTGGCGTACACACCGGTTTTCAAGGTGTCGTCAGCTATGAGGTCCCGGGTTCGATACCTGGAATGTAGAAACAATCACTTTTGTAAATTGTCATACTTATTTTGGATTGGATTCTGTATGTGTTGTTATCCACATTAATTGTTTAATAAAAAATAGCTTATAAAAAATCTATCTAGCGTTTTCCAAAACTATGGTTCGGCTTCCCATCTCACCGCATTCAGATGGATACTAGTCATCTGCTAGATGCATCCAATAGCTTGGGAAAGGCTGCCAGTCTTATCGGATTTAGTTGAATACCGTATTTTATATGGAGCGATTGCCTCACTGACCTCCTCAACCAGTCAACCCATTACAGTATCCCATAGTAAGACTTGTTGTCAGTACTCTAATGACTTAAGAACTTACTGTCAAAAATTGTATTATAGTTACACTGTATGCGGTTATAAATATTGGCGAGTGCTGTAGGTACAATTATTTTACAGTACCCTCCTACCTCCACAACCCGTTTAATTAGGTTTTCCCTTAATAGAGCTGCTAATCAGAATTATTGTGGTGATCGGTAAAGTTTCAAACTTTTCTGATTTCTTACCCTATCGTGAGATAGTTATAGTAAGATTAATATATCCAGTTAATATATTATAACAACATGACGTACAAACGTGTACAATGTAATGGACGCGACATGAGTTTATTAATGTTAAAAATAAAATTAAGTATACACTTACTGACACCATTAAAACCTTTGAACCTAAATTTATTACCTCAATTTATGATCGTTGTAATATAATACCTGTTTATGGCATTTTGTGTAGGTACCTACTGGCCATGTGTAGCGTACATAGTTGTGCTTGTTTTTTAACTTTACCGTCAAAGATCCTCGACAGTCACTTCCAAAATAAAGGTATTTAGAATCAACTGTTATTTTTAAGCTGAAAACAAATGATCGGATGCGGCTGACGGAAAGGTATCTAGATAATGAATTAACACTGAGCTGTGCAAACTATCGGTGGCAAGTCGCGGACGTAACCTTGGGATGACTTTGAGCGCGCGGAAGTCCTAAAGGAATATGAAGCACTGGATATTTTAAGGCCTTGCATACTTATCAGTCGCGGTTGTTAAAATGTCAAATTCATGGTTATTGGTTAGCCAGCAACAAAAGTTAATGAAAAAATCAGCTTTACAAGACATTTACGTCGACTCTCTACGGTCTGACGACCTCCGTGGTCCAGTGGCGTATGCACCGGTTTTTATGGTGTTGCCAGCTCTGAGGTCCCGGGTCCCGGGTCCCGGTCGATTCCCAGACGGGTCAATGTAGAAAAAAACACAACACTTTTCTACAGTGTCTCTGGTCTGGGTGTTTGTTGTCCACATGTTTATTAGTCGAAATAATTGGTTTTGTTGGACAACAATTTAATGGTACATAAAGATCACAATTTCTTTATTACAAGCGGCTATTGGGTTATAAACAATCCAATTCAATATAAGCAGGAACACTTTTTGCGGTGTGGTATAAATGTGCGGCTCAATGAATCTGTTGGCTACTCTTTGTATACAAACACATTATAACGCGGTAAATCGTATAAGAAAAAACTAGTTTCAAGCCTTGGACTTAATGCCCCAAGAAGGCAAGTCCGATGTCATGGACTTAATTACGTAATCTCAAAATAAAAATAAATACAAGAGAGGACCTATTTTAATATCGACTTTGGGGTAATAGAATGACACCAGGCTGCATAACAGGAGTAAGCTAGTATTTTTTAAAACAAGCTGGTATTGATTGATTCCAACATAGTTTGGGAAAAGACAAGGCAGAAGATTCTCACTTTCAAAATAACGTCACACTAGTAGAAAGTAACAGTTCAAAATCGTACAGTATTTTGAACAAATAACATACATTTTTCTAATAAAAATCAAATAATAAAATAAAATAAAATAATGCGACTTGCTTCATCATCATCATCATCATCCTCCTGCCCTTATCCCAATTTTATTTGAGGTCGGCGCAGCATGTTTTCTACCTAATATTTTTAATATTAAGCTTGGTGGAAAATAGTGAATTTGCTTACCTCATTGAGTTTTTATAAGCAAGGACAAAATTAAAATGTATGAATTAATTTTAATAAAACATTTAACCCGCTTATGTTGTTTAATTATTCATAAATAGTCTTTTAAAGTTGGCGTGTTTGTTTGTTGTTCTAGGATAGCTTTTTTCAAATATCATTTAAATATTCTACGAACATTAATTTGAATTATTATGTAATTTTAGGTTTAAAAAGTTTATTATATATTTGCAATATTTATATACAGGCCGAAGGAACGATTTTATGACAGTCATTAATTAGATCGCATAAAAGGATGAAGAAATTACAAAAAAAAAAACAAATAATAGTATAACACGCATGCACTCCATTAAAAACATAATACTTTGGCCCATACGTTACTTTTCTAAATGCTATTGAAATGTATAATAAATCATTTAGTCTCAACCATTATTTTTTGTAAATACTGATGACTCAACAATGAATAATATTAATGGTAATTTTATTAAAGCATTTATTGATGCAAATCACCAATAATGTAGTAGTAAGAGAGAAAAATCTATACAGTTTTCGACTCCAGATTCCAAATATTGAAGACCTCTTACCACTTTATAGGGTAGAGAAATAAAGGTTTAAAGTATTTTGGTTCTAAGTGTATTTTTTGTTTGTATCATAAATAATTTTGAAATATAGTTAATAATAATATTTAATTTATGTATTATGTAAAGTTTCATGAAAGATAGGTTCTCTAAGGTATATTAAGGTTATTTTTCTTACTTCATGTGTAGTCGAGTGTTTGCTGTAAGAAAGTGTTTGTGTTAATTTCAAAATGGTGTTCAAAGTGGCCTGTTTGATGTTTTTAGTGTTAGGTTTAGCACAATCTGGAAGTAAGTACATTTAAAATAAAGGTATTTTATTTCGTTACTGAAATTCTCATAGAAATCTATAAAATATCGGAGTCCTCAGAATAAAGAAAATTAAATCATTCCTGAACAAGCTTGTAAATAGGTTGGACAATTATACGCAAGGAATATAGCCAAAACTAGGCAAAAAAACAAATCTATCGATCTGTATTAACTATTGGTATATAATCTGTTCTTAGCTTATGGGTCTTCTTAATGCAATATTTTGTACTTCGTTCCATCTTTCCTTGTCAATAATAAAATAACTTATATTTTTTTACAGTTGTACCTCCAAACAAATGCAAGCTGGAAGACAGCCCATGTCTAACGAAAACGTTCCAGGATATCACACCGATGTTCATGTCAGGTGTTCCTGAAGCTAACGTTCAGGTCCTCGATCCTATGGAGTTGGATAAACTGAGCTTCGAACTGGCCGGTCTTCAGTTCACGTTATCAGATGGCCGTCTGAAGGGTTTGAAGAACGCAACTGTAGATAGCGTTAAGTAAGGAGCAAGTTTTTGATATAATCATCTGTTTACTTCTACAACTATTTTCCATTCTTTATAATTTGGAATTATCTAAAATAACTCTATTCTGATTTATAGGTGGAACGCAAAAAAGAAGTCACTGACAATTGATTTCCATATCGATGCCTCGGTAAAGGGCCACTATACTGCTAACGGACATATTCTGATTCTACCCATCACTGGTGATGGTCAGCTGAAGATGAGACTCAGTAAGTTTTAAAAATAATTTCTTGATAATATAAGGTTTTATCGTAGCGTATGCTGTCCGCCTGCTTGATAAAGGTCTCACCCAAGTTCCACGCTACCTTGAACTAGCCCTTGCGGTATTCTTCCACTAGGGCCCGTCACCTTTTTCTCGACCGGTGTCAGTGGCGCAGTCTGTACGCTGGCTCTCATTATGTCGTCCTTCGCCCATCTGTCAGCATGCGGCTGTAACCCTAATGATTATGAAACGCTAAAGATGTTTTTTTGTATACAAACTCATTCGTGTGGACATATTGCTAACTCCACCACAGTGCATGGCCAATGTACATACATATATTTGTGGTACATTTCTTTTCAGAACACCTTCAAATTAAAACGCATATCGACTACGATTTGGTGAAAGGTAAAGACGGCAAGGACCACATTAAGCTGAAGAAGTATGACTTCGAATTCGATGTAAGGGAAGGCGCTCACTACCACCTTACTAACTTGTTCAATGGAAACAAACAGCTCAGTAAGTATTGTTACTAATAATAGTACCGGTCTGTAAATGTGCTAAGCCACTGCAAGACCTCTTCTCATTTAGAGAAGGGTTAGCAATTTCGTTTTTTGAAGATTTTTGAAGTAAGGCTCTTCTTCTTCTTCTTCTTCTTCTAAGTCGGCATCTTTATTACTGAAAGTCGTGTCTAGTTTGAAGTTTTGATCACTTTATTGACTATGCTCTTCTACACGTTTCTGTCTTCTCTTTGTTCAAGTGCTCCTATAGATGTTTAAAAACAATTCACAACTTAGAACTATCATATAATCTTTATTTTACCGTAAAGTGTCATGAATTTGAGTTTTTAAATGACAGTACCCACAACCTTGTTTTTTTATTATCATAACAATAAACAAGACAATAAGGAAGACCTCTAGTGGTAAAGGCAGAGTACCATTAAAATATAAGTAAAAAATATTAAGAGCTTTTCTATTAACTAGTGGTCGCCCAATTGTCGAAATTCGACCTTATAATAAATTTAAATTGTGAATTCAACCATACTGTCGAAAACTAAACTACTATAACCATAGATTTGACCAAGACTGTTATTTGCCAATTTCTTTTTTGAACAAATTATATGAAATTAAAAGGACGTAAAATAAAGAATATCTATTTAAAAAATGATTATTAAAAAAAACATGCTATTTATGTGGGTAATGTTTTATTTATTGATTTAATGTACTTTATAAGCATTATTATTGAAAAATATTAGCGTTCTGCACTTCTCTTACACATAAACTATAATTGTGCCAAATTTTATGCTCCTGCGTCAGCGCATTTTTCGTAAAAATGGGTCCAAAGTTTTGGCATCACGTATTAATATATAGATTAGATAGAGCTCGATCTCCTAAACCAAAAAAACATCACAAAATTGGTATAAAACTTATGCTTTTGTTAATTTATGATATATTTGTGTTCCAGGTGAGACTATGTTGAACTTCTTAAATGAAAACTGGAAACAAATAGCCACAGAGTTCGGAAGACCTTTGATGAATTTGGCCGTTGGCACTGTTTTCAAGAACATGAACAGATACTATGAAAAGGTCTCTCTAGAAGACTTTGCAAGTGTTTAAATAAATGTAAAGAGTAAAAATATTGCTATGAAAACAGTTGATTTTTCGTTTGTGGTAAAATAAATGTGTGAATTATTTATTCGGCTCTTTCACTGTTCCTACGTAAATCTAATTAAATTGCTTATTGGATTTTATACTCTTTTTGTTTATATCTTTGTACAATTTTAACGCGACAGTCGCGCTTGCGACCACTAGATCAACGAGGCAGTAAAATCTTTGTACAATACCTATTTTGAGGGTACACACACTACATAATTATATTTGAATCATTATTATAAACTGAAAAACACAAAATAATGATAATCAATATTTATTTTTCAGAACATTTATGAAATGTTTGTACAGGATTACACAATCGATTTTAACTGAAATAACATACATTTCGATTGTTTTAAATATTATTAAGAGCCTTGTATGACACAGGTTTACATGGCCTTAATTTTTGAAACACTTATGTGTCAAAGCACTTGTTTTATTCGTAAGTATTATTCTACATACAGGTCAAATAATAACCCCATAATAAAATACGTGCGCGTGTTTAAAAAGCATGTTCATTTTTTGTGCCCAACCAAATAAGTCTAAAATACGTCATAGCAGTTGTACAAAAAAAAAACTAACTATTGGTTGTTTATTTCAAAAGTCTTACTGATCGCCGATTTTTTGTTTCTAATTAACTGGAGTGTGTATAAATTGGAATAAAAACAGCAACAAAATATGATATAATTATGTCAATTTAATTCTATTTATATCCGACCACAAAAAAATCAAGAAAGATTACAGGGTATTAACATAAGTAGATAAACAAACCAACTTGATGATTTTAATAAGCTTTGGTCTAAAAAATAAATAAACAATTGAGTATAAACAGACAGCCCTATTAATTGTGATTAAACAGGACTGGAAAGGAACCTGTGGTACACTGTTAAATAAATAATTATTAATAATAATAATATATCGAAAATGATGCCTGTATTTATTGCCTGTTTAAAGTAAGTAAATAATTATTAAAAATAATATCATGTCGAAAATTATGCCCTATATTTAAAATTACCTACCTCAAAATGATAAGACGAACGGTGACATTCAACAACCATACAATATTTTAATTACACCAAATTTTAAGCACGAACAATGCAAGAAATTTTTTTTTGATGTCTTTATTTTTTTTGCTAGGCTAAGAATTGTTATAAAAATGTAAACGATTGTAACAATGTTATTTAATTATATTACGTGTAATTATGGTCGTTGGTCGTTTGCCTTGTATATTAACGCGTTATTCCCTAGTACATCAACAGTCGGACGTTTGTCTTACGATAGAGTCGTGTTAGACAAAATGAGAGTGGAATTCAAAGTATCGTGTTTTTTCCTAACCGTAATAGGTTTGGTACAGGCGGGAGGTAAGATCCTGTTTTTAATTATAATAAATTTCTTTGGTTAATAGATGCCTAGAAGATTTTTTATAAAAACAATAAAAGAATTTTTATCTTGAAATTAAAAAAATCAACTTTGTTTTTAATAAAATTTAATTCGTTTTTTTTCATACATATGTTATAACTTTGTTTATGATTACAAAATTATAAAATAAGGAATTTCTAAATTCAACATGATTTTCCGAGTAAAATCGGTGAATAGGAAATCAGGGGGTGAATAGATTGGTGGTTTCTTAAATGTTACATGTTAAATGTTAACCTATTTAAAAAAAAACTACAATAAAGCTATATTTCGTGAAATTATATTATGCTTGCGACACAATAAAAATTGGAATCATTGTCCAAATTTGTCTTTATTCACATTAAAATCGTTTTCATTCACCCCATTTAACTGTAATATTATGTTTTAAATAGTATATTGGGTTATTCTAAAATTGGAACTTAGTTGTGCGTGCTTATTTCAATGTTGACCCGCATAGAGTTAACGTTAACCAATTATCATTTCTTAATATATGGTTATTTTAAAGTGTTAATTGGTTTAGTTTGTTTTATGTTTCAAAGGTATACAACGATAATCATTATTTGACAAGGCCCATTGGTCTAGTGATTAGTGACCCTGACTGCTCAGCCGGAGGTCGTGGGTTCGATTCCCACCCAGGACAAATCTTTGTGTGATGAGCACGATCATTTGTTCTGTGTCTGGGTGTTCTTTATCTATATAATTATGTATGTATTTAGAAATATATAAATATGTTTATCAGTTGTCTGGTTGCCATAGAACAGGCTCTGCCTAGTTTGGATCAGATGGCCGTGTGTGGGTTGTCCTAATATATTTATATTATTATTTTTAATAAATAACAATAATTGTATGTTATGTTATCATTAAATAAATTTTTATTCAAATGTTTATAAGATTAGAACTACATTTTAAGAAAATAGTTAAATGATAGTCGGTAAAGATGTTGTAACAACTTAATAGGTAGATAATAAATACTGTAGTTAAATATAATGGGTACTTTGAAATAATTACTGCCATCAAACTATGTTTTGCATAAATAAATGCAACACTGCTGTTGGTTTTCTTTTGCATTACGTGAAAGCTTATCAATTTTCACTCACACTTAGAACTGCATTTGTGAACTGTGTTTGAAAGTATACTCGATTGTGTTTCTTTGGTTTTAGGTCATCGACCTTTACTTAAGAGCGAAATAAGTAAATCTGCTCTTTAATTATCTTATTAACTAAAATTTCACTAATTTGCCTAGGATCCGACTAAATTAGTGTTTTCCTCCTTAAATAATAGTATGATGAATTAAGTAAATTGGACTTTGATGATAATATAATAGGTACTTTTGGACTGGTTGCTTTGAACTGACAAGCACATATTTTCACAATTAAGCTTATTTTTTTATTTAGAAACTAGCTGTTTCCCGCAGCTCCGCCCGCGGTTTCAATTTTTTTATATACCTAATTGAGATGTAACTTAACTATAAACCTCACGGAGCCCAAGACCTTTCCAACGAGTGCAAAACCGTGGAAATCGGTTCGTGCGTTCTGGAGTTATAGCGTCAGGAAGGAAAACCCGACTTATTTTTATATAGTAGATTAATAATAAGATAAGTACCTACTTACTGATTTAACAATATCACGTAACCCAGTTATTGGAAAAAAAGCGGCCAAGTGCGAGTCGGACCTGCCCATGAAGGGTTCCGTAGCAGCAAGTAATACAATATAAAAGTTCTTGTAGTTCGTTGTGGTGATTGAATGAAAGGCAAATTGTGGATTTACGATTTATGACGTATTCAAAAAAACTACTAACTAGATGTCGTTCAAACCAATTTTTGGTACAAGTTTACATGGTAATGTGCATCATATTTTTTTTTAGTTTTATCATTCTCTTATTTCAGAAAATACGGGGGGGGGGGGACATAAATTTTACCACTTTGGAAGTGTCTCTCGCGCAAACTATTCGAAAACTCGATATCATTTTTGAAGACCTGTCCATAGATACCTCACGGTTAGATGAAAAAAAAAATTTGAAACCAAATAAAGTTTTAGGTATACAATTTCTCTGTATTTGAGGCACAATCAAAAACATCGAATACTTGAATTGTCGAATGAAGTGTCAAGTCAAGGCACAAAAACTTATAAGAGATTTACGGCGATGGTTGGATACATACAGCCAGAGTCATGATTATATATCCCAGCTCTATTTAACTGCATTCCAGGATTTTCTTTTGAACCATTTGACGTTAAACTTCAAGGTCAAATATTAATTATATTCTATGGTCTTTGTCCTCACGAGCGCCTTCCGGTGGCCTTGCAAACCCCATTATATGATTTTTTAAATGAAACCCATTTTAAACAATTTACAAAGAACTCAGTCATCTTGTCATCTCATATAATGGGAGATAATTTATATAATCAATCCTATTTTTATTTTTAAGTGGATCTAATAAGTTCTTATAAGGAAAGAGGCAGAAGATGCACTGAGGTTCAATTAAATACACGCGCAACACATAAAAGACATACCTCTTAAGTACTTCTTTATCTAGTCTAACCTCGTACGGTGAAGGTAGATATTTTTTTATCACCCGACCAATCTCATTCGTGATCAGTTGATTTAGCAATACTTTAAATTGATCTATCTACCTTTAAGATTGTCAACATTTCGATCCTTAATAAAATAATTATTCTGTCTATAGAATTATAGGAACGTAAATTTTTGTATTCCTTAATAAGAAATCTTCACAATTTATGTTATTGTAATACATCGTAGCCGTATTTAATGAGAGCCTTTTGGCACCTTTTTTTTTTTTTTTTTTTTTTTTTTTTTTTTTTTTTTTACCCGGGGAAATCCTCATGGACTTCCTCCGCCCTGGGGAAGGCGGAGGGGTATGCCGGACTCTTACCGGCTAAAACCACCGGAGTGCTTCTCCTTTCCCTTCTACTGGGGACCATGCGGGAACGCGTTGCAAACCACCGCGATCCCCAGCAGGGAGGCTCTTTAACAGAGCTACAACATTGAGCGTTGGATAGCTTTGCTTCATTTCGCTGATAAAGCGGCGCGCGGAAGCACCGCACGCGCCATCTTTGGCCTTTGTGATCGTGCAACAAACTTCCCCAAGTCTGTTGTGTATGGCCATTTATGGTGGCTGAAGGAGGGCATTATCAGCCCTCCTTCTAGTCCTTATGCGCCGGGCGCGAATCGGGAGGTCCGTTATAAACTCTCGCTCCCTTTCAGCGCTCTCTTTGAGTTTCATAACCTCATCACAAAAGGAGATTACGGCCCTCCAAGATTCCTCGCACCTGACCATAGAGGTTACTACAGCAGGAAGCGAGAGATCCTCGCCTAAAATCGCAGCGAGGCACCGGCGCTGTACCTCCCAAGCAGGGCAATGCTCAAGTGTATGCTGCGCCGTGTCCTCTCCATCGCTACAGTGGTGACACTGGGGGCTGGGTTCCCTTCGGGCTATGCGGAACAGGTAACTGCCAAAGCAACCGTGCCCCGATAGCACTTGCGTCGTCCAGAAGGAGAGCGCTCCATGGCGCCTGCCAACCCAATCCTGGAGGACGGGACGGACAGCCTCAACAGTCCTGAGGCCCGCTCCAGGAATCATAAGACGCTCCGCCCAGACCTCTAAAAAGGCAAAACGGAGCTCCTGCAACATTACTTCCACAGCTCGAGGTGAAGGTCTTTCACCGCGGCCGAGAAGTTCATTACGCCATTCGTACGCGCTCGAAAGGACTTTGGCGTCAAGGTCCCAGGGAAGCGACCCTGCCAGAACGCAAGCAGCCACACAGGATATTGAGCGGTACCCGCGTATGACCCGGACTGCCATTGCCCTCTGCGGACGGCTCATAAGAGCCAAGCCACGCCTCGTCATGCTCTCCGCCCATACGGGAGCCCCGTATAGCATCATGGAGCGAATTATCCCCAAGAAGAGTCGACGACAGCTCGCTTCCGGTCCGCCTAAATTAGGCAGTAAGCGACTGAGCGCAGCTGCTGCCTTCATAACGCGGGGCCCCAATTTCTCGAAGTGGGTGTTGAAGGTCCATCTGCTATCAAGAACTATTCCTAGATGACGCATAGTGGATCCTACTTCTATCCGAACCCCACTAACGATGATGTGGGACCCCGTCGGTGGCGCTTTCCGAGGCCCATGAAAGACTAGGGCTTCTGATTTCTCCAGCGCAACATCTAGGCCCAGCATTTTAATTCGTCCTACGACCAGCGCCACTCCTGCTGTCGCCAAACGAGCCGCGTCGCGGAACGAAGCCCCCCGGGACAACACGAGTGTGTCATCGGCATAACAAACTATACTGATTCCCGGGAGAGTAGCACCCCGAAGGACCCAATCATAGCCAATGTTCCACAAGAGCGGTCCTAGCACCGACCCCTGCGGAACACCGCAAGACATTTGTCGTAATACAGGCCCGCTGCGACTTTCGTAAAGCACCGCTCTATTTTCTAAGTAGGCCCCGACTACACATCGAAGGTACGCCGGCGCCCCGTGGTATCGGAGAGCCTCCATGATAACACTCCAAGGCAGAGTGTTGAAAGCGTTGGCTATATCCAATGATACTGCCAACAACACACCGCCTTCCGATACCGCCTGGTCTGAGAGGGTCTTAACACGCTGAATCGCGTCAATGGTGGAGCGACCCTCACGAAACCCAAATTGATTGTTGGATAGATCAGGCCCTACCCTCGTAAGATGTTTGACGATGCGAGCGGCAATGATACGCTCAAAGAATTTCCCAACATCGTCAAGCAACACAATGGGTCGGTACGCGGATGGAGCATCCACGGGTCGTCCTTCCTTCCGGAGCAGCACAAGCCTACCCTCTTTCCACAGCCTTGGAAATTCCCCTCGTTGTAGGCAAGCATCGAGTATGCTCCGAAGTCGAGGCCCCATGACTCCGAGCGCTAAGGCTAACACACGACCAGGCACTCCATCGGGGCCAGGAGCGGTGCTTTTTCTTTTAAGGCGCAATTCAGCCGCACCCATCTCGGCATCGGTAATCGAAGGTATCCCCATGCTTGAGCACGTTGTTTCCTCGGCACTGGAGCGCATCGAAGGTGGAGTGTGGACCACTCTATAAGGAAAAAGGGTGGCAGTGACACACTCCAAGAACTGTGGCTCTAACGTTTGCGTAAGTGGGGGAGTCCATGGACGAAGCTTGCCTCGTACCATCCTGTATGGACGCCCCCACGGATCCCTGTTTAAGGACGCAAGCAGCTCCTCTCTAGCCGCATCTTTAGCCCGACCAATAGATACCTGAAGGCACACCTTTGCCTCTCTATAGGCCTCGTATAGTCGAGCTTCATAGACGCGGTCAATAGTCCTCCTTCTTCGCTGCCGCGTGTACTTTCGCCTTGCAGTTATGCACGCAACGCGTAACACTGCCAGTTCCTGAGACCACCAGTATACCTGACGCCTCGGAGGCAGTGGTCTAGACCGCGGCATTGCTGCATCGCATATTTGCGACATCGCCTGCCGAAACCAAGCTGCCTCCTCACTAACCGATATGGGCGCAGCCGATGGAGCAATCCAGGCTTGAACGATTGCCGCTTCTTTGAGAATTTCAGCGTCCAGTTTGCTGAGCACCCACCGCGGAAAAACTGACGTTTGCCCTCTGCCCATCGAAGACGGTGCCGATGGGTTGGAAAACTCAAACTGTATGTATCTGTGGTCTGATAGTGTTTCCACTCCATCGAGTACTCTCCAATTATGCACCATGTGTGCTACAGACGGACTGGCTAAAGAGAGATCTACAATAGACCCCCCCTGCTGTCGCACACACGTCTGCACTGCGCCTCTGTTGAGAAGGCACAGGCCGGTTTCCAATAGCCATTCCTCTACAAGTGCGCCTCGTGCATCCGTGGCAGGTGAACCCCAAGTCATAGATTTGGCATTAAAGTCCCCGAGAATAAGGACTGGAGAAGGACGATTTTGCTCAACTAAAGCACCAATATCGCTGAGGAAAGCCTCAAACTCAGCAAGAACCCTGTTTGGCGAGAAATAAACCCCCAGAATTAAAATTCCTTCAACCAAGGCTGCAGCACAGCAAGGACGCTGTGCAACAACTCTCAGAGGTGCCCTCGCCACTATGGCTACCAAGCTCTTTGTGTCCGCGAGCCAGAACTCACTGGGCGGTACGAAGTAGGGCTCGGAAATGACTGACACATCGATGGACCACTGCGCCATGCTCTGGACTAACAAATCCTGTGCTCTAGCGCAGTGGTTTAAATTGGCCTGCAAAAAATTAAGAGCCATTTTAGGTGGACATTGCTACCACTTTATCCGCTAGTGAAACAGCTAGCGATACAGAAGGGGACAACATTACTTGATCCCCCTTGCTTTTCTTTCTATTTATTTTTTTGGAGGCTGGCTCCTTACAAATTTTAGCACCTATTTTATGCGCAGCGGTTTTACCATCTGCAGCGCATATTGGGCAGTGAGGTAATGCACTACATTCCTTTGCTCGATGCCCCGTTTGACCGCACCTAAAACACGACCCGGAGCGATCTACCTCCTCTGCACAGAGAGCTGCGATGTGCCCGTTTCGCAAGCAACGAAAGCAGCGGCTTGGTCGAGTCTCAAGTAGCCGGGCTCGAACTGAAACCAGTCCAATCTGAAGCTCTGACCCCGACAATTTTTTGGCTGCGGAAATAGGACATCTCACCACCACCGAACCACCACTCATACCGTGCTCACGGATGGTTCCAGCCTTTACATTTTCGACTGGGCAGCCACCGATGCGAGCCACTGTTGCAGCAACCTCTTCAGAAGTCATGGAGTCGTCCAGGCCTGAAATGCGCAGATCCGCACTTTTGACAGGTCTGGAGACCTTTAGGACACCGGCACTGATCACATTGCGAATCTGTTCGGCTAAGGCATCAGCCTTCGGTCCACTTGCAGCCCCTGGCACCTGCAGAATACGCGCCCCAGTTGCTGCCTTCTTGAACTTTATTCCGAGGCCAGTGCCATCCACCTTTTGTCTGACCTCGGCCAACACAGATGCGTAAGTTATGCCTTGCAATTCTGCCGACGGTTGTAGCTGTAGAACTACAGCCGTCGACCTAGGTGTACGCAAACTTTTCTCTTTTTTAACTTTTGGCGTTTTAGGTTCTTTCTGCACCTTGGGCGCTTTCTTCGACTTTCTCCTGCTGACCGTTGACCAACCATCGCTGGCAGCACTGGTTGTCGCCACAGGCTCCGAGGTGGTGCATGGAGCTGCAACGACAGGAAGAAAGTCAGTTTTCTTGCCTTTGCCTTTGCCTTTGCTAGATTTTCCTGCACAAGGTTGAGCAGGAAGAAAAGCCGGTGATGGAACTGCCGGTGGGGATGCAACTCTTACTATTGTTGCCGCACGCTTTGCATCAGCAGCCAGTGGCGGCCGCAGACGCTTTTCAGGCAGCAATCTTTCTTCCAGACCTTCTAATCGCGCGCTTAGCATAGTCCCGACCTGGACCATCACGGCTCGAATAAGTTCTTCCTGAGCAAGAACACCAGTGACGGCAGTATTCGGAGGTGCAGGAGAAACCACTTTCGCTGTCGCTGGCGAAAGCTGAGCTCGGATATCAACCAAATCTCGGCGCAAGTCCGCCAGCTCTCCCTGTAGACGAGCATTTTCTGACTCCAATTTAGCGGTCTTGTTCTGCAGTGCAGCGGTCTCTTCTGTCACCGTCCATGTACCGAGAGTTTCGACGCCGTCTTTAATAGTTGATACTGCATCCATTAGAGCTCTCTGAAAAGTGCCCTTAAGATTACCGGACTTCGTGGCAACCCTCAGCACAACATCTAGACTTGTCGAGACAGCCTTAAGAATAGAGGACCTAGACTTGTCAGTTTCACATTTGCCCTCTTCTTCTAAATCCTTCGTCATTTGTGCCTTTGCGGCGCGAGCACCTTCGGCTGACTCGGCCAATTCATCTTCAGCCTTAAGGAATTTCTCCCTTCCCTTTTTGGCAGCAAGAAGTGCTTTGGCCTTTGCTAACCCGACATACTCACCAGTAGTTGGTGGTCGCCCTCTCCCTCTTTTCACAGTAGTGCCAACCTTCGGAGACGGCATATCTTCATCAGACGAAACCCGCTCAGAACCAGAGTTCTTTGCTGATCGCGACCTCTTCCTGAAGAGCTTGCTCCGCAAACTCTCCACACTCATCAAACTCGATGCGGTATCAGAACCTGATACTGCACCCACCTTTTCATCGTTATTATTTTTATTTTGGAAATTATTCATCATAACTAATCCCACGAGTATGGGGGAAATATAAAGTCCAGCCGAGCAGCGCCTTTACTCGACTAAGCGTATTACTCCAACAGGTTCCGCCGGTACTGTGGAGGTGCTCGCTAGCGACTGATATTCTCGTCAGCCATTCTTCCCCTCGCCACGTGTAAACGGTGACAACGGAAAGAAAATCTTCTCGTCACGAGCAAACTTAAGATTCGAGGAATTTTTTCAGTGGTTATCTTCCACGCGATCCGGCCAGTAAAGGCAAGACCCCCGTTCCCCTAAGGTCCCAGACCCTCGTTGGGGGTTACGGTATGACAGCGGTGACCAAATCAAGGCCATGTCCGGAGGCAGTGCGAGTGCACTCGGAACCCGCGTCCACGCTCAAGCAGCGTATCTACTACAAACAGAAAGACACTCTGCAATTGCGCCGCCCGAAAAGGGCTCTTCACTTTATCCAACGGTGACCGAAGTCATGTTCAGCCAGCAAAAAATACTGACCAACCCGCTGAACCACTCGCTTCCGCCTTTCCTTTTCAACCGAGAAGGTAAAAGAGAAGCGAGACAGATGCCCGCTGCCGCTACCCGGAATAAGTCCGAGACGCCAGCGGGCCGCGACTCTATCTAGTCGCCCACTATGCGGTGGTCTAGAGCGAACCAGACCCCGCCGTCTGACCCAGAAAAATGTGGGCCGACACTTCACCCGCCGCCGCTACTCGGAATAAGTCCAAGACGCCGGCGGGCCGCAACCAAACAAAATGGTCGCTCACTGCCGCGACAGCATCCAGTCAGCCGTTAAAACTGACCGGGACTGCCTAGGCTAATCGCGTCCTCTCATCGAAGAGCGACTTCGTTTTACTGGTGCCGTCCGCGCCGGGAAAAACCCGGTACCGCACATATCTGTGCGGCATTCCCTTATCCACGACCTAGGGACGCGCCCGGTAGGGGTCCAGTAACCCCCTACCCGCAGGAGACTCTTTCCTGCGGTTCACGGGAGCCTTTTGGCACCTGCTCCAAGGGTTATTTATAGACATATTGCCACAATAGCGTTTGGGCCTAGCGTACAATGAAAGATGACGTCATCAATACAAACGGTCTCATTATTCTCAAAATAGGATCCGAATCCCTAATCTGAACATTTTGAAGTCGAATTTTTATTTTGACAAAATGTTTAACAGGATTTTTTTTCCATCGGTTGCATTGTCGATCACATCCTAGGCCAGCTCCATAGTCAAGTAACATTCCTACAACCGTAAACGGTGATCGATTCACTGAAATGTATGGAAATGACTAGTTTAAGTTACGTATCTTAATCCTTAAACCACTGGGTTGATTACATACTTTAATTGGAATAAAATAGAAGCAATACTCTGGACACACGATAAAATACAAATACTTTTTCTGATACTTGTGTTATCTGTATTTTATAGTACAATAAAGAATTTAGAATTAAAACTCTCTTTTGTTGACAGTTATGCCAGAGGAAAAATGCAAGCTGGACGACAAAACATGCCTCATATCAGCCTTTCAGAAGATGGTGCCTGCTTTCATGACGGGACTGCCTGATGCTGACGTGGCTGTGTTAGATCCTATGGAGATGGATGACCTAAGCTTTGACCTTGCTGGTCTACAATTCACTTTGAAAGAGGGTCGCCTGAAGGGATTGAAGGGATCAGTTATCGACAATGTTGAGTAAGTATTTTAGATTGTATTTTCAATTAAACAGATTCTAAGGTGAATACTTGGGTAGTACTTGAAAATGTATCAATATCAAAATGTTTTAATTTCTAGTAACTTTAAAATTGGTTCCAAAGTGCACCGGCAAGAAACTCTTTAAAAAATATGTTTTACAATGAATCATGTACAAATTGATTAATTGTAATAGTTTTATGGTTTTATAATGGTTTATCTGTTAATGTAGATAACCAAACAACAATAAGGGTTCTAATCCATTTTTTTAATCCAGCGCTATTGTATTCTGAACAAACCTACTCGATACGTTCTTTAAATATAAATATTTAAAGTTTATTAAATATCTATTGCAGATGGGATACGAAAAAAAACACTTTGGCAGTTGATTTCCACATGGATGCTTTCGTGAAAGGCCACTACACTGCCGGTGGACGCATTCTTATCCTACCTATAACTGGTGACGGTCAGTTCAAACTGAAACTGAGTAAGTGGCTTTTGATTTTTTTTATACAGCGTGTTACAAAAACCCTGTCCGATCCCTGAGGGTATTGTTCGGTATCATACTGCAAATACATATACGTAACCATTAAATGGATTGGAGATATTTTTTTTTCCCATTTGAAAATAATTAAATCAAAATAAAAACTGATCCAAGGCAACAGCAACACTGACCGCTCCTCAAAGTTCACGTACTTACTACCTGCAGCTTTGTGTCAAAGAAGCCGCCTATGCGAGACGGTTTATGAACTGTACCACGCATACGCCTTTATTGAATCGGAGAGGGGTTTTGTTACATGTTGTATATACCATATCACTAAATTATTTTCGTCTAAACAGATTCTATCGTGGTTTATTTTAATTTTGGTTCCCGACCTTTCAACGCCTTTGCAGGTGTCATAGACTTCCCTTGACTATGACACTTGCAAAGGCAGTTTAAAAGTACTTTCAATTCAATGTCTACGAACTCGCGTAAACCTCTGTAAGAATTATTTACATTTAAATAAATATGGATAATGTCATATACATTGCTCCAAATCCAAAGTAAATAGCTAAAACACTTGTTTTACGGGATCAGACAACATTTGTACCACAAACACCTAAACCTGACAATGTACAAATCTGTTATTTTCTACATTGACCCATCCGGTGATCGAACCGGGACCTCAGAGCTGGTGACACCTTGAAAACCGGTGTGTACGCCACTCGACATAATACATACATTATTTATTAATTAATATTGCCTTTACAGAACATCTACAAATCAAGCTTTACATCAATTACGATATGGTGAAGGACGCTGAAGGCAAGGACCATATCAAACCAAAGAAATACCACTTCGACTTCGAAGTAAAAGATGGTGCTCATTACTACTTGGGCAATTTGTTCAATGGAAACAAGCAGCTAAGTAAGTACTGCTCTTATTGGCCGGATGAGGCCTACCAATGTTGAAACAAATGCCAAACTAAAATGATTTTAATAAAATTACGTCAAACACAACGCAAACTCACGCATCTACTGCTTGCGAACACAGCCAGTGTAACTCGGCCGAAACGTCAAGCCTTAAAAGGTAAATTTATGCATGAGGTTGACGAGTTGAGTTGTGACGTAATTTTATTAAAATCATGCAACGCAATAGTTTAAAAGTTAGTAAAACTATTTGGTTGGTAATCATCATATTCGCAATACCTCTCCGTAAATATGTAGTACCCTAGTACCCTACAACTGCAACTCATTCTATGTTTAGTAGTAACATACTAAAGAGACTATTATTGTGGATACCACTAATTATCTAAAATGTTAACTAGTATTAGGTTCCTCGTATTTCATAAAAAATAGATTCTATGTAAAATACTGGATAAGGCCTAGGAAGTCAGGTAAAAAAAATGTGTATCAGTGAAAAAAGAGATAGTGATTATAATATAGTTAGCATGCAAGCTCTATATTGTAAAACATTGAAGACTTAAAAATTCGCTGAAAATTTTAGTTCAGTTTAATTGTTTGGACTAATATAATTGTATGTACGTGAATTATTGTTACTAAATATTAGTTTTATTTCAGGTGACACTATGCTAGCTTTCTTAAACGAAAACTGGAATCAAATTACGACTGAATTTGGCAGACCTGTGATGGACGTAGCAGCGAACATTATCTATAAGAATGTCATCAAATATTTCGAAAAGATGGCCATTCAGGATATTGCTATTATTTAAAACCCAGTAGTTTTACTTATAATTGAATTATTAGTGTTTTAGCTTGTGATGCCTAATTAAATTAAATTATTAGATATTAAAATATATTTTTTTTAATATATTTTAGGTATCCATTCCTTGATAATTATATACATATACCTACTACATTCACCTACAGCTATTACTACCTAACTCTTTTATGAGGTATTTATATACTACGGTAGGTATACACAATATTTAATCAGGATTTCGCCACTGAAACTTACCGTTCAATATTTAGTTAAGGATCTCCAAAAAACATAAATCTTAATTCAAATTATTATTCTTTAAACAAGTGATAAAAAAAATGGTTAAATTCAAAGACTCCTAAATAATGTAAAGCACTGAATATTATGTAAGCTGTCACTCGTATTTCTTCGTCATTTTTTGTAATAGAACCTTTTTAGTGGCACCTGAAAACCCCATTTGTCCGCTTCATGAATATTTTATTACGACAAATCGGACTACGAGTAAAATGAAATCTGTGGGCAAACTCCTTTTTCATTACGTAGGAATAAGTAAATCTGATTTTTTAAAATGATGTAGCAATAATATTGATGTAGATTGTACAGTGTAGATGTAGGTGTAGATTGAACAGTGGTTCCGCAATTTATTTGTTGGCAGACGCTTTAGACATTTTTTGAGTGTTTGCGGAAACAATAATTACAGATAACGGTACGACGGTATTGTACATAACAAATAAGTTTAAAGTCATGTATTTTCGATCACATTTTTCACAATATGGAACATGACCAACTCGATGTGATTGTTTAATTTTGTTAGGGAATTTCAAAGACCACCTTTTGGATTCATCGTCTGTCTAACTCGAAGTGTTATAATATTTTATTATCAGCGGTCATATATTATTACGAAAGATTTTATCTTAATCAGATTTGAAAAAGTGGTTTTACTTTAGTTTGACCCAAACAAACATACTGTATAGTAGGTGTCATTGGTAAATACATTACAAGCTACAAAATATCGAATAAAATTGTGCTTAGTTAACCCGCAATCAATTTGTATTAATAGCAATACAATCATGACGTGTTCATGATTAAATAAAAGAACTAAATAAATCTATACATAATATAAAATTACAAAGGTGAAGAGTTTGTTTGAACGCTCTAATCACAGGAACTACTGAGCTAATTTAGAAAAATCTTTCAGTTTTAGACAGCCTATTTAATAAGGCTTTAGGCTACATCTTGGTACGATATACGACGCCCACGCGGGCGGAGCCGCGAGTAAAAGCTAGTTTGTAAATAAAAGTAACTTAAGCCCAACATGGCTAAGATTATTTTGAAGATAGTCAAAACAAAATTGAATTATCAAAATCACTTGTACCCAGTCAACCTTTGTATACAACAACAAATCAATAGGAAAGTGACTTCCAACCAATGAATGTACAATAAAAAAAATACATATCAATCACTCGCTCAGTCCATAAATCCTTCAATTTACCTCCAATTTACTCCATTGTCCATAACGGTGGGTCAATCAAGGGTCTGACATTTAACATGGGTATCCTCCCAATGTTTTAATTATTTTTATATCCGGAGGGTTAACACTATTGGAGATTGAAATACTCGTTAACTGTCCCAAACATTGTGATTGATTGTGTCGCTTGTAACGTACGTATTTCTGACACTTAACTACCCTTTTACTGATAGGGTTTCATTTATCTGTTTTTTTACGAATGTGGTTGACTAAATATAGGTACGTACAATTTCATTGATCAGCCATTCCGAAAAAAATATATTTTTGGAAACCATCTACTTCGGGGACAAGCTCATACTCCCTCGGGAAACCTCTGCCTCGGGAAACCTCTGCCTCGGGAACTCTCTCCCTCGGAAAACCTCTCTCTCTCGGGAACATACTCCCTCAGACACCCTCTGCCTCAGGAACTCTCTCCCCCGAGAAAATGCTACCTCTAGAACATACTCCCTGGAGAACCCTCTCGGTAACTCTCTTGGGAACATGCTCTGTACATACTTTCCTACAAGTGGCATTAAAATGCGGAATGAACTGTTAATAATGGAAAATTCCAATTCATTTGTTTATTACCGAACAGAGTTAAAGTACAAGGTTGTTTATCCACGACAGCCAATTAACAGGAAGCCAAAGATAGTACGCACGTCATCTGGCAGACGGTCCTTTGAATTAAAGCCGATTGCCACATTACTGCTAACAAGTGAGTTTTGTATAAAAACTAATTAGAAATATCTATAAGGTGTAGTAAGGTGGTGTGAGGTTTTGTTCGCTAACTAAATTCCTTAAAGAACTAGGAGACCTTACAAGGGACTCTAAATATTATGATTCATTAAAACAATATAATTTTTTGTATTGGATTAGAATTGGCTGGTCCAAATCTAAGCGTTTTTGGGAGTGATATTAAATTTTCCAGGTGGATACGATGAAGAAACGCTACATTGAATTGAGTTCTCACAAGGGTATTGAGATTGTGTAATGCTCGTATAATATTTCGTGAGCGATTTATAACGTCAGTTTATATAGCGACCTTTTCAGCCCTTTTGGTGTTTATATAATTTTTTTCGGACATGCTCATTGGGACTGCAGTATTAATATTTTATTTTGACGCAGTTGGTGTATACGGCAGTCGCCTTACAATGCCGGCGTTAATTTTTTATTCTTGCCCTCCCGAGTTTGCCCGAGTTTTGATATTAAATTATGAAATTTATTATCTTTTCTTTGCTTTTGGTGGAGACATTGTTTGTGTTTTAAATTTAAAATTTTGCGGCAGACTCTTTAAGCTGTCCGAGTGAAGCAAGGTATGGTTTAGGAAGCGCATATGTCGTGCTTGTTCTGTTGCTGCAGACAATTCTCGCTTTTTTGTGTAGGTACATATGCCTAGCCCCACAAGCTCTTTTTCACCAGGTCTGTGAACAGATCATTATCATCATTAGGTAATAATAGTATATTTTTTTCTGTCTTCCTCAGTTTCAAATTCGTAGAGAATGTAACATTTTAAATCAATCTTGATTTACATAAAATATAATAGAATTGTCGGTTTTCATCTCAGTAGATACCAACCAAGTTAAGATAATTAACTGTGTACACAATATTGAGATGATAACAACTGATACTCGTTATTATTCCAGTCACCGTTTATAAACCAGGCTCGCAGGTACATGAAGTAAATAAAATCAGCAGTCAAAATAAAACAGAGATCCAAATATTTACTTTGAAACAATTGTGTACGCAAATTGATTGCGAACTTGGTGAAATAAGGACTAAAATTGCGGGGTAGTAACCATGGATGCTGCGCACCGTAACCGAAACCATCAGATATCCGAAACCGTAACCGAATCCGCTAATAATTTCGTATGAAGGTAGAGTTTCATTATGACGTTCTGACATGTTTGTTGGCCAAGCTGACATATGAAATAACATGTCGTGTAATAATGTAATAAAAAAATATGGTATGTCAGCTGACAACATATGGAATAACAGCATAAAATAGGTTTAGGTACTAGATTCGGTGAACCCGTTTGACCGCCCGAATATTGTAATCTGAACCGCAAATTGATAAAGAACAAAATTAAATAAATTAAAACTTGTAAACATTAAATAATTATTTTATTTTACTGCCATCATGATTAAACTTTAAAAGTAAGGTAACTTAATAATTCGAACCGAGCATCCGTAAATACGCTTACCGATACATTGACAGTTTGATCACAGTAAGTACACGAGCGTACTTACTTAATGCGTTCTTAAAGCTTTTTGCAAGACTTTGTTTGGATTTCTCCATCTAGAAAGGTAAATTATCAAAGCGAAGCGGCGGTAGCCTAATATCTAGGGTACCGGACTTGCGATCATGTGGTTGCTGCCGGCTCAAATTCCATGAGTTAATTACAAATGTATAGTTTTCAGACTTTTTCCTGTACTTGAATTATGAGACTATATTACTTGCCTTTCAAATTTCTTGCGGTATAAACTGTAAAATAATTTATTAAATTCAACTTAGAATTTTGATTGTTTCACAGCTAGAGACAGTAGTCTTAAATGTATAGTTTGATTTCAACTCGATACCTTCATGCGTTCCCGAGATTATTGTTCTTGACAGACAGACAGATAGATGCATGGATGCATAGACAGATGGACAACAACAAAGTAATCCTACGACTAATAAGGCATTTTAAGCATAAAATACACACGGCTTTCACATTAATTAAAAATAGCTGTTTCTGAAGCTATTGGAAAATCCAGAATAATTTCACAACCGAAACCAATTCTTCATATCCGAATCCAAAATTTCATATTCCCATCCCTATTTGAAACCATTGGGCAATAAGGTGTACGTCTCATCATATACCCGTATTCGAGCGATGGAACGGACGTTGATTAATGCTCACCCTACCTTGAAAGCTGTGTGTAATTAGCCCGAGATAACGTTTTATCGGGGACAACTATCAGCAACTGAATTCAGAGGATTGTATTAATAGATTAAGTTTACTCATTTATGTTAATAGTGTGTTCATTTGTGTTCAGTGATCTCTGACTGTCATTTGAATTGTTGTTGGAAATTGACATATTTTGATGACATATTGGTATAATAAACAAGAGTATGGAGTTAACAATGTTGTGGTGACCTAACAGTTCAATGAACGGATTTTATGTATAGGTTGCAGATTCGATCCCACTATAGACAAGCAAACCAATGAGACTTTTTGAAGTTAACACGAGAATTACAATGAGTTTGTAAAAACTAAATTTCCACATAATAATCTATTTGTTTTAAATAGTTGTAATGTTTTACTTTAAGTTCATTTATCATAAAGTCCAAGGCAGATCTGAGGAGACGGCACAAAGTACACAATATTTTTTTGTAATAATTATAATACGGCGGTATTATAAAGCGGCCTTAGTCGCATGGCTAGGGCATCGGACTTGCGATAATGTGGTCGCGGGTTCGAATACCACCCATAGCACTACAGACAAGAACACACTCGTAACACAAGCATATATTTAGCTTAGCACGAGGGGTTAACAAGAATACCAGTAATTAGTGTACATAGTAAGCTTTTAAAGCATACTGGCCTACAACCTCCCACTGCCTATTTAAGAACGCAATTTCTTTTTTTATCAAAGATTTAATACACTATGATTACTCTGGTCGAGACAATAGTAAAAAAAAAATGGTTCAACACAATATGATAACATATTATTTCTAACTTATCTGCATCCGTACATTTCCTTTTTCTAGTTATTTTTCTTTTACTATACTATAATATATTAGTAATTTTGTATTTGACGCGCTATATCCCAGTAATATTAAAGCAACAAAAGCAACAATGTGGAAACGCATGAAGAATAATCGAGGCCAGGCTCGTTAAGAAAAAGAAAAAGAAAACTAAAGAACATTGTTTGTGGTATTGTCTATGTACATAACTAATTGTATCATAAGTTGCTGGGCAATTAAGTAAACGTAATAAAGTACAGTAACTCTTAGTGTTCCCTTGAGATGTAGAATGACTAGTGAATTGGAGAAAACTTTAGGTAACGAAGGTTTTGACTAACTTTGGACCTGAAATTACGCTCTAGTTGGTACTTACCTACCTAATAACGAAAATAGTGATTAGAGTAAAAGCTGTAATGCGAAACTTTTCTTTTATAAGTAGGAGGCGCCCGCGACTCCACCCGAGATAAATAAAATGAGTCGTTGCTGAGTATAAATACTGTAATTTATAATTGATCTTGAATATTAATATAAGGGATGATATAATAATAATAACGTACTACAGGTATGTCCCCGACCCAGTTCTCGAAAATGGTCGTGACTATTGTAGCCAATAAGCCTGATATAGTAGTGATAGATCGATCGGAGCGCCGGGCAATTATTGTTGATATCACTATCCCTCATGACGAGAACCTCGTGAAAGCCGAAAAAGAAAAACAGATTAAATATTTCGACTTGGCGCATCAGGAACAACTTTAGCGCACTTTGGTTCCTACAAACAAAGGGCTATCGATAGATGGCGCTGACCGAAATAGTCCAAAAATGCAAAGGAATTTATGAGGCATTTATGATGTTTTTGTAGTAGCTATACCAAATCCTCTCCCGGAAATTTCGTTTGTAATATTTAATTTTGTGCTAACTACATTCACTTGCTCTCTAGGGAACTCTTTAGAATGTTTATTACACCAGTAGATATAGATATTATACCGGTTCCAGTTAACGACTAAAAGTTACACGTGCAAAAAAAATATGTCCCGGGTCCACTTACTAATGAGCACACGTGTTATCTGTAGGGACCTTAAACTCAGGCAAAGGTCTTTTGTGTTTGCATAATAAATTCAGATTTAAAAATGTTGTGGCTTGATTATAAAGTGAAAATATAAGCTTAAGTGCTACTATTGTACGATTGAGCATAGCGTATGACTACAGCCTATACCGTCCCACACAACGTTTTAGGTAAGTTTTATTAAGTATAAAGTATATTTTTTTTAATTAATACAAAAAGAAATGGTGAAAAGCCGGGACTTAAGAGTTTCTTTAAAGCTTTTGAAGTTATGAAAATGTATAAGTAAATCAGAATTAAAAAAAATGTGTGTGTTAAATAATGCGACAGGATTGAATCCATAGTGAACTTTTATTACGAGAAACGCAAAGTAAATAACGTTAAGACAATCTGAATTGTTAATATTTTGTTTGTAAAATTGAACATTTTCAAGTTTGCTAAATTGATTCGTTAGAAAGACAAATAAGAATTGAAATTAGCTATGCCAATAGAACGATGGCTATTTCATTTGCATGCTTTATTATGTTAAAATTAATTACTTTGATAAAGTATTTAAGCTTTCTTATTGTTTGCTCAAGTGTTGTTTTATTGTTATTTAAATATAGTTTGTGATATTTTAGTGCTATTAAAATGAACATTTTAGTGAATAATTACAGTGAATTTAACTACTATGTGATTTCATTCTTCCTGGTATCGGTTCCCTCATTACTGAGGGTCGTGGTCAGAATTCGGGAATTGTTTTTGGTGCGTGATGCGACGCCAGTTATTCCTATCTGCCGCCGAGTGTAAGCTTCGTGGGTGGTGGTTCCAAGAACAGCGCAGATCTGGTCAGAACACGTTCGGAATCTTCCTCTTGGTAGCCTTGTTATTAGCACAGTAGATAATTCCAATAGATTATGATAAAACTCGTTTTAAATTATGCATATTCATAAATTAACTTTTAGAACCTACAGGTATTGTTGCTACATTATAAAAACCCAATCCGATCTTTGTGGGGTTGAGAAATGTCGATTGGGGTGAAAAGATGTAAACAGCATTTTGGCTAGGTCTTCCTATTAACTTACCTACTTATATCTTAATAGGGTTTTTAAACAATAATAATATAATAATTAGGTATATAAAAATTGTTTACTAGATTCAACATTTGATCACAATATAACAATTAATCTGATTGTGTAATCCCTCGTTTGACTTCCATAGATTCGGTGCTCCGAAGATAAGGGCTGCTTATTTGCATAAAACAATTATTAATTATGTCTCATGGGAGGCAACTATTACGTTAGAATACCAAACATAGGTACTATATTGCATACGATATTCTACGGATTGTTATGCAAATTTTATTAATTAAGGTGACGTATGAAGTTACGCCATTTTGACTAGGACCTAGTTTTACTTGGCCATAAGTTAGTTGGATTATCGGTGTGTCACGTACAGCTGTACTTAGAAATGTTAAACCATTTAAGCGTTGGTGCGTTCTTAATTAATAGTCTTATGTGAAACGGCACGTTTTTTAGATTAATGAAATAACATAAAAAAAGCAAACAAGGGTTTTGTCTTAAGTTCTAAAATTGCTTAACACTGGTATATTTACTAAAAAAAATGACTTATAATAACATAAAATTCAAAGGAAACAATTCAAACTATATACAATTTAAACCTATTAAAACTTAAAACTAAACTAAACTAAAAACTTATAGGATAAATAAAACTAAACTAATCTATAAAAAGTAGACTTGTTAACATTATTGTTGTCATTATTAAGTAAAATGGATTACAAAATAAAGTCTAACAAGCATCAAACAATTCATCAGTTCTTTGTTATAATTGAAAAGTGTTATCTGCAATGATTTATTTTGATGAAAGTGTGTTTCATACCATGATTTGTATGTACAAATAGCAAACTAGATAAATACACAGAGCACACAATCAAAGCTATCGATAACACAAGCATGTAAACGTAAAATTATATTCCCGTTACTTACATACATACGACAACCTCCGTGGTCGAGTGGCGTATACACCGGTTTTCAAGGTGTCGCCAGCTCTGAGGTCCCGGGTTCGATCCCCGGACGGGTCAATGTAGAAAAACACTTTTCTACATTGTCTCGGGTCTGGGTGTTTGTGGTACCTTCGTTGTCTCTGATTCCATAACACAAGTGCTTTAGCTACTTACTTTGGATTCGGAGCAATGTATGTGATGTTGTCCACATTTATTTAAAAAAAAAAAAAAAATTTTGGTTGTTAGGGTGCCCTGTATAACTATCTAGTTTGCTGTGTATACATAAATTGTTAAATGCAAATAACACATTCACCTTTATTTTTTAGCCGACTTCATTACATTTGTTATTCCATGTTACATAATTTAGGAAAATAAATAGATACATCCAAATAATTTTTGGGAATTTCTTTAAAAATGTAGTAGTATTTCTCCCTATACTAAAGTAGAACATGAAAGCAAATACATAAATTGATGTTACAAAGTGGGAACCGTTCCCATAACTCAATCAATTTGTACCCGGAACTCCTAACCGAACGACCGACACTTTCTGTCAAAGAGAATTTATCATTTAACTATTTTTAACATTAATTACCATTATGAATGCCAACTAGAATCCGCGAAATTAATATTCAACCGAAATACGGACAGTTCAATTTTAAACTCTTTCAACTTTAGCCATTATTCATGGAGGCACCATGTTTCAAACTCGGCTTGTCGGTTTTCCATACAAAAAAGTTCCCCGAAAATACGAGCTGTGTAATAAGAGAATTGTAAAATGAATGATGAAAACCGTATCAAATATTTTTTTATGTTTCAAGTTCAGTCTAGCGAATGTGCATTTTTGAAGTCCTTTGTTTTGTGCTGCAATATTTAAATGCAAGGCATTCGCGAAAAAAAAGATTTAAATGACTAACTTTTAAACTATCGCGTTGCATGATTATAAATAAATTACGTCACTGGAATTAACGCGAACTCATGCATTTACCTTTTAAGGCTTGACGTTTCGGCCGTTTTTTTTTTTATTATTTGTAAATTTCATTGATAGGTCGTAAACTACAAGGGAATGAGCGTTATCCATGTGTATAAATAAAATCTACGTACATTGATACAACAGGCATGATATCATACCTATATAATTTATTTATTTGATAGTTAAACGATGTTAAACAGTGATCCCAAAACTGATTTTGTTTTTAGTCCTATGGAAAGAGTTGTACACAATGTTGAGTACAATTCAAAAATCATTCATTCAAACTAAGCTACTAAGTATGTAGGACTTTTCGAACGCCAAATATTCAACATTGATAGCACCCTTAGAGGTATTGACCTACAATATCCCTTCAAGAGGTATTTATTGAGTTTATTCTTAATTCTATTAATAACTTCAGGCAATGCCGTTTAATTCTCCAGGGATTTTGCCATAACTAAATTAATTATTCTACTACTACTACTACTAAGTAGTTACCAGAAATAAATGTGTTCATTTTTAAAACGACACGTTGTTATGATTTGGTACTGTAATAATATTTTCATTTCCGACCGTCACTTTATTAAGTGACGGGTTCAAGGACCAAACCCTTTTTTTGTTATAAAATATCGTTGGTCTATAAATGTTTAACAGTCAGATGAGATTAACATTATAAGTATAACATATATTTAAAAAATATGTTTTGTAGATACCACGAGCTTCATTCTTTCTCAATGGACTGGTCAGTCAAATGAAATCAATCAACTCAGCCCCTGCGCTATCGCGGTCCACTGCTGGAGCTAGGCCTCTTCCAGTTTACGCCTCAACACTGCTTAGTATTGGCTCTAGATTCAAATACCTTATTTTTATAAAGAAACTAACTGAAAAAGTTCAAGGTCAAGCTTTGTCTATGCTGTGAAAAGCGACCTTCAAAACATTTTTTTTAATCATTTATTCTATTTATCTATGCCATACACTGTTGAACAAAGGCCTCCAAAAATCGCCAACCATTCCTCTCTAACCACGCAACACGATATCCAGTGACTATCAGGCAATTTTTTTCAATCACACGTCCATCGCGCCACAGTACGTTTAAATATAAAATGTATGTTGAATTAAATTAAACAACATTTTCTGACAATAATAAAAGTTAATTACATAAAATGTGCTGAATTTCTTGAATCATAATGATCCTCTTTATTATGTATCAGTTTCAAGTATAGAATCCTTGTAAGTAAATGTATGGGATTACTTCTACCACGTAATATGTTACTACGATTAGCCAATTACCGGCAAATGAACTGTCGGAATCCAATAACGTAATTATATCAATTTACATAATTTATATGAAGTGTAAGACTTCAGATATCTTAATTGGTATTATTTTGTAAGACTATTAGATGACTGTGTATGAAAATGAAAACTTATTTTTAAAACTAATATTATTTCAAAAATACTTACATAAAGTGCTTTCAGAATTGTGGTGCACTGCTATGTGAAAATAAAATAAAGTTAAAGTCGACAAGATGGATTACATAATCTAATAAAAAAAATGGAGTTGTATTTTAATAAATGCTATTGATATAATTCTATTCAGGATTCATTTAAAAGGACTGCGTATATTCAACGAGGTAATCAGGTCCATAAAACTGATTAGCTTTTCCCAAGGAACATAGGTCGAAATCTTAAAATTGAAAATCATCTTTGTATGAAAAATTCATTTTCTATTTTAAGAATTCGACCTATGTTCCTTATGGGGGTTACCTCGTTGATATACGCTCTCCTTTTAAAATTAAATTAATCCTGTTATATATCAATAGCGTATTTATTGCTGAAATTTGTATTAAAATCCTTTGCGTAGCTTAAAAGCGTTTAAAGTATCTTAGTTTATTGGTTTCTGAGGTCTACGCTAATTTAAGACATTGAAATAAAACCTTACCTTTAAATGGATTACTTTTAAAAATCAAATTAAACCGCGATAGAATCCGTTTAAAAGTGTTTTTATTTCAGTATCTTAGTTTCTAATAAGTATCATGTTTTTTTATTCTTTTTTGTTTTGGTTTATTCGTATTCATTACGTTAATATAGAATGGGTGAAGTAGCGAGTCGGCCCCAACACGAGTATTATTAATTACTTAATGGAGCCGCCTCATTCTACATTGATGTGACGATTTTGGAACAATAAACAATTTGAATTTGTACAGACACGGGGAAGGGAAGGGGAACGACCTTGTTATAATCTATGAAAAGACATACCTATTAACATTTATTAATGAAACGAGATACCTATGAGAAACTGCGGTAGTTTATTTTTTAATTTGATTTTAGGTCCATCTTGAATCACTGCATCAATATTTTAAATTTGATTGCCTATGCGGTCGAACCACGTGTCCATAACCATTTATTTACATTGGATGAGGCAAGCTATGTTTTATGAGGTAACTAAGAGGACTGTTACTGTATGTTATCGATTTGAATTTAATAGAAAAAGTCAGAAGTTTTTACTCGGAAACTCACATTTCGTTCCTTGCAAATTTTATACAGAGTTTTCGTGTATAAAATCGTAATTTTATATCATAATACAGATTAATTTTCTGGAAAATGGAATATTGTTTTATAAGTAGAAAAATTGTAAAGAAACGTGGCTTGTTACACGAAAACCTTGCGCAGTTCCACTTAAGATCCACACCTTGATATATCGCCCTTGATCTTAGCACTTACAACAAAGAATCGTTTTCTATAGGGCTATTGTTTTGAAGAACCTATTCAGGGTTGACCTTGAAAAAAGCTAACAAACTCTTTGTGATCATTTTTATTTCATGCCATTACATCATCATCTGCCTAGCCATTTCCCATGCTATGTTGGGGTCAGCTTCCAGTCTTACCGGATTAAGCTGAAAGCCGTAGCGACTGCCTATAATCTGACCTCCACAACTCATTGGTAATACAGTATTCCATAGTAGGACTGGTTGTCAGAATTGTAATGACTTAACGACGTTCAAAGATCACTGTATGACAGTTTGGATCAACAGCGTAAGGTGCTTTCCGAGGCGTGGACGGTCTCCATATGTTTCCCAATGGTCACCCATCCACGGACTAACCGCGACGAGCGCGGCTTAACCTTTAGTATCGGTCAAACCTCTGCATCCCCTCCCCTAAACGTATAGAATAGCAATTGTAGCACCACGCTGTGACTTCTATAGTTCAAAATCGATTCATGCCGGTCATGATTGTTTAACATTTTGTGAATCTATTGACAGATAAGTAGCATTTTACCTTTACTGTAGGTATAATTTTATGGTGGTTTTGTTTAAGTATTGGTTAACTGTTATGGTGTACTATGATGACTAAATAAATAGAAATAGCTAGAAGACTGCATACCATGGCCTGTGCCATAGACCTTTTCACTCGGCTCCTAAACGTTAGTTACCAAGAATTATAATTTTTTTTTTCATCAGACTAAACGTTTAAACATCCAATATTTTAAAATTAAGGTTTTGTCTGACATTACTATGCAATGTCTGAGAATGTCTTTTAAGTTTCTCTAAAGGTTTAAGCAAAGATTAAAGCGTCTCTTGCAAATAAGTTACATTCATAAGAAGGTTTGTAATTTTACAAGAAATTCTTAATATTATTTCTGCTTTGATAGTGCGTTAACCTTTTTATTTATTAATCAAAGTGTACATATTGGTTTTATATACGTTCTTCTTAAATATAGTATTACTGAAATATAAATGAGGTATTTACCTACTTATACTCATAAACAATGGTGACCAACAATACACAATATCAAGTGGCAAAAAACAATAGACTCGTTTATGTTAATAATTATTATCTAAATCCATCAAAGATTGAATTATAAAACCCATTTTGTATTTATATTTATTACTATTTTGTCAAATTGTTTATTGGCAACATTAACCATTTTTGTATGTTAATTACTATTTTTGTCGTATTTTTAATTGGCAACAAACCAAAATAAACTAATCATAAAGTTCTATTGACTATTTTAAAGTAAGTACGTTAAGATCATAAAAAAGACATTAATACCTACGTCTAATTCTCCCTTAAGAGAGTACTCTCCCTTTTTTTTTTTTGAATGTGATATCTTAACAAAAATATTTATTTAAAAAATACTCTTACTAAACTGTATTAATTAAAAAAACTTAAACTAAAAAATAGCATCAAAAAACTATTCCACATTCTCCCTTTGTATAATTGACGACAGTAACTAAATCGACGTCACGAAGTCAATGTAATTTAGCTACGCTTAAAAAAGCCTATGCTCAAATTAAGAAAGCCTATTTTCAAATATTTTCACTACGTTAATTATTCTCAATTTCCAACAGATACGAACTTAAATAAAAATGATTACAAAAACAAAAGCTGAACAGTGCTTAAACGATTCCGTAACTGGTACTTAAAAGTGCTTATAATCTGTAAACTTGAACAACGGAGATAGAGATATCTTAAAACAAGGTTCGTAATCAGCTTAGCGCAAGCACTATTGGACTTATCTTCACGGCAGCGGGTGGCTCTCCGCAGGGACCGTCAAATATTTCACATTTTCAGCTTCAGTACCATTCAGTCGTCACTGAAACGTCGCGAGGGTAGGACGTCGGCGCGGCCCGGGAGTATCGCTCACACTCCGCTCGGAAAAATATCTCGAAAATTGAAATCCGAAGTTTAACGAACACACTTGCTTCGTAAACACTTTTATGTGGTTTTAATTCAAAGTGGACTCCGAACTTTCCCTTATTTGATTTTAGGACAAAATTTTTGTGTTTCTAAAGTGATGGTGCAGAGTTATATACGTTGACTATGTTGAAAGATCAGAGTGGTAAGTGGGAAAAGCAATTAACGTAGTGACTACGACGACACTGGGTTTTACACTTCGAAAACCAAAGTATTTTTTATTTTTTGAACCGACTCAACGCAATCTAGCTTTCGAGTTCACGCCCTTTTACAGTCCTTTTAAAAAGGGCTGTCACCGTTTCTAAAATAGAGTACAAAATACATTGAACGTAGAAAAACGAATTGCTTTGTCAAAATAGGACGATTCGTGTTAAGTTCAGGGAAGATAACGAAATAAAACTTTCATCCAAGTTTGTCCGAAGGGTTCTGTTCGCTTGAGTGATTCGTCAACGTAACAAAGTGGAACCCGAGATTGACAGAAAAGAAATTTTTGGACTAATTTTTCACTTTAATCACAATGGAAGCGTTTGCCAGCGAGGGGTTTAATTCTTTTTTTTTTGTCATCTCGACTCAAGTAATAAAATTAACAACCCTATTCTTTTGACGGATCGAGAATTTGAGAATTCAAATGGTTTGATTAAATGTTTTTAGTAACATTATTTTTTAGAATGACTTTTTATTTAAACGTTTATTCTGACATCTATTTAATTACTTTTAAAAACGTTTGTAAAGATAGACACTGTGCCAACCACTTAACTGCACGACAAGAGAAGCGATAAAAGCCGCATAACTTATTTAGTTTCGATCGAATTGACCAGAAAGCCCGAAGAACCGAGGGGAAAAATCTTTTGAAAATGTTATTAGCCACCAAATTTAACAAATGATAAAAAGTGAGATATCCATAAATGAAATCCATGACTTCGTTATAACAACACTTAATATTTCTTACTGCCGTATAATTGGTTTAACTTTTCTTCGGCGCTTGCCACTCGCCTTGAAAGGTCTTCGTAAAGCAATTTTCCGTTTCGAAATATCGTGAAATATTTTCCTGAGACAATAGCTGAGTTACACTTAAACCTTATTGGGCTTCCACAAATAATACTGGTTCGATGTTTGTATTTTTGTAGGGTACTTAATAAGAACACAATATACGATGAAATTTAAATCTTGCCAATTGATTTAAGCAGTCTGGAGTATACGTTTCGGTAAATAAATTATAAATGGAGCTTAGAACGTAATAAATGTCTTAATGAAAAGAAGATTTCTCTCGAATTTTATGTAGGTATTAAATTTTTATATTTATTAATATTTCCCATAGCATACAAATTACTTATCTTTTATATTTTTTTTTGCGTTATCATTACAAAATATAACTAGTTTCTGCCCGCAACTTCGTCTGCTTAGCTTAGCTCGTAAAAAAAAAACAATTTTCCCTCGGGAACAACTTAAGGAATCGGGATAAAAGGTAGCCTATGTTCTTTTCCGTGTCAAAGGCTACATGCATTCCAAATTTCATCCAAATCGTTCTGCCGTTTTTGCGTTATTGAGTAACGAACATCCAACCAACCAAAAATCCACAATTTCACATTTATAATATTAGTAGGATTAATATCCGTTACATCATCCGTATTAGGAATATCAAAACAAAACTAAAAAGATTGTTCTATGTGGTAAGAGCACTACGTTTTATTCCTTACTGTATAATACAAGAGTTAGGGTATAAGAAAAGTATCAACAAATACAGAAAATTACAAAAGGGGACTTATGGTGGAATACTGAAAAGTCAATCAGTCTTATGCTGTATCTGTCATTTTAATTCACTATAATGTCATTCAGTATTCAGAGGCTGTGAATTGCGTAGGTTCATAAACCAATTGTAACATAATGATGATCTTTTGAAATCTTAACTATTAATTCTTTATTGTCACTACATAATATAAAACAAAGACGCTTCCCACTGTCTGTCCCGATGCTTAGATCTTAAAAACTACGCAATCGATTTTGATGCGGTTATTTAATAGATAGAGTGCTCTTGAATAGCAAGGTTTATATGTATTTTATACGAATACTTACACGCGAGATGGATTTAGAGAATATACGCGAATACGCGGGTCCGCTTGTACCCTGTAAAATACAGAAAATAAAAAGATCAGAAAATGTTAGTACACAGGCGAGCTTAACTCAGAATTGAGTTCTCTTACAGGAAACTTTTAAACGACCCTATCTTTTAAAAGTACATACTTGATGTTTACATGTAGTTTTATGACTTCATTAGTTAAACCAAATTAAGATTACTTTTGAATACATGGTAGCTGTCCATAGATCTGGAACTACTATATAAACATCAGCACATGTGTAAACCCAAGTCTATATAAATAAAAATGAATGTTGGAAAGCGCATAACTCAAGTATGGCTGGACCAATTCGGTTAATTTATTTTATTGTTTGTTCCCTAAGGTCCACGAAATGTTTGAAAACTATACAAAAATATGTGATCTGACATAAAGAAGTCTGTCCGGGCAGCTAGTCAACAACTGACAATAATAATAATAATTCTTCAACTAAAAGATGAAGTGAAAAGAGCGTTTCAGTAGGTATTTATTAGTTAGAAGTTTTTAGTTAATTCAGTACGCGAACAAAGTTTTCCCTGGCTGTTAGCTCTAACTACTTCTACGTGCCGCCGAGTTTTCTAATAGAAATAGCTATGACCAACGTATCTCGACTGTTTTTCTGTTTTAAAGTTCCTTTAAACCCCCGCAGAGAGAGGTGATATAATATGTTTGACGTGGGTATGTATTTTTATATCTGTATTTAGCTGTATGAGTCCCAATTTTATTTTTTCAGATTTCATATCTGAAATCTGAAAACTTAACCCTTATAGGATCAGTTTCTTATCCGTCTGTCTTTTAACCTTTTATCTCACAAACGCGTAGAAAAAATAAAAAAAATGATTTTGTACGGAACCCCTTCGGGAGGCAAGTTCGACTCGTACATGCTTTTTGCTTCTTGTGTTAAGCTAAATTACCTGTTTTGGGAACAAAACATTTAGGAGAACACATAACGAATTACTTATTCTCATACCTTTAATAATTTCACCTAGGTACCAACATCATTAGGAGAAACGCTTTACGCATAAGGAGAGCATTAATATTCATTTGAGTAATGGTTTCCTGATTTACGTTGAATTTGACATGAGATAAGCACATTTTAAGAGGTTGTAATTGAAGTAGTCGAAAATGTAATCTAGGGCCAGAATAAAGTTTAATTATAAGAAATGCATTAAAGGTCGGGCAATAAAAATCTGTTGTTTGCCGGTCACTGGTGACCTACACGGCGCTCAAAGGCTTTTACTAGGCCCTACAACATATATTTCTTAAGATAATAACAATAGGGTTAATAAAGGGTTAAAAATAAATAACTTGGTAAAAATAAATAATCCGTTGTTGTAAATCGATAACTTATAGCGAAAAATAATATAAGACATTGAAATAAAACTAATTTTAAAATCTGTTGTAACGTCGGGAACTAAAATCAAAATAAACCGCGATTGAAGATATGTTTTAAAAGTATATTTATTTCATTAAACTAAATAAAATTGAATGTTAACTAGTAACTGTCATTAATGGTATTTGCAACATGAATATGTTAGACATTTGATTCATGACCAATGTATTACTGTCGATTATATAAATTACCACAGTAACTTCTTTGCAAATGTTTGAAATAATTAATTCACAGAAATGGGGCTACTGTATTTAATATTCATGGCCTCTTGAGAATCAGAATAAACGAAAAAAAAAACCCGAAAATTGGAACAATAAATATACATTCCTCAATTAAAACTCAGCTCAGCGGAAATTTTTGCGTGGGGAACAATTCTCAACTCCAGATCGTATTGCCAGATAGAAAAATATAATGGAGACAATAAAAAGTCTGGCAACAAATCACGACGAAAGGGGATGCGTAAACGTTGTCCGTGAGGAAACAAAACAATGTTCTTTGTGAACTATTACCAGAATTAACCAAGGACTTACCGATGTCGGTTGTGCGTTTATGTTAACGACCTTTTTTCCCGAATTTTGGACCGACTCCATGCTGATATGGGTTTGGGAATAAAATAGAGTGGTTTGTTACAGCCGTTGGTTCGCAAAAGTATTATGAATATGTTGACTTTTCAATTTATGGCTACTGTAGGAATTGGACCACGGTTTTAATACTTATTTCTTGATATTTTACTTGTTTCTTTGTCTTTCGATCTTTGATACCGGTGGTAAATTACAGAGTCAGCAAGTTGAACATAATCTCATAAAACAATCTTATTTGAATTCTACAAAGTCGATATTGAAACTAGTTTTGGCTTTCCGAGTAGATCTTCTATCGATAGTCATGCCAAGTGATTTTCGGGAACTTTGCATTTTCTTTATTAAACTTTGGCATACTAAAGCCACGGATATACATTTGTTTGACTTACCAAACGATTTAAAACTAAGCGATTTCTTTTTAAGGATCTGAAATACCAGCCTGTATTAAAATTATCCAACACAAATATGAAAAATATGTTTTTTTTTATATTGTTCTTTTGATTCGAAGGTTATTAGTACCTACGTTTATATTTGGAACAGTCTCAGCGTAAATTAATTGAAGATAATAATAGCAATTATATTCTAGACAATACAGGCTATTCTCGGTTTGCTTGTTGTTTCGGTAACTCGATCTTTAATAAAACTGATTATTCTATATAAAGCCTCTGAGAGTTCTATAGATAATATAGAGATGGTACTTAAATGGAGTCGTATTTGAATAAAGGAGGTTCGGTAGTAGGTATGGGGCAAAATATTTTTAGGCAGAAAGGGAGAAATAATAAAAATATTTCTTGCTATGTCGATGAATCTTAAGTGTATAGCTAGGTATTAGGCAAAACTTTAGGTAAAATTAATAAAATGTGTTCCTACATAGTAGGTTTTAATATTATTTTGCTGTAGGAATTGGTATCAGGGTTTAGTGTCTGAACTAAATAGTTTTTTATTAGAATATAAATAAAAAATTAATATATCTTGATCAATACATTTGTAGTACAAAATCATGTTTTATATTTACCTGAATAGGTATATTATATTTAATTGAAAAATATTATTTTGAACAGTAGGTAATTAATTTTTAATTAAAATGAACATATCATTATTACAAAATATTAATAATAGTACATAATGAATTAGATTTATTTAGAAAACATAATCGATTATTTGGTCTACATTTTTCTTAATTTACTTGCAACAATTATTGAAATAATTTATTATTAACAGGAGCTACTCTATTGGAGTGTTTGTGTGCTATTGCAGAACTATTAATAAAAAGCTTAATGCAATCGATTAAATACAGTTCCAATTCGGATAAGTGACTATTTTCTAACAGAAGAATTTATCAGAGCTGTTTGTGGTCCAGTTAAAAATTTATTAAACTGTGTTCATATAAAATTCTGTTTCTTTTTCTTGAAATACAGTAAGATATCATCGACTACGGTAAAAGTAAAAAAACACAGTAATTAAACCTAGATTTATCTGTGACGCCATCAATATTCGTTCCTTCTTATATATTATTCCATTTTTTTTACAAAATCAGCCATAATCTTTAGCTGCTTGATAAACAACTACATTACGTGTTTGCGATCTGTCTACTTGCCTTTGTATTATTGTAGGTACATCTTTGTCCGAATGTATTTTTTCATTATTATTAGGATACATAATAATAATTGTAAAATAAATAAATAAAAGACATTTTTATATCGCACTAGCGGATTTGCCCCGGTTTCGCACGGGTAGCATAGTTATAAATAAATAACTGTAATATATTTTACATGAAAACCTTCCTCTTGAATTACACTATTTATTGCTGAAAACTGCCTTAAAATCTGATACGTAGTTTACAAGATCTAAGCGTATGACAGCCGGAGAGACTTTTATATTATTTGTAAATATAGGGCAGTTGGATAAGCTTATTAATTTCAGGTTCATAACAAAAAATGTTATAATACCAGCTTATAAATGTCCCACGCTGGCTCACTGCGGGTTAGCGATTTCAGATTCCAATTTATAATCCAGGTTTTCAATGCATGTTATCTCACGATTGCCATTTATGTTTTAGAATAATTAAGAATGTACACTTAACTTGAAAAATTACACATTGATATTTTTTTATTTATTTAAACATAGTCTTAATACAGGTTTTGTTTTTGTTTTGCCTGCAGTGGGTTTGAACCAGAAACCTGGTGTTCAAAAATCCGTTCGCTGATCCGCTAGGCCAATAATCGACATATATCATATCATCCACAAAAAATTACTCCATTCAATTTGTTTCTTTTCTAGAAACAAAATAATCTCTCCAGCTTAACTTACATTGTTGATGTACCTTACTTAAACGCTTTCTAGTTCAGGCGAAAATTGATCGTCGAGTTTGCTCCGACAGCAAGCAGACTAAGCTCCTTTACAATATCAACTTCGTTAGACGATAGCAGTTAGGTAAAAGCCTGTTTCCACAGGATTTCGGGTTTGTATCCGATAACTTCCCTTCAAGTTAAATCATATTTAACGACTCGTGAATAAGTAATTTCTTAAGGTATCTTTGAGGATTAGTTTACGTCTGTTTGCTTTGTTGTGTGAATGAGGATTATAGGGTTATTTGACGCTTTGTATTGGTTAAATTGCGTGGGTAAGGTTCTCTATCATAATGTTACAGTTAGCTTTAAGAATTTACTAGCTGAAGCCCGTGGCTTATCCCGCGTGGATCTTGGTTAGTCAATGTATGCAAAAACTCTATAATAATCTAGTAGTAAATATAAGCAAAACTCCGAAAAATCATTATACATTTATACACGAATAGAAAAGTTATAAGCTTTTAAAGTTAGTTAATGACGCATGTTCTATCTCTTTTCGCAAAAAGATGATTTGTACGGGGCTGCCCCAGATTAGTAAGAGGATTAGAAATATGACGTCACCGATTACGATATTAAAATGCTTGTTACTCGCTCAAAATAAGAGTAATAGTGAGAAGTGTAAGATTTAAAAAATAATGTCAAATACCCAATTACATTGAAATCGATGCATGATTGAAAGTTTCTTTAAAAAGCACGTAGCACGTCAGCGTTCTTTATAAAAGATATCATTTTCCATATGAATTGCGCAGGTCAGTCGGGGTTGGATCTGCACCTGAACTCGCAATAATTCAGCTAGCTAGCAAGATTGAATACCGACCCAACATAGTTACAACTTGTTTGAAGTAATTGTGTGGATCTGTTACGCCTATCAACCCCTATATCATACCGTGACAGGTGTCGAGTATATGTACATATATACCTACAACCATATTTTAGTTTATAGGGAGTTACCGTTACCGGTTATAATAATAATATCTAAACAACAGGAGTGAAGAGAACATGTGGAACAGAGCGGTTTGAAATTAAAGATGAAAATAAAATTTGTTTTGGCTGTTTAAATTGTTTATTATTTTTATACTGTGTGCGTTTTTATTACTAAATGATTTGTGCTTGCTTAAATAAAAGACCTTTCATTTTCTCAAAAATCAAATGAAACAATTGATATTTTTTTTTCACATTTCACAGATTAATCCTAAAAACACTTAGGCTTCATATATACAAATATTGTAGCAAAATGTTGAGCTATTATATTTAACGATTCTTTATTAGTCGTTTATTAGATTTTAGAGTTCTAAAAATATATCCAATTCTACCAACCACTATAATAGATGAAGCAATATTCTATCTGAAGTTTATTACACGAAACTAGCCATTAAAACCTTATTTCGGTAAGGTTTTAATGGCTAGTTTCGTGTCTACCTATTGCTATAGTCTAAACTTTTTAGAATTTATTTCGTATCATTCAGAATTCTACGTAATTCAGATATAAGTCAAGATCTGCAAAATATCAATAATACAAAATGCTGACTATACCTTATTGTAAGTATTATAATTCCTGTTCATTGAAATCGATTACTAACCTACTAAAAATCCTAACGTTGAACCTCAAAAGCTGCTCCTGGGTTAGCTAAGATAACGAGATGGCTTTCTGATAACATCGTAGTGGACTTACAGTGTTTGCTAAGTTCAGATTTTGCGGAATGTAAATGTAAAAATACTTACATTTTTACAGAATAAAAATGTAAGTAAGATCAATAGTTCAAACAATATTATAACAGAGTGAATTTGTGTAGGTCATGGGTAATTGGAAATCATCCGGTACATACACTAATGTGGATAACGGCAGCAATTACTTTACATATAATATTTTCGATAATTCATAAAAATTTAGACAGAGATATCAGATTCGTAGAATTTTAAATTATACGAATCGCCATCATTTGCAAAATATTCGATTAAAAAAAAATCATTTCAATATGAGATATGTATGGATGTTTTGTTTTAAATATAATGTATAACATAATATAATATCTTTGGACACACGGCCATCTGATCCCAAACTAGGCTGATCCTGTATTAAGGTAACCAGACCACTGATAAATATACTAATATATCTCTAAATAGATACATATTATTGATAAATTACATCCAAGGCCAGATAAAATTATTATACTCATCACCCAAACATTTGTTCTGGGTGGGAATCGAACCCTCGACGAGAAGTCAGGATCAGGGATGTTTTTTTATTGAAATGTTTATCAATTACATAATTATGTTTTCAGTTCCTAACATTCGATCTACGAGTAATAATAAAATAAAAATCGTTTGAAAACAAAACCTAATCGGTGCGGTCACCAAATCAATCAATCAAGCATAGGGATAATGTGGACATACCCTGACGACCGTTTATTGTATTGAGCATTTGTTTTGTAGAGTATACGTAATGATGATTTATCTGTACGATTAAATGGTTTACGAGTGATTGATTTTGTATGTCTATTTTTGGAGGTTAATTACACGATACATTATAATGATAACCTAAATGATGGTTATCACTGAAAACATCGTCGTTGTTGAGTTTGGGCAAAACTGAAATTCTAACTCTGAGTTTTGAAAAATAGCTCCAACTGTAAAAAACCAAGAAAAACACAGGTGCAACGTCAGTTTTCCATAATGCAATGAAAGTCTTTACGAAAAAGGTTGAAACCCACTTTTCACAATGTACAAACACAGGAATTTCAAACTTCTTGTTTGGTAAACAACTAGCCACTGATTTTGGCTTCTAAAACCACTAACAACAAATGAACTTGAGATAAGCTGCAGTATCTATTATCACGCCGCATAGCAAACCTGTTCAGTTAAAGCGATGCGGAGAACAAATCCTGATAGGTGGGATAATCTCCAAAATTGCTAGCAGTTATCCCATACAAGGCTCTCTATGTAATTATTTGCTCCTAAAGGATTAAAAATACCGAAGCCGGGGTGGAATATCCACTGTTATTGCTCTTTTAACTGATTTCGGGCAGAATGTTCTGAATTTGAATGTTTTGATTACTTTGTGTGTGTAGTACATGTAAACATGCTTGTTTATTCTTTTTTTATTTTAATTCAATTATGCTTATGGCCTATGTTTTCTTCTTTTTTTTATTCTTTACGAATTTGTTTTGATCCTTTTTGGAAGAAGTTTAGTATTGACTTTTCTTCTAAAGGCTTGTGGCACTTATGTCCCTATGTTTGCTTAGATATTTAAAACAATGTATCGGATTTTGATGTGATTTTTTAAGCAGATAGAGTGATTCAAGAGGATGGTAGGTGATAGGTGGATTTTATGTATAATACACGTGCGAAGCCGTGGCGGTCCGCTAGTAATATAAAAAAACATAGGTTCATCAAATTTTTTTCTACAGAAAATACATATATTCTACCCCGCTACTGAGTAAAAAAAAGTTCTAATTACACAAATTACGATATTCTTTGATCCATCAAATATTGTAATTATAAATTAGGTCGCCAGCAATGTTAAAAGCGACTTGATAATATTATTATCAAGTGGTTTCATCTCGGAATTATCTCGCCATGAATTTCGTTACTTCAGCTAATTACTTATTCAACATTTTCAATTAAAATGTCAGATTCTTCCTTATTCCCAATTCGAGCTCTTCTTCCTTCTTCATTAGTATGCTAATTGTTATTTTAATACTTTGACTTCTGGGAAATAAAATTAAAGAATTATTTTGTAAAAACCATCTACACTTATTAATTTGATTGACGATTTGTTGATTGGGCAAAAGTTTTATTCGCCGTCGATTGGAAGATTAAAGTTGTAAATTTTTAAAGGTTGTAAAATTTCGGTTCCGCCTGTATAACAGTTGCTAAGCTATCAGTCTTTTAAAGGCATAATTGTTACGGTTTAGTTCTGTCACTATTGACAAACCTACCATGTACGTATGTACGCATCACCTAATTTGAAACTCAGTCGAAATAATATTAGATTTTGTTTGATTTCTGAATCCAATTTGTTATAAATCAGTTTCAATTTGAGCGCGAACCGCAGAAAATATATTTGGTGTTAGTGGCCCAAGCATTTATAAGCTTTTTTTGTCAAATAAGACTAATTAAAAATTTGGACTATTATTTATATTATGTATCAGTATAAGGCAACGGTAATTATTGTAACTATCTCAACTATCTTAAAATTGAAATTGTGATATTATATTCCCTCCCATCAAAAACATACATGTGCAATGACAGCTAAGTTCAATATTAGAAATATGAGTTGTTGTAGACTTAGCCGAAAAAATAACTATGGTTTATTTGGGTACCAAATACGGGTGCGGACTAGGTATAAAAAGAAAAAAATCTATTTAGTCCGTAAGTTAGATAGTAAATAAAATAAAAGATATAGGTATTTTTTCATTTTTAAAAACTGTAATAATTGACAAAGATACGACGTTAAAGTTCAGGATTGAGGGCTTGTGAAGTCATAAGTAGGCGAAATTAGTAGCCACAAATGACGTGGCCAGCCGTCACTTCAAAATTAAATTCGTTGTATCTGAATAGATATTCGTTATTTTGACAAAGCAAAAATCAGGTATGTTAAAAAAATTGCATGTCTATTTTATGTAAAAAATCTTACAAGTGATTAATTTGCGCAGATTTTCTTTGAACTTGGCTGGACACGCTACCGCACCTCATTAGTGTTCGTAAGTACAACTCAGAACTGATAAGGCCAGCTGTTTGATTGAAGCTATTGTTAATTGTTTACATGTGTAGTTGATTACAAATCAGCGTAAACATTGATTCGTATACGTTGATTGCACAAGGACCCTGATTAGCTAGGATCTTCAAGATAATGGCAATTGTGGAACTAATTACACCATAATCCACAATTAATATCGGAAGTTGGACCAAACATTGTGTGCTTAGAATAATAACCGATTAGATGCATTGTTGTTAACATCAACAATAATAGTCGAGTAGGTAATAATTAGCGTTTTGTTAACCAAAATTTTATTATCTTATGAATCTATACTTATTTTGGTTAAATAATTAGATCAATTGCCGGTTTTGTTGTTTGTTTTTTAACTAACTATACAATTGAAATAAAACTACTTTAAACGGATTCTATCGTGGTTTATTTTGATTTTAGTTCTCGACGAAATCAAAATAAACCGCGATAGAATCCGTTTAAAATTGTTTTATTTCAATGTCTAATATTCGCGTAAACCTCAGAAAACAATATAACTATACTTACAATGTTAATGATGAATAGGACTTACTACAATACTATCCAATCAAATAACCAACCCACCATCAATTCTTCGATCAAGGTCAACATATAAATGTTCTACAAAACTTTTTAATTAAATAATAAATACCGAGGTAGAAACTCCTCACAAATACCAAAGCTCTTCAATATAAACCCAGTTTAGGCACGCCTTCACGTGTTCTAATCTAGGAACGACTTGAGACCCGGCTATGGTGCCAGTTTCTCAGGTCTTGACTCTTCAAACTGACGTGAGGTCCACTTGCTTTGATTTTATTTAGTACTGTAGCTGTCAGCTGTTGTCTACCGCAGTTTTGAGAAATGAGGCCACTGGAATGTTAAACCTTTTTTATAAACATTTTGTGGAATAAATGTAAAATATTATGCTGTATTGAATTTTCACGTTAATAGTGAAATGAGTTAAAATTGTTTCCTAAAATATGTAAGGGTAGGCCTCATAGGAGCACACAGTAAACAGTTTTCCCTCAATGTAATGTTTAAATAAAATTATTTACACTGTTTAATTGCCAAGACATTTTTTCTCTGTTGTCTTCCCTAACTTCCTGATTTATTGTATGTGTTTATAGGTGGGGGAGATGGTGGGGCATATAAAGTTGTAGCTTTTTTGTATAAACAATTGAATTCTGACATTAATGCATCTCTTCCAAAGAGTATATTAATTATTTTTGCATATTTTATGTCCATCCATTTATTGTGAGTACCTACTCGGTACGAAATAAGTGAAAATGAATAAAATATAGTCCTCACTCGCTTGTCTCTGTCACTCATCACTGTCCTACTTCGCTTGCCATATTCATATTATATTATTAATATTTTCATGTATCTTTGTTTGGTGAAATTTATCTTCGTTGTAAGTTTACAGCGTCTATTTTATTGCGTCCACTTCTCATATGGTATCAAGAAAATTTATGATACCTATCTTACAAACTTCCCAAAGGAAACTTAAAACTTTACAGTCACAAATACATATCCGATTTATGTTTGCCGCAAGCTATTATTCTTGTTGCAAAGAATGTGTTTATACGACAAGAATTGGGTATTGCAATTTTGAGTTGACTTTATTTAATCTCGCGAAGTTACGCTATTGTATTGGGTGGGCAAATCAGGTGCAGTCAGCTGCTGCTGTTGATGACATTCAAAAAGTGCTACATGGTAGCCTAATTTGAATAAATGATTTTGATTTGATTAAAATTTTGTTCGTGGACAAGCTAAAAAGTTTTTAGAAATAGCCATTAAAAGGTTTCCGCTATCAAACTTTTGTCTCCATTGTCATCCGAATGACGTTTAGGTATCTTGAAAATTTTTAAATCAATAAATAGGACTTAAATTATTTAGATAGAAGTAATAATATATTTCTAGGATTATTTACATGAAAAAAAATTATATCTAACTCAAACAATGGTGTAAAAAAATCTCAAGAAAACGTCGTTGTTTCCTTCAAAATGGATGTCTACAAAGCAACTCACCGTTAAACATAGTTAATTTGTGTAACACAATTTAATTAACAAGAACATCCTTACTTAGCATAAAATTTTCATAACTCCTGAAAGTTATTAGGCAACGTTTGCGTCACGTCTTTGAAGGTTTCTCTTTGTGACAATACATTCGCGTTGATTTCACTGAGGTGTGCACAGATTTACCCGCTTTTAATTAAGCCTCTAAAATTGTTCAGCATTAATATATTATAGTAATAATGAATACAATCCCCAGGTTTGCTCTTAGCGAGAGAAGAATTAAATTAAGTCACATTTTGCGGATGTAAATTGTGTATAAACACTCTTTGGGTTAGCAAGCTGTTAATCTTTGTTACGGAGGTGTTATTATCCCAAAATTATTTTAACGTATGATTGTTATGATTTAAGTATAGGTAGAATAAGTTCAGATTTAGAAAACGACTATGTTGAGAGAAATGTTAATTTCATAAGGTACATGTATATATTTTATAGTAACGGTTTGGAAAACTGTTTATGGACTCCAAAATGCACTCGTATTTAGAAAATGTTATTAATAAATTTTATTTATAAAAAAACAAATGCAGATCAAATTAGAAAAAACCTACATAATTATAAATAAGTAAGTAGCTATTCCTAAGTTAGCAAATTCGACCAGCACGTTTAGTGTTTGCTTGGCTGTCCTCAGGAGCTACCGGCCGGTTCGGCGTTAGCCCGTCAGCGCTGCATATTACAAGCAGCCACTTTGATTTGTTTATGGCCCACACAATACATTTAGCATTAAGTAGCTTTAAGACTGTTATTGCTGTTAAAACTTAGTTATGTGGTTCTAAATACGTGTAAAAAGATTGTGTTACATTTCTCAAGCAATATTAATAGGGTTTGCATTTATATTTACTTTATGTATGAGGGCTTTCCGTATAGGAAATCAGCTAAATTTCGTTAAATTTTATTAATAGTTTAGATTAATGCAGTGCAACTAGCAAGATGGAATGTTGCCTTCAATGTTATATTGGGCAAGTCCGACACCGTACGTGCAACTAGCAAGATGAAATCATGCGCCTTCAAGGTTATATTCGGTAAATCCGACACCGTACGTGCAACTAGCAAGATGGAATCTTGCCTTCAATGTTATACTGCGCAAGGTCGACACAGTACTTACACTAAATAACTGTTGTTACAAATTTCTGTCTTAAACTCGATAAATCTTTTCGTAGCAAAAAGATAAACTTCAAGTTGGTTACAAATATTTTGCGTGTGAATTTATAGAGTTCTTGGCACGGCACGTCGCATCTCGTCGATTTTGTCGTGAAAATCGTGCGACCAAGTGCACTGGTCTGTCGCGGAGACTTTTCGCAAGCTTAGATTGCAGATAACGTAGAGCTTACGATAGCGTATCTCGACTTGGAGGTAAAATCTTTTGGTCACTATTACATACTGTTTAAACTAAGAAAACATGTATTAGTTGGGCTTGCAATTCCTATTATGCTGTAATCTAAACATTTTCACAAAAATTGAATAAGTAGTCTGTAATGGAGTGAAAATAATCTGTTATTTTTATCGTCTAAATTTTTTTAATGGCCTTATTGTTATTATTTTGTATGAAAGATGGTAACATTGCTTTTTTTTTAAATTGTACTAAATCACAGTCTATTTCAAATACTGTACTATTACATAGTACAATTGCTATTTATATATTACGTATTAACGCATGCGTATGCAATATATTTATGGAGGTGCTTAAAACGTATACATAGCGTACCAATTATAATATATTTTATTTAACACATGAATAAATGTAAATACCCATGTTTTACAAATAAAAATTCTGATTCTTGAATATTATAGCACAATAGGCATGACGACTAGGTATAAAAATATAAAATCTATCTAGGCCATCATTTAGATGATAAAAAAACATAAAACTCTTTTTTTCCTTTTATCAAATCAATGCAAGTTGACAAAGTTAAAACGCTTAAAATTTTAGGAGTTTGTGACGTCACTTTCAGGTAAATAAAAATACCTAAAATTTACGTCACGCAACATTTCCATTCGCTGTATCTTTAACATTGTTTGTTTACAAAAAAAAGAAAACTTACGAGTCTTATATTTTTTTATTAATCTACATTTATTCAAATACAATTTCAATATATTTTATGGTAGTATAAGTTAGTTACGCCATTATGTCCTGCCTATTAGGCATACAATAATAATTATGTAGTGGCATTGCATTAAAAAAATATATTATTAATCCTATTATTTTAACTACTATTCTGATTCTTAAATAAATTAACCCAAAATTAAAATGAAAGCAGTAATCGGGCTTATTTATGAATTTATTCATAGAAATTAAACCCAACTATCAATTCATACCCGTTGAAAGATAATTCAAAAGTGATAACACGGCCAGTTTATCCCAGTTATCTTAAATATTTACGAGCTAAGTACGAGTAGGTATATGCGGTTGGGTCGCGCCGTGATTACAGTCGTTTGGCCCGCCCATTAGGAAGGGTCCTTAATGAACACCCATAGGTATAATACTACCTTTTAAAGACAAGACAAATGAAAGTCCCATGTGTATGGGCGTTTTATTTCGAGAAAGGAGGTTTTCAATCGGCTCAAATTAGATTTGCGTTTAAATTCCTACTGTAGGCGTGGGAAATGGATTTTTATTACTTTTTCGACTTCTTATGAACGTTTTCCTTGTATATTGTAATACAGGAAATATAATATTAATAAACTGTGTTCATTTATAAAATTCGAATTAGTATTTCTCAGTACTTACTATAACTAAGTACCTGTTGACTAGTTAAGACTGATGATTTGGTTAACTAAATTCCAGATTATTTCGCAAGCATGACGTGCTACTGTTATTTTAATTTGTAAACTTAAAGGTCACTTAAAATTAAGTTGTTATTAACTGTAAATTACATATTATGGAATGTAATTAGGTATCAACATCAAAAAATAATTAATTATCAATAAGATATCTTTATGTCATTCGATTTGTGGGTCTGGGTACATTTGTATCTACCCCACAAAAACAAAATAATATTATTCATAACGAATAATCGACTAAAAATATTTAAAAAACATAAAAGTTAGTTAACATGGCTACAAAATGTATGACATTATTATGTCACAAAAATCTGACGTAAAATTTCTAATAAATACATATTCATTAATTATACACTTTAAAATGATATTAGTGATAGAATTAATTCAAATAAATAGTTCATTTACAGTCGAAACACACTCAGCCGTCAATAATGAGGTCCTTTAAAATGGACGACCTTTTGAATACCTGAAATAGCTGTGGAAGTGAGAAGGATTCCTACCGACGCGACGTCCCGACACTACGTGCCATATTCATTGCTGCCTACCCTATTTCACTCAATCACGAAATAATTTTACCTTCATCGACCTATTTATAGTTCTTACTGTGAATAGGAGATTTATTTGCTGTCGTTTTCTCGCCGTGGTAGGTATTTTTATATCAGGAGGTTCCTATTACGAACGTTATTAAAGATATTGATCGTTAAGTGACTTCTTGTCTCCATGTCCCAGTTTTTTGATCCTGAATTGATTAACCAATGGTTAAATATTCTAACTAAAGAATAAACATGTTCTACCGAAGTTTGAAACTATTAGTTAGGATATTTTATCTAAGGATCAAAAACTGGGCCTACGACTCGTTTGCGTTTAAACCTGGTCAAAATTACTTTGTCAAACAAATAATTATATTTTCTCTAATTGGGTTTTTCTTTCATTGTACAAAATCCGTCATCGAAAAAGGGTTGTTTAAATGATTCAACATATTTTATCGATGATTTGATATAACTTGAATACCTAATATTGTAAGATTTATGCGCTATTTAAAGCAATTAAACTATCGCGAACTTTAATGATTAGGAGGATTACTTACAAACTTAGTTTCTAGACTAAGTTGTCTCAAACTCTACTTGCATAGCAGAGCAACTTACTTTGTAACTGTATAAGTTTCAACATTTTGTAAATACGAAAGACCAATTCCAGTGAGAGCTACGCTAATGAATTTGAACAAATTGATTCAATCATCTGAATTGCCTCAATTAAGTAGTTCCTAGTGATTTAAGATATTATTTGGAAGGTAGGTAAGTTGCAGAAATAAAAAAATAAGTGCCTAACGGACGTGGGCAATATCAAAGAATATACTTTGGTAGCGTTTTTTTTAACAAAATGTATGTCTGAAAGTTTAGATTAGCTGTAGGAGTTTTCATGAAAAATTTAAAATAGAACTATTGGTGCTAATTTTTTAATGCTTTCAAAATACGGATTCAACCTTCTCCATTTCCTCCCTTCAGAATTTGACCTAAATATTATTATAAATAACACACCCCTGTGTAAAAACATACTTCTGTCTAATCCTTGAACATTTAGGTGGTATTATTATGGTAATCTAAGCTTAAGTATGAAACGGTGTCTTTTTAATACCAACCCTCATAAGCTTGCCCTGGATTTTTATGTATGACTTTTATTTCCATTTTCACTGCAAAACGAAACGTAGTTTTTATCAAACAGTATTTTTGCGTTACATTCGTTTAAATGAATGTATTGTTTTTTTTTTTCGGTAACTTTAATATTTTATAATAAATGTTCATGTAACAAATTATTATTTGCAAAATCGAATTGTGCCGAATAAATTTAAATATGATTGAAAACAAAAGAACCAAGCTATTGGTATTACTTAACGTATGTATAGAAACATATAATATAGTTTTTAGAGGTATGTTACATAATTGTATAAATAAAAAAAAAAAAAACATAAATACATACATTGAATATTTTTGCTAATTGTTAACAAGTTCCATAGATTTTACAGTGAATATCTGTAGTGATAGGTATATTTGATGACCTTGTAATTAAGACCAACATTGAAATACTATATAAATCTAACAATTATAAATTATTTTAATAAACCAAACTATGTAACACAGTCGATAAGAGTTAGATTAAGATGCCATACAATAATAAATCATTTGAATGTTTTATAAGAACACATTTAACTTGCGAAAGATGATCTAGATGGAATATAATACACATTCATGGGACTACAGTTCATGAATACAAATTCCGGATCAAGGTTTTACGTTCAGCCTATATCGCCAGCTTTATTATTTATCAATGCTTTATAGCAACCCGTTGGCTGTCATGTTTTTCGTACGACCAAAGAGTATTTATGTAACCAGTACCTACGCGTGTGACGAACTAAAAAATCTGGACAAGTGCGAGTCGGTCTCGAACACCGAGGGTTCATTGCAAAAACCATATTATTTTCCTTGTTTTAATTAATAATGTAAATACCAGACTTTCAGATAGTATACCGGCTTTTCTTCGATCACTTATACACAAGAACTAATTCATTTATTCATAGACTGAAGTGTGTGCAAGGCCAATCCAGTTTTCTTTCGTATATATTTTCTGGTAATTTCTGCAAAAATCGCAAGAAAGTCCTCGAACACCACAGTTCCATATAAATGTTGTATATCTTTGTTATCCCCTGTTATATACTGCCATTCTGGCCACAGTATCACTCGCACCCTTTTCGTAGAAATGAGTAATATGAGACGTTACTCTATATAATAAATTATTTGTAATATATTTCCGCGTATATCATAACCAATTCTAATCCTAAAAAGGGTAGACAAAGATGTACAATGATAATGTGAATAGATGAACGGATTGTGAGGCTGAAAGTTGTAATCGTTGGTTTATATTGAAGTAAAAATTAATGAGTACTTTTTATGAGAGGTTGTTGGAAGGAAACGGGTTGTTAAACGACGAATGAATGGTTTTTTTTAACTTTTTAATCTCTTTTATTTAAGTCCGGAGTCTTTATTAGAACCTAGATTACACTCTTGTTTATAATAAAATCTCGTCACGGGAACTAAGACGAACTTATGCATTTACCTTTTCGGGCTTGACGTTTTGACCGGGTTGCAGCGGCCATGGCGCAGAGTATTTATTTTATCTATGAAAGGCCGTGGTCTCATGCAGACTGGAGCTGCGGTATCATAGCTCCGTGCGTGAAGCAGATGATTTTTGAAACGAAGTTCCTTATCGCGCGTTGCGAAAGGGGGAAATAATTGAGACCAAAGGTTGTAACGACACTTTTTGCTATAGGTAGTTGTAAGCCGTGCGACGTGCGCGTGTTTCTCTGCCTGTCTCTCTCTCTCATAGAAAGCAAGCCAGTTAATTTTTATCTACTTCCAGTTCTTCAACTACCCTGACACACTATGCTGACCGTGTTCGTATTTTGCACGTACCAAATTTCAAGAGAAGCGAGGTTGTGTTAATTGAATATGCTGATAGGTTAACGCCATCTTTCCAATGGAATGGGTGTTTCTAGATTTAAATAGTTTCTTGTAGTGGTCATGATCTCGACGCCTTATTTTGAAACGCATAGTTACGCTATTTTATCTACAAACTTTTGCTATCAAGAGACTCATTTTGTCATGATATAAATCATTACAAGTTAAGTATAATCAAATATGTAATCTGTTGATTCATTATACCTAACTTGTAATGATTTCTGTACACTGGCACAGTAACAGTACAGTGAACAGTGCACTGCACTGTTGTGCCTAACTAACTAGTCTAGATGCGTGAGAATTTCAATTAAACACTAACAGTCACTAGTCAAGAGACCACTAAATGTACTTAAATAGTCATTACGTTACGAAATAATAGAACCAGCCAGCAGTTAATAGCAATAGCCCATTCCCTATTACGTATCCTCGGCGGAATTATCTAAGTGCTTGACAATACTGCCTTCACTGGGAATTGTTGGAGATAACGTATTATAGATTATCGCCTTTTGTATGTGAAAACTACTTACGAAATACGTGTAAACGGATCCTATATTTAGCGTCGCCAATTAGATATTCATTTGTAATTACATCGTCATTACAGTAGGGTTCCGTGCCTTGTAATAGAATATGTAATGTGGATCATATAAACAGTGAGGGTAAAGATCGCTTTGCTTAACAGCACGTCAATTCTGTAAAAGTCAAACAACAACTCGCATCTCACTTCATTGTTCACTCCACGTTCACTCTCACTTCGCATAATTTTCAAATTTCGAGTGCGAACTCAAACGTCATCTCATATTTAGGCCCGAGTTTTCCAACTACATGATAATCATTGATTACGTAACCGTTCTGTTAGCATTAAACGGATGTTCAACCCAACCGCGTTTTTTTTTGAGTTCACCATTTATTTCTAACCAACGGTTTGCTAACCAAACTGTTTTGAATGAGTGAGTCCAAAATTACCAAATGCTGGAATGGTTTATCATTATTTTGTGAATGTTGAATGTCTTAATGGTCACGTCAATCAATTTTCATTGTCAAACTCTGTGATCAAATCATCTAACTCAAATCATAATTTTTTCGTGTCGTGTTTGTTATCTTTTATTTAATATATATCAGTGATATGGAAGATAAGCGTAAACGTACTTTGAATTTCACAAGTGGCGAGAAATCTGTACTTACGGCACTCGTAATAAAATACAGCTATATAATAGAAAATAACAAATCGGACGCTAAAGCAAATGCCGAAAAAGCAAGAGGTTGGAAGGATCTGGTTGACGATTTTAATGCTCTTAGTACTCACTGCAAACGTTCTCTTGAGAGCTTCAAATCAAATCAAATCAATATTTATTTTTTATAGCTTAAAGACTTGCTGGGAGAATAACAAAATAAAAACTTCATGTCAGGAAGCATAAACCAATGGCTAAACTGAGTTGGCTACATCGTTTAAGATAATCATTCGAATACAGTACATAATCAATGGTTAGTGAATGGTGAACAGCAAAATATTGTTGAACAGCCGTTCATGGTTCAAACATTTGTTTAAAATTTAACCATCTGTTGGTGAACTTGGGTCCAAATCACACGGTTAATTTAGTTCAACACGCTGACACGCTCGCAAGTGTAGCGCTAGTGTATCAACCGAGTTTATAGAATGCCAATCAAGAAATTCACGGCGGGTTCAGATTCGAATTTTAGAACGACGTCTTACAGAATCAACAGGCAGAACTTTATCAATACCTGAAAGTTTTTAGTCATTTTTGTTTGAGGAAAAAATATTTTTACATTCTTTTATAACCTTATCCCGGCCGATGGTATTCTATACTTGTACATAATTATAGATAAAATTTTTACCATAAAATACCACCGTAGTAATCTCTATCATTTTTTTTTCCGAATATCAAAAGTTGTGACATGAAACGATATCAAAAGTGGAAATATGGACTCTACGACACTTTGATCCAATTTGTTTACGTGAATGTATAATTATTTAGCTACACCATTCTAACACTAGACGACGAAAATTAATTGAGTAAATATAGCTTATTAGATTTAGAACATAATTATTCTGTCAAATATGAATATACAAAATTGAATTGGTTTACAATTTTCAGAGATAGAGAGATTATAAGGAGAACAGTCGAAGTTCAGTAATTGCACTCAATAAATACACAGATGAACGCGAACAACGTCGCGGGTACAGCTAATATACTATAAAGGGTGTTAGGAAACTGCCCATAAAGCCGAACATTCATTTATGAATGAAAAATATAAAAACTATTAAAGTAGACAATTATTAGGGAAAAAAGGTACGTATTCTTTTCTGTTAAATATATTCCATGACATGACAGCTTACTAGGGTTGACAAAATGTTCGGCTGTGATAATTTATTATATTTTTACGGGGTATTTTGTAACACGTTTAATACAAATTAAATATTTAAAAATATGTATGAATTTGATTGTTGATAAGCAACCATGGTGAAAATCGTGCGATTCCTAGAGTACGTTACCTAGGGATCGTCACATTTCCCGTAATTTACAAGCAAGCTTCAGTTGTGAGAATTATTAAACCTTTTCCACTTAACTGGACGTAGACCGGAAAATCCTCCTGACTTAACATAATAATATGGCTAAACAAAATGAGTGAGGTTTAGCTTTAGAATTTTGCACGTAACGGTAGGTGAGGATATAATGACTTTAGCATCTAAATAGGTAACATTTGGTAGAAAATTAACGATGCGTGGTTTATTTTTTTAAAGTAGTAAGTTATATTTGCCTGCTGTGTAGAGCTTGCGTAAGCGATCCCGCGGCTCCGGCAAGAGCGAGGACGGGACCGGGGTGTTTTTGGTCGGTGCAAGTCCGACATATCCCCACGCTGTGCCCTCAGCGTGGGTCGAAGTCATTAGAGTATCATCCCGAAAAAAAAAAAGAAAAAAAAGGTATGTTATATTTGCGTCTTTAAAGTTAGGTATGTCTCCACAAACAATTTGAAAGTTTTTAAATAACTTTAAAAAAGTCACAATGGACATTTTGTGGCCGGTACCAGCTAGGGTTTTGGAGAAAAATCTTAATCAATTCACATAATTATATCAGTACCACTATAACAGCCATTTTCTACCCTGAAACAAAACTTCTTAGAAATAAGGTAACAATATAGCACATGAGTACACCTCTAATAGTGCGTTTTCGTAGAAAATGTTCATATTATTGTTACCGACAGTTGAAACAATTTACATATTTCCTCCCGAGTGTTACAGAGGGCATGTTAAGGGTTATAAGGCTTGTGCGGTTCAATGCGTGTTACAGAAATCGAATAACCCCAGAATACTGTGTTGACTTAAATAAAATGTGGTATGAGTGCTTCAGCATCGAAGTTTTTTGGTGTTTAAGGCTATATATATAAGTAATATTTTTGTGCAAGATAGAATCGCTCAAAAGGATAAAAATGAAAAAACGAAGTCACGTTAAATTTCGAAAAGAAATTCGATTTCCATACACTTAATGATGTAGAGATTTCTATTATCGTTGTAACTAAAACTTGTTGAAATGTCGATAAATCGCCCACCAGGGGTTCCGTACAAAGACTATAATTATTTTTTATGCTTTAAGTACAAATGTATAGTTTTCAGACTTTTTCTTGTAGTGCTACGACAATATTACTTGCTAAATTTTATAGTTCTAGGTCACATAAAGTACCCTATAAATTTGGATTCCCTTGAGAGTATCGAAATACACGATTTTTGCGATATTAACTGCCGCATCTTTTTTTTATATAAGGTTTCAAGGGTAGTTTCAAGGGTAGTCTCTTTAAACAGAAAAAGAGAATTAAATATATATGGTTATAAATTGAACACGATACGTCCACATATTCTTGAAATAAAAGGTATTGCCAGACAGACGGACGGACGAATAGACAGACGGACGGGGTCTGTTTTTCCTTTTGAAGTACATAACCCTAAAATGCCAAGTTTAAGTACGTATACAATGGTTACTAAAGCATTGCCAGGCATTGGCATCGTAATACGGATACACTCTTTTTAGTACTGGTTTTGTCAGTAGCTTTTACGGTCTATAAAAAACTTACGACTATGTCAAAGCTCGTAGTGGCTCTTATCACTTGATTCATATTTCAACTGAATGACCAAAACTGGCTAGCTAATATACGTCAAAAATACAGCCCTAACGTAGTTGAATAAATCCTATTTAAACAGAAAACTGATGATGTGTCAATAATAATTAATTTTAAACATTGTTTTCTGAGCCACCGCCACTACCAAATGTTAAAAAAAAGTGTATAAGATATGAATTTTTACGAGGTTTTGTGATGAAAAGTACTCATAAATATCTTTATCTGAATATTAAAATACTAGAATTAAATGGTAACTATTATTTACTCGCTTAAGTACCGAAACGCTTTGAAAATAAAATTAAACGGTGAACGCTAATGACCCGTGAAGCTGATTTCCTTTTAGTGGATAGTGGTCACATAAAAATAAATGTCATGTTTCCTATCGTTTTAATGAAAGTCCTTTGAGGATATCCTCTTCCTGCTTCGTTTATTGGAACTAGCTTCAGAAATAGACGGTAATAAACCTTTATTTAAATTGGCCTAATAAAACAAAAGCAGATGTTCGATTTTTGTTTTCACAACACTATTATCTTAACATAGTTTTTTGAAATGTCCGGTTAATAGATAATGTAAAAAACTTTTTTCGAAATAATGAATATCTACTTAGATACAGCGTATTTCAGTTATGGAGTAGGGGCTCGCCACGTCACTTGTAGCTAGTATTTTCGCCAACTTCTGACGTCATAAGCCCCCACTCTTGGACCCTTATGTTTGTAAAATTTAATTGCTTTGAAAAAAAAACATACGTATCTAATATTTTTGAGTAGGTATCTATCTTACGGACTTAATGGATTTTACTTCTAATACCTTCACTATCGGTTTTTTTTGTTTATAACAACCGAATTCTTATGAATAGCTTTATAATAATTATTGTTATATTATTTAGGGATGTAGCTAGAACAAATTACGCTGAAAATGTTATTTTAATCTACTAGTTTATAACGAACACGTTTTTTTTTTTCATTGCGGAATGATACGGCTACGGCAAACTGTGACACATAAAAATAATTAATACCTTTAAAAGTTCTTTACCCAGAAAACTTTTCAACGAAAGGTACGATGAACGCTGATTGGACACGGGACTTTGAAAACCAACTTTACAGACTTTTTATAAAGTCGCTTTTATGGCTTTCGTTTTGATGCGTTATACTTTAGACCGATATTGATAGTAGTTTAATAAAAATCCTCGTCGGTCGTTGAATGTAAGCCATGTTTTAGGGTTCGGTACTGATCACGAAACTTTTTTATAAGATGATGTTCCGTTCTTAGAAAATAATCAAACTTGGAATTAACTTGACTACATAAAAAGTTTTAAATTTGATGAGCGCCTGAAGAAAATATTACTAGGTCATTTTTTAAGAAACGAATCGATAGTCTTCACCATTTGGATCAAGCTTGTGTTGTTATTAAATTATTAGAAGACTGGCCTGTTGGTCTGGTAAGAAACCCTGACTGCTAGACCGGAGAGTTCTATTCTCATACAGGACAAATCTTTGTGTGATGAGATTCGTTTGTTCTGTGTCTGGGTGTAATTTAGCTAATATAATTATGAATGTATTTAGAATTTTTAAGTATATATGTGCCTAGTTTGGGATTAGATGAATATTATGGAGAAAATGTAATATTTAAATACCTAGTTCAAAAGCGTTGCAAACTATGTTCAGATATTGCAAAAGTATAACTCTTGACCGATGCGCATTCTATCTCGTCCTTAATATCCACAATAACTTCACAAGCGACGCCAGATACATCATGTTTTGGCAGAACGACTTGAACCCGACATCACATACATATCGAACCGAAGGCTATTATTCACAACTATAGCTAATAGGTACAGTATTGGGCGACACACTGTTATGTCACATGACGTCACAACAAGGCGATTTGCGATCGCTTGCTGTGTTCAAGTATATCTCAACAACGGAACCTATTGTCTAATGTGTTGACTGATATGTTCGTTAGTATTGTTTCGAATACTGGATGGGAATGGAGTTGACGTGGCGTTATTTATGAGATAATTTGATGTACCTTGTCTTGTGTAGGCATTGTGATGTCGTATTCGATTTTCTCTACTATCTTACGATATAATTGATTCTATTGTTATTATGGTTGGTAAGTTATATTACTTTATTCATGTAAGATGAATGTCTGTGAGTCGGCTATGCATGAGATGGCACCGAACCGAACAGATTAAGAAGGCCTATGTTCAAAAGTGGTATGACAAGGGCTGTGAATGGTAGGTAATGATTATGAAGTGTAATAAGAATATCATCATCAGTATTTCGCTTCGACTGAGTAATATCGGTTTTGAACTCATCATATTATTTTTTGTTTCCATCAAGGCACACCATTTCGTAAAAAAGGCGAAGTGAATTACGGAAACAAATTATTTAAAGATTCAACGGCTTACTCACGCGCATTCTCGGGTTCGCCCGACTAGTTTCAGACTCAATAGGAGCCCTTACTCATGGGCTGACGCGACGAGTTCGACTCGCGACACCGCCGCCCCCGCGTGAGTAAGTAACATAATTATGAATTCGTCCCACGCAAGTTATTATAGAAATACAGAAACAAATGTTTTATATTTGTGTAGGTATTCCATGTTATATGTGCCTACTCCTTGACACTCTGACAATACATACAAATAGGTTACTTCGGTACGCTAACAATATATATTTTATATCCTGTCCTTACAATTTCAGCCAGAAAATATACAACCACATCACGATTTACCTTTATGCGTAGATCAAGACGTCGAAATTCACCGAATTTTTGTTTCCATATAAAACGTCTAGGTAGACATATTTGTCGCACGTGATCTTAGTAGAGGCATGGAAATGTCAAAACTCAAAGGATACGGGGATATTGGATTTTTGCACGTTTATTAACAAATGGTATATATATATTCGAAAAGTTTCGCAAAGTTGCTACAAATTATTTTCGCTACGTGTGTGAAATCTTGCGGGTAAACTGATGTATTTAATAATTATGTTGCCTTGTAATCTTGGGAACATGGGGTTTTTAGTTTCTTTTAAGGATCAAAGGGTTTGGATCGCTTTTGTGTTTATGATCGAGCAGATTTTTGATATTCATTCAATTTCGTCAATTCCCAAAAAAAAAATATATCTTTCTCCTTTTAAAATTCTTTTTAATGCCCTTTTGGTAATGATGACAAAGAAAGTCTCTACCTAAAGCTAATTCCTATTGCCACCGCTCGTGAGATGGTGCGTGCGTCCGACAAAAATGATTGCACAATCGTACGTTTAAATATACTGTGTTTTACTGAATGTCCTAAATTGAGGATCATGCGATGTCATCATAGATTTTTTAGGCAATGTAACGGCGCCTTAAGCAGCTTAACTAACATTTTTCAATTATTTATTTATATAAGGCCTTATGTTAAATTATGAAGTCTAACCACATTTAAAAGCGACAACATGATAAATACGTATCTCTTTGCTCGTCGAGTGTCAGATAATTATGATACATTAAAATATCAGTTTGCTTAAATATAAATGAGCAGTCAGTTATGCTCGAGCGAGCATTAAATATCAAAACAATGGAAAACGATGTAATACCAACATGCTTTCCGAGCTTTAGATTTCCATAATTTTACATGCATTTCAACTAGCTCTGAATTTGGATTATTCAGAGTCGGCTTCCACTAAATGGGATTCAAGGACCAAATTGATTTGTTAATTGATATTGTCATTAGTAACATGAACACGACATATATAATTCAATATCTTCGTTTTCAAATGAATACATTAAAATTTGCTACATAGTAACTCTAGATACCCATAGATGGAGGTAATATAGCTAATGTTTATAAAAACAACAAAATTCAAACCAAGAATCTGAAGGAACAAAATTAATTAAATGACCAATATTAAACTTCCTAGAATGCATCTCCGAAAACTTAGTTATCATTAATCTTCGACGATCATTGACACGAAAAGAAAGAGAAGAAGATCTAATATTTGATGCCATCTGGAGGAAAAGTACAATCTTGCAATTACGATTTATGAAGTAAAATTTTGCTGGAGATAGAAAAAAAAAACAAACAAAAAGCATGAATTCATATTTTTTTTAAACCCTTAAGGACGCGTTCTCAATTCTGTCAAAATTATGCTGTTTTTCGGTACATATTGTGACTAAACTAAATCAAATCAAATATAACTAATAACTCACACGTATAGATTGGTTCTTTATCTTCAAACGCTGGGAAAAACATTATGAAGATTTGTAGTTTTTTATATAGTAAAAACGATCTTCCGTTGCCATTTTCAAAATTTTTTACGATACTAGGTTGTGTTTCGGTACATATTTTGTTCTACAAATTACATATTTTAAGATTTCTAAAAATACTGTTAGTAGGCAGATATAGTTTATTCTAAATCTGGGAGAACAAATTATGTAAATGTGTCACAAATAGTCGCAGAAAAAATACAAACTGAAACTAAATTTTTCACACATTTTTCTATTACGGACCCGCGGAAGCCGTTTTTGCATGTTATAGAACCGATTTCATGATTTGATAAAAATATATGTAAAAGATACATTTTTTCCTGAAGGCTTTCACTGGATGGAAACACGATTAAATAAAATTTTATCGATGAAAAAAAAATCCGAAAATAAAGTCGACTCGCAAGCTAAATCTCGTTTTATACGAGTATCAATACTCCATTTCTTTTAAAATTAGTACCAACTAGTAGATCATTCATTTTAGGAGGGTTCTCAATGATGATTCCAATTTCTAAACGTCCGTAATTAAAATATCGAGCATTTTATGTGATTTTCTATGAAATTTCGATAAACGAGCCATTTGTCAGAGTTGTCAGTGTCCTGCGGGACGTCATCGAGGTAGGGCTTATGTCAATTTTTTTCGCACATTATCGTCTGCAGTTATGTGAATAATTTCAAAAGAAATGAATTAAACTGTGAGCCATTATTACTTTATAGCTTCTTCGACCATAATTTGGATAAAAGTAAATCGAGGACGTAATTTATTTATTTTCATTTCAAAATTTTTGTCTTATGTGTAGCTCGAGATCCGGGGAAAGATTGTGACCAATATTGTTTTCAAATTAAAACTTTATAGGCCGACCAGTTACCGAACACTATATTTTTTTTTTTTAAAGGAAGATAGTGGAGTTAAACTTAGGTAAAGAAACATATCAAAATAGCAAGTGCACATATATATTAGAAATATTACTGGCCTTGACTTTCGTACATATTATATCGTAAGGCAAGTTACTCAGGACCTTGAAAACTCTCTAGGCAATAAAAATTGGTATCATTCATTAAAGAGTTCGCTGCTTCAAACATGAACCAGACTATCCAACTGTAAACTTTTCGTTTCGATTTGCGCGTTTTTTTTACGTAAGTCTTAGCCAGGATAATGCACACACGACATCTGGTATTGCGGAAACGCATAAATTTTGAAAAAAATATAATCCTAATTCATATTTGACTGTTTTTCTTTCAATTTATTTACTTTTTTGTAAGATAGAATTGGGCTTCATGATTAATACCATAAAAGTACAAGGTGCTCATTTTCCGCATTGTATTCAACGCATAATTTCAAAATATAATGAATTTAGAATTATTGCTTTTAATTAAATAAAGGCATAATTCCTTTGACCATAATTTGCTATCTCCAGTATTTAGAGTACTAGAGTACTTGCTTAAATCAATCAATCAACTCAGCCTATCGCGGTCCACTGCTGGACATAGGCCTCTCCCAAGTTGCGCCATAACACCCGGTCTTCTGCCTTCCGCATCTAGTCGGACCCGGCTACCTTTTTCAGGTTATTAGTCCATCTAGCTGATGGGCGTCCTACACTACATTCGCCGATTCGCGGTCTTCACTCAAGGACTTTTCAGCTCCAACGGCCATCAGTTCTTTGACAGACATGATCAGCCCACTACCACTTCAGCTTACTAACTCTGCAAGCTATGTCGATCACTCCGGTTTCTCCGGATAGTCTCATAATACTAACTGCACCTTATAAGTACCTACCTATTATACAAACTTGACATATTTTGCGTTTTTGCACATATAATACTTCTGTCATTTCTATTTTTTTTTGCACGCCTCAAAAGCGAAGCGTTGAGGTGGCTATTACTGTCAGTTTACGCACACCGAGTGATTCTCGAACTTAAAATATCACTTTTTTTATTCTTTATTGCTTTTATAAGTGAATATAAATAGACAAATGTTGAGAAAAAACACTATTTTTAACACTCATGATATTTTTAAATCTCTTTTTATTATTTAAACTAATTAAAAAATTGTTTAAAAAAGTTCTGACTTGGACGTCCGTGTGTCTGTATGTGCGGATCCCGTATCTTGTGGTCACGATAACGAGCGAAATACTTCACTTATCGAGTTGGTTTTTTTTATAGGCTTCAGTATTTTGAGGAATAGAAGCCTATTACTTTTCACGGTATAATTCGATGTAGTTTAATTATTATTTACAAATAATCTTAATTTTATTGTAATGAATGAGATTATGAGGCGTGCACTTTTGAATTTTCCAACTATTCTTAAATCTCCACTCATTGTCGACCTCAGTGAGCTCACAAATTAATATAATACATATAATAATATATGTCATGCAAAAGTGATCATATTATGCCACTTGCAGAAACATTTTTTTTTTTCATTTAAATGTATAGTGAGATTAATCGATTTTAATACATTTGGAAGGTGCCATTACATATAAAATTTAATTAAAATTGGCTCGTGTTCGCTATTGTTAGGGTCAGACAAAATAAAACCGTAATTTGAAGTACTTTTAAATGGTGTAGTAATATTACTAATTTACATACTCACGAGGACACATACAAACAAACAATGTATGTATATACCATTATTTTTATTTTGACGGACTCTGTTGTAGTCGAGTGGCGTGTACACCGCTTGCTCTGAGGTCCCGGGCTCGATCCCCGGACGGGTCAATGTAGAAAAAAACACTTTTCTATATTGTCTCGGGTCTGGGTGTTTGTGGTACGTTCTTTGTCTCTGATTCCATAACGTTGTACATTTTTGATATCTTTTAAAATGTTTAGGGAATAATTTCGCATGACCTGCTTTAATTATCAGTATAAAAGTACTATCATTTATGTGGTAAAATACTCCTCTATAAATTTTAAATAAACAATTTTAAAACTTACTCCGCACGTGTGCTTATTGTGATATTATAAAAGTATAAACATGTTACAAATATTACATCTATAATGCGTTTAAATCGTCAAGGAGTACGACAGACTCGATCGAAACCTATAAAATATAATAAAAAATATGAAACCGACACCCATTGACATACATAGTAACTGATGACATCTCACACCGCCCTAGCGCCCTGCGCCGCGTCTTAGGAATTTTCGATAAGGGTCACGTGTCCCGACGCGAGTTTTAATTTTTTACCCAACCCAAAAAGTGCACATCGCAGCTAAAGAAGATTTCACTTCAAAAAATCTTCCTGTTCAATCACTTTATTGGTGAAAACTGCATTTTATGGCTCGATAGATTATTATTTGCTAAAAGTATGTCCCTCGGGTCTTGGTCTATAATGCATGCTGACGTCATACTGAAGCGTGCCAAAATAACTTAAGCTCAGTGCTGCCTAGTGGCCATTATACGCAACTCTCCTCTTGCCAATTTGACCGATCATCAAGGAGAACGCGTCCTTAACAAATAAAGTCAATGCGTCAAGAAAGAGTCCTCATTGTATATCCTAACGAGTTGCACATCCTCAACAAAAACCACATAAACACAGAAAATTAAACGCACATTAACTTAACTCCATTACGTTGTTGTACAAATATCATTGAAGATGCAGGTTGACGGGATCCCGTACTACGTACATTATCACTCGTGTAAAAGCAAGTGACGTCGATTCGAGTGTGGGCCATTAGTCGCCTGTCTGCGTTCGCACTCTCCAATGCTTCCTTTGTGACGTTGAGAGACAAACGATGCGATTACGGCGCGGAAATGGACACCAATTTACGGTGTTCACGAAAAATATCATACCTACTCAGGTCAAGTGGCTATTGAGTATTGACGTGTTTGAAATGAAAAGATTGATCAGGTTTATCTTCAAGTGTTTGTCGTTTTGCTGTGATTAATAGAATAATAGAGAGTTTGTTTTTCTACTAGAGATAAATATAGGGATAGTTTTCATTTTTTCTTTAGTAGCGAAAACCACCTGAAGATTTTTTATTAATAATAGGCACGTAACAAAAAGTATACTTGCCGTTTCAGAAACAACGATTCGTAACGTATCTCAATGGGGCTATATCTTTTCCAATAGGTCTATTCTAAATTTAACGGCATGATAAACTTTATTGGCGGTAGCTAGGTTTATTGCCCACTTAATGAATAAAATGAACATATATCAGCAAATATATTGGCTGGTGTTGAGATATGCAAATGCTGTTATTGATTTTCCATCAGGTGTGGGAAACTCGTCAGATAGCGTTCTCCTTGAATGCCTCTAACTTCTATACTGAGATATATTAATAAAACGCCAACTCATATGAATTTGTGAAGTAATGTCTACCTACAGAATATTTTGAAGACGTTTTTTAACTTGCGATCATGTGGATACGAATTCGGTTATTAAACCTAGGCTACTACGACTAGTGTTGCCCAAAATCGGTCTTGGTCTTGCAGTCTTGGTCTTGTTCTTGCATTTTTGCAAGACCAAGACCAAGACCAAGATCGCCTAATTTTAGCAAGACCAAGACCAAGACTGACTGTGCAAGATTTAAGCAAGAACAAGACCAAGCCTGCGAGACTCTTGCGTCTTGCAGTTAGGACTTTTTTTAAATATAACGATACGAACGATACCTACATGTTTTATTAAAATTAAGCGTTTTTTATTGTTTTAATGACACAAAGTAGGTAGTACTGAACTAACTCGAAATTAGTTTATCTCAAAAAAATATTTGTGGGACATTGTTCGCAAATAATTATCTACAAAGTTGCATTATACCTACATTACCTACACTTATAACATATTGAACGGGGAAAGAATTTTTGAAATCGGTCCAGTAGTTTTTGGGTTATTTCGTAACAAAACAAATCTTTCCTCTATATAATAGGTATTACTTATTCATAAATTATTTACTAATTATTAATAATATTATTATACTGTATCGATCCTGGCCGATTTCGGCCACAGCGACTTGGATCTGCGCTTATTATTGAGAGCTTCGCTGATGTGCTCTCCAGTGACTGACAAAGCCAATTTTTGCAGTGAATGTTCGTCCACATTCACTGCAAGTCAGCACTCCTCCCACATAAGTATACTGGATGGCCACAGGTGGTCGGGCTTTTAGCTCTTCTCGTTTGGCGTCGAGCTCTTCTTTACGCCGAGTTTCGAACTCGCTCACCCTTTCCCTTACAGTTCGCCTCCACTGTGTCCTATCCGCTGCCATAGCCTCCCAGTGTGACTGATGTAAGTCGCACCTCTTCATGTGGCGTTTCAGCACATCTTTGTACCGCAGAAGTTGGCCACCCTGCTTACGCTTGCCATCCTGCAGTTCTGAGTAGAAGATGCGCTTTGCTACTCTAGCTTCAGACATCCGGGAGACATGACCGGCCCATCGCAGCTGTCGGCGCATCAGATAAGCCTCAATACCGCTAACAATAGCTCGTCTGAGTACTTCCGTATTACGAACACGGTCCGACCACCGGATGTTCAGAATGTCGCGTAGGCATTTCAGGTGGAATCTATCCAAGGTCCTAATATGCTCGCGGTATAGGCACCATGTCTCCGAGGCATAAAGGAGATTTGGCAGAACTATTGCCATGTACACAGATACTTTTGTAGACAGCTTCATGTCATGCGAGCGGAACACCTTGGCACGAAGTCTACCAAAAGCGGCAGCAGCTGCTCCTATTCGGCTGTTAACTTCGTTATCAAGGTGGCACCCGGATGTCATGGTGCTGCCAAGATACTTAAATTGCTTTACCTGCTTAAGCGAGACGTCTCCGAGTCTAATGTCAACTGGGGCACTGTTTAAAGTATCAAGTGCCATGACTTCGGTCTTCTTGACATTTATCTTCAGGCCAAATCTGTTACATGCCTGCAGTAGTCTCGACATAAGCCTCTGTAGCCCATCTGTGGATTCCGCTACAAAACACAAGTCATCTGCGTACATCATCTCAGTGATAGTCGTGTGGGACACTTTTGTGCGAGCTTTGAGTCTATTTAAGTTGAAAAAGTGTGAAAGTGAACGCAATCGATGTTATAAAACTGACAGACACATAATTTTATTGCAATTTAAAAAGACCATTTAATTAAACATAAAAAGAATAGTTTGCACTTTGAACAATTATTACGCTATCGTAAAGTACCTAACCCCAAGTGATAAACAAATCAGGTGTGATTTAGGTATGTAAAATAACTCTTTTTTTTTATTCGTGTAAATAGAACCCTTTTCTTTTCAAATCATTGTACCTAAATCATTTTGATTTCAATTTTTTTAAATACGTCATAGGTAACTGGCAGGCTTGTTGGGACTTTAGCATAATTCATTTTATTAGGTATGTACCAAAACCTAGGCACAAAGCAATTATGACGGTCCTAAGCCTGTAAGTATGAAGGATAATTTTGAAAAAACATTTAAGTACGTGAACATCAGCTGATCGAGTCAATACCCTTAGTTGATCGGGCGGAGTGTAGGTAGTTAGGTGGTACGCTCTCCGACCAACGACGAGGCGACGCGCATACGCGTAGGTAACTAACTCGTGCCGCTATTACTGGTTTCATGCATTTTGCGAATATGATACCTATTATCGCTACCATTTTTTTTTATTTTAAGAAATACAATGCTGTGCACACCGGTAATGAATAAACCACCGGTCCAAGGGATTAAAACGATCAAAATTTAACCGGTATAATAGGTATAAGTACCTACCTAGTGCTAAGATTGTTAACAACATTTAGGTCGTGGGTTCAAACCCCAACTGGTGTCAGTTGTTTTTTAATTTCTCATGAAATGTTTAGACATTTATTAATTTATAGTTGGTCTTTACCATGGCAATGTTAATTCGAGCTCAAAGTGTACCTACTCTGTTGCGTTGTTCTAATATCTAAAGTAACGTTCAATAAATAGCGACAAGCTAATAGGTAATTGCAAGACTTGCGAGACTCTTGCTGCAAGACCAAGACCAAGACCAAGACTGGGAGTGCAATACCAAGACCAAGACCAAGACCAGGTGTATTTATGCAAGACCAAGACCAAGACTGGCCAAGTCTCGTCTTGGTCTTGCATTTGGGCAACACTAACTACGACGAATTTTAAAGACTAATCCTACTATCCTACTAATCCTGCTTATAATATATCCTACTTTCCTACTTATATTATAAATGTGAAAGTGTGGATGTTTGGATGTTTGTTACTCAATCACGCAAAAACGGCTGAACGGATTTGGACGAAATTGGGCATGCATGTAGCCTTCTACATGGAAAAGAACATAGGCTACCTTTAATCCCGATTCCTTAAGTAGTTCCCGAGGGAAAATCGAAAAATGTTTACGAGCTTAGCTCGTAAACATTTTTGGGCCGTGAAACCGTGGGCAGACAGCTTATAAATTTGTTATTTTTCTCTATTACAGCGCAAGCTATAGCACGGGTGAAAATTTTATTCCATTTTTCATTATTTTCACATTTTTCATTTTATTTTGGACGCAATTCTGAAGTCCCCGCAGACAAAGTCGCGGGCAGAAGCTAGTAACCTATAAGTAGGAAAATCAGTAGGTACATAAAGAATCTCGGTAAGTACCTACAGCTAAATGTGAGATAAAAATGCGACACGTACATTCCATTTGTTGAGCTACGACCGTATTTAGCGCTGGTGACACAACAGCGTAATGTGAATAAATCCTTGCACATAGACCGTCTTATCATTACATAAATAAATAATACCAGCCTGGAATTGTCCCCGCAGAGAGTAAGCCACTTTTCACACTGAACAAACGTGCACTGACTATGTTTTCTCGCTGAGTTGGAAATTCTAGAAAAATATGAGGTCTGGGTTCGCATACGATGTTTTCTTATGGGTGAAGTCACATTGGGTGTACCTTTAGTATAGTCAAGGAATAAAAATGGTAAAATTAAAAATGCAGCCAATGTTCTTGATGAATCGAAATGAATGAAGCCCGTAGATAAATTGAATGGCAGAAATAAAGCTCTAATTTCATCATATGAGCGAGTACATTTAGGTATCTTGTAACATGAAATATTTTTTATTATATTATAAGCTTTGTATCCTATATTCCTATCGTATATAAATATACAAAGTAGTTAGATAAATATCTTAAGCTATCCTTACAAAATAAATAAAGCCTACAAGTACGAGCCTGAAAGTATTCATATTATTTATCTAAGGCCTTACCAAATTTACTTTACTGAATTGACATGCTAATTCCAAGGCCGCCACCATATTTTCGTTTCTGATAAAGTTACTAAAACATCAATCGAGCGCGAATCATAAATGTACCAAAAGTTACTTCTCTGTCAATTGTTTACGAATTGTGAATACAAATAATGTCGGTAACTTTGTGAGGCATACAAGAACACGCGTACATTTTGTATAATGAAATAGCGAATCTTTTATTAAAAGATACAATGATTTCAGGAATATTTTTTTTAGTTTTTGAAATCACTTGTGAAACTAAGTTGTAGGTAGGTTTAAGGTATTGTCTGTAGACTACTATAGTGTTTATAATAACTAAACAAAAACGTTAATTAAGGCTCACTTGCATAATACTTATTAGTGCAAGAAAATACACGTAACTCTTAATTCCCGCAATTCATTAAAAGTACGCATTGTATTGGATTTGAATATTGGATATACTTAATTACCTCTAAGGATAGCCCGGCTAAAGTTGCAATATAATTAGGCACAATGAAACCCAACGTTTACAAAGGATTAATCATAAATAAGTACATAACTACTGGTCGAGACCAAAAAGGCCCAGAATACCATTAGAATATCAGTGCTCCGACATTCTATGTCGGATCGCATTGTGCTGAGATAGGAGACTTTTTGGTTTCGTTCAGGTTTCATACGTATTTTTTATTGACGTCTAACTTTTTTTATTTTAAGTGTTTACCTGTGCGAAGTTCCAATAAATCATTTTCTTTGTTTCTTCCATAATTATGTTTCCGAATAATTCTTATACTTGAACAGTCTGAATAATAACATTTTAAAAAATGTTATAATTAGCTATTTATTGATAAACAAATAAATACAATACTCCAAAATTGATCCCTTAAGGTTCTATTCTCATATTATTCAGAACAGTACAATAAGATTGTATTGAATCCATTGAGTTTCAAGCATCAGTTGTAATCACAATACGTTTGGATTCTTTGGATGTAGTTACATTTTACTCTGTAACGGCGAATTTAATAATAATATTGTGATTTCTCGATTACATTGGCGGAGAAAGCCGGAATAAACCAAGTCTTTATGCTATTAAACATTGAAATACAATTCTTATCTAAGGCTTTGACGGGGTCAAACACTGTTCCATACAAATGAAAACTTTAATGTATTTTCTGGTAGGTATTGTACAGAAGATTGTGCTAGGTACAGTCAGCAAAAAAAGTTAAAAATTCAGGTTTACAAAAAACCAAAAACTCAATTAAATAATAATATCCCACTGCTGGGCACAGGCCTCTTCTCATACAATGAACGATTATTGATCACATTATCTAAAACGTAATTTTAAATCCATAATAATTATTATGTTGTGACTAAGAAACATCACAAAGGCTTAATGCTATGATATCCTTATTAGTCAATTTGTGCAATTTTATTTCATTTAAATTAAGTTAAGATTAAGTTTTTCAAAGAAGTAAAAGTCAAATACCAAACAACAAATGAAACCTGTATTAATGAGTTCACTTCACTTGAAGAAGAATTTGTAATCGAGTCAGCAATCATAAACTTTTTTCAACAATTCATCTTGTACTTTTTCAAGTCACAGTTTTAATTATTTTCAAAGGACAAAATGTGAATAAATTATACCTACTTGTTAGACTATTACTTTTTATCCGTAGGGAGGTTAAAATGTTATGAAAATAGGTCATAGACCATAATATATTTATGGTAAAAAAATCTTCATCTAATCACCATACGTCATTTGTTTTACTACACCCATAACTTTCTTCTTTTTTTTGTAAAATGGTTTTATTTGGTTTGTTATGGAAAATATAGTTTCTACTGAAATAATTTAGAAAAATAACTATAATGGTAATATGTAAACGGGGAGGTTAAGGTTTGATTTTAAAGTTTTCAAAATAAAGTAAAATCATCATAAATACCACAAAACTTAAAGTATCACCAAAATATTCATTCACTTTTTGTTTAAACCTTCAAATGAATTCCTTATAATACAATCAAATCCCGATCTCTATTGTACTACGTAACGACCACAGCAGTCAGTGTAATGGGCAGTTTGCCTACACTAACTCCATCCCCTATCCGGCCATCTCACATTACACGGCAATAAAGAGCTAACTTAACAAGTAAACGCCAAACTTCATCGGTCAGCTTATTTTTCGAAACCGTGATACTCGAATTAGTTAGGACCACCGCTTCAATCACAAATTGCAAGCCGACGACACGAAAACAACATTTGATTCGGTCTAGTACACTTGTGTAGGGGAAAGCTCACATTTTTACGATCAGTTGTTCAGAATAGGTTTTTATTCTAAGAAATTGTTATGTTGAGACCGAAATTATTGCGTCGTATTGTAAGGGAGAAGAGTTTGCTTATGTCGCCCTACTTTGTGCTCCCTTTTATTTATATAAATTACCGCATTGTACAAGTAAATACGAATATGGCTATAATATAAGTGCCTTTTATAAGTATTTAGTTAAAATTCAACTTCTATATCTCTATATCGATGCATCTCTAATGAGAAAAGAAACTTATTTTATAAACATTACATGATCTGCCCCCTTAGACAAGGTACATTTCGACAAAAATCGCATAAATGACATTAGGTAAAAGTATGGAAATGACATTTCTCTTCGATAAGTCACGTGACTAAGACTTGTCAATTTAATACATTTGAGCGACTCAATCAGCGATAACGATTGTAGAAATGTACCTTGTCTGAGGAGGCTGATCTTTAAAGAAAGTTGGACTAATTAGAATACTGTAAACTTAAAAACATGTTAAATTAATATTGGGACTTAAAGTGATGTAACTGTATCACTTAAACTATTCCCAAGATGTACTTATGTACCGTTCGAAACAACAATATCAAAATGGTAGCTGAATATTAACGTAACTTATAATATCTCTAGCAATTTTCGTACATTTTTGTACATAAATAGGTACCAGATATTTGTTGTCTTCTAAAGTTCAGAAACAAATTAAATTTGATTGTCTGGCAGTTGACAAAACTTTTGTAAGCAAATGTGAAGTCAAAAACAAATAAACATCCGATCAGGAAGCGACAGCAAGTTTGCTATGGCCTTTAAATCTCGGCTTGGATGTCCTTTGTGTTTTTATTATCGCTTTCCCGAAGAGAATAGCTAAATAAAGATAACAAAAATGCGATACGTACGCACGTAGCACGGTACATGAATGCGAGTAGAAAATGTGGAATTACGAAAATGAATTCTTTTTCTTTGTAATAAAAGCGATGTCATTGTTATATTGGTGCGTTGTCAATTGTCTTTATCCCACAATGTAGAGAATCAAGACTTCCAGTCAAACCAGTATGGGAAAACAGTGTAGGCAATTCGTTTGAACATTTTTACTTTTGTGATATACTTAATAAGTAGGTATTATTAATATCACTGGACAAAGTAGAGTTACTTGTAACTGTCTCAATCTAACCCCAAAGCATGAACGTCTAATAAATCAAATAATACATTGAGTAGAGTTTTTTAACAATCATTCCTAGTTTTTATACCATAATTATTATGAAACATTTGTCGTTCGTGCAAAGTTCGCTTAGAACACAAAATCTACATTCAAAAAGTGTTTCTGATGAAACATAATTCGAAATTTTAAAATGGAAAATGAAATTTTCATACAAAGTGACAGGTCACGTGACTTATGTTTGTATGAAAAGTTGATTTTTAATTTAAAGATTTCGATCTATGTTCCTTCGGAAAAGTTCTCCACATATCTACACTCCTTTTAAGATAATCCTGTATAGATTAAAAAGCGCTCGATAACATTTCCCATTCAGGCATATACCACGAACAGAGCAATTCTGATGAATCTCTTTCATTACAATATAACGACAAAAGATTTTTAATCAGCAAACGTGGTAGCGCTGTAATAATACGAGTGTCTACACATAAAGCACAAAGAACTGAGAGAATAATTTTCGTACATAACCTAGAGTTGGTTTCGCCCAGTCTTGGCGGACCAGCCAAGTTAACCCTGTAGCCAAATGGAACATATCCCTGACCTATTTACTGCGGTTATTTTTAGGGACACTTAGTTGAATTTGTTGCTGTTATCTTTCACTAGTGATGTGCCAATGGATGAGATTTATCGAAACCATTTCTAATTTTTTTTTTTTTTTTCTCATTTTTCAGAAGTCATATTATTAAATCGCGGAGATGGCGAGAGTTTGACTATAAGACTAACATTTATCTGTCCCTGACCGTTCATTTATAGGTATTAAGTACCACTATTTTGTTGTAACATAAATGTATACGATTATTTTAGAGGTTACAAACCGTTTGTCCTCTGTAGCCTTGAAGATAAGACCTCTTAAGACGCTTAAGTATTTAGAAATTTAATATGATTTTAAAGTTGAAGGACCGTGGAAAAAACCTAGAACTGCTTTTTTGTTTATTTTTATAAAAGTTCTAACTTTCGGTAAAGAAAATAAAAATTACATGAAATTAATCTTTACTTATATTGACAAGAACTAAAGTTGTTAGCTTTTGTCTTTTTAAAAGAAAAACTTTTTCAACCGATTATTATAATTCTCGATATTTTTTATGCTTCCATTTTTACAGCGTAATGTAGGTAATATACTCTAAAAGTAAGATTAACCTACAGAATAATAATTATCTTCAATAAACAAAGGAACAATGACATTTAAAATAAGTTACATCAGATTTCCTAACCCAATTATAAAAAAAAATTAGGACTCTATTCTATAAAACATACGAAAAAATAATAACTAAGAAATTCCTAAAAGATAAATATTTAAGGAATGAAATGAATTGTGATTCGATAGTAAGTCTCACAGTGGGTGGCTTGGGCGAAGCCAACTAGGAAACCAGGGTAAGGTTTCCGGGAATCCGTCCAATATTCTTATAACTAAAAAATAAAATCATACTTCATAAAAAATGATAATAGAATCTTCTGATAATATAATAGATAATTTATGTTGTGGAATTTTTAGGAAAGTTTTTTATGGGTCAGGAATAGTGAATATGTGAATTTTTATTCTACTCTTTGGAATAGTTTGTCTAACCAATTATTATAATATGCTATATAAAAATGTCGTGGTGGCCTAACGGTTCAATGACCGGATTCGCATGCGCATGGTTGCAGGTTCGAACCCAGGCAAGTACCAATGTGACTTTTTCAAAGTTATATAATATGTACTTTCTTAATCATTCTAAGACACCATTGACAAACGGTGAAGGAAAACATCGTGAGGAAACCTGGATTCTAAAATATTGGAATCTGAAATCGTCAACCCGCAATGAGCAAGGGTGGTGATCAAAGCTCATGCCTTCTCTATATGGGAAGAAGCCTGTGCCCAGCAGTGGGACGTATATAGGCCGGTATTATATTAAAAATAGGGACAAAATTTAATTAAAAATAATATATTATTTTAACTTATATCGACGTATATAATACATCAGTCTCATATACCTTATTTATTGATTTATAAAAAGCTCAGACAAACAGAGAGCCAAGAACATCGATGTTTAGGTTTACTGAACCTTTGAAATCTTTAAGACTTTAAGTCCCAAAGGTACTTTACCTAAACAGGATCCGAAAAATAAAGTTTTCAAAATCTCCTGTCGTTTGAAGTAACAAATAAAATAAGTAAATTCAATAAGATTTCAAAGAGAACCAGCTGACAGGATTTATTTTGGGGACATTTTAGAAGCTATCATCGTACGAAGTCGTAAGAGCGCGGTGGAGCATAAAAGACGGATTTTACGATAGCGACAGTGCAAATAAAGCATTTTGGGAAAATATTATTTGGTTTTACACCGCGACATCGGGTTATTAGGCATAAAACTTACGCGTCGCGAAACTCCGACTAACTCGCGACCAATGACGCGCCAGCGCTGCGTGATATAGCCATAACTTTTTGTATAAAAACAATTATTTTCATTGGCCAAATTCGTTTTCATATTTCACGAAAACGGTTGGCTATGCTCCAATACAACAAAGGTACCATAGGGATCAAAAACCTTTTACAACAATAACATTAAAAGCATTTTCGTGTTTATCATACAATATATTTTAGATGGGTCGCGACAAACGTTATAAAGACGAAACTTTCTCTATTATGAAAGCCAGAATTGAATATGAATATTTATTTTAAAATAATGGATGTACGGGGAATTTGTGATTATTGATCGTTTCAACAAGTAGGTATGCAGTGCCTTCATCGTGTTGATTCCTAAATATCGCCTTGGCAATGTGCCTGTTTGGATTTGACGTCGAAATATGGTATTTTTATGTAATGTCGTTTCTCGTTGAGTATCTATCAAAGAATAGTCTAAAGAAATCAAGAATATGTAATACTATCATTTTTGCACGACTTAAAAATTGTTTTATAAGTATATTTTTATCTAATTAATCCTAAGAAGAATTTAATATTTAGAGTTAGTCATTATCTCGTCAATACAGGGTTCTTTTTTAATATGTGGAGAAATTTTAAGAGGTGATTTAAAGTCGGCAATATCACTTTTTGATGGAAGAAAATATTTATATTGGCGATTATTACAAACTTTTCTGGAGAAAGACTTTTCTAGCTAGCTTCGAGCGACGTAGTCCTTATCAAATTGTTTTAAGGATGTTTTTTGGCTATAACGCGTACATTTCTATTAAGTCTAATTTGAAGTGTTTTATCGAAGAAAGTAGTTTTATCGTTATGTCCGCACGAGGTTTTTTTTTATTCTAATGTTGCGTATAAATCGGTTGTTTTACGGTGTAATATAATGAAACTTAGAATTTACACATAAACTAGTCTTATAAACAACATATTATTATTCAGTATACCTATGATTATATACAGGAATAATTTACGTGGATAGATTTGACAAGTAGACATATGTATACCAGATATATATCAGTAGATGTTATAAGTAACCCGAAGTCGAGTATCTTGCATCCTAATCAGGAAGTTTTGAGAGTTGTTGAATAGCCCGAAGAGACTTGGTGAAGCCGTGAAACGCCTCATGTTTGTTTTTAACCATGGTACTATCGCATCACATGAAATAGGTCAAAGCGACTCCAACAAAAATATTTAAGGAAAATTTTTATTTGTAATAATAGTGGTGATAAATAGCTGGGTAAAAGTGTTTAAGGAAAATCGTGTATTTATTTTTGTAAACAAAAACCCTCAGTGCTTAGGGGCGAATACAAGCCGTTTAAAATGCCAAAATAACAACGTTACTTTACGTTTTTAGTAAAAGATTAAAAAAAATACTTAGTAGCAATTTTGGTTGTAAATTACTAGTATTCTTGTTAATCACTCGTGGTAAGCTAAATGCTTGGGTTTCGAGTGGCTTTACGTCGGTAGGGCAATGGGTGGAATTTGAACCCCCAAACACCTGATTGCAACTTCGATGCCTTAGCCAATATGCTATCGCCATTTAGTTAGATTCTGAATCTTGTCGAGCGTTTCTGAATATATCTTTTATGAATTTCATACCATCGTTTTATTTGAAAAATTAAAATACACTCTAATTTATTTATATACCAATAAATTATATTTGTTCATTGTAGAGAATGTGTTCCAGAAAGATTTGTGCAGGGATTTCCACCATTCACACAGGCCGCCGCAATTCTGACGGAGCTAAGCCTGAAATAACGCACGAATGAGTGCAGGTTCGGTATATCCAGACAATAAAATGAAACTTGTTTCAAACAATATTTCCAAATCTGCTTGTCTCTTTGTAGTCCACGTGTTCAAAAGTTGCTGTTCGGATCTATTGAATCAGTTGTGAATTTTATCAAGGTTTATATGGGATTATAACGTTTTGGATAAATCCTATTGGCGAAGGAGTATAATGTAAGCTCAACAATAGGAACATGGTATTAGATAGAAAATCGTGCTATAGAAAATACCCTTACTAAATATAATATATAATACTGGCCTATAAATGTCCCACTGCTGGGCATAGGCCTCTTCCCAAATAGAGAAGGAATGAGCATTGATCACCACGCTTACTCCTTGCGGGTTAGCGATTTCGGGTTCCAATTTTTGGAATCCAGGTTCCCTTACGATCTTTTTCTTCACCGTTTGTCAATGGTATCTTAGAATAATTAAGAAAGTACATAAAACTTTGAAAAATACACATGGGTACTTTTTCAAAGTTGGTGCATACGAATCCGGTCATTGAACCGCAAGGCCACCACGACATTAAATATAATATATTAATACCATATCAAATAGTGACTTGTATACTCTCTAGATTCAATCCCACTGCGACCAGAATCTACAAATTCAAATTAAATAAAAGACTGGAGCTAAGATTCCGTCCAGATTCACTTCCGATCTATCATAACCTAATCGTCTCTAAAAAACTAATAAAAAACTACGGCATTTATTCAAGCCGCGTTCTCAATAAAAATATGAAAACCAAAACAAAGGTCAGCACGCAGGCCAGACACGTTGTCGCCAAATGTGGCATTAAGTTTGGCCGAACCAAGGATATTATCGCAAGAATATAATAGAACTTATAATTTTGTTGCGGTTTTTATTACTAACTGCCCCGGTGGTGAGAAATATGTGGGCAAATAACAGCGATGTTATTTATGCTTTAAGCTTATCGGCTATTAATTTGTGCGGTATATCCGAATTTTATTTATTTCAATAAGACTGCCACGCATCACAACAAAGCCGTAATAAAACCCGCGATCATCAATAATAATTCCTAATAGTCTTTTATATTAATTTTCTGTCGTTTATAGAGAAAAATATGTCTTGACAATTTGTTTTTTTTTTTTATTTAGTATGCATTTATATACCTGATCGGCAGATATTAAAACATAAATACACGTCATGATGAAACGATGTTTTTTATTCAACCGTATTTCATACATATGTTGTTTGTTATACATATGTATATCTTAAGCATCAGAACGTAATTTGTTAGTGAATAGAACTAACTGAACGTCTAAAGCTTTCTCGTAGTCTTTTCAAGGGCTTCTGTCCACTTGTGAAGGTTATTCCATTCATTTCAGAACTAATCTTAGTCTATATACTTATATGAACTATATTTTCAGCAAATTAATACTTGAAAAGGCCCCTGAAAGTTTTGCGGTAAAATATATTACTATTTCACTTCTCTCAATGTATCTTTCAGACTTATTGTCTTTTTTATTTATTTTTATAGTTAAAATAATCTCTTAAGTAAAGTAAAGAAAAAAGTAAAAATATAGAGAGTTAAAATGTATGATTATGTTAAAAAATGAATAATCTTAATCATTCATTTTCTTGTTGAGGATATCACATATAATATAAATAAAATTTTGACATGAGTAATGATAATATCCTACTTGAAGAAATAAATTATTTCAATTTCCATTGTATCGTCCAAAATTTATCATGAACTTCGATTACATAGGCCCAGCTGTGTGAAAAGTTTGTTTACTCCAAATACAGAAGTACACACAATTTTATAGACTCCTCCATCTCTATCGGATGGATCAATCTACTTAGCATTAACTCCCTAATATCTCTCGACTCTCGAACAAAACAAATTTATGAGCGCTAGTAAAATTTCGTTTCTGGATTATTTTTCCCTTATTTGTTTCGTAAAGCTTAAACAACGGTTGGTACATCGCCTGTTACATATTAAGTTTACGAAGTTAGTATTGAGTACGTTCGTTTGCCACGAGGTATATGTTTTCGATCTTTTAATAATAAAGGTATTTCCCATTTGTTTCAATTAGACCGGTTGATGACATTTAGATTTTTTGGTTTTCTCTGGTTTTCTCGTAGTTTACTAAGGCAGAAGAAGATTGACATCAAAACATTGAAATAAAGAGTATCAAAAATAAATACCTTATATTATACTTTTAATGATTTCGTAAGATAATCCTTTGTACCTTCTGTTCTATTTTGTTTTTATTCTATGCTTTGTGTGTGTACATAAAAGATTGATCAACATTTATTTTTACCATAGTATAAGTGTAACAATCTAAGTAGTTGTTCCACTGATAGTTACCACAAGTATAATCACTGCTGTGACTTGGATATTAAATTTAAAAAAATCATATTCTCGATCCAAATAAATTTTCTAAAACTACAACGAATTTTCAATTAAAGCTACCTACAATACATAATATTAACAATGTGTTTTATGGCACTTAACCCTTGCGACGGGACTCTATTTCCGCTAGGAAATTGACAGTGCACTCGCCACGGATCTAGGGAAAAAGTTTTGATCGAGAAATATTTCTCGAGCAAGATCCGAAGACGCCTCTTGTCACGCACGCTCTACATTTGACCTTTTATTTTTCCTTTCTCAAAAGATATACTAGGAATTATTGCAAAAATTAAAACGTTTTCAACGCAAGACTTATGTGACATATTTGACTTTTAGCAAAAAATATTTAGCGTAGAATTCGTTTATAATTGATTGATTGATTTTTCATTAATTCTAAACACATGTTTCCTGAAAAATATTTAGTACCTACTGGTGTTAAAATATTGAATGTTTCTTAGAATAGTATCTTATGAAAAAAAAATCTTAATCAATTTTATGAACTTATGAATAAAGTTTTGCTTTTTTACTTCGTCTGTATATTGTAATATGCCATCAGAAAAAATGTAAAATGAACATTTAAATACCCATATTTTTATTCACATTGCATTCTTTTTTTACAGATGGGATGTGAAAACCAGTGAGGGATAATGGACAGAGATTTAAATCGACGCTTTAAAACTGTAAAATATTAAACAAAACGAGATAAAATTTTATCATATTATGTTAAATAAAAAGTTCAAGAAAGTCTGAAGACAGTGGACATCATATGATCTAAATGCCTTATTTAAGAGGAGAGTGTGCTGCCTTCAGGCGCCGACTATGTTTGACTCGACAAAAGGCGCACTACTGATAGCGCCATCACTATCCAACAGCTCCTGTTGGCTAAACGGCAAGGGCTGGCCATCAACGTTCCCAGCACCAGCCGACATCCTTAAAGCATTCTTCATATTCGCTCTTTCTATGTCAATTGTTTTCGGCAACTTGGTTCTCATCTGCGTTCTAAATAATCGGAGATACATCAAATATATCGATAACCAGGTATTTACAGACTCTGCAATTAATTAAGCTAATATTAATACTCAGTGTTAATTCTGCTTGAATTAATTTGCAACAATCATTGTCGAGTGATTATAGGCCCACTCACCTCAATTGCCAATTACTCGAGTAATGATTACATTTTACAATGTTTGAATAATTAAACGTTGAGTATCCTTTTTAATTTTAATGAAAAGAGGTTATAAAACCTCAATTATAATTGAATAATAGCGCGACAGCTAACAATGTTCTTTAGTTCAGAGTTTTTGAATGATGGTTGAAAATTTCTAGGTAGAATTCTTGTGTCATAAGATACCTTTCATGTTTCCCAGTTCTCTTTGAAAATATTTATGTAATATCATATTTTACAGCCGAGATACTTGCTGACCTCGCTCGCACTGAACGATTTGTTCACTGGGATCTTGATAGCTCCAGTGGCACTTCTGCCGGCTTTGTACAAGTGCTGGCCCTACGGCGAGATATTCTGTCAAATACAGGTACGTTGCTTCAGATTTTGTAAATTATAATGTACTTTGTTTAACCAAAACATTTGACACTTTTCAAATGAGGTAAACAACTTCTGTTTTTGATTTTTTAATGCTGTGTTTTATTTTAATAAAAATAGTTCTTTGTGTCATGATGTCCCCTTTAATTAACTGGTGTACAACTTACATTTGAAGTTCCTTATTTCGTTGTTAAAGTAAAATCTTACCACGGCAAAATTTAAATTCCAAGCAGAATTAAAATAAATATGATAAAAGCTGTAAATTAGTTTGCCATCAAAATTTCGCGACTTACCTTAATCCAGTTAGAACTAGGCGAAGCAACGAGGTCCTTGCAAAACTTTGTTTAAGCAAGGATGAAGAGAAAATGAGTAAAGTTCCTTCCAAAGAAAAAGTTTGCTATTCGTTAAGCAAAGTTAAAAGCTAATCGAATATTTTCGAAATACTAAAATATAATTCGACTGCAATAATATAATAATAATATTTTTAACGATACAGTTTGGATCAATCCATAGTTTATCGATATTAAGTAGTAAATATTGGCATCTGAGGAAACTGAGAGCAAGCTCCAAAACATGAGATAGCCTTGGCTGTATTGATAAGATGTCTTGGATAGGTCGACGTTACTAATTACATTCATAAAACAACTAACAAGAATCAAAAACTGTAACAATTTAAAGATACTGAACAAATCCTTTGTAAATAAACAACTTTAGGGGTAATTGTTGTCGTTCCGGAGACGCGGCGATCTGTGAACAATAAAATCTCTAAAACTTTTATGGAAGCATATAATGCGGCGTCGGCTAATGGTTTAGAGTGACCGAGCATAAAGTAAAGATCTGGAATTTAAGCTTTGTAAGTTATCCTAGAGACCTGCTGACTCGTTCCTTTTACAGAGTGGCCCTTTTGTTTCTTAGTTCAAGGCCTCCCAGCATTGTTGCCTCATCTTTAACGTGACTTGTTTCTCAATTTATTTTTGTTAATACAAGGTTTGTTTCAGGCTCTTCTGCGTGGGGCCGTAAGCCAACAAAGTGCTATTATATTAGTCTGTATGGCTATTGATAGATATTTGTATTTATTGCATCCCGATACCTACCATAAGCATTCGAGTAAAAAAGTGAGTACTTAAATTAGTGTTCGTATATTTTACTGCTTCTAATTCTTCAATATTTTATACTGCCATTCTCATTTTTATAAAGCAACTTTATTGAAAATGGAATAGGTATCAATAAACTTATTTGGATTAAATAATAAGCGTAAAAAGAGAACATTTGTTTAACAAAGTAAACCCTTTGAGATTTAAAACACATTTAGTGGAAATAAGCTCGTACTGTGAAGTCATAAAAATGGAGTGGAAAATATTAGTTTATCTAAAATTAAAATCTCTTTACGTAAGAAGTTAAGCGTTAAATATTTGATATAGGTCTCCAACTAGCTGGCAATCCTTTAAGAGTTAGTGACACATACATCGTAAAAATCTCCTTCGAACGGATTAAGAAGTTCTAGTAGGTATCGAGACCAACTTACTTAGTAAAGGGTACTTTGGTACGCGTTTAAATAAACTTTACCTGCATTGGAATACGATCACCGTATAATGAATAACTTCATAAACTTAAGTCTGTATGGTTTCAGAAACCTAATACAGATTATGTTTATTGATTTGGTATGTTACGACACTGTTTATAACTTTCTCTTTAAAATTGAAGAAAAAATGCATTCGTTACATACATATATTATATTAATCATATTATTAAAATTTAAATTTTATCATCATGCTAGTTTATTTTATAAGTCCAATAATATTGGTTCCATCAATTTTACACTGTTATACAATACAGAAGAATTTTTCTTCACAGGGTTGCGTGCTAGTAATAAGTATAACTTGGATACTATCAGTTTCATTATTTGCTATAATGGTGCTACCAAGATCTGGGTACTACTTTAACTCGACTGGACTAATGGCTTGTGATGTATTCCACAGCAGAGTGGCTTTCAGGTAAATATTTGTATTTCCAAACTCTGAACAGTCTATTATTAAAACATGATTGCATATTCAACGTTGTTGCGTTTATGAATAATCTAGAAATCTTCACATCTTGCTTCAATATTTCAAGCTGTACAAATTTAATTAAAATACCTACTGTGTTGTTCAGTGTATAAATCTTCATCGCTTCGTTAATATATCCTTCTAAAGCGAAATTCAGTTACACCCACTTGATTCATCTGTTTGTTATCTCAATTCTTTGTAATCTACTAAATTGGTTCAATTTTCTGTGATAGGATATTATCATGTTGCGCTTACTACTTTCCAACGACTATGGCCCTGATGTATTGCTACGGATCTGGGTTCCATGTCAGCAAAACAAGAAGTAAATTTGATCCAGAACCGATGAGACCCAATGGTGTGCCAGTACCATGTGCAAAGACGTCACGAGGCGAACATGAAGTAGTGGTAAGAATATTTTATAGGCAAACCTTACGTCATCAAACGTTAAAATTAGATCAACTTTGTAAACCTTAACGGAAATGAATCTAAAATATTTGAGAATTACATAATTTCCTGAAGAAACATCAAAACCTGTTACGTTCCCATTCTATACCTGCATTAAAAATATTGCTCGATTTAATTCCTTCCTAGATAATAAAAAAATACATGAAGCATTAAATTACACAAACAAAGTTACTTTTACAAATCAAAATGATAAATACAATTCCGCCTACGAGGTAATTGCATCAATAAAAAGAATAAAATTTTCCCCCAAGCTTCATCCCGTCCTATCTTTTTTCAAAACTTCGTTACAAATGTGCTTGAGCTATGATATATTATGTCTTTCCTTATAAGTACGGCTGACGCTTCCCCGTTCTCATTGATTTAAGTGCCAAAGCTTTGCTGTGATTGTACTAGATCGAGTGTACTATTCTAGCAATTAAGTGGTTTAATACTTACCACTGATTGTTGTATTGCTAATTGATCTCTTGAAATAACAAGTTGTTTCAACATAATGTTGGTTGGTATAAATCTCGCTTGGAGTATTGTTATAAAAATGATTACGGACCCGCTCGGCTTCGCAATGGTACTACAGTAATAAATGACCATACAAATACATACACAAAAACTGCTGGAAACTGAAATAATATCCGTTAAAATATGACTTTGTTTTATAATATGTACCTAATTATAACATTGATTGGTAATTTTAGGATTGAAATTATAATAACTATTTTTCTGGGACAGATTCAAGCTCCTGTGCGACCGCATAGTGTCAGTACGTCACGAACCATGGCGGCAATGTCATTAGGTTTCATCGTTATGGTTACTCCGGCAACTATTCAGGAAGTGGTTGCGGCTTGTACTGGGTGCAAGGTAAGGCAGCTTGAATTTTAAAAAGTTATCAAAAGAAGACAAGTGTCCTTTGTTCGCTTTACCTAAATAAAAATATATAGAAATTGACTGGAGATTTTTTTTTGTGTTCTGACGAGAATAATTTGTCTAATTCGAATATTTATCTACATCTTTGAATTATAGTAGGCTTCGCTGAATTAAATAATTCAGAATTTCTACGGATTTCTTTTTTTATATTAATGGAACAGAGACTTGTAAAATCTGCTAGTAATTGCATAAATTCTGTGAAAAGTATTCTGCTTTCATTAAAATGAGTGTTTTGTTAACGTTTAATACTATAAAGTGTATATTTTGTGTTTGATGTAGGTTCCACCTTCATTGGATTTTATTGTGACCTGGCTGGCTTTGAGCAACAGTTTCTGGAATCCATTTCTATACTGGCTCCTAAATAGTCACTTTAGAAGGATTAGCCATGAGTTGCTTCAATACTACGTAAGTTTTAAAGCTCACTAATGAAACCAAATTTCATGTGATAAGTTTAATACTGTACATGATTTAATTTGTTTTTTCTATACAGATTTGCTGTCGACGACCAAAATCTTTCGGAAGTTACGAAAAGCCTACAACGGGATGTTGTGGGTCTCCCGTAACGTCGGATGGTTTACATTCAAAAGGAGAATTTGAAGGCCTCGGTGAAAAATATTGGGGCGAAATTTTGGAACGTACAGTTTCATCGTCTTCCCTACATGCTATACAAAAGGCATGCCATCGCGATCCTTTACGATGTACGGGATCTTTCAAAGGTTGCTCTAGTGGTGCTTGCAAACCAGACCCAAGATTCTTTGATGGGTATGGCCCAACAGATTACAGACAGCTGGATAGATCGGCCTTTCAAATTGAGTCTTGTTCACGACAATGCAGACTAAAAAATTCAGACATGTGTCTATTTAGACCAAGTACTGGCTTGGAATGTGGTCGTTCGCGTTCCAACCTGAGCTTAGATGAGGTTAACTTCAACAAGACTTGTAACGGTAGGCATCCAGAATTGTGAGAGTTCCGAAACTGCCCGGTCTTCGGGCATAGAAGTAATAGCATAAGTATGTATCCAGGAGTAGAACATTTTAATTCTAATATTAAGTGGAAGTTTGACGACTCTCCTGGTGTTGACGATGATATGCAAAACTTAGAACACAACCTCGACAGAATACGCAGTTTGAGTCACGAGAGAAGCTTCAATGCGTATGGCCTTAAAGAAAACGATAATTTGTTGGAAGTGGAAGTGAACGATATTGTGGACGATGATTCAGATGAGAACAAAGACTACGGTAATGGTTGTGCTCATGATATCCATGAGGACAAAAGTGAATACAGTGCTCATAAGTTTTCTCGTAACTCTTCGCTATCTAATAGGGAACTTGACGTTATCAAAGAGAGCTCTAGAAGCTCAAGTGATACTGAAGTGACATTAACGCGATGACTTCCGAGGGTAACCTTTGATAAAGCGGTCAATGTTGTTCACTTGGATTTATCCCCGGAACAGAGACACCATTGTCAAAAAAAGTGTATGTTGTCAGTCAAAAGACCTCTTTAGATGTTTGATGGTTTAGAAGAGACATTTTAGATTTAAGTAAATGTGGACCAGTAGTTTCGGGTCTAATTTCTGTGAATTATTCAATAGTGTGTGAATGTGATTTACGAACGTTGGAATATCAATTGTGCCATGAATAGTCGTTAGAACTTTGTGATCTCCGAGGACCCTTGCTTCAGACACGAATGGGTTTGTGTAAATAATTTTCCCCGAAAATAGCGAATTGTATAACGTTAATATTTATACAGTATATGAATAGGTACCAAACGTTGACATGTTTTAGTATCAAATCAAGTAAAGGACGTTTTGTATTTTTTGTAATAGTCGACTCAAAGAATTGTGAAGCTATACTTAATACTTAAATTAATATACTGGAACAAATTTTATGTATTTCTAATTTAATGACTTGTAATATTAGTATGTACTTTACTTGTTTATAACATTAATTGTAAACTTTCACTGATACTAATATTAATTTGTTCTTTATGTACATAATAATAAGACTGTTTGAAGGAAAATTCTTAATGTTATTCAGATCGCACAATACTTTTCTTCTATACATTAATATGATGTAATTAAAAAACATTGTTGATGTCTACCTAAATGTTAAATCAGCAAACGGAGAGAAAGTAAATTGTTTGTATAACATTTGCGTTTTATTTAATAACCCAACCCAAGATGTTTTTATCAAATGGAGCGTAAAATGAAGCTAAACATTCTTGCCGTCTTTAACGAAGTCTTTAATGTTATATACTTGAAAAAGATTTCCTCCTGGGTTCTGGAAGGCTGATCGATTCAATTTGTTATCAAATCTACTAATTAAAACTCTAATGGCCAACGCAGATCAAGACGGCATGGCAAGGGATTTAAAATTTTACCAATGTAAAAACAAACGTATCCATATAGAAATACGACATAAATTGCTTTTATTATAAATAATGCCGTGGCATTGAAAGCGATTTCTTTGCTCTGATTGGGTGACCAAAAGACCTACAACCAATAACAGTGCTTGACAAGAGGTTTAAAAGCTGATTTATTATTTGTTTGTGTCGATTGGCCTTTCATAAATACGGGAGTAAAACGTGCCCAGTGCACCAAAAATTTAATATGTATGAGACGTCCATTGTTGTGGACGTCGAATCGTCCAAGAAGATCGTCTTCGAAGACGTCCATGTTGAACATAGGCCTCCCCCAATGATTTACAGATCGGCTGGTTGGACGGAAGTATTTCAAAATAGCAAGGAGTAAACTTCAGGTGATAAAACAAGACATAAAAATATCCAACATACTTATTGTTGTAATAGTACTTTTATTTTATTTCCCGGCGTTTGCAGTCGGCCTGTGACTATCACACCAGCAAAGGCGTTGAAACGTCAGAAACGAAATTAAGGTCACAGCACACATATCAACTCGGAAAGGGATCGTTACTGTATCGCTATTCGCGTCGCTGTCAAACAGTCGTCAACGTAACATAAGCACGTAACCAAAGTGATGTAGCACGTAAAATGGCTAGGCGACGCCGCGCTTACGGCTGGCCGACCGCTGGTTACGTTGCAACGCAGATCGCGGTAGAGACGTGAACGAAGAGACGTAAGCTAGGGTAAGGAGAGCCGTAATCTAGGGTACGGAGAACCGTAAGCGCGGGAACGGCAAGTCGACTACGCACCGTACCGCGGTTCGTGAGCTTGTACCGAGGTAATTTCGTTACGATTCCGATTAGTGTGCGTTGCAGCAGGGAGTTTCATACAAATAATACGAACGGCTCGAGGCTGACTGGACTGGACGTTTGCTACGAACTTTAACCGTGGTAGAATCCGTTCAAAAAGCCGTTTTGTTTCAATGTCTATCGTCGTATGAACTTCGGAAAATACTTATATAGTTATATTAACAGCAGCCTGAAACTGTAAGATTGGAACTTTAAACTAGACCAACTTTGATATCTATTTTACGACATTTTTTATGGCTGAACTACGAGTTTACAGCTTGAAGCGGACTTAAACGATAATAAACATGTTGATGTTTGAGATTACACCAGAGTTTACCTTATAGAATTGGTATCAAAATGTAGGTAATGTGTTAAGAAAATTGTAAAGCCTACGTAATATAATTATATACTACCATAGAGATTTGCAGTATGGTAAGTACCTAAGGATCCTTTTGGGTATACTGCGAATTGACAGCGATGCAGATGCATTTTTGACGCCATTTTCTTACTACTTTAAGTATGCTTTTGTTTTCAGTGTACATAGAAACATTTTCAGTTTATTTTTTGGCTTTTTACTGCTTATGATTATCATCATCTGCTATCGCCAATGACAGTAGGAAAAAGGTAGGGAACATTTTCAGTTTATTAAAATCAAATAAATATGTACAGTCGCACACAAAAGTCTTATTATCAATAATATAGCCAAAAAGGAATCCAAAAAGGATTTGTCAATATATAGGTATATATTTGATAAAATACCTATTCACAATTTTGCGATAAAGAGATAACACAAACGATATGCATTTTTTTAGGGTAGGTAGTGAAATCAATAAAACGCCAAAATCTTTAATGTACTTACAGTTCAATAAGTATAGCGAACTTTGTATACCAGTAAAGTAAATAGTTGGAATATACAGCAGAACTTAATTTAATTAATTGAAGTTTTATTCACTTTAGTTCAAAGGCACAAGCAAATAGGAATATGGGGAACTTCTAAATAGAGCGATGGAAGTGTATCCTGCTAAGAAATACTCAATACGCTGTTTACATTCAGTCCATGTAAGTAAGAAACGTGATAACAACTTAGACGGCGCCTCTTTATAGTATGAAAATTTTACTCGTCGTGTATGGATTACCGAGTATTTTTATCGATAAAAAATCGAGTAAAGACATGGCAATAGCGACAAAAGCTTAATAAAAGTAGGTTACAACAGTAAATTGTACGATTATTTCATTCTATTTACAATCAAAGAAAACACGTGGTTTAGCTTAATTTTAGTTAACGCTTTTATATAGTCTTCACGATAAAATATTGTGATTAGTTTTTCTTGCTGGTTATGTGGGTCGCACTTTACTAGTGTTCTTGTTGAACCCTTGCGCTAAGCAAAATGCTTGTGTTACGAGTGGGTACACTCACGAGTATAAATATGTATAGGTACACATTGATAGCGAAATTGTAAAACAATAATTTAACAGGAACTCACCATCAATTCAACTTTTAATCATTTAACAATAATGTTTTCTTCTTCTTAATTTTTGAGTTTCAACAAAAACTTCTCGCTAAATAAGTTTTACAATTTCGCTATGTGTATACATATTTATGCTCGTGACTGTACACGCGTAGGTATAGTGCGGTGGCTGAGTTACAAAATGACAACCACTTTATCGCAAGTATTGGTATTAGTGGCCATTAGTATTGGTAGGCATTGGTACTAGTTGCCATTGGTATTGGTAGCTATTATAATAATAATAATAACGGGGCAAGTCGTTACCTTGTCATGAGAATAACGCAATACCTGAGGGCATATTAACTTGCTTTTTGCAACCTTAAGATATAAATAAAAAATGTATCTGAAGGTCTATGTAGGAGCATACATCCGCAGGGCAGCTAGTGGCGAGCTGTTTGTGAGTAGCGACACAACGGACCTGAGTGCTCCAGGGAGTCACTCTTTAGAGAGGGCTCCCAGCTCTTTCTTGCCTTAACCGGCTGGCTAGAGAGGGGTCGCTAGAGCTATATGCTCGGGGGTGGAAGTGTCTAATGGCGTAATAACGAGGAAACCCGCTCCGGGTCCGCTACTGTGACCCGCGATGGCGAAATCGGGGCCGCACCGCTCGACACCCCTAGCCGCTCGCACTGGTGTTGCCCCCTGCTGCTTGCAGTGGCGGGTGTTTGGGGGGCCCATCTAGTGAGTGGCGAGTCACCACCTGACTATTTATTTACATTTCCATGTGTAGAAAGGCAGGTGACATAGTTTCCGATTTCATTATGGTAACCAATCCACGTAACACATACACATCAATAGCCTAATTTAGTTTATAATACCTTATTTCACAAAAGTTCTGTAGCTACCTTGGGCCGTTCATGTCTGTTCTTACATAGAGCAGGGGTGAATGGCCCCTGGTAGGTGCCCCATCCCATATTAGAGTAAAGTTCTCAACAAGGCCACTGCGTGTTGGACCTGTGTCCCCGCGTAAGCCTTTCAAAGGACCGGGTTTCTTCTTCTGAAGTTATCCCGTGATAAAAGAGAGATACAAATAATAATAATAACTTATAAAAAATTAACATCAAATATAATGAAGCCTCTGACTCCCAAACTAGGCAAGCCTGTATATTATCAGGAATAAGCGCCTTCTCCCACATGTGACTTACGGTATAATATGTCAACATAAGTTTCTAAAAGATATGCTTGATACTGATCTACTTATTAAAAATTACTTTGAAAATAAAATAAAATAATAATAAAATAATAATAAAAATTTATATTATTTTTTTTGGCCAATGGTATTGGTATTGGTAGCCATGGCTTGGTAACACCCAGATGAACAAAGTGTAATGTACCTAGCCATAAGGCTACCGACGCTTTACAATTCCTTCGATTTTTTTATTATTTTTATATATATTTTTATACATAATATTCAATATTTATGTTATTGAAACCACAAAAACTTTTAAAGTAACGAGAACATAGAAGAACGCTTATTTTAAAGAAAGTCTTAAACCGTAAGTAATAGAAATCATCCGTCAAGTATTAATTTACGTGCACAACACTGACCCTAATTACCCACTTTTCATAATACAATTTCGTAAATTAATTATTTCCAAAATAAAATTGTTACTTATAATTTTAATGCCGCTATTGTAATTACGTCAGCTTTTTGTGCCCGAGACATAATAATCTGTCACAATTTACAAAAGGTTGCTTTTTATGTTTTCACCGGCGTATTTAGTCGGGAAATTATAACAAATGGTTGCTTGGAAGCTTCACGGAAAATCTTTAGCGTGAAACATGTCTGCCGTGTTTTATTGTCATTGCGTTTGGACTAACCGTGCCCCCAGGTGTCATCTGTCTTTTTATTTTGAGTAAGCGTGACGACTTGGCTGCACAAACCTTTAATTTCCGGAGCTGTTTTAATGACGTTTACGAAGTACCTTATTTAACTCATGAAAAGATTAACTTCAAAAACAGATGTTTCTTTTCTAACTTACTTTATTTTTATTGTGCTTCAGCTATAAAATTATGCTAGAAACTAACTGAAACATAAAGATTTTTGATTCCTTACTTGTACACAGTTCCTCTTCATAATTCACTAGTAATAATTATTAGGTACTACGCGACTTCGTCTGCGTGGACTTCAGAATTGGGTCTAAAAAGAAATGAAAAATGTGAAAGTAATGGAATAAAATCTTCATGCGTGTTATAGCTTGCGCTTAGCTCGTAAACAATTTTGAATTTTCTCTCGGGAACTACTTGAGGAATCAGGATGAAAGGTATAAAAAGATTCCATGTCAAAGGCTACATGCATGCCAAATTTCATCCAAATCCGTTCAGCCGTTTTTGCGTGATTGAGTAACAAACATCCAAACATCCGATCATTTAAACATACAAACATCCATACTTTCACACTTATAATATTAGTAGGATTATGTAGTATTAAAGTTATTCAAGACGTTCAAATAATTCTCATACTGTGTTGGTACTTCATACAACTAACTAAGTCTGAAACCAGCTATTCAATCTTACCAACATATGACGTCAACTTCGTAGGAATAAACAGACGAGACGTGACGGACGTGTTGATATCACATAAATTACTACTATACTCTGAAGCTTATTCCCTGGTACTGCAAGTCCGAAGCCTCAATAAGATCAACACATAATTCTTCTCAGTTTTATTAAAACACGTACGAACAGACGGATCGTTTTACAATATACAGAATGGTATTATTTTATGTGGGGCTCTGAGTTGGTCACAGTGAATGTTCGACGCGTGACTCGCGTGGCTATGGGGTATAATCCTATTCCATAGAGAAAGACGATGAATATGAGATATCTGCGTATTTTTTTTCTCTGTGAATCGAATTACGCTCTTCATTAATTTGAGAATGCACTTTGCTTTTGACTGTATATTTTATGTCTCTTTGTTTTCTGTATGGTGGTTTTTTTATAGCATTAGAAACAAATCTAAACCACTGCTATTTTTTTCTGGTTAAGTTACACGGTATTTAGGACCTTATAAATTAATTTTACTTATTTAATAATCATAATATTATTATTAAAGAAAATAAACTTTTGTTTAAGAAAAGTAAATGTAGTTCAGTTAGGCATAAAATAATTTATTATGTTTCTTAAGACAGTCAAATATTGTTTACGGAAGATTAACCGCTGTGAGTAGTATTGTACGCAACACACAGCTCTATAGTGACAAGAAAGATCTTTATAGTACGTGTGGGCAATTATTTAAAGCACACCCCACGTTGTCACGTAACTTTCCTAACAATAAATCGTCAGTAATTGGTTGTTATTGAGCCGCCTACTAACTTAAGCGTAGGAGTAGAAGATATTTAGAACACCCACATTTCGCCTTTCACGAATTTCCAAGTAAAAATGAATATCCGTTTATATAAATAATTTTAATTGCCCTGATACTATTAAAAACCCTTACAAATATAAGTCTCAAACAGCAATCATACCCAACCTTTTAGAAAGCGAAATACCTATTTTTTGTCTATTAAGCGTTTTAGAAATACCTACGTAAAAGAAAATAAATAAATGTGGACAACATCACATACATTGCTCCGAATCCAAAGTAAGTAGCTAAAGCACTTGTGTTATGGAATCCAGAGACAACGACACCCAGACCCGAGGCAATGTAGAAAAGTGTTTTTCTACATTGACCCGTCCGGGGATCGAACCCGGGACCTCAGAGCTGACGACACCTTGAAAACCGGTGTGTACGCCACTCGACCACGGAGGTCGTGAAAAACTGTGTAAGTCAAGGTCAAGCAACGTCCTTGAAACATCTGGAACTCAGTATTAGTTCAGACTACTAATATTTGCCCTACATCTGGTAAATGTGGAAGAATTTGTATTATTATGCCCATCGTAAACAAAAATCTCTTGGATATTAAGGAAATATTTTCGTTGTTACGTCAGTCGATTTGATGCGAACACTAATTCTTGATATAAATTTAATAAGACAGCATGACAAAGGCAGTAAATGTATTTTCATGATCCAATTCTCCTATAGAATTTATTCGCAGCATAGAAGAATATTATTATATAATAATTCAAAAATACCTTTACCTCTCATGAAAGGACGTTCAGGAATGAAATCTTATAACGAGATTCCATATTACACAGTGCAATGATTCGTAGGAAAATAATAAGTACAATATCGATTGGATCGTTTCGCTGATTGAAACCAGACAAGATTGTGCAAGGCAAGTCGATGTTATATGATTTTAAAGATATTAATGTTTTTTTGTTATTCAATAAATTTAAGATGTTTTTTTCATCTTTCAATGTAGGTAAAAATAAATATGTATAATTATATATTATAGCTTCTTATTGTATCATACATATTATGCGATAAATACAGGATAAATTAAAGAGTAATGCGTATATTTTACGAGGTAAAATAATATTGAACAACTTATTCCCCAAGGAACATGGGTCGAAATCTTAAAATTGAAAATCAACTTTTTTATACAGAGTACGAATATACCCGAGTTTTGTGTTACATAACGTATTCCATCTGCAGACTTTAATATTTAATATAACAAAATAATTTATTTAATTAAAAAATATTGAATTGAATTATGATTTGCGTGTTCTGCCCCAAACTAACTAACAACCTTAAAAAAACATGATTTATATGCTCAAAACCTCATTACTAACCTAATTCCAACAATAAATTAAAAATGTTCGCAATGAACTAAAAAGTAATTAAGGAGAAATATAAAAGCCGTGTTCAAAAGGTACTTGTCACCTCATTGAAGTCTTCAAACAGATGAGTCGGTTTATTTATCCAACAGTAATGGCTCTTGGCTCACTTGTCGCGAAAAAACTAAGTCCCAGAAAGCCTTTATACACTTTTTATACCGTTTTTCAATTGAAACGGAGAGCGAACCTTGCTGAAAGAACTGTAATATTTCACTGGATGCGAGCAATAAATTACTGGTGCTTTAAAATCGATACTGCATCGCTAAAACTAGTTTTTACTGGCGAAAACTACCTTAAGAAACTTCGGCTTAATGGGTTATATTTTAGGAGGTGCCAAGTTGGAAAACTACCACTGCGAAGTTTACATTTTGTTTCACGTTTTTGTTAAAGACGGTTACTTTCAGAACAACAGTGAGAGGTAAGCGTTTGTCGTGGTATGTACATGTTATGAGGAGGGATGAAAGTCACATAACTAAACAAGTTGTATGACTGTAGATGGGTATATAAGCAGAGGGAGGAAAAGCCGAAAAAGAGATGGATGGATTGTGTAAAAGATGATATGAGAAAGAAAGAAGTGGATGCAGCGATGACGAGTAATAGAGAGGAATAGAAGGAAAATACGCTTTGCCCCGACCCCATATGAATGGGATAAGGGCAGGAAGAAGAAGGATACTTTCAGAATGTTATGTTAAGGAATACGAAATCAATAAAACAATCACGATGTATTAAATTATGAAGAGCATTAATCAGAAATAAAAACAAAAAGCACTCTAGTTTCATAGCGATTAGTAATTAGTAATAATTTAAAAATCTCATCTACACCATGTTCGTAAGTATTTAATTTCCACATTAAATATAACCATCCCATGTATAAGTGTGAAACAAAACAACTTTAAATTAACTTATTATTAATAACGATACTTATGTGAATAATAAAACAAAAATAAAATTTTCCAATTTTCAGATCCCATAAAATGTAACAAGAACCGTAAATGGTATATAGGCATCGCCTTTAATACACTGCACCGTGTCGGTTAACGACGGTTTTATAAACCAGATAGGAACTATAAAGCGCCTTTAAGACCTATATTGGATTACTATTATTATGTGGCTAGATCATGTGTGAGGTGGTTTAGGTTTTTTATGTTGTAAAACTAGAGGTGGATAAGAATAAATTGATATTTTCGGCTTCTTTTAAGATTTAAAATAAAAGAACGAAAAGTCACAAAAAATAAGTTTAATTCTAGTTACAAAATCCCAAAAGAATACGTGGTAATAAAACTGCAGAAAATACAGACCAATAAAAATCTTAAATAACCGCTCGGAGCGGAAGCAGAAAGACTGAACGCTGCGACGCGACGAAAGTAACTGTTACACGTTTTGTTGAAAAAATTACTTCGAGCTAATAAAACACAGCTTAAGCTTTCTTCAAAAGTATATTATGAGCATTATAACGAAGAGAGGAGACGAAGTAACTTTAAATACGTGGTAAATAAGAATAAAAAATTGTAGCAAAAAGTTTTTATGCAAATTCCACGAAATTCGCCACCTTTTAAAGGTTGTGAGTGAAATATGAGATAAGTTGGAAAGGATAATGACCGACCTGTAACTCTGCGTATAAGTCGAGGTAGATTGACTCCGGGTATTTTTCCGTGAGAATATTTCGGACGTAGATTTGTAGCCCTCGGCACGGGTCCCCATAACATATTATGTGCCTTATTTACGAATACAATATTTTACTCTCTCTCTCTCTTCTTAAAAAAGAAATATTGCTTGGAAAAGGGTTGCTTTATTATATCTCATGATGTCCTTTTGTTTATTAAAATACTGTGGATATTTTAGATAAGCCTTTCAGAATCTTATAATTTTAATGGGTATTTAGTCTGAACGGCCCAAATCGAATGGCACGCGGGCCATTCGACCGTAAACAAAAATCGCTTACGTTTCAAAGGACCGGTGATAAAATGATTTCAAAATTAATTTAAAGGTACAGTCGCATACATTGTAATATAAGTTTATGAATTTAAACTATTTAAATATTTAATTATTTGAAATCACCTAATCACATTTCGTTGAAGATGGTTGGCTTTATATTATGGCAGAAAGTCTAAGCAGTCAAGATTTTACCAAATTCAATGATTATTTTGTTAGCACATGGCTAGAGGATAAGCTTAGTTGCTTTCAAGTATTTGGTGACCTTACCTGAAACTATAATAAGAAAGTGTAAAATACAAACTGCAGTACATGAATTATTTACTGGGCAGATAAGCGTGGGGCATTTTTTGGAAAAATTAAAATTTTAATAATGTGTCTTTAATTTTTTTATGTTTTGTTGATTTGTTTCTTTAAAATAAGACTGATTTTTACTAAATCTTATTTTTTAATTGTATTTTTTTTTATTTTGTTGATTTGTTTCTTTAAAATAAGACTGATTTTTACTAAATCTTATTTTTTAATTGTAATTTTTTTATATTTTGTTGATATGTTTCTTTAAAATAAGACTGATTTTTACTAAATCTTATTTGTAATTTTTTATATTTCGTTGATTTGTTTCTTTAAAATAAGACTGATTTTTATTTAAAAATTACTTTATTATCAAATTCAACTTTTGTAAACATTTTATATTATTGTTGATTGTTTTTCTAATGAAGATAATACAAATCTAAGAATAAAAAACTTTTATTTCAACTTTTTAACTTTTGCACCCGAATGTACTTGATGTAGTTTATGACACTGAATTTTTTTACCAGTTTTTATCACCGGTCCTTTGGAACGTAGGCGATTTTTGTTTACGGTCGAATGACCCGCGGGCCATTCGGTTTGGGCCGTTCAGACTAAATACCCATTTTAATAGCCATTAGTTTATTTGACTTTCAGTCAAACAAATCTACTTAAATACCTACATCAAATGTTTGATTACCTATATGGAACTCTATGAACCAAAATTCGATAAATAATGACAACGAATATTCTCGACGTAATTATGAGTTATAATAGTTTATGACTTATACAATCTCTGGTAATAAATTAATCTCAACAGAATCTGACTTGTGGCCATTGATATCAATTTTCTTAGCTCAATTACCAAACGGTATCAAATAGCCGAGATTAATATTTATTAATTTGGATACAAAGGCAATAAATTTGTTCTCCTTCAGTGATATTAATTTGAGGCGATGTTATTTGAGTGAAGTAAATAAATTATCCTCTTAATGTTTGTAGGTCATAATGGCTGGGAATATAATTAAATTTTATTTGGAAAAGAAAATCGTATTATCCATAATTTGGCTATGAGAGAGTTTTCACCTGCTAAATTCTCTCGATTAGAATGAATAAAAAGTAAGTTGAATTAGGTCAGGCAATTTTCAATTGGGTTCCAGTTTAGCAAGGTTTCGTGGCTCAATCTGTCGCATTGCAATTCAATGGCATTTCAGTAGAATGCGGCCGAACATCAATCTTACTTGAACTGAATCGATGCTTTAAATTTATCTTTCGGTATTCAGAATCACATCCTGCTACTTTGATCAGATAATAACGTACCTACGAAGTGAATTGCTTACAATTTTTCTATTCGTAAACATACCAAGACCCCTCCGTGCCTCAAAAAGCACATAAAGCCGTTGGTCCTGACTCCATAATCAGATATTTGGCAGTCGTTAAGTCGTTTGAATTCTGACATCCAGTCTTAGTAAGGGATGCCTATTTTTAGTTACTGTATTACTTAGTTAAATGGTTTGTGGAAGACAGATAGTAAGTCGCTCCTTGTCAAAAATGGTATTCAGCTGAAGACTAGAAGTCGGCCTCCAAATTGCTTGGAAAAAGGCTAGACCGAAGAAGACGCTTGTATACTATTATTAATGAAAGTAAATAATAATATTGTAAACTTGTTGAGAGGTTACAAGTTATGAATTTTATATATTTCGCTTTCATCTTTAACATTTTCTCATCTTTTATTCCACTACTCCTACAATATTCTCGGCATCAATAATTTATTCTTACTCATTTTCCTAGACATGAAAATAAAGTATACACAGTGAGATTATTACATCATTCTAGCAAATAATCACACCCGTTGCCTTCTGACTTACATCCCAATATTTTCGTCTCACATAAAATCACAAACAGAAATGCGATGGAATCAATTCATATATATGTAAATACACATCATATTTTAACAGCATGTGCAAATATTATGCGCTGACGAGAAGTGGGGCGCTATTTCCAAGGAACTAGTCTCCCTTACGGATATTGTCGGGAAGGAAACAGCCTTCCAACATTACTGAAAGTAGGTTCGAAGTTCCGTTTAGCAGCGTGTCAACGTAGTCTGATATGTGTTTCAATTCGAACGATTATGTAGGTTGAGGTGGAAAATTGATCTTTGATGTTATATTGAATGGTGGTTGTCAATAGATTTGGGAAGGTCCGTTTGAAGACTATAATCAAAAGAAAGGGTCTCAAGTAACTTCAAGTACCGTCTCACTAGTCCCATAACCAGTACATGTATATGCAAGGATAGTGATGTGAACGGAAATGGATATGGGACACCTTTTAAGTGGTCATAGTTCAACGAATATCTGATTTAGGTCAAGCTCTGGTCAACCTATGTACATTAATAAATGTATAGCAGTGGTACATATTCTTATGTAGAGAATAGGTTTAATATATAAAAGTGATTATTTTGATGGAAGATGTACATAATTGTAAACATTTATTCATTCATTTCAAACATAACCTTAAACAAATAAAAACATTAATTACAAAAATTTAATCGCTTTAAATATGAAAGCGCAAACTCTGGTAGTGAATTCGCAGTTTAATATTTAAAGCGATTCAATATTTTTATACCTATTAAATATTTTTATTTGCTGAAGTCGCGGGCTAATAAATTGAAATAGTCCATTGAAAAGTTACATTTGGGGTTGCGTTTTTTAGAGGACGCAATTTTATTTTTTTGATGTGTAGGGGGGGTCAGTGTAAAGCTAAAACCAAATTTGTGGGGTCGCCACCCTTGTCCCACGGCCGCCATCTTGAAAATAGGGGTCCAAATGGTTTTTGCACTTTATCTCTTAAACTATTTATTGGATAAAAGAAATTTGTTAACATTTTATGTTGCAAATAAAATTTTCTACAACTTTGGTTCAGTAACTTTTTGTCGTAGAACTATAAATAAAAAAGTTATAAGCGAAAATGTTCAGAAATTCGAGATTTTTTTATATTTTTCGATATAACTTTTTTTTTATCATTTTACGAAATAATTATGTCAGACCATTTTTGTAGATCGGTTTTTAAGGAACAACTTTTATTTACAACATTTTTTTATTAAGTCGATAGCTAAGGTTTTACAGCGCTCCGAAGTGAGTACCTACTATTTTTCAGTACTCTTAACTATACACATATTATACGTCTGTACTAATAATGTGTCATCAGTTATTGTGACGGGACTGTTGGTCTAGTGGTTAGTGACCCTGACTGCAATGCCGGAGGTCGTGGGTTCGATTCCCACCCAGGACAAATCTTTGTGTGATGAGCACGATCATTTGTTCTGTGTCTGGGTGTTATTTATCTATAATATGTATGTATTTAGAAATATATAAGTATGTTTATCAGTTGTCTGGTTACCATGGTACAGGCTCTGCCTAGTTTGGGATCAGATAGCCGTGTGTGAGCTTGTCCCAAGATATTATTATTATTATTGTTTATTTTGTTATTATAATTTTTTTAATTATTTTTGAGCAATATTATTAATAGTTAATTATTGACTTATTATTTTTAATTATTTATACACATTATCGCATGTGTTAGCGAATATTTGTAATTAAATACAAATTGTAGAAGGAAAAACTTAAACAGGCAGGTTCGAGTCCTGCCTGAGGTTTAAGTTTTTCCTTCTACAATTTGTATTTAGTTAATTATTGACTCTTTTCCCCACCACTCACGAGGTAGAGTCTGGAGGCGCGTGTTTTTTATGTGGTTTTTTATCGCCAATAGGCATAATCCACGGTGATTTTCTAAATTTCAATTATTCCGTCCTCAGTATTTTCGATGGACAAGGCTGCGGCTCAGTATCTGATCGGCTTTCTGTATTAAATATTTGTGGGAGAACTGGAGAAGGAAGGGGTGTGATGTGTAATGTCGGCGGTTCATCATCAAACTCATTTTCATTAATTAATTCTGAAAGCCCCATTACAGCAAGTCTGTCCAGAACAATAGAAGCACACTGCAGAACATTTCAACCCTGCTTTTTGACATCCACACATTGCTCAACAGTTTCCTTTGCATTTGCAAAAGATCAGTTTTAGAAGCTCAGGGGGTGCTGGAGGTTTAGAGCTCTGCACAGGCATCAATATTTTCCACATTTTATTCAGCCCCAGTCTTCAGGATCATTATTGTTACCAAGCCACGACTGGACCTGATGGTAGACTTGGAAAGTATGGAAGCAAGCTGTGTCTTGTGTTGGAGGAAGTGAAGATAAATTAAAAGTACTTTTTGTCACTGCCTTGGAGGTCTTGCTTTTGTGAAGAGAATTATCATCTTTATTACAGTATTCTCGGTAACAGCCATCAGATTTCTAATTATTTTCAAAATCAATAATTGTATAATTCTGTAATGGAGTGGAAAACAGTCAATAATTAACTATTAATAATATATTAACAAAATAAACAAAAACTGATGACACATTATTAGTACAGACGTATAATATGTGTCTAGTTAAGAGTCCCTATCAATTTCGGCGCGCTACTAGTTTAGGTAACTATTTGAGCGCAGTATCTCTGTGTGCGTTCGAACTATCGCTGACAATCGTAGTGTGCGTTGTCGTACGGTGTAGCGCCAACAAATATTCTTGGTCCGTAAACGCTATTGTCAGCACTGCATAGTTTTTATTACCCACTAAGTTCCGTAATACTGGATGGATGTTATTGTGATTATGACGTGTTATGTTTAAGTACCTTATAAAAATATCGTTTACTAGTAGTTACGGCAGTCACTTACAAAAAAGGCTAGGCAGATAATGTACAGGATGTACCTACCAGAAAGGTGGGGGGTACAGTCTATCAAATTGAACAACTATCTCCATGGGAGTGTATAATTTTCTATTATTATGTGTTTTATTTCAGGAAAATAAAAACGAGATATTTTTTAGTTACTTTATTGCAACACGTCGCTTTTCTTCAATTGTTTTGAGAGAGCTCATTTGACATCCAAACTTTACACAGTGTTGTGAAATCTCCACGAGTTGGTCAAAAAAATACTGATAGTCAACTATTCTTCTTCCTTCAATTCGTATCGGTGTAGAATTGTAGATGGTGCAGACTGAAAAAATATTAGTTATGTTTAATCACTGAAACAGGTAAAACAGAAATGTGTGGTCAAATATTATGAGGAGTCGGATATATTATGTTTCACCAGAAAATGGCAAAACAAATAAATAAATGTTTCAAATTTTTTATTCTAAAATGGTACATGCAAATACATACTTGATCCAACTCCATGACTAAATCTTCTAAAGAATCATCGAGAGAATTAAAGCTGATTGAGACAGGCGTTTCTTGAATTAAATCCATGTTCTGAAATTATATTAATACGACATTAATATTTTCAATTCCAAATCAAAGATGTTTGAAATATTTACATGTATCAAGTTACATGTAAATATTTCAAACATCTTTGATTTATATAATTTTTATATAATTGAGATTTAAACTATCCTATCTCTCAAGTTGGATCGAACTGCACATGGTGTGCGAATTTTATCATAATTGGTTAAGTGGTTTAGGAGTCCATTGAGGACAAACATTGTGACACGAGATTTATATATATTAAGATATATTAGATAAATAAAAAAAAATCTAGATAAAAGGAATACCTTGTGTCCGATGGGGGCTTTTCGCTTATAGATGATGTTCCAGGTAAATTTTGATTCTCGGTAGATTTCTGCCTATTTAATTCTCTACAAAAATAAAAAAGTTCATTTTTAGATTCAAGAAATAATAACCAATTCTAACAGTTTTCGTAATTACAAAAAAAAAATTACCTAAGAACTGCAAGTGCTTTTCGTGTTTTTTCAACCTTTTTCTTTTTACTTTTGATTTTTCCTTGATAGTAAAGATCACTTTTTCAACCCATTTTCTAAAAATTAAACACTATTTTACTAATAGTACAAAACATTAATATGTATAAACAACATTATGAAATCATAAAAATTCACACTGCATAAATAAAAAATTAAATCTACTCACGGTCTCAAAACTGGTCAGGTGTAGTACAAAATCACGCGCGATTCAAGAGTTTCGTTTGGAGCGGCGAACGTCACGGGCGACACAGGGGGCCTAGACAATGTAACAATCGATAAGCGAATTCGCTGATGGACAATTTCAAAATGTATGGGAATGACGTAAATCATTGAAAGGTCACGTGGCGTATCTTCAACGATTCGATAATTGGTAGACAATGTATATTTGGCAATTTCATGGCGATTCTATTATAATGCATCGCTAGCATCAAACTATAGAAATGCGTAGACAATGTAACCTTTTGACAAACGCTTGTCGATAAATTGATGGAATATGTAACGATCGCCTAGACCCTGTAGAAAACGAAATTAAATGTCATTTTTACGTTCTGTCATTCTTTGTGACCATGTATTTCTTTAAATTATTTTAATTTATTATGTGAAATATGCACATTTTGCGGTTAATAAGTGCTTCTTAAAATGAGGCGAAAGGCGGCAGCAAAGTTGAAGATCATTGACAAGATGCCTGACGAACGGACCAGCATTTACTTTTACGATATTTTAAGATTTGAGACAGCTTTGCGAAGGACTTAAGCGAGTTTCCTAGCAATAAAGGTAAGATATCGTGTGTATAACAATATTATCAGTTCAGAACCTTAGGTACAACACACACATTAGGCGCCCTAAGCTTTTATGCGGCGGTGGGTCGTATCAGAAACTTGTGGCTGTCGGTTAACAACGGAATCACCGGACAACAAGCCATTTCATCAAAGAGATTCTTGACACCCTCAACTACCTAAATATAATTCAGGAATAGATAAAGTTTCCTCAAACGATTCCAACTTTACTTATGATTTGATTAACTATATTCAATGATGAGTATACCGAAGATATATATATATGTGTATATTGTCAATGTGCACGTGTGTAATTATAAAATGTATATAACGTTTTCCTTTTCCAGATTTCAAAGAAAATATAATTGACCCCGAGCGATTGAGTGCTTAGCTACGTAAATCCGTCAAGCACTGAACAGAACATGTATTTTATTTTAGAAAACAAAAGGACTCCATAAAATATGTTCATATGGTAAATTTTCATTCATAAATAATCATTTTGTTTATGTGAAATGAACTAGCAGCTAACAAAACGGTAAATTAGAAATTCAGTAGAGGCACAAACAAACGGCTGAGCACAGGCTTCTTCTCATATACAGAACAAACGAGTTCATCACGCTTGCTCATGTGAGGTTGGAGATTTTAGATTCCAATTTCTCGAATCCAGTTTCCTCACGATGTCTTATTTTCCCATTGAAAATTAGAATAATTAATAAAATACACATATTGGGTTCGAAACTGCCACCTTGTGCACAAAAACCCGTCCATTTAACCGCTAGTCAACCACGACATTCCAAAATAATTTTATTTTAACATTAAAAAAGTAAAATATTTGACGAAAATGTTTTAGGTGATTCTGGATTTTCACGGCTGAAGACAACTATAATGATGCCTAACCTGGGTCTCGAGAAGGGATTTCTACATCTCTTCAAATGCAAGCCTAAAACAGCATTGAGCGTTGCCATGGATTGCTCAAGACAAGTCAAGAAAGTCACAGTGGCAGTGTAATGCTCAGTCATTTGATCAGACTGATGTTGATGAGAAGTGTTTATTAGTTATGTTTAAGTCGCTTTGTTTAAATGAATATATATTTCCCCCCGACTGTTTCAGAAGGAGAGTTTATTTCTTTGGCACCTAAACGGTAACGGTAGCTCAGTATGGTTTTTAGCTTGAATAGTGATAGAGACACTGAGTAGTATAATATTATTCGAATATTTCATTAATTAGTTTGTAAAATTAATTTTACAATTTTTCACCAACAAGTACCTAGGTTTTAAAAAAGCTGACCATTTTTTAAATACAGGCCTACGTAATATAATTACTGATTTGTAATAAATATATTTGCCCATTTTATGAGTTTTCTTTTTGAAATACTATCGATCCCACCCGGCTTCGCAGGGGCAGCACAGCATTATATGCCTATCTTTTTTTTATTGGTAGTATCGTAGGTTTAAGAACGGAAAAAATAATAGTAGATGTCTATTGTGTCTTATAAACAAAATTATTAAATATTTACAATACTTTCCAGTTGAGGGGGTTATAACCTCAAGAAAGTAGTGAACTTCCGTAGTTCATGTTACTATTGATAGATGACGCTAACACAGTTTTTGCAAAAAGCCATTTTTTACCAATAGGTACTTAATCCAGGCTCATAAAAAAATCAAAAGTATTAAACTGGTTAAAAAACGGCTTTTAGTAGTTGGCATGGATAGGATTTATCGAATAATTAAAATCAGCACATAATTGGATTTATTATTATTATTGGATATATTTATAAAAGATCATTCTCCATTTAAATTATGCAATTAAATCTAAACAACAAATGATACTTTCTCAATTATAGTCAGCCTCTGGAATCCTATAAACAGTCTGTTCGATATAAACAGTTCGATCGATTCGATCGATAAACAATTCGCGATATTATAATGTTTGTTTTTGTTAATTTCCTTTTGCAATAATTCTCATAACACCTCAGTATGGCTTCGATGGCAGAAAAGTTTTTTTAGGAGCAATATTTTTCGTCTTCTTGATATCGCCTTGGTCATATTTTTGGCTGAAAATAGGAAACAAGATTAACAATAGTATTAAGTGCTTTCATACAGTTTATTACAATTGATATATTTTTACTTAAATGACAAGAATCCTCATAACATAAATGACATTGGTTTCATACTTAGGTAAAGAGACTTATAGACAGGAATGTTACGTGCAGACTGATTATTGATGCGAAATTATTTTAATTGATAGGTAGGTATTATACAAACAAGAGTATTTCTTCATCTCTTATCACCTCATCTCAAATTTCGTGTAGCGCGACTTGAGCTGGCAACGCGTGCCCCAAACCTCCATGTAATTTGGACTGCAGTAATAGTCGCTTGGAAAATAAGTTGTTGGGTATCGTAGATTTATATCGCCTTGCATAGAGCTGTCTAAGTGTAACTATATTAACAACACTGAGTTCTTGCTCCTCAATATTAGGATGACCTTCCACTGCTAATGCAAAAGTTGTTAGGGGCAGTTTTGATCTTGGTCCACCGCCAGTGTAGGTACCACTTGCATGGCAACGTCTTGTTATGCCTCGTTTCGTTTTGAACTTCCAATTTATCCACCCATACCTAAAATTTATTAATATTAGAAATATTAATTAGTAAACCAACTGCATTTTTCTATTTGTCAGGATTTTACGTATGAAATCTCTCTCCAGTCTAGAATTAAGCAAATTATTTGTCAACTCTTCCAGACGGAGGTTTGGTGATTTTCTAAGTCATAGCATCATGATTGCTTACATTATTTTATTTCACCCTTTCGACATGATTGAAAGTATGGTTGTTTAACAAATTAGATACCTATACAGTATGTATCTCTTGATTCCATTCCTTATATAAATAATTATATTAACTGAAGTCATCGTAACTATTTATATTTATCAATATTCGGTTACCAGCAAACATAAAAACTGGCAAGAAAGATAGAAATACTTACTCTTTATTTAGTTTGGCTTGGAATTGCTTCTGCAGATGTTTGAGCACAAAAATTTTAAAATATTTGTCCGTTTTATTATTTATTGTTTACAAAATAATGACATTTGACAATATGCATTTGACGTGCGACGACGAAAGGTCATAGACAATAATAGGTTTAAATCGAACAAATTATTCGAACTAGCGTTAACGAAGTGTGTGTTACTTTGTCTACCAATTTTACTTCGTTATCGTTAAAGCGCCAAAGATTTTAGAAATGGATTCGTTTCGAAGCGATTGCCACTTGTCTAGGCCCCCAGGTCCGTCGCCAACAAGCCCTTGGGCGCGACTGAATGTATCGAGCGAGCGCATCGGCTTATAAGGCATTATTTAGAAATTTTATTACAAATAAATAAGAAGTCAAAAATGAAATATAAAAATTGGATTTGGTAGATAAATACCTCAGTTTTGTAAATATATAATGCTTATTGTTATTCTCAATAAATTCTTACCCATAGACGACGATTTTGCACATGACTTTATTGGGTTTTTTCAGCGTGGATCACATTTTTTTTTAAGTACTAGTTCATTGAAATTTAAAAAAATACATTGTCTACTTACTAGCATACTATATGCCCAGTATTTATGATTTTTCTCAGATTGTTATTTGCTATCAGTAAGCTAAAAAAGCAATTGGAAAATCTGCTGTTTCGTGCTTACGTAAAAACATGTGTTAGGTTTTTATTTTTCATAATTTATATTGAGTAGTTATTAAAAATTGACTTTGTACACTTACTTGATAAATGAATGATAAATAACTGTGCATTAAAAAAACAGAACAGATATCTTGAAATTATTGAGAGATTTGCGCTGAAAAAGTTGGAAATTTCTGTTTTCGAACCGCGAAATTGATAGGGACTCTTAAGAGTACTGAAAAATAGTAGGTACTCACTTGGGAGCGTTGTAAAACCTTAGCTATTAACTTAATAAAAAAATGTTGTTTATGAAAGTTGTTCATTAAAAAACGATCTACAAAAATGGTGCGATATAATTATTTCGTAAAATGATAAAAAAAAAGTTATATCGAAAAATATAAAAAAAATCTCGAATTTCTGAACATTTTCGCTTATAACTTTTTTATTTATAGTTCTACGACAAAAAGTTACTGAACCAAAGTTGTAGAAAATTTTATTTGCAACAAAAAATGTTAACAAATTTCTTTTATCCGATGAATAGTTTAAGAGATAAATCGCAAAAACCATTTGGACCCCTATTTTCAAGATGGCGGCCGTGGGACAAGGGTGGCGACCCCACAAACTTGGTTTTAGCTTTACACTGACCCCCTCTACACATTAAAAAAATAAAATTGCGTCCTCTAAGAAACGCAAGGTTAGGCCTAAAAAATGTAACATTTCAATGGACTAAAAAGATTGCACACTTTCTACAATTATTTGTTATTCGTCAGCGAGGGTAGTTTGACAGTAGTAAACACATCTACCGCCATGGATTCTATAGCAAAACAAAACACTATCCAAACGTGAAGTAAAGTGAGAATTTTCAATGAAACGTTACATTGCGTACATAATAAGCTCATAGATGCACTACATGTGAAGCCTGTTAGCAATGGATACGAGCTGATTGACACAAATTGGCACATTGCGGCACTGTCGTTATTGGAAACTGATCTCAGTTTCCAGTTAGATGTAACCCTGTTTGTTAGTATACAGGATTATTTTAAAAGGAGTGCGGATATCCTACGAGGTAATCAGGTGCATAAAACTGAACCACTTTTCCTAAGGAACATAGGTAGACATCTTAAAAATAAAAATATACTTTTCATACAAACATAAGTCACGTGACCTGTCACTTTGTATAAAAAAACTTTAGTTTCCAATATAAGATTTCGACCTATGTTCCTTGGGGAAATTTGTTCAGTTTTATGCACCTGATTACCTCGTAGGATATCCTCACCCCTTTTAAAATAATCCTGTATACTAACAAACATGGTTACATCTAAGAGATCAGTTTCCAATAACGACAGTGCCACATACTTTTAGTGCAGTATATTTTAGTGATATTCTAAAACTTTTTCCTTTTTTTCATACTTTTTATTATTTATATATTTTTAGCTTATTTTATATTATTAGCGTTTGGCGTGTTTTATACGTATCATGGTCACGGCTGCAGTGAATGTTACCTTTACCATTCTCTAAATATATTAATGGCGGAACATCGTAACGGCAATCAGTTTGAAGCCACCGTTAAGTCTCATGCTGTCTCTGTCACTTTAAGGTGTGTAGCAGCGACAGATAGACATTTAAGAACATCTCAAAGTTAATTAGCGTTTCAGTGTGCAGGGGCAAGTTTCTAGGAAGGAGGTTGGTTGCAGCTTGTCTTCTAAATCTAAGGTTTTTCCTTATATGGAATCAAAAATTCTAAAAATTCGTAGGTAAGCAAACTTTATGCATTAAAAATCATTAAGACGATAAATCTACACCGATAGCTGTAAAAAATATGCCAAAGTGAAACATAACTGAATCGTTTAACGGGAGTTTGTTGGGAAATCGCCTAATTAAAAGTTTGTTACGGCATCCGCGTTCGTAATATGCTGACTCTTACATTATGTACCTACCTAATAGTTTGCTGATTTGGTAAATCAATAATTATAGATTAGAGGGATAGTATCTATGTGGCTTAGTAATTTTTTTACAGATCACGGATAAAAATCGATTTCTTTTTCTTTTCTTCTTATTTAATAAGCTTACTAGCAATGTGAATTGCACACGTTTGCTTCGCTTCTGACTGACCAAGTTTGAACGTAGATATTCATGCATGTTACATTACGTCAGTGGCAGTTGGTGATGGTTTGTGAAGAGGCATATCGGAGTATATACCTAGTTCTGTGCGCGAATTTGCTTGTTGCGCGCGTCTTTTGTTAATGACGTTGCTTAGTTAAAGATGAATTTGCTATGTTAACGCTTAGATTCTTGCATCGATGCTCATCACCAAAAAACAATGTCTTTATTCATATAATGAAACAGTTTAAAACAAGTATACTAGTACTCTTAATAAGTACTAGCTGTTCCCCGCGACTCCGCCCGCGGTACCTATTTTTAGTGAAAAATATAGCCTATGTTACTCAAGGTGAATGTAGCTATCTAATGGTGAAAGAAATTTTTGAAATCGGCACAGTCGTTTTTGAGTTAATTCGTTACAAACATACACTAAAAATACAAATCTTTCCTCTTTATAATATTAGTGTAGATAACAATGTTTTAATGCTTATTTCCATATCGGTCGCACATAAACGATGTAGTTACAAGCAACTTGTTCCAGCCCCCTAGCCAAGTCAATGTCACTGAGTCACAATATGGCGGCTCGCCAACACAATAACATTTCGCTCCACATAACTACTTGGCTAGGCTACCGTTATGTTAAACTGATGGGAAAGTGATTAAATTACTGATAATTAGGTGAGCATGTTGACAGAATGGCTTATATATATTGTGTATGTTACAATAAAGCGGCCGTAGCCTAATGGCTAGGGCGTCGGACTTGCGATCATGTGGTTGCGGGTTCGAATCCCACCCATTATACTACCGACGTGAACCCACTCGTAACACAAGCATCTTAGCTTAGCACGAGGGGTTAACGAGATTACTAGTAATGTGCGACCCACATTGCTAGTAAACTTTAAAAAAAAAAATAACAGTGAGAGTTTAGCGTTAGGTAAAAAAAAATGTGCTGTCAATGAGAAGACCAGAAGGGTGACCTGTACAGATACTCGCAAAAGTGTATTGATATTATTTTATTACTGTTGGTGGAAGAATTTACAAAAATAACTTTACTTAAATAAAATATATAATCAATACATTATTAGACAGCGTACCTTTCATCATCGTTACAGATTATTATCTATTTTTAGATCCTTTTAATGTTCGAAAACGATCTTTCAAATAATTTTATTTATGAAACATAATTTCCGGACTAATAAAAGTAGCAATATCGAATACAGGATTAATTTAAAAGTAATGCGTATATTCTACGAAGAAATCAGATGTATAAAACTGAACCACTTTCCCCAATGAACATTGGTCAAAAGCTTAAAATGGAAAATGAAATTTTCATACACAGTGACAGGTCACGTGACTTATATTTGTATGAAAAGTTGATTTTCAATTTTATGATTTCGACCTGATCCTTGGAGAAAGTTATTCAATTTTATGCATCTGATTTCGTCGTAGAATTATATACGCACTCTTTTTAAATTATGTTGATTTATTTGATTAAGATTGCAAAAATTAATTATTGTATTGACTAATTTCTGTTATTCGAGAAAAAGAAAAAAAGGTTGAGATGCCATCTTGATGTTCTATGGTCCTGCCTCTGACAGTTATTTTTGGTTTATTCCTTTTTGTTTTTTTTTAGAATAATGTGACCGTGTATCACTTCCAAGTAATATAAGAATAATATAATTTTCTTTACTGATTCTCTGCGTGTTTAATTATTGTGCCCTACCTAATTTAATAAATTAATCCTGTATGTATGGATTCCAAGCAGAAAATTAAAAGGTAGGTATATTTTTTAATCTTCTACTTTTACCAAAACAAAGCACGTGTCAATGACCTCGCAATGTAAGTACCTACCTATAATCTCTGTTCATATCGTATCTGAGTCGCCATTTTGACCGTCTGATGAAGCCAGATTTTACTTTTCCCGCTTTCTACTTTATCCGAATAACCGTAGCCACTCTTATTCTTTTTAGATCTTTTAACATACGGTACGAATTCACGAATTCCATTTTCATGTCAGGATATTTCGTATTCTTTTATTTGTCACTGTTTGAAGCAAATGTTTTAATAGAAATATCATGAACTGAAACTGAGTCTGAAAAGGTTATAATACCTAAATAAGAAAAAAAAAAATTTGAAAAATTTGATATTTTTTAGTCATTATCATCATATGCCTGCCCTTATCCCATTCGTATAGGGTCAGCACAATGCGTATTTTCCTTCCATTCATCTCTATTACTCGTCATCACGACATCCACGCCTTTCTTTTTAATATCATCTTTCACAAAACATCCATCTCTTTTTCGGTCTTCTTCATTTCACTCATTATTTTTTAAGGCATTTTATGCAAGTAGTCAATTGGTTAACAAGAACGGGTCTTAAAATGACTTGTTTTAAAAATTAAACTAATACACTTCTTTGAATACAAATAAGATATTACTCCTAAGCATAACAAGACCAAAATGGCCATTCAAAGAAGGATTTAGAAATAAATCTCTGTTCTTCACGGTCGATCGCACTTACGATCACCGGTTCAACCATAAGATGATTTACCGTATAACCGATATGTTATACCAATGATTTATTGACCTACTACTAATCTCGTAGAAGGTCGACGTACCTACTACTACCCACTGTACTTATGACTTCGCTTTAAATAAATTTAGCAACGCTCCTCGTAGGAACTCGGAGTAACTGATATTTTCATAGATTACGTAAAATACATAGGAAAGCTTATAAGTGATGCTTAAGCGACTTCAAAAAGAAGAGGACTCCATTCAAATGTATATTTTTGTTACGCTATATCTACAACAATCGCTATATCTACAACGATTGTTTTTTTTACATTTATGATAGTAGTAAATAAATATATTTAAAACCGATTTTTTTTTATTTTGGAGATTTAACTTCAAATCAAAATTATTGGAAAATTTTACCAAGAATGTCTGAACGAAATGATAGACGAAAGTATTTTGTACTATTTCATACGAAAGGCCAAAGTACTTTCTTTGGTCTTAAGCACTTTTTTTACACTTATGTGCAAACAGATGCTTTATTGGTCACATCTTATAAAAGTAGCTATTTGTTTTTTTTTTTTCAATATTCTAACAAATAGTTTAAAACTGTTTTAATTAAAGTTATCATGTTGTGCTATTTACGCAAATGCATTGTTAACCTTCTGCATCATTAAGGCCTAATAATGCTAAGTAACTCATTACGTGCATGCGGGTTTCACGAGATTGGATGCACAGCTAGTTAGATTTGGTTTCCATATAAACATCAACATGAATTGTAGGCATGTATAGTGTGAAAACAATATTAGTAATTTTCTGTTTCTTTGTTATTAAATTGAATAATAACAAAATATTGGTGCGTGATGCTTCAGTAGAGTACACATGCACGCACGTAGTTTAATGTTATATAGTAAGATCACCAAAGTCAGTCTCCATATTCATAAAGATAGATAAAGATTCTTTAGCCTCAAGGAAAAAAATATATACAAAACAGCGCTGTAAAGCGCTGACAAGATGTTAAATACAATTTAATATAAATGTGTAACTTCATGCACCTACCTCCAAATATCGTTGCTGCCTGAAGCGATGTAACCGCTGTCGATCATGGCTGACAATATATATATATATATATATATATTATAGTATGCAGAGGCGTCACTAGCTATATAAACGGAACTGTGGTTGACTCCGCTTGATTTGATGATGGTTGTATTTGTCAGCTACAATGTACGCAATTTTCTATCACATACCTTCACGTGAACAAAGACCTTTTCTTTTCGGGTCAATGGAATTTTATAAAACTTGTCAGTATGTCGCTACATAACAGTGACATTATAGATTCCAAATACTTGTCCTAATTCCTACTTCGGTATTCGGACTTTATTTGACAAAGAATGGCTATCGTGTTTTGTCTAAAAAATACTAAAATAAGCGATATATTAGTATTTTATACCAACATTTAGAAAGTTTTTTACTTGCAGTATTTATTTTACGTTTAAAAATGGCGTTGTATAAAACAGAAAAGACTAGTTTCCAGTTCGATTCAACTTGAAACGACTTATAAATACCTGTAGCTTTGGAAGACAAACAAAAAAACTTAAGCAAACAGTTGTAAGAGACACTGGAAATATTTTCTCGCGCCCTTTTGTGCGGGTAACAAGAAATACGGAAGTTCAAATAATCCGTCCTTCGTAAATAATTAAGACGCTTTCAGAAAACGTTGTTATTGTTTTTTCGTGATTGCCTGTAGACAATTCGACGACTTTATTAGATTTTCTTGGTAATTCTGTTTCATTGATTTGGATTCTCTTTGATTGCCTTTCGTAAAACTCGTCTGCAGATTTTAAGTATTTCGCGTATTTTATGAGTAATTGAAAGCTAATAAATAAATAAAGGACGAATAAATATTGAAAATGTCGCGTATTTTGGAATTATGTTCGAATACAAGGCCAGTTAGTATATAGTCTTTGGGTTACTTATTAGCCATAAAAGCCTTTTTCTCTTTTGGGGGAAAATTGAAACTAGTTAAATATTTTATTAAGGCTGTGGAAAGAAAATGGTTTTCTGAGCCATCTCCGCAAGGAGATATCAAGTAAAAACGACTGTAGCACTAAACCTAAATCTTAGTGACTCTATTTATAGCTTTGAATTTTCGTTAAAATGAAAGAAGCAATTTCTTTTCATGTTTTACTGAGGCATAATTTAAATAATAGCAATAAGTAGAAATGATAAAGTATTTTGTATCAAAAAATATTTCTGTCAGCGCCTGCAACATTTTTACCATCAAACCTCGTGCATAAAAATCGGAACAAAAATAAATAAAATCCGAAAAAAGAAGCATCGAAAATTTTAATAATTCAAAGCCATTCCATCGCGAAACGGCCGAGCTTTCAAAACAATATACTAGAAATGAATAAACGCCTGTAACATGCAAGTTTGCACTGTTCCCACGGCAAAATGCGAACACGTTTATTTTCTTTTCCACTGTGGAATTTATACAGGACTCAGTGAGCACTCTGGAGGGGCCCGTATACACTATTGTTTATGCGGCCTTCCCCCAAACCGCACAGTAATGAGTGTCAAGTACTTACCACAGTCGCGCTTTAAAATCTAATTTGCACGACAAGAATGCTTTTACACAGTTTTGAACTTCGCACGAAGAATATTACCTTTGCTCCCGCGGACTATAATGGATACCATATATTTCGGAGGGTAAATTTAGAGGCAGACTACATAGAATTCCCATTTCCTTTTTGATCCTACTGTCGTATAAAATCAATGTGTTATTGCCTTTCTTTGGTGCTAGGATTTTTTGGATGTGAACCAAGAAATGTTAAGAGTTTGCTTTCATTCGCGCAGAGCCAATGTATTTATGCGGTTATCAGGGCCAAACGTTTTACACTGCTTAATATTTTAGGTACCTAAGTAGAAATATTGAAACGCGTTTTAACAATTTCAGGCAGGTCCCTTCATAAAACACTGAACCAGGCAACAATAACAAAATGAACATAAAATCACTGGATTATTCAAATTAATGCTAACCACAAGATATCCTCCCGCTTGGTTTGGGAAGTCATTCGAAAGTTCAAGACAAAGTTAAATTCGAATATAAAGAATAAACGACCTCTTTTCAATGGTCAACTAACAACGACTTATGTGAAAATATGTCTTAATAATCTGTACAATGAATAATGTACTAACTACATGATACCCTAGTATTTGCGGTAGTAAATAAAACCATACTTAGATCCTAAAACACCATTGTTTACGGATCTAGTGCAGCGTAACCAACGCCTAATGAGTGTCAAGTGACGTCACGAACGTCACCATTAGTGACGACATATAACGCGAACCACTTGTCTTGTCGCACAAAAATATAAAACTCCCGTGTTTAGACTGAATTAAAAAATATTTTTGTATGAAAGTATAAGAAAAACAGGCTTTTCACTCTAAAGGTAACTAAATAAAAATAAAACAGGCTTTTTGCTGTGGGGAATTATGTTTGATTATATATATTTGTTACATCTACGACAGTGGGTATTTGCATTGACCTAGATTCTATGAATTTTTAAAAGTCCGATACAAGGGACATTGATAGTTGGTAATCGTTTTCTATTCGCTCACAGAACATCTTCATAAACGCACATCCGAAGGAAAACTACCTCGTTAGCCCTAATGGGATACTGATACAGAATATTTATGTTCATATCCAATTAATAATTTTCTTTTTCGGAATGAAAATGGACAGTAGTAGATTTTATTCAATAATATGAATTTTCAGATTCATAAAAACGATTTTATTCGGCTTATTTATCACTATTATAAGGTCATTATATACATCATTATATACACATCACATACCTTCATGTTACTTACAATATAATTGAGTTAGATGTGAAAGCCTACTATTAGAAGCAGGCTAATTCACTTGCAACTAAATTCTAACATGTATTCTGAGTAAACGTGAAATTAGATCCAATCCTGCTTTGCCGCGGTTAAGTTCTGAACAACTTGTAAGGTAAAGTGGTTTGACGTCTTAATTAAAATTTGAAATCCAGTTTTCTTCTGTGTTTTATTACTTAAAATTTAGTTCGTATGTTTTAGCTGAACTTTTTGAAACCAAAACCGAACCGTGCTGCCTTTTGGAATAGTAGGTACTTTATTCATTGGGTTTCATAATACCGGCCTATTCCCACGGCTGGGCATAGGCCTCTTTCCATGTAGAGAAGGAACAAGCATTGAACACGAAGTACTGAGACAAATTTCTGGAATCCAGGATTCCTCGCGATGTTTTCCTTAACCTTTCTCAATGGGGTCTTTGAATATTTAAGAAAGTACACATAACTTTGAAAAATTCACATTTGTAACCACGTGTATTATAGTCTAGGCCACAATTGGAATTTATCAGTTGGTTTAATTTAAAATTGCACCCTAGATTTCCATTTTTCTTCTAGAATTATATCTTTACAAATGAAACAAGCTCACTCCCGCGGTCTGTCGCTTAGATCTTTTAAAATATGAAATAGGATAGTAATGCAGTTTTCAGAAAGAAAATAATTCGTTATACTCTCATTTGACCTAAAGCTCTTTTGTAAATATCTGAGTAAAGGAGTTATCTAACTGAAAAAAAATGATCTAGTAGCCACTCTGCTCGCGTCAGTAGCTTCCCGAATAAATATTGCCCAATAAACTTTATCATCGGCGTGTCAGACTGTGTTATTTAATAATACCTTTGTAAAGAAGAGGAGAGTCATGCTGACTGTAGGTTACGAGAATAATTCTATCTCTAGCTCTATTTATGTCGAAGCTATTATCCGTGGTCGGCTTGCTATTATCATTTAGATGGAAATCAGACATCTATCTTTTATATTTAATTCCAGTGTCACGATGTTTGCCCGGGATGAACTCCGAAACTAAGTACTTAACCGATTTAAATCAAATTTGCACACCGTGTGCAGTTTGAACCAACTTAAAAGATAGGATAGATTGCATCTCAATTATATTAAAAAAAAATTTGACCGCGGGCGGAGCTGCGGGAAATAGCTAGTATATTATAATTTTGATATCTCTTGTGAAGAAAAGTGAAGTATTTGTTCGAGTGAAGTATGCGCCACTCAAATCTTTACATAGTATAAAAAAGTGGCTCGCGCTCCCGTCTATAAGTTTAGAACTTATTATACGTGACCGATTTTAAAGCAATTTTCAGCAATAAATAAAGTGATTCAAGAGAGACCTAACTATTACTTTGCCAACCCCCGTGGTCGAGTGGCGTACAAGCTGGTTTTCAAGGTGTCGCCAGATCTGAGGTCCCGGGTTCGATCCCCGGACGGGTCAATGTAGAACAACACTTTACTACATTGTCTCGGGTCAGGGTGTTTGTGGTACCATCGTTGTCTCTAATTCCATAACACAAGTGCTTTAGTTACTTTTGTTGTCCAAATTTAATTATTTTTATTATTGCTGTATTATTAACGTAAAAATTACATTATTCAAGGCTTACTGTCAGACTTTTTACACCTGCAGCCTATGGGTCAGATATACGCGCAGATCAATTGATGCCTTACACGACGTATCCAGTATAACAATGGCTTTAGGATGCTGTTGGGATTGCCCCGTTTTTGTAGCGCATCAGGCATGTTTGCTGAGGCAAAAACAGATTGCTTTAAAGCTATCTTGCGCAAAAGAGTAGCCTCGCTTGTGCGTCGCATTCGGGACAGCAGCAGCAGCATTCTAAATACAATTGTAAGTAGGGTAGACTGTCCTGTGGTGCGGTACTGGAACACCATACATATGGGCTCCAGACCGGTACTGTTTAAATAAGATAATACTAATATAAGATACTAACATAGTCTTAAGTTTTTTTTTATTAACAGTTATATGGATTTACATGTACAAACCTGTGTGTGTATTATCTATATTAATAATTTCGTTCAGGGCTACGGTAGACTCGATCGAAACCTTATATGAATAACAAAACATAAAAAAATATTGATTTCGAGTCGACAACATATATCCGCAAAATTCGGATCATGGAGAATTTCGTTAAATTCTAATGGCACTGACAAACAAAAAAACCGCAGTCGCCATCTTGGGTAATTAATAAGGCCGCGTTCCGTAACAGATAATTCTGCTTCGAAGTGATTTAAGGAGTTTATTATCATACAACCTCCTTGAAGTGATTACAGTGCTGACCATGGTGCTGACAGGGCGTATGACAGTTGCATGATAGTTGGGACCAGAATCGTTTCGGAACGCGATATTTATTTCGCTTTTTTCACGTTCCGTTGCATACTAGCTCTTATATACGCCTCGCCAATCAACACGTCGCGTGCGTCGCGCCAAAGAAGTATCCATCACAAAAAACTGTGACTCATTTGACTGTGTAAAACGAAACGTCTTGCCGGAAACATTGAGTGAATCTTAACAAAACTTAAAACTTTTCTTCAGTCGTTGTCGTTTCGCGAAAATATTAATAATTTTATTTGTGTGTAAAAAATAAAAATTATGTGTGTGAAAACTATTGCAGTTTTGATTTACTATATTTATTAAACACTATGAACGAAGCTATACGAATCTATGGCTTGCTTACCTTTAATATTCCTTGAGAACCGATGACTACAGAAATATTTACCTACATTGTGTATCATGAGTCACATTTAAACCGAGCGGAGCCGGGTTTTCATCTAGTCTGAAATAAAATCTATATTATTATAATTACCCGTCTGAAGCCACGGTGGACCTACCGTGGCTTCAGACGGGTAATAATATTTTTTTCTATTATTCATACAAAAAAATAAAAAAAAACATAGTATTTTTTTATTTTTTTTACTCAATTCTCAAAACTAATATCTAAATTGGCTAGTTTTTATTTTAAACTACTACTACTTTACAATAGTTCCGTGAATTCAGTAACCCATAAGTTTTGTGAAAACATTGCTAGGGTTGTAGCTATACACATTTTAAAAATGTTCGAACGTAATTATGTTAGGTTTTTGAACTGGTAATTTTTTCGACTGAAAAATCCTTAAACAAATCGTTCTGATTATATTTTAACAAAGCACACCATTATTACGTGAAACGAATGCTCATTACATGTTCGTTTGTTTTTGATCTTGTTACAATCTTATAACCAAATTGTTTGACTCTTGTTTTCTTTACCAACAACGAATCTTTTTGATAACGTAATTAATTGGATCCAGTGTCAAAGACATGAAAAATAAACAAATTTCACTCAAGCTTCAAAAGTAAAGAAAATTGTTGTTACTTCAATACATACCTACCTACGTCTATTTCATGTAATTATAAAAGTTAATAATGAGCCCTTCCTTTCGTGGTTTGTTTGAGCATGAAACTCAAACAGATTATTAACAAAATATTATGTTTTAAAGAATCCAGACTTTGAATTATATTAAGACTGATTGGTGCTGATGCCTCTGTACGCAAACTAAACTAAATCTAAAAGCATTGCTGTCTTTTACTAACATAAAGCGCGAGAAAAGGACGGAAAGAGATAACAACTAACTTAGATATGTCAAACTAGTTTTCACATTGAACATCACAATGTTTTTAGAGCACACGTTTTTACCTGTCCTTTTCTAAATGTGTACAAGTGAAAAAGATAACGATAGACTAAAATTAGTTTATTATGTGTTCAACAGATTCGGGGCCATTCTCTAAATATGACTCGGAATCTCCAATAAATTAATGCAGAGTTTCTAATATTAAGAACTTATAAGATCGGCCACTAGAACCAATTCACTGTAAGAAGAAAGTTACTGAAATAAAGTAAATAGTCAACAAAACATCTGATTCAACAAAACATCTGATTCGATCACAGTCAATGCTTCCTCACATTTTCCCAAGACTTTCAAGCGGGGATAATCAAGGGTCAGACACAAAACGCATTTTCACACAAGTAACATTGCGAGTTCGAAAAACTGACAACCCTATCAGATAACACGGTCTAAATGCCATTCTAATACAGCAATGCAAAGTCGGGTAACTTTAAATTGGCTAGTGTGACGTCACACGACGGTTAGCCGAAGCGTTGGTGAATGTATCGTGTATTATGGGATAGTTTAATGTTGTGGAAAACATCACTATTACGATTTTCCGCTCGTATAATTTCGTCGAGGCAGCTATTTTGTAAGGTTTGCTACTGACCAAACGTTGACTACTATGTATGATTGTAATCTCTTGTTTTTGTTATATATTGATGTTTAGTATATTTCTGTCTATGACATTAGTTGCTGCATTCAATGTACCATTTATAGGGCGGTGCAGTTCTGTATTGCACCTAATAAATATATAATTTTCTGTCTTTACCTTGTTTACAGTTTGCACAACGTCGGACAAAATATTTATGTTGTAAACTTCTTTATCCTTTTCTTTAATGCATGCCGTGGCAGCCTTTAATTTAGGCTACACTATTAAATGTACAATTAATCAAGAATTTAACATATATCTGGTGTATGCTTTGTAGGTTGTTCTTAAATAAATAAAGGTTGAAAGGCTTTGTCACTTCAAGCTCTAAATAGAATCGAAATACATATAACAATATCACAGATTTGTAAATAACTTCTAACCGGGCAAATAGTTTTATTACTATTATCCTCCTTCTCCGAAGCCTTAGGCTATTATACTAAATAACAAACTGTCAAAGTGACCCAAACTAATGTCATCAGAAGTTACGTCATGATGAGGATTTTATTAGACATTTTGATCGAATTACAAACCCACAACTGTAAATAACGGAAACCAACTCAATCTGTGTCAATAGAACAGCCACAAACTATATTAATTATGTTGAAGGTAAATGCTTCGGTGCTCTGGACACTGCCACCAAAATACATCGTATAAAACTTTTAATGGCCAAAAGTCAGTGCGTCGGAAAATTGTAATAAGGAAAAAAACCGAGTTGTTTGCCGTGGAATAAAAACAAAACTCCACAATTTTCGCAGTAGGTATAAGTCTTAAATAAGAGAATTGGGACTACTTTTTAGAAAAAAAGGCAACTTCATACCTATTTGCCGGATATTTTATTTATCTGGGAAAAAAATATAACTTACTATGAACGAATTTAAAATTAACATGCATTTACATGTCGCATTTTTCTTTGATTTTCTTTTTACTTTTAAACCTTAGCGTTGCTCGATTAAAGTCAAATTACAATTAAAAAAAATACCAAGTCACAGGAATTAAAGCGAAATCATGCATTTCTCTTTTAAATTAGACGTTTCGACCGTATTGCACCGGCCGTGGTCGCAAGGAGTCTGGAGAAGCGGTGTCATAGCTCCGTGCTTGAATTAGTCGGTTAACGTGCAGAATACTGGCACGGTCAGTGTAGTAAGTTATAATTGAAGCCCCGAGAGTAGATAAAAATCATATAGGTAATTCACCTAAGAGGCTACGACACCTCATCCTCATCAGACCAAGGCCGGTGCAACCCGGTGGAAAGGAGAAGTAGTATCATTATGCAAGTGTATTTTATGTATTCGTTATTGATACTGCGATAACCTCGAGAATTATAACTTTGCAGCAGTCTTATAAATATACTCCAGATAGTTCGAAGAAAATAAATATAAATACCATAAACTGCACAGTCAAGAGCATAACACAGCGAAATTGTAAAACAATAATTTAACAGGAACTCACCATCAATTCAACTTTTAATCATTTAACAACATAAAAGTATAACCTAGTTGTCAAATCACGTATATATTTTTGAGTTTCAACAAAAACTTCTCGCTTAATAAATTTTATAATTTCGCTATGTGTAATATTTATGCTCGTGACTGTACATAAAATACGGATATAGACAGGCAACGCACGTCTATTTAAGTCAGTTTCCCATCCAACGTACTTGAGCTGATTATTTGGATAGCATAGCCTCATGGCCCTAATGAACTGGAATAATCACCACAATACCTAAACAATAATAATGTGTATTTATCGGTTAGTTTAACAAACGTGTCGGGCGCGGCCATCTTGTTCCCTAATTGTAATGAACGAAGTTAGTTTGTCATTGTTCCTTTTGTTCGTTTGTTCTGCAACTGCCTACGGTCAATAGACAGTGACGGCTCTGTCTATAGTACAACTTCATTACTAACTGTCTATGCTTACAACTAGTTAGCTAAAAAATATAACGTCAGCAGTGTGATGGAAATTGTTGTATATATCAATTTTTTTTAGATTTTTAATGTACAAATCTAAAATATTATATTTAACAAGCTGATGCCCGCGATTTCGCCCGCGTCTATGTCAGTTAGCCAAAGAATATAAAATTGACAATTTATATAACTAAAACCTTCCTCGAGAACCACTCTGTCTATTTGTGAATATAGCATGCAAATTGATGAAGTAGTTTTTGAGTTTATCGTGAACAGACAGACGCGGTGAAGGACTTTGTTTTATAATATGTAAAGATTACTTATTACTTTTGTTTTAGTTTTTATTGTGTTTCTTAAACCCATAGAATTGGTTATTTAATTTAGTGTGTGTACAAAATACCAAAGGAAGACAACTCTAACTCAAAGCTACTAAAACAAAATATTATGTTCCTGAAAAACTGAAATAAAGCTATAAGCTTCCAGCACAGTTCAATATTTGAAATATCAGCTGACTGTAAATAAAATATCTGTCGTTTATAAAATGATATCAATGTAAAACGTCGATTGACAAAAGATACATTCGTTCACTAAAATGTTGCAAAGTGAATAAGTTTTCGTTTACGAGTTCAAAATGGTCAAATAAAATTTTACTACTTTTCGTAGTACGTATAGTTTTAGTGCTTCGCGACCGCGGCTTTCTGCATATTGAATTTGATTTTTAAAAGGTTTTTGTTTAAAAATCTTTTGTTAGACGAATGCTGGGAATTTTGGTTTCCTTTGCATTGTGGCCCTTGTTTTAATGTTTTAACTTAAGTCTATCTTTCACGGCGTCATACAACCCTTTTGTGATAGGACTTAATGACAGAACCATTATTATATGACCTTTTAAAAATACATTAGTATTGTTTTTTGCTATTGGTCTAAGATCTACCGTTGAGGTATGTGGACATTTTTTTCCCAAAGTCCGGTGTGTTTTAGATAATGAAATAATTATAGTACATAATAAATAATTATTTGCTTTTCTGAAAAAACTAAATATATTTTTTAATAAATTTTTCACACTAAGTCTACACACTCACTCTAATTTCACAATTACTCTTGGGTTTTTAATAGTCCTACTAAATTATATTTATCTTTAAAAATGAGCTTATTGAATTACATATTATATAATGTGGAAATGACAATTACCTTTTATTAAAATAATAATTATAATGTGAGCCTTATTTCGTTTCATGTGAACAACATTATTTGATGGCAATATATCTCGCAATAATAAGTAATTAAAATATCGTTTAATCCCTTTCCGTTTACAATAAAATATTGATTAAATATTCGATTCGTGGAATTCGCAATCCGAAATTATTTCATACATACGTATGTATGAAATAATTACGCAAAGCATACGTATGCCTTCGAACTGATTCAGAATTCGCTCATTAATTACCGTAGTTGTGTGGCCACAATTAATTTTGTTCCAACTGTTTTCGTAGATTAAACAGTTATCGTTTAATATTACTACTATTTGGTCGAGTGTGGTTTGCGGCCAAATCAGTGGTTTTGTGAATTGAACATTTGTTTTATTGTAGAATTAATGGTTAGATGTAAAAAATGGTCCGTATTTTAATAAAAAAAAACGAATATTGTTATCAATTTTTATATGATTCGATTAGATTTAACAAATAATCATGTCGATTAAGGAGCTATGCAGAGGTCCTGTATAAAGCTCTTCTAAATGGTGAGATAAAGTGGACTGTATCACTAAAAACTGGTTTACTAAGCTATATTTACATAAGTCCCATGGTAAATAACTGGGCACGTAAGAAACGTTATAATATTAATAAAATTTAAGAAAAGTTTCAATATTTTGTCGTTAGGATAAAGATTTTTGAAACTTGGTCGATTCACGACAGCTGGCCCCTCCAACGGCCGGTGGATGTTCCCCCGCACGCCGATCAGCCACCGCGGTGTCGGCAGGTAATGTCCACTGCACACAATATTATTTACGCGGACCGTAACAGTCCATCTTTCGGAAAAGTGGATGATTACGTAGATTATTATTTTATAGTTATTATATAATAGGCATGTTGACCGAGTAAAGAAAACGTAATTCTATTTAGTCCGTCAGTTATGTAATAAAAAGCATAGTTCACACGCCTATATTATATTCGGTCGGAGCCATGACTCCCTAGTCATGGCTGAGAAATATCCGAGACTGTAGCTGTTGTGAGTACTGGTGATCTATTTCATCTCGCAATAGATAGTACTCGTTATACAGAGCTGACTACCACAATTGGCTAGTTGGAGAGGCACTTGAAAAAGAAAAATAATGATATATCGACTATTATACTTCACTTCTTCTAGTTTATGTCTTAAATTATAACAAAATTAGCGCAAGTTCCTACTCGTCATTTGTAGGAATATTATTCATAACTATCGACTGACGCATGACTCGAAAAGTAATATAGGTAGTGCACCTGAAAAGTACAAAGCATGATTGCATGAAGCGATAAAATATAGATTTAATATGTCGTAAGCACATTGCTTTCAAAAATTGGTTATTTCGGTGGACTATCGGAAATTAAACATTTTAAAAGCCTTTGAACCGAAATATTTTTAGAGGCACATTTAATATTGTGAAATATTTATTTAAGCGTATTGCGTTGAAGGGAATTATGCTGGAGGCTAAAAAATTTTATGTTTATGTATAATCTTTTTTTCCTCTATTGATTTGTCTCTTCTACTTAGAATTTTTGTACTACTTAATCCAATGACAGTAAAAAAAATATTTTAGTGGGTTCCAACTAGCTAGTAAAAGTCACTGAAGAATCCAGTATGTTTTTCTTTAAACGTTTTTCGTCCTAACCTTTATGAGCTACGAATATTAGAAACCATATTAAACTTACGAATGTCCCTAACTCTACGAGCTACGAATGTCTCAATATCTACGAGCTACGAATGTCCCAACATCTACGAGCTACGAATATCCCAACATCTACGAGCTACGAATGTCCCAATAGCAAGGTGCTACGAATAAGTAAGTAAGTAAGTAAGTATCTTGGGACAATCTCACACATGGTCATCTGATCTCAAACTAGGCAGAGCCTGTACTATGGTAACCAGACAACTGATAAACATACTTATATATTTTCTAAATACATAAATATTATAGATAAATAACACCCAGACACAGAACAAATGATCGTGCTCATCACACAAAGATTTGTCCTGGGTGGGAATCGAACCCACGACCTCCGGCTTAGCAGTCAGGGTCACTAACCACTAGACCAACAGGCCCGTCAAAAATAATCTCAACATCTACGTTTCGCAACGGCGGGGTGTCTTTTGATTCTAGATATAGCCAAAAATTAGACCTCATAAGAAAACAGCTCTATCATTGGCCCTCATTTAGGCCTTGGTAAATACAGGTGGTCGTGCACGATGCGCAATTGGAGGTGTTGCATGTCCTTTAAAAGAAGCTCCACACCACTGGCACTGCGATTGGGTAGGATGTTGAATATGCCATTCCGCCAGATTATTTTTAGTTCATAAACATAAACATAACGTAGTTTTACGTTGATAAGCTTCTCAAAAACTAGGTTTTAGTAAAAAACGAAAATGATATTGCTTAAACTTTATAAAGTTTGAAAAACATCACTTAGGTTGCGCTGATTGTAGACCAATATTTTATAACGTTGAGAACTGTGGGAGCGTTAATTGTATTTACAATACACCAATTGGTAACAGAAACCGATTTTCCTTTTATGATCGATGTATTTACGGTGCTGTGATTAATATGGGTGTAATTACCTTGGGTGAAATAATGGCTATTAAGGGTTCATGAATATTTGCAGAGCGGGTAGAGTAGGTCTTACGTCTGAATTAGGTTCATTGCTCTCCGCATAGAAAAGTAATATGACCGTTCAAGTTGAATAATACGATATAAGTTAGATACAAGCTGCATATGTACCTTTCTTCTGCCCCTTCTGCATCCAGTATCACATGATCTGACCTCAACGACCCATACTTTGGTAACACAGTATCGCATAGTAAAACTAGTAGTCTATAAATAATTCATCCTTTAATAATTAAGTACCTGATTAATACGCTTTAGAAATATATTCACATGCCCTTAGTAAAATTACGTCACGGGAATTAACGCGAACTCATGCATTTACCTTTTAAGGCCTGACGTTTCGGCCGGGTTACACTGGACGTGGTCGCAAGTAGACTCGACCTCTGCTTCCGACCACGGCCAGTGTAACCCGGTGTAAAAGATAAATGCATGAGTTCGCGTTAATTCTCGCGACGTAATTTTATTAAAATCATGCAACGCGATAGTTTAAAGTTAATATTCACATTCTTAATATTTACGAAATCAGTAGTTTAAAACGCGCAGATTTTTTCATTCCTTTGGGATACATTGCTTGCGCTGTATTTACGATACGCTTCCAAAGAGACTAAAAGACACGGCTTATTCAGACTTGAGTGAAAGTCATCGAACTTAAATCGGATATCTCGTTACACAGCATGAAGATATTTTCCTTTGTTATTAAAATAGAGCTTTCTGTACTGTGTAGGTCTGTGATGTAGTTTTATTAGTTTTGTAAAGCCTGTGTTGGTTTTGCTATAGCATGTATAACAAAAGATTTCGTGAGAGCTATTCTTTTGTATGAAAAATTGTGATGTAGAAAAACAGTTACGCAACAAACTGTTTAAAAAAAGACATATGTTACGTCAAAATCAATTTACATATATTATGGTTGAACAAAAAATGTTAACACTAGTTTCATGTCAAAATTAACAAATACTTAGGTACGAATTAAAGACAACAGTATAAAAAATATTTAAGTAATTCTTGCATCCAATACTAATGTTATTCAATATAAACTATGTAAAAGACAAAATACATGATAACAATTATTAATAACTAAAATATTTTTCTAAGCCTTTCAGGTGTTTTGGTCAACAGACCTTTAATTTAATTTGTAATTTATGTAAATATAATATGAATATATTTATAAATGTATAAGTATGTATCAGTTGTCTGATTGCCATAACACAGACTCTGCCTAATTTAGGATCAGATGGCCGTGTGTGAGTTTTCCCAAAATATGACTCATCAAAAATACACTAACTTGCTTAGTAGCCAAAGTCACTAAACTCTTTATCTTATACTTTATTATATAGTGCCAAGTTAACCGTAATTAAATTCTAGACTTAATTTTATAGCAGTAAACGTCTAGATGAGGATATGAAACTTTAAGTAGCCATTTAGGAACACATCACCTCTTAATTAATTTAGTACTTTCCCGTGCCCCGGTCACGTTCGGATATTCATTTCCTACGCCTAATTGATCTCGACGTCTTAGAATTAATTAGTTTTACATCTGAGGAATGTTGACTCAAAGATATTGGGTATTAAATGTTAATTTGATAGATTTCGTAATCGGTTATTTAATGATAAAATTATTTTGAATGTAAAAACAACTGAATAAATGTGAGTGTTTATGTTTGTAGTGAAAGACATAAAGTTTTGTTTTTTCGTTTAAATGAATAGGGGTCAAAATGCTTTGTATTATTTTATTTATATTAACCTAGCTGTGTAGTTATAGATACATGTAATTCAGTAGTACTCTGAAATGTTACCTATATGTATGTGTAGGTGACGTCAAATTATACGTATTTGTGATTTTGTTCAATGTAAATAACGAAAATAATTATGACGACTCAGTTCACTGAGCTGCATGACTCTTTCTATGAACCCTTAATTGAGAAAAAATACAATGCGTTTTGTTGAATATATTTTGAAATACCCATGCCGAAGTATTCTCCAGGTAGCATAATTAAAAGTAAATTGGTTCTGTTTCAACGTTTATCCGAAAAAATGACTTTGTAGTCATTCAATAGATCTAACGTAATCTCTATCGTACATATATTCGATTGTTTATTCAATTTTATTTGTTCAGTTTATTAGGAAATGCGCCTTTATACCAGTTTATAGCATTTCAGAAAAATATTGAAACAAAAAGCGTATCTTTGAACAACAGAGTGAAATTAAAATTTATTTCAATATAAAAACGATGTTCAACTTTGTTCTACAATTAAACCACAACAAAAGAACGTTCTACAATTAAAAAAAGAACGTTAAAAAGAACAAAACATAACTTTGTGCTCCTGACTTAAGTTGTCCATTTATTTTTCTGTTAATTAATAATTCCTTTTATCATAAATTGCCGCGTCGCTTCAGAACAAAAGCTTAATAATAGTTTTAAAGTGAACTTATTGCGTTGTAAAGTGTAAGTACTGTACTCCCACAAGATTTATGAGCTTTACAGACGACATTTTTAAAGATCCTATTATTTTAAACGATTCTTTTACCACAGCATTAATCTTTGTTGGCAGTTTTTTATTATAAGCTGCGAATGACAGCTGACTTTTAAGTAGTTAAGTTATCGTTATTTTTAACCGACTCCAAAAAACTGAGGTTGTAAATTCGTTTGTTTGTTTTTTTACGCGATATCATTGACAGTTTCATTGTTTTTTTCATCAATTTTAGGGTATAGTTTAAAAATAATCGCAATAAATTTCTTTAAAATAGATTCATCTAGCGGTTCAATGACCGGATTCGTATGCACACGGTTGCAGGTACAAACCCAAGCAGGTACCAATGTGAATTTTTCAAGTACTTTCTTAATATTTCTAAGACACCGTTGTCAAATGGTGAAGAAAAACATCGTGAGGGAATCTGGTGTCCAAAAATTGTAATCTCCAACCCGTGGTGCAAGCGTGGTGATCAATGCTCATCCTTCCCTATATAGGAAGAGGCCAATGCCCAAGAGTGGGACATTTATAGTCTGGTATAAATGATTTAAACAATTAAATTTAATGTAATCGACGTTGTTATTTCTTAATAGAACCACAAACGAATTCTGATTGTAATATCGCACACAATTATACTTCAGAAACAGTAGCAAGAAAGGGTATCGACATTATTCCTGGTATTTATTTTTAATATCAAACTGCTCTGTTTGCTGAACAAACAATTTCCAAGCCAATTAATATTGGTTGGAACATTATAGCATAAATGCACAGCACAAAATTGTTTGATAGCACGTTGCAGGAACTAATCCATCATGACTGATCATTATGTAATGTAGAATATTTAAAGCTAGATATATAAGATGGAGTCGTATAATAGAGATCTAGACTATATATTGAACTTTCTATTATACCTACAAAGTTTTTTAAGGAGCGTTTCCGTAAAGTCCCCGATAAAAGAGAATGGAAAAACGCTCCTAAGTCCTTCGCCTTCAGCAAAGAAATTTCATAGGGATATTCCAGAGTAGAAAAAATACATTTTTTTAGTAGAGGTGGTGTAAGATAGCCAAGGTTCATCCTTTTTGTGAACTAAGTATCCATGGTAGGCCATAAAATACAAAGATCTAATTTCCGAACTATAGGTATATATTTACAGATTTTCTCGGTGATCTGTGATCGTTCACCCACTCTACATACCACTGTATTACAAACATTCCAATACCAAACAAAAAGCTATTCCGCAGTGTAAGAGCATTGCCCTCTGAATGCATTTCTTATCCCTACAAAATTATATTAGGGTCACCACTTTTATTAACGCGACGATATTATGTTTCATTGTGAATCCGCAACAACAACACTGATTTGAAAATTACAGAGCCAGACCTTGGCTTCTTGTGTGCCAGTTCGCTCTACAATGTGTACAACTGGGGTAATGTTGGTCTGTGTGATATTTTTTTAAGGAAAAGTGGGATTTTCTTCGTTATATCGAATAAATATACTCGTATTTTGTCCCTTTACTGGGTTCTTTTTTTTTTTTTTTTTTTTTTTTAATTTTTTCAGAACTTTGTCGCTGAGCGACAATACCGTTCCATAAAAACAACAAATAGGCTTATACTCCACACGAAAAACTTAAAAAGAAAACAATGAAAATCTCCATACTAAACAATAAATCCAATAAATCTAGCTACCACACAAACCAATACTAGCTAATTTATACAAAATTTTAGCTTCTTCGGAGAACGGAGAAGCTAAAATGCTGTTTAAAAAACCCATACAAATATGCTTTTTAATATAAAACCGTCTACAAGCCTCGTTTCGGACACATTCCATCAATATGTGATGTACATCCTCTACTGTACCACAGTCAGCGCAGTTGGGAGACGAGACTTTTTTCATCAAAAAAGCGAACTTCTTAGATGGAATGTGTCCAGAACGAAGCCTCAGTGCGACAGTCAATTGGTTCCTGAGGAGGGAATCACATTCTATCCACGGAAAAAGTGATATCCGAGGATGAATGGTCCGATACCACAAACCTTTATCTTCAGAACATTTATCAAAATATTCCTGCCATAAAACCAAACACTGAAGTTTAAGGTCATGAATAAAATCCGAGAATAAGGGAAGAATAGACAGTTCAATACCTTCAGTGATAGCCTGTTTTGCCAGAAGATCTACCTCCTCATTCTCTTTAACAAGAATATGTGATGGGATCCACTGTAAACAAACTTTCTTCAAAGGCTGTAAGTCCAAAATTAATTTATAAATTTCATAAGCTATTGGTGAACCACCAGCACGAGAAGTATGCCGGGACAGATGTTGCAAGGAGCTTTTGGAATCTGTCAAAATGACAAACTTATCATAATCAATTGATTTAATATAAGAAAGGGCTTCGACTATTGCTATTAACTCAACATGCATTATAGATATATTTGAATTAATTTTGAATTTAGCATTGATACCAACCATCGAATCCAAAAAAGCACAGCCTGCCATGGATTTTTCTTTAGAACCGTCAGTAAATATTTTATAAAAATCAGAATAACTTTCTTTAATGAACGATTCGCAAGCAAGTTTCAAATAATGTTGATTATAACTGCGCTTAGGGCGGTCTATAGTAGGAATATTCAGATAAATCACCTCATGTAAGTCTATATTACTGGTCCATGCATCTAGGGAAAACATTTTGTTCGGATGGCTGGAGTAAACAGTGATACTATTGAAATGAGATATAAAAGAAGAAATAAGTAAAGGAAGCCTTTTATTCACCCAGTAACTAGACTGACATTCAGCGGAAAGATCATTTATTACACGAACAGTTTTGTTACTAGTTATTACTTTAGACTTAAGAATAAATTTACCCGCTAAAAATCTACGACGAACAAACAGAGGAGGGATACATAACTCACTTTCCATAACATGGATAGGGGTGCTTCGTATAAAACCACCAACAACTCGTAACACTTGGTTTTGTACTCTGTCTAACTTACCAGCATTAAATTTACTGCAATTGTCATATAAAAAACTAGCATAGTCAATTCTACTACGAATAATAGAAATATATAAACGCCTTAAATGTTTTTGGTGAAGTCCCCACCCTGGACCAGCTAATACTTTGACAAGATTAACATACTTAAGTACCTTTTGCACTGTCTCATTTACATGCTTACCCCATTTCAAAGACCTATCTAACCACATGCCTAGGTATTTAATATGTTCAACAAAACTTATACATTGGTCGTTTATTGAAAGACTAATGCTATCCATAAACCTACCTTTTTTAAAAACACACACTTTGGACTTTGTTGGAGAAACAGAAAGACCCAAATCACTTATTATATTATTAAACTCAAACAACGCTAACTGTAAGTCATTTGCAGCAGAATGAACATTTACTTTGGAAGAATACAAAACAAAATCATCGGCATATTGAGAAACGCTAACATTATGAATATTTTTACATATTTGAATAGTGACAATGTTAAATAAAAGTGGCGATAACGGATCCCCTTGAGCTAAGCCACGATCAGTAGCCCGACAAAACTCACCTGCATAGGTACATACTTTCAGATTCCTTTGTTTAAGAAATGACCATAAATAGTTACAAAATTTAGAACCAGCTCCCATTTGATCTAAGATACGTAATAAACAAGAGATATCAACATTATTATAAGCACCATCAATGTCTATAAAGCTAGCAACTGTTACCAAATTTTTCGAGAACCCCAATTGGATGTGAGATACAAGTCTTACCAAGCTATCCAGGCAGGATTGTCCTTTACGGAACCCCACAACATCTTCAGAAAACATACAATTTCTTTCAAAATACCACTCCAGTCTTTTGTGCAAAATTGAATGTAAAATTTTACAAATGCAAGATATAAGAGATATTGGACGTAACGATGGACGACTACTACCATGTTTGGGAATAGGAATCACTTTAACATCACGCCATTGAACTGGAACAAAACCTAACGAAAAACATGAATTATAAATAGAAAGCAAAAGTCTTTTGGCATTTAAAGGGAGGTGAAAAACCATTGAAAAGGAAATTTGGTCACAACCAGGAGCAGTATCCTTTTTCTTAAGAGAATTTTCTAATTCTTGCATAGAAATTCCTGCCTCCAACTGAGCATTGCTGGATGAAAATAAAGGAAGAGGTGGACAGACAGAGTCAGGAGTAAGAGATTGAAGAAGGTTCTCAGCCATATCCTTATCGACAGTAAAATTGCAATTTCGTTGCCCTTTTAACCACCGCATTTTTCGCCACATTTCTGAGGAAGAAGTTGTCTCATCAATAGATGAACAAAAATCTTGCCAAGACTTGCATTTTGCTGCCCGAATGAGCTTTTGAGCAATGCGAATTTTATCCTTGAGAACACTTAGGTTTGAAGCTGAGGGACAACGCCGTAAATTTGCTAGGGCCAATCTTCGCTCCGCAACAGCCTTAGATAACTCAGAAGACCAATAAGGTTTAGGAGAAAAATTAACACAAATATTTTTTGGTATTTTTACATATGGAATGTGATTTTCAGCAGCTTTTTGCATGGAATCTTGTAAGACATCATACATGTTTTGTGGGCTGTCAAGAATAACACACTCAGATAAATACTTAGTAATAAAGGAAGAATAAGAAAGCCAATCGGCTTTTTTAAAATTCCTCTTTCTAGAAAAATCTTTACCTAATGTAATTTTACACGATAGTTTAAGTATTATGTGGTCACTGCCCAATGACTCATTCGTCATAGTCCATGAAAATAACAAGGCTAAATCAGAAGATACAAAAGAAATGTCTGGAGAGGACTCTTGCAATAGTCCAGCAACCATCTTAACTCTAGTAGGCCGGCCATCATTAAGATAAATAAAATTGTGATCTAACATAGAATCATAAATTTGACATCCCCTTAAATCAGTTTTGTAAGACCAGCTAGAGTGATGGCCATTAAAATCTCCTAAGATCAGAGACTTGGTATTAGCTAAAGAAAAAATAAAATCCCAATCATTCTGATTCGTATGAGTACTAGAAGGACAATATAAAGAAAAAATATTCTCAACATGCCGACAATTTAAAACCTTAATGTGAAGGAGTTCAATACCTGGATTGCAACTTTGAGTAGAACACAAAACAGACTGAACGGAGTTATGAGCTAATATAGCCACACCACCATACCCATCCGCTCTGTCAATACGAAATGTCTGATAACCGCGAATCCTAAAAGCGGAATCGTTTTCTAGCCATGTTTCGGAAAGAACAGCTATGTGAACCTTTTCTTGAGCAAGGAAATGTTCTAAAGACTGTGATTTAGGTCTCAAACTTTGACAATTCCACTGAATTATTGACAAATTTAAAATATTCTTATCCATTATTTACAAGAAGATCTTTAAACGAAAACTCAGAAAAGAAATTTATTAACTTCGGAAACCACTCTATACATATCAAAAACAATGAATTCATTTTGTCTTTCAAAGATTCTTCCCCTAGAAATATATTCTTTAACCTAATAAATAATTGAGTAAATCCATATGATACCTTAGATTCTTTGTTTTGCACCTTGGGAGCCACCTTCGGTGGTGGAGAAGCATCGACCGAGCACTCCGACTGTGACGTCAAAAAGTTATCCCAATTTGCTTCTACACCAACTGCGGAAGCTCGATTAATGTTTTTCTGGATCGCCTTTTTACGCTTCAAAACAGGTTTACTGGGCCTAGGCACAGAACGAACCACCTCGCTAAATGTCTTCCTTGAATTAGTCGGCAACTGGTTATTATGTATAGATGACGTAGGGTCTAGATCTTTATCAACAGGCATTTCACACACAGCTTCACGAATATCAGGATCTTTCCTATTATTTGGTCTCACTTCAGACTCGGAATGAATTGCAAGCGCTTTTCTATATGTACAATTGTTGTCTGCCATTATCTCACGAATCCTATTCTCCTTCTTATATACCGGACATATTCTGTCAAGAGCCATATGATCACCGGAACAATTAATACATTTATATGACTTACTTGCACAATTGTCATGGTTGTCAGAACACTTCGGACAAACAATATTTTTAGCCTGACACATTTTCTGTAAATGGCCAAACTTCCAACATCTTGAACATTGAGATACCGGAAACTTGAAACGCTCAACCTTAACCTTTAAATCGTAAATAGATACACAAGCTGGAATTTGACTGCCTTTAAATCCAATACGAATTGACTCACTGGGAACCCAATCTGTGTCCGACTTGTCATAGATATTTCTACGTCTATTGAGCCTCTTCACATATACAATTTTCGATTCACTTGATAAATTTTGTAATAATTCTCCCTCCGAAATATCTAACTCTATGCCTTTTATAATTCCAAATGAAAGCCCTACTTCCGAGGTCTTTTGGCAAATCCAATCCATCCTCGAGAACGCTTCACAATTTATAAAACAGTCGGCACTAGACTCGTCATTGAAGGAAATAAGCATTCTATACTTGTGAGAATACTTCACTTGCAGAATATTAACTATGTTATTTTCTTTGAACAGACGAGCCAAACTAAATTGTTTTGGTAGGGGGCTCTTACTTGATACACTAACTTGAATCTTACTTTCATCACGCAGAGCTTGAACAGACTTCTTGCCAATTTTATTCCGTCGAATAGTTTTCCAGCTATCATCTGACGACTGTTCTTCTCGAGTTCTCTTTTTCCCTTTTATACTCCCTTGCTCTTCCAAGTTGTCTTCCTGCGCATACTCCTCAAATAAATCACAGCTTGAAGTATATTTACATGCACTACTATCGTCCCTGAGCTTCTCCTCCATACTCATTTAAAAACGGTCGCAGCCCCGACCACAGTCAGGTCCGCGCCGAAAAAAGAACTTAAATAATTCTTCACAAAAATTGGATCGGTTACGATGAAAACAAGCATTAAATAACTGAGAAATATTATTTAGAATTAAAAATAATTATTTTCGCAAATTTTCAATGTTACTCGGTAACCATGGAGATGACGTCTTTTACTGGGTTCTGTAAGGGGTTTTGTTTTTGTTTTGTTTTGGCTTAGGTTTGGAATCTAAATATTAGATATATTAGACTATAGAGGAGACTGCACGAATAGCCAACTTGTATCACGTTCACCACGCCTATTACTACAGTGCGCGACATGCTGTGGGTTCGATTTCCGCATAGGACAGCCTTTGGGACGCTAGTGTTCTTGCAACCGCGACCGGTGCAACCCAGGGTCAAGCCATTAAAAGATGAGATGATGCATGAGATCTTCAAATGCTTGTTTCAAGTCTGGGTGTTCTTTATATATTTAATGGTTAGGAAACTCTATGGTTTACTGGAAATAAAGTTTTTGAAAAAGAAAGAATGATAATATTCCACCAGTTAACATTAATTCAATAAGTACCGTTACATACATCTTGTAATTAAGGTATTGTTAATATTGTAGCCACTTAAGTTATTTTTATATTATTTTGTAACTATTAAGCACGAGTATATTTGCGTAAATCTCAGATAACTATAAATGAAAGAGCGATGAAAATTCAAGTCGTAACCGTCAAACATATTTTTAAATGGCAGAATATTTAATTTTCCACCATTGTGCCTAAATAAAAACTTCCGCTCTAAATCACGATGGTTGTGCAACGTAAAAGTTGTCAGGACTTAGTGGGTGGCAATTTAAACCAGGCAAAATGGAGCCGAATGTCAGAGGCGTATTCTTGAACGTGGGCAAAATACGGTTGAGGGTGACAATAAATGACACATCGCTATTTGCTAGTTCATTGTCGATTATGAAACAGACATCAACTGTTTTTTTCCGGATCGGTGGTAATTCAATTTTGAGGTAGAAAACGTGCAGCTGTATGTGATGAATACTGTTTTTAATTACACCGCTTATTGTATGTAGGACGTTTGTACTTTATATTACTTCTATACTACTACTATTGTTAAGGATCTTTAGGAGTATTTTCGATTTAATTATACCAATACTTAAAAGCGGAAATACTTCTAATGAGTGGTGCGGTGGTGTTTGTGATTTCCTTAGGCCATGGTTTCGGCTTATTTTTACCTGTTTAAAAGTTTCGCACAAAATTGAAAATCATTAATTGATAGTAGTTCAAAATGTTCACATTTTATAACTTTCAGTTATAAAAAAGACAGTTATAAGACATTGATTTAGGTAGACCATGTTCTAATTTAAATTGTCAACCAAGTTCGCCCTTAGTTATAAAATTTGCATGGAAATTAAATTTTGCAAAATGTGTGATTCGTGCCAAGCACTACTATTTCATCTATTGTAGCACATTTTCTGGCAAATAAAGATATTTGATTTTATATTTGACAATTTTTAAACCTAACATTGTAAACATAATTCGCTGAAATGTTTTTCTCTGTTTTGAATGACGCGTCCTCACGGTGAGGGTAGGACGACATTGCGGTTATGTCACAGTCACGTTCACATCACACATAACAGTAACAGATACCGCGTATGTTTTATAAGATCGTTACTAGTGACAAAATTAACGATATAAGGATCCTAGTTATATGAATTGCTATATACCTAATGTAAAACGTGTAGATACCAAAGTTCAAAAAAGAACATTTATTTTCAAATTATTTGCTTTGTAGCTTTTTCATTGGTGTTTTTGCACAGAGCTTGTGCGTGAACTATGTTTTTAAAATCCGATTATTAGCGTTTATTGTTACGCAATGAAAATCTATGTAAACGTAAACTCTTAAATGTGAACAACGCTATCAGTAGTATAGCTACACACTTGTCTATAAGGACAAAGCTTCAGCAAATATACTAAAAGAAATATAGAAGCGATAGAAATTTCTCCATAATTAATGCAAGATAAAACTGTAAGCCAAAGGGCAGAAAGTAATGTACCGAGGGTAGGGACTCCTGAAAGGGTGATATTTGAATTCGGTTCGAACCTGTTGCCTTTGAGGCCTCCCGAGGGTGGTCGGGGTTCTAACCTATAAATAAGATAAGAGTATTTACTCCGAGATCGAGATTAGTAAATATTTACACAATACATTTGTAATTATTTTACGACCCAAGTCGGTAAAAATATGGTTTTAATCCAAAGACAATATTACTGTAAAGTTAAAGATTTTTTGTGTTTATTATACCTAGTTAGAGAAGGAATCATATTGATAGTCTTCGATCGTCGATATCATAAATATCGGTTTTGTTCATAATGTAATTTTTTTTGTCAATATAATTATGTATTTGTGGCCTGTGCCTGTGTGGGACATTTTTAGGCCGGTATTATATTTTTTTTTTTTTTTTTTTTTTTATATCTTGGGACACCCCACACACGGCCATCTGATCCCAAACTAGGCAGAGCCTGTACTATGGTGACCAGACAACTGATAAACATACTTATATATATCTAAATACATACATATTATAGATAAATAACACCCAGACACAGAACAAATGATCGTGCTCATCACACAAACATTTGTCCTGGGTGGGAATCGAACCCACGACCTCCGGCTTAGCAGTCAGGGTCACTAACCACTAGACCAACAGGCCCGTCAATATAATAACTAAGTACTCATACACCATACAATTTTAATTAGATATGATATATCGGTGTCATCCCGTTGAAGATTGGCTTGTAGAAACTTTACCAAGTCTGGCAAGTGGTGGAAATCTTAGAGTCCTATAAATATTTGATATCGGGGCTCCTTCGACATCAAACGATAGTTCCCATTAATTTAAACTTTATTGTAAACTTAAACTTACTTCCGAGAAGTGGTAATAACAAATTGTGGGATGCTGACGTCTTAATCATTAGTTAGGAACTTGAAATGAATTAATAGACTTCCAAATAGAATTTGTACATAATTTTGATTCGATTTTTTTTCTCCTTCGATTGGATATGATTTCGACTTCTTCAAAGATGCAGTTGTAAGTTTTCTTACAGTGGAACTCGAAAACTGACTGACAATACCTACAGTACTGAAATTCCAACAACATATTATACCACCTTCTCTCTCTTTATTTCCACTATCTCGTTTCATGATTGTAATAAAATTACGTTACGGGAATCTGTCAAGCTGTAAAATGTAAATGCATGTGTTAGCGTTAATTCCCGTGACGATATTTAATTGGAACCATTCATCTGTTAACTTTAACCACACTTAGACTAAACATCTTAAAATTATCGCACTAACTCCAATTACTATAACTTCTAAAGCCATTAAAAGCATGTCTTGACAGTTTGTCAGCTAACTAACACTGCCCTTAAACCCCAAACTGTCGAGAGGAATTGACTACGTCTTTGACCATACAAAACTTATCACTTACACAAGTGTTCTACGGATGTTTTCGTACAGCCAACCGCATTTCACTGATAACATTCTAAATAAGACGTCACATTTTTAACCGACTTCAAAAAAAGGAGGAGGTTCGATTGGACTGCATGTTTTTTAATTAATTTTGTTTATTATTTTTCATTTATTAACTGATCTCTTTGAAGTCGGTGCCAAACCAAAAAAGGTATTCGATACCGACTTTAATTGGCACGGGCACCGACTTCAAACAAACAGTTATTACTAAACAATTGAAAATGTAACTAGGTAAGGTGAGTTAGATTCAGTTTATTTTTAGCTTTTAAGCACTTAAAGGTTTGTGTTTTGAAGTTGGTATTATTTTTTTGTTAAAAAGTTTATTTATTATATAATAAATAAACTTTTTAACAAAGAAGATATCCATTCGATAGGTATGTATTTACTATTAAATTTATTAATATAACATAAATACTAATGTTATAATTAAATAAATAATGTTATAATTTATTAATATTACATAAATACTAATGTAATAATTAATTTAATATAACATAAAAACTATTTATATTATTGTAGGTTATATTATTAGAATACAAAAATATAGGAAATAAATTTATAATTAAAGTTACCTTGCTTCCAAACGCATTAACACAAATAAAAAATGTTCGTGTTTGTTTATGGATTTCTGCAAAACTATAGGATTGAAAAAAAATAAAAATTGCAACGCATACGTTCTACAAAAAAAATGGACAGAAATCGTATTAGAATCCGAATTGGCCTGATTATCGGTCTTGCAGAAAGTCTGACGTGGACGGGCAGGCTTAACTTACGGAGCAGTACTAGTTTCGTGATAGCCGGCTAAGGAGTTTTCATAAACTTTTGTCAGTGCATAACATTTTTTTTATAAAAATCTTTTCTATAGAACGCGAATTCACGTTACACACAGTTTTTAATCTTATTATCAGCTGGAGCGGGGTTTAGCAATAAGGTCGATTTTCGTACAAAGTATTACCATAGCTACGTGGTCGAGCTTACCAAAGAATAGGCCCTAAGAATGTGTTTGCACTATCAAAGTGAATAAGAGGCACGGACGTTGACGGATGGTGTTTGTAGACACACAACGAGGGAGTCTAGTGGTTCGGCGTAAACAACAGGTTTATTTATTTGAAAACTTTTCTGAGTATTATAATGGAGGCCGGTGGAACTTTTCGAGTTTGTAAGTGCTCGGCGATCAAACTAAAAGATTTGTTAACTTTTTAAGTATAGTAGTGTTATTTTAAGTTGTGGCTTTGTTGAGTTTATTTATAGTTTTCAGGTGGTAATGCTTTTTTTCATTTTAGTAGGTGAAAAGAGACCTAGTATGTTTAAATAAATTTTGATAATAAATATTCTTCGGTTCAGACCCGTTGCTTTTAATTTGTATGAAATAAATTTTTGTTAAAAGTAACAGCTTACTTTTTCATACAATGTCGAAAAAAGAAGTTAACGGTGTTCTACTCGTAATTTTTTTCAATATTAAACCGATCTAAAATTATTGTTTGCATTTTAGATTAAATAAATTGCACGTAAAAGTTTCATATCCTTTTTAGCGTAGCAATAACTCGAAATTGTTCAGATCAGCAAAAGTTATAAATCGAAGCAAATGGTTTTATAACACTTTTATCTCTAAACGCGAGTGTTTGTGATTTTTTAGAGCGTTCCAACTTTATGGGCTGAAACTATTAGACCAGTGAAATAAATTTGAAGCTTTTCAACGGGTTATGCCATGTTGATTTTTCACTGTTGTTTGTTTTAATCAGACCAGTAGGTATGTTTAGGTCACGAACTTCATAATATTTCTTGCTTAATTATATTTGACTGGTAATAAAATATTTTTTTATCCACAGTAAATCATTTTGTTAACGAAGGTATAAATAATCTTTTTCATGGAAAATCCAAATCTAATTGAAAATCTCGGTCTTCATGCCGTTATATTGAGTTAGAAATGTCTCTAAATATCGGGTGGGAAAGTGTCAGTGATAGAATGATAGTGATAAATAAAATCCAAATGTACATACATACTTTTGGATATTTTTGTATTCTAAATTTACACAAAGAGGAGATTACTGTTTTAAGTGAGGTTTAGTGCCTAACCTGCATTTTTTTACACAATATTAATAACTGTTTGGATTTTAAAAGGGGCCTGGTCCCTGAGTTTCTTCTTAGGACATTCAGATAGAAAATGTTGACTCCATCGAATTAAAAAAATTACATTTAAAAGTATATCATACTTACAGGAGAAAAGCTTTCAACTTCATGATTTAACATTATTAGAAGCCAACAATAAATATCAATAATTAAGTACTAGATAGAAACTCGTACATATCTTGAAACACGACGTTGAAATTTTACGCTAGATAAACATAAAGTCTACAGACAAGATATTGTTCATAAAAAGTTTGACGACCATTAGCAGCATTGTTAAGCAATTTACGAGAATACAAGTACAAGACAAGTTTTCTAGAAAAGTTTTCAAGTAATAATTGTATGAACTTGAAAACTTGGAATTCGAAGAAGATAAAACGGTTGAGTGAATTAACTAGTTAAAGGGGTAACTGGTTAAATAGTTTACTGTAACTAAGACACTCAATTAGTTTACTTTGTTAGTTGCTCTTAATCGCTAAGATATTAAAATGAAAAAGATCTTAGGGCGGCACGCATTCGTGCAAGCCACCCGTGAACTGTCCGTGTGGCGCACAAGACAATAAAAACATGTATGATACGATAGGTTGCGGGCAGCACGCAAGCGTGCCTGGCCTGCACGCGGGCGCAAACACGCAAGACAGTGAAAAGGGTCTTGGGCCGACAAGGTAAGGCTGATTGGCAACGGCGTTGAACAGTCCAATTCCGATGGGTCTCATATCTGGACTTCATTGCTGCTTAAGATCATGCGGAGTGAAGTCATCTTAATCAGGCAAAATAGAAAAAAATAAAAACGATAATTTGAAATTTTCCACTATCCACCGCTTTTTCTATTATTGTCATCAGCTCGTCCACTGCTGGACATAGGCCTCTACTATTTCACGCCCTGAGCTCGATCTCAGCTCTTATTTACCACCCGCCATCCCCAATGACTCCTGTATATCATCTTTAGGTTTTTCGTCATAACCCAAACTTAACTTAAAGCGCAACATTGGGTAACCTAGGGGACTGCATTTGCAATCAAACCGAAAAATATGACGTTATGACATACGACGTGCCAAATAAGAAGGTTCCTCCACCTGATACAGGTTTCTAAATCACGTACACAACTCTGTTTCAAGATCGCGACTATCCTAGGCAGCTGTATAACAAAAAAATCCTGTTAAAAGCCCAAGATGTTAAGATGGAAGTTACCCACTCAGTTCTTAGTCATAGGCAGAAATTTTGCCTATATTAGGCCTGCCAGTACAGATTCCTGACACAGAATTTATTATAATTTCAGTAGTTATTACGATCGTTAAATTAAAGTTTGTTCATACGCTAGCAAAGGTCTCGAATGGAGACCACGTACCGGCAAGCGCAGCACACCCACAACGGGGACAGACGACCTGATAAGGGTCGCAAGGACTTGCTGAATTCAGGTCGCTTGAAAACGCCCAATTATGAAATCACTGGGGGAAACCTATGATCAGTGGACGTCCTGTGGCTTATATGATGATGATACTCTAGCTTGTATGTGCGAAACGTCTGTGAAAATAATAAGGTAACCCCTTGCATAAAAAAATATCAATTAGCTTGACAATACCACATTGCAAATCCACAAAAATCCTCAGAAACAATACCATCAATCAATTAAACACTCGACAAATTACCACTAAATATGCAGTAAAACGACTAAACTAATGAAGGATGGACCCTTGTGTAGAACCATTAATATCTGTGCTACAAGTAAAGCAAAGCTGGCACTAATGGCACAGCCCTAATGTCCACACTATCTGTCAACGTCATGCCTTTACCGGCTTTTTGTAGCACTTATGTATGAAACTCTCAGTTCTTATTCACTTTATTAAAATGTTTTTCCATTTTTTGCTGTTATTAGGAAAGTTAGTAGTTCTTGTGCGATTAGTACGTTTCTTGTTTTATTGACTCATTTTAAATGCATAAAATAATAAGTTTAAACAAACGTCGCAAACTCAACATTCAGCAATATTAGTAACTAACGAAATTGTACGCACATTTATGTTTTGTAAGTTAACAAATAGTTTTTTATGGTTCGATACAAAGTTTTATATTTTATAGCTAAATATAGAAAACTTTGTATCGTATATTTACCATAGGTAGTTTAGTATTGTTTGTTTAAACTAACGAAATTGACAAAATAATGTATTGTAAAAGTGTTCCCCAAATTGAAAAAGTTGTGGATATTTAACATAAATTTTGTTAGGGCATTCATTTAAAAATCCTCAAAATGCTCAGTACAGTATCCGATATCATTATATTAATAGTCATAAACCTAATGAGCTAAAATACCACCACGAATGCCCGCCGAATATTTTAAACCTAATTAAAACATTATACGAAAATGTCGGTAGTGGTTGTACAATGTACCTGTTATATCATCAATTCTACCAAATGCTGAGTTCATTATGAAATCCATAAATTTTCAAACAGAATTGGAATATTTTATAATGCTAGTCGATCTATTAGAACAATTTACATTGATGAGACGCTTAAAACATTAATTTCATCAGGATTCCCGCAAATTGTTGGTAAAACTTTTAATAGAGCTTTTCAATTTGATGCAGACACGACTTTAAGCCAATTTTAATTACAATCTAGCCAGGTATTCAGATATTCTGACGTTAAATGCAAGTATCGGATTGACGGTACGGCGTCGAACTCGGTCATACACCCTGTGTTCTTTGGAGTAAAATAAAATAGTTTCATAGTGTTAAAAGTGATTTAATAGTGATAAAAACAATAAATACAATTGCCCTCATATACAGAAGTATTATCTAGTGTAGAATCGGTGTAATAAAGGCATAAAACTCGATAATTGCATCTTAAAACTATTTATGAACTAACAGTGACAGTAAAACTACCCTAAACTTAATAAAACTAAATATAGAAAACTAAATAATAGAAATATCGCTCGGGTCAACGTATACCTGTGAGCCAAACTTCCATCAGTGACAGTGAGACATAATAATGGTGTTTACAAACACATAGATTTTATGGTGTGTGAAGCATTTGAAAAATCGATAAATAGCGCCATCTAGTTGTCTGTATCGGAACTCTTACATCGCATCCTTAATAAGTAGTCGAGACCTTAATAACAATGCCTAAGTGCGGAGCTTGTGGTCGCTTCATTAGTCCTACAGAGGGTGTTAGGTGTTGCGGTTCTAAGTGCGGTGAAGCATATTACCACAACAAGTGTGTTGGTGTTAAGGGTAAGGTGCAGGGTTGGCTTTGTCCTGAATGCAAAAAAAACATTGCTAGGGACAACAAGGCGGAGACTCCAGTAGGAAGTGCGCGCAGTCAGGTTGACTTTCAGTGCATCCCCTGTGGCGCCAGCACACCGGGTAGTCTCTCACCCACGGACGAATTGACACAGGTGACAGCCGACGCCAGCGACGTCTCCTCATTGCCCCCGGCCGCGGACACTCGCATGGGTGCCACGGATCGGCAGTCGCCTGGTATGCGCCCGGAATACCAACTTATCTTGGATGAGTTGAGGATAGTTCGTGAGGAGCTCACATGTTTCAGGAGGCATGTGGAGGAGGAACTCGTTTCACTGAAAGGATCCGTTCTTGGCTACAGTGAGCGTGTAGAGAGCCTTGAGAAGAGGGTAGACGCTTTAGAGCAACGTTCCTGTGACTCCAATAGGGTGGATAGCGTAATAGCGGAACTCCGTCAGAAACTTGAAGACAGAGACCAGGAACTTCTAGCTAACGACATCGAGGTTTCAAACTTACCCGAGACCACCATGGAAAACCCAACGCACGTCATACTGACTATTGGTCAGAAGTTAGGTGTCAAGCTGGATGAGAGGGACATTGTCAGCGCGGTGAGGGTTGGGAGGCGACAGCTGAACGTATCCAGTCCGGGCGGGCCCTCGGAGCTGCGTCCGCGCCCTATTGTGGTGCGCCTCACAAGACGAAGCCTGCGAGATGACTTACTCAAGAATGCCAGAGTAAGGCGCGGAGCAACCACTGCGGACCTGGATATAGCAGGCCCTGCGAAGCGCTTTTACATCAATGAGCGACTAACCAAGTCAAACCGCCAGTTGTTTCGCCAGGCTCGGGATGCTGCTAGCCAGGCTGGCTGGAGATTCGTGTGGACCAAGCATGGGCGAATACTGGCTTGCTGCAAGCCTGGGGACCCCACAAGAAGAATTTGCTCTGAAACGGACATACAAGCACTCTTTGTTACCTCTATATTGTCTCCTGCCAAGGAGGCTACATAGCTGTGTATCTGCGCATTGCTATGTTTTTTGGTCTGCGCATGTCCTGAGTATTATTAGTTTTAATTACTTAACAATAGATAATTTTACATATAATAATATATTGGTTAATAATTCACTGGGAGACTCTGTGTATAACGTTGGCAGCTTACTTAGATGTAATACACTTTTATCGTACATGTATATTCAAACACTTTTCTATTATTATCATTTTTACTCTTTACATCTTATTTACACTAATTATATACTACATACTACTTACCAAATATTTACAAATATATTACAATATTATATAATGAAATGCCCAAATAATCATATTATTATTTACAAAGCATATAGAAACAAATTAAATTATCCTTCAGTCAAATACATACAGAAGCCTGATAAAAAATATAATATTTTCAAAATCATTACAAATATTCTAAATTATTCTTTTTTTAAATGCACACGATACTCTAATAATAATAATAATTACAAAACTTTTCCACTTAATTTAATAATGCTATATCCAACATGACACGATCAAAAAAAATTAAATTTGGTCTACTTAATGCCGGTTCCCTTGCAACAAATCAAGATGAATTTTTAATTGCTATGGACCGACATGCCGTCGATATCATGGCTATAAATGAAACATGGTTGCGGCCGGGTGAGGAGGGGCGTGCACCATGTGTCCCTGGGTATAGGATGAAACACGCCCCGCGTCCAGCAACTATACGTGGAGGGCGAGGGGGTGGTGTGGCATTCTACATCAAAGCAGGTGTCAATGCACGCATTAAACCACATCCTGAGCAGCTTGATATTGAGCAGTTATGGTTGTTGCTTACAATTAGTGGTAAGAAATTGTTGATCGGCACTGCTTACCGCCCACCCTGGTTTGACGTCACTAGGTTCTTGGAGGGACTGACAGAGAGTATTAGTGCATTAGCTCCTTACGACAGTGTTTTAATCTTGGGAGACTTTAACATTAATCTTCTGGATGTTAGTAACACTAAAACAAAATTATTTAAAGAATTTCTGGATATTTTTAATTTGAACCAGGTAGTTCCAACGGCTACACATTTTGTTGGGGACAGCAGTACGCTAATAGATGTTTTGTGTACAGATGTAAGGATCCACAATGTCATAGTTGACTATAATAGTGACCTTGGACACCATTCCTTTGTGGTATGTGAGACACTGATTACGAGGGTAAAACCTAGCCCAAAGGTAATTGTGTATAGGCCAATCAAGGACATACTGGAGGACTACTTCAAGACTGATTTACATTCCATACCATGGTCTGAAGTTGGTGGACTGCGTGATGTGCACACTATGGTACGAGCATTAAATCATGGAATTACCTCCTTATTTGACCTACATGCTCCCATCAAAAGCAGAGTAGTTAGAACCAAGCCCACGCCATGGATCACGGAAAACGTCCGTCTGTTATTTAAACTGCGTGACCAAGCACGAGAGAGGTATCATAAGTCTAAACGTGATTACCATAAAAAATACTATTTGGACCTAAAACATCAGGCAACTGTTAGCCTGCAGTCAGAAAAGCAGGCATATTTCACTCTGCATATTAATAATAATGCACGAAATCCCAAACAACTATGGAGAAACCTGAAGTCGGATGTGATCCCGAACCACGTGGAAAAATCACTCCCTAAGCACTTTGATAACCCTGATATTATTAATGAGGCATTTCTGGAGGTACCGGGTGAGTGCAAAGTCATCATTTCGCAACTGACCTATTTTGAGCATCATAGGTACGGGCCTGGTATTTTCAAACTACACCCTGTTGAAAAGGAATCAATTTTAAAAATTATTAAAGCAATAGACTCTAATGCACAGGGTGTTGACGGAATCAATTTGGACATGATATCTCTCACTTTGCCAGCTACTGTGGAAACTATAACAAACATAGTCAATACGTCTATCACTACTAATACGTTTCCTGATCTTTGGTGTCATGCAGTGGTACGACCCATCCCTAAAATTAGCAGCCCACTCACATGTAGGGACCTGCGCCCTATTAGTATTCTGCCGTGTCTATCCAAGGTGCTAGAGCGTGTGGTATATACGCAAGTGGTATCCTACTTAGAGGAGAACAGTATTTTACCTGAATTTCAATCTGGATTCCGCAAGGAAAGAGGAACAGCTACTGCTCTATGTGACGTAGTGGGTAATATTTTGGAGGCGCGTGACAGAGGTGAAGGAACAATCTTGGTGTTACTGGACTACTCCAGGGCTTTTGACGCAATAAACCCCACTCTACTTCTTTCAAAATTATCCTACTACGGTTTCTCTGTGGAAACTGTAAAGTGGTTTAACAGCTACCTATCCAATAGATCTCAATATGTAGAGATTCGAGGGGAAGATGGCACAACTAAGACCTCAAAGCCTCTTACAATTGAAAGAGGGGTACCTCAGGGCTCAATACTGGGACCACTTCTCTACATAATATACAGTGCTGATGTGGCTCAGTCCTTTGATAATTGTAAGTACCATATGTACGCTGATGACTTACAAATCTACATTTCGTTTAAACCTACGGAAACTGCATCAGCAGTACAAAAAGTTAACAGCGACCTACGTAGGGTTGCGGAGTGGTCAAATAGGAACTCACTGGTTCTGAACCCCCAGAAATCAAAGTATATGGTTCTAGGTAGTAAGCGCCAAATCAACAATATACTGTCTGCTGACCCTGCTATACTCATAATGGGTGATGTAGTTCAGAGAGTGGAGACTGCTTGCAATCTAGGGCTCAATATGGACCCTGAACTGCGTTTTGAGGTCCACATAGGCAAGATTTTGAGCAACTGCTTCTACCGTCTCAAGATACTTTATAGCATAAGGAAATACCTAACTGTTACTATTAGGAAGCAGCTAGTGGAAAGTTTGGTCTTATCACGGTTAAATTATTGTGACACTGTGTATGGGCCATGTCTCTTGTCACGAACATCAAAACTGATACAACGTATTCAAAATGCCTGTATCAGGTTCTGTGAAAATATTCCCAGAAGAAGCCATGTGACTCCATACATTAACAAGCATAACATGCTCAAAATGGCTGCCAGGAGAAAGTTGCACCTTGCCTCGTTACTTTTTGGCATAATAAAAAATAGTAAACCAAAATACCTTTACAACAAACTGAGTTGGCGTCAAACAAATTGTAAGTATATAATTAGATCAGGAACAAATCCATTGGCCATGTCCAAGCACAGGACTGCCGCATTTAGGGGTAGTTTTAAACATGCCGCTACACACTGTTGGAACGATCTTCCTCCACCAATTCGCAGCCTGGAAACCAAAGCAACATTCATTAAAAATTTTAAAAAATATTTACTACACATACAATTAGCTATATAAATTAAATATAATATATATATAAGAAAACTCCTCCACTATGTATCAGTATTTATACTCCATACTTAGTTTATGTATTTATACTCTACACTTACTTTACTATTTTAAGTCACTACATACCTAAAGGGTCATGGCACGCCAGCTTTGGTCTTAGATGTTCCGGTGTGGGGGCTGTTTTGAGACTTTGTTTGCGTTTCTATTTTCTATTCTGTGGAATGGCTTCTTAAGGGTACTCTTCTCCGTCATCCGCAATTGAGACAGTTATTTTTATTTTTCTTTTTCTATTCTTTGTCTCATTATATTTTAGTAATTATTATCTGTAAAACTTTATTTAATCAGATGTATAACTTGATATTTTATGCATAGTATGTAAAACCTTTATTTTATACACACCTTTATTGTATAAAGCCTCTAAACACATTTATAATGTTTAATTGTTTTGTAGGCTTTGTGTTTGATAAGGATATGATATAATTAATTTGAACATTGATGGGCATGAGTCCATGAAAAGGTTCCTCGTGCCTGTCATGTATATTTCACGCAGCTCTGCAGAATCCTTACATGATTTCCCACCTCGCCTCGCGCAATACTTATTAACGACAAGACACTAAACGAATAGTCGAAGAGACGAATCATTATCTTTGTAATTTATTGTTTTTTTTCTTTTTCTGTGTGCCACGTTGCACGTTGCCTCGTGGTAATGTGCCACGTTGCTAGTGTCAGTGTCAGTGTCAATTATTTCTAAAACTGACAGAAACAAGGTCTGCACAGATAATTTAATTTTCTTTTTTTTTTGTTTACTTTTGTTATTATTTCGTTTTATTCTGTTTTTTATATCGGCGCCAACACGTCAACGCCGGTCGTCGCTGAAAATCAGCGCTAAGGCCCTGTTTTTAGCAGAAGCCTTGGCATGTGCTGAGCGACGTCCGTTTTGCTCTTATGTGACGCGTCCCATTTTTTTTTTCTGTTCACTTGTTTTTTTTTTTTTTATATGTACGCGTCGCATTTTTTGACGCAAATAAATGTTTTTTCTTTCTTTCTTTCTTTCTATCGCGACTCGTTGTACGCGTGGAAAGAATTAATAATCAAACAAAAAAAAAAATTTCAAAATACTTACTTAAATTATAATTTTTACTTAAACTTAGAATTTACGTATTATTTACTTTTTTTTATTTATATTACTAACTTATTCACCTTTAGTAAAAGAAAGAAAAATATGAGTGCAGGTATTTTTCATAAAAATTCTTCACTAGGTCAATCCGAAAGTGAATAACAACTCATTATAATATGTCTTTCCCGTAAGTTTAACCTTAAATAACCTTATAGCAATTAAAGTTTAGAATGAAATAGTTTCTTTTATTTTTGTGAAACATTAAAAGCAAGAGCATGAACGTTTAATAGGCGCCAGTAATTAAGGGCTTATATGAAATTATACCCTAATTCAAATTAAAGAGTTCTTGGCAACCAATAATCGCACCACTGTATGACGTTAACTACTACTAAAGTTAACTATAAATATTTTTTTCACAGTTTAAGCGAAAGTTAGACATTAAACTAAAACGGCCCTGTTTTCCCATGACCATGACACCTGCAAAGGCGCCGAGACGTCGGGAACTAAAATCAAAATAAGCCCCAACAAAATCAGTGTAAATCAGTTTTAAAAATAATATAAACATAATAATAATATGCAACCATTTTCGCCTTTAACAGGAAATAAACCGTCAATATATTTTAACATTTTTTTTTATAGCTTTGCTCTTGTATGCTTTATCTATTACCCATGATACCAGTCCAAAACTGGCTTAGAATAGGAATGTTCATAATTCCTAGATTCATAAACCTCACATTTCATGTAACATTAGCATAACACCTGTGGCCTATTTCAGACTCATTTACATAGGTAGATTTACGAGTAAACTGCTGTACGATTATTAAGTGAGACAATGTCGGTGTATTACTTGATATTCTGGAGTGATATTTGAGGGGCTCTTGACTAAGTGCGCTCGCCATGATTGGTCCGTGGATAGGTGGTCATTTGTAAACATACCGAGACTACTACGTGCCTCGAAAAGCACGTTTAGCCGTTGTTCCTGACTGCGATACTTTGATCTTTGACGGAAGTCTTTACAATTTGACAACTTTGGGATACAATGTTACCCAGTAAATAAGGTTGTGGAGGTCAGATAGGCAGTCGGTTTATGTAAAATATAATAAAAAATAAAAATATAATGTGGTAAGACTGGAAGCCGACCCCAACATAACTTGGGATAAATGCTAGGTAGATAATAACTTTTTTTATGGCCACAATTATTTCGTACCCTGTAGTTAAAATTCTAAGTATCTACATGTTAAAGATATGTTTACGAAATAAATAAAAAAAACTGTTATTCAAGGCGATCGATTTGTTGTAGGACCGAATGTCCATTGATATTATTGAATGGTCAACCAAACGACTTCCAGTCAGTTCATCAGCGTCAACGCTTCTAGAAATTTTACCTTTTCAGAGTGGCAGGAGTAAGTAAAAAAGTTTACACGAAATAAACTGTATATTTTTGCGCAAAATTAAAAGGTTCACAATAGATTCAGTGCGCGTTTTTCTGAACTTAAAAATAAACCGTAACTTTCTAAAACTTTATTAATTGTCGATCGGTTTTATTCACAAACTGAAAAAAATAGTTTGCTCAAAGTATTTTTTTTAATATTTTTTGTTTTCTCTTCATAACGACTGTTGATCGATCAATATAAAATTGAGAAGTTTCGTAAACAAAGTATCAGGCTAAATAATTAAAAGCAAACTAAAAGTAACTAAGTAATTCGAAATTCATACTAAAATAAAATACTTATTACGATATTTTGTCAAGTAAAATCTATTGAATTTGATCAGATTAAGGCTTTGATGGGATCAATAAAAACAAGAATATAAAGAGAACAGTTTTGAACCGTGTGAAAATTGTGTCAACGTGATTGATTAGCTATCAATTTTGATTAATTAAAAAACAAGCAGCCACCATTCAAGAGACTGTTGGAGGGAAATATTAATTACTCGCCGATTAATAGCTTTACAGAGAATGACAAAAGCATCATCATATAATGTACCCTTTATATCGTCGTGGTGGCCTGGCGGTTCAATGACCGAATCGATCGATCGAATGCACATGGTTGCAGGTTCGAACCAATTTGACTTTTCAAAGTTATATGAACTTCTTACAATTATTCTAAGACACGAATTAATTGCAAAGGAAAACATCGTAGGGGAAACCTTGAGTCCAAAAATTGGAATCCAAAATCACTAGGCAGGTCTTTTAACTATACGGTTCCTATCAAAACTGTTAATTTAATCTTTTATTCATACAAAATCAGAACGATTTATTAAATAAAAATCATTTCACTTCTGATAATTTCTGCGACCATGACAATATGGAATGAAAAAACTAAAGTAGTACCTACAGTACCTAGTTAGTGCAAAAGAGCCAATATCCATCAAAGATAAGATCTGAGATATCTCAGTAAATCCCTAGATTTGCTACCGGAATCAGTATAAGCTGAAATTGACAAATCTCGGGATAAACAAGTAAGTCCGAACCTTTGCTAGTTTTGTCAACCACTGGGTAAGTACATCACACAGTACGATTGTGTGATGTTTTTATTGATAAACATTTTATTAGTACGTACTCCAGTACTAGTAGATATTTATTAAGGGGTTTTTTTTTGTAGGGATTAATATCGGAAACTACTGAACCAATTTTGAAAATTCTTTCACCAGTAGAAAGCTACATTATTCCTAAGTTTCATTCCATAGCTCCCCATGGGCCTACAATATGTCTGGAACGGCATGTCTATCTTTTAAGTTAACATAATAACATCGTCATGATTAAGGTAAAATTTAATATGGTTATTAGAAGTTTTTTGGATGGAAACGACCCTAATCGCGTACTAGTCAATTATAACACGATTTTATTTGGTGGACCTATCAAGCAACAAAATCTCAAAATTCCGACCAATCTATAAGCGTTGTTTTTTACTAAATTAGTTATTAAATTTTATAATTTTTAAAGATTTTCAATCAATTGAAGATTTAAAACGTGTAGGTGATGTAGGTATTAAATAAATCCTAAGAACTCAGTTTTAAGAACCACACAAGATACAGTTTGATGCCCAGCGAAGTGGGCACGGGTCAACAAGTTTATTATGAACATTATCTAAATTTTAACTTCTTCTGGCTTTGTTAGTGTAATTTTATAACATGAAGAATATGAAGAAAATTCTCTTTTACAGCAACGTTTACCAGATTTCTTGAACAACCCTTAAGACGTCGTTATATCTTATCGACTTGATTTATAAAACCTATGAACCGAAAAATCGTTTTGCTAATAAATTATTTAAAGTAGTGTAGTATTTTGTGTTTTTTACAAGCTTCAAATTAATTTGCAACGTTATATATATATAATATATATATATATATATATATATGTTATATTATATATAGTTTGTGGACATATGATCTTGTAAGTATTCTGATACAAAAAAAACAAGGTTCGGTTTTTAGATATTGAACACTGACTTCTATTTTCAAAACAGTAAAAAATTACATAGATTAAGTTTTAAAGTTCGGGTGTAGAGCCTAGTGCCGTCACAATTTTACCAAATATAGTGGAAAAGAGTGACGCGACTGTTCTAATCACTGTATCCTCGTAATTTTTTGTTTACGACACGAATAAAAATATATGTGCCTAATATTTTACTTAGCTAGGGCAATTGGTACTTTTTTTTACTAGCCTACGCTAACCCACTTCTGGGCAAAGGCGGGAGGCCTTTGCCAAGTCCTTCCATTTAACCTTATCCCGCGCCGTTAAACCAGCTCTCATAATTATGCGTCTAAATCTGCACTTAACAAAATTAAATACTATTATTAGGTACTTTTATTAGAATTCTATTCCTTTTAATTGTCAATATTATTATGTAAAAAAAAACTTTGGTGTGTAAGAATTAAATATATATATATTTTTTTTTTTTAAAGATTACTAGCAATGTGGGTCGCACAATACTAGTAATCTCGTTAACCCCTCGTGCTAAGCTAAGATGCTTGTGTTACGAGTGGGTTCACGTCGGTAGTGTAATGGGTGGGATTCGAACTCGCAACCACATGATCGCAAGTCCGACGCCCTAGCCATTAGGCTACCGCCGCTTCGCGCATATTTATGATATTGTTTTCCATGACTTTAAATCGGACATATTTTTTTTAGTATTAAACCCTATTGACGAATTGTTTTTTTTTACACTTCTAGTTACTATGATGTTTTTTTTAACTTGTTAGCCTATTTAGGCTCTGAAAGTTAATTTGATAAGCACACCTTTTGTTTATTTTATTATTGTACATCAAACATGTCTTCCTTTGTTCCTTTTAAGGGTTTCGTAATTTGTATTCATAATGCGTGGATTCCTAAAATGTTCCACGAATATTAAGTATACCTAAAGACAATGGTTTACTACTCTCGACGAAAAAGGATTTTTAAGTTAAATTTCTTTTTAGAGAGTCATCGTTTATACCTGCCTTTATTTTTTATGATTATCCTTACTAATATTCTAGATGCGAAAGTTATTCTGCCTGTCCGTGTGTTACGCAATGACGCTTAAACTACTAAACCGATTTAAATGAAATTTGGTTCAGAGATACTCTAGAGCCCGAAAGAACATAACCGACAACCACGCGGCAGAGTCGCGGGCTACAGCTAGTATCGAAATAATTCTATCCAATATTTATTTACGGAATTAAAATTTGATATTATATAATGTATGAAACTCTTTAAAATATGATCTAAAATTAGCAAACTAAATCATTTAATATTGAACAAACTTAAAAATATTTAAATTCTATGTTAAAAATGAATAATGGACCGACGTAACTTATTGAAATTCCTTCAATGATAGGTACGATGACAAATTGTAGTAGACGTATAGAAAAATTGCACTTATTCACATAATGCCTTCAACAGCAGACTTCAAGCAAAAAGGATTTCTGAAGAATTTCAAATGAAGAAATTAATTTTTATTGGTTCTAAGTTAGCCATCTTCAAGAGTTACTTTAATAAGTGTCGTTTGGTCGAGCCGAGACAAGCGTTCCGAATTTTTTAAACAGCTTTAATTTAATTGTATGCTAAGGAGATAAGCCTGATTTATGCGATAAGGGTGAAACACGGAACGTGAAAAATTATAAACTGCTACAGATAATTATTTTACGACATCAATGTGTTTAATCTTAAGATAACCCATTTACAGTTCCTGTCTACATCTAATAATATTCAAATCTAAAATGAAAAAATCTACTAAATTAAAAACACATTTAATAGTTATTCTATCATATATTTTTTTCTTCCAAAAATAAATAATTTTTCATCCATTGTCGCCAGTCTTACGGTTTTGAGCGAATATCAGTTTGATTTATGTTTAAAAAAGAATTAGTTTTTGAAGTGTCCAATATATCTTACCCCAAGTAAAATCTCCAAATGGCTTTGGTTTTTATATAGAAACGTTAATAGTTGCATAAAGTCTCACAACATCTAAATTGTAAAGTTTTTTTAGTCATTAAACCAGTGAATATTGCCTACGTAGCTCATTTCTCATTTCACGTCTTCTGAGATAAATTTCTGTAGAAATAAGCAGTACTTACCCTTGCACATCTCTATCCGAATGTATTCTCTTGCAATAAATTGTAAATGTAAATTGTTTAATATATGAATAAGTAACACACAACAATAAATATTACTGCTAACCTTAAACCTCATGGTTGTTTGATAATTAATCAAAAAATATAAAAACATTAATAAAAGATAAGCCAGATGAAAAAAACAAAAGAAAAAACATAATTCAAATTATGTCAACGAATTTCGTATAAAATTATTATGCGAAGTCAATCCTTACAGGTACTTACAACGTAGGTGAGGATTTAGGAAATAATTATAAATTTGCTCAATTAAAGCATGATGAAGTGTAACAGAGTGAGGAAGTGGCTAGAAAATGCATTGAAGCGAAAATTATCCCTGATCAGCATTTGAGGGGTCGATTCCGCTCTTCAATTATCATTTGCAGTCTGTTCGGCTATTGTCGGCCGCTTCGATCATTATTGAATGGAAAGAATAGTTTTATTTCACCATAAGAGCACGTTTTGGTATAAGTTGATAAGAATGGGATGAAAAGACTGAAAAAAAGTCTTCAAATAAGAACGCTCTTAAAATCTATGGATAATAATTTAAAATATTTTATTATAATATTTATATGACGTGTAAAAATAAACACGTTTCTAACTTCATTCATAAACCAAAAGTTTAATATAAAATAAACATACTTAATAGCAAAGTTATGTGTACCCAACGTCCCTTTTCTATTACCTAAAATAATTTTGAAGGTGAGGTACGAGATAATTCCTTCGACAAGAATTGTTAACTTAGGAAACAGAATTGCCTTTCCTTATTGGATTAACATTTAAGTAGACATCAACATTACTTCTCCTGTAACTTAGAGGTACAATAAATTGGTTAGTCGACGCGCAATCTTCAGTCCTCTTCACTAATTGGACAGAGTAAAATCAACTTAATTTTTTGTGGGGTAAGATTGATTATGAGCTGAAAATAAATGTGAGTACTGGAAAGTGTGAGTGCCAACCCAATTAGGTCACTTACTTCTAACACGAAGTACTACGCTGCTAGTTTAGAAAGGGTTGCAGGGTAAATTAATGGTATTTCCTAATGTTTGAGTTTTGACAAAGTAAAAGGTGTTGGTACCTAATTGGAGTTTTTGGCTTTCAGTGGAATGAAATATGGTCTCTTCCACAGCCTAGATTTTTTTAAGCTATGTGGCCTACCGGATATAGCTGTATACCATATTTTGCATGAAGCTCCACTATTATTATTAAACACTTTGTTGATACAACTCAAGGCAATACTTAAGTCGACAAACTGTTTGCTTGCAGTTTCTTTATTATATGTCTACGTTTGAATTTAGTATGCGATTGATTATTGTACTCAACTGTTCTGCACAAGCAACACTAAAAACTGTGTTAAATTAAAATACAACAAGTATTTCATTTAAATTATACTTCATTAAAAACAACACATTTTACAAAGTAACACAGTGGTATCCCATATTAAGACTAGTTGTCAGAATTATAATGATTTACGTCTGTCAAAGATAAATCTATGACGGTCGGTACCAATGGCCTTACGTGCTTTCCGTGACACGCAAAGATCTCGATTTGTTAGCAAATTGTCACTGATCCACGCACCAACCGCGGCGAATGCAGCTACATTTATTAACGGTCCACACTTAGCATAGAATTGAAAATATGTAAAATATGTATTTTTATTTTATTTATTTATTATTGATAATAAAGTATTGGAAAATATAATATCAATGTTAAATTGCCACTAAGGTTTACCTACATATTAAGCAAAATTGGTAAAAAATTAAGATTATTTTTGATGCTTTATTCGTTACACCTATATTTACCCGCTTTATTATACTTTCTTACTCCAATCCCTGCATAGGTTGTCTGGAAGAGATCACAATTAGTGATAAGACCGCCCATTGTACCTTTAATGTATTTTGTTTTTTCTGTAAACTTGTTTCGGTGTACCTACAATAAAGAGTTATTATTATTATTAATTTTAACAAAAACAGATACGCGCTTCGATTGGCCGTTCTTGCTGTAGTTTCTTTTTTATCATATTAGAATTATTTTGCAAAATTCAGGGCCGAATAATAAAATATTGTAATACTATAGAATATTATAATATGCATTGAATTCACTATAGATATTAAAAACCCCTAGATGTGATTAAGAAGCCTAACGTTAACGTGGAACCTCCTGGAACTTTGTAAATGGTGTTTAGGGAACATTTACGGAACTACTGTCTCATAAAAAAGTTTCGAGGCACGAGATTTTTCCAAGCTTTTCTTTTTTCTGGGCAATGAAAACGTTTTAATGGTACTGTGAATGGAAGGTCCTTTATTTTCTATTCAATTATAAAATGAATGTGCTCGATTTAGATTAAGTACTCAGTGATCAAACTTCCATAAAATACTGTTTACTTCTTCCAAGTGACAATGCCTGTAAATATAATTAAGTACTTATTCATATTTACGATGTATGTTTTTTTATTTTTATAAATTCAGATTACGAGCTGATGTGTAGATTCAAGATATCACTTAAAGTAAGAAGCTCGTGGGTAAATAGTACAGAAAGCAGTAACGTTCTACCGGTAACGCTGGTAAAGCCGCACTCGCTGCAATTGGTCCGTGGATGGGTGACTACATATTTGTAAACATACCGAGAATTCCTCCGTGCCTTGAAAATCACGTTAAGCCGTTGGGCCCGACTGTCATACACATCACAGTCATTAACTCTGACAACCAGTCTTATTATGAGATACTATGTTACCCAGTAATATGGGTTTTAGTGGTCAGGTAGGCAGTTGCTCCATGTAAAATGCGGTATGCGGAAACCGACTTCAACATAAGAAAAGGCTAGTCAATAAGGTTTTTGTTCACGTTAGAACCAGATACCAAATATTTTTATAGATACTTAAAAGTAGCGGCCATGGGTTACGCTATTAATTTAAATAATAATCTTTGTGCTCTAATTAAAAAGCCGCTACGTGAGTATTTTGCCTACCTCAGCATGAGCTCATTAAATTTTCTACATGTTATTAAAAGCCATACGTAGAAAGAACATAACTTTTTCTCAACTACATTTAATTCTATAACCATGAATGTTCGCAACCGTTTATTAAATTGCAATAAGCATCATGCGACGCGCAGTCTAATAGTTAAATTAAAACTACGCAATTTCTCCAAAAGTTGCCATAAGCGACGCGACGGCAGCAAAAACCACAAACAAACCCGGATGAAACACTTGTATCTAATTAAAACTTTTGTTTTAAGTGCAAATGGCACATCCCTAGTGGGAGAGTCAAGTGTTGGCTTGTTATAACTTCGGTAAGTACTAAGTTGAGAATCTGTGTCACTCAGAGTTTTAGGGTATGCAGTTTTTCGTAATTAGGTTGTAACAAAACTGCTTTCATTCTGTTTTAAATAGGAATAATTCTGTGTCAGCGCTTGTGTGAAGTGGAAACACTTAGCGCAATTTTAATGCGAATTTTATACCAGAGTTTAAATAAACATGACATGTATAAATAAAAAATGAATGTGGACAACATCACATACATTGCTGCGAATCCAAAGTAGTTAAAGCATTTGTGTTATGGAATAGACAACGAAAATACCACAAACAGCCAAACTCGAGTCAATGTAAAAAAGTGATTTTCTATATTGACCCGTCCCGAGATCGAACCCGGGAACTGAGAGCTGGCGACACCTTGAAAACCGGTGTGTACGCCACTCAACCCCGAAGGTCGTCAAAATGTATAGCTATTTACATTTACGTCAACAGAAAATCAGTTCTGTGTTGTGTTGGTAGTCACAACCAGAGCATGCCGAGTAGGTACCTCATTGTCACACTCATTGGTGTGTATATTAATAATTTCCTTTTCGTACCAGTGTAATACCCTATTAGTTAACCCTGTTATACTACATGTGAAAATAGATAATTATTTACTGATAAAATTTTTAGTTCTAAACAACGCCATAAATAATAAGTCGACGTTTCATGCGTACACCGATAGTATCAATATCGTCATCATTTGTCAACTGTCTGTCCGATCGAAAGGTGTAATGAAAAATTGAAGAAATAAATAAAACAACTAAACTATTGGCTGACAGATCCTTTTGTTATTCTAAAGCAGCCTGTTGATTCTGTAAGACGTCGTTCTAAAATTCGAATCTGAACCCGCCGTGAATTTCTTGATTGGCATTCTATAAACTCGGTTGATACACTAGCGCTACACTTGCGAGCGTGTCAGCGTGTTGAACTAAATTAACCGTGAGATTTAGACCCAAGTTCACCAACAGATGGTTAAATTTTAAACAAATGTTTGAACCATGAACGGCTGTTTAACAATATTTTGCTGTTCACCATTCTCTAACCATTGATTATGTACTGTAATCGAATGATTAGCTTAAACGATGTAGCCAACTCAGTTTAGCCATTGGTTTATGCTTCCTGACATGAAGTTTTTATTTTGTTATTCTCCCAGCAAGTGTAAGCTGTAACAAGTAAGCTATAACAAATAAATATATTTGATTTGAAGCTCTCAAGAGAACGTTTGCAGTGAGTACTAAGAGCATTAAACTCGTCAGCCAGATCCTTCCAACTTCTTGCTTTTTCGGCATTTGCTTTAGCGTCCGATTTTTTATTTTCTATTCTATCTCTATACTTTATTACGAGTGCCGTAAGTACAGATTTCTCGCCACTGGTGAAATTCAAAGTACGTTTACGCTCATCTTCCATATCACTGATATATATTCAATAAAAGATTTAATAACAAACACGACACGAAAAAATTATAAATTGAGTTAGATGATTTGATCACAGAGTTTGACAATGAAAATTGATTGACGTGACCATTAAGACATTAAACATTCACAAAATAATGATAAACCATTCCAGCATTTGGTAATTTTGGACTCACTCATTCAAAACAGTTTGGTTAGCAAACCGTTGGTTAGAAATAAATGGTGAACTCTAAAAAAAAACGCGGTTGGATTGAACATCGGTTTAATGCTAACAGAACGGTTACGTAATCAATGATTATGATGTAGTTAGAAAACTCGGGCCTAAATATGAGATGACGTTTGAGTTCGCACTCGAAATTTGAAACTTATGCGAAGTGAGAGTGAACGTGAAGTGATCAGCGAAGTGAGATGCGAGTTGTTGATTGACATTTTACAGATAGGCCGTTTGCGGCGAACATTTTTATTCGATTGATATTCAATGACAAGCGAACCGACATTTATTTTTACGATGCACACATAATATAAAAGTTTACGTTTTTTCGACTATGCGGGTCACGTTACTGATATGGGATTTTTTATTTTTGTTCTTGACAAAGTTCAGATATTATTTATTTATTTATTTATTTATTTATTATTAATAAGCACACCAACAGCACAATCACTTACAATTCAAATGAAAATTACATCTAAAATTGACATTTCAGTAACTATGCAAATAACAGGTATGCATAACATTTACAGAATGAATATTAGAGACAAGAAGAAAATAAAATAAAAAAGCATATCTAGTAGACTTAAACCAAGGGCACTACAAAAACAACTTGAGCCATATAGATGAACATTGTTAACAAATCATATTATTATTTAGGGAACGACGGAATGAAGCAAAACTCATAGAGAAAATATCAATAGGGTAATCTGTTAAGTTCGACCTTTCGTTATATAACCTTGCCATACGTGTTAGAGGGCCATTAAAGGTAGTATTTAAGGTGGATGTAGGCAATTGAAAAATGTAATGGTGTCGTTTGCTACGTAGGCTAGTCCTAAAGTTAAAATGGTTAATCAATTGCGCGTCTGTGGAACCGTTTATAATTTTATGTAATAAAAGTAAGTCAGAATGGATCCGCCTATCTTTTAAGCTAATCATCTTAAAGTGCCTTAACCGATTATCGTAATCAGGTATAGCTTTTCGGATTCCATTTTTCATACACAGATACCTGACAAAACGGGCCTGAACAGATTCAATATTATTGGCATAACTAGAGTAATAGGGAGACCAAATAGTGGAACAATACTCCAAGGAGCTCCTCACCAATGCGTTATACAGTAGTATGATGCTACTATAATTGCGGAAAGGTTTTGACATGCGGATTATGAAGCCAAGCATTCTTTTGGCCTTAGCAACTATAGTGTCTATATGATCACGGAAAGATAAGGATGTATCAAAGAGTACACCGAGATCACGGATTACTGATACTCTACTCAGTACTGATCCATCTATATGATAAGAAAATTTAATATAATTAATTTTATTCGTAAACGTTATAGTCTGGCATTTCTTAACATTGAGCGTCATTCTGTTGTTGAAACACCATTGTTGAAGGACATCAAGATCTCTTTGAAGCTTTATACAGTCATCCAGGTCCGATATCCTGCAGTATATTTTTAAATCATCAGCGTATGCCAAACAATTGCAATTTATCAAATCTAAAAAATCATTCAAAAATACCAGAAAAAGTAAAGGACCCAACTTAGAGCCCTGTGGAACACCAGATCCAGGAGAAAAAGGTCCAGATTCATATCCTGCAACGGCAACTATTTGAGAACGATTAATTAAATAACTCTCGAACCACCGCAATAGAGAGCCATGAATTCCAGCGCAATTCAATTTCATAGAAAGAATTGAGTGATCAACTCGATCGAAGGCTTTTGCAAAATCTGTGTAAATAGCATCAACCTGACCCCTAGCTTCCAAGGTATTACCAATGAAAGTAGTGTAAATAAGTAAGTTTGACATAGTGGAACGGTTAGATACAAAACCATGTTGCTTCGAACTAATCATATGACGGAGATGAGAATAAACTGCATTGTATATAAGACCCTCAAATATCTTTGCAAATTGTGATATAATAGAGATTGGTCTGTAGTTCGTTACGTCATTCATACTACCAGATTTATGTACGGGGATAACATGTGAGATTTTCCATAAATCAGGAAATGTACCTTCCTTAAGGGACTTATTGTAAATTATCTGCAGTGGTACAATAAGAGCATCCATGCAAAGACGAATAAAAATAGGAGGAAGCCCATCAGGACCAGCTCCTTTGTTAAGATCTAACTTTTTGATGCTATCTCTAACGTCATTTTCAGTAATGCTTATGGAATACATACTATAGTTGGACTTAGAGTAACCAGGAGACAAGTTACTAGACTGCTGACTACTACCGTACACAGAGGCAAAATAGTCTGCAAAAAGATCAGCCACAGCACTTCCACCCTCAACAACACGATCACCCCATGAAACCTGGTTAGGAACACCTCTGAAAGTTTTTTTTGACTTCGTGTAACGCCAAAAGGCTTTTACATTTGTTTTTAATTCACTCTCAATTCTTTCTATATAATCTTTAAAGCAGTAATCCATAGCTCTCCCAGCAAGCATCCGTAGGGAAACAAAAGTATCGTAGTCCCGAGGGTTTTTGTAACGTTTGAAACGAGTCCTGTATTTGTGTTTTTCTTTGAGAAGTTTAATTAACGAACGTGAAAACCAAACTGGATATCGATTATTCTTAGGTTTACCCTTTGGCGTGTACTTATCTATATTTTCCCAGAGTATATTATAAAATGTCAGAACATAATCATTACAGCTCAAATGACAATAATCCCCCCAATTCACCTTACGCAGATCACGAACACATGCCTCATAGTCTGTTTTAATAAAAACATATTTAGACTGCAAGATATTATAATTTAAATTACTAATTGAGGTTTTAGTAAGAGCTAATTCTAGCGGCGGATGATGAATATCTGGTTTACTAATAGGGCGTGCACAAGAAACAGAAAGACTGGAATTCTCATCCACTAAGATGAGGTCTAAGATGTTATTATTTTTATTGCATATATTATTAATTTGAACAAACCCGGTGATGTTTAGGAAGTCTCTTAACGCTAAATACTTAGGGTCACTAATTCCTATAAAGGGGTCATTAGATTCAAGCCAGTTCAAATTAGGAAGATTAAAATCCCCAAGAATCAATGTAGTACAATCCGAATAACGAAAACAAATTTCTTCCGCCCTGGTCAAGAATTGAACAAAGGTATGGCAAGGTATATAAGACGGTAAATACACAACACAAATATTTATACAGACGCTACCAGCAGTAATGCATATCCACATATCCTCAACGGAGGTTTGCCACTCAATTTTATTAACAAAATTATACCTATTACTAATAGCTACCAATAACCCACCACCATAACTTTTAGAGTACAGATCTTTAAATTGTGAACTACGGTCACGACGTACAACAGTGTATCTTTCATCAAAGTATTCAGAGGATAAGAACGAGTCATCTAACCACGTTTCTGTCAGACATACTATATCATAGTTAGAACTTAAAATTGACATTAGAATTTCATGTGACTTCGTTTTCATACCTCTCACATTCTGATAAAAAATTGAAATACTATCCATTAAAATAAAAATTAAAAGTAAACATGACAAGTAAGAACTAAACTAACTACATATAAATTAAGATAATTATACAATTTTTTCTAAACTTTGCTCATCTTTGATCAAAATAGTGCCCGAATTCTCACTTCTACATACAAAGATTTTACCGTAACGGACCCAGACAAATTTATAGGCTTTTTCTTTGGCCTTAAGACGTGCAGCAGCATGTAAAGATTTGTAAGTTGGAGAAAGGTGCTCGGAGACATAAACTGGCTCCTTGGTACCCCCGTACCCCAAAAGACTAGTGTTCAATTTATCCTCAGAGTGAGATTTATTGTATCTTGTTATTGCAGAATAAAATTCGTCGCGACATCTAGGACTACGCAGCTTCACAATTACAGAACGCGGGCGAGACTTGTTGTTATTCATACTAGCCACTCTAACGCACTTCATAATATCATAGTCCTTTAGGGCATATGACACAACATTAGCCAATTGTGTTACAACAGTCGGTAACACTTCATTCTTGTTTTCAGGTAAGCCGTGAATTTCGAGATTCGCGTCACGCATATTCTGATCTAGGATGTTTATTTGCGTTTTCAGCTGAGCCATTGTATTTTGCATAGCGGAGTTCTGAGAGCGAAGTTCAGTGTTCTCACGTTTGACGTCCTGAAGTTCAGATTTTAAATCATTAACTTGAGAGATATCAAATGATCCGGATAACTTCAACTCATCGATCTGTTTCCTTAACTCGTCCATTTCGAATCTGAGCTCGCTAATAATATTCTTCACTTCTGAACGCAATGTATTCCGAATTTCTTCCCGTATTACAATTCGTATGTCACTGATCTTATCGTCCTCGCCTTCAGAGCTGTCACCAATTGCCTCAGATGTCGAATTATTAGGCTCATGTTCAGTTAAACAGCTCGGACAGTTCCAATTAGAACGTGCAGCTTTACCAAGTCTTTTAAACGCAGTAGCACTCAGTTTAACGCATAAGTGATGGTAGAATTTATTACAGTTGGAACATGTAATTTTTTCAATTTGTTTAACTGATAAACCACAAGTATCACAGTTAGACATTTTTCAAATTTAGAAATTTATCACCCAAACAGTTCAACAAATACAAAAAGACTAATGCCAGTTGCCAGGCTCGAACTCAAGACTTCTCATGTACGCGTGCTATAAGGTTGCGCTCAGAGCCAACGAGACATTAGTAGTATTCTCGAAATTATGAATCCCATGTGGTGATAACACGATTTTTTGCATAAGAGGCGGTAGATAATATGAAATAATGTATTGACAACTTGCAACAAAAATAACTTTGTTTGATCACCGCCACATTACACTTTGGTTTTCACAATTAACACATTTAAAAACGCTATAATCATTTATGTCAATACATTATCCTCAATGTTGCTCTTGAGTCTTTTACAGATATTTAAAGTTTATATTTTGGGAATTTATCTAATCTATAATTAGGAGAATTAAATAAATGGCAAACCAACTTATTACAATAAATAATAAGTTCTAGGTCTGTATTTTTTGTGAATGTAATTTGACACAATTGTAAAAATCTATGATGTCACAAAAATATAAAACGGAACAAAATTATTGAATAAAAATTAACCATTGACGTAAACAATCAGTTCATTCTTAAATCTCTAAAACTTTATAAATCTATATCACAAAAAAGTTTACGATGTTATTGTAAGGATCAAACATTGAATGCATAGACTAGTATCACTAGTACAATATATTCATTAAAAGGAAATTAACCTTTTATTAAACGGCACCCTTTAGAAAATCGTTAAATTCGTGTTATTCAGAGCTTCACTAATTGATGAGGGTTAGGCATGCAGACACTTAATTAACATGTCTTTAATAATAAATTTAATTAACATACGTTTAATGACAAAGTTATTCTTAAATTAAATTTTAATGGCGAAGATACAGACTTATTTTTAGACGACAAATATTTTTTGACTTTATTTTTTAAGTATCACTGAAACATTCTAAATTGGAATAGTGATTTAACTTCCAATATCTAACCTTATCTAAAAAAAATTTTGGCAAATATAACCAAGAATATCTAAATGAAATTGCACACCTTAAACTTTCGTGTAATTGTAGTCGGTTTTTTTTATTAATGTGTATATTTTTTCTATCCTTTTAGTGTCCTACTGCTGGGCAAGGGTCTCTCCCAACATGCTTCAGGCCTCGGTCTTGAGCCGCTTCCCACTAATCATAATTAATTATTTTTTATGTGATGCACAAGTCAGCCATTTCATAAATTGTTTTAAAAACAAATAACCATTTATAACTACTGAACCATCTTTGCGTGTTCGAGTTGAGGAGGAGTTAAAAGCTATTAGCGGCCAAATGTGGCAGTAGGTCGTTTGTCGTCGAAAATAATGGTTGTGGGCAAGGAATGTGACTGGTACTCGAACTGTGCATACTAGTTACTGCATTGCGTTTAATGGTATTACGGATATAGATTTCTTCTCTTTTTAAGACAGTAATATAAATTAACAAATAAAAAAACAATATACTGAATTATTTTTTATGGAGTGCGTTTATTCAACGAGGTAATCAGGTGCATAAAACTGAACAACTGAACAACAACACGGAACATAGATCAAAATCTTAAAATAGAAAATCAATTTTTCATACTAACATAATGTCACTTCACCTGTCACTTTGTATGAATATTTCATTTTGAATTTTAAGATTTCGGCCTATGTTCCTTGGGGAAAGCTGTTCAGTTTTATGCACCTGATTACCTCGTAGAATATACGCAATCCATAAAAAATAATCCTGTATATTCTATTTGTAATTAATTAAAAAAAAATAATAATAATTAAATATTGAATTACGAGACACTAGATACGATCTCTTTTACCCAGTAGGCATAAAATCGAATCTTCTTAATGAATTTAATCAGAATAAACCTGAAACTTTAAGTATCGCGAGTCAATTCAAATTCCGGTCAATGTACAGGTGCTGCTTATTTAAACAAACAACGTAGGCTAGTATAAAGATTGGGTATTTCCGAACGTCAGCCAAGCTCGTGCCTGACATCCAGAATAACCCCGCAGTGTTTTAGAATCCCAAATACACAATGAAACTTCATTTTTACGAACTTCAATTTCATTTAAGACGTGCTTATTTCACTGAAGAAGGACATAGTGCCTTATCCGAGTTTGTTTTACGTTAGCGAAATCGACGCGGTTACCGTACCGTGTTTGGCTCTGATTGGTTAAAAGTTCGGAGCGGGCCAATTGAAGTGCAGTACGTCATAAACGTGTCAATTGCGGGTTGCGGCTTAGTATAAACTCCTGTCCTCTACACGTTTGTGTAAGAGGCGACTTAGGTATATAGAAATAAGGAGAATGGGGTGCAGCGTTCTCCTAAATAACGAAGACAAAACTGCGGTCACCAAATCGCTTGCCCAACTTTGTGACTAGGGCAACAAACAACCCATGATTGTGTACCATAATACGCAGCCCACGGTTCCAGGTAGTCCCACTGCGGAAGGTGCAGGACCGGGTGTTGTGGCGCAACTTGGGAGAGCCTATGTCCAGCAGTGAACCACGATAGGTTGACTTGATTAAAAACAACTCAGTATACTGATCTAAGGAAAAGTGAAGATTGAAGGAAATATATAAGTCTTTTCCCCTGAGGCATACAAATATTATGAGCGCAGTGAAGAAAGACACCCTTCTCCACTCCCTATTTTGTTTGTTGTTTGCAGAATGAGTTATCCTGTTATACGAAACGATAATAAACTTTGGTTATTTGTGATTTTTTCGATGATAAATTATATTATTATGAACATAAATATGCAATCTACTGAGGATGTATCCATAGATTGCAAAACAAAATATTTTCGTATTATATCCAAATTTAAAAGACGAAAAAGATATTTGCATACAAAACAAAGATGTGGTAAATAGACTCCGATATAAATATAGAATAACGCGTAATATATTCATTGTTTGGTCTAAAATTATCGTAATACTGAAATAGTGTAAGCCAATTCTCGTACTGACAAGAATGGCGATCTACTTGCCACTTGACTTGAATATTGCAATTCCTACCCTAGATTTTATCCTTAGAGCTTCAAACATATTCGCTCAGTGCGATCTTGAATAAAATCATCTCGCATTTTCTCTGTTTTATATAAAATTCATAGAAAAGGAATTTAAGGTACGGAATGAAAATTTTTGGAAGAAATAAAACAGTTATCATCATCTGTCTAGCCTTTTCCCAAGCTATGTTGGGGTCTAGCCGGATTAAGCTGAATGCCGTATTTTCGTAGAGCGACTGCCTATCTGACCTCCACAACCCATTGCTAGGTAATACAGTATTCCATAGTGGTTGTCAGAATTGTAATGACTTTTTAACGACCGTCAAAGATGACTGTATGACAGTCGGGACCAATGGCTTAATGTGCTTTCCGAAGCACGAATCTGTCAAACCGTATGGCTTACAACCAGCCACGAGCCCCTCAAGAAAAAATAAAGCAGTGTACCTTTCAAATTAATTGTAGGTACAACATTTTCTATTTATAATTCTTACTCATATTGAATTCTATTCTTATACATTCAACTTTAACTACTTATTTTGGAGTCAGGATGTGAAGCAACAATTCTTGTTCCGTTCTCCGTAGAGCCTCCTTCATTTTGCCCGGATAAGTAGGCACATGATTTAAGTTCAAGTAACTATGCGGTGATTGAATACATTTTATTCGATTTAGTTTATGTATGGAAATGCTTTTCAGTCGTAAGTATACCCTGCATTTCAACTCTGCGAACTAGAAAATTCAATTCCCTGTAAATCCACATTGCTATAGCGCTCTCACGGAAAACACACATTCTGCGACGTCACTAGTTCATCCCACGAAGTACAATATTATCGGCCTTCTTTTGCTTCTCAAGAACCATCTTTATTTCATTATCTTAAGGGTTCTTTCAGCCGCAAGTTAATGTTTGCTAGTTTGTATTCGTCATAGGACCGCGGGTCGAGTCTTTGTTCTTGAAAAGACGCTTTGTTTGTCTGTTTCCTATGGCCCGACAGACTTGCGGTGTTGTTTTGATATTTTATAAACAACTTGTTTGTTACACCCAGTCAGAGGAAGTTATAAAAGTAACATATTTGCTGTTACACAATCTCCTTTACATACTTTCGGAATAATTAAGTTTAACTGCTTCATTCCATGAAATCACTAACCTAGATTTCTCTCAAAATATTGAACTTAACAAGGGCAAAACTATCTTCCAACGTTAATGTATTTTTTTTACATATCATACCCAAAAAGAAATACTTGTAATATCTTTAGTAGTTAATAAAATATCCATTCTTTTTTGTAAAATTACAGTCAATGAGAAAGTTTTAAATCTCTTTAAATGGAACCACATTTCCATATTTATCAGCATAGGAATACTGTTACGTTGTATGAGTGTCTTTTCATGGAAAAATAAATTAGAAATAAACAAGTTCTACTCAAATTCAATCCGATTGAAGCAGTAGCTAAGGACTTGACATGCTCAGGCCAGTGGTTTCTATCAAGATCAAATATTTATCCGACCCGCAAGTTCGTGTCCCATGCTGGGGTTGTTTGGGAACAAATGTAAATGTTTGTAATCAAGACAAGACATTCAAAATAATAATAAACCTGTGGAATATTTGAATAATTATATTTATATATACTTTTATCAATATCTAAATTAAATATTATTATAAATCTAAAATAAATATTTTATTCTAACTAATTCTATTCCAACAAAGCAGAATCCTGTAATGTCGATCCCAATATAGCTTGGGAATGGGCTAAGCAAAAAATTAAATTACAGTAAATACCGCGTTATTTGAATTTGTACCTAATTTAAATTCACATAAAATTTATCATCCAAACTGGGTAACCGTTGGTTCTGATAATAGCGCCTTTATGTATGCGGTTTTAAGAACGCGAATTATGTCAGAAAATAAAATATAAGCGCGAACTTTCTCGCTGGTCTTCATTTCTGTATGCCATAATTATATATAAATATATATATGTATATATATCACTATACTTCGAAATAAAACGTAATATTACAAAGCAAGGGGCTGTCGGATAGAATCTTCTTGCTTAAAACTTAATCTCTGTCCCAACAGAAAGCTTACAATTTCCATACGACGTTGGAACTTCAAGTAATAACATTCCAATGCGAATGTGATACACTCCAAAGTTAATGTGCTCGGTCTTTCTGTTCCGGTAATAATGGACCAAAGGATGTGACCTTCCTGATTTATTACCCTGTTTTATATTTATTACTTTGATCATTGGTACTTTCCATTTAATATGGAAGTGGAATTTTCATGCGTCACCGCGTTTTGGTTGCAATTTATTTTCGACGGTCTTCGGTTGAGTTTCAGGGTCAATGTCCTAGTTAAGAAACGTTTAATAAAAGCTAATACTGAATGGCCAATTTGATATCAGAACCGCAATGTATTGTAGGACTAGCTGTACCCCGTGACTTTGTCCTGATGTTTTAGTTTCAAGGGTATTCTCTTCTGCGTGAGACTTATTATTACTCTTGAATCAGGCTTATACACAAAGATTTTTAAATTTGAACCCGACTGTTAGTTCTAGAGTTAAGCACGATTAAACAAATAAAAAAACTCATCTGGTTTTATAAATTAGATATTTTTATCAGCGTGATCAATACTATGATTTAATTGATCTATATTACGTTTTAGAAACGATTTATGTTTTTTCTTAAACATGGAGTTTAATGAACTGACTGTTATTCGCAAATATAAGTATCAGACTGAAAAGAAAATTAATTCCTTGTCCTTGTCACTCAAATTATTTTAATAATAAGTACCAAAGATTGTGGAACAAATTACTCCAAGGTTCGAATCAAATTGCTCTCAAATTCATTAGTCAGTCCATAACTCTAGTTGTTGCATAGACTAATTGATTGGAAATATCTTTGAAATTCATCTCTATTTAAACTAATAATGTTCTTTAGAACAAAATTATACGTCGTCGAAATCTAATCAACTCAAATGCCTACAAATTTTATTTTTTAATAATTTCTAAAAATAAACTTAAAACTAATGTCTTATTTAATACGTAAGGAAATAGTATTTTCATCAAGAGTCCCTTAAACAACCAAAGACCGTGATTATTGTGGTAGTGCGGTTTTAGGGTTTCTTACCACTGGCAAAAAGGGTTCGCCCGTAAGTGATGGGATACGACCGGGGCATATGCATCCTTCTGTCCTTGTGAATTCTTGCGTAAGGACAATACCCCGCGAAAATGTTGGTTTTTGTCATTGTATTAAAACCCTTTTGTCTTCACAAGTTGGTAGCACGAACAGCTTAACAATGTAAAAAAACGTGTGTGATATTATTACTTTCCCATCATGCCTCGATCCATCCAATTATGCCTCAGGATCCGCAGATATTTGCCATTTTACGTTAAAATGGGGAATATCTGAGGATCCTCAGGTATTTTGGGAGGGATTAAGAAATATGTAAATAATACATACAGTCAAACAGAAACTCCTCATTTTTAGAAGTCGGTTACTAATAGTATAACGTAACAGAGATCGATTCCAACTCTACTGAACATAAATAAATATCCCAAAGAGAGACGGCTTCCACCGCAAATTAATGATGACAAATTTTAATGAACCATCTGTAAGCCAGCGGTAAAAGTAATTTAAACAGGTTCACACTTAATAAGGGTGCCAAGGTTTACCTTGTCACAAATTACGGAACTTCTAGAACTGATTATGGAAAATGTGTCGGATCCTGTTTTGTTACATCGCGACACAAAATTGGTGATCTTTTATAATTTGATATGAGGCATTAAACTTTAAGTAGGCATTACCTTTTCAGTCCTCTACAAATCATTAACTTTTAGGCCCAAGCCATTTCTTCGTTTAAAAAGGTCTGCGTATTCTGTACCTTGTTAATCGCAGAAGTTTTCATTAACCGAATTGTACAATTCAAATACTCCCAACTCATTACATTAATCCGAAAACCCCAGAACGAACTTGGCTAACAACAGTCTATAAATACCCTGACGTCCCCAAATGTCTAACAGAATGTTACACAGAAATCTATCGGAGACATCGAAGACATAGCCATGTCATCTATAAATAGAATCCTTATCCACCGAAAGTAATAAAATCGAGTATTTCCCTCTTGGCTACCATTTTCCCCGCCCTAACTTACTACCCCCGACTAATTGCAAGTTTCTTCTGAACATCTGCTATCTTTTAATTAATGATCATGTCCCACCTTCTTAGATACTGCTGTATTTTTAGTTGCCTCTGGTGACACATTTGTTATTAACTTCGTTACACTTTTATTAAACGTTGTGTCGATAAAATGTGTAGGTAAAATATGGCGCTAAAGATTTTTTTTGGTATCAAATAAAATGGAAAAGAAAGTTGCCTTAATTATGTATTTGTAAACCATTAGGAATTATCGAGTATCATGCTTAAATATAATGTAACCAACATACTCGTTTTATCAGTTTAATTTAACACTTGTATTCCTCACGTTGTTGAAACTGTATTTCGATGAATTGAGTAAGTTGATGTGTTAACAATAACGATAAGGTTTTAATCGAAAATATATTATAATGTCGGACATAAAAAAGCTGGACTTCTAAGAAAATATAATAACTAATACCTACCTAAAATAACTACCTAAATAACCAGAGCCCAAAATAATTGAATACTTTTAAAAGTGTGTCATATTTTAATAATAATTGTGCACATTTTATTGTAGGTTTTTATTAGTTCTAATGCAGAACCTAAGTGGCTCATATTTTACTACTTACAAGTCTTGATACTCGAGAACCGCTCGATCTTCATTAGGAAAGACGTTCGCACTAAATTGCCAATACTCTGGCTAAGTGCCTCTATTTAGTCGGGGTACCTCCAGATTAATATCTGTAAAGTGACTCATAAAGTATACAATAACCAGTATTAGACCATAACTGGGTCAGATAGAACATTGAAGCCGAAGCAAATATAATTAGAAAAAAAGCTAGACAAAGAAGACACGAATACGATAATAATGACCATTTAATTCTAACGCCTGACATTTTTCATTCATTTCAAATCACAAATCTCCAAATCGGTTTAACATTGCCGACTAAAATAATTTTCACTTCGAATTTTTCGCAGCACCATTTTTATTTTGCACCACCACACACTGATCCCTGGATAGCAGTCAAAATGCACATGTCGGATTTACATCGAAAGTCTCGATGTACATTTTTATTCTCAACTATATATCGGACAGCTCAACGTAAATAGGAGTGGAACCCGCTTACCTGGACTGGTTCTCCTGACGATTTATACATGAACAGATTTTTAATATAATATCAAAGGTGAATTATTTTTCTCTTCAACATTTTTATTTTTTCTGTATTATGTATGTATTTTATCCGATCCTAGTGTTGTGTTCTTTTTTTATTACATGAACTGTTTTATTACTTTTTGTGATTTTAAAACTAGTCAGTATTTAAAAAAATATTGACAGCAAAGCTAAAGTAGGGATTTTTAATAAACAACTAGCTGTTTCCCGCAGCTCCGCCCGCGGTCTCAATTTTTTTTTTTTAAATTGTGATTTAAACTGTCCTATCTCTCAAGTTGGATCGAACTGCACATGGTGTGCGAATTTTATTATAATCGGTTTAGTGGTTTAGGAGTCCATTAAGGACAAACATTGTGACACGAGATTTATATAATAATATATAAACAATAACGATGATGCGTAATGTTGGGTTTTAAAGACTCGTTATAATTTTTTTAGGTTATTACAACAGATCACCAAATTTCTGACAGGGTCACATTAGAATAAAACTATTTTCGACTGGTTAATGAAGTGATGCATGTCATAATATGTTTAAACGTCAACAATCTTAATCGGCTTCAGAAGAGATAGAAAGGTTTCATAACTCTCCAAAGACAATTAGAATTGGTACAATGGACGGAATGAGCTAGTGCTTCTTTCGTTTCTAGCCTCAGGTACGACTTTGTGATGGAAATAGACTTCTAAAAGTACAAGAGGATCCTTTGCAAAGTCCTGCTACCGTTATAAAACTGGTCTTAGAGCAGTAAATTGTTTTTGTGCCTTTGGGCGGTTTGCATCGTCTGGAAGCAAGGAGCGGTAAATATTTAGCGGTTTCTATCTCCTTTAAGTGTTACTTTTGAACATGTAACACAAGATGGCTACCGAACATTAATTTTTATAGACGAGACGTTTCACTGTTTAAAGAAAGCGTCATAAAATGAAAATTATCTGAAAAATCTCGAACTTAAATCTCAACGGTACTGACGAAATTATTTCTTTTGGCACCAGCTGCAGAATTCTTTTATCGTAAAAATTAAACAGAAGGGAATAGTAATGTACCTAGTCTACGAAGAAATTAATGGATAATTTGAGATGACTGCTCAGAGCATATTTTTTCTTGAAGAAACAAATTTGTCTGTATCCTACGTACATTATCATCGTTCGTCGCAGTAAAAATTGCTGTGTGGGTTAACCATGAAATAAAAATTAATATTTTCAAACCATTAAATTGGCGAAAGGAGAGGTTCTTGAATAAGCCAAAAATAACTTTTAGACGACTCTTAGATTGTTGGCGCCATATTTTAGTGTAGGGCCCTCAATTACAACAGGTGCGCAAGGGGATACAAGAAAGTACTTGGCCCGCAGATATATTTACTTTTTCTTTTTTAAATCCTCAAGAAGGTGGAATGAAGATTGGATTTATTTTGACACGGAATTACGAGTGTCTCGAGATTTACAAAGACTGTCACAAAAAATATGAATATTATTCGCTATGATAACGTCCGTTGAAGAAACCCGTGACGTCTGCATTACGGTATCTCAAGTCATTGCCTTACTTACGACTAAAATCTGGTCTTAATGTTGCCTTTTCAGTCTATTGTGTTCGCCGTGAAGGCTCAATTCATACTGGCTTTAACGGCTTTTAACAAACTCAAGAAACTAGAAGCTTTTAACCGGAGAGGAAGTGAGATGGAATTGTTGCATGTTTGGTAGGTTGGTAACGTAGAAGCTCTTACAAATAATAGCGGGCTGGAAGAGGTATGATAAATTTTAAGTCTTGGTTCTGAGCCAGCTTGACTTAGTACTTTTTAACTGCTCATGGATTTTCTATTGTTGCAGCAAAATTAATTAAAGTTTTCGTTCTGGTTGCTATTTCCTATTAAATTAATGTGTTCTATATCCGCTCAGTATCTGTAGGACGTAAATAAATCTGACAACATATCATTTTTAAATGCTTTTATTGCAGTCTTCTTAGTATTTGGAACATTTAATAAACGATAAGAAATATATTTAAAGCACATACCTTTTAATGTCCAACCTACTCTAATGTAATGTTCAGATTTTTTTTCTGCAACTTTCTATATCCAAAAATCGTTATTCTATCAGATTTCGGACGAATTTGTTGGTGTGAAAATATTTTTACCTACAAATTTTTTGGTACTTACATTCTTCAATGATAATATGCAAAGTTAAATGTTTCCAAATCACAAACTTTCTTTTCTCCTTTGCAAAATATGACTACAATCGTCAATTTTTAAACGTTATATTTTAAGTTTTCTCCGGCGACGCAAACAGCATTATGGGCCCCATTCCTGGTAATCTCATCTGCTTCGTCGTCGGTAAGGCGGGCACATTGTTCCACCTTTATCTCAGGTAAATTACGTTTGGGCCCAGATATTCGAGCTGTCTTTGTTCCGCCTTCAGTCTCGTAATTGCACTTTTAGTTTTAAATCTTTATGTAAAAGATAGCTGATAATCGTTTATGTTTATTTTGTGTTTTGCTGTCAAGTTTTCTAAAGGTACTTACATTACATTTAATAATCTTTCTTATGCTATAAACGTTCCATGTAGTACTTTGGTGTACATTAAAAGCTATTATATATTAGGTGGTGTTATAACCTATCTATGCATGTACTTACATTTTTTTTTCAATCCCATATTGGCACAATGTTTAGGTATTTTATCAAAAGCCACAAGCGAATATTTTAAATATTAAAAACGACCGCGTAACCGTGACATATTCATAAAATTTCGAACCAATTCAATGAACAATTTTGTTTACCGCGATTGCTGCCTAATCAGCCTAATATGTAAACAGTTTTGAATAACATACCATGCAGGTAATATTCCAATAAGCCACAGCTGCCACACGAAAAACCAGTACATTCAAAATTTAACCTGTAACGTCCCAACCCAATATTACGTCGGCTTTCAATAATATTCAAAGATGGTTGCTTGCGGTTTCTGTATGGATGAACTTAAAATTTAATTAAATCACGAGATGCTTTTAGCAGGTCCTAGTATCATGTTTATGTTCACAGCTAACAGAGGTTCACAGACGATTTGGTTGTAACTGTTACAGAAGTAATGAGGATTGCAGGGTCTAGTGTGTTCGTAGTATTAATCTCATGGGGTGTTTACCTTGGATACTTTAATTTCACGTATTTGCCTTAATATTTATTTGCCTTTGGATGTAGTAGGTAGTACTAAACTCTAATAGTGGCAGATAGTACCTTTGTCTATTAAATTAAATTATATTCAATATTTAAAACTCATTCATGTAAAGAATAAATCATTATTGTAAAATACCTTAATTATTTCCAAAGCAGAAACAACATCTCAAAACTTAATTTCTAGTATTCTCTTTCGGAATATTCGTAATAAATTTTCCAGGGTTGTCCGAAAACTATTAAAATAATAGGTTTAACATGTACGCGACCTGTAATAGGTAACCCGATATTATTAAGTCAGCAATTAGCGAATAAACAGAGGTTCTCCGGCATTTAATTTCTGGTCTGCAGGGCTTTAATTAAGAGAACACCGGGCAAACGATAAATTAATGTGGAATAGGATTTTTGAGACACAACTCTATGTCCTTGGTGGGATTTAGTGAAGTGCTTAGAATACAGATTTGGATCGTGCGGCACGATCCTTTCTTTCCTTAAGATGGTCGTAATAAGGCTGTGCTTATATGAAAGTTTATTTTTCCGACTTATATTAAGTATGAAAGGCTCCCTCGCCCTCGCCCTATACCTATAACGTGCAGTGCTAATTATGGTATTTTTTTTTACATAATTTCACAATTTATGTGTAAGATGCTCAGCTTTATCATCTTCCATAATCGGCCCATAATCATCGTCTCATTAAATGGATGTTGCTCTTGTTTGGTGCAAAACTATTAAAAAAGCCCAAAGAAAAGTACATGAAAAAAAAAGAAGCAATCCAATTAATAATTTTAAAAATTAAACTCTAAGCAAATTTAAGGTATTTATTTAACACTTAAAACTCCTTCATCTAATATTACCACCATATTATTCCGGCATGAGCTCATCATACGATACTTGTTCTAGCAGCACAGCCAAGCTCTCCACTACAGCTGTGCTAAGAGATTGACAGATCGATGGTCCCACTTCATTCACAATCTCACGCCACAATTCATTTAGAAGCTTGTTAATTTGGTCACCTGCAAATTGAACACAGGTATTAATATTGGTCCCTATTTTAGGCAGATTTGTTTATAGTACAAGCGATAGTTTTAAGATATACCAGTAGGTATTACAAAAAAAATAATGAGGAGTATTCGAGAATTTCAAAGTCCAAGCGACAGCTTTGCGGCATTTTATTGGGAATTTTCAATATAGACTAGATATTTACAAAATACTTATATTTTTGGAAATTTATTAAATTATACAAGACGGCAAAACAAATCATCATCATAATAATATGCTGTATCCTCGAATAACACATAAATCAAAAGCACCATTATTCACTAATGGAAACACCACAGGCCGATAATACTGACCAATAATATCCATGTTTTTGCATCCCTTATTCCCTTATCCCCACACATTGGTTTGAAGTATTGCCAATCATCTAAATTCACAAACAGCAAAACATGCAATTCGTCCTACGATTCGTGAAACTTTTTCATCGTAAATTGTTCTATTTTACTGTTATCGGTTCGTGAAATGTTCCGAACCCCGATCAATCATAAAATTGTGGCAGTTTTTGTTAAACAAACACCCAGGTCGTCTGGCAACTCTATTCTTTTGTTCCATTGTTCCATGAATTAATTCAATTCTATAGCAATCAGTTTAACCTCTGTTTACCTACGAGTTTGCAATTATTATTTGCAACTGCGTGAGAGGAAAGCATAGTAGGGCCCATTTCAAAACGAAACTAATTTTAGTAATGAACCCGAAATGTACATTTGACAGCACAATTGCTTTCAAATGTACATTTAGTGTGAAATTACATCATTCAAGAAGATGATTTTTAAAGAAGTACTTTATAAATTAAGAAATACGCACCAATGTTTTTATCGTTTAATAGATTCTCCAACCTGAAAGACGCCTTTTCCACTTCGTATTTGATGTCATGTTTGTTTATTTTCCAATGTATTTTACCATCAGCACCTTCTACGTGATCGTACCAGTAGCGAATGTGTAGGAGAGTATTTTCTGTAAAACACAATAACCCATCAAAATCTACACACGTCAACCATTTACTTTTAAGTTTTTCATCAAAGCTGTGTGGAATTACATAATTTACAATTATTATTTATACCAATATTTTTTGCATTTTAAAATCATTTACTTAATACAATTTAGTATTTTTCACATTTTTATTACAATGGGGCTTCATATTATCATGTTATTTCATACTTACTCAAATGAATAGAAGAATCGCCGTTAGACTGAACAGGCAATACAAGTAGTTTTCCACTTAAATCGTAAGTATTTTTCACGTCCAAGGTGACCAAAGCATCAGCACGTATCATCTTCTTCTCCAGGTCAAAGCTAAAAATAAACAATAATAATAAAAAAGGTATAAACGAATCGCTTGACGCGACTTAATGACATACTGCTAAAATAAAGAAAAATATGAAAACAAAAAAAAAAACCCTGTACTAATTAGACGACAATTTCACCAATCATACCTATCCATTGCAAGTGGGCTCGATAATTTAAGAAAAATATAAGTATTAGCTGGTGTCTGCGGGTCCATCCGTATGGTCACTCTGAACTTTTGTCACCTTTCGTAGGTGCTAAATCAATGACACCTAAGCGTAAGCAACAGAGGGACAGATAGAAAAACAGACAGAGAATAACTTTCGTATTTATAATATGAGTAAACATAAAATATTGTGTTTGATTAAGGAAATTAATATACTATTAATCCATTATATTATTTACGCATTGCAATAAGCTTGAGTAAGATAAATCCAAAGATATTATTCTAAAATGAACAATGGGCTCGAATAGCTTGGGATTGGCGCCCTACAACATCAAAACGGGCCCGCGGCTGACCACGGAAGAGATGGCGGGATGAACTAGATGCCTTCCTGGGGATTTGACAGAAGAGGAGAGGGACCGGGATCGTTGGAAGGAATGGAGGGAGGCTTTTGCCCAGCAGTGGGACAGTACAAGCTAATTATAATAATAATAATAATTAATGGATTGTGTATGGCTTTCAAAATTAATTAACAAAATATTGTGAGCTCCTAGAGCTTCCTCCACTATCCTATCACGATTATTAAAAGATACCTAATTTAATATTTATTTTAAAAACAAACCAACTTCGTAAACCGCTACACAAAATGATTCACGCATTTCTAATGCGGATTTATAAGTTTAAATATGAAAACTTAGTGAATAAAGCTCAGAAACAATGAATATGCAAAAATGTATTTGCATACATTTCATGAACCAAGTCCGTTAGTTCAAGTCAAATTTCGCTCGATCACTGCTCGGTTTTTCACGCCATTACTCCTTTTGTTCCCAATGAATCATCGCCTGAGCCTAATTATTTCAACGGACCCTTTAAGTTAAGGCGCCTTCATAATATTATTCGTAATTAAACGGCCGAAGCTAATTGTCCGTGAGTCATGACGTAGTCGTTAGTCGGGCATAGTTCAATATGCTGGGTACCGTCGACAGAATAAAGAAATTCAAAACGATCTAATTTTGAGGTCATTATTTATAGAATACAAAACACGGGATAATATTCTACGTAGAAATAGAAAACGATTGATACAATACATGTTCCCAGAACGCTCAGTGTAAAGAAAACTCGTGCATAAATACTAACCTGGGAAATAGCTATGTTATTATTATAAATTCCAACGGATATTACGAGTATATTTTTTCTCTTATGCAAATTAGTTCCCGAAACGAATATTTTTACATATCCTAGTATCGGCATTGTTTGACAGGCCCTTTTTCTGTAGGGCAATATTTAATGAAATGTTTTCGTTCCACTGAATTAAAATTCTAGGAATATCTGATATAGATTCATAATCTTTTATGAACATCTTATATTGGTTTTTTTTTCGAGATTTTTAAAACAGCTATTAAGAAACATTCAGTATCATACACAAAGATTATAATATGTAATTTATTTGAACAAAACAAATTACATATTATATACAGGATGTTTTGTTCCTTTATTTACGAATGTCAACCATTTTATATACCGTTTATTTTTATTGCCATCCAATACCGCTTTTGGCAACGCTACAATTTATGGTAATCATAACGATTCTGTAGTAAAACGCTAATGGAACCAGACATCAACAGGAACATACTACAGGACTGAATAATAATAATTATAATATATTTGGACAACTCATACACGGCCATCTGATCCCAAATTAGGCAGATCCTGTACTATGGCAAACAGACAACTGATAAAAATACTTATATATATTTATTTAAGATAAATGATTACCCCCAGACACAGAACAAAATGATCATGCTCATCACACAAATATTAATTTGTCCTCGGTGGGAATCGAACCCACGACCTCCGGCTTAACAGTCTGGGTCACTTATAACTAGAGTAACAAGACAGTCAATTTGTGACTGTTGTGCTGTGTGATATTGCATGATGACATTCTGATGGAGGTAAAGGGTATGGTCTTCGTAAATATACCATTTCCTTATCTTTACCTCATTACATTAGAATTATCTTTATTCCAAGAAATGTTTTTTTTTTATTTTTTTTAGTCTATTAAGACTTGAAAATTCGGTGAATATTGAATCAATTTATTGATGTCTTTATTATTGACTGAAGTAAAATTGAAATAACTATCTCTATCTAATCTGCTAATAGGCACTGGATGGTCTATCGTATAAATATATCTACTATATAAAAATAAGTCGGGTTTTCCTTCCTGACGCTATAACTCCAGAACGCACGAACCGATTTCCACGGTTTTGCATTCGATGGAAAGCTCTCGGGCTCCATGAGGTTTATAGTAAAGTTACATCTCAATTATATAAAAAAAAAGTGAGACCGCGGGTGGAGCTGCGGGAAACAGCTAGTTAGTAATATATTCTCTAACAAACATGTACCATGTGAACCTGTATAAAAAATATAATGTTTTTTTCCACTTACTTCAAACTTTCCAGGTGCAACTTCGAAAGACCAGTAAAGTAATTATCCTTAAATACGACTTTAATGCCTTGTTTGTTTGGAATGTATACAACCATCTCAGCTACATATAGCGGGTCTAGAGAATGGAGGCCTCTCTGTGGATCCCCTAGAGAGAATTGGTGGAGAGACTCCCTTGCTGACTTTAAGGCACATTCGTTGAGGTTCGGATCATTTCTTGAACATGATGATATGTAAGAGGCTGAAATTGAAATAATTGTGAAAGAAATGAACGAAACGATTTTATTAGTAACAAAAATTTTTAGTCCTCATTTGCAAATATACCCAGAAATAGGGAAATAAACAAGTTGAGTAACTATAAAAAATCGTGGAGAGCTGTAGAATTAAGGATCTGATAATATTACATCAAGATGCAGGACATTTAAAATTTTAAAATAACCAAAACCAAGAAATCAGCTTTAAATATTTCTTAACTAATAGCAAAACGCCAGTAGGTAGGTTTCATAATTGCTACATATTTGAAGTCAACGTTATAAAATCAAGCAATCGGTTCCCGCAAATTTCCATGAAAGATAATGGCCTAGAAAGTGACTATCGACCACAAAAATCCTATAAGTACTTTCGACTCGAAATCAACTGATTGTAATAGGTACAAATAGCAAAACGCTAAGCACAAAAAATATTATTCTGAATTAACATGACTTAAAACAAATGAAACACTAGAAGGTGTGTTTTAAATGAGCAACATCAGCGTACTCAGCCTCGCCTCCACATTTAACATTCATTACCATCCTACCGTGGAAGTATTTAAACAAAGAAATGCACTAGTACAACTAATTAAAACTTACGCAGTTCCATAGACACGACACTGCAAAACAACCCTACAAACCAACTTATTTGTAACATTTTATGAAACAACTGTGTGACACTGCTGAAAACTGTGTAAAGGTACTAAAGAGGCTCGCTCAGTCGCTTTATAAACAAATAGTAGCGAAATTATAGGTTTGAGGTTCCTCATTACCGACCTTAAACACTGTAGACCTTAATTTTCTGTCAACATGTGAAGGCTTGTATCACGTGCGAGTGTATTAGCGTCTAGTCGTTATCGATTCGTTTTAAGTCCAAGTCTTTTCTTAACCTCATCGGAAATCTAAGTCTGGAAAGTAAGACGCAATGAATATAAATTCATCCGGTACATTCTTCTTAAATAACTGCCTCTTTCAGTTATCATGGTTAATCATCAGATTCATTTGATATCAATCTTTATAGTTAATGCAAGAAAGTGGTTTCTTCTATGTTCACTAATATGCTATCTTTCATATTATGTCGTGTGACGTAAATTACTTTTTTACATAATGTAGTTAGTGCTGCGTAACATTGAATTAATAGTTTGTTTGTTTGCAAAATGTGATTAAGTATGACTGAACTAGACGTTTACTTTGTTTTCCGTTTGCGTAAATATTTTTTTATCTAGGAAATTCACGAACAATTACGTCTTCCTTTTGGGGTAGTGTATGAAGAACGATTAGGAGTATCAATTTAGTCACTTTGCTTGAAGCGCCAGTAGGTAAATTTCATAATGTGCTACAGATATGAAGTCAACATAATAAAATCAAGCAATCGGTTCCCGAAAATTTCCGTGAAAGATAATGGCCTAGAAAGTGACTATCGACCACAAAAATCTAATAAGTACTTTTGACTCGAAACCAACTGATTGTAATGTACCTACCAAGGACAATTTTCTGGTAATCAAAATGTTGATTGATCAAAGGACTTTTGGTCTGATTCGGAAAAATTCTATATTGGGCCAATAATTTTTATCGAGTCAAAAACTCTAAATTTAATTAACATTTTTAGGATTCTTTTGATACGCTTGAAATATTATTTCTTCAAATTCCGTTGCGTTATGTTAATCTTGTCTTTATAAGCTACTATACATTAATTAAATGTATTTGATGATATGATATGGTTATATTATATAGCTCATTTATTGTAAAACGTGTCATGTGTTTTTTTTTAGAACTACCTTATTCTTTTTTGGGGTTCCGAACCTACCTTAAAAGGAAAAACAGAACCCTTTTAGGATCACTTTTTTGTTCATCTGTCCGTCTACCAAGACTCTTTATCTCCAGAACGCGTGGAGGTAGTAGGTTGAGTTGAAATTAAAATCATATCTATAAGTCTACCGTCCCTTGAAGATGTTAAAAAATCAAACTGTTAGTTGACATAAAAAGATACAATAAAAAGCAAAGCGCAAATTTCGACACTTTTAAGGAATCTTTAAATATTTCCGTTAAAATTAGCAAGTAATGTCGTCGTATACTATAAGTACAGGATAAAATCAGAAAACTATACAGTTATAATTCTTCTGATAAAGATGGATCACATTTTATCTGAATGGACTCTAATCAGTATTGAGCAACATTTATAATTAAACCAAAGAATTTATTATACTCTTTGGGCAGGTCCGATTTGCACTTCCGGTCCGGTTTTTATAAATATATGATTATATTCAATGTTTGTATAAACTTGAAGATTCGCAAGGGTTATTTGTGGGTTTGTGATAGAAAACATTAACATTCCCCGCCTCATATTTCTTTACGAAGGGTCGTGTATAACAATGACCCATTTGCAGAAAAGAATTGCTATGTTAAAAGCTAAAGTGTCCACTTGACAAGGACATACATGAAAAGCGTCGCAAATGAAAAATGTACACGACAATATATCACCAAGAGAAATGTAAATAAAATCACTCACATAAACATAACAAGATGCAAGTTTGACATGTGCGTAAGGTTCATACAAAATTCAACTGTATTTACCGTAGCGCAGAATTCAATTTTAATAATGAATATCCTTTTCAGCTATCATAGAATACTAGGCTTTAACTCGTTATATATAAAGTCTATTTTATATTGGTGACTGTGCTTTGGAATATTTTTTTCTGGTTAAATGTTAACAAAATAGTTTAGGGTGGAAGTGACAGGGAGCACGCTACTTGAGCTTGTAAAACCTCTGGATGAATGGTGTTTTTATTATCTTTATAAAATATTTTCATGGAAAATTGTGCTTGTTTTTTTCATGAATCTAGTCACTGCCAGCTTAAATACAGTTTTCGCACAGTTCCTTACATTAGTGTTATGTTATTTTAGTTGATAGTTAATTTCGTATTACGTAATACCTACATATATACCTACTTTTGTTGCTCTATTATGGCTAATTACCATTACTTATCCTCTATCATCTTTTACTCTTCGTGACAGAACATTTATTGATTTCTTCTACATATCGGCACAGCAAATTTTCACAGCACAAAAATTGATAATATCGTGTAGTAATTAGCCATTCGATCAAAGATGGCAGAGAGAGTGACTGTCTAGGTTTCTCCTAACATAGATGGGAACACCGAACGTCAATCGTCGATGCTTCGTACATCATAAAGTGCAATGAAGATGTATTTTGGAACTGTAAAAAGAAGATCGATCGATAAAATTTTAAAGCAACTACTCAAACTCTTTCACATTAATTAGCTGTTTGTCCTGCAACATATACTATAAATAGAACTATAGGTCCTTTGAGATAAATAGGCAAAAGGGGTACTATTTCCATTATTTTTTGCTGAACGCTTGAGCTTCTGTTTTACCCTGGATCTCGTAGACTTTGGCTGCGCTGGCATGACAGAGAAGTCTGGGAACAGTCATTGGCTTAAACAAGGGTACTTCTCCCTTCTCTATACTGGAAACTAGGTAATTCTACGCTAATCAAATGAAAAAAAAAGTTTAAGTAGAGACAGTTTATGCAATCTAAGAAATAAATTGATATTTGGATTTGTTTGAAGAATTTTATTTATTCTTTCTTCCAATACACATAATATTATTGCAATACACGCAAGCCTCACGGGGCTTATATAAGCTTTAGTCATAAGACTTGCCGGGACACAGGTCTCGGCAAGTCAGGTTTATATTCTTAAATACAAACGCCTAACTACACTACACTACTAAACTAAAATAAAAACGTTTGAATATGTACTTAATATAAATTTATTGATTAAAAATTCTTGAAATTGTGATAAATATAGCAATATAATTCTATGGTTTTATAGAAAAGGTTTTTTTTTATAAATTGCTCTCTGAAAAATGTAAAACATCAAATGGTAACTTGATCATATTATGATTTGATAGACTATAATAATTGGAATCTGACAAGAGTCCCGAACTCGAAATTCGTCATATTAAAAAAATACGATTAGTACCTACCGTATATTTCTCGTTATCGCCGATTACGTGCTATTATTCAACACACAATTTCCTTAATATGAGCTAGTATTTAAACTGCATTAGCAACTACTTACGCATTGTACTTGACCGAGTGGAACAATACTTAATTGCAAAGTCAGTAGCAATTTATAACAATGTACGTACTTCTAATTACGGACCGAGTAAATTTGTTATGCGATAAGCAGTCTTTAAATCTGACGACTGACTGATTGTAGACTTTACAGAGATAAATAATATAAAAAACGCATCTAAGTTCACAAAGAGCGTTACTATTGAACAGCTTATATTATACACGTTCACAAGTCTATCAAAAATACTAATAATACTGATATAATAATATATTGAGACAACTCACACTTGGCCATCTGATTCCAAATTAGGCAGGGCCTGTTCTATGGCAATCAGATAATTGATAAACATACTTATGTATTTCTAAATACATACATACTATAGATAAATTACTCCCAGACACAGATAAATTATGTGCGAACGTGTACATCACACAAATATATCCTGTCTGGGAATCGAACCCACGACCTTCGGTTTGGCAGACAGGGTCACTAACCACTAGACCAACAGGCGAGTCAATCGTAAAGCATTTTAAATGTAATAATAATTATAATTTTATGAAATTTAAATAGAAGACTGTTGTGTAAAAAGACTGTCTTAAATTTCCACAATTATTAACTAAAACTTGAAGTCATTAAGCCAACTCAAACCTCTTCCTCGGAACCCGATAATTAGTATTCAGATTCGTTCACGCATCATGATTTCGACGTCTTGGTAACTAAGCCTTCTACAGAACGTATAATAAACCAAATTTGTATAAATAAGCATATATTTAACGACTCTATTATCATAGAGATGGTATTATTACAGCGAGACAAAAAAGGTAGTATAATAAAGTGTGGGATCTATTTTTTTGTCATACGCACGGATTTGAAATTAAACCTTTGTATCCGTTTCGCATGTCTCACGCTGAATATTGTTTCAACGAGTTAATTATGTTATATTATATTGCGACTCTTGTATTCCTCGAAATGTGGAATATTTCAAAATTGTGTTTCGCTAGAGTCAATTAAGTACACGAAAAAATTGTGTGTTATTTTTAGGGTAGGCACTACGATAATCACACATTTAATTTGGTTGTATTTTGTTTATGTAGGCGGTTTGGCGGCGACAGCTTTCTGTATTATTAAAATATTATTATAGAATTGGAATATGTTCTAGTATATTACGTCAATCTGTCAAACTTAATTAAATAGAAGTCAGAAACAGATTAGAATCTGGAAGAAAGAAAGATTAAAAAACTTTTTACATATTTACAAATCGTTTATTTAGAATTCAACTACTTGCAGCAATATGACAATTTTATTGTAAAATTCATGAATATTTAATTAATTTAATTATATTACACGAAAAATATTCTATACGAAACCAAATTCAATAAGTTCAATCTCTGACGTAGGCTGTTAGGTCATCCGAAATATAATGTTTAGCTGGAACTCCGTCAAAGAACTTATGGAGGAACTCGAATACATATACCATAGCCTTGTCCATGAAAGGCTTTCCAAAAGATAACATTAAAGATCTCCAGTTATCATTGAATAATCCCGTCACGAGTTTACCTGCAAAGTTACGAAATAGGTCAAAACATGCTACTGACAAGCGGTAAAGATTTTTCACATCCTTAATTGGGTGGAGAAAAGTAAATAAAGGACATTTTAAATTTAAAATGTATAAAAATCTCTTTGATTGTTTTGCAATTTTTTTTTAATCCACGCCCGCACTAAGTAATTTAATCCTTGTGTCGCGGCGGTTTCACAAATATTCAAATCACATGCACAAAGAACACCCAGACTTGGAACAAGTATCTGTGGATCACACAAATGCTTGTCCCATACGGGGATCAAACGTGGTGACCTATACCACTCGGCTATCCGTGCAGTCTAAAATTATATGTAAATAAGCGATCCTGTTATTTATATAAACAAATTGGTTATTAAACTATGCTTGTATTAAGCCTTATAACAACAATTTTAATAGAAAACATAAAATGTTTTGAAGCGGCGCGGCGGTAGCCTAATGGCTAGGGCGTCGGACTTGCGATCATGTGGTTGCGGGTTCGAATCCCACCCATTACACTACCGAAGTGAACCCCCTCGTAACACAAGCATCTTAGCTTTGCACGAGGGGTTAACGAGATTACTAGTAATGTGCGACCCACATTGCTAGTAATCTTTTCAAACAAAAAATAATAATATTGATTTGTTTGAAGCGGCGCGGCGGCCTAATGGCTAGGGCGTCGGACTTGCGATCATGTGGTTGCGAGTTCCAATACCACACATTGCACTACTAACGAGAACCCACTCGTACCACAATCAATGTAGGTTAGCACGAGGGGTTAACAAGAAAACTATTAATGTGTGAACCACATTGCTAGTAAGCGTTTCAAAATTATATTCAACCCCTAGTTATGTTGTTCAAATGTACAGTCAAGCATCAGAAGTAGGAACATGAGCATCTCATCTTTGAATTACCTGTCACAATGTTCTGCGTTGATACTTTTTTTAGTATTTGAACGCACACAATTAAAGTTTACCAGGACGACAGGATAACTAGGTGAAATTGATGTTAGCTGATGATCGCGAAAATCATTGAGTCAGCGAATTCAAAAGATGAGGTGCTAATGCACTTTTGATGCTTGACTGGACGTTTATTCTAACCCTCTAATAATAAACACAAAATAAAGTTATTCTAAGTTTTAACCTATAATTAACAATGTGTGGTTATTCCGACCTGTTTAACTTTATTCCGTGTTAGTTAGTTGGAGGGTTAGATACAAAAAATATATTGCTTCTAGTAGCCTATAGAAATAAATGAATACAGTCATAAGGTCGTAACTCCAACGTTAATCAAATTAAACTCTTATAGCATATAAAATATCATACATATCTGTGCTCAAATTAAAACCTACTGAATATGAATGTAATGTTTATGAATCATAGTTATTTCAGAAACTATTTTAAGAGTTATACGTTAACAATGTACATAAAAAGGCATACAATTAAATCATAAAGTGTAATTACTGGAAACACTAGTGATCTTTAACCCTAAATAAGACCAGTTAGAGTAGGTAGGTCTCAAACCTGTACTAACACATTGAAATAAAACTACTTTTAAATAGATTCTATTGCGGTTTATTTTTGTAGTTCCGCGATATAAACCGTTTAAAAAGTAGTTTTATTTCATTGTCTATCATTCGCGTAAACCTTTTTAGCTTCTTGCACTATCAGAATTTAATGTACTTAATCATAACTTGTATTTTTAGGCAAATGTTGTGTAACAAAAACACGAAAAATCACAAACAATGTTTAGAAAAAAAAACAAGTAGAAATAAATTAATTATAAACAATACTGTATGAAAATTAGTCTATATTTGGATTTAAAAATGGAATAACTCTTTGAATTAAACATGTTGATAAAACAAACAAACGGCCAAAAAAAGTTGTTATATCATGTTATGTGGAACATGTTACAAGCTGGGTTTATTTTTGTTTTTATCGAAATTAAAAATAGAACATTAATCATGGCTTTGTTTTTTAAGAGTTCCTTGTTATTGCAAATTCACTGCCGTGCGTCATTTGGCCTAATGTCTCTAGTTGGCATTCTGTTTTATGTTAGTTATGCTGTAACTTATATATTTGATTTAAATTAAAATGAATTGACGAAACGTATACGCGCATATCATCCGAAGTACTGTACCAAATTAGATATCTCTTTTTTTGTGTTCCATATTGCCAGAACAAGTTTTGTATAAAAACAGGCAGGGAAGGGGAGTTGAAAAAAAAACTCATAATAATTATGAAATAGACAAGACTATGATAGACCATATGTTTTATGGGAACGAGCTTCGCGGGCGAAACCACGCGCTTAAGCTAGTTAGCTAGTAATGTTTTTATTAATTGTACGCAAATTAAGATTTGGGTAACTACATAATATATTTACAGAAACTTCGTACTAGAATGATAAAATTATCAGTTCTTTTAACTCGGTTTTTGTGGGGTTGCCAGTTGCCTCTAAAATTTCTCCAGTATAGTTAAATTATTAGATACCTACGATTGATTTACTTATCTTACCATTTTCTAGAAAATATTAAGAGAAAATATAATTAAAAATCATGTACTTACTGGACTCCTCCTTGCCAACATATAGTTTGTCAGCAGAGATATGCATATTTCCTTTGATATCGAATTTATAGGTGGTTTTATCAGATTTACATTTTATGTAAAGTTCGCCATCACGTCTTTGGACGATGAAAAAGAATTCAAACCTCATGAACAGTTTATCTGAAAAAAAAAATTAAGATAAACGGTGTCAGAAAAAAATAATTATAGGTTGCATATTTAAGTGCGTTCCCAAGTTTACTAAATCAATATTATAGAGTCGAATGGATGTCGACAGATTATTTGGACATCAGTGATTATTATTATATATTTAATCTCTCTATTAAATGTCAATCTAGTATGCTCAGCTGTTGTGGGTATGTTTAGAGAAGTGAATTTCTCCAATCGTTAACACTAATCGAATCGCTCAAATGTATTGAAGTTACCAGTCTAAGTCAATCGAAATTTCAAAGAGAAATGTCATTTCCATGAATTTTATCTCATTTAAGCGATCTATATCATGCTTGTTGAAATGACACTTATCTAGATTCTATGGATTTTTAATAACGTACTCTTAAACCTGCGCCACAATAAATATAAAAGCTACATTTATTGAAAAGTAAAAAAAAAGTAAAGGTTGTGGATCAGATAGAATTTAACTGGAATTTCCATGGAGCGACATGTAACATACTGAATACACCTAAATCTGGAGAGTCTGTAAGACTGGAAGCCGAATCCAACGTAGCTTGGGAAAAGACTAGGCAGCTGATGATACTACCAAGTAAGTATTAGAGAGAGAGTGAGATTTATATAAATCGAAAATAAATATATCAATTGACATTGCAGTGTTACCGATTTTCACTTTCCCATTTCCGTCACCATGCACATCTTCCCCGCCAAACAAGCTTTTGACGAGAGGATTTGAAGAGAATATCTTGTAGCGTCCCTTAACTGTGATGTCACAGGTCAACTCCATGAGGGCACGTCCTTCTTCAATGTTGGTTCTGTCAATAAATATAAATTTCAATCTTTACATAGTATTATAAAAATTCTAACGCTGTTTGTACGGTAACATCTTTTAAATTACGCAACAGTTTTGAATACAGTTTTACAAAAATGTATAGAGTAGTTCAAGAGGTAGGTTAATATTTATAATACCTGTGCGTAATGAGGGCGAGCCCACTAGTAATTAATTATATACTATAGTTTGAAAAATTATATAACACATACACAATGAGAGTGTGGTTATCGAATTAAATTATTAATAAAGTATTATCATCATACAAATTTACAGCTTCAGGCCGTTACACAAATTTTGTAAATAATAGCATATTCAAATTCAATAGTTTGTCACTTGGCACTGCCTATAAATATTTTTGTAAAGGCCAGCTTCACAGGATGTTTTGGTAATAACAACTTTAGCACAATCTCCAATCTCTATAATATTCCATGTTCCACCAAAAGTTTGCGACTGTCTTTTGTTAATACAATTCACTTTTAAAATAAATTATAAATCTGTACTCACTCGAATTTATTGATAGTGCAATCCTTGACTCCTTTAACGATGCCATCCAATAAGGTTACATCAATCGTATCAAGTACAGAAACTGTAACATTCTGTAGACTGATGGGGTCTAGCTGTGGTATATCCAGTTCAGGAACACCAGTTTTTGATATATCCTTGATAACTGATTGGAACATTTTTTTCTGGCACTTCCCATCGTTTATTTTACATTTACTTAGATTATCCACTGCAAATAGATTATGAATATGATTAAACAATACTTTTAGCAAAATAAAAGCAATACTTTTAAAAAAATTACAAAAACCTTACCAAAACGCGATTCACCAATGACAAAAAGCGTGAAAATTAAACACAACGATTTATTGAGAGACATCTTTTCTCCTTCGAGTTAGCACGCGGATAAAATTGGCCCGAACGAATCCAATTATATATATAACGCGAATAAAATAAACAGGTACGTACAACGGGCAGAGAAAAATAAATAAGCCAAGGTCAAAATGTTCTAGAACCTAATAATAAGCTGTAGTGTAATTAAGACGACTTAATTATCAAAGGAAAAATATCATTTATTTACAGAAACATTGTATTGTCAGAAAAGAGATCCTTGCATTAGAATAATTTTATTTTATCACCTTTACTTATATTATTTTTATTATACATAATTACTGCCACATTTAATTAGGGACTTATGCAACCTTTTTGGTGTGAATACAGTTTCCATAAGCACAATAATTAAACAATTAATTATTGTGTATTAATGATATTATCCATAATTGTGGGTGGGGCGTCGAAATTGCGATCAGGTGGATGCCGTTCGGAACCCACCTATTGCACTTCCGACTTTAAATCACTCCTAATACAAATATTTAGCTTAGCACGAGGGGTTAACAAGAATACTAGTAATGTGCAACCCAGACTGCGAGTAAGCTTTAAATAAAAACAGAGTTCGATGGTTGTTTTTAACAAAACCTATATTTTTATCGGCTTTGATTTATCGCTTTTAAATAATACACGATAAATTTAAGTTTAACATAATTTTGTTTGGAAGATATTTTATATACCTACGGAACCCAAGGAATGCTAGTGTCATGTAATATGAAGCACGTGTAAAGATTAGAGACAAAATTTTCGTTTTAACCTATAAATTATTAAATCTACCTGGAAGCAAGTTTTAGATGAATTATTTTATTATTATTTACATTTTGCGGTTTTGGTTTCGATGACAAATTTTTCCCCTTGGTTATTCCTTCTCAACTGCAAACGACACAATAATTGTGTTCTTCCAAACAAACTTCCCATATTTCCACACATTTAGTTCAATTATTGAACTAAATGTGTGGAAATATGGGAAGTTTCGTATTGGGCCGATCTCCTTTACGAAACACTGAGAACAATTAAACTCGAATTAACTATCTAAACATGTCGAGGAAATAAACAATTATCTATAGATGCATACAGGATTATTTTTTATGGAGTGCGTATATTGCCAAGGAACATAGGTCGAAGTCTTAAAATTTAAAATGATATATTCATACTAAGTGACAGGTCACGTGACTTAAGTTTGTATGAAAAATCGATTTTCTATTTTAAGATTTCGACCTATGTTCCGTGGGAAAAGTTGTTCAGTTTTAAGCACCTGATAACCTCGTTGAACATACGCACTCCATAATAAATTAAACCTGTATAATGAAATGTTTTGACTGGCATCACGTCGGGAGCAGAACTTTAATAGATTAAGTATTGGTACACAATTTTTTTATAATTCAACGTTACTTGCCTATGGGAAATAATAATAGTTCCGAAAAACAAATTAATCTCCAGCGATCTGTGGCCGACTATTATTCTAATTAACTAGCGTTATAATGAATTACCGACAAAAAAACCCAAAACATACCGAAAAGAAAAATTATATTTAACAAACAAATAAGAACACGTTAAAATTACATATCTCCTAAAATAAAATTGAACTTCGAACTACAAAACTAAACTTCTGAATAAAATACTGAACCTCCGACAAAATTACTAAGTTACCGACAACAGAGCTTTAGTCAAAATATTCACATTTTTACGACTTGCATGAACTATTTTAATTTCTATTGTTGGTTATAAAATATATTTTTTACCTCTCAGTATTTATGAAAATACCTAAACTGTTCGGCCCGCGCGATCGATTCGATCGATTTCTATGCTTTCAATTTCCTAAATTATTACTAAACTACTACTAAATCTCGGAAACGGTTGAAACGATTTTTATGAAATTTGGTACACCCACAGGGTTTTCGGGTCGATATATTATTGTCCTACTTGCCCATTGCAGATAGGTTTAAGTGTCAAATTCGACTCAGTAGGTTAGGTTAGGTTAGAACTGCGACCCCCCCGCACGAGCCGAGCGAGCGAAGCGAGCGTGCCGCGGCAGCGGCCGGCGAGTGCCAGAAGCGACTCGCTATGTTTTTACTTTTCCATTACAGATAGGTTAGGGGGTTTACAATCATTCATCTTTACTTCAACTATTTGGATTTATACCATAAAAAGGTATTATTACAAGTACATTTTAATGTTTTTTATTAGTTTCTGTATAACCACTCTGAATAGTATTTTCATTATAACGTTGTAGTTAAATTAGCACCACAGTCTATGAAATGTGAAAGGTAATTTATGAATTAATAGTAGGCAAGTAAAGATAAAAATGCCAAAACATAATTTTCAGTAGAACGTAATTTAAGCTGGTAGAAAAGTATTATAGCAATAAACAGTTATGTTTATTTTTCGAAGATTTTAGTATCTGATTCGGTCGTTTCGTCATTTTTATTCGGATGAAAGTAGTCGGAAAGTAAGTATTTTAGGCAGTAAGAATTCTTATTTTTTTGTCGGAGCTTTTATTACTACCCCTTGCCTATTACTATCTACGATTTTTTTTTCTTTTTGTAAAATTACTAGCAATTTGGGTCGCATATTACTAGTATTCTTGTTAACCACTCGGGGTAAGCTACGTTGTTAGTGCAATGGGTGGGATTCGAACCGGCGACAACATGATCGCAAGTCCAAAGCCCTAGCCATTAGGTTACCGCCGATTAAATTTTCATTATAAATACATAATACTTTTTAATTTTTCTCAGCTATTTAAGTAAGACATCACACATCTCTTAAATGTTCTCTATATAGATACCTACCAGATAACTTTAGTCACTAACGACGCGTACCTATGTAAGAGCTTACAGGTTCGAATCCGGGAAGTACCAATATGTCTTTTTCAAAGTTATATGTACTTTCTTAATCATTCTAAGACATCATTGACAAACGGTGAAGGAAAACATCGTGAAGAAACCTGGATTCCGAAAATTGGAATCTGAAATCGCCAACCCGCAATGAGCAAGCGTGGTGATCAATGTTCATTCCTTCTCTATATTGGAAGAGGCCTGAGCCCAGCAGTGTGACTTTTATAGGCCGATATTATTTACATCAATGCTGACAGCTGGCAATTGAATGTAGTTAATTAGGCACTATTTTGTAAAAATTGATTTATTTTACAGCTAATAAAAGTTTAATTGTGTCACTATTTACTTAGCACTACACTTTATGTAGTACCACAAACTTATCTGACTCAGTGTAGCTAAATCTGGAAGAAATAATATTTTACTAATTTCAATTATTAAAATGAGGTAAGGTTGACATCACAAAACGCTTTTAATTCGGTAAATAGGGACAACTTACTTTTTTTTTTTTTTATAAAAAACGACGCCCGCACTAAGGAATTTAATCCTTGTGTCGCGGGGGTTTCACAAACATTCAAATCACATGCACAAAGAACACCCAGACTTGGAACAAGCATTTGTGGATCACACAAATGCTTGTCTCATGCGGGGATCGAACCCGCAACACGTCGCGCACAGTGGTAATTAGCGTGGTGACCTATACCACTCGGCTATCCGTGCAGCCTTACTGGCAGAAACTTGAAAAGATCTTCCCCAAATTTATAGTTTTATTTGGCAATTTTATAGACATCCTTCTAAATACTATATTGGGACAATCCTTTAGAGTCCGCGTCAACAAGGTGATCCCCTCGGGCCAGTGATCTTTAGTTTCGTTATTCACCCAATTATTCGCCAACTAAATTCTAAATTTAACTTTTGGTATCTCGATGATGGAACCCTGGGAGGCGATGTATACATTGTTTTGAATTATCAATTTTATTTTTAAGATAATTTTTACTCGATTGTCCTTAAACTAAATTTTTCCAAATGCAAACTATTCCTTTCTGACAGTATAGTACAGTACCTACTCCTTCTTCCTGCTCTGACACTTTCAAAATTCAACGCAATAGCCCCCGAAATCAAAATTCTTGACAACAGCTCACTTCATCTCCTTGGGTGTCCAATCTTTGACGATTCCTTTCCCAAATTTAAAGTATTTAAATCTCAGGCTAGAAAAATTAAGTTATAAGATCAGTCTCCTCTGATTTTTTCAGTAGTATTTGCGTAGTATAATTAATGAACAAAAAACTCTAGAAACAAAATGTGGATTTTTTTAATCTATTTTAGCATTCAAATTTATACATTAAGTCAATAGACATCCTACCGTGCAGAACAAAAACTTAATTCTATCTTTAATGAGGACATTAAATGATGAACACATTCATTTATTTTTCTACTATTAATCCTATTTATGTACTATTAATCTTATTACTTTAATCCGACTACGGCGAAGCGAAAAGGAAGGGTAATGTTTTTACATTACTAACAATTTATACCAAAAGATTAAGTTACATCGAAAGTACCTTATAGGTACTGTTGTTTTGTTATAAATTAACTGGTGTTCTTAAAATTTGGATAATGACTGTTTAGGTTAGTAAAAATAAATCTTACATATTGATATATCAAAAACAAAGTATAGTTTGTGACAACACTTAAAATCGAGAATGGATGGACCGATCATCATGATCCTTGATTTGTTGGATTCCTCTTCACCCCGAATAGCAAAATAAATATTGAAAAATTTACAAGGGGCATTTGAGGAACGATAAAACAAAAGCTACATTCGAACCTACTAATTAGAATACAATAACAACAACAAAAATGTACATTACAAAGATGGATTCCTTGAATAAAGGCCTACCTACCTAATTCAAGTTCATAAAACTGGTTCCTATTGTTTTAAATTATAATAATAATAACGTGATAACTATGAGAAGATTGACAAGTCTTGATTTTGCACATTGAAGTTAATTACATTAATTTAATTAATAAACTGAATATTAAAAAATATCTTACAATACACAATTAGTGCGAGGAATTTATAAAGTCAGCCGAAAACCACTCGCCGTAGGTGTCAATGTAGTAGTTATAGTCCTTTGAATGTTTGTGAAATCCCCGCAACACAAGGATTAAGTTCCTAAATGCGGAGTCGTATTAAAAAAAAAAGTTATTTGTAGTCAATTTATAGCCTCAGTAATATCCTCTCCCCTTTAAAAATTGTAAAATCTATCAGTAGGTTTAATACTGTACTTATTGTTACATATTTTATTAGTATAGTACAGTTAGTACTCATATTTTATTAGTATAAATTAACGACAAATGTCGATTTTAAAAAGCGGAATAAGGCGCTATAGGCTTTAATTACTTATTTTCATGTAATTTTTTAACAGCCAAATTAATTGTCTGTAACGATAATGATTTATTGTGGTTCCGCGGCGTAAACGAAGAACGGTAGGCATTCTGGAAAATTACTAAAAATAAAGCTTACTTTGCGTAAACCATACGGTTTGAACGTTAATATAGGTGATGCTGGTTATATCCCTGGATGGGTAACCAATTATAAACTACTTTAAGACCGTGCAATACCCTCGGAATCCACGTTTAGCCGTTGGTCCCAATTGTTATTCTTTGCTCTTTGGTAGTCATTAAGTCATTACAATTCCGATAACTAGCTACTGTGCTCCGTGTACTGTTTACTGTCCACGTGTGCTCTGTATACTGTCCTGAAAAATTGTTTGTTGAGGTAAAATAATCATTCGCTTTATTAATAATACAGAATCAAATCCGGTGAGACTGGAAGCCAACCCCAAAATAGTTTGGTAATGGGCTAGGCAGAAAAAGGAAAAAAACCATTTCTATTCTGCACCAAATATTTATTAAGAGAGAGAACAGTTATTAGATAAATCAACGCAACTCAACATAAAAAAAACTTAATAGTAAATAACCATGTTTCTACTTTGCAAATGCAGTCAGCCAGAACCAATATTTTCGTTTTATTCAAGTTCAGTTTTAGTTATTTATACGGAACCGTTGACTAAGCAAATTAAAAATATTTATTTTAAATAATATTATTAACCATCCGCATTAATGTATATAAATAAGTGTAGGCTTCCTTAAAATTGCATTAGATCAGTGAAGTACACAGCAATCAGTAAATATGTATAATCATAAAATAATTTTATTGTTTGGTGCCATCTTAGCTTTATGCAACTCGGCTGCAATTTGTAAGTTATATTTGACATTCTTGAACTGTAAACCTTTTTGTTTAATTCGTAGCCCATTTTTATACAGTGATTTTCTGCCAATAGTTGATAATGATTATAAAACAATTTGAAAAGCAAAATTTTTAAACAGTCAAATAACGCTTTCCTTATTTCAGACAAAAAATTTACTAAATGTGGATTGGGTGACGAAGAATGTAAAAAGCTTTTATATAGTAGTATATCTGAAGAAGTAGCCGACGTTGGTATTCCTGAATTTAATATACCTAAAGTTGACCCATATGAGGTAAAAGATCTGTCATTCGTTGCTCTGGGAATGGTAAAAGTAACAATGAAAGATGGAGCGGTAGCAGGCTTCAAAAGTTGCAAAACTAACAGTTTCACGTAAGTTCATTCAATCTCTTATTATCTCTTACTCTCTGACTAAAAATACTCCGTGTTGTGAAAAGTCAATGGAAATGAAATTAGTAAATCATCTGACATTTTAATCACATTATTTTTCATTTAATTTGACAGAATAAAATAAAAATATTAGATATCGGAGGATTTGAAAGTAATTTGTGTGTAATAATTTAAATAAAATTTAATTATATTAATTTAATTTTAGGACTGATGTCAAAACGCTTCAAACAAAGGTTGAATTAGTATGCGATTCTTTCACCTATGACGGACATTATAAGGCAGAACCTTCTTCAACTCTTTTGGCACTTCTTGGTGGAATTAAAATTCACGGCGAAGGAAAAGCAAACGTTGTTATTGGTAAGTTTTCATAAATTATATTTGTGTTGTATTTTTTACTATCTGTTTAATCATTACTGAAACATTGATCTATTTTTTTGTTTTTGTGCTTACAGAAAAACTCAAACTGAACCTTGATTTCCCATTCGAAGTGAAGAAACTTGATGATGGTGAACTTCATTTTAATTTAATTTCTGCGGATGCAAAATCTACATTTGAGGTTCTGGGAAAAATTGTAATAAACGGGGATGGTCTATTTATAGGAAAACAGGATGTCAGTAAGTATCGCCATTCGAAAATTTTCAATTAGTTTGACGTGTCTGTACAGCATCCTTCAAAGCTAAATACTAACCACTCAAATTCATTTTGTGAATTATTTTGTATAGTGAAATTTAAGACAACATTGGACGTAACCAAATGATTGTTTATAAGTAGTACCTTGGTCCAGAAAAGCACGATCCCTCTCCAGCAGGCTGTGATGGATGTTACGATCTGTCCAGACATAATAAGTAAAGAATGAAACAATATTTGTTCTTATATCTTAGACTACATCAGTATTGATCGAATACTAACTGACCCATCTTAAACCACTCTTATTTTTAGGTACCGTTGCTGTGAATATCTTCAACGAAAATTCGGAGTTCGTCACCAAAACTTTGGGACCGAGCATTATTGATGGGGGTCTACAAATTTTCTATTCCCATGTTAAAAAATTCTTTGACGCTGTTCCAACTAAAGAGTTGATTATTGATGACTTGTCTTCTTACGTTAAAAATTAATTTTATCCACTTAAGCACAGGAAATGTCGTCTAACCTATTATTGATGTCTGTTACTAATTGTCTGTATAAAAAATGTACTTGTGAATAAAGTATTAAGAGTTACTTTCGGTCTCAATTATTTAAAATTATATCTTTTTCCTACTGTTTTTATTTGCTGCCACCAAATTTAAGAATATAACACAATGTTAGTGATTCCGCATTTTTATTTGCTCTAAACATAAGCTTGAACACTTGAGTGGATGGCCGCAGTTTATTTTTAATTAAATATCATCAAAGCCATCGCAGCTATTGGGTTGCTAGATTTAATTAACGTGGAAGGTAAAGTAGATTGTTGACCAAACTATTGTATTTTAATGATGATCAATAGATATTTATCGAAAGTTTTTGTCTTCTTGTGCATGTGTCGTCTATTTCTCAACCAAAAATCAAAGCGATCCTCCAGCTACTCCAGTAACGGTGTGATAATATACACTCAGGTGGAATCAGCGGAACTTCAACGAATATAAGAACAAATTTTAATAGGTAATCAAAATTAATGCAAAGTTTTCGTGAAACTGCCCAAAAGGATGGAAACGTTAGTAGTCAGAGCACGAAAGTGAAACATTCGTAATTAGTCATTTAATTATTGAATGTGAAAATTACAATATCAAATAATTACCTCCAAAATATTAAACATGAAAAAAAAGTGATACAAAAAAAAATTTTTATAACTACAGAACTTTACTTGGTTAATTGAAATAAAAACAGCGACTCTTTTCTGCCTAACCTTTTCCCTAGATACGTTGAGGTCGGCTTCAGTCTTACTTAAAATCGTATTTTACGTGGAGCGACTGCGTATCTGGCCTCCACAACCCATTTCACTTGGTAACACAGTATCCATAGTAAGAAAGTTGTCAGAAAGTTAACGACTACCAAAGATCGAAGTCTGACTGTTGGGACCATCGGCTTAACGTGGTTTCCGAGGAACGGAGGTGTCTCGGTTTATTTACAAACGGACACCCATCGACGGACATACCGCGGCGAGCGCGGTTTAACCTTTAATATTGGTCTTACCGTACGGCTTACACTTAGTCACGAGTTTCTCTTAAAACCAGCGTCTCGTTAAACAAAAAACCAGACAAGTGCAAGTCGGACTGGTTTTTTATTTTATCCTTAGATTTTTTCCTGTACTTACTTGTATTATAAGACGTAGTACCTACTTGCCAAATTTAATAGTTCTAGGTCAGTGGGAAGTACCCCATACATTTTGATGACCTCCTTCTCTATATGAGAAAAGGCCTGTGCCCCCTGGCATGTTATTTTTATTGAGAGTATAGAAATATACGTATTTTACGTTAATGTAGAAGTCTGATTTTTTCACGGATTCAAGAAACAGTAGATTGACTTGAGATATGGTTTTTGTTTCAACTTGATATCACCTCGCGTTTCTGAGAGAAGTGAATACATCTATCATCAATCAAACAATCAGTAAAAACTGATGGACGGACGGACAGACAAATGGACAACAAAGCGATCCTATATGGGTTCCTTTTTTCTTTTTGAGTATTGAATCCTAATAAGGGTTCTTTTTTTCCTTTCCCTTATAAACCGTATGATTTTATAATTTTATTTGTCTATCTGCCCCGCTTATTATTTTGGTATTATGCAAACACATTCGAGATTCCACATATTTTTACGTGCTATTTATTTATGCCATAAAAATTATAACAAGATTTAATTTGAAACCATCACCACACCACAACATCTTTTCTCAGCAAAGACAAGAAATTTAACATTTAATAAAAATATCAACTTGGATCAGAAATTAAAAAAAATCCGCTAAGTGTGAGTCGACTCGCGCACGAACGTCCCGTACTATTTTCTTATTATCTATAAAAACGGCAAAAAATCACGTTTGTTGTATTGAACCCTTGAATACTTATTTTATGCTGTTTCATAGTTTTTGTTGTTAATGCGACAACAGAAATACATCATCTGTGAAAATGACAACTGTGGAACTATCGCGTTTCATGAGACACTGCCCATTGATAGACGGATAGACGGACGAACGGACGGATTGATAGCGTAGTCTTAGCAATAGGGTCTGGCTGTACGCTTTGGGTACGGAATCCCAAAAAGAGCGACTAAACTACATATTACAAAAAGCAGGAGTTTAAGGCATGGCATAAAGCGACAGGTCATCAAGAATAATAATAATATCCTGGGACAACTCACACACGGTCATCTGATCCCAAACTAGGCAGATCCTGTACTATGGTGACCAGACAACTGATAAACATACTTATATATTTCTAAATAAATACATAGGTATTATAGATAAATTACACCCAGACACAGAACAAATGATCGTGCTCATCACACAAAGATTTGTCCTGGGAATCGAACCCACGACCTCCGGCTTAGCAGTCAGGGTCACTAGCCACTAGACCAACAGCTTCTACCGTATGAGCGTAATTATTTGTAAGTATAATCTTCTATTTATATACAAATAATGTTTGTCTGTATGTCCTTTATAGAATCGTAAACTATGCATTTGATCATGTGATGATCTTTAGCAAAGTTGTAGTGCTTGAGCCCACGAAGGTTTTGTGTTGGTACGACCAATTTTCGACCGATGGTGCCACTGTCATTCATTGGAATGACGGTGGCGCCATCTGTCGATAATCATTGGATTATGACTGTTCAACGCGAACAACGTGGCGGGTACAGCTACTTATATTATTAAAATATATCCGAATGATGACATCACGAACGGAGAGTTTTCATTCAGCAATTCCGTAATTGCTTACCTAGAAAAGAGATAAATTATGTATGTATTAGTTGGAAATACATATTTTTGTCGGTGTTTTTGTAACTCCTGTAGGCTGAGACTGTTCTATCTTTTTTTTTTTAAAGCATGTACCTTAGCACATAATGACCGCTGAGTGGAGGCTTCAACGCAAGCAACGGGACCAAAAAGATGGACGGCTCAGGAAGAGGTGGCGCGATGACTTAGACGCATACCGTGAGGGCTGGTTAAACGGTAGGACTTGTGGGAAGCCTTTGCTTGGAAATGGGACAGTATAGATAATTAAAAAAAAACTCGTACTATCACCTATTGCCACTTCTGGACTGGACTTCATCTTCCCCAATTCTTTTCATTTTTATAACCTTACCCTATTTATTTTAACGTCCTTTTTGAAAACGTTTAAACTTTAATTTACTATCCATTTTATTGGTATCGATATCGATACCTATAAAAATAAAATTTTAAATTGGATATTGAAGAGTCATATTGTTCACGTCATGTAACAATATTATGAGTTTTCAATTTTGTAATTAAACAACACATAACCAAGGCTGCCCGTGCACGGTTTCGATGAAGTCGTTATCAACTGCTTTAAGCTGCGTTAACATGGTAAACTATAGACTTCTATGTGCACAGAAGCAAGTACTGCTTAAAGCAGGTCTGCTACGAGCGGTCGACAAAACAGTGGTAAGCGCGATTGGTCAACTGCTGGTACAGTCTGTGTATATTGATCACTGGCTTACTGCTAAAGCAGCCCATGGGAATATTTTTTCACAGCCAAATTAATTGTCTGTAACAATAATGATTCAATGTGGTTCCACGGCGTAAACAAAGAACGATTGGCATCATGGAAAATTACTAAAAGTTAAGCTTGTCTTAGTGTTAGCCGGCAATAGATACGATTTGACTGATAAGTCATATACGTCGTATACGCATACGTCCGTGGATAAATGACCATTAAGAACAATTGGAACCCCTTCGTACTTCAAGCCGATGTTTCCAACTGTCATTTGTTGCTCCTTGAAGCCAGCCTTACCATGGGCTACTGTGCTCCCCAGTAAAATAGATTGTTATTAATTACGCTAAGTCCGGTGAGCATTGAAGCCAAGCTCAGAATATCTTGAGAAAAAGCTTCGCAAAAGAAGTAACAGACAAAAATGCTAAAAACTTATTCCAATTCTGCATCTAATTTTATTTCATGAAAGAACGGTTACACAGTTTAATGATAGTACGGAACCACTGACTAATAAAACTACGAATAAATTAAATTTAACAATTATTAACCATCCGCATTAGTGTATATAAATAAGTGTAGGCTTCCTTAAAATTGCATTAGATCAGTGAAGTACACAGCAATCAGTAAATATGTATAATAATAAAATAATTTTATTCTTCGGTGCCATCTTAGCTTTATGCAACTCGGCTGCAATTTGTAAGTTATATTTGACATTCTTGAACGTTAAACCCTTTTGTTCAATTCGAAGCCCATTTTTATACAGTGATTTTCTGCCAATAAATGATAATGATTATTATAAAAATTTGAAAAGCAACATTTTTAAACAGCCAAATAACTCTTTCCTTATTTCAGACAAAAAATTTACTAAACCATGTGCATTGGATGACGAAGAATGTAAAAAGCTTTTATATAGTAGCATATCTCAAGAAGTAGCCGACGTTGGTATTCCTGAATTTGATATACCTAAAGTTGACCCATATGAGGTAAAAAATCTGGAATTCATTGCTCTAGGAATGATAAAAGTAACAATGAAAGATGGAGCTGTAGCAGGTTTCAAGAGTTGCAAAACTAACAGTTTCACGTAAGTTCATTTGATCACTCTTACTCTCTTTCAAAAAATACTCTGTATTGTGAAAAGATGATCGAAAAAACATTAGTAAATCATCTGTCATTTTAATCAAATAAGTTTTAATTAAATTCAACAGCAGATTAAAATAAGAATTGGAATTCGATGCGTTTGGGATTTTGAAGTAGGTAACCTTTGTGTAATTTAAATACAAGTTTAATATTTAATAAATTTTCATAATTTTAGGACTGATGCCAAAACGCTTCATACAGAAATTGAATTAATATGTGATGCCTTCACCTATGAAGGTCATTATAAGGCAGAATCTACTCCAACTCTTTTAGCCCTTCTGGGTGGTATTCAAATTCACGGCGATGGAAAAACAAAAGTTGCTATTGGTAAGTTTTGGGATTTGATTATTGTGTCGGAATTTCAGTAATCTTAAATCCAATTTACTGCGACAGGAAGTATTTTTAAAACCAGCTGTTTTGATCATTACTAAAACTAAAAATCTAACTGATTCGACTTCTTTGCTTACAGAAAAACTCAAACTGAACCTTGATTTTCAATTCGAAGTTAAGAAACTTGATGATGGTGAACTTCATTTGAGGTTAATATCTGAGGATGCAAAATCTACATTTGAGGTTCTGGGAAAAACTACGATAGACGCTGATGGTCTATTTATAGGAAAACAGGATGTCAGTAAGTATTGCCGATAGTATTTTTTTTCCAGTGTATCAGTAAAGCATCCATCAAAGCTAAATATTAACCAAGTCTTTTGTGAATTATGTTGTGTTTTGGTGCACGATTTGTAATGGCAACATTGAAGAGAGCCAAAAGACTGTTTGTGAGTAGTTAAGAATTGTCGAAGCTCCCAAAAACCACGTTCACTCTTCAGCTGTGAAGGGTAATGATTTGTCTTGACGTAAAGGAGTAAAGAAAGAAACTGGATTGTGTTCTTAATAATTGGTTTTGGTCACAACAGTCTTGTTCTAAAACCAACCCATCCGAAACCAAACACTTTCTATTTTTAGGTACCGTTGCTGTGAATATCTTCAACGAGAATTGGGAGTTCATAACTAAAACTTTGGGATCGAGCATTATAGATGGGGCTCTACAAATCTTCTATAAACATGTTACACAATTCTTCGACGCTGTTCCAGCTAAAGAGTTGATCGTCGATGACTTGTCTTCTTACGTTAAATAATTTTGATACTTTTTTGTCAAACCGTTCAGTATGTCTAAATGCTTTCAGTATTTTGTAATGCTGTGATTTTTTAAGAAATGTATGTGTGAATAAAAATATTAAGGTATTACTTAGAATTATTTTTTGACTCCCTTATAATTTGCTCCTGGTACATTAACATATTGTTTTATTTATAATACAATGTCTAACCACCAATTTATTTTTCTTGATTTTGGTGATGGGTCCATAGTAAAAGTTGTTCTCCATTATATGTACAGTGTCTCATTAAAATATATTATTGCGTATATTCAGTAACTTACATCTTGTAAAAGTATAATATCGGAATACGATAGTAATGTAAGTCTTGTAAACATTGAGAAAAAATTAAGGCCAAACACACTGTTTCGTTTGTCTTATTCACGCTGTTAGAATAACGAACACACAAACAGTTAGAATAACGAAGTTTCCATAAGTTATTATGAAGTACCTCGATTTTTCTGATTTTTACGGAACGAGGACGTGGGAATACCGCCCTATGTTTTAAATTATCTCTATAGTGATATGAGTAATATAATAAGCCTAAAAATACTGTTAAATTCTGTTGCAAAAATATAATTCATGAAAATATTTTAATTTGTTTTATTTTTCTGCTTCACTAATTGTGTAATGAATTCACCACACCAAAGTCGTCTCTTATCCATGTACCTAAATATTAAAAACAATATTAATAATTCAGCATAATTGTTATATTGCATCACTAATACGGCTTTATTTATTTTAGACTCCAACATATTATTATATGATACTAATCGCAACATAAAGTAAAGTAAATTCAAAACAACCGTATGATTTTCATAATTTTATTCTTCTGACTGCCAAGCTATTTATTAAGCTTTTTTATATTAATTTAATTATTTAAAGTAATTTAACTTATGCTTATAAAAATAACAACAAGCTTCATAATCTTTAATATCCAATACTTTTCAACGACAACAATTTATTTGAAAAAAGCAACTTGGTCCAGTAACTATAAAAAAGAGAGCAACTAAATTACATAATAAAATAATCAGGTGCTTATAATAACATCTTAAGGTCTGGCATATGGGGTCAGGTCGTCAAGAATGTAGTGCCTAGCAGGAACGGCATCGAAGAAGTTTCCAGCAAACTTGAAGTAGAACTCCATAGCTTTGTCGATAAAAGGCTGGCCGAAGGATGACATCACGAACTGCCAGTTTTCATTCAGCATTCTTATAATCGCTTTACCTATAAAAACAGATAATAAAAATATGTATTAGTCTGGACAGTTATTTTTTATACTAATATATAATATCTTGGGACAGCTCACACACGGCCATCTGATCCCAAACAAGGCAGAGCCTGTACTATGGCAATCAGACAACTGAAAAACATACTTATATATTTATAAATACATACATATTATAGATAAATTACACCCAGACACAGACCAAATGGTCGTGCTCATCACACAAAGATTTTCCTGGGTGGAAATCAAACCCACGACCTCCGGCTTAGCAGTTAGGGTCACTATCCACTAGACCCACAGGTCCATCACTATTATTACAGTCATACTGTATTTCAAACTTGAATTGTATAAATTAATACATCTCAAATCTTTATTCATTAGACTCTTATACATAACTTTGGACCACATACATAATTGCTGTTGTATACTTAATGCATGACCTTGACACATCTTGCATGCATTCGTTAACATAAAATTAGTTACTAATAATTAAATTAAAAACAAGTTTCATTGAATTTTATTTAAATTTATAATTCTTGATGATGTGATAACAACACACTGTTACTGTTTTAACGAAACAAATTCATTGAAGAATAGTGGACTAAAAAAGAAGATAAATGGTTTGGTTTCGAAGTGTTGTTAGTTCATGGTTGAAAGGGGTGAATGGAATTTCTTCCATTCACCCCTTCTTCCTTCCTGTCTTTCGACAGGACTGAACCAATGTAAAAAAGAGGGCTTGATAGCAATTATGCTGCGGTTCTTTATAACAATAATTTTAAAAATTATGTACTCTCTGTTAAAGTACGGTACCTAATTGGTTTCATGACGTAATTCAATCTTATTGCATTTCCGGCTGGGAAGTGTCTAAGCTTTATTATTAGAATAATTTCGAAAATTTCTAAATGATTGCTCATTTTCTTTATTAAAATCAATTTCCTAACAAAGAAAATTTCAGCATTTTACCCCAAACCCAATTTTACCAAATATGACCATAATCGGCCATAACTGTTGAGAATTTGATAAGGTTGATGGCTTTTGAAATGGTTAAGGCTTTATACTTACTGATTTCCTGATTGCCCAAATAAAGATTATCAGCAAAGAATCCGACTTTTCCTCGTATTTCGTAGTCATACTTGATGAGGTCGTAAATGCATTTTATGTAAATCTCTCCGTCATTGCGTTTTTGTGCGTAAAAGGGGAAATCGAATTTCAAATGCAGTTTTTCTGAAAAAGAAACAAAAAATAATTGAGGTCGTATCGTGATGAAGAAACATGTCATACTGTATACCTAATAAATAATTAGGTACTACTATCTTTATTTTTTTTGTTTTAAGCGAGTTAAAATCTGGTCATTGAACACACACAAATATTGGTGTACGATAAAGTATATTCTATTCTATTCTACACACAGACATTACTACTTTCATAAACCAAAAAACTTGACATAGTAGTCATCATAATATAGTTATTATAATTATAGTAGCTCAGTTGGTATTGTGTACAAGTACCTACTTAAAGGATTATAAATCAAAAAGTTCCTAAAATTATTTTACCTATTTTTATTTTTCCGTTTCCTTCGCCGTGAATTGAGTTTCCTTGTAAAAGTCCTTCAAGTAAAGGGCTGGAGGATTCAATTTTGTAATGGCCTTTAATCGAAACATCACATGTATTCTCTTGATGTCCTATTTCTTCTGTAATATTTATTCTAAAAACAAAACACGTATAACATAATACAGTCTCATTGTGCAATGACTTATATATTTCACGTAGAAAGAAATTGCCCTTATTATCTGAGGGTACCCGCTAATAGCTTTTCAATTAAATATTTTGCTCGAAGGTAGATAAATACTGAATTTAGGAAAGAGCTAAATAAATTAGGATACAAATCTGTTGAGAAAACTATCCTTTAAAGCGACAAAGTTCTAAATATAAGTCAGAATACTGAAAAACCTTAAAGAAGAATCAGTATCGCTACATATTATAAAACAAAGTCCTCAGCCACGTCTATCTGTTTGCGATAAACTGAAAAACTACTGCACAAATTTTATATATTCTAATGCTGTTTTCATCTATGAGTAGAGTGGTTCTCAAGAAAAGTTTTGGCTAACCGACTAGCGGGTATCAACTAGATTTTGATAATTAATGTTAGTAGATTGAATTTAGATGGCGTGTTCGTTTCTAATCGAACCAAATCACTCTGAAAAGAGCTCCCAAATTTAAGTGATCACCTGTCAGTGTTCGTGACTAGGAATTATGAGCAACAAAGTATATAGGCATTGATGCAAGCCATCACGTTCATTGTCACTAGTCAAGGGAGCAATTAGGCACACACCATTTGGCTGATATAAACGTCTTAACATCTTGTCTCACTCGATTTCCATAATAACTATGTTCTGAAGCAGAAAAAATGCCATAATTGTATGCTTCAGATGCTTAAGTGATGTTTTGTTACATGCAGTGTTTGTAAGAATACGCTCGGAATATCTTTTTGTATATTTTACGAAAGTTGTTTTAAATAAAATAAATGTGGATATCATCACATACATTGCTCCGAATCCAAAGTAAAGACACTTGCGATATGGAATTAGAGACAGCAAAGGTACCACAAACATCCAGACCCAAGACAATGCAGAAAAGTGTTCCTTTTTTCTTCATTGACCCATCCGGGGATCGAACCCGAGACCTCAGGGCTGGTGACACCTTGCAATTGCAAACCTGAGTGTACGCCACTGAACAACGAAGGTTTTCAATCAAAGGCTCTATAAAGTGTTACATTAGAACCAACATTAGACCTTTTTCTGCTGGCAGTTTAATAACATTTTATGCCAAGATCTAACATTCGATAGTCAGGCTTATGACTGCAAGGCTAGTAACATGACCTTCTCGAATTTCAGTCCTTTGTTAGAATTTAGAAAACAGAAACCCATATAATTCTTGATAGATATAAAATAATATTATTATGAAACAGCATAGAGAAGATCTCTTTGTTTTTGATACGTGGTGTTCACTATCAAACGAAGAAAAAACATTTTTTTTTATCTCAATTTGAAACACTTAATCCCAATTTTTTTGTTTATTTTCAATTGTAGCCATTTTCGTTATCACACAGATTTTGTTACCAGATTCAAAAGTAATAAAAAACGAGAAAATTTTACCTGAATTGCTCAAAAAGGCAGTCTTTGATACCTTTTCCAACGCCTTCAACCAAAGTGATATTGACCAAGCCAAGAACATTGACAGTCACATTGGTCAGCTTAATAGGATCCACTGGTGGAATCTTTAAATCCGGAATACCAGTTTTACCAATACCGTGAATTATACTCTCATAGAGTCCTCTCAAGCATTCGTTGTCATCCAGGTGGCATTTTGGAAGGTCATCCACTGGAAAGGATAACATTCATAAGTAGGTACACATTCTTTAAAAAAAAGGAAGAATGGTCCTTTTCTTTGACTATGAAAATAATAAATAATTCTTATCTCACTTCTTAAATTGGACATAAAGTAAATTGAATAATAAGATGATTAAACATTAAAATTTAAAAAACCGACTTCAAGTAAGTAGTACGAAATTTCGGTAGCATTTTCCAATAATTTTGATTTAAAAACTAATCTACTGAATTGGTTTTGATTAAATTTATATGACCACCTCTGATATCATCTGCCCTGTCTATCAAAGAAATATTTAAAAAAAAATGATCTTCAACTTTATACTATCTCGTAACAAAGACAGTCGAATTTAGAACCTACTCTTTTTTGAAGTCGGTTAAAAATGTAGCAGTAGTTTATCACATAAATTATTCTAATTTATTAACTTTAAGTAGTAGATAAGTTATGAGAGACGCCATCGTATCATTCATATAGAGCTCAAATAGTACCTACTTATTCTACATATAGGTACATATCTAGTAACTTCTTGTTATTAATTTTTTATCAACATCAGTATAAAAAATGTATTCAAGCACTGTCAAAACATATGTGAAATAAACAACGCTGGAAACTTACCAAATGCGGTGTCACTAAAAACGAAAAATGTGAACGTAAACAACACTGCGAAATTTTTAACTATCATTTTTTTTGGCCACACGTACGTCGGAATAAACTTTAGACAGAGATTCTAAAAATACTGGCTAAACAGAAAATGAGTCTCATAATATATTCAGACAACTATGAAACGTTTACAGTGGCGACCACGAAAACTGAGCTTCATTAATTTAATAGCAAAAACGCGTTTATCTAACAATACTCAAAAACCAACTGTGTATCGACGAGACAAAATACTATATTAATTATTGTGGCCTCCAATGATAAGTGGTTATTTTGAAATCTGATACGAGTTTTTTATTAATTTGAAGCGAGTGTCACAGGGTCAAAAAATCAAAGACAATATTTTAGATTTGAGGATCATGCAGCTTATACGAAAAGGCCGCGCTGTAGTTTGCATTGCCAAGCAGCAAGGCGGGTATTTTATTATATTTTGAGATGTGACCATTTCTTTATGCAATATGTGTACGACTGAGAAGCTGACCTTAAAAATAAACTCGTTTAATGTCTGCATAATGAATTCCTGTATGCAATTATGTAGGTACAAGAACTCGGTACCTTTTTATTGATACTGTTTTATAATTTGTACCTAAGTAACACACTCTTCAAATAAAACATTGTTCGGATTTAGAAGTAGGTCTAATAGTTTTTATCTTCCTGTAACCTGTTCTTGTTCTGTTTTTTTTCCTTTCTCGTACAGTCACGAGCATAAATATGTATTTTTATGAGTTTTATAAATAATATTTTACAATAAATAAGTTTTACAATTTATATATAGAATATAAAACATGTATATAATTATAGCGAAACTGTAAAACTTATTCAGCGAGAAGTTTTTGTTGAAACTCAAAAATATATACATGATTTGAGAACTGTAATATTTTTATCTTGTTAAATGGTTAAAAGTTGAATTGATGGCGAGTTCCTGTTAAATTATTGTTTTACAATTTCGCTATGTGTACTTGATTGTACATCCAAAGATTGCCTGGAAGAAATTGCTAATAGCGATAAGACCCTTACATTTGATTGTTAATAGTTATTTTAATGCTGTAACTCTCATAGCGTGCAATAAATAATATTCTGTTCTATTCTTGTATTTTTATAATAATTAATGTTATTTTCCGGAATAATTTAAAAATAGTTTGTCGATGGGAACTCTTCGACATTGAAAATCTAAGCAATGTACACAATATAACTGAGATGAGTAACATGCCATCTATCTTCAATAAAATAAATGCTAACAAAATAATAACAAGATGCTTATCGAAAAAATTACATAGCTATCTGAGTTTTTTTGCCATATTCTGCAGAGCTCACCACTCTTATCACCTAAGGGTTTAAAAAAAACCGACCAAATATACTTATTGAAATCAGTGGAGCGGAGCAGTTCGCTTTCAAACAAGAGGAGCAAATTTAAACACAAGACGACCTCCGTGGTCGAGTGGTGTAAACACCGGTTTTCAAGGCGGCACCAGGTCTGAGGTCCCTAGTTTGATCCCCGGACGGATCAATGTAGAAAAACACTTTTATACATTGTCTCGGGTCTGGGTGTTTGTGGTACCTTCGTTGTCTCTGATTAACACAATTATGTGTTACGTTTAGCTACTTACTTTGGATTCGGAGCAATGTATGAGATGTCCACGTTTATTTATTTATTTTAAACACTAGCTGTTGCTCGCGTCTCCGCTCGCGTGATCATCGGTTACTGCTGCAAATTATAGCCTAAAGCCTTCCTCAATAAGTAGGCTATCTAACAGTGAAAGAATTTTTCAAATCGGACCAGTACTTCCTGAGATTAGCGCGTTCAAACAAACAAACAAACAAACAAACAAACTCTTCAGCTTTATAATATTAGTATAGATATAGATTTATTTATTTCTTTATTAACAATGTTAAGATGTGATGCGAGGTTTTTGTATACATGTTAACTTGTATTATTTTTAATACTGACCACAAAAAGAAGAACAATTTGCTTCATGAGGGAAAGAAATAGTATATATATTCCAAGCGAAGTATCATGTCATTCGTTCGAGTAGTAAGTATGTTGGTACCTAGCAGTACCAATCATGAAGACCTGATGTAAGACGTGATAAGACCTTATTTACATATTTTTTATCAATCAATTTTGTTGTTCATCCTTGGATTTTATATCTGACGAAACCAGTTGTTGGAGTTTAATTAACAACAAAGCAGTACTCGATTAGAATGGAAAAACTGAAACTAAATTTTAATTACAACTTAGATTAAATTAACTTGAATTATTTACTATTCAACAAATAATACAATGCATGTCCGGTATGTGAAATAATGCATGTAAGTAAGTATTAAGTTATTAACCATTGGGTATATTCATTCGGGTATGTAGTAGTATAAAAACTATTTATAGGTCGACTAGTATCGACTGGCCTGCTGGTCTATTGGTTAGTGACCCTGGCTGGCAAAGCGGAGGTCGTGGGTTCGATTCACACCCAGTACAAATCTTTGTGTGATTTGTTCTATGTCTAGGTGTAATTTCTCTATAATACGTATGTATTAGGAATATAATAATAGATAAGTATGTTTATCAGTTTCCTGGTTGCCATAGTACACAGGTTCTGCTTGGCCTTGTGTGAGGTGTCCCAAAATATGATTATGGTGATAGGTGTAAAAGGGACCGATTTTTTTATGAAACAACGCGGAAATGAATTGTTCTTTCCACAGCGGTATATGTAAAATAAGCCACTTTCTCAAAGAAAATAATCCAAAAAAACTATTTGGGCGGAGATAGGTATTGAAAAATAAATCTGCTGGTGATAATTTCGTATGACTTGTATATTTTTTTGAAAATTACTGTTGTAATATGTTTTCCTCAAGAAAAGTATTTTTTTATCATATAGTATCTATAGGTATTTAAATCAGATGAAAAAATCAGCACTCCAAATAATATAATTTATTTACCTTATTCTTTCTCTTACAAGCTTTTGCAAGGCAAAGACTATCAAGCGCCTCTATGTTTGTTTTATTTAAATGCTTAAACCAATTACTACCAAAACAGAAAAAAATACATATTTGTATACTGGCATGAATAATAGACTTAAACTTGTTTATAATCATCCGTATTTACCACTATGTTCCACATTAATGGGTTTCAAAAATAAAATGGTGAACTATCGTTTCTAATGTTATTGTACTTCGACTACATCATTACTTTACCACAAATTGTTGCTAAAAATAATAAATCAGGCGCAGAAAGTCTCTTCTTTAATCAGGGGATCTCACACAATCACCACAACTGGCAATAAAAAGATTTTTACTAAATCTTTTATTAAGGAAAAGACATTTAAAAGCTTAACTAAATAGCGCATTTCCCTTTTTACTTTTAAAAGAGTTAGTATAACGTTCTTTAATTTTCTTTAAATAGGGTTGGCAAGAGTTTATTACCAAGAGCTTAGGACTTTTTTGCACCTGCATCAATAAGTTCTTCGTCTTTGCCTGCGTATTTAAAATAAATATATAATATAAGTGTATATAAATGAGCTTTTGAGACCCTTATTGGCCAGGTATCTTTATGAAGCCCTTAAAATCTCTTAAACTACGCAACGGATTTTAAAGCAGTTTTCAGCAATAGTTATACTGGTTCAAGGACAAGGTTTTTGTGTATTTATAAATTACTGTGCTACCCGTGGGAAATTGGGGCAGGTTCCCTAGTTTTATTATAATAATAATAATAATAACCTGTGTCACACTCATCAATAATCTAGCTGCAAGTCAAATAGATTTTAAAATTGCTCTTTTTTTTCGACGATTAGGTACATTCTAAAAAAAAGATCTGCTAGCAATGTTGGTCGCACATTACTGGTATTCTTGTTAACCCTTAGTGCTTATTTAGTTTAACATTTAGGTTAGATTAGGCTTGTGTTACGAGTGGGTACTCGTCACGTCGTAGCTTTGTCCCAAGCTATGTTGGGGTCGGCTTCCAGTCTTACCGGATTTAACTGAATACCGTATTTTATATGGAGCGGCTACCTATTTGACCACCACAACCCATTTTACTATGTAACACAGTATCCCTTAGACTGATTATCGGAATTATAATGATTTTACGACTGTCAGAATTCGACGTATGGCAGTTGGAGCAAACGGTATCTGAGGTACGAAAGGGTCACGGTGTAATTAAAAAACCCATCCAAGGACCAACCTCGGCGAGCGGGGCTTAACTTTTTATATCGGTCAAACCATACGGCTTACACTTAGCCACGAGCCCCCATATAAGCCCTCGTTAAATTTGACTGTGTATGTTGAAAAATTTAAGTACTTTCGAGTTCGGCGTTCCGATTTGCCAGCTTCAAGCTTCAAGCAACGCGGTAAACGAATCTATCGCGAAAACATAACTGATCAAAATAGATCAAAATATAAATGAAAGTTTCATAAAGTCTGTGTTATCCCTTCAGCGATTTTAAAGCCAGCTTTCAACGATTGTTCAACAATGTTTGGTACACGTAATCCCTTGCTCTTCCTCTCTCAGCTGAATGGGTTTTGGCTTACGGCTTGGATTTTTAAAGATCATTGTGGCATTATTGGGATTATTTAACAACACGTTCAGTTCAAAAGAAATATAAAATTATATAAGTGTAGCTAGCAGTATCGCATTTATAAAGGTACTGTTTATTTTTCTGGAGCCCAAAAGAGTATTATACTAAAAGACGGTTTATATCCTGTTTTAAAAAAACAATTAAAAATTATAAAGATCAAGCGTTGTTATCGCAGTTTTAAAGTTCAGTTCATCGTTTGCCAAAATTTTAGGAAAGAGTGATGTCACGCGAATGTTCGATTTAGGTACTGCATCTTCGTATTTTTACGTCTAAGTATGAGATGAAATAAAAACTTTCCAACATCTAAAAAACGGACATAACGTTTTTTTAGAAGTCCCTGTTCTAAAGTCACGTCTTAACGATATATTATATTATTATAATTATACTTTTTTAGATTTAGGATCCGTTAATGTAGCCTGTTTAAGGTTAACGGCTCTGTTCTTCCTCAAGTGTCATATCTTCTGACGCTGGTAAGGAATAGACAAATGTGACTTTTCAAAGTTATATGTACTCTCTTAATTATTCTAAGACATCATTGACAAACAAGTGAAGGAGGACATCGTGAGGAAACCTGGATTCCAAAAACTGGAATCTGAAATCGCCAACCAGCAATGAGCAAGACCGATGATCAATGCTGGCGTGGAGGCTTGTGCCCAGCAGTGGGACATTTATAGGCCGGGCAAATGATATGTTAATCTGATTAAAGACATTGGTGAAGTGACAAAGATAGGTACCTTCTTCGATCACTTGATTGATATATTGATGTTTTTAGGGTTCCGTACCTCAAAAGGTAAAAACGGAACCCTTATAGGATTACTTTGTTGTCCGTCTGTCTGTCTGTCTGTCAAGACCTTTTTTCTCAGGAACGCGTGGAGGTATCAAGCTGAAATTCATATCAAATACTCAAGTCTATGGTTTCTTGGAGCTGTGAAAAAATCAAATTTCTAAGTCAACGCGATCAAAAGATACTCCCGTTTATGCCGCAAATTTTCGACACTCGCAAGGGAATCAAAACCTACAGGGTACTTCCCGTGAACTCAGAATCTTGAAATTTGGTATGAAGCAACGTCTTATAGCAGAGATATAGGAAAAATTGCGAAAAGTATACATTTTTAGTTATATCATATAAAAAAAATATTTTTAATAATTTTAAACTTACTACCCCTTTCCTCATGAACGCGTAGTGGTATTATATTGAAATTCATATCAAATACTCAAATCTATAATACCTTTAAGCTGTAACAAAATCAAACTTCTATGTCAACGCAATCAAAAGAAACAGGAATTAAAACCGCATATTTTGAAACTCGCCACTACTCGCAAGGGAATCAAAACCTACAGGGTACTTCCCGTGAACTCAGAATCATGAAATTTGGTACGAAGCAACGTCTTATAACACAGATAAAGGAAAAATTGCGAAAAGCATAAATTTTTAGTTACATCATATAATAAAAATATTTTTAATAATTTTAAACTTATTACCCCTTTACTCATGAACGCGTAGTGGTATTATATTGAAATTCTTAACAAATACTCAAGTCTATAATATCTTTAAGCTGTAACAAAATCAAACTTCTACGTCAATGCAATCAAAAGATACAGCAATTAAAGCCGCATATTTTGAAACTCGCAACTACTCGCAAGGGAATCAAAACCTAAAGGATACTTCCAGACGACCTGGAATCTTGAAATTTGGCATGAAGCAACGTTATAAAGTATACATATAAGTAGGAAAAATTCCGAAAATCTTAAATTTTTAGTTACATCACATAGTATATTTTTTTTAATAATCATAAACTTACTAGCTGACCCAGCAAACGTTATTCAGCGATTAAAAAAAAAAAACAGATGTTGGCCGATTCTCAGACCTAACCGATATGCACACAAAATTTCATGCAAATCGGTTCAGCCGTTTCGGAGGAGTTTGGGAACAAACACCGCAACACGAGAATTTTATATATTAGACTTGCTGACCCAGCAAACGTTGTTATGCGATTAACAAAAAAAAATAAAAAAATAGATTTTGGCCGATTCTCAGACCTACCTTTTGTTTTCATATATGTATTGACAAGGTACCGTCAGCTTTCCACATTGTTATGTTATGGATTTCATTTAGCAATAAAAATACCATAACTTTTACTTATATACCTACAGGTTTGTACGGAACCCTCGGTGCGCGAGTCTGACTCGCACTTGGCCGGTTTTTTATCATATGAATCTAATTTATCCTATGTTGTTTGTCGGGTTTGACTAATAGTGAATGCTATCGGTGTATATTGCGACGCTAGTGGTACTACTTATCGACGAATGGCGCAACGATTTCTTGCTATTCTAGGAGGTTAACTGAGGAGGTAAGTACGGACTTGCATTAAGAGCTTGTGGCAGTTACACATTCATTTTGTATTAAATTATATGTGATGCCATCTAAGTGGGCTAAAGAAACTTTAAACGTAGAATTTATTCGTTTAACTAAACCATTTTAGTGTCGGTGAATTTATAATTTTTTGGGTAAACTTTTCGGGTAAATAAACACGCGGAGATCTATTGTATCTCAAGAATAAAACTGTTTTGTATAATTACTGAATACAATTAATACTACACACATCAAAAGTGTCTAGGGATCAACATATATTTTTGCAATAACTTTTCTCCTGATTGATATTAATTAAAATTTTCTTTAAGGATTCATCGAATAAAGTGTTTTCGTTTGTCACAGTAACGATAAACCAAGTCACCTTTGCATTAATAAAGAAATTTGCCATTTTCCTAATAAAGGGATTTTTGACATTTGAACCACTAACACAAAAGTTCGAAAAAAAGACTGAAATAACAGTTTTCTTTAAAATTTTATTGGGTAACTTAAACAATTAATAATCCGTGTTTCTACCGCGAACACTAACAACACAAGAACATCGGTTTGGCATACTCAAAATGAGTTCATCCAAATCACGCTGTGGAATGGCCGCCCATGTTCGTTGCAACAACAAAAAAAGGTCTTCTTGCGACTGGATACCCTCCATATTCGGCAGAGCTCTTCTCTGTAGCATATCCCATGCATGCTCAATCGGGTTCAAGTCTGGCGACTGAGCAGGCCAGGGCAGGACATTGATGTTAGCTGCGGCGAGAGTCTGTCTTACAACTCTTGCGGTGTGCGGTCGTGCATTATCATGCATTAACTGAAATAAGGGACCGATTTGCACTTGTAGAGGAACGATGACGTCTGATACAATCGTCTCAGCATAAATTTGAGCGTTGAGGTTGCTTCTGATCCAAATCAACTCAGTTCTTCCGCCGATCCAAATACCCGCCCATACCATGATGGTTCCACCACTATAAGGATGGACTTCCTGGCAGGATTTTAATCGCTGTTGGCGTCCAGGGGTTCTCCAGTGTCGTATACGTCTTGTATCCGGTCTCATACCAAAACGAGACTCATCAGAAAAGCACACGAAACGCCATTGTTCTTCTGCCCAATTTCTGTGTTCAAGAGCCCATTGATATCGAATCCTACGATTGTGCATTGCTATAGGTGGTACCCGTAGCGGTCTTCGGGAATGAAGGTTCACTTCATGCAAGCGGTTTCTGACTGTTTGGTCGCTAATTAAGTTCCCTGAAGAGTGATGAAGCCTCACGGCTAACATCATGGCGGTTATTGTTGGAGCTCTTCGAGTTAAGATTTGAATGTATCGGTCTTGTCTCCGTGTGGTGCAGCGATACCGTCCTCCATGGCGCTCAGCCACGGTACCAGTGCTTCGGTAACGTGTCCAAAGTCGACTGATAACACTCTGCTTGTATTCAGAGCTAAAGCCACAGTACGTTGCCGGGAACCAGCTTCTATAATTCCCACGGCTCTGAGCATTTCTTCCCTGCTTAAATGACGTCGCCGCTCCATAATAACGTTGGTTTTAATCAGTAGTAGGGAAACAGTAGCACTAATAATGTCTTCAATGCGTTGTATGTTTTTATAGGGAAAATATTGACGGCTGATTTTCATCTTTTACTCGAATTTGATTCACAGTTCCTGATTCGAATTATGAAATGCACCAAAAAGGATCCATATAAATTTATAAAATCATAAATTTATTACAAAGCCACATCTCAATCTCAAGAAATCCGCATAAAAATGCTTGATCCCTAGACACTTTTGATGTGTGTATTTACGAAATCCATAATATATAATGTCGATTTATCACATATAATTTCGTTCGACAATTCTTATCTACTTATATTTTAATATAATAAATGCGAAAGTTACTCTGTCTGTCTGTGTGTTACGCAATTACGCCTAAACTACTGAACTGATTTAAATTAAATTTGGCACAGTGATAGTCTTACTAAAGCCTGAGAATGGTTGTATTTGACTGCACGGATAGCCGAGTGGTATATTGTCACCACGCTAATTAACACAGAGCGCGACGTGCTGCGGTTTCGATTCCCGCATGGGACAAGCGTTTGTGAGATGCACAACAGCTTATTCCAAGTCTGGGTGTTCTTTGTGCTTGGGATTTGAATGTCTGTGAAACCCCCGCGACCCAAGGATTAAATTCCTTAGTGCGGACTGCGGTAGTCGTTCAAAAAAAAAAGACGAAAAAAAATTGGGTTACTTATTGCCACGATAACCAACATGCACGCGGGCGAAGTCACTGGTTACAGCTAGTTAGTAACATAATTTACAAAACAAACTGTTTTCAAGGCAATTCACAAAACAAAAGAAAGCCTACTTAAGCCATTGTAAATAACACACGCCTTGACACGGACTACACACATTGTCTGCGATTTACTTCAATACTTATGATGTAAAACTAATAAATATTAATACAATCAACTCAAAACCAGATAAAAAGAACTGTGTGAAGTAATTGTCAACTTCACAGTTCACACACAGATTGGTGGACGCTATAGACCTAGCTCGTTGGCCTTTAAATGGTCGTTGACATTAGAACGGCAACAGTTAGTCTATAATCTTATAAGAAAAGCAACTTTGTAGTAAAATATAAGTATGTAGCTGTATTATGTTGATCCTTTGTTCTATAGAGTAAAGAATATAAAATCGAAACTAAAATTCCAGAACCATATAAGAACTACTCTTTACTAAGTTTAAAAAACAAATGATGTCAATTCTACCCATGAAGGTATAGATGAAAATGGAGACCGCACTTCGAATACCTACTTGAGGCTCAAATGATGGTATCGCTATCTCGCTCACTGTGGTCCCACCCTCTCTTTCTAAGTAGGGTAACCTTCATTTTATTTTCCCCAGGACATCACGTTTGGTAGTTGCTTCCATTTAGTGGTTAATATAAATGTTAATATAAATATATCTACCTGCTTATTTCTAAGACCCATATTTGAAAATAAATATCTTTTATCTTTATCTTTTATCCTGCTTTAGTTCCAAATTCAGAAAATGGTGCTTCTAATTCATGACCCCAAATATGACCTAAAATGTAAACACATGTGATCCCTATACTTGGATAGATTTTAGAGATTTTTTTTTGAGATTTTTTAACTACTGTTTCTCTTAAACTATTCACTTTTGGGAAAAGTTGTAGAACAAAAGTTATTATAAAAACTTCCGTGAGACGAATTCATAATTATTTAAGGATTCAACGGTTTACTCACGCGCGTTTTCGGGATCGCCCGACTAGTTTCAGACTCAATAGGAGTCCTTAATCATGAGCTGACGCGGCGGCGGCGGTGTCGCGAGTCGAACGGGCGATCCCGAAAATGCGCGTGAGTAAACCGTTGAATCCTTAAATAATTAAGAACAAAAGTTATTCATTATAATGTGTACTTTAACACCCTTTCGCATTAGTACCCCCTTTCTAACCTTGTATACATATATCATTCGGGACTATAATAGGAACGGTATATTATTAAAAACTTCAAAAAAGAAACAAAAACACTTTCCAAATTATTTATTTATTTATGAACTTAACCGCTGACCAAGGTAAAAACCAGCCTTTGGGTCACATGAGGTGTCAACAAGACGCTTCGATAAATCTTTGAAAAGAATGTGAGCACTCGGAACCCACGGTCCCAATGTTTCAACCCCAAACTTCTCGAAAGTATAACTTCCAACTAGGTTGTTGTACTTCCGCCGCTTGAGGTTCTCAGCAGTTTGCACCATAGACTGTTCATGTAATGAACTTGCTATCTGAAAATTATAATATATTTTACAAAATATTGCATTTTGTCTATTTGGAAATATAAATAAAATATGTAACAATAGAAATTCGTCCCTCTTATGGGTATAAAATGACTAATAAACATGCATAATTAGTTAAGGTCCTACAGAAAGTCCCAAATATTTCCGCAATATGGTTACACTACTTCAAAATGATTTCTTATGAACGTAAAAGATAAAATTGCAAAAAGTCCATGAAATTCGATGTAAAACTATTGGATCTTTTCATGGTTATTAGTATAGTCATTTACCAGTATGTTGAAAACATTGATTAAGCCTTTTATGAAGTAATTAATTGAAAATACAAAGAAATATCTTTACAATCATTCAATGTCAGAAATCACGTTTTAAACACTTAAGCGTCAAATCGTGTATCACCTCCTGGACACCACGTACTACCGCAACCCCGCACTACACAAGTTTGCACCATTTCTTTATTTATAACAATAATTACAGGCAAAAATTTCAAACGAAGCTCTGAATCGAAAGTAAACAACCGCCCTAATGACAGGAATTGACAGGATTTACTTGACATATGTATACATATGTATTTAAAAAGAGAGATCAGACCACAGAGAGTGAGATAGAGAAACGTAGGTATTTGACTCAAACCGTTGTTCCGACAGTGGCCTCCATCACAGAGTACATTTTACATGGCCTCCATTTTCATCTATACCTTCATGATTCTACCTACTAAACTGACTTATCGACTGTCATATACCAACATGTTTTAGGCCCAGTTTTTTAATCCCGAGTTAACTCTACCAATGGTTAAAAATGCTAACTAATGGTTTCAAAACGTGTTTTTTCATCAATTGTTAAGCTACCAAATGATCAAATTAGCATTATTTTATTATTATTTCACAATTTATTAGAATAAAAACAGGGCCTTAGTCAGGACCAAGCTGTTCTCTAATGCATGGAACTATGCTGGTATGATCATAATAGATGGTGTGCCATCCACGGACCAACCACAGCGAGATCAAGAGAAGTCAATATTGCTTACACTGAGCCACGAGTTACTCAATTCTCCCGTAAAACAATATTGGTATAAGCACATTGAAATTATTGGACCATACACAAGACGGATCATAAAGTTTATTTTAGTTTCCTATGTGTTTATCAAGGGTTACAAAAAACAGGAAAATATAACCGCGTCTGGAACAGATTTATGTACCTATTTTCAATTTATGTGGGTTTTTTTTTGTGACCTATAAACCTAATCATGTGATGATATGAAGACATAAATGTATCGTGGAATTTCTTTTACCACTTGGATAGTTTTTATGTCGTATTTCGTGGTTTTTTAATTAGGTATCATTGCATTTAATTTTTTATATTCTTACTAATTTCCGCCCTACCAAAAAAAGTACCAAGATTATTGTATGACTGTGGTTCGTTTTGAAAGAATGCAGTAAATAATATTAAATATCCACTATTATTCTTTAACCCAAAATGATTTGACGACTTCCGTGGTCGAGTGGCGTACACACCGGTTTCCAAGGTGTCGCCTGCTCTGAATTCCCGGGTTCGATCCCCGGACGGGTCAATGTAGAAAAACACTTTTCTACATTGTCTCGGGTCTGGGCGTTTGTGTTAGTGCTTTTTAGATACTAACATTGGATTCGAGCAGTGTATGTGATGTTGTCCACATTAATTAATTTATCAAATAAAACTTTACCATAGCATTCAAATAACGAAATAAATAATTATCATAAAATGCAAAAATAAAATATATTAATTGCGAGTTTTGTAGGTGCTGATAAATATCTTGACCGACGGAAATAAATTTACTATTAATCATAAGGGTTTCCCTTCGTGATCATGCATGCTTATTACGATTATTAAATATTAATAGCATGATATCTTAAAAAATAAACGAATATTATACAATTAATACTAATTATCGTGATTAAAAGTTGAATAATTGAATCTAATCCCTTAAAATGTTGTAGAATTGTGATTCACGACTTTGAAAAAAACGACCGAAAAATATAAATTCTATTCAGTTTTTCATTTTAGAAAATACTGAAGAAAATAGCAGATTATTCAAAAATATGTACCTATAATTGCTGGTGACGGTGTGATAAATTACTTCTAGCTTATAGCTATAGTTATAGATTAAAACAGAGTAAATGCGATAGTTGTGAATGAAAGCCTTTACTAGCACAGTGGGGATAGTTTATGAGTCAGATACCACAGTCTCCCGCTAAGTATATTAACTAATCCGATAGCCACAACCATATATTACACAATTCGATTCCGGTATTGTCTACCCAAAGCGGTTATCGAGTGCATGAGTTCCTGATAAAATACTAGTATTGTTTCTGCGATATACCAACATGACATATTAAGCAGAAAAAAACTTCAAAATATACTTTTACTTTCATATTTTTATTGTTGATTTAATTGTTAAAGTAAATATCAACCTAAGAAGCATAGTAAAATTACGAATTGTACTGCAGGGCAAAATTCACTACACACATTTTTCTAGTTTTGTTTTATTTTATTTTTTCATTTTTTTTTTATAATTATTATAGATTAGTTTTAGGCCATATACGAAGGTATTATTTAGAAAATAATCTAAATGTAATAAACAATGATTTAAAATAAAATTCTTAACACCAAAGATCATTTTATATCTTCTCGCCACCGTCTTTTCGGCTGGTCTGTTCATTATTACCTAACTAATATTACTACTCGTAAAACGCTTGTGAATCATGAAAGTTACAAGTTGTTTTCGACATCGGAACCACGCGATACAATAGTAGAACTCCCATCGTTACCTTGAAATGATTTAATGCATAAATGCAACAAGCATGCACCTTCTGTTTCATGCTGAAATAGTTGGGTATTACCTATTTACTTGCGGCTCTATTCTGCAAAGAAATATTATTTTACGTTTAGTTAAATTTATTTAATATTTTTTTAAAAGTCGATATTGAAAGTTCAATCACATTTTTGTTTGGATTGAAGTTGAAGATTTTTTAATGTATTTTTATATTTTGTTTAAGATTTTGTGAAATGTTTTACCTTCGTTTAATCAGTATCAGTAATAAATTATGAGTAGATGGTAACTGATTTTTAATTACATATGTGTTTACTTTTTTAATTATATAGTGAGTAGGCTAAGTTTGGTAGATACTACTCCGTTTTACTGCGGAAATATTTTTGTTTCATTCTATATTGTAATTAATGACAAAGTGAAGTAGTATGTGTATCCGATGCAGTTCAAGTGTAAAATAGCACAAAGTTGAGCATAACTAGGTGTTAGTGTTTTCATTTTCATATTTTTTGATGCTAAAGAGTTTACTTCAAAACTCAATACAAAAGCGCTAATTCCAAGAAAAAATATTAAGTTATGTGCATCTTACATTGCTGTAGTTATTAAATTATTTTGAATAAGTTTAAAATGAAATTTGTTCGTGTTGTTTGTAACTTGTAAATACGACCAATACTGCAATATTTTTTTTTCGCTAATTCAACCAATAACCTTACCCTAACCATAGTTTTATAAAAAGTTGGGAATATTTTTGGACATTTATACCTAAACCTGTACCTATTGCAACACCATTTTTGGTTTAAGGTTGGCTATTGCATAATTGTTGGCGCTAATAGGTCATCGTTTGCGATCATACCACCATAGTAACCCGTTTGCTAAGTTGCTGTGCAACTTGCGCAATGTTGCAAGCAAGTTGTACGATGTTTTTCTAAATACCAAGCTAGGAAAAATGCATTATTATAAAAATATTATTTAATGGAAGAATAGTTCTTTAATTATTATTATTTCGAAATTACTCCTTATTGTTATAAACAAGGTAATAACAAATTAAATATTGTTTTTAAAAATCAAAATGATTTTCAAATATCGTTCATTTTACAAGATGTTTTATCATTTTCAACATAAACCGCATCTTACAATGATAATATTGTTTATGCCAGTTGCAGCTCTTTGTTGTGTCAATAAATTATGACATTCGCTTCTCAGATTTAGCTCAAGGACCAGCCTTCAGCGTAAGCCAAACCTTTTAATTTAAAACTAGCTGCCCGGACAGACTTCGTTCTGTCAAAAGTAAATTAATTAAGGTAATTCCCGAGTTTAGGAACAGAGTCTTTTTTCTTATTATTTTTGTTTTACAACTTTTAAACCTTCCCTGGACCTCCACGAACATTTCAAGATCAAAATCAGCTAAATCGGTTCAGCCGTTCTCGAGTTTTAGCGAGACTCACGAACAGCAATTGATTTTTATATATATAGATAGATAAAACTGACAACTATAGAGAAAATATTGAAGTAAAATAAAATTCATGTTATTTGAAATTGCAATGGATGTCCTAAGTAAATAAACTCACTACGACCTTCGTTCTTGAACCGACTTTTCGAAAACAGAATTGCCGTCCAATCGCGGTGCAATATCCCAGAATACGATCGCAAGCGCACGCACTCCGGCGCATTCGCGTCGCAAACATTTTGTGGAACGGATTAGTGGGCAGCGTTGCGTGAAAATCAGGCTTCACATTGGTAAAGAGCCAGCCGAATTTATGCAACTAAAATAAGACAGAACTTGTTTTTATTTACATAAGGCAACCGTGGGGCTGGAAGGGTCAGCTCAGTTTGGTCCAAGTTTTCATACTGTTTTCGTTGTTACGTTGAGTGTTTATCAAGCATGAGTGATACTCGTTATGTTTTGGTTTTTACGCTGTTGTCGGCGGTATCTTTTGTCGGCGATTGCTCCGCGAAGTATGCACGTGAGTTTTAAGTGTTTGTTTAATATATTGACAGGTGCGGTTTTTGGTTGATTTGTTGTTACTTCAATTGGTTTGTTGGATTGGTTTTGATTGATTTATAAAGAACATTAATCTTTTATTATTTTAATGCGTTTTTGGGTTTAACTGTGTTTTGTAAAATGATAGATAATCAAGAAAAAAATATTAAGGTATAAATGAAATAACTAATAACATTTATAATTACAACAATATATAAATTAATTAAGTAGGTATTTTTTGTGTATATATACACAAAAAATACCTACTTAATTAATTTAAGTTAAAAAAATAATCACGATATTTAAATAATCCTAGGACAATAAAGTTTTTTTTTGGAAAATTGAAAATCAATTTTTCATACAAACATAAGCCACGTGACCAATTTGTAGATATGAAAAATTAATTTTCCATTTTAAAATTTAGACATGTTCCTTGGGGAAAGCTGTTCAGTTTTATGCAACCGATTACCTACCTCGTTGAATATACACATTCCATAAAATTAATCCTGAAGAAGTCGAGGCTTGATAAAATCTTCTTTATTCTAATAATCACATTACCCACCAAAAAAAGTCTCTTAAGGTCCTTGTAAAACGTCAGAAAATAAAATAATAAAAGAAAATGTCTGCATATTTACAAGCCTAAAAGATTTTTTCAACCGTGTATGTAGTCTGACAACCCACTTTAAGCCAATATGATGGACTTACCTCACCCTCTCGTTATGATAAGAGACCGTCCCCTTTAGTACGACATTAATGAGATGATAAGGCAGACACGTCATAACGGAAGGATTATAATTAGGGTTTTTAACACATGACAATGACGTAGGAGAAAACTCGCACTGAAGTGTTATATTTTAGTCAGTTGATAGTTAATATTTTGGATATAATCGACTTTAGTAGCATTTAATAAGATTTGTGATGTATTTAATTACAGGCACTTTTAATTCAAATATATTAAAGAAAAACTATCTAAAACTGTGGCGCCAATTGTGATCTGATTTTCTGGACCCATAATTTTTCTGATAACAACTAATTACCGACGAAAATAAAATTCATAGGTTTTTATTGTTCATTGTGGTTTATTTCACATCACAATTTAAGAAAACAATATTATTTAGGCAACTAAAATAAAACTAGGACAAGCGAGTACGTTAATGGCACAAATAATTTCACCTTATAACCTTGTAATATTTATTTGGAAGGCCAGAGAGAAGCCACAGGAAGTCTATTCAAGTGCCTCCGTCTGCCCCCAATCTGATTACCAACTGTTTAGATATCTCAATGAAACCTTGAATCACGTCATTAGAAAGCCCAACAAACGTTTAAAGATTCAGTCGGTAATGCCTTATTCGGAAACGGATGAATAGACAGGAATTAAAACTTGTATTATAAGTGTTTAAATTAGGGCCTTGATTGGATCAAAGAATATGTATTATACCTAATTGAGTTATGTACCCCTTTAATGGTACTTAAGCAAGTACTAAAAGATCAAGTATTTTGTAAGTACAAATCTGTTGAGCTAAATTACTGAAAAAAAGAAGAGCCGAGAATTGATCACTACACTTGCTCTTGGTTTGGCGATTTCAGATTCTAATTTTCGGAATCCAAGTTTCCTCACGATGTTTTCCTTCTCTATTTGGGAAGAGGCCCGTATTATTATAATACAAAATATAATTGGGTCTATTTTAAGTGCTTTATAAAAAAAAAGATATATGTACTTTTGTATTTAAAAAAATATGCCATACTAATAAAATGTAGTTTTCAAAGCAACTTCTCAAATTAATGCCAACTTTTCTAAAATGTATCAAGAATATACAACAAATAAGACAGATAAGTAAATACGAGTAAATAAAATAATATAAATAAGTAAATATAAGTATTAAGAGATGGTAATTTATTATAAAATTTATTATAAAAATGAAGCTTAACAAAAGTAAGAGAAAATTAAGGTTTGTATTTCTAACGAATTCTTTACTCGCTCGTATATTAAATTACTTCAAACCCACTGTTTTGTATCGTCGACTCACGTTTGTGTCCTCACAATCAAAGTGACACACATGAAGCTAATTAAATAATCCTTTTTTTCAATGGGAAAATGAAAATTGTATCATTCTTTGCAAAATACATGATTAATCAGACCATTATATAGATAAAATCGAATTTTACAAACAAGAATATTTACAAATATAATTTAATGATTTTATTTTTATTCGAACTTATGGTTCAAATAAAACACACACACACACACAATTTTTATGAAGAAAAATAAATAACGTAAATAAATAAACAGCTGAAACCGCGGGTATTTTTTTCTTAGATTTATGTATCCTTTACTGATCAAAACATTGATAAGTTTACTTTAAAAACTCCCATAATCAATTCCCTTTCAAGTAATCGATGTCAAAATTATCTGTCCTTGGGCACAGTTTCGAATATACAAATGAAACAGCTAATATTGAATCTACCAATCGTCGATCAGTAGACCTTTGCACCGGTACATGTGTACCAGAACCTTAGCTTATAAGGTAATAGAGACAGCTCATTGTAAACATACTTCCCACCGTATTCCGTAAATATTTGGTTAGGTTTAACGTCCTCGTTTGGAAGTACCTTTTATGCGATGGTAATCCAGTTCATCTCAATATAGGATGCACCTGAAAAGCGTTTTCATATTTGAAATATTTCTTCTACCCTTAGAAATTGATGCTAGCCTAATGGCTAGGGCGTCGTCCTTGCGATCATGCCAGTTCAAATCTTACCCATTGAACTATTGGAGCGAACTCACTTTTACACAAGTTTTTAGATTACCACGAGGGGCTTACCAAAAATACTATGTAGTACCTAATACTGATATGTGACCCACATTGCTTGCGTCGTTTTATATAAGGTTTGATAAATGAAAATATAATTATGCATCTAGCTTTATAAATATCTATACATGCATGCCTGAAAATATAAAAACTTACCAAGTCACTATTGATATGTCAATTCTCTAAGGGTTATGTCAATTACTACACCAAAGAACATGATGCAGTAAAACTTAACTTCAAAATGTAAAAACAAAAACCAATCTCCACCAAAACTTGCCATCGTTTTAGGGTGCAACTTTGTACAAAACGTGATTAAAGAATTAAAGAAGACAATGGTCACGAGTCATGGTTTACATCGTTCTGAATATTTTATTCAACTAGCTCATACATTAAGCAAAATAGCATTTTTTTTCTTCCAAGCCAGACATTCCTGTATTGTGGTGGTAGGTAGAATTAGTGGTAGATTCCTAAAAGCTATTCGTTTTAGAACGAGTTTTGTTTCATAGGGACTGAAATAAATAAAACTGTAGGACCCTTTATAGTATGCTCCCTTATATATCCCTTATAGTAAACTACATTGGCAGTCGCTATCTGTATATTTTATTTGAGGTATCGAAATTGTCCAATTAACAATTAACATACAAAGCATCACAAGTTTATTTAAATTTTAATGAATATTTTCTGTCTTAACATTCTCTAGTTTAAACCATGAAAAATTATCATTATTATGAGGTACTTGAAAAATATTTAAGGAGCCGCTTAAAAATATAATTATTTATTATTGTAAATGTGAAAAGTAACTGTCTTTCGGTCTATCTGCTAAACCACCGATCCTATCTTGATGAATATTGGTGTGAGGTGTCCTGAGATCCTAAAATGAGACATAGGGTACTATCTGCCGAGATAACCGCCCTATGTGGAATGAGAAAGCTAGAAATAAGTTAAAAAACCGAATCTCAAATAGGTATTGCTATTACGATTATGAAAAATTCGCTTGAATGTTCATTTATAGTGTGAATCGATAGAATAATTTAAGTGATTGCATTAGTAATGTAGCGAAAAAACAGTGTTGTTTAGCGCAATGGTAGGTACCTATCTTCACGTATATTTCTTGGGTTCCGCACCTATGTTATTTACAGTCAATTACTTCGGCTAGTGTTTATTAAGACTTGAGTGCCCTCAAACATATAAGTATTTTGATGTTTATCTACGTACTTTAGTAGTTTACACTTGTTCAAGTTAATGATGATGGCTTGGCTGGAGTTAGTTATATTTATGTATATTTTTCAAGTGTATGGTTGTTTGCTTGTTGCATGTTCTACTACCTACTTGTTCTATTACTCTACAAAAATATAAAATATTATGATAAAATATTTTGAAATCAGTTGAAAATAGTTTCATTGTTGTATAGGGAAATTACATAATTATATTTGGTAAGAAAACTGGTAAAGAATATTCGAACAAACTATTTTTTTTAAACAATTTATAAAATAAATAAATAAATAAAAAAAAAATATTTCACGCTTGAACACCTACATACCTACATCAATTTATTACTACACTTTACATTATTCATTTTCTACTATTTTACAATTACAATCACAGAATAAAGACTTATGATAACATACAATATTTTCTTTATAAACAAGTCTTCCAAAGTGTAAAATAAAAAAGACATATTTTAATAAACATTTATTTTATTTATCAGTTGTTTAAGCACATTACACAATCAAATGAATCGGTAACCAATCCTTTATTTTAAAATTAAAACGTAATAAAAATTTAAATTATTTATTGAAAGGATTCACAACATTTCTTAAAGGTGTGAACTCCTAATCAATTTCAAACAGACCCTTCATTTCTAACCTCCAATAACTCAACCAGGTTAAAATATGGACTCCATCCGGTTATGCAACTGAAATTGAGTCCGTGCATATATTGCTTTTATTTCTACATAGGATATGCTAAAAAGGTATCAAGGTTTTAGTCGGAACTATGTAGTTACGACATCACTTTTACATACTAGGTAAAAATATAAATTAGTAGTAATTTATAATTACTCAATTAATGACGAAATAATAAACTAATATATTTTTAGATTTTTAGGGTTCCGTTATCTCATGAACTAACTAGATAGACGTTGCCTTGAAATACCAAAAACATAAAATAGTTAAATTTAAGGGGGCGTCGTCGTCATCGTCCATTGGCTTGAAAACTTCAACATCATCATCCGTCATTTCAAGTCAAGAAAACATAATTTAAGTTTAAACAAAGGTGTAAGTTAAATTAAACCACGTGTCAATCATACATTGCATTTTACACGTATAAATAAAATTTAAATAAACAAAGAATCGCATAACTGGGTCTCTTGTAAATCCTGTTTCTATAACATTGACTGAACACTGGATTGACTGGTGCAATGAACGATAAATTATTAGATACCGATAGTTGTCGGTAAACGTGCATTCAAAAGACCGTGGTGTTGTTTAAAAATAATCAGGGGCTGTGGAATTTAGAATCCATTTAAACAGGTTTACAGTACGGTAATAAATGAAAAAATATTAACCTGGTGGTTACAATAGTCTGGAACTATCTGCTACTTACAACTTGCTTTTTACTGCACTTAGTTATTCAATACATATATTATGGCAAGGCAAGTAAAATCACACTAGAACGTATCATCATTTAAAACATTTTTTGCTTAGTCGGTCCTACTTGCCCCAAAAGATAATCTTTATTCCAGGAGAATATCGCCATTACTTTTGCAATTCCATGTCGTATGTACATGGGTACATCAGCTGACAATATAGTACAAACTTAAGTCCCTTAAAGCAGTCCTCTTGCGTAGACCTCTTAAAAAAACAGTCAAAGCTAATATCAGTTGGCAAGTTTCATTAAGTAAAAATATTCGGCATCATTTGCTGGAAAAACTTTGGCAAATGTTTTCTTCGTTCAATCGAATAGCAAAACAATGTTTCTCGCTGGAAAATTGACTTCAATGACTTGCTAGCTGACATTCATCTGAAGACCTGTGGTGAAGGCGGTGACTTGCTAATTCAAATATTATGTTCCTTCATATTTCATACAGTTTCTTGGAGTAATCAATGGGCAAAGTTTGCTAACTATTATGTAAGTAGTCACGTAGGTACTTTAGGTGTATTTGTGTGAAGGCTAACTATATTTTTCACAGATAGTTTTATAAAGTATATTATTATGTTTATCAAGGATGTTAGCTATATTTATAACTGTCATTAAGTAATTCTAATGATGAGTGATAGAATTAAGTGGATGTACACACGCAAATGAATTCGTGCGTGATGACACAAAGTATTGTTGGTGGTTCATACTTGAGAACAAATAAGGCAAATTATGAAAGACGTTTTAAATGGTCCGGTGACCATTTGAAAACGTACCTCGTGCCTCGGTGCGAAGTTAAACTATTGGCCCCGACTGTCATAAGTAGGTACTTCGATATTTGATACTTGATAAGTCATTATAATTCTGACAACCAGTCTTTCTATGGGATATTAAGCTCACTATTAAAGTGGGATACAAAGGTTAGATAGGCTGTTGTTCCAGTATTCAGCTAGATCCGGTAAGAATAGAAGCCGATCCCACCATAGCTCAGCAAAAGAGTACAACTGAGGAGCAAACCTCAAAATATCATAGGGTTCAAACACCGAAAATACGATTCCTTTGAAGTTTATAACAATAAATTAGCCATTTATATCTCATTTTTCAACTGATATACAATTAGTTGCAAAAATATTTGAAAAATAATGTTGAGTATCCTACTACTACCTATATTTACAAAACGCATAATTTAGATGTCAATGTCATTTTCACTCTAACACTAAAGGAAATAAACAAATGTTTTGGCAAACGGGGTCAAGGTCACCATAAAAGCCCGCCAATAAAGGCACGTCGTATGATGAAACGTTCAGATATGTAGGCGAGTAATGTGCGTTTTTCTGTACACTTCTCGTTTGGAACCAATAGGAAGACTGTTAAGGGAAGGCTTATTTAAAATACATTTAGTTAAAATGATGTTATCAAAAAAGTATTTTAATTCAATTGCATCATCATATTGCATTTTAGTAGGTACCTACTTAGATAAATGATACAGTTTACTAAAAAGATATACGTTAAGTTTAACCTTTTTTAGCGACATTGTTTTTATTCGTATTCGGCTTCTTTTGTACTAATTCGTCGTTTTTAGGACAAGGGATATGGTATTATGTATGTAACCTTGTTATCCTGATTTTGATCATAACAATGAATAAAGTCTCACGTAAAATTCGCCTTACTACATAAATAACATAGTTATTGTAATAAGGTATGTTCTTCGAACCTTGGTCATTATATTTGAACAAGACTTAAACAATTGCATAAAGGCCATGTATACATTTCGACAAAGACAGATGTCACGGATTACACCATAAAGGTAGATATCTTAAACATTTGTGTTTTTAAATTACGCGTAAATGGCGTTGTCACCAAGGTCAAAAGTACCACGACATATTTCTTTGAATATTTTTTTGTGTACATTCTTAGGGTTAATGTGATTGTATAATGACATTGAGGGCCTATTTCACCATCATCAGATAACTTTTATTCGACGAATGAAATGGACGTTGACAGAGTTTGTATGAAACAACTGTTAAAATTTCAAAATTATTCCTCGAATAAAGTTATCTGACGATGGTGAAGTAGGAACTAAGTATGATTAATGTGTAAAGTAATGGGCAAATGGTATCGTTGATTTTTATTGCTCAGTTTTCAAAGTAGAAAACTGGTTACCATCTCCTTAACGCATCGCGTGCGAAGATCAAGTAATGTTTGTAGACTTGCCTTGTCTAGCAATCCTGTACAAATCGTTGCATATTAGGTACTTGTACGCATTACGCAATTTATTTTACTTAAGTAGTTATATATTATATTTCGTGTATTGTTTGTAAATTGCCTTCAATTATAGATTAAATAAACCTCTGAATGTGTATCATGACAAAAAAATATATGAAAAGACGTGTAAAACAAACTTGGAATTTTATTTGCACCAATGGTTTTTGGGCTTCCGTACCCAAAGGGTAAAACGGGACCCTACCCCGCTGTCCGTCTGTCCGTCCGTCCGTCACCAGGCTATTTCTCATAGACCGTTGTAGTTAGACAGTTGTCATTTTCACACATGCTGGTTTACTGTTGCCATTATAACAACGTGTTTTTTTGCTCGATATTGATAGATAACAGCAACAGGTATCTGTTTGAAATATTTAGAGAATATTTAACTATATATTCATTTTAAAATAAACAATTAAAAATTAATATTAAAGGAGGTCTCCCATACAACAAATGTAATTTTTTGCCGTTTTTACAGTACCTACATTAGCGATGTACTCCAAATTGCAGAAGGATTTTTGACTAAAGATTATAATTTCTTTCTTTCACAGCCGACTTCATCCATCCATGCAACAATACGGAAGCAGCTTGTCTTATAAAGGCGACACAGGATGCGATACCACAGTTCTGTAAGGGTCTTCCACATCTTGGAGTGCCGCCTTTAGACCCATTTGTTATTGATGAGCTCCCGATACAGCTGCCCGGAATCAAAGTTACATTTTACGATGGAAAGGCGACGGGACTACGAAAATGTCAAGTTTTGAATGTTGAGTAAGTAAAAGTAACTAATTAATTTATTATTATTTATTAGGTTACTTAAGCCCATAGATATACCTTAAAGACAACATACATATTTTAAAAATACAGTATGTGTTAGTATATAATTATAAACTTAAACCTATTAGTAAACGATTCCTCCTACTAGCACTATTTAATATCATGCTAGGTAGTTAAGAAAGGCAGGTTAGGCTTGGACTGAATGAAGAAGGCAACAAACTTGTGTGAAATGCAATGATTGCAAGCGCAATTTCGTAGTCAGGTCTATCAGTGAATCTAGAAGTATCATTCAATGGTACCTCCGGTACTTTTTATTTCATACGAGTTACAACGTACCTCCGGAAAATAAATAAACACAGTAACATTTCCTCAGAACGTGAAACATGTTATTTACGAATCGGACAACCCTCGGATCGGACCCTTTATTGATGAAGTGCGGATGCAAAAATCTGTGCACAAAATTAATCTTCTTTCTTAATTTTATTCAATACGAGTTGACCGATAAATGAATTTATAAATATGATATCTTGTGGAACAACATGGACAATGTTTTGTAAATAAAACTATGTGGTAAAACCTCGTTTATTTATATTCTAATAGATATATGCGTTAAATTTATCTAGCCATCATTATACATACTTATAAAGGTTATCTCTGTTTTTACTGTGAATAATGGTTAAGTTGGGATTGACAACATTAAAAGAAGACTTTAAGTAGGCCTTCAGTTGAAGTTATTAAAACTATAGATCAGACATATTATATGCCAATAAGTTTTAACGAGCCGTTATGTCACATGTCAAATGCTGGCTCTATCACTGTAAGGCGTTTAGTAGCGAAAAATGGATACTGAGAAACATCTTAAAGTTAAATTGCGTTTCAACAATCGGAGAAAGTATAAATAAACATTGTACTGTGATTTAACAGACATACTTTTTAAGCGGCGATAGCCTAATGGCTAGGGCATCGGACTCTGATTATGTGGTCACAGTTTTGAATCCCACCCATTACACTACCGAGGTAAACCCACATGTAACACAAGCAATTTAGCTTGAACGAGGGGTTAACAACAAAACTTATAGATAATGTGTGCCACATTGCTAGTAAGCTTTGAAAAAAAAAAACTACGTTTGTTTATTGAACATTGTGGTAAATCATAAAGTATACCATGTACCTACCTTCTATTGTTTAATAGATTTGAAACAAATATTGGTGGATCACACAAATGCTTGTCCCATGCGGGGATCGAACCCGCAGCACGTTGCGCACAGTGGTAGTTAGCGTGGTGACCTATACTACTCGGCTATCCGTGCAGTCGGATAACTATTTACTTTCCTTTTTTAGTATCAAAAGTGTTGTAAGCCATTTGGGCATTGGTTATATGTTTTACTTTTTCTTCAAAGGCAGGAGTCCATCCATATAAACTAATTTCACTTCGCAATCGCTACTGTACCGCTTACCTAACCGATTGCTAAGGAAACCTTGCCTCACCACTGTAATGCGGTTTATTCTCACGCCAACAGTAACTGTGGTTTGACGAAACCCTTTGAATTTACTACGAATTATTCAAACGGAATGGATTCTCATAAGGAGTTTTTAATCCATTGTACCATTGTTCCTTTTGATATTCAGTTGTCTACTAAGTAAAATACATAATAGAATTCCACGTAGCGCCCTACTTCAGGTACTTTAATGATTTCTATTATTATCGGTTCAGAAGTCATATATTTTGACGGGCCTGTTGGTCTAGTGGTGAGTGACCCTGACTGCTAAGCCTGAGGTCACGAGTTCGATTCTCAACCAGTAATCTGCAATATCTGGGTTTTGTAAAAATTATGTAAAAATATATTAGTATGTTTATCAGCTGTCTGGTTGCTAGTACAGCCTCAGCCTAGTTTGGGATCAGATGGCCGTGTGTGAGATGTCCCAAGACGTTTATTATGTTATTAAAAATGAAAATCTCTGAGGACAGTAGTAACTTTTCTATCTCTAATAGCTAAATAATGTCATGTCTTAAATATACGTCATCTATTGAATTAGTTTTACCTGTAATGATAAATTTAAGGTCTAAAATAATATCAAACATATGAATGTTTGGATGCTAAAGGTGGACAGTTAATATCAAATTAATGAGCCCACTAATACTTACATTTAATTTTTTAGGTAATTACGTTTTCAACAAGCATCAAAGCAAACGAAATCAGTTCCAGAATTATGTATCTTTGATCTCTTTATTACATCGAAAACGAATGCTTTTGTGCGTCGACCTTTTTCAAAACTCAAGGAAAGGACCTCGCACTTAGATTTAGGAGATACTTGCTTCACATCTTACTTTCAAGGCTAGATGGGGAAACGTTTATCCCAGAATAGGGCTTCTCGAGAAGTATGGAGCTTATTATATTGTCGTTGGGTAAAAGGGTATGACATATCTAAATTGTTTTTCCTATTGTTATACCGCTCCAAGCTCCGAGGGTTTCGAGACGTGGACTGGAAGGGCTTATAAAAACATTTCCGATGAAGAAAGAAAGTTTATTGTTCAAAGTTTTGGATACAATACAATCCCTTTTTATTCAATAAATCTGCTCAATGCTTTTGTTGGCTTAGATTTTGAGGCTTAAGGTGAGAGTTTATTGGAATACTAGCTTCTGCCCGCGACTTCGTCTGCGTGGATTTCAGAATTGGGTCCGAAAAGAAATGAAAAATATGAAAGGAATGAATAAAATTTTCACCCGTGATATAGCTTGCGCTGTAATAGAGAAAAATAGACAAATTTATAAGCTGTGTGCCCACGGTTTAGCTCGTAAAAAATATATTTTTCCCTCGGGAACTACTTAAGGAATCGGGATAAAAGGTAGCTTATGTTTTTTTCCATGTGACAGGCTACGTGCATGCCAAATTTCACCCAAATCCGTTCAGCCGTTTTTGCGTGACAAACATCCAAACATCTAAACATCCACACTTTCACATTTATTATATTAGTAGGATTGTTATTAGGCCTGCATTACAATACAGTCAGCTGTATGCAATACCTGATTTTTGTGTTAATTTGAGACACGGACAAGAAATCTAAATGTTTGGCAACAAAAGTAGTAGGCAAAATTTAAGGCCCATTTTCTCTCAATAGCCCACAAACAATTTCTAACAATTCCTGTAATTGATGTGTAAACAACATCGTATCCATAACAACGAATTCTAATCCCATACAATTTAATTTCAGGGCATATCTTGAAAAGAATGTGTTCATACTTGAGGTGCGATGCAACATCACGATTAAGGGCAAGTATACCGCCGTTGGTAGACTCCTGCTCTTCCCAATCAATGGAGAAGGTGACTCCAAGATCAAAATTGGTAAGTTACTTGTGCTATTTTGGAACCATATTTTGCCCTGAATCGGAATATTTTTTGTACCAAATGAATAATCTGACAAAAATGTGTAATATCTATATGGTTATTTTTATACTAGGGACGTAATGTGACACTTACATTTATTTATATTTAAACAAAGTGGTTTTTTTATTGTAAATAAAGTTTTTGAAGGAATAAAATAGATACTTCACCGAAATACTCGTATTATCCACTCTCTGCCCCGACTTATGTATGTATTGATGTCTAAATTGCGAACATCATTAGAACAACTTCAGACATTGATACAGTAGCAACTTACGATTGAATAAAAATCGTGCATTCATGCATAATGAATAGAGAATTGAAAGACGTTTTTATATTGTGAGTGCCTTTAAGTTACATGCTAGCAAGAATACGATGGGTAGCGTTATGTTTTGAATAAGTATTCAGTTGGTAGGCGGTTGTTACTTAATTACTTCCCTGCTGCTTCTCAGTTTAATTAAATTAGTTTTTTATGCTGTGATTAAAGACGTTAAAATTGTTGCACCTAATAACAGATAAAATTCAAAAGTGATTTTAGTGTATGTACATGAAACATGAGAATTGTTGCAAAATGCCGGTAAACAGCATAAATGGCGCAAATAAATAAATTCCAGAGAAGTTTTCTTTCCAAGGGGAGACATTTTATATTTCTGAGGTTTACGCGAATGTTAGTTGAAATAAAACTTTTTAAACGGAGTCTGCCCCTTTCATTGACACTTGCAAAGGCGTTGAAACATCGGGAGCTATATCAAAATATCCGTTGAGAAAGTAGTTTTATATCAAGGAGACATTATAGACTCTAGTCATTAATTTCCATAATTGATACTTGATTCATCTCAATTATTCATGTATTTATTTTCTATTACAGTTAACTCTATCATAAAGCTGAATATCAACACAAAATACTTCAAGGATGCGGAAGGCCGCGATCATTTTGGTATCAAGAATTACAAATACACGTTTGATTACGGCGAGAGGATTGTCTACACAATCAACAATCTTTTCAAAGGCAACCCTGAATTAAGTGAGTTAACATTTGATTTGATCAACAATATTTTCTTCCGGAACATAAAATGATTGAAATTTTTGTTGTTTTTATTAGGAACAAGGTTGTCTTTAACAAGGATCCTAAAGTCGATATTGCTTTTGTGTTAGCTATTAAATATACTTGACGATTCGCGAGAGGACTTAATTTTTTTTTCTGTCGGTTGGATGGATGAAAACATTAGATACATATTTATTTATTTTCTCCGTGTTTTTTTTTAACGCTGTAATAATCTGAAAAGCCGCGTGTCGTCACAAACATTTTTAAAATCATTATGATTATAGGGTTTGTGACTTCCCACTCCTTAACTTCAATTCGCTTTATCTAATGTATATCGAATTATCAAAAAATATGTGAATTATTTTATTTTGTTATTGAACTGACGATAATTGACAAAAGAAATTCATTAAAAAAAAGTCATTTACTTCAAATCTATTACGCCAATTTTATTTAAGTAGTTGTTACAATTTATTTAACTCAAGCGAGAGCTTGTAACTATGATAATATTATTGTAATAAAAACAATAAGTTGTTTATACTAATTCCCTTATTTGTGCTTCTTTCAGGTAATACAGTATTACAGTTCCTGAACGAAAACTGGAGAATAGTGACCGAAGAATTTGGACAACCTGTCGTAGATTTTGCGCTGAATGTGACTGTCAGCACTGCGAAGAAATTCTTTGATGCCGTACCTTACGACGAACTACTCAACGTGCCTATACCGAAGTATTAATAAATAAGCAAATGAAACAAATTAATTATACAATGTTTTAATGTAGTACAGTGTAAATTTTTTATCAACATTTTATTCTTACTTTAAATGTGTTTCACTTGTGTGGTAGTTATCTGTTTTATTTGTGTTATAAATAATGGCAGTCCCAAAGATGAATAGCAGCGTTATTCGACGGGAAATATAAAACTAACCAGCTAACAAGCAACTAACTACCTAATACTTACATAATTATGTATAGTTTAATAGACGTACCACACTATCATCCAACTGATAGTACAACACTCAAACGTCACTCATGTCCAATTCAAGTATAGAAAATAAAATAAAAGAGCAGTTATTTGCCAAAAATGCGACACAGAAAGGCGAAGACTAGAAAAAGATATGAATAATATACCGCGCATAACGACCGATGCTCAGCATAAATGCTAAGGCATTCTATATGCTTGCCTCAGCTCAAATATATAGGGTGTAAAGTTGGACTAGTGGATGATTGAGTAGAGCCAACATGGTTGTGTGTAACTGACCAAGTGAAACATATCTGCGACTGTTATGAAATTGTTATTGGTGATTTGAGAGGCTAAATTAATTGTTACATTAAGCATAAATGTTTGTTTGATTGTCTTGACACGCCACTTAAATACACAGAATCTCGAAATACACTGCTATGAAAGTGTGTCAAACAAAATTGTGTTTCATTGATTTGCCAAGAAGTGTATTATGTATTTATATTTTATTAAATAAATAAGGGGGTAAATTAAGAAATGTTTCTATTATAAAATTAAATAAAAAAATTTAAAAATGGCACACTATTCGCAAAAAAGTTTTATATTATTGTTATTTTGGTAGAAAACTTATATATAACAAATTAAAAAGAGTCGAATGATAACATTGTAAATAGTTACTTATAAGATATTTTTATAATAAATTGTATTATATGTATGTATAGTCTTGGATAATACCTATATCCTTTTTTATAAAATGTAATTTAAATTAATTTTTAGCATAAAGTTTTAACTAAATAAAGTTTACCTATGTCTAAATTTTATTATGACTCAATGTTATTTATTATAATCGTAGATTAAGACAATTATAAAAGTGATTTTATGTCTGACTAATAATTATGTAAAATCGATACGAAAATTGATCTTGCCTATAAAATAATAAACCTTTAATAATTCATCAAAGTAACTCTTTGAAAAACATATTCTTAATTCGATAAAAATCTCGGAAAACGAAGGCCACTTATTTTTAGCAACTAAATTGCTAAATCTAAATTACTAAAACTTCTTCCGTAGAACCTAAGTAATCAGTAATATTAAGTTTATTTAAAACATAAATTAAGATAAAAACTTGACCTTGGTTATTATTAAACAAATTCAACAGAAAATAGTTTATTTTTTGTAGTCGTAAATAATGGTCTATAAAATAAAGAACATCAAAAATAATTACTATAACTCATAAAATCTCCTGATCCGGTTGCGATCTACAATAATTAACCATAAACTATTTTTTAATAGAGAATACAGCACACTATCGTTAATTTCTACATGACTGAGTGAAAACAACTCGATTCGAAAAAAAGTAATCAAACTCAAAATTAAATCGGCTGATTTTGGGGTCAACGACCGCGCGAGCGCCAAATTCGCACTTATGTTGCTTTTTTGTATTTAAAAATATATTACTACATCAAGTCGAGAAAATTACATATTAGTTCACTAATTTCAAGAGTAGGTACTAATTACATAGAAAACATTACCTATTCAAAATGTGACGTCAATTCTTTTATAGTTTTGTAAAACATTTACAGTTTTACGTAAACGTAGCTGAGTAGGTCCCGGTACGGAAAAATCTTACTTCAACGCTACTGAACGATGCGAGAGACAGAATATTTAGATTTTTGCCATATAGCTACTTAATTATCACATTACCACAGATATGACACTCTTTAACAAGTCTATTAGTGGAATAAATAATTATGTAAATATTATGGGAAGTATAAAACAAACTAGTAAAAGAACTTAACAATATCGACTCAATTAAAATATTAATCGTTACTTATGTCATTAAGTTGTCTAGTTAAACTATCAGGTGGCAAGCTCATGGTCTGAGGTGGAACGTTGTGATTATAGTAATAATCTATACCTACTAATATTATAAAGCTGAAGAGTTTGTTTGTTTGTTTTTTTGAACGCGCTAATCTCAGGAACTTCTGGGCAGATTTGAAAAATTAGAATTTAGCTGTTAAATAGCCTACTTATTGAGGAAGGCTAAAGGCTATTATTTGCAGCGGTAACCGATGCCCACGCGAGCGGAGCCGCGAGCAACAGCTAGTTATGAATATTTTTAATGAAGGTGAGGTGCGTGTATTATAGGTACCTGATATATGACATATCTTACCTATTTCAACCATAAATCAAAACATTTTCCTTCCTTACATTTGACTTTCCTTATCAGCCGAACTCATAATCGTTTTCGCTCGGACAATTTTAACAAAATAATTTTACTAGCAAAACGTGATTGATATAATAATTCTCCCCGCACCTAGATCAAACTGGCCCGAGCCGGCCAAATTAGCAACAAAAATAAGTCCCCAAGTAAGTAATAACAATTGAAATCATGCTGCCTTAAAAATAATGTTAGCTACGCGCTAAATCGAGGTCCGAACCCCAAAGGTGCCCTAGGTGAACATTGCTAGTTAGTTTAACAATAGCTCTGGTTGCCCAAAGTCCGGTGAAGTAGTCAAACACTGCGGCTGAACTAACTGCAATAGACCTCATCAAAGTAATAACAATAATACGTATATATATTATAATGTATGTATATCTATACTATCTATACTAATATTATAAAGAGGAAACCTTTGTATTTTTGTATTTTTGTATTTTTGTATGTTTGTATTGAATAGGCTCAAAAAGTACTGGACCGATTTCAAAATTTCTTTTACCATTACTTGGAGGGATTCTTCCGAATCCGTATAGGCTATATTTTATCCCGGAAAATAGATAGGATTTTTCGTGGTAGTGAAAATTGTGGAGTAAGTCGACGAAAAAACTGCCGTACGTTAACGATTCTTGCGAACGCTGCCTAAATGGTTAGAGATGTATGGTTGACTTCTATAGAAAAGTTGTAGAACTCAATAATGCCTACAAAAAAGTCCGCGATAGTATATACCAAACATTTATATTTTAGCCATTATAACCACTTTTCCATAGAATAAAAGTAATTAAAATTATTAGCCCATGTTTATTGATCATATTATCGTCAAATACTAATCCTTATCCAAATAAACTATTTATTGAGCAAGATTGTTTCAATAGCTATAAATTACTTTTTATTTTATTCCAATCGGACAATTCATTAAAAAGATATTACAAATTTAAAATTTTAATCTATACTTATAATAAATCTGTAGAAGTGAAAATTCTGTACATTTAAAGTATTAAAAAAAGAAATGGCGGGGGGTGTTACTAGACCGAGACCGAACACAAAAATGTGATTAAAAAAATTTTTGTCTGTCTGTCTGTCTGTCTGTTTGTTCAGGCATCACGCAAAAACTACCGGTTCGATTACGATGAAACTTGGTATAATTGTTCCTTAATATCCTGGGCACCACACTGGGTAGTTTTTATCCCGGAAAAGTATATACCTGATGCAGAACCGCAACAGACCAGCTAAACTATAAGAGATACAAAAATGGTACCATAGCAAAAATTGTTCCACGTGATGAGCATTTTCTGCTGAGAGAATAAATTTGAAGATCTGGAACACCTTATGTGGAACTCCAAGAGCCCAGCTACAGTATAACACATATAGGAATGACGTCTTAGCAAGAGTTATTCAGCCTGATGAGCACTCTCTATTGACGTATAAAAATTGAAGATCTGGAACACCTGTTGTGGAACTCCAAGAGCCCGGCTACACCATAACACATATAGGAATGACGTCTTAGCAAGAGTTGTTCAGCCTGATGAGCACTCTCTGTTGACGTATAAAAATTGAAGATCTGGAACACCTGTTGTCGAACTCCAAGAGCCCAGCTACACCATAACACATAGGAATGACGTCTTAGCAAAAGTTGTTCGGTCTGATGGGCATTTCCTGTTCACTTATAAAAATCGAAGATTTTAAACATCTGACCTGGAAATCAAAGCTATCACTAATTATACTGTATAATTATAAAATAGCATAACCTTCACGCGGTGAAGGCGGTAACAGTTTAGGACTGGTTTTCGATGACAATGGTATATCTGTATACAACATGTAACAAAACCCCTGTCAGATCCAATAATGGCGTATTCGTGGTACAGTTCATGAACCGTCTCGCATAGGCGGCTTCTTTGACACAAAGCTACAGGTAGTAAGTACATGAACTTTGAGGAGCGGTCAGTGTTGCTGTTGCCTTGGATCAGTTTTTATTTTGATTTAATTATTTTCAATTAGGAAAAAAAATAATCTCCAATCCATTTAATACCTACGTATATGTGTTCGCAGTACGATACCGAATAATACCGAGTCTAAGGGATCGGACAGGGTTTTTGTTACATGTTGTGTATAAATAAAAAGACAAGGCCTGACTGACTGACTGACTGACTCATCAACGCCCAGCCCAAACCCTTGAACCTGGATAGCTGAAATTTTTGCACAGACGTTTCCTATTTAATGTAGACAAGGAATAAGGAAGGATTTTTCGAAATTTAACCCCTAAGGGTGTTAAATAGGGGATGAAAGTTTATATGGAAATTTCGTATACGGGCTTCTCGATAGAAATAAATAAAGACGTATTTCAGCAATTTTGAAAATCTACCCCCTAAGAGGGTAAAATAGGGGTTGGAAGTTTGTAGGTATATGAATTGTGTAGTTTTCATTAAAGTTCATAGGATTATGAGTTAGAAATAAATAAGACGTATTTCCGAGATTTTAGAAATCTACCCTCTAAGGGGGTGCAATAGGAGTTTGAAGTTTTTTTACGATATTCATCATTTTCAAACAGAGATACATAAGATTTGGTATTTGGGTTTTTGGTAAGAAATAAATGAAAACATATTTTTGCGATTGTAGATATCTACGCCTTAAGATGGTGAAATAGGGGTTGCAAGGTATTATTTTTATGGTATGTACCTTCGTTGCTTCTGATTCCATAACACAATCCTGCTACTTACTTTGAATTCGGAGCAATGTGTGTGACTCTTCTTCGTCTTTTCGTGTAAATGATTCTCAAGTTTTGTCTGACCAAAAATTTGCCACAATTTTAAAAGTTTATCCAAACTCAATGTATGTGATGTTTTCCACATTATCTTATTATTATCTTGACGCCATAATATTTTATGAAAAATATAATTTATGCGCCTTACTTTGAAAATCACAGAATACATCCATCTATCCTTTACTACCTACTTACTACTCTTAACTTTACGCGCGAGCGAAGCCGCGGGCAACAGCTAGTTTTGTATATTTATAATGATAAAATCATTTAATTAATCATAGTTATGTGTTTCAGGCTAAGGCAACCTTCAACAATGAGATCATTTTTTTAACAATTATTCTAGGCAAAAGGAAATCATTTTCATCCGACGACCTCCGTGGTCGAGTGGCGTACACACCGGATTTCAAGGTGTCGCCAGCTCTGAGGTCCCGGGTTCGATCCCCGGACGGGTCAATGTTTGTGCATGTGATTTGAATGTTTGTGAAACCCCCGCGACACAAGGATTAAATTTCTTAGTGCGGGCGTCGTTTTAAAAAAAAAAAAAAATGTAGAAAAACACTTTTCTACATTGTCTCGGGTCTGGGTGTTTGTGGTACCTTCGTTGTCTCTGATACCATAACACAAGACAGTGCTTAAGCTACTTACTTTGGATTCGGAGCAATGTATGTGATGTTGTCCACATTTATTTATTTATTTGAAATCTGGCGATCCAAGATTTGGTTGAAATAAGGCTGAATGTATATCCCTTTTATGTCTACGATGTTGGTGTTTCTTTCTTCGAGACTTTAATCTAATTTCCAGTAATTAATATACAATACGCAAAACAAAACAAGAATAACTTATGTCCTGTCTGATTTCCAAACCACTTTGCATTCAGTTTACCATCCTAATTGCGGTTGTTACAAGTTCAGAATGTATAACTAATGCCATAAATTCATTTACCGATGTTTCCACTTTGGTTTTGGAGGAAGAAATAATTCAATTTATAACAATTTCAGTCTTATGTAATATTTATAAAAGCAATTATAAGTTTTCGTAGTTTTCTTTATACCTAGGTAGGAAAAGTCTCGATTCTTCGAAAAGTATCCTAAAAGTACCTAATCCACGTCGCTTTCTATACATTATTAAGTATTTACCTCAATCTTTTTGGGCTTAATCTAAAAAATGTACTACATATATACATTAATATTGTATAAATTAGCTGAAAATATTATGTAAAATAAAAAAAAATGTAATTAAAATGAATTGTTTCAAAATTATAAGGTAAAGATTATGAGGACCTCTTTATGTACGGTAAGTCCATTTTATTAATAACACAAAAATAATGGGAACATACACATTCATATTCAGGAATGCAATGAAGAATTGTTTTAAAATATTAAAAAAGGATGATATGACGGTTTTAATCTAGAATCGATTTGAGCTTGACCTGAATCGAGTTGCCTGATGAGAACAGTGAACGTAAATAATTATGATTTTGTTTTATCGAGGGATATAATTTTTTTTTTTAATTTACGGATGGATCGGTTTCGTACTAACTCTGCTCTGCCGTTTCATCCGCGTAGTTCCTGTTTCAAAACTTATAAAAGTAGGAAAAAAGTATATTTCTGTTTATCTATACTAATATTAGGTATACAGCTGGATTGAGGTGAGCTGCTTATGTCAAGAAATACTGGTCTGTTTTGAAACATTCTTTCAGTGTTAGAAAGTTTAGTATTATCAAGGAAGGCTACCTTTTGCCGCAATGCCGCAAAGCCGCGAGCAAAGTCTAGACTAAGTTACAAAATAACTGTACCTGCCTTTCATCCAAATCCTTAAAGCAATTTGGTGTAATCTATTTACAAACATTGCCATAAAAAAAATCACAATAAATTAGTTAATAATTATTATAGCTTAAAAAAAAATAATTAACTTTTCATCCGAACAAAGATGAGTAAAAGTCAAAAGCCGAAGTAATGATGCGACAGCATCAACATTGAATCCGAGCGTGATCAATGCTCGTACCTTCTTTGTGTCGTGATGATTCTTGATTTGATGAGGCCTTTGATCTGCTTTGAAACAAGCCAGCGCCATAATGAAGTACCACAGAGTACCACCTACATTTACGTATCTGTTCTGATTTACCAAATCCTGAGAGGATTCAACTATACGGCAGATAATGACGCTATGGTAGGTATTCTAGAAACAAATCATGTTAGTATTTTAAAGATTTATCTAATATAGTGGCATTTCCTTGAAAAACTCGTTGGATAGGTTTCATTAGATATATTGCCTTTTTTATACGATTAATCTACTATATAAAAATAAGTCGGGTTTTCCTTCCTGACGCTATAACTCCAGAAAGCACGAACCGATTTCCACGGTTTTGCATTCGTTGGAAAGGTCTCGGGCTCCGTAAGGTTTATAGCAAAGAAAATTCAGTAAATTCAATAAATTAAAATAGAAAAGCAGGAAGGGAAAATATCGCGATTATTGACATTGAAAACGAATAAACAATACGGTAACCTTGGTAACCTCGGTAAAATTGGTAAGTAGGTAGTTGCCATGACGACCAAATTTCGTTATTTTTAGTACGATTTACTATCCTCCAGATCCTCCTCCATAGAGGTTATCAATTAAATAAACAAGGTTGTCATAACTCCTTGCAATGATATTAAAACTGTTTTCTTTTTTAAATATCAGGCTCGCAGACTTTTATGTTTTTTTTTGTTTGTCTATTTGGTAAGTCTGAGAGCCGGTCGTAGGTTATAATTATGATAAACAGGATGAATTTTTTATTGCCACCAGAAAGAAAGAGACAAAGTACTCTAAATACATAGCAAATTAGACTCAATTTATTTTTGAAAAGAAATAAAGCTGCATTAAATAGATGTTTAAAAATACGCTTTGCGGACCGGGAATCTAATGGGCTAAAATTCGAAAAAATAGCACTGTGTACTTTTTGGCATCAATTAATCTATACAATAAAACAGTAAAAAAAACTGTGTCTGTACATTGAAAATATAAAAAAAAATCTGTCTGTTTGTCTGTATTTCTGTTTGTCTGTTTGTTTGTACACGCTAATCTTCGGAACTACAGGACGGATTTGAATGATTTTTTTTTGTTGTATAGGTATTAAGTCTGGGTAACATATAGGCTATAATTTATCTTGGAAATTTGAACACCTCATGCAGAACCGCAGCTAAACTATAAGAGATACAAAAATTTGTTCCACGTGATGAGCATTTTCAGCTGAGAGAATAAATTTGAAGATCTGGAATACCTGATGTGGAACTCCAAGAGCCCGGTTACACCATAACACATATAGGAATGACGTCGTAGCAAAAGTTGTACGGTCTGATGGGCATTCCCTGTTGACTTATAAAAATCGAAGATTTGAAACATCTGACTTGGAAATCAAAGTTATTACTAATTTCACTGTATAATTATAAAATAACATAACCTTTAGGACTGATTTTCGATGACGATGGTACCTATATCATTAATAATTCGACTCTAATGGCCAAAACTCCAAATTTTTTTTTTTTTTTTTTATCGAATATATATGCTTTCGGGCTTATGTTATTTGAGCGTTTAATTTACTTTGCAGTCACTTAGATTTTAATTGATCAGGTATCTTCACAATAAAACTATAACCATGATGAAAGAGGTCATATCTTTCCCAATGTTCCAAAGGAGCTAAAAGATTGAGGATCATAAGATCCCAAGAATCTACCGAAGAGCTTACTAGCAAAACGTGATTGATATAATAATTCTCCCCGCACCTAGATCAAACTGGCCCGAGCCGGCCAAATTAGCAACAAAAATAAGTCCCCAAGTAAGTAATAACAATTGAAATCATGCTGCCTTAAAAATAATGTTAGCTACGCGCTAAATCGAGGTCCGAACCCCAAAGGTGCCCTAGGTGAACATTGCTAGTTAGTTTAACAATAGCTCTGGTTGCCCAAAGTCCGGTGAAGTAGTCCTTTATGATGGCTAATTTATCTGACATTATTTTATTTGCGGACGATACCTCTCTCATTTTTAAAATTGATAGGAAAGCACAGAATTTCTGTAATTTGAACAATTGCCTTGATATGTTATCGGATTGGTTCACTGCTAATAATCTGCTTTTAAATGCGTCTAAAACAAAATGTTTAAAATTTTCGCTGCCTAATGTTCGGTCTCAATCAGATTCCAATCTCAGGCTTGGCGATAAACCACTTGATTTTACGAAAGAAACGGTATTTCTTGGTATAACAATAGATTCTAGGTTGCAGTGGGGTGCACACATAACAACATTATCTAAAAGATTAAGTTCAGCTGCATTTGCAGTTCGGAAAATTAGACAGCTTACTGATGTTCCCACTGCTAAATTAGTTTATTACGCGTACTTCCACAGTATTATGTCTTATGGAATTCTGCTGTGGGGTTCAGCAGCCGATGTAGATTCAATATTTATTTTGCAGAAACGAGCGATTCGTGCAATCTACTGCATGGGCCCTCGTGAGTCTCTAAGGGATAAATTTAAAGAAATAAATGTTCTAACGTTGCCGTGTCTTTACATTTTGGAAAATATAATGTACATACGTAAAAATCTACCTAGTTTTAGTATTAATAGTGATTACCATAATATAAACACAAGAAATAAAAATAAACTAGTAGTCCCACGGTTTAGACTCACTAAAACTAACTCTAAATCTTTCCTAGGAAATTCTATTCGTTTTTATAATAAATTACCGGAAGAAATTACAAATTTATGCAACAAAAAGTTTAAAAAGTGCGTGAAATCAATGTTAATAAAGAAAGCGTATTATAAGGTTAGCGATTATTTAGGAGATAGGCGGGCTTGGGTTTAGTATCATCTGCACATGTGGCTTCCCTGGCGGTCCAGCATACTTTTGTTTTAACCTTGTTTACTGCAATTAGATTCCCCTTAGCCTCTATTTTTAGAAGGCTTTTGACATGCCTTGACATTCCTGTTAGGGTCGATTAGGAATTTGATTAGGACTACATAAATATTGTATGTAAATTGTTTTATTTCTTCGTGCATTGTGTATCAGTTTTTTTTTCCTTTTTTGTAAATGTGTTAACAACGAAATGTTAGTAAAATGCATGTATTTTCTCATTTTTTTTTTCTCCTCTTTTGAGGTAATAATTATATTGCAATAATCTTATGCTTTTGCTATCTTACGTTGTTATCGCATATTTTAAAAGTAATGTATTTAAATAATTATATATTACCATTTTTAAAAGAGTAACCTATGGAGTTTCTTGCCGGATTCTTCTCCATAGGAATGACATTTTGGAACCGAGCAACTAGATTCATTCAACGTTTTGAAAGTACCTGAAAGGGTCTACTCGAAATAAAAATATTTTGATTTTGATTTTGATTTTTGAGTCAAACACTGCGGCTGAACTAACTGCAATAGACCTCATCAAAGTAATAACAATAATACGTATATATATTATAATGTATGTATATTTTGTATATTTATAATGATAAAATCATTTAATTAATCATAGTTATGTGTTTCAGGCTAAGGCAACCTTCAACAATGAGATCATTTTTTTAACAATTATTCTAGGCAAAAGGAAATCATTTTCATCCGACGACCTCCGTGGTCGAGTGGCGTACACACCGGATTTCAAGGTGTCGCCAGCTCTGAGGTCCCGGGTTCGATCCCCGGACGGGTCAATGTTTGTGCATGTGATTTGAATGTTTGTGAAACCCCCGCGACACAAGGATTAAATTTCTTAGTGCGGGCGTCGTTTTAAAAAAAAAAAAAATGTAGAAAAACACTTTTCTACATTGTCTCGGGTCTGGGTGTTTGTGGTACCTTCGTTGTCTCTGATACCATAACACAAGACAGTGCTTAAGCTACTTACTTTGGATTCGGAGCAATGTATGTGATGTTGTCCACATTTATTTATTTATTTGAAATCTGGCGATCCAAGATTTGGTTGAAATAAGGCTGAATGTATATCCCTTTTATGTCTACGATGTTGGTGTTTCTTTCTTCGAGACTTTAATCTAATTTCCAGTAATTAATATACAATACGCAAAACAAAACAAGAATAACTTATGTCCTGTCTGATTTCCAAACCACTTTGCATTCAGTTTACCATCCTAATTGCGGTTGTTACAAGTTCAGAATGTATAACTAATGCCATAAATTCATTTACCGATGTTTCCACTTTGGTTTTGGAGGAAGAAATAATTCAATTTATAACAATTTCAGTCTTATGTAATATTTATAAAAGCAATTATAAGTTTTCGTATTTTCGTAGTTTTCTTTATACCTAGGTAGGAAAAGTCTCAATTCTTCGAAAAGTATCCTAAAAGTAATCCACGTCGCTTTCTATACATTATTAAGTATTTACCTCAATCTTTTTTGGGCTTAATCTAAAAAATGTACTATATACATTAATATTGTATAAATTAGCTGAAAATATAATGTAAAATAAAAAAAAATGTATATAAAATGAATTGTTTCAAAATTATAAGGTAAGGATTATGAGGACTTCTTTATGTACGGTAAGTCCATTTGATTAATAACACAAAAATAATAATATGAACATACCCATTCATGTTCAGGAATGCAATGAAGAATGGTTTTAAAATATTAAAAAAGGATAAATGACGGTTTTAATGTAGAATCGATTTGAGCTTGTCCTGATGAGATGAACAGTGAACCAAAATAATTAAGATTTTGTTTTTATCGAGGGATATATAATTATATTTTTTTTAATTTACGAATAGATCGGTTTCATACTAGCTCTGCTCTGCCGTTTCGCCCTCGTAGTTCTCGTTCCGAAACTTATAGAAGTAGGAAAGAAATATATTTTTGTTTATTTATACTAATATTAGGTATAAAGCTGGATGGAGGTGAGCTGCTAATGTCAAGAAATACTGGTCTGTTTTGAAACATTCTTTCAGTGTTAGAAAGTTTAGCTTTATCAAGGAAGGCTACCTTTTGCCGCAATGCCGCAAAGCCGCGAGCAAGTCTAGACTAAGTTACAAAATAACTGTACCTGCCTTTCATTCAAATCCTTAAAGCAATTTGGTGTAATCTATTAACAAACATTGCCATAAAAAAATTCACAATAAGTTAGTTAATAATTATTATAGCTTAAAAAAAATAATTAACTTTTCACCCAGACAAAGATGAGTACAAGTCAAATGCCGAAGTAATGATGCGACAGTATCAACATTGAATCCGAGCGTGATCAATGCTCGTACCTTCTTTGTGTCATGATGATTCTTGATTTGATGAGGCCTTTGATCTGCTTTGATACAAGCCAGAGCCATAATGAAGTACCACAGAGTACCACCTACATTTACGTATCTGTTCTGATTTACCAAATCCTGAGAGGATTCAACTATACGGCAGATAATGACGCGATGGTATTCTAGAAACAAATTATGTTAGTATTTTAAAGATTTATCTAATATAGTGGCATTTCCTTGAAAAACTCGTTGGATAGGTTTCATTAGATATATTGCCTTTTTTATACGATTAATAATTAATATAAATCAAGCTTTGCATTATTTAAACACTTCTAAGAAAAACTATTTAATTATATCTACGGCGCAATATTCGTAAAAACAAACTTTTTAACAAAAAATACTATTTGAAGTCGGTGCTCGTGCCAATTTATTATTGAAGTCGGTATCGAAAACCTTTTTTGTTTGGCTCCGAATCTGAACAGATCAGTTGGTAACTTAACAATTGAGGTAACTTAAGAATTCAGTTTTAGAAGTCAGTGATTTTTGTTAAAAAGATTGTTTATTTTAACATTTTTGTATCAAATAATTGAAGTACTTAGGTTGAACTATTCACATAACTTGAGTAATTATTCATTATGTAGTACCATGTCAGTAGACCGATGTAATTTGCTTTTGACCTAAGGAGGATCTACCTTACACCATCAGCTCACCTAAATAAACTTAAAGAATACAACTCTATTCGTCCCAATAATATTTTGTAAAAGGATTATCCTTCAAATTCTAACCGTTAAGGAGTCGTACTTTCCATCGTCAGCTGATCATCATGAGGTGGTGACCCCTAGATGCAAATACGTGAATAGTTAAAAAAAAACACCAAACACGACAGGTAATACGTGCCTATAAAAAATACAGTCGAATTGAGAACCTCCTCCTTTTGAAAATAGGTTAAAAAGGGGTAGGTATACAGTTTTGTTTGAAGGAGGGGGGCGGGAGGGGCTCGTGGCTAAGTGTAAGCTGTACGGTTTGACAATAAAGGTTAAGCCGCGGTTGGTCCGTGGATGGGTGACCATTTGAAAACATACCGAGACCCCTCCGTGCATCGGAAAACACGTTAAGCCGTTGGTCCCGCCTGTCATACGGTGATCTTTGACAGTCGTTAAGTCATTACAATTCTGCAAACCAGTCTTACTATGGGATACTGTATTACCCAGTAAAATGGGTTGTGGAGGTCAGATAGGCAGTCGCTCTATGTAAAATAAAGTATTCAACTAAATCCGGTAAGACTGGAAGCCGACCCCAACATGGCTTGGGAGAGGCAGAAGAAGAAAGTTTTGTTTGACGTATTAACATATTATAAAGTTAACAAAGTTATACCAATTCAATGCACTTTTAATTTATGCTTTGGTAAATTCCACAGTTTTTACTGAAAATATTCGGAAAATATGTAATAGAAACAGTAAATATATAAATAGTAAGCTGATCTTAAATCCAATTACAGTATCTAATAAAATAATTCCGTATTACATTGTGTAATTATTTAATGTTGTTTATCCTACTAATATTATAAATTTTAAAGTGTGGATGTTTGGATGTTTAGATGTTTGGATGATTGTTACTCAATCACGCAAAAACGGCTGAACGGATTTATGTAGATCAAATTTGGCATGCATGTAGCCTTTGACACGTAAAGGAACATAGGCTACCTTTTATCCCGATTACTTAAGTAGTTCCCGAGGGAAAAATGATTTTTTTTCCAAGCTTAGCCGTGGGTAGCTTTTTTTCTCTATTACAGCGCAAGCTATGTAACACGGGTGAAAGTTTAATTCCATTTTTCATTACTTTCACATTTTCCATTTCTTTTTGGACCCAATTCTGAAGTTCACGCAGACGAAGAACTAGCTTCTTCGTCTGCGTGAACTTTGGAATATTTATTCTTTGTTTACAAAAATTAAGTAAAACATAAATTTACACACATAATTACACGCATGGCGCACGATGTAATTAGGATATAAAACTGAAAAAAAAACTGTTACACGAGTTATTATTTTTGGTTTTACGGAAACAAACGTACAACGATATCAAGGTCTTGACGAGTGATAAAAACTACTTTAAACGGATTCTATCGCGGTTTATTTTGATTTTAGTTTTATTTCAAGTGTGGTAAAAAACTAAAACACAAACTTGTTATTCAAGTAGATTCAAAACAATAAAAACCAAGTGTCAACTGCAATAATTATAACTACTCATAAAAATATTAATAGAAAGAATATTCATAAAGCAATGAGGGCAACTGCACCAGTTACGTTAATATGCGCTTTTTGGAACTAAGTATGTTATCCGAAACGAGTTCGAAAAATTATAAATTTTGCGTTCAAAGCCGAAAAGTATTTTTTTTTGCCACAGAACTATGAATTTCTCTTGACTAGAATGTTCATGAAAAAAAGCACTTCTATTTTTTATTTTATTTATTTATTTTACTAAGAAACAAACGGTCATTTTCAAACAAAGAAAGAATTAAAAAATACAAAATGAACTCAAAAAGACCTATAATTTCTTAATTAATCTCAATGGTTTTTTTACAACACTGTTTTTTTATGATGATCAAACATCTATTTTATTGCTTTTACAAACCAAAAATAGTGAATAACTACTTAAAAAAAAATATACTTATTTTAATTTATTCATTAATTTATTATGGTTTTTATGAAATGGCATTCAGTTGCAAATTTGAGCTTTTTTCATTGCATTAGCTAAACTAGATATTGAAGCTAACCAGCAAAAAAGTAGTAAGGGCTTGCGGAAGTAAAATAAAAATGCTAATATTTTGTTTGTTTTTTTTTAATGTTTTTTTTTGTAATTTAAATTATTCTATATAATACAATTCACAAGGTCAACCACAGGTAAAGGTACAATCACAGGTCCAAGGAAGATTATAATACAAAAAAAAATTGACGTGATGGCTCAAAAAACGCTACCTTTATTAATTATTTGACACATGGCGAAGTCTGTCCAGGAGGCTAGTATCATACTATACCTATGATACATCCCAAACCACTAGACTGTCAATATAACGTTTTGTGTAATTAGGGTACTTTTTTTCAATCTCAAGGTACATATTTCAAAACTAGATTACGATGTTTGTAAGTATGTGAATGTAAAGAGATTTGTTTTAATTATCATCAATTATCTAGTGCATATATGCAATTAAATTAATCAGAATTAAAATCTTTAACATTATGGTTACCGAAAATGTTTTATTACTTCTATTAGTTTGGGCAATAAGGATTAAAAGGAAGCTGAATTACTATTTAGATTAGTTTAGCAACGCACAGGCTATTATTATTAACTTAGATAACAATTATAGTAGTGCAGAGATTACAAAAATAAACCCATATATGTATAGAAATACTTTTAATTGATTGCTGTCAAGATTCTTGTTCTATTTAATTTCATCATATGCCTAGCCTTTTCCTGAGCTACGTTGGGGTCAGTTTCCAATTTTGCTGGATTTAGCTGAATACCAAATTTTACATGGAACGACTGTTATCTGACCTCCACAACCCATCCCATAGTAAGACTGGTTGTCAGTATTGTAAATACTTAACGACTATCAAAGATCGATGTGTGACAGTCGGGAGACCGTGCTTTCAGAGTCACGGGACGTCTCGGTATGTTTACAAATGGTCACCCATCCAAGGGCTAACCGTGGGGAGCGCGTTTTAACCTTTATTATGGGTCAAACTGACGACTTAAACTAAGCCTCGAGCCCTATTTAATATATATTCTATTTAATATAAGGCAGTGTAATTTATTTTGTACACGATAATTATTTTCTTTCTGCGGCATAAGAACTACTTCTGTCGCTTCTTCACTTGGTCAAGTGGCGATACTTGTGTAATTAAGTCCAGTGCAAACTAACTAGCCAACAGCACTTTGTCGACTAAGCAGCTAATTTTAATATTTTATAAATTTATGCAACGCCAAGATGTTTTGTATGTCCGTTTTTAACAAATGCGGAAGTTTGTTTTTATTCATATTCTCAAAGCTATGGTATATTCCACTTTTTTAACTTGTGTGATATCGCACGGATGAAAAAGCAGGAAAGAATCAACCAGCAGGGGTAATAACCAACTTGCAGAAACAACGCAATTAATTTTACAAGAAAAAATATAATATAACTTTTGCAGTGAAAATGAGGATTAGATAATTGATTAAGTATTATCAATCGCAATAAAGTCATTTACAAAGTTAAGTTGGCAATAATTAAAAAATATCGGTGTCAAAAACATCGCTTGGCTTTCGAAAATTATACAATAGAAGTATATTTTTATTTTCTCTTCTTGGTCATCCTGTAATGATTTTCTTGAATTTTCTTAGTCAATTAATATGAATAGTCTAGTAAATAGTCTTCACATTGGGTTAATCTAAAATTACTTCTCTGTTCCAATTCCCTCCGACAATCAAGCTATTATTGCAAATCATACTACTTATACGTATAACTAGGTAATTATTTTTTCAGTTTTATTTTTAACTTATTTGTGGGTTAATTAATATTCTCGTGAACCTCTAGAGCTAAGCTAAATGCTTTTGTAATATGTGTTCACGTCTGTAGGTGCAATGGGTGGGTTTCAAACCTGGTACCACATGATTGCAAGTCAGACGACCTTCGCTTTTCCGCCACTTCTTAAACTCTTTCTCAGTAGTAAAAATATCATCCCATTTTATATGAATCATTTATGGCGCCGTATACTTTTTATAGACATGGACGTCAAAATAGAGATAAGCCAGTCATATAAAAATATATAATAACAAGATCGAAAGAATTAAGTTAAATTGAATTTCCATCTATAGGAAGTGAAGATTAAAACAGTTCCTGAACCAATATCATGATTATGCTAAATTACCTAAAATAACTTAACGCGATTCACAAAACGATGTTTACGATATTCACACCAAATAAATAAAGTATTTGTCTGGTTTGCTTTTATTGACATTTATATTCGAGCTTCCAATTAAAAATATATTAACCACAAAAAATTGGCACAGTTAATATATCGTGCGAGCCTTTTTTTCAGTCCTATTCGAAAAAATACATTTGAATACAACTCCATAAAAAATCTGCGGAACTGTCATATTTTTGTCCATTAGGTACAGTCTCTTCCACAGAAACGAAGCTCATTACAATGTTTTTCTTATGTCATAAGTCGCTAATCACAATGTGAAGTAATTACGTTAATTCGACGATGATGTTCGTCTTGAGACCGGTCGTCCGTCTACAATGTCGGCTCTCGAAGGTCTAATAATAATATCTTTCCGTTTAGTCGATATATAGGAGTTAAACTCGACGCCAACGATACAGTTGTAGGCACACCTTTAATTGTTCAACATTGTTGATCAACAATGAATTTGCAAGTGATGTTCGGCAGTGTATTGATAAGTTTCGTATTGTTTTTCTGCAGTAATGGAAGCGCAAAATTAGCACGTAAGTTTTATTTTTACTGCTTTAATAAATTAGACTCATTAAAAAGTTGGTAAGTTTTTCAAACCAACCCTCAAGAGGAATTTTACAATTTCAAACACAAAAAACATTCAATAACAAAAATCTTTCATTTGTAAATTGTGAAAATATGTCAGTTAAACGTGAAGTAAATCTTTTTTTTACTTACAAATTAAATTTATGTTAAACCTCGAAAATTGTTGCTGATTTTTATAATAATTATATTTTTTTTGGGTGAATAACTAGTTATACAGTTTTCAACCCACGCCGACGCTACGGCATTGGGATATGTCGGACTTTCTGCAAATAAAAGTATCCCGGTCTCATCTCTTCCATAGCCGGAGTCGAGATCGCTCCTACATTATTTTTTCGACTCCAGCGGGAATTAAAATATTATTGTACCCAATTCTCATTATCCTCATAATGTTAATGTTACCAAACCTTTGTTCCGGCTTATTTTTCGAATAAATATTGAAAATTTAGATAACTGAAAATTCGTCAGATGCCATTTTTATTCCACGAATAAAAGTTAGCTGACTTTGGTCAAATCAGCCCTTAATATGTAATAATTATTAAATAAAGAAATTGAATAAAAATTAAATAATAATATTGTTTATTATCGTCTCGATCACAACTTTTCTTGACAATTGAAATAAATAATATTTTCATTTGTTTATTTCTTTAGAAAATATAATCATCAGGGCATACAAAAACATATAAAGTAACCAATCCAAGCCCAATCATAACTAGTTATTTATTAGTTAACCGTTAGTCCAATCACTAATCTGTTTATTTATCTAACATAGGTCATTGACTGTATTTGAATGTAATTATATTACCATAATACCAGCCAATTTACAAATTTTTGGTAATGTTTCGTGCTTCAGTATTTAACAGAGACATTAAACTACTAAGCAAATATAATTAAAGTTTATGGACCAATTTCCTTAATTCAAAGTAATGAAACAGTATTTCTTTGTATACATATATCGTAGATGATAATAATATAAAAATAGCAGAAATTTTATGAACTTAAGAAAATGTAAGAAATATTTCACGTATTTCTTTGGTAGGACAAATTATATAGAAACTTAGGTACTGTTTATATAACGTTAAAAAACTTTATTAACATAATAAACACAGAAGTAACACTTAATTATTTTAATCAAGCCAGTCAAGGACACTATATTTATTTAAGATTCAATTTATGCCGAATTGGTTAAAAAGTAGACTTGAATTTCCGGTTGGACAGATAGCAACCCAAAAGATTCCGTAAAAAAATTGTTGTCAACAAAATATAACTTAGTTGTCTTTTTGGCTATTCATCAGTAAAAAAAATCGTTTTTTTTTGGATCCCAGATCTCGGAATCTTATACTAACAGTATCACATCTCATTCTCAATATCACTCGTTATCCCTGCCTGAAAGAAATCTGCATCTAGTGTGAGTTGTAGAAAAGTAACATATAACTTTAAGTCATGCCAGCTATTATCCAGAGTGATCGAATTTGAAACAGAATAAAAGAAGAACGGTGGTTTCAAAAAGATACAGGATCCAGAAATATTGAGTATCTGCAAAACATAGTGATGGGGCAATAGTAAGATACTTAAATAAACAATAGAAGACCCTGCACGCTTCTAATTACAATTCTTCAACAAAGCTAACTTGTAAATAAAACGCCTTCAATGGTAAATGCATGTGTTCAACAAAATCTTTATTTCTCAGCCATAAGCAACACAAAACCGGCATCATAATCAAAACCAGCAAAACTGAAAATACAATAACTATATTTTGTTACCAAAATTAACAACAAAATAAAAAATATATAACACACAAAGACTTGTCATACAACAAGGCCAGCGAGTTAGGTTATTATCTTTTCAAACAAGCTCAATGGGATTACCAATACTCCACTGTTATAATTATAAAACTTAACAGTCTCTGAGTAATGTTTTGGACCTTGACTTTATCCTCCAAAGGAGACCCGATCTGATTGTCTTAAATTATTTCCTAACTCCATCAGATAAATGTTTAATTTATTCGGAAGATTCCAGAATGTTATATATTATGTTAACATAATCTACTGGTTGAGATGAAAGTACTTGATCAAGAACATATTTTATACACAAGTAAATATAAAAAATGTTCTTGATCGAGTATTTTATTTTGTGGTAGGAAAATATTTGTTTTGTATTTTAGTTAAATTTTAATGCAATATAATTATGCCCTTTTAGCTAATTTAATAGGCATAAAATAGAATGAGAAACGTTAAAGACCTGAAGAAAAGTCTCGCCAAGACATTACAATAACTGAATGTAGAAATTTTAATTATTATTAAATTATAATTTTTATATTAAAATATTTTTTAATGCTAAATCAATATGACATATTTTAAACAAATCCTGTTTAAGTTTTGTAGCAAGTTTTCTTTTTGAGGTCTGTCAAAATGGTATTGCAATATTCAGTAGGTACCTATGTATTTTGAAGTTATAAATAAAGTAACATCGAAATAATTATTTTGAATAAAGTCTTTAATATAATTTGACATTTATTTAACCTTTTATCGGATGCAATTTGTCAAGGATACAAAAACAATGACATTTTAGTTTTATAAATGACACAATAAATTGAAATACCCAAAATTATTGTGTTAGTATTTAATTTATCTCAATTTAGATAATGATAGTGAACAATTAATCATTGTTAAAAAACAAAACAGCTTTAAACAACAGTCAATGGACAAATGACTACAAGTTATACAGTTTCCGCTTATCATTGTTTTTATTCAAAAGTTTCATTACCTACCCATGACCTAGGGGCATACAGATAGTCCGTGTGAGCCGCACCGAGCATGCTCTAGGGTTCCCACGGCTCCGACAAGGCAAGGACGGGACCAGGGTTTTTTAGTCCATATAAGTCCGACGAAACCTCACGTCGTGCTCGGACGTGGGTTGAATTCATGAGTAAAAAAAAATGGTCCTACACATGCAACTTGTCTGCCCAGCTACATTATCTGTCAGTCAAATTATTATGAATATAAATTACAGTGCAACAAACTTTTCAAACCAGATGGTCAGCCTAGGAAAAGTTGGTAATATCTTATGTAACATTGTGTATAATTGAAATATAAAACCACCACCATTGGAAATTAATATTTAATATATTCCTTATACACTTGGGCGGGGGCATTTTTTACCCTAAAAACCACGAAAATTCTATTGAGTTGAAACACTCTCGACAACAGCAACGCCAAGAGCGAGTTAAATAAGTTTGTGGCACTTTAAGTAAAACACACGATAAAACCAAAGTAAACAAATAACGATCGCTCATCTAAAACTTTCTTTACAGCCGACTACATAAAACCTTGCAACGAAACATCCAGAGAATGTCTTGTGAAGGCCACACAGGATGCGATCCCAGACTTCGTCAAAGGTATCCCTGAACTGGGTGTACCTTCCTTGGATCCCTTTGTCATCGACCAGCTCTCAGTCCCTCTGAGTGGATTAACATTCACCTTCTATAAAGGAAAAGTGACGGGATTCAGAAAATGCATCGTAGATGACGTGATGTGAGTATTTTCCTTATGTTTCTGTCTTTGGGTTAAGGACAAGTTTTACGAGCTGATAAATCATCAATGGAACCGTAAACTAAATAGGGACTTTTCCTTTATAAAAAAGATTTAGGTACTTTCCCGTGAGTCATTCGATGACGGACTAGATAAAGATAAACTAAAATTCTTTGATATTTTGGAGCAATATCAGCGAATTTATTAGCATAAATATTTAAATACCTACCTTAAAATTATCAACCGGTAGGTATGTATCTTTTCTAATTCCAAGCGATCACAAAGCTTAAATATATAAAGTATTAATTTTAGGTTTCGAACCATTGCGTTTAAAACCTAATTGGAAGAATGAGCAATGGTTCATTCTCCCTAAACTCACTTGATGTATTTATTATATTTTTCACCCCCAACATTTAAGGTATACGAAAATTAACGTCATAACTTGCAAAACTTTCAATAAAAAAAAATGTTGATCGGGATAAAAAGAATCATGAACATTTTATTAATGTTAAACTTCAAAAGTTTGAGTTACTTTAGTGGCGGTAGTACACAATGCTGCAATCAATGAAAATGACTGCACGGATAGCCGAGTGGTATAGATCACCAGGCTAATTACCACTGTGTACGACGTGCTGCGGGTTCGATCCCCGCATGGGACAAGCATTTGTGTGATCCACAGATACTTGTTCCAAGGGTGTTCTTTGTGCATGTGATTTGAATGTTTGTAAAACCCCCGCGACATAAGAAATTCTTTAGTGCGGGTGACGTATAAACAAATTAAAAAAAAAAAGAATAATGTTCTATACCACACTGCTAATTATAAGCCTCACCAGATATTATCGAGGAAAATCATTCACGATTGTAATCTTGGGTCACTCAGTCCACGATAATTAAAAACAAGTTCAAATAACACAATGTAATAAGGCGATGGTAGATAACCTAGTGCATATTAGTTAGTTTAAGGTTAAATTTAATAACACTATAATAAAATTACTCCAGTCTGATATGAAGGAAAAATATTCTATATAATTAAATTACAAAGTAAGAAATATTAATACTAAATGAGACCTCTATATTAATTTCAAACTCGTGTAGGTTATTTGTAAGACGTACTTAATCCAAACACTAAGGTAATCAATCATGCTACGTAAAGTATTCTTCGAACATGATATCATAATACTTGGTTAAATTGATCCAAGAATTAGGTACTTATCAAATTAATTGTGAAGGATATGATGAGAATGATCGGTAACTCCAATTAAAATACTAGTATTGAACTTAAGCACTTGGTTAGAAGCTGAAGCCAAAATAGTATAGGAAAAGGCCAAGCAGTTAAAGATAACATATACTTCGAAGATAATTGATAATTTTTGATTAATGAAGATATTTGACTGCACGGATAGCCGAGTGGTATAGGTCACCACGCTGATAACCACTGTGCGCGACGTGCTGCGGGTTCGATCCCCGCATGAGACAAGCATTTGTGTGATCCACAAATGCTTGTTCCAAGTCTGGGTGTTCTTTGTGCATGTGATTTTGAATGTTTGTGAAACCCCCGCGACACAAGGATTAAATTCCTTAGTGCGGGCGTCGATTTAAAAAAAAAAGAAAAAAAAAAAATAGCACCAATGGCCGAATACTCAAACGTCCATCAGTTTGAAGCGAATTTTAAGTGCCATGCTGTCACTGTCACTTTAAGGTGTAAAGTGGTGACAGATAGACATTTAACATCTTATTAAAGTTAATTAGCATTTCAGTATTCGAGAGTTAGGTCTTGAATTGGGCTGAAACTGCTGAAATTAGAAGACGAATAACATACACGAAGTAGATATATAGCAACGTAATCATACTAATGTCTGTGAGGGTGGGTTTGTTATCTTTTCACAATCAAACGGCTCGACTCATTTTGATAAAATTTAGTATGAAGGTAATTGACAACCTAATTAAACCCGAAGTTATCTAATAAGCGGCGAAGAATCCCGCAGGGCGCAGCTAGTGTGCTATAATAATTTTAATCATGTCAATATTGTGTAACGTAATATTTATTGATTACCTACCTCGTTACGTGAATCTTTGTTTTATAGATTAAATGGGAATTTTATACAAAAAACCATTAGCGTAATATAAATGCTTATTATTAAAATATTATCCGAAAGTAAGCACTCATTTGTTGTATTGGCAATATTAATGTCAATTACAGAACGCAGTATAATGGACTAGTGTCGGTCAGATAGGAAGTCGCTCCATGTAAAATACGGTGTTCAGCCAAAATCGGTGAAATTGGGAGCCGACCACAACATACCTTGAGGAAAGGCTAGACTGAATGAATATGGACTTTAAAGACTCGTATTTTAAAGTCCGTTTTTCTATTGAGACTTTGGCGAATAAAGATCACATTGCACATTAGCTAGTTCTTAAACGGATTGCAATCAAGATGTTTAAAAACTGTTTGATGACCTTCTTTTTATATCTTCTTTTGCAGTATTAAATGAAAACACCTTTCGTTCTTTTGAATGAAGTTAGTTTCTACAATAACTGAGACAAGCTATTGATATTGCAGGCGAGATTCTGTTACGATGTGTTTTGAAGCGTATTATATAGTGTTGACGTTCTACGATATTCTTAGTCCGACTGTTTGGTCTGTAGAGTAAAGCCTAGTACTATTCGAATAATACCTTTCGGATTGCTTGTAATAGGCAAGGGACCAACTGCTATAAATTTAGGTCACAGTTATTTAACGATTCAACAGTTTAACTTGAGTCTGAAACTAGTCGAAAGATCCAGCGATCAATCCTTAAATTGTTAAATAATTGCTTTGTGGAAGTTAACAAACACAGCACAGGTTGACTCTGAGAAAAAAAACATCAACATTGATCGGCTTTATGGTTAAGGAGGGAAGAGAAAATGTAGTTTTTTGTACTAGAGTAGTGACGTCATTATGAAAATGAGTTATTATTCAATTCCGTGAGAATAAATCATGTGAAATAAAAAAATATAGAATTGTAATTGTTGACTTCTTGCTAATCCGATAATGACTGAAAACAGGATCATTCGTGAATAATTGTTCAATTAAATGCTTGCTATACTTAGCGACACATTTCTCACACATTGAGTCTTGAAAAAATATTTACTTTTTTACCTATAAGTATTAATAAGTCAGTTCTAAACAAAGCTATTCGACGTCTATGTCCCTATGTTGTGATCGATAATTATAATCGCTATGACACTGAGCAAGATTAAAACTTAAATCGGTGTCAATGAACTCAACCTTGAAATACTACCGGTTCATTCTAATATTATACGCTGCATTTAATTAAATAAGTAATAGTACCTACATTTAGTGTAACTTAATAACTTTGAGTTTTTTAATTTTACATATTTTTTTATTTTTTACGAACTATGTCACATCAACTAATTTTAACAAATAATAATTATTAATTAAAAATACTTATTCTATACCGAAGTACTTAAATTATCTAACTATCTTATTTATATAAAAATAAATGAAACCATCTAAATACATCTATAGAAGATGACTTATTAATTTATTTATTTACAAGCAAATGTTTTTTTCTATAAATAGCAACGTTAATTTAAACATGCATTAAAACAAGGCGACCTTTATATTTTAATTATTTTTTGAGCATATAATATTGGCTCGTTCTGCCACTATTTTGTTCTCGAAAAATCTCTTATTTATATTCTACAAACATGTTGAAATAAAACCAATTGCATAACCACGAGGTGCTCTTGGCTTCCTTCGGTGGCACGTACCTATTATGTTAACAAGACTTGAATGAATTTTATTAGCTGTCAATGCCTTGTCACATCGTGGCATTTATTTAGTCGTAAAAATGATTGTTCGACACAAAGGTGACAGTTTTGCGGGGAACTAAACCTTGTAAAAAGTAAAGTAAAGTTTTGTAGCAGAACATACAGTAGACTCTATAATTATGTCTATGAGACCGAAAATGAAATACTTTTTTTATATGAATAGGAATTTATACTTTAAGGATACAAAATTGTAATACAAGGCTGTTTATAATTTAATAGCTGGCCAGTAACTTCATTAAATTATTTTAATCGGTGAACACTATTTGATAATCTGAGCAAGTATTGAGTGATCAAAGTATAGACTACATAGGTTATAATATGGTACGGTATTAAGACAAAGTATCTATACTATAGGTATAATATTATAAAGCTGAAGAGCTTTTTGTTTGGTTGGTTGAGCGCGCTAATCTCAGGATCTACTTGTCCGATTTGAAAAAATCTTTCTGTGTTATATAGCCCATTTATTGAGGAAGGTTAGGATAGGTTAGGCTTTTTGCCGCGATAACCGACGCAAACGCGGGTGGAGCCGCGAGCAATAGCTAGTTTATGAATTGTAGAGAGAACATGGTAGCGTTTTGCCACGCTTAAAGGGTTTACGTTCAGCAGGTACAAAATTTTAACTTAAAGCATAAAATGTACGTGAAGTTTTAACATTGTTTGTTTTATTTTAATTAACTTTTAACACAGGCACACTTTGGTGTACCTAATATATTAATAAAATGAGTTGTAACTTTCTTGGCATCGGTTACATCCTCCGTAAAGTACCTAATTGTTTTAAAACTTATCAGATTCATAGACAAACAAGTATTTTGTTTACTTTAATTTATTAGTGTTTCGCGCAACTGTTTTTTTTATTATTTTTTTGGAAGAACCTTCTTCTGTTAATATCTAACAACAAAAAAAGAATAAGCGGTCAATTAAGAATTATTCCTTATACCTTGGGAAATAAGGATTTCATTGTTATTTAAATATGTGATTTTTTTATTATATGTGTGAGTTTTCATATACTTGTGTTTCGATTTAACCGACAATTATTATTTAGTAGAAATTTATTTACGAAAGCGACACAAAACTAGATGAAAAGAGATTTTTTTTTTTTTAATATTGAATGAATGAATTTAAAACGGGGATGAAACGGATGCGCACTTGTATCGCAACGGGTTTCAAATGCCAGACCGATTGCATTCTACGCAAGTTTGTATAGGGAAAACATATCTAAAACCCAGCCGTACTAAATTCCTTCTCGAAAACGTTGCTAGCTCTCGTACCATGACATATTTACAACCATACCTACATGCACGTTACTACCATACACGATAACAGTTATTGACTACAATAAATATAAAAAAAATTGTAATCATATCAAAATAAAAAAAATATATATGAAACACGCCTATAAAAATTGAGTGTTTCCGTCCATTTCCCGATTCCATCATCAGATCCTGAAGTAATGGCCATGGGACCACCTGAAAAATATAAATACCGCTCAAAACAAAAAAAAACAAATCGTTCTAATCGTCTTTTTAGTAATCGGGGAAGGTTAGGTTATCCATTTTTCGGAATCTTTTCTATTTTTTATGTATAAAATTCCGAAAAATGGATAACCTTTATTAGACTAAGTAAAAAAAACAGTAAGGAGATATGTATATTAGACCACACTACCTGTTTATGCAACAAATATATGACCCACAAGTATCCATTCATCATACTAAATAGGTTATCTGCAAGTCGCATTGTTGTATCGTATTCGACTTCATTTGTTTGTATGACGATAGTACAGAAACCAAAACGAGTTTGCATTCAAAATGTGTCGATGTCTTCCGTTTACCATAAGTGATGCTGACCATAACCTGATGCTTTGAACAATGCAATACTCATATTGTTTAAAGTCCTCGTTAATATCTTTACAGCAATATTCATATAGCCCAGAAGTTTCTACTGACTAACATGTTTTACATTCTATAGTATCTTTTTCCTAACTTTACTGATACAAAAATTGTGATATCTAGTAATACCTATGCCTTTAATTTTAATTTTTGTGTGATGACAGTTTTTTTTGATGATAACGTCTTATAAATCGATGAACGTCACGTTTCATCTGATCCGAGCGTGCAAGCGAGAGCGCGGAAAAAGCGATAGAGAGGCACGATTAGTCTAAGCGTTCGGATCAGCCATCGACCGATGCGTCCGAGTATTAGACAGACAGTATGTAATTTTTCATCAATGTTTTCTTACAACGTTATCACGTAAAATTGACGTCCGTAAACCGACTTTGCAGACAAACCATTTTTACGTCTCCAATTTCACTAGGAATAACAACTAAATTTTTTTTTTCTTGCTACCCCCTCATGTTAAGGTTGGGGGTTCACCGGTCGTGCAACGGGTGGGATTCGAACCCGCGACCACATGATCGCAAGTCCGATACCCTAGCCATAAGGCTACCGCCGCTTATTTAACGAACATTGACAGGGATTATAAGGTATTTTAAATTCATCACGAAAAAGGAGCTTCAGTATTTCCTTCAACTGTTGTCGTTTTTGCTCGTTGGTAGTTACTTTTATTTTTAAACCACCAGTTTCAACAACCAGGTTTACAGAAAAATAAAACTTTTGTTACAACAAAAAGTAGTAATCTTCTCAATCTAAATTTAAAAGATAAATTAATTAATGTTCAAAATACAATAATAATATTTTTAATCAAAACCCTTTGTTTTTAATCTCTGAAGCGTAAATAATCAGGTTTGTCGATAAAAAACACGTACGAATTTAAGCTTACAAAAACAAAGATGTATAAAGTAGTTTTTTTTTAATTGGGTGATTAAGTTTAGTTCTATATTTCAATTAGGTATTCATCCATGTATTTCTTCATGAATCATACTCACATGTACCTACCATACCGTAGTTAGTTTCGACTTTCGTCACGATTTGACTGTTTTGCGTATGGCTTAGCTCTACCGAAAAAATAATATTATGCACTAAATGAGTTCGTTTTTTAAGAATTAAAATAAATGACGATTATTCCTAAATACAACTTAAATTACCCTCCATAGCTTTAAATACCTGTAGCATTAATTTTAAGAAGTTCATTTTTGAAGTAATAATGTTGAGTAAAGAATTTGAACTTTGCGAAACAAACTTTAATTATTAGGTCGAACTTTGCTGGCATAATTAGCGCCGTGTTTGCACAAAAGTACCGTAATATCATTATATTTTTATATTAAGGACGAACTTCAAAAAAATGGACTTAAATAAGAAAAGCAAGGACGTTACTAACTTAACTTTTGTACGATATTAACTGCTACTTATTCTAATATTTACGACCTACTAATATTTCAATATAAGACAATTGTAATACTAGAAACAAATTTACTACAAACATATTCCTAATAAATATAATAAAAACAATATATTTGAATAAACCATTTGATACTATGTGTTAACGCCTAATGAAATAATATGATCATCGCGCTGCAACTGTCTGCTATTTCCTTTCAATTTATATTAACTTCACTAGTGACGGTACTTGCGCCTACAATTTATTAGCGGAATGAAAATTTTCTACCTTCTTTTTTTTTTATTATATAATGATTTGCAATCTTGAACTAACGAACGGACGTGTTCCATTTAATATATTTCTAATATTCTAAAACTAAATTGTAAACAGCATTAGGGCAAAAGTATCATTAAAATAATTGTATTTCAAGACATATTCATCGTTTTATTGAGCGTCAAAGCTCCAGTGTCTCGCGTAGACATAATTGGCGACCGTGACAGGACTTGAACCTGCAATCTGAGGATTACCAAAGTCTAGCTGGACTTGGTCAGCACAGCGCCGCAGCCATCAGCCGGTCAGCACCGCACCGCAACCAGCCTTTGGAAAATAGCTATATTATTGAGGAATTACGTCAGGAAGAACGCCCTTAATACCGCCGGGCATAGTCGCAGTTATAACGACATCACACCGCAGCGCAGCAGGATTATTGCAGCTAAGTGCCCTTCCTTTGTTCCAAAATATCCTATAAACCGCATAGCCTATTAGCCTATCCATATTCTTCATGGTTTCTACTTGTGCAAATTCAAGGTTCAAAGTCCACATACAAAGTGTATTTTTTATAATTTATGTTAGTTTTTTTTTGTTAGTATTGCTTCGACATTATTAATATACGAATAACAACGAGATTAACGTTCCACATTTCGAGTTTTGTTAAGATTCATGCGTTTTCAAAACGAATTTAAGTAAATTTTACATCTTTACCCACATACATTTTTTATTCCATATAATTATTTAATCATTAACATCACTGCTAAAGGTTGCCGTGCCTTATAGTCATATCCATGTAGTGATTATCCCGCTGAACATTTCAGATTTGCCCCATTTCTCCGTAAACATCGCTGAGCGCTCGCGCATATCGCGCCTGTCGCGGAGCCTGCATCAGGTCGGAGCCCGCGTCTGCGGCCTCCCGTGCGGCCTCCCGTGCGGCAGACATCACCAACGAGGGGCGTGAGCATATATACCTTTCATTAGTTAACTTTTACTGTAACGATCATAAATTTAATTTACTTTTGTATAACCTTAATTAATTTTTCGTTTGATTTTATTTTTAACAATCACAATGAGTCTAAGGGATGATACTAAGACCTTGGCGGAGTTAAATGTTAGACGTAGTTCTGTCAAAGGCCAAGTAACGAAATTTAGAAATTATTTAGAAAGATTATCACGACTGGATTCATTTACTGCGACACAAAAGGCGGAACTTACACTAAAACTTAGTAAATTCGAAACTTTATCCTCAAGATTTGATGACTTACAAAGTCAAATTGAAATTTGTAATTCTAGTGGGTTAAAGGATGAACTTGAGGAGCGAGAAAATATTGAGGGGGAATTTATTAATATTATTGTAACGGCTCAAACCCTGCTACAATTGCATGGTAAGGATGACAGTATTCATGACTCAAGCAGTCCTCACAACATAACACATTGTGCTCTTGATCATAATGAAATGGGTTTCAAGCTTCCTTTGATACAAATTGCCAAGTTCGACGGATCCTACTTTCGTTGGATGGAGTTTCGTGACACGTTTCGATCCTTAATTCATGAAAATAATAGAATTAGTCCCGTAAACAAGTTCCATTATTTAATTTCCTACCTAGAAGGAGAAGCAGCACGTACTATATCGAATCTAGAAGTTTCTTCCAATAATTATAAGGAGGCTTGGTCCCTATTACTTGATCGTTACGACAACAAACGTTTATTAATAAGTCATCACCTCAGTGAATTATTTAATATACATGCTATGAGCAAGGAGTCAGAGAAATCGTTGCGTTTTTTGGTTGACCACGTGACCAAGAATTTACGTGCCCTTTCCAATTTGGGACAAGCCACTGAACATTGGGATGTAATTATAATCCACTTAGTTGCGTCCAAGCTGGACAATCACACCTTTATGAAGTGGGAGGAATACCGTAACGCGTTGTCAACTGACGCACCTACGCTTAAAGAATTTCATAAATTTTTGAACGATCGTGCAACTGTGCTTGAGTCTTTGCACCGCAGCAAGACAGAGTCTTCTAAGCCTACTCATGGGCAGCAGCGGCCTTCAGGCCACTCTAACAAATCCGATCACACACATACAAAATCTCATGCGTACACTAATAGTAGCAACCAAACACAAGTGTCATCGTCATGTCTTTGTCCGTGCTGCAATGCTGATCACAGAATTTTCGACTGTCCTTCGTTCAAGGCAAAGAGCATACGCGAGCGTATAGCTGAGGCAACCAAATTAAAACTATGTCTTAATTGTTTGAGATCAGGTCATCCTAGTTTTAAATGTCGTCTAGGTCGTTGCCGCGAATGCAACAAGCGACATAACACACTATTACATCTTCCTACAAACGACAGCACACCTAACGCTGATAGTCCATCTGAGACGGTAGTCACCTGCAACAATCACGGTAATAAACAAGCTCTTCTATGTACTGCTATGATTGAAGTAGTCAACCCTAAGACTAGTAAATCTGAGGTAGTGCGCGCCTTACTTGACTGTGGCAGCCAATCTTCTTTTATTAGTGAAGCTCTGAAACAAAGACTATCCATAGAAGACTGTCCTATTAGCGCTACTAAAATAATTGGTTTTGGCAACAATCACTCGGCAACTATATCTGAATATTGCATTGCCCGATTAAAATCAAATAATTCATCATTTAGCGTTATTTCTAACTTTTACGTAATGAAGGAGCTAACAGGTTCAATACCTGATTCATTCATTAATATTAGATCTTTCAATATTCCAAATCATATAATCCTTGCGGACCCCAAATTTAATCAGCCGTGTTTCATAGACGTACTGATAGGCTCGGATTTATTTTGGGACATAATAGGTGGTGAGCAGCGGTCGTTAGGGCCTAGTCTTCCTAGGTTGCACAGTTCCAAGCTCGGCTGGTTGATTGGAGGCCCCTTGCCACAATGTCTGCAAATTAAAAACAGTATTAAATGTAATTATAATCTAACCCATTCATTAAATTATAGTAAAAGCATAGAATACAATTTAAACAGATTTTGGGAGTTAGAAGAAATACCATTAAAATCTCATCTTAGTGAAAGCGAGCAGGCATGTGAACGGCATTTTTTGCAACACACCTACCGCTTACAAAATGGCAGATTTTGTGTCAAGTTACCTTTAATCTACTCTCCTGACTGTCTCGGTGACTCCTATAATATGGCCAAGAAAAGGTTTTCACACTTGGAAAAGCGATTTAGGAGACAGCCTGAAGTTAAATCACAATACATAGCATTTATTAGGGAGTACGCAGAGCTAGGTCATCTTTCCGAAGTCTCAGTAAAAGATTTATCATCTAACTTCTGCTACTACTTACCTCATCATCCTGTATTTAAGGAAAACAGTGAGTCGACTAAAATCAGAGTGGTCTTCGATGCATCAGCACGCACCTCCTCTGGCCTTTCTGTCAATGACATACAGATGGTTGGGCCTCAAATTCAAGACTCTCTTTTCTCCATATTAGTTCGAGCTCGTCTTTATAAGTACCTTTTAACAGCTGACGTAGAAAAAATGTACCGCCAATGTCTTTTAGATGAGTCCGATCGAACTTTACAGCTTATCCTATGGAGAGAAGATGAGAATCTGCCCCTAAAGACCTTAAGATTAAATACTGTTACTTACGGCTTCGCAAGCGCTAGTTATTTGAGCACGAGGTGTCTTTGGCAGTTGGGCGAGGAGTGCAGCGATCCTCTTATTAGAACTATCGTTCAACATGATCTGTATGTCGACGATTTAATTACGGGTTGCGACTCTGAAGATGAGTTACAGCGCATTCAAATCGCCATATCTAAAACCCTAAGTGCAGGATGTTTTAACTTACGGAAATATAAGTCGAATTCTTCTAAAGTTCTTGAGTCGTTATCTGAAAGGTCTTCAGACACATTAATGATTAGTGAGTCCTCAAATGCTTTAGGTTTAGGGTGGACTTCGAACACCGATAGGCTACATTATTCTTTCGAAATCCCCCCTAGTAATGATAAAATTACAAAGCGCTACATATTATCCACTTCGTTTAAGATTTTCGACCCACTAGGTTTTGTGAGCCCCTGCATTATTATACCTAAATTAATAATGCAGCAGTTATGGCTTGATAAAGTGGGTTGGGATGATGTTCTTTCAGAAGAGATAATAAGAGCTTGGCGTAAATTTTCAAATAGTTTATCGTACATATCTTTAATCACACTACCTAGGCAGGTCCTATGTGATGCACCGGTAGTGACGGAACTCCATTCCTTCAGCGACGCGTCCCAAAGAGCCTATGGCGCTTGCATCTACATCAGGTCTATAGACGAAGCAGGTAATGTGCACGTTAACCTATTGTGCTCTAAGTCAAAGGTAGCACCTATCAAGGCTTGTACAATACCTCGACTGGAGCTGTGTGCTGCATTACTTGCCGCTCGGTTGTGCAAGGCGGTCGTCGATTCTCTGAGGTTCCCAATAAAGCGCAAGTTACACTGGTGTGACTCCAGCGTCGTCCTTGCTTGGCTGCACACTAGTTCTAGAAAGTTGAAGACCTTCGTGGCAAACAGAGTCGCTGAAATCCTAGAACTGACAGAGCTCTCTTGCTGGCGTTATGTACCTACCTCAGATAATCCCGCTGATCTCGTCTCTCGCGGCGTATATCCTGAGGAACTTAAGGATCATAACCTATGGTGGACAGGGCCAAAATACTTGCTTCAAGAAGAACCTTCCTGGCCTACTTTATGCCTCAACAAGTCCCAGATAGAGGGTGAAATTCCTGAAATAAAAATAAATGTTAATACTAATGTCGATAAATTATCAATAATTCCATTTCATAATTTTAATAAACTACACAAGTTAAAACGTATTTATGCTTATGCATTAAGGTACATGCATAATTTACGATATCCCCATTCCAAACGCGTAAACGCTTTGAGTTTAGATGAGCTGAAAGATTCTTTCCACCTTTTATGTCGTACTGCACAACAGGAATCATTCCCTGTAGAATACGGGTTACTTTCCAAGGAGAAGACTCTTAGTTCAAAATCGACCATTTTAGCACTTGCCCCTTTCATGGATCCCAATGGTTTGATTCGGGTAGGAGGCCGTTTGGATGCGTCCTCCATACCGTTTGACAGTAAGCATCCTATCCTTCTACATTCCTCTCACCAACTCACCAAGCTAATTTTTGAACGGGAGCATTTGCTTAAATTACACGACGGTCCACAGCTTCTTCTCGCCAGCGTTAGGGAGTACATATGGCCTATCAATGGCCGACACCTTGCTAGGCGAACTGTGCACAATTGCATCACGTGTAGAAGAGTGCAGGGTAAGACCTTATCACCTATAATGGGGAACTTGCCCTCTCAGCGCGTTACGGTGGACTTCCCATTTCGAAGTGTGGGAATAGACTTTGCCGGCCCCTTTTTAGTCTTAAATAGGAAAGGTCGCGGATCAAGAGTCACAAAATGCTATTTATGCATTTTCGTTTGTCTCAGATACAAATGTGTCCACTTAGAAGCAGTGAGCGATCTTTCAAAGGAAGCTTTCATCCTTACCTTGCGTAGGTTCATATCTCGGCGTGGGAAGCCTGCTGAGATATTTAGTGATAATGGCCGCAATTTTGTTGCCGCAGCTAAAGAAATCGGTAATTTTTTAAAATGTAATCACAAGGCCATCAGGGAATTTTCAAACGAAGAAGAAATTAAATTTTTGTTTTCTCCTGCATATGCTCCCCACTTTGGTGGTATCTGGGAGGCCGGGGTGAAATCGGCCAAATTTCACATAAGACGTGTAATGGGCAATACGCACTTGACATTCGAAGAAATCTCAACTTTATTTGCTCAAGTGGAAGCCATTTTGAATAGTCGCCCACTTTGTCCTTTGTCCTCGTCTCCAAATGATCCATGTTTCCTCACCCCAGGGCACTTCCTGCTTGGCCGATCACTAACTGCTCTGCCTTCACCGAGTTACGAAGACTGCAAGTCCACTCAGCTGAAACGCTACCAAAGGCTGGAGCAAATCCGTCAGCACTTTTGGAGGAGATGGCAAAAGGAGTATCTGGCCGAGTTGCAACAAAGGTCCAAGTGGCGTACTAAAGACACTCCATTGAACGTTGGTGACCTGGTACTGCTGCAGGAGGAGAATTTGCCACCATTGTGTTGGAGAATGGGCCGAATCAGCAAATTGTTTCCTGGGCCCGATGGAGTGTGTCGCGTGGCAGACGTACAAACCACGCATGGATGTTACCGGAGGCCCTTCACGCGACTCTGCCCACTACCAGCTACTGAGCATTTAATGGAGAGTTAAAAGTCGGGGCTTTTAACGGCGGGGAAGATGTTAACGCCTAATGAAATAATATGATCATCGCGCTGCAACTGTCTGCTATTTCCTTTCAATTTATATTAACTTCACTAGTGACGGTACTTGCGCCTACAATTTATTAGCGGAATGAAAATTTTCTACCTTCTTTTTTTTTTATTATATAATGATTTGCAATCTTGAACTAACGAACGGACGTGTTCCATTTAATATATTTCTAATATTCTAAAACTAAATTGTAAACAGCATTAGGGCAAAAGTATCATTAAAATAATTGTATTTCAAGACATATTCATCGTTTTATTGAGCGTCAAAGCTCCAGTGTCTCGCGTAGACACTATGGATAATATATACATTTAAAATAATAACAGACGCTGCTCAATGCTGACGAAATTGACATATTCTGTTGCGCTTTGAGTGAATTTACTAGAATAGCTAGCTATAAAGTTTGTTATGGTGTAAACAGTGGAGCTACTACCTAAATGTTAAGAGTGCTACAATATCGTATTGGGTTAAGCCTGTAAGGATATTTGTATGTTTTGAATAAATAAATAAATAATATGTTAAAAATAATAATTACAAACATAAATTAATACCTTAAATTCAAAATAAGCTTATCAGTTTTTTAAATAGACCAGATAAAATTTTGCATTTCATACCTAAAATATTATTATCTTATGAATTGCTATTGCCTGCAAAAAAAGCTCTTATTAATAAGTTTCAAATATTGAAAAACCCGATTTAACTTAGACTTTGTATTGGTGACTATTTCGCCGAACTAAAAATATCTTTCATCTTATTTCAGATCTAACCTCGAAAAACGTCACTTCGTCCTTGCTTTCCACTGTAACCTCACAATCAAAGGCACTTATGACGCCGTCGGAAGAATCCTTCTATTCCCAATTGACGGCGCGGGTGAAGCCAAAATACGCCTTAGTAAGTACTCGTATTAATAATTCAACAGTTTTTGATGTTACGGTTTTCCCTTATCTTTCTTTGAAGGCAGCTTTGCATTTTGGAACTCGAATTTTATTGCAGTTTTCGTGACGACATTAAATAAATATGTGCTGGGATTTGTTTGTGGGGAAAACAAAATGGTGAATCTCGGTATGCATTTTTTAGAAATCACCAGAGTTTTGTGTGATAATGAGAGTTTATTTCGGTTTAGTGCAACGAATAAAAATTTGGATCCTCTGAGGGTTCTCTGTACGGGATTGAGTGAAAACTTTTTAAAATATTTTAATGTAAATTTACGATATAACATTGCCAAACGAAAAGGCTTTGCACCACAGCAAAATGTCTTCTATATTTTAGACTCTCAACTTGTTCTATAAATTCTGATTATTATTTTTTTTCAGCCAACCTCAGAATGAAGGTTGATATAAACACAAAATACGTGAAAGACAAAGACGGTGTCAATCATTTTGGTTTGAAAAATTATAAATACACTTTCGACTACGGTGATCGTGTCGCATTCGATCTTGAAAACTTGTTCAAGGAAAGCAAAGAACTCAGTAAGTACCTATAAAACTTCAGACCATACTAAATTAACGTAACAAAAAGAATTTCGTATAGCACCGTGGATAAGTAAGAAGCGGTTCCAACCTGCCCCCCTAGCCAAGTGACATCTACAAACGTTAAAGATGATAGAAATCGCTTAAATGACATTAAATGTATGCAAGTGACAAGTCTCAGTCACGTGACTTTTCGAAAACAAATGTCATTTGCATACATTTAATGACATTTAAGCGATTTTTATCATCGTTAACGTTTGTAGAAATGTCTCTTGGCTAGGGGGGCGGAACTATTGGAAATTGATAGGGGCTTATGTTCAGCATTGGACATATGGAGCTCATGGCTGATATGATGATGATGATGTGGATAAGTTAGCCGAATTGAGTCAAACGACCTCAAAATTTAAGAGTTTAGTATTTATGATTAAGATTTTTTTTAAGTATACTATACACACAGTCGTTTAATTTCTAATAGTTACTATAATTTCCAGATCCATCATTTTTATCATGTATGCATGAAATTAATAATTTGCATACTTCTTAAATTCCATACAGTATTTAATAATAAACAGGTTTCTAAGGTTCAAAAATAAAACACGTTAGGTTAAATGGCAATTGCGGATATATTGTCCTCTAAGTACTTCATTGGTACTTCACCCGGTATTGCTAAAAGTAGGCAATTATCGGAAACAGCTTGGTCCTCATTACGTTTGCCAGTCAAAGTGACAAGATAGCAATTATTTTACTTAATTGTCCCCGACGTATATCCTGCCAGGAAATCCCGTTCCGATTAAGATGTGTGATCGACTGAAGAGCCAGGATTTTAGCATTTGCAATTATTAATTATTACTCCGATTACCGTCACATTAATTTGTAAACTCAACTTATGAAACTCTTTGAAAAAGCACCAATTACTTTGTGTCCCACCTTGTGTATTTGTGCGAATGTGAGTGAACGGTAATGGTAACTGGGTGTGATGATGTATTAATTGTATGATGTTGTGTTGATGTGTTGTTGTATTAGTTCAAAAAGTCTACCTTTTTTTTGTTCAGACAATAACATGCAAAAACTTTTCTTTTTTACAGGTTCCACAGTCCTGCAATTTTTGAATGAGAATTGGAGAACAGTAGCAGAAGAATTTGGGAAACCTATCGTGGACTATGCAGTAGAACTAGCAGTAAAAACAATTGAAAAGTTCTTCGTCGCAGTGCCCTACGAAGAACTGATTAACGTTCCCATTCCTAAATTTTAATATAAGAGATAAGAATTTAATATAATAATATTTAGATTTAAAATATAACTTGGTTCTAAGATATCTCTTTGTTTAATTGCTTAGATATCACTTTGTAAATGTCACCAAATAATTTGCAGCAGAGTACCTTTATTTTTCAACGTAATTTAAGCTGTAATGCCTCGTAATAAGAGCTTTTTTGAATGACCATTCATTTTGGAAATATCTATTCATTTGTCTTTGTTAGACGCGGTAGAGTCACGCCCTTCCCGCGTTTTCTTCATCTTGACAAAATCCTTTTCTATTACTTGTGGCGTTAGAATTTTTTACACTGCATTTGTTTCTAATGGTCAGTTAAGTGAAATACTTACTCTAAAAATCCAGCAGTTGCATGTTACACCTACTTTTTAACAGACAGTGAAAAATAGTTTTATTTTTGACGTAGGTACCTATACAGAGTTTTGTTACCTAAAACACTAAAAATAAATTTACTTCATATAATTTGCAATTATAAGTTAATTAAAGGATTGAAATAAGACCTTGCAGATCCAGCGCTGGGGTCCCAAATCTCAGCATAATATACTGAGCGATGACCATTTCGCACAGACGTGACACATATTTTTCTTCAAAATTTTAGAAGCTTTTGTTATTTTTATCTCTTTCTTATTTTTATGCGTCCCACGTCACGCGAACAAATGATTTTTCTTTTTTCTTCTTTCTAGATACCAAATACACTACACTACATTACACTACCGACGTGAACCCACTCGTAACACAAGCATCTTAGCTTAGCACGAGGGGTTAACAAGATTACTAGTGATAGACTAATGCCACATTGCCAGCAATCTTTATTAAAAAAAAAAATAGGTATTTAGAATTTTAATTAAGACACTCCCAACAAATCTTTAAGAGCTCTTATTTGGTGGTCCAGTTTAAGTTTTTTTTTTTTCTCGTAAATCTGAAAGAAAGCTTTTTCGAGTGTTTATTACCTCTAAACAAACATGAGCCTTCACTGAAAGGTTTACTTTGTTTTTCTGCGAAACTGAAAGGCAATTTGGGGTTCACAATTCTACGAAAGTACCTTCTCAGTGTTGTATTTTTGAACGTAGATTTATTTATTACAAGTCTATACTAATACATAAGTAATAACAGGCGGAATTGAAAAAGTAATTTCATTTTTAGGGAAGTGTAAATCATAAAATAATATGAGGGTTCTAGTAAAGATGATTTTATTATTGATTAGATACTATGAAAAACAAAACGAATATATCGAGAACGGGTGTACGGAATATGATGATCCTTGATTTAATGGAGTCGTCTCCATCCCGAATAGCAGAATAAATATTAGAATCAATGCAAAAACTGACTAAAACAAAATGATATAAATTACAGGAACGAGTACCACTTACGCAGGTAAAACCGCGGGGCACGGCTAGTATATTACATCAAGTTTTATTGGGTTTTAATAACAACATACAATAAAAATATAATTAACATCGATAACTTTATTGTAAATAGATGGGCCGACAAATTTATGATAAAAAAAATACTTAACCAGCAATATTCTGTACATCTCTTAATTATTTTTCCCAACATAGCCGCTTGTCGATTTATCTTTAAAAACTGATATTCCGTTGAAGTAAACTGCTGAAGTTTAAAATGCCCGTAAAAATATATTTTACAACACAACTTAGTTAATTTCCCGTTGTTCATATAACTCATGGCTTTCAGCAAGATTTTTACAGTATTCAGGGTTTATTAACGCTGTAAAAAGTATATGAGAGCAGGTATGCATTAATTTTAATTAATTTGACGTTCGTTTATTGCCTTTGAAACGAGGCAAGTATTCTTAGCAATTTAAAGAAAACAGATTGAAGGGTAATTAAGGAGAATATGTGAAATAAGCTCCATAAATGCATATAATAATCTTAGATTTTTTTTGTCTTTGTGATTTTTAATGATTGCTTAAGAATAATTAAAGATAGTTTATAAAAAAACTTTTGTAACATGAAATTGGCGTTTAATCTGAATTATACCAATTTTGTCTCGCAAAAGTAATTTTTCTTCACATATCTTCAAATACGTGGATATCTTGAGTAGATTACGTGAACATTTGTATATAAATTAAAAAAAGACATCAACATTCAACATCAGCACAGCACAGAAAATGCAAACTGCTCTATAATTTTTAACGCCTCAAACCTTATTTGCAATGCAAGTGAATATCTAGTTCTCAAACATAATACCTACCTACATAAGAAAAAGTAACTAGTTCAAAGATGGCAGCAACTACATCAACGACGTCAAGCCTGAAACTCTTAATTAAATGCCCGACCAACCCACGAGATAACCAAGTGCAGCGAATTCTATTTTCAGTAACAATGCAGCACCGAAGCGCGGAACTAGTCGGAACTAGTCGCAACTAGTCCGCAAGTTAACAACTTGTTGTGGCGAGTACGACTGTAATGTACAAGTGGATTGTCTCGGATGACCGATTGTTATTTTACTGTAGTCAAACTTTGCTTCCATTGAATTCGTGCGTGAATGCTTTTTTAGAAGCAATGGTGGTGAATTTTGTTTTCAAAGTTTTCCTGGAAAATTAAATGATCTTTTTTACCAAAGTCAAGCGATAAGGCTGACTGTAGTCGTACCATCCTTTTGTTGAAACCAATCAGGATGATCGACCCCTTATTTGAAGTCGCTACAAACCAAAAATATATTGGATACCGGCTTCAATAATTGACACGGGCACCGACTTCAAAGAAATCAGTTGGTAACGTCACAATTATTGAGTTATTTTTGCTTTTAAGTGGGTATAATAATAAGGTGATTTTGCATCCGTTGTTTTTTTTTATTAAATGTTTATTTATCGTTGCGTAGGTAGGTATGTTTTAAGGATGCAGCAAATTACAAAACCATTCAATGGTTGGTTACATTTTGTACATTAAAATTTACTTTAACCATTAAGCTCATTCGTAATTAAATGATATTTTTATTTTTCACCTTCTAGGCCATATAATTCAATCTCATAAATATACCTAGTAATCAACGTACCTGAACCCTGATATTCAAATGAAGTAAACACTTGATGCACTAACTACACGTCAATTGCAATTCGCGTTCAAATCCAATCAAACGAGAACGTTAATCACCACTGATTTGTATCAAATTGATGCTAGTTTTGTTTCAACGACACATCGAGGATTTACTACGTAATTATGTGGCCAAAATAAGTAGTATATCTACATGATACATTATATAAAGATAAACCTCCTTCTGTCACAGTCGGTCAATAAACCATAGAAAAAATTAAGTACTGTAATAAAAAAAATCATTTCTCTATCTATTAAGCATTTAAATGTCCATAGCTTCAAAACTTTTTTACCGATTTTGATGAATCCTACACTGGTCAACATGTTATAATTGATCTTCTATTCTTCGCGATAACGTCTTATAAATCGATCAGCGCCGGCTGCAGGCACGAAAAAGTTCTACGTTCTGAGCCGAGCGTGCAAGCGAGAGCGCGGAACAAGTGATAGAGAGGCACGATCGACCAAAGCGTTCGGATTGTGACGCATCTATCTCTCGATGCGTCCGATTTAACATCAATGTTTATGACGTTATCACGCAAAATTATCGTCCTTGAACCGATTTTACAAACAACCAATTTTTTTCAAGTACCCTAGTTTATTTGGGAACATCATAAAAAATTTCCACATTTTTCTAAACATTTAACTTTTTCTCATTGCTTCTTGTACTATGATAAATCTAACTGACAACTTCCATAGATACCTACGTTAATTCCTAAACACCTAGGATTTAACTTCTGCACGGATGTAGACTTACATCAAATCGTGTTAAAACTTTCGCAGACGCGTTCAACGCGAAACGTTAATTGAATTGTGTTCATATAAACTTATTATTTGGATAACCGGCTTACGTAACACAATTTGTTTTGTTGTTGAAGCAAAATATTAAAACAACTTCCGTAATTAGCAAGGTGGTAATCAACGAACGCCAAAAAAGTTCCGTCAATGACGTCAGGGAACTTGAAAATTCGTATTCTTGTTTGTAAAATGTTATAACCATAATTTGTTAGGAACTAGTTTATTTTATGGCGAAGGCCTTTGTTAAACAGTGGACGTCTTCCGTGTAACAACGATGATGATGATGAACCAATTTATTGAGTAGTAACTAAAGTGGATTGGGCCTTACAATCCTTCCAAAGGATCAGATTTCGAAGTCGGACTTGCGATCATGTGGTTGCGGGTTCAAATCCCACCCATTACACTACCAACGTGAACCCACTCGTAACACAAACATCTTAGCTTAGCACGAGGGGTTAACGAGATTACTAGTAATGGGCCCACATAGCTAGTATTCTTTATAAAAACATTTTTTGTAAAATGTACGAGTCTGTTTACTATAATATGAGGTGAAAAGGTTCTTATGAATCTATATACATTAAAATGAATCACCGGAATTTATGTACTCTCATAACTTAAGAACGACAAAATTAAAAAAATATTATTTTATTGTATTTATTATTGTCAAAACAAAGTAAGTATGAAGGAAAATTATAAAACAGTTTTGTTTTTTAATTTCATATGAAGAAAAGTCTATAGGAATGACACGCAGGGCTGATCGTTTACATGTTTAACGAGAGAGAAATGGAATGCTGTAAAATCAATAATTAATGTTAATAAACATAAAACTGCTGGGGACGACCTTTTATCACTAAAAGAATCCGGAACATGTGCTGTCAATGAAATAAATAATTATTTTTCTAATATTGGCAAGCAACTAGCTGATAAAATAACACGAACGCCACAGCATTATAATTTTGAAGTACCTCCTGTCCCAAACTCAATCGTTCTTCTTCCGCCTGACGAATCCGAAATAGAAGTGCTCATATTGAACCTTAAAAACGACTGTGCCACTGGATGGGACGCTATTCCGGCTAACTTCCTTAAACTTGCCAGACATATCATAGTACCCCATTTTACAAAACTCATTGAGATATGTTTTGCTCAGGGTGTTTTTCCGAAAGTATTTAAGAAGTCACTTATTACTCCAGTACACAAGGGGGGGAAGAAGGATGACATGGGAAACTATAGGCCCATCTCGGTACTTACGACCCTGTCGAAAATATTAGAAAAAGTTTTAAATAGCAGACTCACTAACTTCTTAGAACACAACAAGCTACTATCTAAAGCCCAATTTGGCTTCAGGTCTGGGAAAAGTACCGAAAATGCAATATGTCAACTATCAGATCATGTGACACTGAAATTAGATACCAAACAAAAATGCATTGGCATCTTTCTCGACCTGGCCAAGGCTTTTGATACCGTTTCGATTCCTCTCCTCGTGAATAAATTACATAAGATCGGTATACGGGGTGAAGCATTAAATATTTATAGTGACTTTCTTTGTGACCGGACGCAAAGAGTGAAAATCAAAGAATACGTTAGCTCTGATGCACAGGTTACATATGGCGTCCCGCAAGGGAGTATTCTGGGCCCAAGTCTCTTCCTGATCTACATTAACGACCTGTGCCAGCTGCCTTTAATGAACGGCAAAATTTTTACGTATGCTGATGATACAGCATTAGTATTTCATGGAGAGACATGGGAGGTAGTTCAAAAACATGCCGAACTAGGGCTTCAAAAAGTTAGCCATTGGCTCAGAGCTAATCAACTAACATTAAATATCACAAAATCTACATTCGTTCAATTCTCTTTCTCTAAGATAAAATCCGCCAGCATAGACATCCAATTCCACACATGTGACTCAACCACTTCGACAAATTGTCCTTGCGTGAATATGCATAGGTCCTCACAAGTTAAATACTTGGGCGTCATTCTGGACGAAAGACTCAGTTGGTATCAACACATAGAACTAACTACAACTCGTGTGAGAAAACTTATATGGGTCTTCAAAAAACTAAGACATCTAGCAAAATTCGAACTGCTACGTACCGTATATTATGCCCTAGTGCAATCCGTGCTAGGATATTGTGTTGTTGCTTGGGGTGGTGCCTGCAAGACATATTTAATTTGCCTGGAAAGAGCCCAAAGATCGCTATTGAAAGTTATGACCTTCAGACCTTTTCGATTCCCCACTAAAGAATTATACGAAAAATGTGAGGTACTATCCGTAAGACAACATTTTATACTGCAAATAGTTACTAACCGATATCTTATCACACCCTATTATAACCATAAAAGCACTAAAAAGAGGCGCGCTGTAACAAACATTTGCGTAACTGCGCAGTGCCGCACGGCATCTGCTAGGCGTCAACATATATACCTATCTGCTTATCTTTATAACAAACTTAACAATACCCTCAACCTAAATCCTCTAACAAAATACCAATTAAAAAAGAAAATCAAGATCTGGCTATTGGCAATGGATTACACAGAAACAGAAAATATACTTACACCGATACAATAATAAAGGAATATCTGCACCTAGTACAAGCACATACACACATACACACACAACCACACACACACACACACACCCTCTTACAAACACACACTCACACACTCAACAAAACAAAATGTAGTAATATCACACTGGAACAATCAGTCTATTAGCTGTAATTGTTTCTTTTTTTATTTTTATTATTTTTTTTTTTTTTTTTTTTTTAGTTTAACTGTAAGAATGGATCATTAATTTTAAATCTTTTTCATATTATTATAAAACTGTAATCTTTAGTTATTATCTATACATCTTTGTTGCCTAAATTGTGTAATTTATGGAAGAAGTCACTGACTCCTGAAACACAGGTATTTTAACCTAGCTCTGGGGTCAGGGTTTCACTTTTAGCTGTAATATTTTCTTGTCAATAAAGAATTATTATTATTATTATTATTACATACGCGGCTGAATAATGAAGTATTATTAGGCATGTAGGTATTTGAAACCCTAAAAACTATATCCTGAAAACCAGTATTCGAAAATCGAGTTGTAAAAAAAAAAGTACAATTGCATGTATTTTTTATAATTTACGCAGACGAAGTGGCGGTCAAAAACATAAAGCACGGTTGAGGTCACACATTAAGAGGTTGCATAGATGTATACAACAATAAAAAATCTCAAAAATAGATCCAAATACTAACGAGGCATTCAGGCTTCCGTGACCTAAGAAGCAAATCTTGTTTATTTCAATATTAGTGTCTAATGTTTTTTTAATAAAATAATATCTAAATAAAAATGTAGCCGGCTTGTTCATAAATAATTTGATTTTATTAGTCTGTCTGTAAGTAGCAATCAAAGCAGGGTCAGCAGGTGCAGGTTCTTGCAAATCATTATTCAAATACAGTTGCAAATATTCGTGTAAAAAAGAGGTTAGAATGTAAAATGCTTGTTTTTGAAAGACTGGAGGGATATTCTCTAAGTCCAAACAAAACATAACCCTGACGTAACAGCGCATTAGCCGCTGTGATGGCCCCTGATCTATACTTATATTATAAAGGACAGGCCTGTTGGTCTAGTGGTTAGTGAGCCTGACTGCTAAGCCGAAGGTCGTGGGTTCGATTCCCACCCAGGACAAATCTTTGTGTGATGAGCACGATCATTTGTTCTGTGTCTGGGTGTTATTTATCTATAATGTATGGATTTAGAAATATATAAGCATGTTTATCAGTTGTCTGGTTACCATAGTACAGGCTCTGCCTAGTTTGGGATCAGATGACCGTGTGTGAGATTGTCCCAAGATATTTATTTATTTATTAAAGCTGAAGAGTTTGTTTGTTAAGTTGAACGCTCTTATCTTACAAAGATTGGAAAAATTATTTCAGTATCGGATAGCCCATTTGTCGGAGAAGGGTATAATTATGTCACTTTTTTAGAAAGCTGCATGGTCAATAACATAATATATCGACAAAGAAGCATGCGGTATAATTAACAAAAACAAAGAACCGGTACCAATCATATGGGTGCGTGGACACTACCTACTGTGTGTTTGGACACAAAGTTTTTAGAAAATAAATCCTAAAGTTCCTCGAAATTGTGAACCAAAGAAAACACTTCTCTTGGCAGAAACAACTTGGACAAACTTGTCTGAGCTAATTTTGTCGTGTAAAGTTTGGACTTATAGCGCGACCCGACGACGAAATTTATGGTTTAGTCCTCGATTTCCATTTTATTTTAGCTTTGTTGAATAGAACGACTTTTTTAAATGTGAAAAGATTGAAAATATATTTAGTGTTTCTTTCTTGAACTGCCTCTTGTTTTATTGCTTAAAAATTCGTAAAATATTTTTTCCGGCAGGAAAAATCCCGCCTTTGCCTCTTTGCAGTCTCAGATAGAAGAAGGCGCTCAATTATCAAAAGGAAATCACGACAAGTACTTAAAGTATTATTAGCCGACTTCAAAAGGAAGAGGTTCCGAATCTATTTTTTTTTTTGGATGATTGTTACGCGAAATTATTTTTTCTACCCTCGATAGGATATACATATCTCTGTGGTGGTGGTCTCATATAAATTAAAATAACATTGATTAATCAGAATGTCATTACAAAATAGCGTATTTTGTGCATTCGTGCATATGTTGTCCGCTTTTTTTACATTTATGCATGATTCAATAATATTTTTATATCCTCTGTGTATTGGTATATTTTGACGACATTGATACATGAAAATTTACTATTTGAAATCCCAAATTAAAGGTGAACAGTACTTAAATTAAGTTGAATGTCTACGGTTCTAATTGTATGAAATTCAATAGAGTTCATTAAGCTACAGACAAAGCACATAAGATCTTATCACGTAGGTCGTAGAATATGTAAATACAGTACCTAACCGTTATAGGTTTACAGTCGAAGGCAGATGCTCTCAACCTCAACCATGAGCAAATATTTTATTATTTTAAATCAAAGTTCACAGTGAAAACTTTCTATTGTTGCCAATTTACCTTTCTTGAACCTATTCTATTTGAATCTGATATTATCTTTTGAAAAAATAATTGCTTGAAACTTAGATTGTATGTACTATAGTATGTACTATATTCACAGAAGAAGAAGACTGTAATAAAAATTAACCTACAATTTTTTGGGTTATTTTAATATTATTCTTTTTTTGCAGTTATATGTAGGTATATCTGGAGTTGAGTATCTCTGACTCAGAGTGCGTTGCTTCCAAGACATTGTGAACTCTAATTGAATCTGGTTGCTGTTAACTATTCGAGTCCCTAATTAGCATTCCATGCTTATAATCAAGTCAACCGTTGTCGATATTCTTTTGTCATTATTTTTTTCGGGTCGTTGCGAAGAGAGCCTATTGTTAAAGAAAAAGCTTTGAATAATAAAGGTAAGCAAATAATAAAAAAAAACCGGCCAAGTGCGAGTCAGACTCGCGCACCGAGGGTTCCGTACAAACCTGTAGGTATATAAGTAAAAGTTATGGTATTTTTATTGCTAAATGAAATCCATAACATAACAATGTGGAAAGCTGACGGTACCTTGTCAATACATATATGAAAACATTAATTTATAAAATTCTCGTGTTGCGGTGTTTGTTTCCAAACTCCTCCGAAACGGCTGAACCGATTTGCATGAAATTTTGTGTGCATATCGGTTAGGTCTGAGAATCGGCCAACATCTGTTTTTTTTTTTAATCGCTGAACAACGTTTGCTGGGTCAGCTAGTAAGTTTATGATTATTAAAAAAAATATACTATGTGATGTAACTAAAAATTTAAGATTTTCGGAATTTTTCCTATATGTGTACTTTATAACGTTGCTTCATGCCAAATTTCAAGATTCCAGGTCGTCTGGAAGTATCCTTTAGGTTTTGATTCCCTTGCGAGTAGTTGCGAGTTTCAAAATATGCGGCTTTAATTGCTGTATCTTTTGATTGCGTTGACGTAGAAGTTTGATTTTGTTACAGCTTAAAGATATTATAGACTTGAGTATTTGTTAAGAATTTCAATATAATACCACTACGCGTTCATGAGTAAAGGGGTAATAAGTTTAAAATTATTAAAAATATTTTTATTATATGATGTAACTAAAAATTTATGCTTTTCGCAATTTTTCCTTTATCTGTGTTATAAGACGTTGCTTCGTACCAAATTTCAAGATTCTGAGTTCACGGGAAGTACCCTGTAGGTTTTGATTCCCTTGCGAGTAGTGGCGAGTTTCAAAATATGCGGTTTTAATTCCTGTTTCTTTTGATTGCGTTGACATAGAAGTTTGATTTTGTTACAGCTTAAAGGTTAGATTTGAGTATTTGATATGAATTTCAATATAATACCACTACGCGTTCATGAGGAAAGGGGTAGTAAGTTTAAAATTATTAAAAATATTTTTATTATATGATATAACTAAAATTGTATACTTTTCGCAATTTTTCCTATATCTCTGCTATAAGACGTTGCTTCATACCAAATTTCAAGATTCTGAGTTCACGGGAAGTACCCTGTAGGTTTTGATTCCCTTGCGAGTGTCGAAAATTTGCGGCATAAACGGGAGTATCTTTTGATCACGTTGACTTAGAAGTTTGATTTTTTCACAGCTCCAAGAGACCATAGACTTGAGTATTTGATATGAATTTCAGCTTGATACCTCCACGCGTTCCTGAGAAAAAAGGTCTTGACAGACAGACAGACAGACAGACAGACAGACGGACAACAAAGTGATCCTATAAGGGTTCCGTTTTTACCTTTTGAGGTACGGAACCCTAAAAAACCGGCCAAGTGCGAGTCAGACTCGCGCACCGAGGGTTCCGTACAAACCTGTAGGTATATAAGTAAAAGTTATGGTATTTTTATTGCTAAATGAAATCCATAACATAACAATGTGGAAAGCTGACGGTACCTTGTCAATACATATATGAAAACAAAATTCTCGTGTTGCGGTGTTTGTTTCCAAACTCCTCCGAAACGGCTGAACCGATTTGCATGAAATTTTGTGTGCATATCGGGTAGGTCTGAGAATCGGTCAACATCTGTTTTTTTTTTTAATCGCTGAACAACGTTTGCTGGGTCAGCTAGTAAGTTTATGATTATTAAAAAAAATATACTATGTGATGTAACTAAAAATTTAAGATTTTCGGAATTTTTCCTATATGTGTACTTTATAACGTTGCTTCATGCCAAATTTCAAGATTCCAGGTCGTCTGGAAGTATCCTTTAGGTTTTGATTCCCTTGCGAGTAGTTGCGAGTTTCAAAATATGCGGCTTTAATTGCTGTATCTTTTGATTGCGTTGACGTAGAAGTTTGATTTTGTTACAGCTTAAAGATATTATAGACTTGAGTATTTGTTAAGAATTTCAATATAATACCACTACGCGTTCATGAGTAAAGGGGTAATAAGTTTAAAATTATTAAAAATATTTTTATTATATGATGTAACTAAAAATTTATGCTTTTCGCAATTTTTCCTTTATCTGTGTTATAAGACGTTGCTTCGTACCAAATTTCAAGATTCTGAGTTCACGGGAAGTACCCTGTAGGTTTTGATTCCCTTGCGAGTAGTGGCGAGTTTCAAAATATGCGGTTTTAATTCCTGTTTCTTTTGATTGCGTTGACATAGAAGTTTGATTTTGTTACAGCTTAAAGGTATTATAGATTTGAGTATTTGATATGAATTTCAATATAATACCACTACGCGTTCATGAGGAAAGGGGTAGTAAGTTTAAAATTATTAAAAATATTTTTATTATATGATATAACTAAAAATGTATACTTTTCGCAATTTTTCCTATATCTCTGCTATAAGACGTTGCTTCATACCAAATTTCAAGATTCTGAGTTCACGGGAAGTACCCTGTAGGTTTTGATTCCCTTGCGAGTGTCGAAAATTTGCGGCATAAACGGGAGTATCTTTTGATCGCGTTGACTTAGAAGTTTGATTTTTTCACAGCTCCAAGAGACCATAGACTTGAGTATTTGATATGAATTTCAGCTTGATACCTCCACGCGTTCCTGAGAAAAAAGGTCTTGACAGACAGACAGACAGACAGACAGACAGACGGAAAACAAAGTGATCCTATAAGGGTTCCGTTTTTACCTTTTGAGGTACGGAACCCTAAAAAATGGATCATTTTCAAATTGTATTTTATTTTGCCAAGTCTTCGGGCAAATAAGCATTTTCTTCATGATCTACTTGATGCCATAGTTTCAGTCCTCATTAAATACCAACATTCCTTTTTTAGGAAATATTGTATATATGTATGTATGTATGTAATAATATCAGGTCTCTTCAGAACATCAATAGAATTACAATTATATTTTGGTACTTATTTTTTACGCATTTGTATGGAGCAATAACTATTTGTAATTCTGTTTTTAATTTAGAAATAAAAATAATATTTTAATTTCTGTGAAATAGTATCAAAATATTCATTTGTTTTTATTCCTTTTTTAGCAGGGCTAAAGAAAACATATTATACCGACTACGATCAAAATAGCTCCAAAATATATTTTCCAAACGATTTTCCGTAGAAAAAATGCAGTTTATTTTTCCTTCGCTTCTACCTATCCTTTTTGGAATCTCGTTAATGTGTAGGACTAGGTTGTGAGTGCTCTTGAAACAGCACTGTGAGTGCGACGCCTAGAATCTCGTAAATTTCGCAACTGTAGAAACGCGATTTTATGCGTCAACGAGTCTATGATGCAAAAAAAGTGTACGAAGCGTACTTGGTACCAAATATTTGTCCGAGTGAAGACATTGACGCGTTATTTTCTTCTTAAAAATGTTTTTAATCATTTTGAGAATAAATACAACTAATTTTTAGCTGTCAGTCTGAATCCTTATAATTTTTGCTCATAGAGCAAGAGCCCACGACGGCCAGACCTTCGTTATTTTATAAAAGCTTAAAGTTTTTCTGTGCATATCCCCTATACAGGTAAAAACGACCAGCAGCTATCAGCATTATTTCGATTAACTCATTTGTATTGTAATGTCTCTTTTTTTCATTATTAAAATTTGTCTATAAAAGAGTTTTCTTAACAAAACTGTCAGGATTTCATCATTCTATTTACCACACTGATGTACAGCCGCTTTTAAAAACAGTACACAACAAAAAACAGTTGAAATAGACGGTTCACTTCACCCAATTTCATCGCGAAATAAAGAAAGACATTTGACCGTTTTATATACAGGCACTTGACCCAAATTTGAATTGATTGATGGAATCAACGGATGCAATCTACAAAATTAAACGTTGGGTCGATTTCAATTCGACTAGAGGTTATTTGAGGAAATTGGACATAAATTTTGGGTCATTTTCCGAAGTACATAAGTCTATCTGCTTCGAAATCGCGTCCAAACTTCTACGATAAGATTGGATAGGAAACTGCATTAAAACGGATAAGTTATAAATGATACTATCGCGTAATATTTAGTAAATAATTCTCTTTCTAGATTCTTATTTGGGTCCTCAGTAGTTTATATATTTTATGATGATAACGATAGTTGTCGAAAAACTCTAGCAAAAACTTTTTGTTGTTTTTATCTCATATCGATCTCTTCAGTCCCTTTCGTCTTCTCATCTGCACCTTAAACATAATTAGGTTAGTTCTAATGATTCTGATTCTAATACCTAACTACCAAATGATAAACTTACAAAGAGGTCGCAATTACCAATATTAATATAATTCAGAAACTCATTCATAGCTCATGTTAATTGAATACCCAACAGACAACTAGACAACGTCAGTAGATATAAACCACTGCGCTAATAGGGTCGTCTATATTCCAGCATTTTCTAAAATAACGCTGTATCTGGAATATGAAGTCAACAGTCAACGAGAATGAAACAGAAGCGCGCTGAGTGACATCAAGAGCCCAAGCGTAGGGTTACCAAACTGAATGCTGTAATGAGGAGCAAGTTTTCAGGAATAATCTTCCTGAAATTTTATGCGCAACACATCCATATTGATGTTTCTAGTTCTAGTCTTAATATAAAAGCTTGATGGTTGGTAATTGGTAATCTGTATTTCTAATAATTATAATATAACAAAATCCCCTGCCGCTAGTGTGTAATAAACAAGTAGTAAAAGTTTCATGTTTTTTTTGTTGCATCTGAATTTGAAAGCTTCACTTTGACTGTCTTTATATACCTTTACGGCTTTACTACGTATATGTTATTATTTATCGACTCACTGAAGTAAAATACCACTTCTGCAAATTTAATGCAGACTTGCATACAGTAACGTTTCATTTTCAAAGTAAACTCTATTATCTTGTAGCGCCTTAGTAAATTCTGAGCTACGCTTCTTCAATATGCATTTTTTTTTCATCGTTTTGCAATTCATGAAATACAAGAATTTATATCACATGGGTATGTACAATAAATACTCCGAATTCAATCTCATCACTAGCGGTCCCTAAAGCTACGACTCCAAGGGCAAGCTATAATTTTATTATTACTGTTAAAATGGCGGAAAAGGGTTTCCTTCCTGACTTGACATCAAAGGGATCTACACCCTTAATTAAATGTCATGACAATATCCTACCATGATACGAATCTAAGGAATTCTCAAATACATTTTATTGTTTTAATTGTTTGATTTACTTTTTACTCAGATTTATATTTCTGCCTAAGGAGTTATTATATAAGTTCTCAATAAATATTATTTATGAGGGCGAATCGTAATCATAATGCAAAACAACAATGAAAATTGGAAAATGAACCAACTACATAAAACTATACATGTGAGTGTATGAAATATAATGTAGAATAGAAATTGAGTTTCCAAATTAAAAAAACATCATTTATTTAAAAATATAAAAAATCCATTACCTAAAAACCAGTAGTTCATTATGGCCGTATCTAAATCTTAATTACTCACCTCATGCAGGGCGACAGGTGTAAGAAAAACACGCTACAAGATGCTGGCCACGGAGATGGGAGCCGCGCCCCAGTTGTCGCGGTAATTAATAGAAATATGATGCAGCAGGGCCAGATCATGCTATTAACATTTATGCAGGCGCAAAAAAATGATAAAACTCTAGAACATGACTGTCTGTCAAGTAGTGTCAAGTCTATTGACAGACATGGACATACTTTACACATCTATTATAAAAGAAAAACGTGTTAGTTACACTATTTATAACTCAAGAATGGCTGAACCGATTTGGCTGAAAATTGGTAGGGAGGTAGCTTAGAACTAGGAGAAGGACTTTTTATCCCGTTCCCGTCGTTTCCGTGGGACGTGACATAAAACGTGGTATAACAAAACGCAACTCAGTCAAAATCATTTATTATAGGATTACAATATTTTTTACAGATAAATTAGTGTAAATTCTTAAATATAAACGAGGAACAAATTAGGCCATCCAAAACGTTACATTACATTGAATATTATTGGATGAAATAAATTCCAACTACTATGAGTAAAAATTACAATTACAAGATTTGTCGTCAATCACATCCAATAAGGTCCTTATAAAAGCGATAACTCCACTTGAGACACTTTAATAAGGGTTTTGAAAAACTAACAAAAGAGGCTGAGTAGATGACATTTGAATCGAATGCACTGCATGTGTCTATCCAAATGTGCTTAGATAATAACCCCCTGATACTTCAAAACCGTCTCAAGAGTCTGTTTGAAAAGATTCTGAGTTTTCACGATATCGCCTAATTATAGACTACGTGTATCATGTAAGTACTTGCATATTCAAAAGTGTAATAAGTGGACAGACAATTTGATGGGAATCCGTTATTAACTATGAATATTATATCTCGAATTTATCTGAAATCTTTCCTCAAATAGTTCAATAAGACATCATATGATGTAAAAGTAGGCTATTTAAATCTTCTTAAATTATCAAAAGCAGGTAGTGTAGATATAACGCACTGAATGCGTGTATTTACAGTCAGTACATACAACCGTCATGTCCTCACATAGTGAGACAAACACATAAGTCTACGGAAGATTTATTCAAAATATGTCACTCCGCAAATGCGACCCTGGTGACACATGAACATGACACGCCACCGAGACCCGCTGACCCGTTTCCCTTCAACCACCTGCGACCAGTCAATTTACCTTTAAAAAAATCTCGAGCAAACCTCAGCCCAAAAGAAAAGCAGTGTGTTGACTCAACACACATACATACAGTAACGGCCGCGTGCCCCCATTTCGTCGGCCATGCGAAAAGTCATTTCAATCTATTCATACCTTCGCTTTTAAAGTGTATATTGCTGTGAACTTTCAAGACGTGCTTGTGACGTTTCGAAAGGTGATTTTTAGAGGAATGCTTAGGAATGGTTGAGACCTGAAGCGCGATGTTTACGGTATTCAAATTGCTGTCACACGCCACCCGCGCATTTAAAGGTTTGATCGCACTTATGCCGCGAAATATTCTCTTTGTATCAAACAAAGAGTTGCATTGTAGAGTGCGTATAAGTTCTTTTGCGTTGAAGCTTTCGTACTTTGTTTTACACGATAACAGTGAATATGATAGAATTTTACAGTTGTACATTCTTCAAAGATTTAATGAAATCCCTTTTGCTTCTAGTCTGGCAGAGCAACATCGTTTGAAAGCAGTTTCTGAGGACCATTCCAGGAGTTTTCTTTTATTATTTTAGGCGTCGTTTATCACAACAAAAGTAACCCTGTAAATAGCTTTCCTTAATAAATGGGCTATCTACACTAAACTGAAAATTTTCAAATCGGCCCAGTAGTTGCTGAGATTAGTGCGTTCAACCAAACAAACTCAACCAAACGGTTTATTATTGTAAAAAAGCAAGAAAGCTTTTTTACAATAATAAACCGTTTGGTCACTGGTCTGTCGAAGAAATATTTATTGGGCTCCAATAAAACGCCTTTTTCAATACTAATATTATAAAGCTGAAGAGTTTGTTTGGTTGAACGCACTAATCTCAGCAACTACTGGGCCGATTTGAAAATTTTCAGTTTAGTGTAGATAGCCCATTTATTATTCTTTTTTAAAAAACGATGCCCTCCCTCAAGAATTTTATCCCTGTGTCGCGGAGGTTTTACAGACATTCAAATCACATGCACAAAGAACACCCAGACTTGGAACAAGTATATGTGCATCACACAAATGCTTGTCTCATGCGGGGATCGGGCCCGCAGCACGTCGCGCACAGTGGTAATTAGCGTGGTGACCTATACCACTCGGCTATCTGTGCAGTCAATGATCAAAACATCTTGTTTGAAATCCATAAAATAAATCGGTTTTGAAAAGTGTCAAACACTTGCAAAGTCGTACATAATGCACGATTGCATTTCAAATAGTATCCGTTGAGCCCGCGTACAAGTCGAATGAATTATTCAGGTCAGACTCTGTATTCAAATACCGTATGTATGGATGCAAAGGAAATCCGATCGGTAACTACTTGGAAATTTGTTTTTACATGTCATTTGCGTTTTGATACGAAAAAAAGAGGATGAATACACCCGCTTCCGTGTTCAAGGGAGTGTAAGAAAGTTATTTGTGAACTGTTTGTCTTTGCGTACAATCTGTGAGAATTTGCTGAAGGTGATGTTCGTTTGAATATTATGACAGTGTTACTTACTTATGTTTGGTTTTGTATGAAAATACTTTTGTTAATTCGTGTTATCTCTTGTACAAAGTAAAGGTAGGAAGTAGCTTGTTACATCGATGAATGAAATTAATAATCATACAAATATTCTGCAATATGGAAGCTTTTTTTCTAGTTTCTGGTGTCCTGCTGGCAATGCTTAACCAAGTTCTTCCATAAATCTATATCCCGCCCCACTTAGAAAGAGCCCTTAAGATTTACGTCCAGGTTTTCTCCTTGGCCGGACTCAGATTGATCACCACGCTGGCTTACTATGGGTTGGCGATTTCAGATTTCAAGTTCCAGGTTTCTTCACGAAGTTTTCCTTCACCGATTGACAATGATGTCTTAAAATATTTAAGGAAGTACGTATAACTTTGATGAAGTCATATTGATACTTGCCTGTATTGGGTTTGAACCTGCAACCTGGCGGACGATTTTTTTTGTTTTTAAGCTCTCTCCTTATTACTTTGACTTATATATTATTATGAAGACATAATTATGAAGTTTTCGTCTTAGGTCAACTGAGTATAGAATATAATAGATTCTGCTTTCTGTCAAAATATTTTTCACTAAACTAGTGCTACTGAATAGGTTTTAAAACTATAACATAGAGGCAGTCGTTTCCTCTGACAATAATCTCATACAATATAACCACCACCACCAGATGAAATGACTAACTTATCTGTGCTAGTTTAAAAATGGAACAAACGATAAGCAACACATGTCAAAATGACATTAGCTGTCATAGCTTTGTAAACTACAAAGTCATGACGGCTTAATAACTACGCCTCCAGTGACACAGATAAAATATGGAATTTCTCTACATACTTTGTTTGTGTGGATAACTTTGTTCTACTGTATTTCACGCGGAGTATAATTAAAAAGAAGAGCATATAGATTCTGTGCATGAATGATATATATATTTAATCACCTCAACCTCATTATTCATAGGTGAAGGCTGACAGTTCCAATAAAATGATTATATTATTTTGTTCACAACCATGGACCTCAGATCAAGAGCTCACCACACAATATTTTTTTACAAAAGTGTAGGAAATTGTTTTGTTTACTTAATAGGTTTCATAATTGCCTGAAATAAGCGATATTTAATAGAATTGGATTATTTTGCTACTAATCTACTAAAATAAAAATTAACACAGCGAATAGAATAACTATCTGAAATCAGAAAAAACCGTTGAAAATTTCGAGAAACATTGAACCACTATTCAACCCAAGAATTGCAAAACTTACCTCAGAAAATGCTTGTAAGAGAATTCTTTTATAGCAAGTAAGTTTCAGCACAATTTTCAGGGTGATAACGTACGTCAGGTTTCAAATTAAAGTAGGTAGCGGTAATAAGGCCAGGCACACCCACTTGACTATTAATACGATGTAGGTTAGGAGCCGTTGCATGCATTTAATATGAGAGTTTTTGTATAGAAGAGGCTCTTCGACTAGGTACAGAACATTTTCACGAAATCCTGGCTGGAAACTTGTATGAGATTTTTACACTATCGTATTATGTAGATTTTTTATAGAAGAGATCGTGTTTTGTTTTCGATTGAATTTAGAAAATAACTACTACGTATAAATAATTATAAGCATTAGTAATTCGAGACTGCTTCTCATACAAAAAAAAACAATAATAATAAGTCTATAATTACGATTCTATGTAAATATAAACTAGATGTTTACCGATATAAACAAGTATTAACGCATAAGGAAGACCTTTTATGAAATAGAAACTTATTCCAAATACTATAAAGGACTTTACCCAGTACCACCATCAAGTAAAGCTCTTGTTAAAAATAATCTAAGGATTAAAGCTATGTTTAAATATACAGTAACTATAATTAACACAATTACTGCATGTTTTTAATCTTAGATTATCCACTTTCATTGGTTTTACCTTAATCCAGTGACGTTTTAAGTTTTCTTTAAGCAAGTGTAACTTTAAACCATGTTCCTGTTAATATTATTTTTGTTTATTGTTTAAGTGACGTAAACTCGGGTTTACTTGGTTTGTTTTTCTTTACAGTTAAATCCACGAATTCCATTAATTTTATCATATTATTATGTTTATATAACTTATTATGGGTAATTATTTAGTAGTTCTACTAATCTATTTTATGTACAGATAATTTTGTTTATTTATTTAACAATTTTCTATCGGTAATAAAATCAATGGGACACAAAATTTGGATGAAGATGTACAAAGAAAATGTGTTTTTGTACGAAAAATGCTAGTTACTCCATTAAAAAGTATGTGAAATACTTAAAAAAGGGTTTATTATAGCAGCCTTTTTATACGAAATATTTATTATTCAATCAATAAAACGTAAAAGTATGTTCCGAGGCACTCTTCACGTAATCCAGTAAAGGTTCAATAGGAACGTCGTGATACGATTGTGCAACGTCGTTGGGCAGACTGCTAAGTGCCACAAATCCCCCGTTCAATGTCCCGCGCCCCACGACTCAGTCCACCGTTGTTACTTACGATACACAGTCGCGGGACCACGTAAATAATTAACAAAAATTATGACATCGCTATGGCGACAATTTCTATAATTCTCGCAGTTCTCATAAATCAAGTTAACTCTCAAACGAGCTTAACCACGTTGAACGGGGCCAGTGAAATAAACAGTTTACCAGAAGGACTACAAGTCTCTGCCATTTTTCCAACGCAAATCCAACAAATTCAAACGACATCGGAAACGACGCCTGTGGCCTCCGCCGGAAACAATCTGAATGTCATTGACGGCACCGCAGCTACCTCTCTGAATGTACCAGAACAGAATTTCCAACCAATCTCCACAATTTACTCGGCGAAAAACAAGAAATCAAATAATGATAAAAATGCGCGCGAAGAAGGCATCAAATTACTTACAGATAAAAGTGTCTTGAAAAATAACGTTAAAGACTTGCGAAGACCTGAGCTAACTAGATTCATAAAAGCTGAAGCTTTAGTTTGGGAAAATTGTCTCGAAACGAATTTTAAGGATGATCCCCAAAATATCGTGAAACCTGTAGATATAGAAAATGATAATCATGATTATAGTCCTCAAAGAAGTGAAGCTGGAGGTGTATGGCGTAAACGAGATGCTGGTAATTTGAAATTGAATTCAACAGCTGGGAAGGCCTGGTTGGAAAAATATAATAACTTGTTGAATTCTAAGACCGAAGAAAGGCGCCAACAGAAACCAGAGCTGACGGTAATTAAAAAAACAACTTCTGCGTCTACTACAATAGCTCCATCCACATTACCAACAACAACAATTCAAGTTATACCAATAACAAGAGACATTTTCAAGGATCCAGTGGATGTATTTAATACTACACAAAATGAAGCGACTGAAAGTGATATAGTGGCAAGTTATACTGAAGATTGGTTTGAAGAAAAAGACAGAAGTAAAATAAGGTTTGGTGGTCTGCCTCAGAAGGAAACGTATTTAATACCAGCTCTGAAACTTGAGGAGGGATTCCATCCTTTTGGGTTCATGTCAGAATTCTTTTATTTGATATATCCGTTTGATTTTCCAGTGGGTAAGGATTTTTTACTACTATTTAAAATAATATGTCGTTAAGTCATTACAATTCTGACAACCAGTCTTACTATGGAATACTGTATTACCTAGCAATAGGTTGTGGAGGTCAGATGGGCAGTCGCTCTATGTAAAATACGGTATTCAGCTAAATCCGGTAAGACTGGAAGCCGACCCCAACATAGCTTGGGAAAAGGCTAGGCAGAAGAAGAAGATTTAAAATAATATGTTTTTAATAGAGAACCGACGATAATTTATTTCTTTATAGTAAAACTCATTGGTCATCAAAATATATAAATGTAATTTTTACTTCCTTGAAAATATTTGTCGAAATAATTATATTTCTAAGTTATTCGGTACTTTATTGTATGTACTAAAATATACGTATAGCAAGTATAATAATCTGCCAATAAGACTTCGTTGGCAGTCACAATATCAAAAGGCTTCGCGCCGGACTCGACAACGAGGTCGCAGCTGATCTCGTTACCTTACCAACTATAATACATTACGAACGAGACATATTTTTATAAAGGAGGAGGCCTATGCCTAGCAGTGGGAAATTTATAAGCCGGTATTATGCAATAATATACATACTTTTTGTATTAATTTTGCTTGAGTACTGAACGAATTTTTCATATTTATAGTTATATAATTTTATTATTGTCTCCTCTTGTTATTACCCTCTAGGCAGAGTGGTTGGTCATGCTCGTACGTAGATTTAAAGTATCTACATTGACTATTTATACCTACACTAATTGTTAAATAGTGAAGTTAGTATAAAGTGAAGAGTTTGTTCGATCGCTGTCTCAGGAACAACAGCCCCCTTAGATAAGGTACATTTCTCCGAGCGTTACCGATGATAGAAATCGCTTGAATGACATTAAACGTATGGAAATGACATTTATCTTTGATAAGTCACGACAAATAGTCACTTTCATACATTTGAGTGATTCGATCAGCTATAACGATTGTAAAAATCATTTGTTGGAGAAACACTGACTCCCAAGTCACAGGCTTATAAACCTAGTTTGGGACCATGGTACCTATAATTGCTTACATGAATATGTGTATACCTATACATTGTTATTAATTTATATGTACAATCTTTGTGCGATTAATAATTTTTATTATTTTTATATTTTACCTTGTCTAAAGGGGCTGACCCTTTAAGAAAAAAAAAGTTTCAGATAGCTATGGTTAAAGGCTACTTATTGCCACCATAAACCACGCAGACGCTTGTAATCAAGGTTTAATAAAGACATGAATTTTACTGTTATAGTTAGTCTAAGTAATTTTATAGGTATTTCAGCCCAATATCTATAGTATATTTATGTTGATATTATGTTTTTTTTTTAATTCTTGACGTATAAATATTTTCCTTTTCAGGTCTTATAAAAGATATTGTTTGGGGAGAGTTCACATTTCCATATTCTTTCCTTCAGGTAAGATTAATTTATTAATTACAAATAAAATTATTACCATTAATAAAAGTCGGTATTTTTATAATGACTTTAATATTTACAGAATTTACAAAACAAAAATACGTTGCTTTGTTTGGTGAGGCTAAAAAATTGCACTTTCAACCATTCGTTTTTTATTTAAATTAGAATAAGTCTAATACCCAATCACATAATATAACAAAGTTGTTCTTAACATTTATAGTAGATCTAATATTTTTTCAAAATTAACATTTTTATATTATTTTATGTATTACGGTATTATTATATTCTACTTCTCTTTCTCTCTCGCTTTTTCCTTCTCATGGGAAGAGGCCTGTGCCCAGCGGTGGAACATTAACAGGCCGGTATTATTACATATTAAATTTATTAGCTAAGGTACTTTTAAAGTGACTATATACACTTATTCGTAAGCCTAATTTTAACGTTTTATTCTACAAACAGCTCATCTTTCGGCACTACTGCAAAGAATTTTGTAACAATTTTTGAAACTATATCCACCAGCCTATCTACTAACGGTTGACCAAATTCTTCCGCTATTTGCCGCCAATTCTGGTTCAAAAACTGCAGTACTGCCTCACCTGCAAATAAAAATTAAATGATAAACTATTTTAAAGTAAAAAAAAAATAATAAACCAGCCAGTGTCTACATAACTATGTTTTCTTCCTAATATACTAAAAACCAAATGGTCTCCCACATTAGATGAGTTTTTTGGAATTAAAAATATATCTGAGCTGAAGATACCTCATAACAATGTGGAAAAATAATAAATATGAAATGCTAAACAAATCAATTTAACATATTTGAGCTTTATCACCCAGGTAAACAAATGCAGTATATAGATACGCAGTATATTATAGACACTTATTTCTAATTCTAAATAAGTACAAAAAATTATGTTAAATACAAAGAAAACGCTTCATCACTTTTATACCTAAATAAAATAAATATTTTTATTAATAATAATAATATTATTTTAATCATTTAAAACCGTATGCATTAAAGTTTAGTTATCAAAACATTTTAATATTCTGTGTTAAACAAAAACGAATCGCAAGCTTTTAACGCTTCAATTTGTTGCTAAATGTCCTTTAGTTCCATAATTGAGGACTACCCAATTATGTGCAAAAGTTCTTGATAACCTTGACTTGTATCTTACCTCTTACATAAACTTGTACCGGTTGTCATAAATCAGACTTATAAATTGACGAATACTAAAGTATCTTCGATATGAAGTTAGTGATGAAATTTGTTTTTCTATAAAGAAATATATTAATTCGGATTGATGTGCAATTATAGCAACTAATATTAATATTGTTTTATCGAAAGCTTTAATTTTTGGTATGGTATTTTTTGTAAATATTCTTTTAGATTTAAATAATTCGAAATAAGTATCCATCTGCCAAACCTTTTCCTGAGCTATATTTGGGTTTGCTTCCAGTCTTACCGGATTCAGCTGAATCAGAAGCATCCAGTATAAGAATAGCTCAAAATTTAACAAGTGACCACCATAACGTTTTCATAATTTCACGTGAAATAAGTCCAAGGTCTGATAAGGAGATTTAAAAGTACAGGTAGGTTGTTTACCTACATGACCAAAGCGTAATAGTTATACCCCCAAGTCGCAGGACGCCAATCCTGTAGTTAACGAAGCGGAATAGCGAAACCCTATATTCGCTAATAACCTGTGTAATATATAATCTTGTGCTTAACGAGTACATTCCGCATTAAGTATATGCTCTGACCCATACTAAATCGTTACTCGTGAATTTTTATATTTACAGCCTTTTCAGTCAAATTCAAAACTCTTTCTATTCTAAATAGGCAAAAAAAGCCGCTTTTCAACCGACAAATACATTGGACAGCTCCCTGATTCGCCAACCCCTCACCGCTTCCTAAGTGCTCTGACTGTGGATACGGCGCGTTGGAACAAACTCCACATCAGTCACGTCCATAGTATATTAATATTGACTTACTTAATTCAGGGTTTCCTTGGAACAGGTTAGTTAGGCCGAAGATAACCCTGTCTCCATACTCCTGCTTAATTTTCAAATCTTTCGCTTCATGGTATACAACTCCATCCCGTTCTTTGTCTTCGAACTTTATTTTAGCGACAAGCGATACATTTTCTGTAGGCATTTAAAAACACATATTATATAAATCACAAAACAGAACTCAATATTTTTTTAGCGAGTCTACGACATTGGCGTCGATAAATAATCCTATTAAAAGTTTCATTGAAGCAATCAGCTAAAGATATGAAGGGATTAAAATAATCCATTTATATTCATAAACAAGATTTCCGCGAATATATTTTACCTACCTACAAAACCGGTAATATCAATTATTGTTTTGGCATATTTTAAGGAAATCTAATTGTTCAAATATTTATAATTTAGACTTTAGTATAAAGGATTAATCTACTTACAGACGAAAACACAAGTATTAATAAACTGTTAGTATATTAATTTCTCTATTAGGAAACGGTATGTACCTACTGGTTTCCTTTTTAATTACATTGAAGCGAAATGTTTGAAATTTGTAACATTATTGACAAACATTAACTTTTTTATGTCATCTTAATAATCATTGATAAAATAGTAAAGTACCCACACCGCCAAATATCTTTAGAAACTCAATTACATAAATTTTGTTTCTAGTTGAAAACTTTGTAGAAATAATCCTTTCCTTTTTTGCCATATTAATTTTTTTTCAGGATATTATTTACTTATTAGTTACTTACTGATTCTAATTTTAGCATCTCCATCTCCATTGATAGATACGATCAAAATTCTTCCGGACGCCTTATATCTTCCCTTAATCGTAAGATTACAGTGCATTACTAAATCTGCTTCATTATTTGTATACCTGAAAATTCAAAATGATTTATCTATATCCGAAAATATTCCTGTTTTATTTAATAAATAATAATAATATCTTAGGGCAGCTCACACACAGCCATTTGATCCCAAACTAGGCAGAGCCTGTACTATGGTAACCAGACAACTGATAAACATGATTATATATTTCTAAATACATACATATTTTAGATAAATGACACCCAGACACAGAGCTAATGATCGTGCTCATCACACAACAAGACAATTATTATAATTGTCCTAGGTGGGAATCGAACCCCCGACCTCCGGTTTAGCAGTCAGGGCCACTAACCATAAGATCAACAGACCAGTCGAGTAGTATTTATAATTATGATAACTAACGTTTGCCCTCAACTTCGCCTACGCGACTGCGTGAATGTCAGTTTTTTGGCTTTCGTAGAAAGTAAGGTTACTCCGAATTTGATCAAAATTTGTTGAGCACTAGTAGACAGTCTCTTTCGCATTAAAAATATTAATAGAACACCTTCTATATATATAGCTTTATATTAGATGCGAAATATCTTCCACCCATTTTCACGGAAACCGCGGAATTTTCGCTTCATGAGACCACCATTTCGGAATGTTATTACCATTTCCCTGAATTGGAAATTCTCTTGTTTTTGTTATAAGACATAACTGATTTGCAAATGCTTGTGTACTGATGTGGAACACATAACGTGGTAACTTTGAAAGTAAATAGCAGTTTACTACTAGTATCAATGTGTGTATTTTCTATTAATAAACCTCTCGTAGTGCTATGTACACAATCGTATTGAAGCGGCGGGAGCCTAATGGCTAGGGCGTCGGACTATCGGACATCATGTGATTGCGGGTTCGAATCCCACTCATTACACTACCGACGTGCACCCACTTGTAACACAATCATCTTAACTTAGCACGAGGGGTTAACGAGATTACTAGTAATGTACGATCCACATTGCTAGTAATCTTTATAAAAAAGAAAAATTTTGATTGATTGACAATTATCTACAAACGAAGCAAACTCTTATCAGAATTACCTAACTTGAGAAAGCAAAAAAAAATAGAATCAAACAACGATATAATTATTATTATATTAGCTGTTTCCCGCAGCTCCTCCAGCGGTCTTAATTTTTTTTTAATGTAATATAGTATAGCTTCCCAACAGTGAAAGAAGTTTTCAAATCGACTTTTCAAACTGAGAAAAATAAATGTACTGAATTGTTATTTGATTACCTTATAGATATATTATTTGTGAAACCCTATATATTATACGTATGGTCGACTTTCGACCACTATTGGGGCTCTAGTTAAAATAAACATTGAATATTGAGATTACTCACGATACGGAGTCAATATTGCACTTCTTCAGTCCTGTCATCGTCCCATTGTGTAGTTCCACTTTGAATCCCCCGGGAAGTATCAGTTTGACGTGGTCTTCTGCCAAAGGATCGCTGGAGGCTATCCCTAGTTCAGGAATGCCTTTCGTGAAATGTGGTAATGTTTCTTGAATGACTTTCTTCAAGCAGTCCGACTTTAATCCTGGACATATTTGGATGTAGGATGCTGGGGAATGAAATAAAATAATATAATAATGAACAAATACAAAACGTATAGCGGCAGTAGCTTAACGCTAAGGCATCGGACTTATGATCGCGTCGTCGCGGGTTCAAATGCCACCCATTGCACTAACGACATAAACCCGGTCGTAACACAAGCTTACCACGAGAATAAGTAAGCTTTTAAAAAAAACACTGCGTTGTATTGAATCATTTAAAGTAATTATAATTATGCACTAAATTATTCCCAATTTTTTCTTATAAAGGAAGTAAAAACTTAAATAAATTATAATTATGTATTACCATTATAAGGATTTATTTTATTTTAATTGATAATACATTAGTAATAGAGATTATAAGTGACCTACTTATTTATTAAAATTATAAACTTCGAAATTTATAATTAGGTGCTCTATATTTCGTTAAAAATCTATCGTCAAAATAATAATTATACTTCATTTTACTCACGGGCCAGTTTTGCGGAACTTCCATAAATAAACAATAGTAATACTAAAGAATTTAAAACAGTTATCTTAAACATTTTAATTCGGAGTCGTTTACCACTGTTGAGTTCCAGCCTTACACTGATCAATAATCAGAAGGTCCAACGAAATTAAGCCTGTTTATTATTCGTTTTTTAAATATCATGCAAAGATTTTCTTGTTCAACCACTATTGTTGTATTTTATTCAGCCAAGTAATGTCAAGAACTGAGGAGGTTACAATGCAATGATACCTTTTTGGTGAGTCGTAGTACAAAAATGAAAAACCAGTTACATTTCGTACCTTTATTAATTTAATAAATCATTTAAGAGTTCATAAATAAGTCAAGGTACATCGTATAACGTGTAATCTCATTACTATAGCTATATTTAAAAAAATGGGGCTAAAATAGTCGGTAAATTATGATTGAAATGTAAAAGATAATATTCGTCGCAAAAGGTGTTTTGCAATGAATTAATATTGGTCATAGCAAATTTTGCTATAAATCTGTAGTGACCTTAAGCATTGCAAACATGTAATAGCAATTTAATTGCACAAGATTACAAATTCAGATGTTTTGATTAGACTAAATATTGAAAGTAGTCTAATTTTAAGTTGCAAACTATACTATAAGTGTATTAAAGTAAAACTACTCTATTTCAATGTCTTATATTCGCGTAAATCTCAGAAAACAATGCGTATTGCTATTGTATAGTAATAAATAGAAAAAAAAATACTAGTAAGGTTCTTAGGTTAATTCGGTTTTTTAATGTATCCTTTGTGTTGGAAAGCATTTGTGTCAACCAGCAATCCTTCATCTATAAAAAATGGGATCATACAATTTTAATATGTATATATAAATTTGCGGAATTACGGAAGTGTTATAGGTTACAGTGTTACCACGACCTCGACAGGAACCACTGTACGCGATGTGCCGCAGTATACAAATGCGTGCTTAGAGTCATTAGTCAGTCAGTAGGTACGTAAATAGAATTTTTGTAAAAACCCTTGCGAGTCTTGCGACACACAAAATAAATTCGCTAGTGTGGATCTTTTGCTAAAAATAAAACGAAAACAAAAGAAAAATCTAAATACTGACAGCAAATGTTTTTAACCTGAAATAAAATACATTTATTTTATTGCAGATTTTTAAAATGTGATTTTTACCTATCCAAAAAGTACAAAGAGCTTTTATAACAATAAAAACTGACGTCATCTACATAAAGTTTACTTCAATTCTTTAAAAAAAGATATCGTAAATTTTCAACAGAAACCAGAATACTGTGTACTTATGAGACAGTATATTATCGATTGACAGTTATGTATACAGTAAGACATTGACATTTTAAAAGGATCGTTTCCTGTAACTTGATCTTACGTACTGATGGCTCAAGTACGAAGAAAGGCGATAATGTGTCACCTAACACGAATAATGTTCATGTTTATTTTTGTTGTACAAATATATTTTAAGACAACAACGTCACAAAGCTATTCAATAATGTTTCGTCACTTAACTAACTAATATAAATAAACACATAAAGTGACTGTAAAACAGATTATAATTATGAATTGCGAAGTGCGATCCAAGAATCGATCCATCACTTGTTTCAGAATATATTTTTGTATAGGTACTCTACACTACTAACATTTTAATAACATTTTCTATAAGTACTAAAATAACAGAAATTTGATTTTTGTAACACGTTTAGTCCCCTTAAACATTCTGACAGAATAGGTATAATATCTACTTATCAAATAGATTTATTTCGTAATTAGTTAGGAAGTTAATTTATTAATGTTATGTGAATATTTTAAAATTAGCAATGTCCTTAACAAAATAAATATAACAAACCAGTTCAAGCCATACCAACAATTTCATGTATACGATATTTTTTTTCCTGTATTAAATATCATGGACTATCTACTAAAAATTACATACGACATTGAATATTTTATGCAAATGTTAATCACTGCAGATTTTGATAACTTACCTTGAAATTAAGATCAAAACAATTCAAACACAATAAAATGATTGCATAAAATTAATTAGCACAAAAAATACCTGTTCTATTTTTAAACGTTTATTATTTTATCAATCTAATAACTTTTGACGTATTTCTGTAATACAGTTTACATATTTTGAAAGTACTAATCCTATTTTAAATAATTTAAAATAAATATCGTGTATGTAACGCTATCTTCTTTTCATTAACTAATAGATACTATATCTACATAAAACGCCTTCCTCTCTTCTACTTGCTGTGCCCATCAGGGTCCTTAATTGTGACTTTTATATTTCCATTTCCACCATTATTGTACATTATGGATTGCAATAAAGCATATTCATGAATAAGAATATGAATATTTTGGTACATAAGTGAAAAGTTTAGATTTTCAACACATTTATAACATCCTACGCAAGTAACAGAAATAATGTACTCGTAGCTCAGTAATACTTTGAACTTCTTCAAAAGTTTCCATTCACCCAATGTTTTACAAATCAAACTTTGATTTCTGCTTTTTTCTGAATGGTGTCATGACTTATTTACCTTTACGCATATTTATTTTTGACGTAGGTATTAATTATTCATAAATACTTCTTAATTTAATTGAAGTTTTGTCTACACTTATCCCTACTAATATTATAAATGTAAATGTAAGTTTGTTTGTTACGATTTCACGCGAACACTACTTAACCGATCATCATGATACTTTGTACTCATATTCTTGAAGGTATTAGAAGTAACAGGATACATTTTATTGAGAAAAAAATATATTATTTTTTTTAAGTTAGGTGTAATTTTTGTGGATAGGTGTTTTTCATAATTTTATTTTAGATCTTACTCGTTTGTAATATATAATTTGTTAAGTTTTTGTATACATTAGCTAATCAACATCCACTTGTGCGAAGCCGCAGTCATCAGCTAGTATTATATAGAGGGAAAATTTAATTGTTTGTTTGTATTGAATAAACTCATAAAGTACTGGAACGATTTCAAAATTTGTTTCACCATTAGAATGCATAATTATCCCTAAGTAACATAGGCTACTACTACTAATACTACAGGGACCGCGGGCAGAGTTGCGGGAGACAACTAGTCTGTTTTTTTTTTTGGTCATCTATAGGGTATACATACACCGCAGACTACGGATTCATCAAAATTGAATCAAAAAAGATTAATTGTTTTAGTTTTAAAATCAAAATATTTGGACAACTTTACCAGTAGGTAATTTCAAAACAGTACTTCATTTTTCATACATGTTTGTATTATGGAGTATTTTTTTTATTATTGATTTTTCAACAACTAACACTTATCTACCTCCACATACGATAATTATGTTGTTTGTACGAAATTGCAATGTAGGCACCGGAAGCCATACATTTGATCCCCGCGACAATCGTATTACCGATGACGTAATTGCCAAACAAATTACGTTGATACATACTATACTTAATAGTAGTATTTCCGAATAAATACAGGGGTAATGTCAGAAGCATTAGACTGTGATTACAGTGAGATTTCTTATCCTCATTTACAAAAGAGCACATTTTTCTCTCAGCCCGGACACATCGGTCATTCCGAATTACGTAAGATTTTTTCGTAGGAAATAATTCTTCCTCTTTGATATGATACGTTGCTGCTTGATCTTTTATTTTTTGCGATTATGATAGAAAAATATTGATTGTTTTATATTTCAGTAGTTAGATTTGTTTGTTTGTAAAGACAACTTTTTTTCTTAATAAATATTTTTTATAATTCATTCCTTTTTTAACAAAGAAAATTGTGTAGGTTCTTGGAATTCCATTAGAATTTAATTTAAAAGATTAGTTAATTTATATATTTGTTATAAATATTTGATGACATGACCGTGATGAATGGCCTTATTTAAGCCAGTTACGAAATCACCTAGAGCTCACTTTAGTCGAATTAATTTAAATGACTGCTAAAATTATCTTATATAAATAAAAATGAATATTGGTAAGCGCAGAACTCAAGAATGGCTCGACCAATTCGGCAATTTTTTTTATATGTATGTTCCCTAAGTTCCACGGAAGGTTTTAAGTTTTAATACTATAAAAAAAATGACGTGATCTACTAGAAAAACGTTACATTTAAGTATATTAATTATTTTTTTTCTTTTGACATAACCGAAGGATATGGGCAGCTAGTTTTAAATAAATATTAATTTCATTTATGTACTGTTCGATACGTAAGTGCTTAGACTACTGGATTATTTTGCGAATTAGTTAATAAGTACAGTTTGATCAAAGTTATTAGGGTTTTGATGGTTGCGGTTGTCCTATCGTTTCTTTTCTAAGTTATACTCTACATTTTAAACGGATTCTATCGCGGTTTATTTTAATTTTAGTTCTCGATATTTCATTATACTAAGGAATTTAATCCTTGTGTCGCGGGGGTTTCACAAACATTCAAATCACATGCACAAAGAACACCCAGACTTGCAACAAGCATTTGTGGATCACACAAATGCCTGTCCCATGCGGGGATCGAACCCGCAACACGTCGCGCACAGTAGTAATTGCGTGGTGACCTATACCACGCAGCTATCCGTGCTGTCAAATTCAATACCTTTGCTGTTGTCATGGTCACGGGTAGACTGACACCTGCAAAGGTGTCGAAACGTCGGGAACTAAAATCAAAATAAACTGCGATAGACTCCGTTTAAAAAGTAGTTTTATTTCAATGTCTAACATTCGCGTACACCTCAGAAAACAATAAGTTATACTCCTTATAATACTTAACTGAGTACCGACAGGACGATCATAGTGAGCTGTCATTTCTGCCTAGACTTTTTCCAAACTATGTAGAGGTCGGCTTTCAGTCTTACCAGATTTTAGATGAATACCGTATTTTACATGAATCATAGTGAGCAGTATCTTTGAATAAAGCTCGTTCTTGTAGTCTCAAAGAAAAAGATTTTCTTTGTTAATACTGTTATAACATTAATTATATTTTATAACCTTTCTGTACAATGTTACAAGTTAAATACTTAACAACTAATTAATTTAACAATAACTTTAGTGTTATTTTTGTTTCAGTCAATAAAAGTTGAATCAACGTTCTTAGCTGTTATCATCGTGTTTGCCTGCATTGCTCTCGTGATACCTTCCTACCTCCTCGTCTTGGGAATACTCTCCCTATTTTCAAGGTCCAGTTGTGATGATGAAATAGAAACTGGAGCATTATTTCCTGTAGCAGAGAATTCAAATTGCAATGACAAAGCACTGGTGGTTGTTACCTTATTCATCGTTCTTATTTGCTGGTAAGTACGATATTAATCTTGTATTTGCCTTAGGTACGAACCCTCAAAGGCGTTGCTACTCAAAGTACTAATAGATAACTAAAATAGAAAGAAAATACTTTAAGCGAAAATTTCTTATGGTTATCTTTTTAAAACTCATTAAAATAAAACAAATTATTCGCATACTATCTGTCTCTCGTTGCGACTTCTACGGATTTTATTATTTTTCAAAACTTATAGTAGGTAATATTCCCCATAATTCAGGCTACGATATCACAAATTGAGATCACAAAATGTATTTTGCAAGCCAACTGATAGTTCTAGAGGTCAGCAAACAAAGAAAAAAAAACTATTCCGATTTATTTTGTAAGTACAGTATAGATTACATGTAATAGTCATTATAAACATTTCAGAAAAATTCTGAATGATAATAAACTAAAAATGGGATCATTGTCCTTTTTTTTTTAAGTTTCGGATAATTATTAGCTTTCATTGTTATATACTATACTAATTTTATTTATTATTCTCAGACCAGTCCTAAATAAATTAGGAAGTAATTAATAAATCCATAATATGCTTACGCTCGAAATAAACGCCAATTGCCACCTTAATAATATTTTAAAACAAGTATTTTATACAATTGCCGTAGTCTTAAAATGTACAACACAATAAAAAATGTAATATGAATTGATTTTGCGTATGCATCGAGGATTTAATATATAAGTATTTTCTGACCCGGCAAACGTTGTTCTGCCATATAAAAAAACAACTGCAGAGGGCCACCCCTAAAGGTATAAAAAATAGTAAACGACCTATTCTGAGTCCATAGGATTCAACGGTTTACTCACGCGCATTCTCGGGATCGCCCGACTAGTTTCAGACTCAATAGGAGTCCTTAATCATGAGCTGACGTTGAATCCTTAAATAGTTATGAATTCGTCTCACGGAAGTTATTCTGAGTTATTATAATAACTTCCGTGAGACGAATTCATAATTATTTAAGGATTCAACGGTTTACTCACGCACATTTTCGGGATCGCCCGACTAGTTTCAGACTCAATAGGAGTCCTTAATCATGAGCTGACGCGGCAGCGGCGGTGTCGCGAGTCGAACTGATGTCGGTGGCACCTCACCGTGCTGCGTAGCGGCGCGCTCGCGTGGTGAGCGGCGGTGGCGCCAGCGTCACAGATGTAGGCACGGGGGTAGGTGCCGCTGTCGTCGCTATCGTCGTCTGCGCTCCCGTAGCTGTGGTTGAGTCGGTGCATACCAAGCTGACTGTGTCGCGCTCCAGACTCGGCTTCGTCATATAAGAAGACCTCTTTAGTGCCGGTTTCCATGCCGCCGACAATGCCCAACCACCATCTCTATTGAAATTAGGGTGACGGCTGATTTCACCACTCCGTCAACCTGCAGGTAAAAATCACCTCTCCACAGGAAATAGCCATCAAAGCTGACCAATGGTCAGCTTTGATGTCACCTCGTTGTTTACCAATGTACCGGTAGATGAAGTAATTGTGATCATCAAAAACCTGTTAGGCGGAGCAGCAGTACCTACCGGATACATTGAGAGCATAACATACTGTTTAAAAAGCGGCTATTTCCTGTGGAGAGGTGATTTTTACCTGCAGGTTGACGGAGTGGCCATGGGTTCACCGCTGGCTCCAGTGGTGGCTAACATCTTTATGGAGTGGTTCGAACAAAAAGCGATAGATTCCGCAAGCGTTAGACCTCGATACTGGTGGCGTTATGTTGATGACATTTTTGCTATCGTCGAACGGGATACACTGAAGGACCTCACAGACCACCTAAATCGAGTGCATTTGAAAGTAAAGGTCACTACAGAAGAAGAAAGTGATGGGAAATTGCCGTTCCTAGACGTACTGGTCGTTCGAGAGCCGAACGGACGCTTAACTCACACCGTCTATAGGAAACCGACACATACCGACCGGTACCTAAGGGCAGACTCACACCATCACCCTTTACACCTACTTTCGGTGCCTCGCACGCTACTGAACCGTGCGCTCGCACTATGTGACCCTAAATATGTGAGCAACGAACTAGGGCACGTACGCGACGTACTAGAGTGCAACGGGTATCGGTGGCGCAAATGTAGCCGTGTACTGGACAGAATGGACGAGACTCGTGGACGTCCAGCGGATGTGGAGCGAACCCCTGCGTACTTACCATACGTTGAGGGAGTCACCGACAAGATAGGTCGCTTGTTACGCCGAAGGTACAGCATCAAGACGATCTATCGGCTGCCCGGGCAGTTGCGACAATATGTCCGTTCTCCCAAGGACAAAGATCCTTTAGGTGTACCTGGAGTGTACATGATACCTTGCGACTGTGGTCTGAGTTACATTGGGGAAACCCGGCGCAATGTTAAAACCAGGCTCGGTGAACATATAAGAAGTATGAAGAACATGGACACGGATAAGTCGGCAGTGGCAGAACACATCTGCAATGAAGGGTCAGCACATTACATACGGTTTGATAAAGCCTCCGTACTAGCGAGGGAAAAATATTTCGTGCCGCGAAAAGTACGTGAGGCTATCGAAATCAGCCGTCACCCTAATTTCAATAGAGATGGTGGTTGGGCATTGTCGGCGGCATGGAAACCGGCACTAAAGAGGTCTTCTTATATGACGAAGCCGAGTCTGGAGCGCGACACAGTCAGCTTGGTATGCACCGACTCAACCACAGCTACGGGAGCGCAGACGACGATAGCGACGACAGCGGCACCTACCCCCGTGCCTACATCTGTGACGCTGGCGCCACCGCCGCTCACCGCGCGAGCGCACCGCTACGCAGCACGGTGTGGTGCCACCGACATCAGTTCGACTCGCGACACCGCCGCCGCGCCGCCGCGTCAGCATATGATTAAGGACTCCTATTGAGTCTGAAACTAGTCGGGCGATCCCGAAAATGTGCGTGAGTAAACCGTTGAATCCTTAAATAATTAGTTATTCTGAGTCCTACCAAAAAAATATACACAGAAAATAATCATAAAATCGGTCAAGCCGGTTCGAAGGAGTTTAGTTACATACACTGTGACACGATCATTTTATATACAAGCTATACAACAGTAAAAAATAATTGTTGTGAAATTAGAAACAGTTGGCTGGTGTGAAGTTTGTTGCGCCGTTTCTTCTTCACAGCCAGAGCACTCAGGAAACGGTGTAGGATGGGCGAGTCAGGGTCTAGTCCATTAATTATGTTGACATTCGAAAAGTGCCGCATATAGCCTAATATGAAATGAATGAACTTTGAATTTGATTAGATTTTATTGAATAATAAAGGTATTATAAATAAATTATTTGTTGTTACAGATTTTATAGAGCTAATTTTAGTAAAATATCTTTATTTAGTTTGCACACTGAATCTCTTATGTAATAAGCAGAGCTTTTTTTATATTTGTTCTCTCATGCATTTGTTTAACTATTATGCACGTGAATGAATAACGCTCAGAAGCGGCGGTAGCCTAATGGCTAGGGCGTCGGACTTGCGATCAAGTGGTTGCGGGTTCGAATCCCACCCATTACACTACCGACGTGAACCCACTCGTAACACAAGCATCTTAGCTTAGCACGAGGGGTTAACGAGATTACAAGTAATGTGCGACCCACATTGCTAGTAAACTTTAAAAAAAAAAATTAAAAAAAATAAAAAATAAAAAAAAAAAACTAAATAGGACTTCTATAAAAATAAAAATGCAATAAAAATATGTCGGTAGTATTTTTTTATCACAATTCAATAGTATTGAAACTAGTGTATGTGAAAATTAATTCCCCTAATTTTATGTCTAAATACAATGGATCGATGACGATTCATGTATAAAAGCGTTAGAGCTATAATTATCTCATACCATATATTTTCGTGATTTCAGCGTCCTTATATCAGGCATGGCAGTAAGCAATGAACAGGCTCGCGAAGCAGCATCTAACGGTAGAAACGTGATCAGCTGCGCATGCGCCGACCTCGCCTCCTGGCTGTCGGCTGCTGCGCGGGAGTTGCACCATAGTCTCGTACCACCTGTTGATCTAGTGCTGCATGCTTATAAGCAAGATTTGAAAAGTGAGTATTATTTGTACCTTCTTAATTATTGCTCTAAGACATCATTAACCTTAAGACCGCTGAAAGAAAACATCTTGAAAATCGGAATTTCCTAATTGAAATTAGAAATGACCTGCAGTGTGCAACTAAAGGCAAAAAAAAATTTTGAGGAGTTATATGCACCAAAAAGTCCCGTCGTTGTCATTATTTTTCTCTTGAATTAAGGTTAACTAGGAGATGGCATTCATGGCTGTCTGTGAGTATGTTTCCTGTTAATATAAATGCAAATTTTTAAGAGTGTTTTTGGAAGAATTTTCAATATGAACAATTTAACACTTTCTGTATTTACGAGTTTACCCAATTCTATTTCATCATTCAAATTACTAACGGACCTAAAGAACATACAAATACAGGCTTAAATAGATCTACAAACCTCAGTTGCATTATTTGGTAAGTAGGAAACCCAAAGTTCTACGACCAAAATCTAATCCGGTATTGTGGATAGGACCAGCTGGATTTCTAGGCACCCCGAATATAATTGATTTATATTGCGTACACCGCAAACATTCAGTTGGATTCGAAATTTGTGGAAACAGTACTACAAGCTAAAATGTCTTAGCAAGGATTTTGCAAATTGTGGAAGAATTTTTATGCTATCGTAAAATATTGCGTGATAAGATGTTTAGCAAAATTGTTACTGAAGTCTTTACTTACTAGACTTTAGGAATGGAACTAGAGTATTTTTAGCCTTGCCTTTGTCCATGTTATAAACGATAATCCTAAAGAACATTATGCTAAATCATAGAACCGCAGAAATTTAAATATTTTATAATGATATCTTTTTTGTCATAAGCATGGTATAGGTACTTAGGCTCTTTTACTCTCACTCATATTAAAAGGCAAAAGATTGTGAGTGTGTGTGTCTGTTTGTCATCTCGAACGGATGGACTAATTTTGATAAAAAAATTACATGACAGGTAGCTGACACACTGGAGTACTAAGCATAGACTTATTATCCCAGAAAAGTAATTAAGTAATCTGATAAATCGCAGGACCCTAAGAATTTTTAAATACTCATGTAATTATATCTTGAATCCGAGCATTTTTGCGAAGACTACGTCACGACTTACCCGTTGGATTATAATTTAACTGGACTCAACTACGTATAATTAAAATAAGGCACATACGAAGCTCAGTCGTTAAAGTAGGGACCTTATTCAAACATTTTTATCCAACTTAATTAAGTTTTCAGAAAATCCAGTGCGCATATTACGAGAGTAAAAGTCTTCCTTTTATTATACTGATAGGACATTATGTGGAGTATGTGAAGCTTAATTATCAATTATTTAAGCAGTTTTTATTCGAAAAAAGTGATTCGAAGCCTGGGTAACATATTTCTGAATGAATTTGATTTGAGCATATAGTTTAGCGATTGATCTGTCTGCCTTCAACATACTTAACAATTATAATTATCATTCTATGAACTGTGAAGAAAAAAGGGCAAAATTCGTAATTTTTTGTGGATTTTTAGCAACATTTATGAATGTATCATCATAAATTATTATTTCTTTATTTATTTTGAGCCTGAACTGTCCCACTGCAGGGCAAAGGCCTCCCTTTCTTCCTTCCATTTTTCTCTCTGAAGGGCCATTTGAGGCCACTCCTTGTTAAAGACGTCCTAATCATAAATTAAGTTTGTAATAATTTATTAAAAAGAAGAACCTATCATTATGCTCCATGTTGAGCGAATTTCCTTCCAAAATTTAAATTCCATGTAAGTTTCCATATTATTTAATTATTATAATAATTAATAACTCATTTACCTCTTCACAGATGTAATACCGTTATTGGGCGAGCCTATACAGCAGGCTATATCTTCAGAGAGCGGAATCGACCTAGTATTTGATTCTTTAGCTGACATTATTTCAGGTAACATAGTCTAAAAACGTTTTTCTATAACTATTATAATACTAATATCCGTTTAGTATTAGTTTTGCTAAAATATATGGTTTTTACGTTGATAAGAATGGAATCAGAGACTACGAATGACCATAAACACCCAGACCCGAAATAATGCAGATCAGTGTTTTTTTTTCTACATTTACCTGCCCGGGGATCGGGCCCGGGACCTTAGAGCTAGTGGCACCTTGTAAGCCGGTGAGTAGGCCACACGACCACAGAGGTCGTTAATACGACGCGTATTTTGATAATACTTACCTAGTTATGTATTGTTTTTGTGGATCAACCTTAATACCTCCTATAATCAAGCTAGAAGGTATAGTAAAGTGTATTAAATTATTTTTATTCATGTGTAAACAAGATTTTAAGTAGAAGATTTACTTAGTGACGTCATTGCTATTAATATTCAATGGTTACTTTAAATATGTAATCACCGTAACGCAAATAATATAAAAAAATACGATATTATTTTGTAAATCAACAAGATTTCGGATTTAAATAACTCAACTGAATAAATAACTTCCAGTAACGTAATGTTCGTTCTTTACTTTATTAAAATAAATGTGTTTAACTTTTAACTATTTAATTATGTAGTAAGTGCTTCTTGTATTAAGGTAGATGAATTAAGTTAGTGCAAAGTTTTAATTTATTGAAATTATTTTATGAATTTTATTAAAATAAGTCATTTTTTTATTTTATCTTATAATTTAAAATACCACCACTTGTTTCCTACCCTTAACCACTAACCAATGATACGCCTAAAACTTGTTAATATTTTTATCACCACTTCGTTCACCATCTATTGGGAAAATGCGTGATCTTTCTCTCCCAATAAAAATCTTCATGAAGTCGTACAGTCTAGGGTTAGGCGACGGAATGTACAAGAAGTTTCCAGGCTTAAACCATCGGTACCATTCTTCACTTTACTGAAAAAGATACCTAGTTTTATGGCTCCCATTTTGTATTATTTACAGAAAGCGAGGACCTTTCAACCAAGATATCCTCATTAAGAGACGTAAGTGTCAGAGCAGGGTCACTCGCATCAGCAGCGTCAGATAGAATAAGGGACTTGGCTCGGCAGATTGAGAATCTGAAGAAACATTGCACTTTAAAGGATTCCCCTCTCTGTGATACTATCAATACTCATTCATTGGAATTGAAAATGAAGTTTGATTTGGTAAGCTATGGTCGCTTTTAAAATTGTATTGTAACAATCTTCATTCGTCATGTCGTAAAATATTTTAAGAATAAATTTTCATTCCTTTGAAAATTCAAAACTGACCGCTGATGCTATAGTAGGTATAGCATCTCAGTACACACTTTGATTATTCTGCTTTTAGCCAGATCCGAAACAGTAAATCTCGCTTTCCCCTAACACGAAAAAAACTTACTAGCCACGGAGTCGAGAACCGCCTTTTTTATCAAGTAGTGAAGTGTAATAATAATAAAGTGAAGCTTAACAACGAATACCATACCTATTAAATAGTCTGCCGGAGGAGTGAAACTAATAAAAATAGATTTAAAAATAAATTAACAAATCATTATTTGGAAATGTGTTAAGGCGCTACCTGCTCGTATGTAAAAATTGTTGATAAGACTCACACGACCCCACAGTCAAACCAATACTACGGTTTTGTGGGGCTTAGATATATTATTTAACAGATGGAGAACTTCAAATAAATAATAAATTATGAGATGACTTATCATTTCAGATACTCCATGAGCAACAGTTATTGGAACTGCGCACTTTAGGAGTCGAGAATTTGACTCAAGCTATATCCACAGCCCGCCAGGAGTTCAAAACTTTGCCGTCAGCTATATTAGCGCAGACAACACAAGTTAGGGAAGGTACCTCATTTGTTTTACTTATTTAGTTCGCATGGAGATTAAATGTGCAATGCTAAGCAGATTTCTCATAATGTAGATAGCTATGATGCGAACATAAAGGAAAATATGAGCAAAAGTTGAATAGTGCTTCATTTTATAAGATTAGAAAACTTAAAAGGTATATATATCACATCATCTTAAAAGTCAAACGCAAATCAATCAAACCATGAAACAAAAATATTTTCATACTAGCTGTTGCCCGCGGCTTCGCTCGCGCGTAAAATAAAGAGTAGTATTAAAGGTAGATGGATGTATTCTGTGATTTTCAAAGTAAGGAGTATGAATAAAATTTTTCATAAAATATTATGGCGTTAAAATAATAATTAACGTAAAGTAAGTAGCAAAAGCATTTGTGTTATGGAATCTGAGACAACGAAGATACCATAAACACCCAGACTCAAGACAATTTATAAAAGTTATTTTCTACATGGACCTGTCCGGGGATCGAACCTGGGACCTTAGAGCTGGCGACACCTTAAAAACCGGAGTGAAAGCCACTCGACCACGGGGGTCGTCATTATAGATATGTCTTAGATGGGCGTTATCTTATCTACTTATCTTTTCATCTGTCTATCTTTGAGAATACCGAACTTCACATACCAACTATTTCAGCCCCTATTTCACCCCCTTAGAGGAAAGATTCCTAAAAGGCTAAAATCACGGAAATACATCTTATTTATTTCTAACTAACTGTATGAAATTAAAAGTGTCTATCTTTGAAAACGACACAATTCATGTACCTACAAACTTCCAACCCCTATTTCACTGTCTTAGGGGTATGATTTTTAAAATCGCTGAAATACATCTTTATTTATTTCTATCCTGAAACCCGTATACAAAATTTCATGTGTCAATCATTGAAAATACCGAACTTCCCATACAAACTTTTAACCCCTATTGCACCCCCTTAGAGGGTAGATTTCTAAAATCTCGGAAATACGTCTTATTTATTTCTAACTAATAACCCTTGTATGAAATTAAACGTGTCTATCTTTGAAAACGACACAATTCATATACCTACAAATTCCAACCCCTATTTCACCCTCTTAAGGGGATGATTTTCAAAATTGCTGAAATACGTCTTCATTTATCTCTAACCCGAAACCCGTATACCAAATTTCATGTGTCTATCATTGAAAATACCGAACTTCCCATACAAACTTTCAACCCTTATTTCACCCCCTTAGGGGATAGATTTCCAAAAGAAAAATAGCCTATAGTCCTCAATAAGTGGAATATCTAACAGTGAAAGCATTTTTCAGATCGGACAGTACTTCCTGAGATTAGCGCGTTCAAACAAACAAACAAACTCTTCAGCTTTATAATATTAGTTGGTATAGATAATAATGACCAGATCAAAAGCTGGAACATGCGCTATATCCTGTAAGTATATTTATTTATGCCAGCTTAGCAGTTTGCCATCAGATTTCGTCACACACAGGCATTCATCAGTAGTGGATGCGCGATTCAAATACCGTCCGTTCAGTTTAATAAAGACAAAAATATGAATAAAGTAACCTTGATGACCTAGCTGTACCCGCGACGTTGTTCGCGCTGATCAGTCGTAATAGGTATGCATGTGAAAAATATTTTTGACTGACTGAATCACTGAATGCGCTTTAGATGGCTCAAGTCGCCTGATACGGGTATTTGACAATTTGGTTTCTTTTATGTAAGTCGCAGAAATTGCGGGATTTAGATGATGGACTTATCAACTAACTGACTATGAACTTCACCTGTTTAACAGTAAAGTGTGATTGTAAAAACTTTATGCATTTTTGTTTGTCTCGATCAGGCATCAAAAATTACATGAGCAGCAAGCTATCTAAAAAATTAGCCATGTAAAAAATTACAAACTAAAAAATAATACAAAACACAAAAAGGGTTAGCTCGATATATTCGTACTTCTGTAAGAAAGTCGGTTCTAGAAATAAAAAACAAAATATGCAGTAACATCAGGATTTGAACACGCAGCAAGATATTTCACATTTCCTATCGTATAACCACCGAGCTGTTTAATACTACTGTAAGCATCTTAAATAGTTATTCATACTTCAATAAACTGATCGCTATGGCAACGTTATTTTCGCCATGGTTACTTTTTTGTTTATATGTCAAAGATTACGTGTACAGATGAATGGAGATTATATAAATTTAGAGTTTGATCCCTATTTAATATGGACGACCATATTGATGAGAGCTCATCCTAAATTGGACATTGTGTCGCCGATATCGCTTTCTATTGATTCAAATGTACATAACTTTTTTGTTTATGAACCGATTTCGATGAAACCAAAACTAAGTAATACCTCAAGTTACGTATAATTTTTGTATATAAACATTGTCTGCATGGGATTCATAGATTTTACGTGATGCGCGCACAAACAAACATATAAACAGACAAACAGACAAACAGATAAACAGACAAACAGACAAAAATTTCAAAAGTGATGGAAATGGGTTCTGTTAGTTATCTTTTCACACGCTGGCTATTTTTTTTTTCACTTTCTTCAATGTACAAAAATGACTTTTCTACAGATTTATTATATGTATAGATTAAATTGGGAGATGATTCAATATTGTATGATATAATCAATATTGTATGATATAATAATCTGACGACCTCCGTGGTCGAGTGGCGTACACACCGGTTTACAAGGTGTCGCCAGCTCTGAGGTCCCGGGTTTAATCCCCGGACGGGATAATGTAGAAAATCACTTTTCTACATTGTCTAGGGTCTGGGTTTTTGTGGTACCTTCGCTGTCTCTGTTTCCATAACACAAGTGCTTACTTTGGATTCGGAACAATGTATGTGAAGTTGTCCATATTAAAAAATAATAAAAAAAATATATTTAAACTATACTTTTAACGGTAAAATTGATTTTTAAACAGAAAGTCATAATAAACCACTATTCCTGTGTTTCGAATGAGTAAACATGTGCAGTAGTTTCACCCCTACATTTATTTCCTCATTTGCTGAACTCCAGAAAGAAAACAAAAATTCATTTTCATTTTCCACAGATATCCTTAGAGACGTGGAAACACGAAGACAAGCTGTTCACAGTTCTGCTAAAATCCTTAGCGACATAGTACGCCATCTAACGTCTGGGCTACACACTATAGCCAGTCAATTGGAATCAAGTCTCGAGAGAGTGCAAAGATATGAGTTCGCGAGGTGGACACTTATGTTAGGTAAAGTTTGCCTTACCTTGCCGCTTACATGCTATTTGAAATGGTATCAGTTAGTCTAAGTTATTGTTATGCAAGTTTTCGTACGTGTCTCAAATTCGTGTGACTGGCGATGTTGTTTTGGCTTCTGCAGTTTCCCTTCATTATTGATTTAGTTTAGACATGAATGAGAAAGTTTTGATTAATATTGTACTAAAATATTAAGTTGGTCTTTTACCTCAGTAAATTACTCACACTTTTTCGGGCAGGAAATAACAAATGAGAGTTTTCCGTCGGAAAAAAATAAGTGAGAAAAGAAACTGAGGCAACATTAAAACATTTCACATATTTTGACCAGTTTTATTGAATACACTTAATTGGTACCTATGTTTAGAGTAAGATGTAAGTCTAATGCTTTTTTTATGTTTTAAGGCACAAAGAGCTTTGAATGGCAAATAAGTAAATAAAATTGTGTTATTAACATGATTTCAGCATGCATTGTGACTTTTGGCTTTGTTATGGTGCTTATACTGATGGCTTTGCTTTGTGGTTGCGGGCATGCAAAGAATCATGCAAAAAGAACGCTTAAAGTGTAAGTATACTGCTGGTAGACAACTGAACCTTACATGGTTCGAATAAGATAATACTTGACATAGGTATCCAAAAGGAATGAGATATGCTGAACCCATTCGAAATGCTTTGTGAATTAGTTACTATAATTTAACGTAACTGTTAATGAAAAATAAATTTCAGATCAGCGGTCTGGTTATGCCTCGCGTCACTCATACTTTGGGGAGTTGTATCTTCCGTATTCCTCATAGCTGGTCATGCGGAGGTAAGTTTACTAAAAACACAAACACATCTAAAGAAAGTTACACACACAATAATCAAAGAGAAAAAAGTCAGCTGAACTCCTTTGCTCTACGAGTTGTGAAAATCGCTCTTGTGTGTATTGCTAAGTATTTCTTTGAAGGCGCATTGAAAATGCTGTGAGCAAGTTGTGTTCAGCAATATGTTCTGTGGTTCAGATTATGCGTTCACTGATACAAACTTCGAAGTCTAAGTTTATTATTTGTAGCATATACGTTTACAGGGTAAGTTTCATAATAAGTAAGTTGTTCGAGCGAGTTGACTTCACGTGGTGATTATGAGTAGCTGAACTTCAAGTGGCGGTTGGGTTTATTGTTTCACCTGTATTATCACTGTTCAAGTGGTCATTTTATGTCTTGTGACCCTTTCATGATTTAGAAACTCGTCCATGATTTGAAAAAAGCTTGACTAAGAGTGATTGTATTATTCGATCTTAACGATCTCGTCTCATATTTAAAAGGATTCGAAATGTTCAGTTCTTTTTTGATTATTTCACTGGATAAAATCAATTGTGAACAAACTTATTTCAGGTATACGTATGCCATGCACTGTGGGACGCGCCGCAATATGAAACGCTAACGGCTCTGTTAGACAGGCCGTCGCCTCTCCTGCAAAAAAACGAAGGTATCTTCGACGCCATGTTTCGAGAACTTGAAAATATTACTATCGATGTATCAGTCAAAGATGTGCTCAGGTATATAATGTTAAAGAACATTTACTTCATTACGCTTACTTACCTAATTTCTTTTAATAATTATGATTGTCATGGCTACATGGATACATTTTTACATCCACATTGTGTTCATTTTAGGTTGACCTGAAGTCTACTCAGTACTATGAAGTGGTCATGTCATCTTACTACCGTATCTACCTCCGATTATAAGTCCATTCTCTTTAGTACATCTTGATTTTCTTCTCTTTTAGGGATTGTGAAAAGGACAGGCCAGCATACATAGTATTTCAACTAGACAAAATATTGGATGTCAATAAGGAGACCTCATATTTTGAGTGGAAAGAACTGCAGTCTGACTTCGGGAGATTAGCTTCGTCGATAGACGTGGGATTGTTAAAGACAATCTCAGTGAATTTCAGCAAGTTGTTAAATGAAATGCTCGTCGTATCAGATGTGAATATTGCTAAATATCGGTAGGTAGTAATAGAGCTTCAATATTTTTTTATAAATATGATTCAACGAATGAGTCATTGGCCCGCGGTTTTCTAAGATATACGGTTTATTTCCGGAACAATAACTCTATATACAAATGGAAAAATTAAACGTAATAATTTGTTTTAGAATGGACTACAACGTGCCCGTAGTAAGCAAAGATCTGCCTTCTTTAGTAGACCAACTAGAAAATATAGCCGCTCAAGTGACTGACTTAACTACCGCGGGAAGATTGGAAACCATAGGTAAGAACCTACTCGAGGTCGAAACATATTAATATACATATTTATAAGAACTAGAGGCCCAATTATAGTAGTCGTATATGAACCATAATTCAATTAATTTCAAAAAAAGTTTTTGTTTCACGTATACATAAGTTTGACATTCAGTAAAGACAAAGCGATATGAATCTTAGATGAATAACTCATAATCTCAGATATTATTATGAACCTTTATTATATTGTCAATTTGAACGCAGCTTCAACCACAGAGTACATTTTATATATAGGGAAGCTGCAACAATAAAAAAATGTGTATAATATGTGTGTGTCAAATACATTGTAGTGTGTAATGTTTTTTTTATGCATGTTTTTTATAAATATGTGTAAGATAATCTGCCCTCCTTCTCTATATAAACTATAAGTGTGCAAAATTCATTCCATTCCTCTGTCAGCGCAATGTTTTGTAAAAAGGGGTACAAAGTTTTTGTTTCACGTTTTAATGTATAGACTATATATTTCGTATAATTTTACTCAATGTGTAATGCTCTTTACTTACGCCAACTTGTAATTTGCAATTCCGCATGTGGTTATTTATATTAAAGGTGATTAAGGTAGGTACTATTAACTTACCCATCTATTTCTTGTTATGTATTTCCTAATGATGAAATTTGTATCTCAGAAAATGTTGTAAATTTAAATCATTTGATTTAAAATTAACCGTTCATGTTATTAATAGACTCCAAAATCATTAAAAAAAAATTAACTACCTAGCTGTTTCCCGCGGTCCCAATTTTTTATATAAAATTTAGATGTAAGCTATATTTCAAGTTGGATCAAACTGCTTGCACTGAGTGTGCAAATTTAAATAAAATCGGTTAAGTAATTTAGGAGTCCATCCCAGACAAACTGCCTGAGTCGTAATTTATAAATTAAGATTATCGTATGTATCAGTTTTTGTTTGTTATAAACAAAGCATCGGCAAAGGCATAGACTATAAAAAAACAGTGGGATTTTGCTTCTTCTACATACAAAAAAACAATTAGTATATTTCATACAAGAAGAAGAATAAGTATAAGGCATTATAAGAACATAGGTTATCAAAAAATCTTTCTACCATTCTCTGCAACTTATTTCTTCTTTAATTTAATATTTCCAGCTTCAAGAACTCAAAGGCTGTACTTGACGAACATAAAACCACTTGAGCAGTTGCGAGCCGACGTGGTGTTCAAGTTGACGGAGCTGGAGCTACAATTGTCGCCGTTTAGAAGAAAACTTAATATTTCTTTAAGCCACATACATACGGCGCAGTTTTATATCGACAACCAAGGCGATGTTATCGCTCAAAAGGTAAATAAATGATGTTCATATAGCGAGCTCGTCGTTAATAATTCATATAGTCAATGTTTAAGATTGTAAAGATACTGAGTATATTTGTATCGCTTTTACTCGTACATCTGAACCATGAAACAGAATAGGTATGGTTAAATTTGAGTTAGGTATAAGAAGTTGCAACCGAAGAAGAGATGTTTTACCCGACTGCGCAAAACATAACTCCTTTTGTATCATTTCCCTCCCGGATACATATACATAAGGAGTTATGTTTCGCAAAAGTATGTTTGGCATACTAAAAAGATGATGGTATGATATTATGATGATAAAAACAAAATGGCGGTCGAAAGCTCGCCATTTTGATTTTATTTTATTTTGATATAACCACTCTCACCATAAGTGAATATGAAAGGTGTGTCTAACCTAAAATCCATTAAGCCATTTAGGCTACCAAAGCGTGTTAAACACAGGAAACAACTATTGTAGTACGTATGTATTTGATTCATTGTTGGGCAATAATTTTATTCGTAACTATGATTAAAATACAAATTATTAAACAGCACATGAGTACCTATTTTTAACCGACTTCGAAAAGGATGAGGTTATATGTTCGGCGTGTCACTATTTTTTTTTTTTTATGTATGTTCACCGATTACTCCGTCAATTGTGAACCGATTTTTATAATTCTTTTTGTATTCGAAAGAGTATTCTCCCGAGGTGGTCCCATTGTCACCAAGTCAGGATCTGATGATGGGATCCCAGTTAAATCGAAGGAAACCCTTAAATTTTATAGAAATGTCGAACGTGTTTCATGATTCTACTGAGCCTATTTAGGTATTTACGTCCAATAGTCATCACCTCAAGGCTTTTGGTAAATACTGAGCTGATGATGGAAGAAACCTTGACTTTTAGGAGTTAAGGGTTGATTTTTTTTATATAATAAATATGTATTGACCCTCATTTACATTTTTTAACGTTTCTAAGGTGAGCTGTATTGTATTATTATAATAAATATTATGAACACAAAAAATGAAAAAATAAATAAACTTTTGAAAAAAAAAATTAAACCAACTTCAAAAACCAAAACAAAACCTAAAAGGCACAAAATAGTGTAAAATAAACTTAGAACTATCTAAAATATTAATACAAAACTAGAAGTGATCTGTTTGAAGTCGGTGCCAAACAACAATCTACCAACAAAAAATAAATACCTACAAATACTAGTACAAATACGAGTATATATAGTTTGGCACCGACTTCAAACAGATCACTTCTAGTTTTGTATTAATATTTTAGATAGTTCTAAGTTTATTTTACACTATTTTGTGCCTTTTAGGTTTTGTTTTGGTTTTTGAAGTTGGTTTAATTTTTTTTTTCAAAAGTTTATTTATATATTTGAACAAACAAAGTTAGGCATTCTGTTCTTGGCACATGGATACTAAAAGCTTCTCAAATTCTTCTTAAAATATCCTAATTAATTAGTCTTTGCTCGAAAGGATCTCGACTTTGCTCCTATTTCCAAGTAGGTACTGAATTACTGATTCATAGTATGTGTGAAGTTAGTTGTAATGTTTAATTTATTCAAGGTTTCAGACAAGATAGAGAGATCTTTTATAGAAGAAATAGAAAAAAGATTTAGGTAAATAATGAGGAGGGTATTTTAAACCACTTGAAAGCACTTTTCTGAACGAGCAAAGATATTTCTCTGCAGTGAGACAGCAGTCAAAAAACTAAAACAATTACAATCAGTACTTGTGGTTACATTTATCAGAATTTCACTAGTATTTGTTTTCCTCTGTTCTAGAAAGTGTCAATGTACATATCCCGGCTAATCTCCCACGCGGCTGGTTGGAGAACTCACGTGCTCATTTCCACGGGGAAGCATGCTGCAAGATGTCGCCCCCTCTATGCTGTGTTTTCAGCCGCCAGGTCCCTGCTCTGTTCGAAATATGTTTCGTCTCTGGTAAGAAAATTTACAACTTTTACCTTAGAATAATCTGGAGACTCAACTGGGAAAAACTGCACCTCAAAGTTGAACGGCAGTCATAAATTATGGCTTCATATTTGATATTCATAGTATCCCAAAAATATCCGTTGACATTCTTCGACAAGAAATAATTATACTTCAAAACATTTGTTTGGAAAAGGTTGTGTTAAGCAGTACCTAAACTACCCTTATTTTAATATTTGACTTACTAGATTAGAGTCCCGTGTCACGCAACCTATGCAACAATAAAGAAACGAAACCTGCGCTCAGACTAACTGCGGTAGACCACTTCAAAACAACTTTGTAAAGTGCATCTACACCTATCTCAATCTGCTATTCCATGTTTTGTTTTCCATGAATTGGAATAAAAATAACGCGATGTTTCATTGTTTCTTTCTTTTGTTTCCAGCATGGTTGGTGGGTGTGCGGATTTTTCCTAGGTATTTCATGGTGCGCGGCCTTAACTCCCATTTGCGTGAAACTTTGGCGCGCATACGGCAGGAGAATTAGGGCACATGAGGCTATGACGCTTGCTAACTTGGGCTCCGGGTTAGTACAAGTTTTGCTTAGAACTGTTCCATTTAAATGTTATGTTACGAGACTGTTTCTGTGACGGTTTGTAGGTTAATAGAAACTCTCTTGATATCTGTTATAACTTTTAGAAATATGCACGATTTGATTGAAAGTTGTTAGTAGGTAACTAGGTACCCATATGACATGAGACTTAAAAGTAGATGCTGTCTTATATTCGAAGACGACCTTGATGAGGAGTATTTTTTTGTTTTGTTTTGTTTCATTTAGGCTTGGACATTTTATCTTTTTAAATAGATTAAATTACTTTACTTACAGACAACAAGAGACGCCTACGACTGCTTTGTGTGATGATAGCAATTGGAATACTCCTGGGTAAGTTAACAATGTCTTATTGTGGTTGCTCGTGGATTAGTCCTAGCCGTACGGTTTGACCTATAATAAAGGTTAAGCTGCACTCGCTGCGGTCCGTGAATGGGTGACCATTTGTAAATAAACCGAGACCCCTCGCCTTTAGCCGTCACAATGGAATGCTGTGGTATCAGTAAAATAACGTTAAGTTCAGTGAGACTGTAATTTGACATAGCTTAGGAAAATGTAGGGAGAAGAGAAGAACCCTTTTATAAAGCGTTTTAATTATAATTTCTACTTACTCAAGATGATTTCCCATGCACATTCAATAGGTGCTGCGAATATCTCTATACAGGATTAATTTTTATTGAGTGCGTATATTTAACGAGGTAATATATAGGTAGGGCATACAATTACTGAACAATGTGGGAAAACGTGTTCAGTTTTATGCACCTGATTACCTCCTTTAATATAACATACGCACTTCATAAAAAATATTCCTGTACAGGTCCAAAAAGAAATAAAATTATTTACCTAAAGTATTGTCTTGTTATAGCTCAACGACATTTACGAGAAAATTCTGTCGCCTTCCCTTGATAAGCGATGATCGATGTGTTTGTATAACATCTACTGAATGTCTCCTGAAATTTGAGCACATCCAGACCTTTTACTTATGGTCAGCATACAAAATCAATATACAATAGGTTTATTTTTAAGTCTTGTAATCTCCGCTTGTAAATACGAAATATAATATTATTATAATACCTGTCTATAAAATATGTTGACTGCCTTATTGGTCTAGTGGTCGCAAGCGCAAGAGATTTCCGCGTCGGGCGAAAAATATTTACTGAGTTAAGAAATTCTCAGTGCCGGTCGGAGTCAGGAATTGTGGCGGGGTTTACACACCCGTGCCTCGGAAAGCACGTAAGGTCCTGCGCCTGATCCCTCTCCGGTCGTGTCGGTCAACTGTCCCATCGGACTATGAGAGTAAAGGAACAGAGAGTGCACCTGTGTTTGCGCACCCACTTGTGCACTATAATATCTCCTGCGTACATGGCTGATTTCACATGAGCTTGGCCGCCTAGGCTGAAATTCGGTCTGGAGATTATTATAAAATACGTCCCACTGCGGAGCTCAAGTATACGTAGTAATATTAAGTATTCTTTGACTCATGGCTCCCATGTATAGAAAGAGCGAGCATTTTCCACTAAGCTTGATTTGCAAGTTCTCGATTTCTACCCACAATTTTTGAAATCGTGTTTTCTTCTTAATGTTGTCCTTTACTGATTGTCAATGAAAGTACTTAGAAGGTACTTATAACTTTGACAGTCATATTGGATTCGCTGTTATGGATACCTACAAACAAAACGGTAGGTACTATAATTCTTAGGGTATTTTACATAAAATATTTAATTTACAGGATACCTGCTCCCCCACCAAGAAATGACAGCTGGTGAAGCATGATCTGATGGAGAGCTTTAACAGCACAAAATATGGAATAAGAATAAGTGTCCATATTTACTACAAAATACTATCTTAAAAGCCAATATTTTTAAACTAAATCTGGGAGGATTTTTATTAAGCTTTGAGCTAATTTTTATTTTATTTCTTCATCAGAATTACTGCGATTGAAATAAATTAGTTTTCAGTTGGGATGTAGACTAAGATAAGTATAAGATTATTAAGGATTAATTTGTGTAATATAGTTATTTACATAAGGATTTGTTTGCTCCATAATTAAATAACAAATAAATAATGTCGCATTAATTCTTTGTGTTTTTCTTTTATGATAGATAAAAGAAAACGTAACAGTAGAAAAAATGTCGATCGCCTTTGACATTCAAACTCCTTTCGATCTCCATTACCTAATTTAGCTTAGCACGAGGCTAACAGGAATACTATTAATTTCGACCCGCCTAAACTCTTTAAAAAAAATCATACTTAGAAATATTAAATTTAATTAAATTGACACAGGTACCTACGGCGATTCCCAGATTAACTTGATCTACATAAATCGACAAAATATATTCTCATTAAAGTGAACGTACGGTGTATTGGCATAAACTAATGACGTGTGACCCAAATGCTTGTTTTATGTAGGTACTTTATGGTTCAATTTGAGTTGCCGTCTATAGCCCTGCTTAATTAAGAATAAATAGAACGACTGACTCGTTGTGTAAGTACCTGCTTAGTTAGAGTAAAAAGTTAATACATGTAGATCAGATATTATTAAAAATACTTATTTTTTGATATAATACAATCTATAAATCTTTTTTGTAACAAACATCTACTATCATGTATAACGAAGTCGGGTATGTCACAACACTTAAAACTCGATGAACTTGATGTTCATCATCTTTCATTTGTTGTATTCGTCTCCGTCCCGAATAGCAGAATTAAAATTAAAAACGATAGAAAATTTACGTTAACGGGAACGAGGACAAAATACCTGGGTGAAACCGCGAGGCATAGTTAGTTCTTTTATAAAGCAAATTACTATTAGTAGGTACTTTCTTGAAATCATAGAACAACTTACTTGCCCAAGTGTTACATCTTCAGTCTACAGGTTGCACCTAAACTTTTGTTTTTTTACATTTTCCAGGCATCTAATAATATCAAACTGTGTGTATATGAGACTATGCGTTCAAATTCTCAAGAAAAAACCACGCGTGCATTTCGACAGCCAAATAACAAATCAAAGCTATAACTGCACTTATGGTGCTACGACACAACCCTTGACTAAACATGCTATTATAATAATCTGCACAAAACAGCAACAATATCCAAACAAAAATCAGTAACAATCATGTCCTAAAAACTAATTACACAAAATACTTAATTACTAACCTTAAAATTTAATTAAAGGTTTACCTTAACAAAATAAATAACCGATGCGGTAGTTACAAGTTAACGGAAACAGGAAGGTGTAAACATCGTAAACACACGCCTGACTTATAAGTTAACTGTTAAGCAATTACAGTCATAGTACCTATACGTATAGTAAACCGCAAGGTATTGGAATCAACGCATTGGAAAAATGAACCTTATAGCTTGTAGAATTAGGACGAGCCCTCAGTGTTAAAGTTGTACAACTTTTGTGCGGTAGTATACACCACTTAATTGATGATTCCAACAACTCGCAAGGCCGGTACAAACTTCAGAAAATATTTTTAAACATTTAAATCTTGGAAGGCAAATTAGTAAATCAACGAGTATCTTTTTATGGAAATTTTATTCCAACAAAAGAAATATACTTTTCTTACTTCATGTTACATATTCATAGTTGAAATATTTAGCTGTAGCTGTTTTTAGTTGTAGATAATAAGCATTACAAAATATGGTTATAACACAAGCGTGACAATTGTAGGATATTTTTGTGGCGTTTGTTGCCATAAAAAATGGCAAACAAGTATGGCGGATCGCCAAAGTCTTTGAGCGCACTACCGGTATTTGTTTACGGGCAATATGTAGCAGATTGATTACAGGTATATATTATGTGCATACGTCAGAGCTTCCGTAGGGAGCGGTTACTTTTAACGTATAACATAGAGGTTTGAACATTTATTCGTCACGCTTCATAAAGGGTAAAACCTGTGAACTTGTATGTATTTTTCTTTCCTGAATCTATATAGCTTACTTATAACGCAGTTCTACGGACAAACCTCATGTAATACGGTCTTGGACCTTCGATTTGAATATATTTATCCTTTTCCAGCCCCACTTTGGTGATTGGTCTTCAGAAAAGATTTTTCTTTAAATTAGAACATAAATCCTACGACACAAGCTTAATTATTATATCTACGTACGCTTCTCAAATAAAGTACATTTATTACATTCTACTTGAAATAAACACGCTTTATCAAACAAAAGCCAGTGACATTTGAAATGACTATCATAAATTAGAGGAACAGAGCTCTCTGGTTTAATACACTCATAAAACAAATACATTTTAGCTGAATAGAATATTATATCTGAATAAGTTTATGTTTGACTCAAGGTTACTTTTTAGAACAACTGGAGACGAAACTAGAAGAGAACTACATGCTACATCTCACTAATTTAATAAGCTGAACTATAGGTAAGTAAATAAGTATAGGCTATAGTTTTGGATTTGGATCATATGCTTTCGCAACTGTGAACTTCTACGATTAATATCACATTAATTATTCCACCAAAATGTCACTGGTTTTGAGTATCAAGAAAGGACTGTAAAAGTCAACTAGGCGTGGCTTGTATGTACAACAAAAATAAAGCAATTATAATAGCTGAACTATTACTTCGCAATTCAAAACCCAATCAACTAAACCAGCTCGCTTAAAAGGATTAAATTCAACATGCAAATATCTACAATTAGGTGGGTTTCGTAACTTCGGATGAAATGATCCATCGAGCCACTGTCGACCGCTTAACATTTCACTTGGCCTCAAAAGTTGCGACATTCTGTATGGAGATCACATCTGAGCTTATTGTTGGCAAGATATAGAACGATAGGTTTCGGATTATAGATCGGAAGGTCGCATTGTGTGTTTAGGGACGGAAATATATTACAAAGCTTTTACCGTTGAACACGTTTAATGTTGAAGGGATTGAGCAAATAAATCACATCGAATACTTTTGAATTGGTGGTAAATATGACGTCATCTGTAAAAATCAGCTACGCGTATCAAATCTGTTTCTTTTTTTTTTTTTGGCGGGGTGAAACGCTATTGCCTTCAACCCATGCTGAGGGCACAGCGTGGGGATATGTCGGACTTGCACCGACTAAAAACACCCCGGTCCCGTTCTTGACTTTGCTGGAGCCGCGGGATCACTTACGCAAGCTCTGCGCAACTCCACCAGGATTTTATTTTAACCTACGCTTTTAAGAGTTAAATGTGAATGTTATTACGGAATATTTTAGGCTACCGAGAACAATAGGTTAATATCGCGTCACCTTGTATTACAGGTATGACAGAAAATACATAATTTCATGAGTATATGTATCGTAATTGCGCTGAACATGTTCAATAAATTGCTGTAAATGCTACCTACCATGCGAATACAAACTAAAATATTCATGTTCATAACTTGTCATTTTATATTACTCTGATATTTGAAATAATCTCGCTCCAGGGTGTCAGATAAGTTATATTTATAATTGTATTGATTCCATATTTTTAAAGTGTTCTAATAAACACCAATTTACAAGTTGTCAGCAGCTCTGTGGTCCCGGGCTCGGTCCCCGACGGGTCAATGTAGAAAAATAAATAATTTACTACAATGTCTCGGGTCTGGGTGTTTGTGGTATCTTCGTTGTCTCTGATTCTATGATACAAGTGTTTTACCTATTTGCATTGGGTTCAGAGCAATGTAAGAGGTATGTGATGTTGTGCACATTTATAATTTATTTAGTATTTTAAATAGCGTTTCTATTAACAAGTTATATTATTTAAATTTACTTGTCTTTAACCTTAAGCTTAGTCTCACATACATGTTAAATGCAGCCTTCACCTGTCTGGATGTATATTGAACTCCCCACAAATTGACCTGGATATTTTTTTTAATTATAAAATAGTCCAAAGTGTCTGTTGTTCCCCGTGGTTGTGTCTGCGTAAAGCTATCTTCTGATATTTATTTTAAGCGAGAACACCTTAGGCCCGGTGTTTTGATCCCGCATTATCTCAACCAATGGTTAAATATGCTAATTAATGGTTTCAAAGTTAATTAGAACGCGTTTATTCATCAAATATTATTGTTTGGCTAACAAATTGTTTAATAATTAATCCTCCAACTAATTTGGTTATATGATGACTTAAAATTGATGAAAAAGCGCGTTTTAAAACCATTAGTTAGCATATTTAATTTTAAACATTGGTTGAGTTGACTCGGGTTCAAAGAACCGGGCCTAAGTCTTTCATGATTTATTATATCTTTTATCTTAAACACGATTGTTAATAGTCGACTAACAATTAACTAGTCGTACAGCCACTGCACGTTTTGTGTTATTATTGAATGATTGAATAAAATATAATTTAATCTTAACTACTATATAATTAACTAGCTGTTCCCCGCGACTGCGCCCGCGGTACCTAATTTTTTAGTATAAAATATAGCCTATAGCCTACTTATGTTACTCAGGGTGAATGTAGCTCTCTAATGATGAAATAGTCGTTTTTGAGTTTATTCATTACAAACATACACACAAAAATAGACAAATACAAATATTTCCTCTTTATAATATTAGTGTAGAAGAGTGAGATCACAATATACAGCTAGATTTCAAACGGTACAGACTTATATAAAAACTGGTAGGTATATGAGCTAAACCCAGTCAAACAACAACCTGACTTTCACGTGGACTTTCAGAGATCATGACATTGCGTCACTAAACATAAATATGGTAAATTGTTTACCCTCCTTCATCCCGCTTCTACAATTAATCATAGACCTCAAACGTTCATGTTTATTCAAATCTTTTACTTCATATTAGAAAGATGATGATTGACGATTGATGATGAATTTATTTGTTTGGTTGAACGCGCTAATCTCAGGGACTACAGGTCCCATTTGAAAAATTATTTCACTGTTAGATAGCCCACTTTTGAAAAGGCTCTAATTTGCCGCGATGACGGAGGCCCACGCGGGCGAAGCCGCCAGTAAAAGCTAGTAAGTAATAAATACAATCATAAACCGTTCAAGATAAAACAATAATTGGAATAGCAAATCACGTTTTATTATTTTGGAAATGCAAAAGACTTCTCAAAAAAACATACAGTCGAATTGAGAACCTCCTCCTTATTTGAAGTCGGTTAAAAAGGTATTGCATCGCCATTACTTTTTGCTCTATACGTCTAACCAGTCATAGACTTAATAAATCAGATGTTTTATTTATTTATTATTATTCTATTACTATAGTGCGATTATTTAACGAGTGAGTGATCCCTATAAGGAATATGGCTGCAATTAAGAAAGTACGTATACATTATGTTCTGATTATTTACACCTCTGCCTACCCACGAAGAGAATACAGGCATAGTGATACGTAATATGCTTGATATAATATATCAAGATGAAAATTAACACACACAATCATACATCCACAAACTAACATCCCACACACAATCATACAATGTAAATACAAACAGTTATACATTAGTTACGAAAGCAATGAATACGTTTGAATGCTAATGGCATTAAGTATGTTCTCGTTGTACTACTTTACATAATAAGATTACCTATGTAGGATGTCCAGACAGGTCTTTGAATTCAGTTGACCCACTTTGTTTAAGTGTCGCAAAGATATTTGATATCTAGATTATAAATGACACATTTTATTATCTTGAACTAGAGTAAATCTTCTAATGTTTCTTAACGAGTACCCAATTTTTGTATATTATTTTCAAACCTGTATATACTTTTTTATTGGTCTGAGCCTGTATATTCTTAAGATATTATTACGTTTGTGAGGATATTAAAGTTTGTTGAACATTACGGCGATATTACATCAATATAATTAAATTACTGTGTCTTGAAATAAATATGGTACCTAATGGCTGTTCACTGAATAACTGTAAGTCAACCATTTCTAACTTTTTTCTTTTTATATCTTTTACTAATTTTTATCCAAAGATGAACAAAAAATCCTCTGAAAATATAACATTATTTTAAAATGTCAATTATATTTTTTTCTTAAAACGCAAATTTTTCTTGCTGGGTAGATAATTATGTTGTAAGAGCCAAGTGCAAACGATTCCGAATAATATTTTCATTAATGACTTCCTGGATCCGCTTCACGGCAAACCTATAAACATCTATTACTTATTTAATAACTGACGCCCATTAATGATTACAATCAGATCCCATTCCGAGATGAAATATAACCAGTGTCTCCATAAATACCAGACTAAAATCCGGTTTTAATATGTCGTCAACGTTTTTTTTTGTATTTTTTACCGAAATTCGTATTTCGTTAATTTCGTATCCGTAAATGGAAGCTAAAAATAAATTATTGTATTTACATGACTGATTTGATATTAAACGACTACGAATGTATATATTTAGTGACATTGATTTTTTTAAATGAATAAGTGATCTTATTATTAATAGCTGTTGCCCGCTGCTCCGACAGCGTGGAAGTCGATTATTGCAGCAGCGAGTAGCTTATGTTTTTTTCTTGGTAACCAAGCTTATTCGATACCAAGTTTCATCAACATCGGTTCATCGGTTCATCTGTTTACCTGTGAAGGTAAAACAAGCAGACAGACATTGCTTTCGTATTCATAATAATAGTAAGTATTAACGAGTAGCGCTTACCTATGTATATTTTAGCTTTACTGAACTATCTTGAATAATACATAATTATATTAAAAAAAATACTTTGTCTAAAAAAAATTGGTAACCGACGCGACATTTTTAAAATATTATATAGTTTTTATCTAGTACCTTCTACTTATATTAGCCTTAAAATTATTCTTTCTACATACAGCGTTTTATGTCCGCACGCTACTTTAAAAGAAGTTCAACATTTCGCAATAGGCCGTCTGATTACCTCACCTTGGCACAGAATTCTTACAATAGTTAATTAAGTACAACTAAAGACCACATAGGTAGAACATAATGTAATCATATTATGTACTTTGTTTGTGTAAATTAGTTTTTTGGTCAGGTCAGTAAATTTTTCGTCCCTGATACTAAGGGAAGAGAGAAAAGAATCGATGGGATTTTAACTAAAGATCTGTAGGGAAATGAAAATAAAGTGTTAGAAAATATAGAACTGAGAGAAGAATGGAAAAATAGCCTAACACATTTAACAGAACGAGTATTATTTTTACTGGTGCTTGTATATATAACTTTTTTTCTAAGGGGACCTTATTATTGTAACTATTAAAGAACAACAAACATTCATTTCAATTCAAATTAAATATTGTGATATAAAAATATCTAAAAAATATTACAAATGAGATGATATTATTTTTATCATTTTGTTATTGAAATTGACAATATATAAGTATTTTAATAATAAACTATATCATCTATATATACTATAAATAAAAATGAATGTTGGTAAGCGCATATTATAACTCAAGAATCGCAAGAATGGCTGGCTAAGGTCAACAAAAGGTTTTAAACTATAAAAAAAAAATTGTGATCACTCCAAAAACGTTACATTTATTTAATTTTTACTAATAACCTTTGACAGAACGAAGTCTGTCCGGGCAGCTAGTTTTAAATACAAATTCAAACAATACCTCAATAAGTTAAAAGTAAAGAGCGTGTTTTTATAACGTGCAAATGTATCACCATGCTTAATTTATTGGCTTGCCATCGTGTGGTAGACGATAAAGGTATTGTAGGATATTTATGGTACTTTTACTGTTTGGTAGGAACCATGTGACTTCTGTGTTTGTAGCATTTATCTACTATAGAGTAAAGCTATTGTTCTTTAAACATGAAGGTCTGATTTGAAACTCTACCAAAAAATAAAATAGTAACAATTTATTATTTCTCTCAGGTTTCAGGGTAGAGGTAGAAATATTTATAATATTCGAATCAACATCCTATTTTAGATGTGTATGAATATTTTCTACAATTCTAGAGAACTACCTAAGACACAATTTACCTATTCATAAAACTAAAGATCGCAAAAGACAATACCTTATGTCAGTGTATTTATAGAAGCCACACCTATCAACCTACAAACATACATATATAAGGAAAGTTCAACGACCGGTCCAAAAAAAATGAAACAATAATAAAGATGTTTCAAAAGCCTTGAACTAATGCCTTATTGACACGCTTGTGAGCAGTGACGCTGGCGGTCAGACTCGTCTGCCGAGCTTTGCATTGATCATAAAATTTGTAGATGAGGCATTTATCATAATAAGCATGAATTATCTCAATATCTTTGTGTACTAGGTAACTTTTGTGTGATGTTTTTTTTATGAGTTAAGTTACGGTTGAATCATATTATTTTAGATTTTCTCTTATGTTTTACTAAGTTTTTATTTCGGCCTCTTCTCATATAGAGAAGGAACGAGCATTAATCACCACGCTGGCTCACTTCGGGTGAATCTAGGTTTCCTCTCGATGTTTTCCTTCACCGATTGCCAATGATGTCTCAGAATAATAAAGAAAGTATATATAACTTTAAAAAGTCACATTGGTAGTTGCCTGTAGTGGATTCGAACCGGCAACCTTGTGCGCAGAAATCCATCCATCCGCAACAGATAAAACTTATTAAAAATCTATACATAAAACTATTAAAATACTGAAATAACAAGATCATAATTACAAGACAATTAAACAGTAGATAAGAATCGATTTCTGTAAGGAGGTATCCTTAAGGTTCTTGCAACATATAATGTGCTGGAATGCCAATGAGTTAAAAAGACATTATCAGTAGCATTTCTACACACAATTATTGCTATTACGCTCTAAATTTAGACATAAATAAAATATAAACTAGAAACTCCTTTCTGCATCGGTTGGTCAACCGCTTCGCAAGGATAGCTAATTCATAAAAATGCTAATATCGGAGAACTGATTGCAGCATTCCAATAAAGTAAATTATAGTTATTACTTCTCATGGATAAACGTTTGTGCAAATAACATAATGTATAAAACGCCCGTCCTACAGTCGACCACAATTTTATAGTAGCACTTTTATATTGAATTGGTGTTTATTTCAATGAACAATCAACAATGATTTTCTTACGTTTCTCAACTTACTAAAAAAGCGTCGAATGTGCAAACATTTTATAAATCTTGTTTTTTTTAAATCTCAAGGGACTTTCAATCCATTTGTCGTATGTCTGTCAAATGACACTGTTTAGTAGATCTTAATATATCTAAATTCCTAGATTAAGATGCCCGTTTTTCTTTAAATTATTACTACGACAGGTACACCAATCACAATAATTATCACATAAAAAAAAGATTATTCAGTTCAGTTGTAAAGTTTTCACAGACCTTTAAATTGCCACATCTACATCTTCTAAGCTTCATCATCCAACATATTATTTAAATCTGCGAAGACGAGTATGCAAGGTCGCATCTATGACGTCAGACTATGTTATCCGTGATCGACTCGTGCGCATCTCAGTGCATCTTGTTATGAATCACAGGTTGATGAACTTGTACAGGTTGTAGAAATATGAATGGGTGTGTTTTGTTTCGTAGCGATGTTCATTTGTTAGGAATTTAAGGTATAACTTTATTTTGGTATTTTTTACTCTTTGCTTTAGACCTTAAGGTTAATTACGAGTATTTTATACATAGAACGATTTATTTTTTGCTTAACCGGTTCAGTAGATTTGGTGCCTATTCAATGCAAATAAACAATCAAACCTTTCCTCTTTATATTATTAGGAGTTAACACCATTATTACGACAGACTCATACAATTGACCAAGAAAAAATTCGTACTCGCTTATCTAAAATCATTGTAAGTGCTTTGGTAAAAGGCCTAGTCTAAAATCAAATACGTATAATTTTTAGTGACGCGTTGCCCAACTGCGTCTGACGGGCCTGACCTTTCACCACAAACTTCCAGTCAACGATCTAGATTCCCACCTAGATAGATATTCTAGATTAACTCATGTCCGTTTGCGAAACATAAATCGAGATACGTTAAAGAATTCTCGATGTTACAAAAAGTATCGATATCTCGTTAATTGGCCGTTTGATAGAGCTATAAATACCAACATTGGCTTTATTTTTTTGAACTTAAAGGAGGGTTACGACTGAAGTTTTTATTTTTTTTGGTAATACAAAACCATAAAAATAGAAATAATCAAACATATTAAAAACTAAACTCCATAGAGAAGCAACTAATATTGACTTAAGGCTGATTTGACCATAGTCAAATAACTTTTATTCGTAGAATAAAAATGGCGTTTGACAGATTTTATTTCCAATATTAAAAAAAAAATATTCGAAGTATAGCCTTAAGAGGAATATAAGCTTTCAAAGGGAATAAAAGTTTGGTAAAATCCACCCTTAGAGCAGATATATCTGCATAAAATTGACGTTTTTGTATGATACAACTGTCAACATTTCAATTATTCCTCGAATAAAGTAATCTGACGGTAGAAAAATCAGCCCTTAAAAGAAAAAACAAAAGACTTCTTAATCTTCGGGTTAGATCAACAAAAAGTCAATTGTGGTAGAGAAATAACATTTTATTAATGTTAAATAAGTAGTTATAAATAAGTATTAATAAATTCATCCCAGAATTCTTTCAAGTAAATATTCAAATCTGCAGATATGTTATAACTTAACTTAGAGTAGATACACCTTACTTCGACCACAAATTAAATCACAAGGAGTCATATCTCACACGACCAGATATATAATTAATTCACCATTTAAAATGCCTATAAACGATTTCATTCGTTTTGAAATGAGTACGTATGACTGCCCAGACATGGTTATAGTAACATAATTATACCAGTATCAAACATTGCTCTCAGATAAATAAACATATCTTTACAGAGATAGAAATATAAAATTCAGAACTCGATTTAACCGGAAGAAATGAAGATTTCGTGAGGAAAGATGGAGACAGTTTCTTGTCGGATCTTCAGTTTGGAACTGCGCAATTAGAGTAAATTACTTTTCGAAAGTGGCTTAACCTAATTAGAATTAAAAATTCCACAAACTATGGGGCCGACAGGGGCAACTCCATAATTCATCCAGTGTTATCTAGTGTTCCTCCAATGTTGCCCCAAGTGCCTAGTTAGTGCCACAAACCGAAGACTCTTAAAATGGGTATATCAGAAAGCAACTGAGCTGGCTAAATTTTGAGATCAGAAAAAAAAATACGTCATGTAAAAAAAATAAGAATATAAAAAATGACTGCACCCACAGTTAACTGATGGTCATAAGCATCATTACGACGTCATTACTACCACTACGACGGTTGGGACTAACATTTGTGTGACCGACTAACGATTATATACCAAGTGTAGTCACTTGGTTTGTTCCAGAACTTTAGTTTTGAATTAAAATCAGAGCAGCACCAGTGCCCAACTCGATACCTTGTTTATTAATTTATAATGAATTGTTAATCAAATGAATTATGAGCCAAGTTGTAGGCCAAAGAAAAATTGAATGGTTGGGTGAAATGGATGAAGAATATCCGCGAACGGTCTGCAGTGGGAAATGACTCATTATGAAGAGCCAACTATCAACCAGAAGAAGAAACAGAGACAAAAACTTTTTAAAATTATTTGTAAGAAATAGGATATAGTTTCCTATTTTATGATGGTATGACAAAGATGAACGACGAACAACAGCTTTATAACGATAGATTAAGCGAAGTGATTGAAGTAGACGGCGAGGTAAGCTAGACTTCTGTCTTAAGGATTAGCATCTCAATCAGAGTAAGAAGGAAGTTCAATGCTCTGCAATAAGATAGAATAGAATATGAATTAATAGTTATGTAAGTACTTGTACAAATATTTAAGATGAAAAACAACAAACTTTAACAAAATAATTTATAGATTTATAAATAGTAGGGCTAAAGACCGATCCTATTGTGTTCTTACTTAAAACGATTTAAGAATGTTGTTTGTAAAATATTGCTTTGAAACTGACAAAATAATTTGACAGAATATTTAATCCATATCTGGTTAGGATAATTGATTAAATTAGCTCCATTATTACCTCCATATGAAAGTCGGTGAAAAATACAATGATTCGTTATTTTTAAATATGTAGCTATTAGTGTTGCAAATTATGCGTGATTTAACGTCTGGTACAAATCGTAAAACTATGCAATGTTTTTATTTTTAATGCGATATTAAAAATAATTAGAATAAAACTAAATGTCCCAGCCTTCATACTAATTGCACTAATGAGTTTATAAGTGTTATCACATATTAAAAAATACCATAACTGTGAGATATAATTCATGTTTAACACATACTAGCTTATCATTATGTAATCCAAATATGGCTGGGTTACTTTTGAAGTGAGTCAAGCAATTTATGTTCACAATTCGCGGGTACCCAAAAGAGGGGACTACGCAATGACTTAGGCCAAAAATGGAGCTCATTTGTTAAACATTTTGCACGTTTTGTAAGTGTTTAAGTTCTTTCTTTTGTAATCTTTTGAGGTAAGCATTGACCCAAAACATTAACGTTACCGTTCGTGATTTTTTTTGTGTTCAACCCAAGTTTTCGTAAAAGGTAGGATGGAAAATTTCATGCCCTATTTTAAAGTTTACCCGTACACTACGGCCGACGAGTCTTGGCGGTCTGAAACGAGATACAAGACAGTTTGTGTATGCAAGTTCACATAATCGGCGGGTGAGAAAAAGACGACAATTTCTTATATCGCTGTTTAGGTTCGGCAAGATACAGCGCCCGAAAAATATATTTAAATATACCTAAGTCTCTTTATGGTCTTTCATTAGTGATCGAGGTGTAGGTAGTTTGAAATGCAACATCGTAAACGAATGAAACTTGTTTGTAAGTTGCTTGCATGATTTTTTTTACATGGATGTTTTTTTTTCTACCACGTTTAGCCCGAGTTTAGATGGTATATTTTCATCAACATCACTATTTATCACAACTAACTAACTAAGTAGCTAAACTAAGTAGCTAAATTCAAGACTTCTTGCCGAAATATTTTATTTGAATAGCTAAAGACAGAATCTCTTGTGCATCTGATGCACAAGGGCCAACTTGCCCCACGGAGAAATACAAACACGGTGATATTATACCGTTTATCAAGACTTACTAACTTGATTCAAAAAATGAACCACTTAACCACAATATTATATCTAGTTATTCCAGTGTGATTAATTTCATTCTAAATCAGCTGTTTCTCACAGTTGCGTACTCAAAAGTCGAGTCGAGTGAATCATTCACGGAGTTAATTGCTATAATTTTTCTTACTAATTGCATGGAGATTTTGCAATGAATAACGATGCTGAAACTAGGCATTCATACGTTCAAAGGACGAACAGATGTGCTACTTTTTATTTACTAATTAATTAATTCGTGTACCATGTTTGTCCCACAATTAAATAGCTCTAATAAGTTCCATACAATCAAGCGAGCTACCATAAAATAAAAAAAAACAACCTGCCATAATTAAATGGGCTATAAATATCAAAAATCCATCGGCAACTAGGTACTTTGAAAAAGTCGACACGCGCTCTTGAGTTGTTTTGCATGGTGTCCAATTTTTTCTAAATTTCCATCAGATACAATAATGCATAATATTGGACATGATTTTTTCTTTTGTCCCGCAATCAAGTAAATAAGCACAATACAGCCAACGGAAATTTCTCGTACCGACACTACGGGCCTATTTCACCACCTCTGAGTAATGTGTTGAGTAGTTACACTCTGGGTAAAGTTAATCGGCAGTATAAAGTTATGAGTATCTTCTGCCAATTTCACAAGTGAAAATAAAGCTTCAAGTAACAACTTGCCAGTCAAGTCATAAACACGCTAATTGGCAAAAGACCTTCTAAGTAAGTTGCGGGTCAGTTTAATCATACGATTAGTGCTACTCGAATGTCGTGTAGTTCAAATATGTAGTTACGGGTGACTTTGTCTGGCGATTAGCTTACTCGACACTTTACTCGAAGGTGGTGAAATAGGCCCTACGTGTTACAATTTTAGCCACAAGTGTGACATCACAAGCTTATACACCTGAACTTTAATGTGCTTTATTAATAATTAGAGTTTTGATAAAGGAAAAGATAGGTGACAATTTTTTTAAACGACTTCATAATTAGCGAAGTAAGTTCTATGTTCAACTATATTTTTTTTATGAATGTTCAACCATATCTCTGTCAGTTGTGGATCAGTTTTTTATTTATATAACTGACAGACTACTTTTAACACCCTGCCAACATCCCTATTCCTTTATTGCACAAAAACTTAAATCACCTAATTTTATACCATTTGGAATAAGTGGCGATCACTGTCAAATGAGATAGTATTAGATTTGGTCTGCAAACAGACTTGGAACCTAACCTTAAATATAATTTACTGATAGACAACACAGTACTGTGAACCTCACCTCAGAGACAATAATTCAATACGAAAATAAACCATCCTGCTTTGATAGAAAGGCGTTATTGACGTAAAATGTTACCATTGAACGTTCCTCTGTACATACTATACTGCCTGTGTATAATATAAAATACTTTAGTGAAACCCAGGTGAGGATACTCGTGAGAACAAATTGTACAACTGCAACAAAATAAAACTAACTTCACAATACACTTCGAGTTTTCATTCGACGTTTCCCTCTTGCTCGTTAAACTTTCCAGTCTTAAGCTCTAACATACGTTGGATATAGAATTTCAAAGAATAAGTTTATCACCTTTTTGTTTTAGTGATTTTCGAACTAGATTAAATAGATCTGTTTTATAAAGTAACTACTAATGGTCTAAAACTAACATTTTATTTTTGAACTAAAGATTTTTTGTCTAACGTTGGTGGGTTTATTATAGCTGGGGATAAACTTAAGGACATCATGGTATTGCTTATATTAATTTATGATAGAAGTCAGAGCATTAAATTCCAGATAAAAATGAGTTTCTGGCAACTGAATAGTCGTCATTTTGAATATAAATAAGTATGTTCGTTAGAGGAAAAAAAAACCCTGCTTTATTTACAAATGAAAAAATTATGCTAAGATTCTATAGCAAATAAGCCAGTACGTTACAAAATTATTTTTAATTTACTCAAAACAATTTAATTTAGGACCTATCTCTCTGAAAACCCAATTACACAGTTGAATGCAATATTTGTCGATTCTAGTCCGGTAACAACACAACAGTATTGCTTTAGTAAAGGATTCTGTTGTAGAATCCGATCTCGATAATTGTTTGCCGATCGACGTCAGCTCGTTTGACTTCCCAAGTCTGCAAACTGACTACTAAGCCATGAACTAGGTACATGTTTACAAAATTTGGCAACGGTTTTCTCCTTTACTGACAGATAGTTAAAATAAAACCCTCGGAGGGGCTCGTGGCTAAGTCGTACGGTTTGACCGATAACGAATAAGGTTCGTGGATGGGTAACCATTTGTAAACATCTTGAGACCCCTCCGCGCCTCAGAAGCTCGTTAAGCCGTTGGTCTCGACTGTCATACAGTGATCTTTGATAGTCGTTAAGTCATTGAAATTCTGACGACTAGTCTTACTATGGAATACTGTATTACCCAGCAATGTGTTGTGGAGGTCAGATAGGTAGTCGCTCCATGTAAAATACGGTATTCAGCTAAATCCGGTAAGACTGGAAGCCGACCCCAACATAGCTTGGTGTGCTTGCATCTCACGGAAACTGTCTTGTATCTATTTTCAGACTCGCCATGATTCGTCCCATATTGGACAAAGTATAATAATATAAAAAAGCCATGACCTGTGTGACTTTAAAAAGGTATGTGAAAGAATTGCCCATCGAACGAAATAAAGGGCCGTACAAACAATAAGCGACGAACCATAATAATATGGACCAATAAAAGTACTAAGGATAATTTTAAAGTGTTCACATTTACAAACAATGTAGCGCTCGTTTTCAAAACAAAAAAAAATCCTTTTATTGGACCAGCTGTTTCCCCGCAGGTCCACCCGCGGTCTCAATTTTTTGATAATATATTATTTCCTATATCACCTGCGGAAAGTGTAGCTCCCCAACAGTGAAAGATTTTTTCAAATTGGTTCATTAGTTTCAGAGCCTATTTAATACAATCAAATATTTCCTCTTTATAATATAATTATGTATCAATAGATAATATCAGAGAAATAAAACTGCTATTTAAATGGATTTTATGGCAGTTTATTGTGATTTTAGCTGCAGACGTTTGAACGCATTTGCAGGTGTCACGGTCAGTAGACTATAATAATATCTAAGAATAATAATAAAATAATATCACATTTTCTGAACCTTTTTCAAGAGGATAAAAAATTTACGAATTTGTTCTTGCTAATATGAATGTTACCGGATCAATAATGCAAATTATCCAGTTTACCTTATCGAAATAGCTTCGTTCGTCCATTGTTTGGGTGGGGAACGTGTTGAGGCCAAATATCGGTAATTTATAGAAATTGCTATAGCAGATTTTATGCGCTCATAGTGCTAATAAAGATTAGCCTAGAGGCTGAGGAAATTTAGTAACATTATAGCTTCCGCAGCTAACCAAAATTTATGTTGTGATAGATAATATGAGGCCCAACAGGCTATATAATACATTCAGAGACAAGAATTTCAATTTTGAAGGCTAGGTCTGTAATGTTTTTTTTTTCAAATAGCGAAATTGATTTTTAAACATAAGACGGTTTTATCATACACTAGTCTAATTTAAAAAAAAAACATGCTAATTATGTACAGTCAGCTACAAAGTTTGATGAATAAAATGCCCTAAATTGATAAGTGTTGTATCTATAAAACGAAATAGCTTTAGCACGAAGGTTTAACGCTATGAAATCCGAGTCAATTTGTAGAATTTCATATCAGTGACGTAAAAAAAAATTACAACAAAAATCTAAAAAAAAAATGCGTCACAAAATTCACCCACATTGATTAAACTGCATACTGTATTAATACGGCTACAGGTTAATAATTCTGGAGGTCAATATTTCCTTGAAAACATTGCAATTCGATCTTATCTTGCAGTCCTTGTATCAGAATACATCTCACGATCAGCGGACACGGTTGCGATTTAACCAATTAAGAGATGTAATTGAATAATTTGATTTCCAATTAAGGTCATACAATTGGCCAGACTAAATTTTGAGTTTCCAACCGCCAACTAATGGAAAGAAAACGTTTGCTTAAAATCGGGATTGCTCAAATAGTTCAAAAACTTTTTACGTTTACTCTATGGAAAAAGTTTTAACGAAGGCAGTTTTTTATAATCAAAACCTAGATTACTTATTGGTTGAGTTCACTCGGGATCGAAAAATTGGGCCGTAGTAAATAAAAAAATCTAGAATATTATTACGACAGATAATAATTATGATATTGTAATCGGATTTTATCGATTGATTGTAATCGATAACGTCAGTCGACCTTTACTATATAAGGAATCGTGCTTAATATTTTAAAGCGGATTAGTCTTAGTATCAAGTTTAAAATCTTAAAAGAAAGGTCAAAAGGCCGTGGGCACATTGATCCGTAAGCAATATTAAACTGACGTCACCCTTAGAGCAATAAGTTACACACTTTACTAATGTATGTCACACTACAGTGAGAATAAAAACAAATGTTAGCACAGTATGACTATGAAGAGAAAATTAACCAAATCCACGCACCTTGAACCAGTTACTTAGTAACATATTCTTAGAACAGCGCATAACAAGTATTTAAAACAAACAGTTACAGGCTAGGGGTGTAGCAATATCGCGAACTATCGTGTTTTGATGTCTCTATCAAGGTCTTTAACACCACTATCGTAACTTGAACACGACGCAGCGACGAGCTATTAATATCACCATGAGAGCTCATTTTTTTTTAATATGGAACAAGGTGACGTGCTCGTAGTTGTTCTTGAAGTTCAACCTCATAGTGTTTAAGAGATTTGTTTTTGGCAGTACCTTAGTTTCTTTTGCTCTTCTTTTCTTTTATTCGAGGAATATTTTTAAAGAAATAAATACAAAAACAATTTTTGTATGAGTTTTCGAATAAAAATATCTGACGATGGAAAAATCAACCCTTAGAGAATTAAAGGTTTTTTTTTGCAATTTTAATTTATTTATTATTTTTGGCATCATGAATAAATATTTTATTTTGTACTTTTTTAACAAACTCACTTGTGATCCAATATAAAAACTATATAATTTTACATTGACATGTTTTTAGAATATGGTGATATAATGTGTTACCAATATCAGAATTGTTTTGTTGATAATATGTTTATTTTTTACATTTTCGCATTTAGCTTTTTTTATGAAAGTAAGTTACTAAATACGTACGAATTTTGACAGAACACACTGCAAAGCAGCTGTAACTTAATATTTTTGTAATGAAATGGAGATTTGTATCTTAAGTGTGCGTTTATGGTAATTAACACTACTACGTCTCTGCTTCAGGCAAATAATTGTTGAATTAAAACTATAATATTTTGTTTTAAAGTCTAAGACATAATAAAACATGGAGACTGATTTTATATAATGAAACTATTCGTTGTATAATTGTTAACTATTCTTTTTTATTGTTTTGTCTAGCTTTCCCCTGCGCTTGGCAAAGTCGTTTTAAAGTCATTTTATACAGCTAACATATACCATCTTTGGACACTTATTATCTACATAATTTATTTATTCCAAAAAATATATATTTTTTCCTCCATGTCTCAGTGAACACTAGAAAAGCTTGGTCAACACACAGATACAGTCGTAATACATCGTACCGCATAAGATGTGCAAAATGTACAGTTGCGTACAACCGTGTAACGTGCATTAATTAAAACTAACAAGTAAACTTGCCACTAAGTATGAATAAATAAATCTGGTTTCGTATTTTAAATGACTAATTTGTTCGTGTGAAATGTTAATTTATTGTACGCTTTCGCTTATTGTTAATTATTTATAATACTTCATTTCATTTACGTTGTTCTCTATTTATTTATGTTTTCAGCCCAAGAGAACCGGCCACATCCACCCCTAGCAGTCAGATTTTTTTTTTACACTTAATGGCGTTTTTTTGATACGACCTTTAATTAAATTTGTATTAATTTTAATAATACATCAATTTGTATTCACCAGTACATATTATAATTGATAACCTTAACGATGCGTGTAGACATTGGTTTCGAAACATTAATTTCATTGAGTGTCCGCCTGACCACGCCCGGTTATTATGACAAATTACACTATTGTCTACGACTGTACTTGAACTTCGATGTTATGTGATTTATGAAACGGTTATATTTATCTTGCAATGTATGTACCTATGTATGTTCTTTTGTTTACGTCAAATGTTGCAAGCTAATCTATAAACCCTTCTAAACATCCGATTAATATGAAATAATTAAACTAGCTATTGCTCGCGGGTGCCCCGTATTAGCGTCGTTTATCAATTACTAAGTACTAACAATAAAGTAGACTGTGTCCTTTCTGAGCCTGAGCTCTAGACTATTTCTGTACCAGGTTCAGTAGTTTAGGCGTGATAGCGAAACGCACAGACAGGTACTTTCGCATTTACAATAATGAAAAATAAATGCGAAATAAAAAATAGTAATTAATAATAAGTAAGAATTTTGCACACTTAAATAATATTGATGACAATACAATTTTATGGTACTGGAAAGCTGGTCTGATTGAGGCAGAAGGTGGCCATTACAACTCTGCAAAGATAAAACGCAATAGCATCGCGTTTGATTTAATTGGTTTCGTCTTTATGGTATCATAGGTTTGATGTTAGATGATACCTATACAAAACCATTTACCATATACTTAAAGTAAGACCATTCCGGTTTTAAAATAGTGACAACCAGTGAGTTTACTGTTAGATACATGGCATGTCTAAAAGCTCTTCCGACTTTACTATATCTTGCAAGTTCTTGTTCTTCCGTACACTACTAGGTATAACTTCCTTTTTTGAATGCTGTGAATACTGTCTTCCTTGTAGTATTTTTGTATAATTTTTAGGAAAATAATAGAAAAAAACGGAACCCTTACAGGATCACCGTCCGTCTGTCTGTCAAGACCCTTTTTCTCAGGTCAGCGTGGAGGTATCAAGCTGAAATTTACTGTCTACTGTCTCTTGGAGCTGTAAAAAATTAAACTTCTAAGCTGATACTACAGCTGATGTTATCTCCTATGGAAAAAAGACAAGCAAAAGCTCCCGAATTGGTGAACATTCTAAAGAATTATCTCTTTCATCTTAGAATTGATATAAGACTTACGTTATTGTGTTAAAGATGAATTTGCTATATAAATGCTTTAATGCACCTGATTGCTGCAGTGTTACTTCACTCTTAATCCCGAATACTGAAACGCTAATTACCTTTAACACGTTCTTAAATGTCTATCTATCACTACTTGTCACCTTAAAGTGACAGAGACAGCATAAGACTTAACGGCGCCTTCAAACTAATTGACGTATAAGTATTCGGCCACTATCCACGATCATTTTGTTAGGTGCACTTCGGCCGCTGTATCTTGGCCAGCCTAAAAAGCGATACAAGATATTGTCTCTTTTCACCCACCATTTATTTGTACTTGCATCTCACGAAAACTGTCTTGTTACTCTTTTCACACTCGCCAAGATTCGTCAGCTGTATTGTAAGAGGTCCATAAAACAAAGATTTACGTACCTATCTAAATCTGCTATGACTTATAATATGCCTTTACCCTAACAACTGGAACTAATTACATAATTAAGTGAAATAACCTCGTTATTAACAATAAAACCGGTCAAGTACAAGTATATAAATTCTGACCTACGATACTCGTGCCTTGAATATCAACTTCTGTTATATAAATATCGAATTACTTACAAAGGTTTTTGAATAATATTTGCAATACTTATTTTCATTGCATCAATTTTATTTTCAAAATGTTCTTATGATTACGTACCAAATAAAAAAATTGTATGTTTATTATAATGCACTAATGTACAAAATATAATTAGTCTTAATATTTAGCATTTTTTTATTTACATGGACATTGTAACCAAACTCCTTCGAAACGCCTTAAGCGATTTTCATGTAATTTTTCGTGTATATTCAGTAGGTCTGAGAATAGGTCGTTAATTATTTTTTATACCGCTAAGTGGTCCTCTCCAGTAAATGACAAAGCAACTTTTGCCGGGCAAGCTATTATAAGTATTATTTCACAAAATTTCTAGTAAAAGATTACTTTATTAAAAGTGAGAAATGAAAAAAAAAAGAAAGTTTCATTTTACTGATGAACCAAAAATTATATTCCTAAAAACCAGATTAAAAGTATATTTCAAAGTTTTCTAAAAACCTAATTAAAAGTATCTTTAAAAATTCTTTAAAAAAGCTACATTATCTTAAGTTTAAAGAGGTGTACCGTAAAATTAATCACAGATGACGACTTCAAGGGAGGTATATACTCGTAGGTTTGACCTCTTTCAAGAAATGCCTTATTTCATATACTAAATGTAAGTAATCGTGTCTTTCATCTGCTTAATGCGACGTAATAAGATGTATTGTATCAACCTTTAATTAAATTTAAGTGTAGATCAAGTTACACAAGGCAAGATGCTGTTAATCTGTTTCATTTTAAACAAAAGCAAGTGCTTGTCTTAAGCTTAATGAAAAAGGCTATTTCACAAGCTAGAAAACACCGTTAAAATTAAAATAGTCTCTTAGAGCTTAGATTTACCTTTTTGCAACTAAGTTCTATGAAATATTTATTTTAATAAAATAAATAAAAAAAAAGTTCTATGCATATAAATATAATTATATAATTACTTACTTCACATATTTCAACTAGAAACTATTAGTCGTAAGAAAGAGATAGCCGATCTATTCCTATCCTATCAGCAAAGAAGTTAACATCTTGACCAACTACATTATATTTCCCAAAAAAAAAAGTGTTTTTGCTCAAATTGCGATTGAACCATCTTATTGCAAAAATAGGTACTTGAAAGTAACAAATAAACTCCTAATTTTACCTTCCTAATGCTTGTAATATTTTAATTAATTCCTAATATTTCCTGCAAGTGCCATAGTGTTTTTAATATATGACCCTTACGTTGTTAAGAAAACATTATTCAGAAAGAAAGACCGCTGACTCAACATACAAGGTCGTAACACAGCATAAATCCTCTTTATAACCGTAATGAGACAATGAAGTAATTACAACAATAATAATTGGTATTCTTATCGCGATACGGTAATCTTATTAAGGAAACCATTGAATGGGCTTGAATGATTTAAACAGGACTACAACCATTGTAAAGGTAATAAATATAACGTCATTCATTCATTCACTCTCGATTTACGCGCGTTTAAAACATAAAGCATCCTGTTTTTATGTTTACGTACCGATAATTTTTCGATAAATACTCGAGAACTTTACGATACATGACTGACAAACTGCAAGTGGACACTTTAAAAGTAATAAAAATCTTAAGCAGCACATTACGAAAGTATAAATCCATTTTAAAATCGAAAATTATGGATATGACATTTTTTATATAATAAGCTCGGAACATGAAACTGTGAATTTTAAATTAATATGTTTATTTTCAAAAAGTCAAGTTTTATTTATAGATCGGTTGATTACCTTGCAGGTCTCGTGATCATAAACGTGACTGCTGAACTTGATGTAATTGTCCACTAGACTGCTTGAGATCAACCAAGTTATACAATACTAGCTGTTCCCCGCGATTGCGCCCACGGCACCTTGTTTTTTTAGTGAAAAATATAGCCTATATGACTCAGGGTGAATGTAGCTTTCTAATGGTGAAAGAATGTATGAAATCGGACAGAAGTTTTTGAGTTTATTCAGTACAAACATACACACAAAAATTCAAATCTTTCCTCTTTACAATATTAGTGTAGATGTCAACGAGGTTATAACACAATTTATTAGCGAAAAGTGTACTAAGTAACACCTAAAGTGCAAAAACATAAATTGATTACACATTAATGTAAAAGAAAAGACTTCAATGGGACGAAAGTTCGTTATTTGACATTCTCCAAGATTTTTATATAAGTAGATATTAAAGTATAAAGGTACTGAGTTGATTCTGTTGGATATTTATCATACTTCCTCTGAGATAGGTTTACCCCTTCCTATTTTTCAATTTCCTTTTCCCGATTTGATACACAATTGCCGGATATATTTTAAAGTTGGTAATAAATGTGCATAGACGAAGCTAAAAATTATTCAAATTTAAATTCAAAATAATTCATTCAAATTAGGCTGCAGCACTTTTTGAATGTCATCAACATAGACAACACCCTGATTATTTTAATGATAACTAGTCAAATAGTCCCAAAACGTGATTCCTGTGGACAGAGGGACCGACAAAAAGACAAAAATTAATTTACATTAAAAATACGTCAGTAAAAGAGGAGCATTTGTTCTGGCATAAAAGGCCAAATGAATAAGGTACTTATTTAGTAACCTTTCACACATTACGAAATTAAGAACACTTCTTACTACAACTGCAGCTTATAGGAACATTGACAAAAAAATTTGCTCGAGTTTAAACATTACAAGAAAAAATTAAATTACGCGTTCGAGTCACATTGACCCACATACTGGAAGGCCGGACAAAATGTCAACAGGACCTTTGCGATGAGAATCAGAGCACCTGTACAGTGGCAAAGGTTATAAAACTCGACTTCACACATTTGATTACGAAATCGTATCGATTTGATCGAGTTAAGAACGGATAGACTTTTCTAATGATTGACATTTGTCAATCGATTTTTCCGGTATTTTCCATTCGTCTAAATTTGTCGCTTTTGCACTTTCATTTGCTTTAGTGAGTTTAGAATCTGCTTGCTTTTAGATGTTAACTTAACAGACAATTAATGAAATTGTGTGAAATGAATTTTATTTGATGCCTTGATTGATTAATAGTCATCTACATAAGATACTACTTATGAAGTTTTCCAAAAATATTTACAAATATCGATAGAAGCGCAATATTTATTTATTGTATGGAAAACCAACTGCTATACAAAATGAGAAAAAAACAATTGGAATAGAAAACATAATGAATTACAGGTTTTCACCAAACCCCTGTCAGATTCAATAAAGGCGTATTCGTGGTACAGCTCATGAACCGTCTCGCATAGGCAGCTTCTTTGACACAAAGCTGTAGGTAGTAAGTATGTGAACTTTGAGGAACGGTAAGCGTTGCCGTTGCCTTGGATCAGTTTATATTTTTATTTATATATTTTCACTGGGGAAAAATAATAATCTCCAATCCATGTTATGGCTACGTATATGTGTTTGCAGTACAATACCGAATAACACTCTCAGGGATCGGTCAGGGTTTTTGTTACATGCCGTAGATTGTAAATTTAGTAATGTTGATGTAGTCGACAGTAGCCGATGATGATGTCCGACTCACTCTTGGCTATCTTATTATGAGTAACATAAATCTGTCGAGTATAAGTACTTTACATTGACTTAACAAATCACACCCATTACTAAATAGACGCGATCTGATTACATCCAACTGACTCATTTATGTAAGTGGCAATTAAGTGTTATAGTGCCTTAAGGCAAAGGAATTAGTATCTCAAAAAATTTACATAGATTAAATTAAACGGTCAATTTGACAAGAGTTTTTATTACATTTTTATAACAGAAGACCAAGGCTTGCGATTTAATTAAACCGAACTTGACCTTGACTTATTTAATAAATTTTTAATTTGTTAGTAATACATTTAACAATTTACAGACCAAAATATTTAAGGCCCATTTTGATCCCAATTGAACTCAACCAATGGTTATATATGGTGAAGAGACTTGTGCTCAGCAGTGGGATATTTATAGGATGTTTTAATACTATATAAATTTTTAGTGATCATGCATCTGTCATCGCGTGAAACCAGCAGTGTCGTCAACGTTTTTAAGTCGTCCGGCTTCCTTAAGGTAGTCTGCGCTTCCAGATGCAATGTCCCAATTTTAAAATCTATGGACATCAACACCCCATCTGACAGTCAATTTAGCTTAATGAAGCGGTATGTCTATTATAGTTCTCTGGGTCCTCTTCTAATCTCCTCATTTATGACTTGATTTTGTCTGGATATTAGCACGTTCAAAGAGATCACTATGTAAACCCATTATAATTATTCATTCATTCATTGCTCCAACGACTACCACGAAAAAACACAATAAACTCGCCGAACTCAAAAGAACATTTGCACCCAAAGTCAATATATCACATAGTAACAATGAACTATCTCTATCACATTCGTATAAGGCGGTGTTCACACAAGTGTGTCGTCAAGTTTCCCTATCGTTGTAACTTATGGCTGACACCGGTCATTACGCCCTCTTTGATGTAACTTCCCTTTATATTCTGTGGCCCTATATAAGTTTTAGTACCCTCATTTAATATCGTTATGTATGATGATGTTCGCTGAAATAGACAAAATTCTTCTGATTGCAGAGTTCCTCTAAAAATGTGAGGTGCTATTTAATAAACCTGATGATATTGGGAATTTTACTTATACCATCATCAGAACGTAAATTTTGTAACTAATATAGACTAAGTATTGACATAAAAAGTTCTGCTATAAAGAGTAGACCCGGTTCACAAACAATACCTTTGTCTTTAAAAGGAAGTTGTACAAAAATCGCAAGAATAATCTTACGTCACGTCACCGTCGTAAAGATGTCTTTTTAAAGCTCTGAGCTCGCTGACACTATTTCCCTCTTAATAAAGTAGGATACAGAACCTACTTCCGAAACAACTTTACGGATTTCCTAAGTCCAGAAGTTAATACGTAAATTGCATAAAACTAGTTGCAAGATCACCCACGAGCAACTCATCAATCATGCCTTTCAATACTTCGCAACAAAATAGATAAAGTTTTTGTTTCATTTCCTTTCATTTAAATTACTCCTTGAGTAGGTTCTAGATAATAAACTAGAAATAAGTATATTACATCTCTTTTTTTACAGTCAAGAAGGAAGAAGAAGGAAGCTGTATTGAAAAAATATATTAATAGCCTAGTGGTAAAGTTCACGCCAATTGCTGCTGTGCTGCAAATTCGTTTCCCGCTTGGGACTACCGTTTGTGTGATCCACTAATGCAAGTTCCAAATCTGAATGTTCTTTATGCGTGTGATTTGAACGTTCCTTACTATTCCTTACGAGAGGAGTTGCTTTTTTCGGATTCGCGTCACGGCAGGCAAATTTTGATTTTAATCCAATGGTCAATTATTAATAAATAAAGATAATTTTTATGCAACCTTGTGCAGTTCATTATTATACATAAAAATACTATGCACCTGTTCAAGTTAGGGTACAGAGGTCCACAATAATGAGGTACAAATTTTAATATAGTATTGTTTAAATATTTTTTATTTAATTGATACCTGACATGGCTAACTTTAATCTTACAGGTGAACTTTATTGGTAAAGCCAATACCTGTAAACCGCATAAGAAAACACTAATTTATTAGACCTTTAGTTTTTTATATTTTACCATACGTGTTAACTCGTTAAGTGGTCAATTTCGATTTCGAAGAAATCATTATCATCAATGAACAGTGGCTATCCGTATGAATGATTATTCCTTTTTTAATGCTACCTCAATCGTCGAGTCATTAAGTTTTGCAATATGAATAATTCAAGATTGCATTAAACGTATTGTTTAAAAGTGAAGTAATTCTGACGTCAAAGGCGGAATATTTGTTGCTTCTTCCTTGTTTTAAGACGTATTACATTACAAAATAGAAGCTTCAGGTATGTATCGTATATAAATATTATACTTATCGTTAAATTTGATTTATTTTAGACTTATTTCTTCAAGAACGTTTGGAGGGCCATGCAAAAGGCATGTGTCCAGCAGAAGACAAAAACATGCAATGATGAAGAAAAAGGTGTTTTTTTGATAAAAATCAAATTAAACAACAACCTATTGAACTGCATTATTTGACTAAACTAATTAGACAGATAACTGCTTCGAATTGGCAACTCTGAAAGCAGTCACAAGTCATTCGTCTTCAAAAGAAAACCTATTCAACTAGTCTTTATTGCCCATTCTTAAAAAAAATAGTGGTCAATTAGGGCCGAAGGTACCACAAAAATTACCCTCTGGCGAGTATCCAGCGACATCTGAGCTTGAGAGGGCAATTATTGTGGTAAATGTCACCTACTCCGCGATATTGGCATGGAAACTACGCAGGTTGGGCGTCAAGCCAAACCTGAGAATATTAGCTTAATGATAATTACGTCACAAAGTCTGATACTAAAGTGAAAAGCTGCGGATCAGATTAAGCTGGTAGCAAAATAACGATAGAAGTTTCTTTATATGGCCCAGCTGTGGGACAATTATAGGCTGATATATGATTATGAACATTTTGAAATACATTACTCATTTTTCGAATTGCAATGAAAATAGATTTTACTATGGGATACTGTGTTACCCAGTGCAATGGACTGTGCAGGTCAGATCAGTCACTCCACGTAAAATACGATATTCTGCTGAATCTGGTAATACTGGATACTGCTCTCAACAAAACAAAGAAAAATTAAAGAAAAAAAAAATTATACATTTAGGTAATTACTTTCTCTATCGCTTTTTAGATCTTGCCTTTGTGGCTAAAAGAAAAATTTTGTGATAAAATTACGATACAGTTACATTGACCTAGAAGTGACGCGCAAACTAAAACAAACTACTTTTAAGTATTGGCTAGTTATAATAATTAAAATAACGATACACTACGCTTTTACGAAACCAGACCTTCAATCTGAATATAATTTGCTAACTATAGTTGCAAATGTTTTAATATCCGTTGGTTTCTTATTTGCCTTGTCCGTATCCGTTGTAAAAAAAATTGCGGTAGAAATGGTATTATTTATTATATTGATATATATTAGTATCTTAGTCATTGAAAACAATTAAACACTTGATATAGGTAATTATATCTTTACTAGCCGTTCAGCCGTTTCTGCGTGATTGAGTAACAAACATCCAAATATCCAAACATCTAAACATCCACACTTTCAGATTTATATGTATTGTATGAATAATAAATAGCGTTACAAGAAAATGTTTTTGGGATTTATTTGAATGCCTTTATTATGGAACTATTTCTTACAAAAATACAGCTAACATAATATAATAACGACACTTTATGTTGTTCTTTTAATGTGTCTTAAATAGAACATTATAACGTTTAAATACAAATTATTTTCTTTAACAGTGAACATTTAATATTATATTTTATCGTGATAGCTTCGTTTGACTTGCTGGTGACGACGTCACCAGGTCCCCTAGTTATACTAATTATCTTTCTTTATTCTCCTACACACGAACGTGGCAAATTCATTCATCCAGATGATTGAATGAAACGTAATGGCGTGGAAAAACAAAAGTGCTTACAAAGAAATATAATTCAAAAAAGTCCTCATAGAAGCTTTGATTATAATGTGCCTTAAATTGTCTCTTGACGACAATACTTCATTGACGTAATTTATTGTCCTCCAAGATTCTTGTTGTACGTAAGTACATACATAATATAGGTATTATTATAGTACATTAGTTATGTGCGAGCTTCCGCGAGATTATTAGCTATGATACATATCATTATGGTATAACACACCCTATCTACAATATCGTGAATACTAATTTAATAACAAGTTTTAGGCAGTATTTATTAGCGTTGCGCAAAAAATAATCATTTTTGGAAACCCAAAAAAAAACACTGCATTTGTAGGTTCTTGTATTTCCTTCTGTGTCTATCAATTCTGTGTGGGTGTGTGTGTACATAAAATAATATTATTTCTCTTCTCGACATGCTTTTTTTCCTATCACAGGTCTCCTGACAAAGATTTCTTTAGAAATAAGCAGTACGTTCCTCAGCTGTGTTCTAAAAAGTTTTTATTTTATCTTTCGAATGTGAACAAATAAATAAATTAATAGTTTATTTTTATTAATTTATATTTTGTTTAGCGTTGTTCCATTCAAGATACTTGAGTTAATATCAAATCGCTTCATCATACATGCGCAACGTAAAAACTATGCCACAGATTAATTCGTACTTAAATACTTCTCCCATGCCCTTTATAAGTGACACACTAATATAGCCTTGTATAAATAAACAAACTTGTCTAACATTATCACACATTCATAATTCACATAAGTTACATTTTATTATGGGAATACAATTTTTATGTCGATCATATAACATTTTCATGCCAAAGTTTTAATTTTTAGAATGGTTTAAATTTCTAGTTTAGTTTCTTTGTCTTATAAGATAGCAACCGAATTTCGAGAGAGAATAACGTTAACTAGGATTTTTTTAAACGTTAATTTTAACCTTTACTTTTTTTAATTCGGTGTCACTGTTATTGATAATCATCTCCAAATAAAAAAATTGTTTCGACGGAAGCGGGTTCAGCCCGAATATATTTCAAACAGCTCACATAACTTCCGAACGATTATACTTAACAAGGCGTCTTTCCGCAAAAATTTGAATGTTAAAACCTAACATATTAATTTTACGTCTAGTCGAGTGTTGAATTACTTAAGAAAATTGCGACCAAACCCACTTGGCACTATTACACACATGTTGAATAAACTAGTCGGCTGGGAAAACGGAACTCAGGGTACCGAATGCAACAAAATTTTATTAAAATTTCAAATCTACATAATTTAGTCGACCAAATGAATTTGCAAATGAGATTGCAATACTCATAAATATTTAATTAATTTATTATTAGGAACTTAATGTTTTTAGTTTTTTTTTATGTGTATCTAATGCATGACCCATATTCTAAATTAAAATCAGATTTTAGTCAGTTAATTAAGTTTCAATGTCTTTTTACATATGGTAAGCGTATTGGGGAATCGATTGACCACCGTAACATGCATTTTCGTTGCGAATCCGTTGTCCTTCACACTCTATACCTACTAGAAAGTAAAATTTTAAAATCACCGCAATCTTAATCATTATTTTGCGGGCGGTACCTAATTTAATATCTGCCATATGCAAGCAAGGCCGTCGTGGGACTCTTAATAATTATGTATTATAAAACAAAATATACTGACAATATGTTAGGCATAAATTCATTAAAAAAAACAAGTATTTGTTGCAATGATTGAGTACATTAGGCGTTTTAAAAGGAAATGATTTTTTTCGCATTTTCAATTAAACATTAATGTATAACTAAGTATGTAAAGGTATGGATATATTATGTACATAAATTACATTAACTACCTACATATACTGTCAAAACTTGTAATGTGCAATTTGTTGCCATGTGCTACCCAGTTTATATAAAGATGTGGATACTACTCTACTTGGAATGAGAAATTTCTAGAATAAGTAGCTACCTAATTGATGTTAGGCGGTATTCGTTTTTTCTTGATTGCAATTCTACAAAGATAGATTTTTATGGCAATAATCAATAACGTTTATTAAAATCGTATGCATATGACCGAATCTTACAAATTTTACATACTGACGGAACATTTTGCGCTTGGAAAACCATCCATGTTCTGTGTCTTAGGCTTTTTTACTTAGAATAGTTGAAGATGTACCTAATAAAAAAGTACTTCAAAGTTTTGAACAACGAAAAATAATCTTACTGCATCTAAATAAAGATGATGTAAAAATCTATGTTATCGTTACCTATGTGACTAAGCATCGTTTTATCCAATTGACACATTAATGTGGGCTGTAGGCAAATCGATTGAGGGCGAAATAAAATAGAACTTCATAAATCTACATTCCAATCTAACCATAATGACTTCTCAAGTGACTGCGATTAATCATTTTTTGTCCAACAAACTTATCGAATACTATACCAAATTAATATTGAATCGATAATTATTTATAACTATTTCAAAATCTTTATCGATATAAATCATAGTGACGAAATTATATCGAATGGCACTCGATCACTAAGTAGAGCTTTGGATTTAAAAGTACATATTTTATGTTACCTATTGCACAAATCTAGATTTAGAAATGGCCTAGTAGAAAAAGCGGATTCTTAATTAAAGAGTACTGATTTATTTCTTATTGAACCTTGGAAACAAATATCTTCGTTTATCGACGATCAGTTCGACCAACAAATGATATTGCCTATTTCGATTTTCATTGATATCGATGATTTTAAGATATATTTAAAAATAAAATTGGTATTTTTGTAACCTTCGGAATTATAACACCGCTACGTACGTCCATCATTGCTATTTACTTTTAACAAGCGATATAAAATCAGTATATGACTACAATAAAGATTCATAAGTCATCTCAGTTTTAGAAATATTTTCCGCCTTGGTGTTTATAGCAAGATGTTTTAACATATACAGGATTAATTTAAAAGGAGTGCGTATATTCAACTAGGTAATCAGGTGCATAAAACTGAACTACATTTCCCAAGAAACATAGGTCGAATCTTAAAATTGAAAATGATCTTTTCATTGAAACATAGGTAAGTCACGTGACCTGTCACTTCGAATGAAAAGTTAATTTTCCATTTTAAGATTACGACTTATGTTCTTTGGGGAAAGTTTTTCAGTTGTATGCATCTGATTACCTCGTTGAATATAAGCACTCCTTTAAAATCAATCCTGTATAAATGCCTGTAAGGGAAATAAAATACGCATAGAACTACTTTAAGTGATCTTTTGATGGGTGTAGTTAGACTGAAGATGTTGCGGCTTCTCCGTGTCTAATCACAATTCCTACTATACTCTGTGTATAGTAGGCAACTTCGATTTAAAATCTTCCTTAAGGCACTCAAACAGTCTGCAGTTTACTCACATCAAGTCCACGAAGGCATAATTATAAACTGAATATTGAAAAGTTTATTACATTATTTTTATTAAGAATGTAGTACTTTAGGCTAAGCGCCTACTACGAAATAATATCATTGCGAAAAAGATACAGATCACAGATTTACGATATTTTTTCGCAACGATTTTTTATCGTAGTGCGCGCTTAGCATTATTGATGTAGACTTATGTATGAACTAGTACATCTAAAAACAGGAAGAGATCTATACAACTACCTCTGTTATTACCGACTCTAGCTTAAAGGTCTAAATTGTTAAATTACGGCTAACTATAGGCAATACACTCTAATTACATTTGCAACATTAGTTTGGCGGGCTTTATTATTTGTACAACTCATATTGGCCACATACATTGGCCCGACCAACGGAATTATGTACAATGGTCCATTAGTTATAATTTTCGATTATATTTTGTTTGCGAATAGAGCGATGTATGTGATTAAATGTTGGTGGGTTGGCTTGTTGGTGACCAAAGAAGGCGCGTCGTTTCGTACAAGCCCTTAATAATGTCTTGCGATATACATTCGAATGTGGTACTGTATCCTGTTCTCGGATCGTTAGATTTGATTAGGACATAGCTAATCATTTATCACTGATAGCATAAATAGGTATACAGTCTACTCAACCATGTTAGTTTTTAATACCAAATGAATATATCAGCAAAAATATTTATTTTTAACGAGACTTTTGCCCAGCTAAGAGAGTCCTAAAAGGTAATAAATAATAATTATATATATTTTTCTGTATTTGTATATTAAAATTTTATTTTATTTTTATTAAACTTTTAAATTACAAAAGTAATTAGTTTTTTTTTTTTTTTTTTTTTTTTTTTTAATCTTGTGTTTTAAGGGCTTTTATTCTAGGAACATGCCAGCCCCGTTGAGTCATATACATGTAAGCAGTACAACTGCACAATCAAGCTAATTCTATACTATTCTATAAGTAAAATCTACTATTCTAAAAGGATCTCACTGACGCGTGAACACCTTAAATAGATTGATTGCAGCAGGCGACAGGGGATTTGCTAGTATTACTAGAAAATTCCCAACATCGATCATATTCAATTTGTATTCACGTACCAGTGCTTCCCTGTCAATTTTATATTTACGACAATCTATCAATAAATGATGAACATCATCAAGTACACCACATAGCTCGCAATTAGGGGAATTGACTTTTTTCATCATATATGCAAATTTATTTGAGGGGTAATGTCCTGAACGAAGTAATTAGTACAAAAGTGTTATTTAAAATTTATTTTAAAAGTATAAAGCCAATTGCATAACACTGTCAACATCAAAGTACACGCTTAAAAGCGATAGTGCTAAAGTGCTAATGATAAAGCAAAAGCTCTACCATCAATTACACCATATGGTACCACGATATAATCAGACTAATTGAAACTTTAACCTAATGAACTTAAGGCTTAAATTAACAACAGCATTTTAAATTAAAACAAGGATACTGTCAGCGATCTTAATCATTTTGACACTAGACCTGTCATGAGTTTGAATTTTGTAAAATTACAGTCAAGTAAGTTAACACGCCTACTTAAAATGAGATTAAGGTTTAATTAACTCATTTAAAAGCATTTTAACTCATGGGGTTAATTTGCCAAATATTAACAAATCTAAAGTATGAGGATGATTGTTATTAAGTGGAAAATTAACACAATTTTATTTAGTTTTTGTTATTATATAACATATTCGGTACTTGATAGAGTATGTGTATAGTATTAATACCTTATATGAACCAACTATATAGATACCCAATCCCAAACAGAAAGAACACTATTTTCCAATATATTGGTATATTATCCTAACACTAAATGCCCATGAAATCTTTGAAAGGTCTTTGAACATCTTAAAAGAATGACCATAGCCAAGCAGTTTTCATTTCAGAAAATACCCAATATTAAACAACCCAAAAACTTCAAACCATAATTTCCGAAGTTTCAAGCATTAGAAAGGCCGCAAAAAAAGTGAAGGGCGTGTCGCCCATACATAGTGGTTCGACAGGGGTTCCCACTTACCATCCTATGTTTTATTGATGTGCCACAAGGCCTGCCATTAAATTTTCATTGCTTTATAACCCTATATCTGTATGTATGAGAACAATAATTGTCTTTTATTCAAGGCATATTTAAATAAATAAAACATGATAAACTTTTTCAAGGGTGACACTTTATTTTGATAAATATTACCGCAATTTTAAGAGTTAAATTTTAGTTTAACTAGCAGTACTTTAACTTAACGCACGCACCGAAAAATGGTACTGACATAATCCTTTTATTTAACTTTCGACACATCATTTCGTTTTCTATATATGTTATTTGGGATTGGGAATCCAATTTTACGCACAAAGAACCCCTTCCATCCGAATCTCGAAAACAATATCCAAAACAAAACCAATAAACAATCTGTTTCAAGTAGCAGATATTGAGGTCACACCCACGCACCAGATCCAACCGTATATTACATATCTAGTCGCTAACCAACGCTAATAATTTAAAACAGTTCATTGACAGACCAGATTGCAATCGCAACGAACATACGTACCATATAAATTCTCAGAACGATTATGCAACAAATCGAGTGTGTATTGATATATCGGCTTTTAGACTCAAAGGCGACAGTAAAAGACCGAGTGCGTCCGCCCATCGGGACTCGATTACTCTTATTTATCGATAACACGCTAACGAGCATCCATCGATTGGTTTGTGCCGTGCGATATGAATAAAACATAGATTGTTAATACTTCGTCGACTCATGTAATTACAGGATGATTTGATTAACGGAAACAATGGAGTGCTATGATGAATCTTGCTAATTGTGTGAAATGAACAGGAATAGTTTGAAATTAATAAATTGCCATTATGCAATACCAACTTAAAAATAATAAAATGCAGAATTTGTTTTCTTGTTATTCTATTGGAAAAGTAATTGTAACCAACGGAGATTATGACTTCGCGTCAATTCACGTCTTCTCTTATAATTATCATCTCACGTAGAAAGAAATATAAATTAAGGCAAGGCATCAAAATACGAGTATAATTACCTGCCCAAAAGATGATAATGTTCCAATAACAAGGTTTTGCATCAAGTACCATGGGATTATGGAGCAGACATGAGTAATAACTCTTTCCATAATTATAATAACTTTATAAAGTCAAAGGTGAACCTGGGTTAAGGTCTTAAACTGGTTTAACAGCTGCTATGCAGTGATGCATTATACTCATTATACTGTTCATTGAGGGTGAAATTATTTAAGCGTTCGATGTATAAAAGCTCGGACCTTTTGCCGAAAATGTCACTCCTTGATCCAAGTTTGAGGAAAATAAACGAAGAAATGATGCAAAAGGTGAGTTTAAGGCACAATTTTAACTAGAACTATCTTAACTCTGTATGTTCATATACTTAATTATATTATTATATCTATTAAAAAACTTGATGAGAGGCATCGATAAAGCTTTGATTTTCTATTACAATTTTCAATTTTGTATATAATGTGATTTAATATAATTATTGTATTCCTTTTCAGGTATTATTATTGCTGTGTTCCTCCGCACTAGTAAGTGCTGGAGTAATCGGAAGTGATTATTCTCCTTCGACATCAGTAACCTACTCATCACCTATTGTGAAGACCGTTTCAACATCACCTATCGGATACACAAAAATCGTTCAGTCTCCACCCGTATACCAAACTGTGCTGACTACAAAAGAAAGTAACTTCCAAACTCCTGATGGTACTCGGCATGAGACATACTCCAAGAGTTATAACACAGCTTTCTCTAGCCTCAAAAACTTGGATTCAAAGGCAATTAAAGACGGTGACGTCATAGCTAACACTATACCTCAATTTTATTCAACAGCTGTTCACTCGCCACTTGTCTATCATTCAGGAGCAGCCTATACCGTGTCTTCACCATTAGTTCAAACAGTTCATGCACCAACATATACAAAATCTGTATCAGTTCCTGTGTCATACGCAGCACACAATGCACCTTTAACTAAAACAATTGTGTCTCCTGCTCTTGCGTCATATTCAAGTCCAGTGTATGACAAAACTAAGATTTACACTTCTGGATTGTCATCTTATTCTACTGGTTCTTCAATACATGAAGCACAACCAGTTAAAACCACTATTACCTACTCTGAGGCACCTTTGGTTTCCCATATGTCATTCACTGGCCTAGGTGCCAACTACGCATGGTAATAAGTATTTTTCCTTCACATGGTATGCGCGACTGACTGCTTTATTAAGTTTAATTTATGTTGTAATGTTAAATTAATGTAGGTAATTTTAAATTGTTTCTTATAATAAATGTATGTCTGCATCAAACGTGTGACTTATTTTCTCGTTTCTTAAAATGGCTTTTTCTAATTATTTTAATCGTTATTCGCCATAATGTATACTTTTATTAAATCGTATTACATTTCTTAAACATTTGAACGGAGTATAAGCAACATTACTCACATCAATTTCTACATTCTGAGTCAATAATTATGAAGCAATGTGTTAAGTTAGAATCATATCTGATAAATTCCCTGGCACATTAAGGCTGCCAGCTTCTAGACAGAATCAACATTCTAAGGGTAATGTCAGCAGTAAACTAAAATAATCATGACTTTTCTCTTGTTACAATTTTATTTCTGTTTTACGTTATTTTCCATGATATTGTAAACATTTATCGACCGTTAGTAATTGACGCTAATAATGACGATGTTGGTTTTGTTGACAGAAAATTTTTAATTCGAAGTTGTGTATTATGTTGAAACTATATTAATAGGTGTACAAACATAAATAAACAAGTTTTATTTTAGTTGCAAAACTTGGATACCTAATTCAATGTAGGCTATGTCCCAAACTCTTCCTTGTTTTGTGAAATAAAAATGCAACTCGTTTCGAACTTAATCCATTTTACACACATTTCAACACCTATGTGAATATATAAAACAAATCGACTTTCCCTGTTATAACGATTTAATATTATGTACTTATACTTTATTCTCAAAATTCATCAAACTGGATGAAAAAGCCGATGAAATGGATAGTATGTAATTCAATACAAAATAAACTCGGCTCGAAACGGTCAAACATTTGCTATCTTTAAAAAATATACTTACATATTGATTTGAAAACTGTACACATGATCGCTTCCGAAAAGGTTATTTAGGTACTACCTACTTCGACGCCAAAATTTAAAGTTTGAAGTCTGATAAAAACTTTCAAGTCCTTGGATACGAACTTACATGTAGTGTGCCTATTTACGTACAGAATCCTGTTACCAAACACGTGCGTTACAATCTATGATCAGATTACCACACGCGAGGTGGGTCCAGTCGGCGACTGGTCACAATACCGGACTTGATAAAGATGTATTGTGGCCGGCATTTACGTTACACACTCAACTAGTTGCCCGCACGATTGACCTGTCCATGTGCGTTGCAAAATGCAGCCTTAAGCACGGCGTACATGGATATTAAAGTATTAAATCGGTCCATAAAATGTTCTAGTTTATATTCAAGCATAGAAGGTTGAAAACAATAAACACAGAATGTTTAAGAGAGCATCTGGTATGGTAGGCAATTGAATAAATAATATTTAATCAACTTATACCCATTCATTACAGAAGCGGCGGTAGCCTAGTGACTAAGGCGTCGGACTTGCGATCATGTGGTTCCGGGTCCGAATCCCACCCACTACACTATCGGCGTGAACCTACTCGTGACACAGCCCATTTAGCTTAGCACGAGGAGTTAACAATAATAATAATAAAATAAGTAATGTGTGACTCACATTGAAAAGAAAAAAAACTTAATTTGGGTTGTAATTTTGTAAACCGACTCCATACTAGATGGTACAGCCTTTTGAATAGATATATCCTTGTAGATACATCCTGTGTACGATATCAACTTTGACTATTGTAGAGTATTAGTAAAGGATGCTCAGTTCTACTGTAAATAAAAGAAGTCGGCCTACTTACACACTCACACCAATTCATCATCCGTAATAAGGCATTGTAACTGTTGTTTACGTACTAAAGACCAGAAGTATATTTTTAAATGTTAAAACCTTTTTGGGACGAATCAAGTACAACAACAAAGCGACAGATCTTTCGGAAATTTAAGTGACAATTATCAGTTCAGGTCTGGATTTATTTTGGTCGTTTGCTTGGCGTATTTTTCCGTATAAACTACAAAGTGAACAACTGTCAAAGATAATTTTGACTGCACGGATAGCCGAGTGGTATAAGTCACCACGCTAATTACCACTGTTCGTGACGTGCTGCGGGTTCGATCCCCGCATGGGACAAGCATATGTGTGATCCACAGATACTTGTTCCAAGTCTGGGTGTTCTTTGTGCATGTGGTTTGAATGTTTGTGAAACCCCCGCGACACAAGGATTAGATTACTTAGTCCGGGCGTCGTATTAAAAAAAAACTACGAGTTACTATGACTGTTCTTGCAGGCGAGAGATGTGTATTCCAAATAGTTGTCGTATTAAGAGCTGTTAATTATCTCGGTCATGTATCTTGACCTCCGACAATAATCACGAAGTTAATGTGTTGTCATGGCAACTCAAGTTTGTAGTAACGTCACGTTCCTAAGATTTGTGTGCGAACCAAAAGAAGAAGTTATGGGAGATGAAGCTAGTAGGTATTTAAGTTAACTATTGTTTATTTCAGAGCTTTAGGTAAATAAAGTGTTATAATACCGGCCTATATACGTCCCACTGCTGGGCACAGGCCTCTTCCCATATAGAGAAGGGATGATTGATCACCACGCTTGCTCATTGCGGGTTGGCGATTTCAGATTCCAATACTTTGAAATCCAGGTTTCCTCACGATGTTTTCCTTCACCGTTTGTCAATGATGTCTTAGAATGGTTAAGAAAGTACATATAACTTTGAAAAAGTCACATTGGTACTTGCCTTGGTTCGAACCTGCAACCTGTCAGTCAGTGCATGCGAATCCGGTCATTGAACCGCTAGGCCACCACGACATTTTTAGTATATATATATATACTAAAAATATTATTAAACATAAAGTGTTACTCTACGAATATTTTTTTTGTCTGATTATTTATAATAAATTAATAATAATATCTTGGGACAATCTCACACACGGCCATCTAATCCCAAACGAGGCAGAGCCTGGACTATGGCAACCAGACAACTGATAAACATACTTATATATTTCTAAATACATACATATTATAGATAAATAACAGCCGTACACAGAACAAATGATCGTGCTCATCACACAGAGATTTTTCCTGATTGGAAATCGAACCCCAACAACAACAACAACCTCCGGCTCAGCAGTCAGGGTCACTAACCACTAGACAAACAGGCCCAACATTATTGGATAGTTAGGTTGTTCTTTATTGTAGTAGGTAGTTTCAGGCTTAAAGTTTACCAATTAATTATAATCTCCAACCCGCTATATGAAAAGGGAGACAACCCCCAACAGTGGGAAATTTATAGGCCAGTATTATATTATTACCAATTAAATTCGTGGCTACATATAAAGTGTTTGTTTCCACGCCATCATTTCATTGTTTTTTAAACATATCCTAAAAAATGTGTTGGTTTATTGCGTCATAATTATAAGGTTTTTATAGCCACTAGATATCGAATATTTGTACCGGAACATGACGAATGAATCAATTTAAATACATGAATATTAATGAGCCAAATATCATTTTAATAAAGGCGTTACAATATTTGTTTGTATACGTGTCAGATCAGAATCAATACTCGTAGTTGTACAGTGTATTGACAATAGCTTTGGAAGATCAAATTTTCATGCTGAAATCAGCTTGTATTTACAAGAGTCCCTTATATGATCTATACCACGAACGAAAAAACGCTTTGTTTTATTATGAAATAGCTTTATACATAGATAAATTCAAAAGTAAGAGAATTATAAGACATAACACTGAATAAATTTATATATTCAACGAGGTTATTAGGTGCTTAAAACTTTTCCTACGAAACATAGGTCGAAGTTAAAATTGAAAATCATCTTTTCATACAAACATAAGTCACGTAACCTTTCACTTTGCATGAAAAATTAATTTTCCATTTTAAGATTTAGACCTATATTTCGTATTTTAAATTAATCCTGTATACATGCCATAACGACAGATATTGAGCCTATTTCAGTGAATACAACTAAAGGTTGACAATTTTATGAAATATCTGGCTGCAGTAAGATATATATCTTACCAAAGTGTAGGTGATCTAGAAACATGTATACCAACCCTAGAAACTACCAGTATATCGCCCTTAGACAAAAGCACTGGACTGAACTTGCATAACCTCTACAAGTTTCACATGGAATACTGTGAATATAAAAGCTTTAGTTATGTTATATATAACATTTATCACGAAAAGACACTTAAGCACGCCAGAAATCGCGGACAGAATATTATATATATATATACAATGTATTAGATGTTGCCTGCGACTCTGCCCTAGCAGTCTACTTTACTCAGGGAACATTTAGCATTCTAATGGTGGAAGAATTTTTGAAATCGGTCCTGCAGTTTTCTTGTTATTCGTCACAAACATACAAAACTAAAAATGGTCCTCATAAATATAAAAAGATCTAAGACTATAACCTGATTTTAAAACAAGACCTAATTTATTTTCGTGACGAAATTAAATATGAGACTAATGAACGACATTAAAATCTTTGTAACGTTATCAGAAAATCTGTAAAACAAAGATAGTTGCTTGTCTCTTTGTGATAAAGACAAATTAATTAGCCGTAAGATAAATGCTGTTTCAAGAAACTGATTTTTTCGAAACAGTAAATAAGTAAGAAATATTATATTTAATTACTATGTGAAATAGGAAATGTTTTTATGTGGAATCCTTTTCAAATAAAAAAAAAGTTACAGAATTCGAACAAGCTGTAGCATGATGATATGATTAGTCGTTTCGTCCATTGCTTTTATAGAAAGAATTGTGTTTAATTGTTCCATAAAAAAATTATGTAACAAAAACGTTACAAGTCCTTCACTTCAGAATTTTACTTCATAATTTCTGAAGAAACACAAATGATAAATTAATATTTATATTCTATCAATATTAAGAGTATATCGTAGTACCTACTAATTACAGCCAAGCCCTGAATATTTCAAGCTCTTCATCCACCAAAATACCACCGAATATTAAGGTCTAAAAATAAAACAATCTAACTATACACATTTTTCTACGTAAGTATTTTCTACACGTTTTCATATTGCCTTGTTGTAATACCCAAAGAGAGTACATAGATAATATTCCTTTTAATATGTAGGGCAGTTAGCCGAGTTCGTAAGTAACATATTATTATTAATGTACGTATGTTTTAGGCGGTCATTTTATTACAGGGTCCTATGTTGCGTTACTAAGCTGCATTTAGTACCTACAGCCTGCAAAGGGGGGTAACGAGTCTAGTATAAAACTGCTTGTGTGTACGCAGACTATATCACTCGCCGTAGTAGATTTTATATATCATAATGGCAGCCAAGGTACTATATTTTCTAGTGTTCAGTGAAGTTTATAAATAATGAATTAAATATTGGATTTAGTTTACGTGTGAAAAGATTAAGAAATTCTCTTTTTTCTGGATAACTAGTTAAATATTATACTAAAAATTGTACATAATATAATTATTCATAAAAAAGTGGAGACATAATTTGCTCTGAAATTTTGCCTTCAATTAAAATTCACACCGCGGTGAATAAATAAAAGGATAAACATTTTATATGTAAGTGACGTTTTTTTTTTATTTATATAATTGATAATTTATTTATTTTCAGTTACTAGTCCTTCTGTGCGCGTTGGCGACAGCCCGTGCGGGTGGCCTCTACGCCGCCGCTCCCGTGGCCACATACGCCGCCGCTCCTGTCTACAAGAGCTACGCGGCTCCCGCCGTAGCGTACTCCGCTCCCATCACTTACTCCGCCCCCGTCGTAAAGGCGGTCGCTCCTGCGGTCTCCTCCGTCTCATCTTACTCCACCCACACCTCGCATGGAGCACCCTTGGTAGCTAAGGCTATCGCTCCCGTTGCGACCTACGCTGCTGCTCCCGTAGCGTACTCTGCTCCCGCATACGCCGCTCACGCGACATACGCCGCGCCCGCGTACGCCGCGCCAGCATACACCGCACACGCCACCTACGCTGCGCCCGCTGCATACACCACATACGCACAGGCTCCCATCAGCTACGCTAAGTCCTACGCTCCCGCCGTGACTTACGCTCAGGCTGCTCCCATCAGCTACGCTAAGTCTTACGCTCCAGCCTTGACTTACGCTCAGGCTCCCGTCGCCACTTACGCTGCCCACGCCGCTCCCTATGCCACGTACTCCGCTGCTCCGGTCGTTTCCCACGTGTCATACAGCGGCCACGCCGCCAACTACGGCTGGTGATCACCTTACCCTCTGTACAAATCTAGTTGTTTATGTTTTGTATATAAACTTTTATACAAGAATAAAATTTATGAAATGAATATGTTAATGTTTTAATAAGACCTTTGACCTAATGTTTGCTTTTAAAAAGTAGTGTGTCTAAGATTGGAATGCAGTATTTTTATACAATAAACTCTGTTTGTATCTTAGTTTTTCATTGGATGTACGAAAAGGTTGATTGACGAGCTCATCCTTATCTAAGCTCATTTTATTTATTTCCTTGTTCCTCAAAAAAAGGGGATTTATTGGGCATAAACACTTCAACCAATACATTGATTTACATTCAAAGACTTTTTCACGAAAAGGTTTTCAAAGAGGTTACGTAAAGAATTTACTCTTTCATTCTTATCAAGAGGAAATATTGCAATACGTATAAAGAATACATTTATGAGAAGTTACAACAGGAACAGGAAAATCTATAATGATCAAAGCATATTAATTTTGCTGCCACCCCAATTATAATATCTCCATATTAAAGGAAGTGGTAAAATTCTAAATATAATATTGATGTTATCAAGATATAAGCGATAAAATCTACACATCTTACAGTTAAGGAACCCCACATTTATAAAAACAAAAACTAAACGATGAACAATTACAATTCCAACAATTTACTACGCGATGTGTTAATATCACTGTCGGTATTATTAAAATCATCATTGTCTTGAACAAGGCCAAGAAGTGATGTTGAAAGTATGGGAAATAAGTTGATACAACGTCACGCGAGATACAAGTGCCGTGACGTCACAAGTAGATAATTGCGGACGCAAGGACCAAAGTTTTGAAGCGTTTCGCAATTCATTTCTCACTTGACATAGATTACATTTTAATAGTACCTCTGAGAAATGCAGCCTAGTGCAACTAAATTACTTAGTGATTACATTAAATGTTTATTTCCTATGTCGATCTTGCGTGAAGCTAGGTCTTTTAGTAATTAAGCAATAGTACTAATAAAAGACACTTGATTCTAGTTGGCATTGGGCTACTTATGGTACTTCTCTATTTTAAGACGCTGCTTGAGGCTTGTCAGTTTTGCATAAGGCAGTTTAGTGTTCTGCTACTATGATTGTCCGCATCCATTAAATACAGTTTTTTGGGCATTTTGCACCGTCATAATTAACTAGCGTGTTGATTTTCATGAGTTTTTTGTGATTTGCGCGGAACCCATTTTTTTTTATTTAAATTAAAAATATAATTTGCTATTCCTCATTAATATGTACTCTACCTTAATATATATTTCCAACTAACTTGAGATAAACGCGTTTAAACCACCAGAAATCTTCCGCTTTACTGTATTTTAGTCGTTTCTACTGATAAATATATTTTTAACATTGTCAAAATATATGCCTAACCACTGGTATTCTTCCTGAAGACGTGTCGATTCGTTAGTGGCCACTGGTTATAACTATTAAAAGTAAAAAAAAAAATATTTCATTCAAGTGGTTTTTTTTGTACTGTATATTAATTTTGTTTTACTGGTCTTACTTAAGTACTAACTTACATCCTCATAATGTGTATCTTCCTTCAATGTCTTTACAAGTAAGGCGTCTGACTTATTTCCATATCATAAAATAAATTACATTTTCACATATTTATAAATCACAAACATTGGCCGCTTCCGCAATGAATACAGAATTATTCTAAGCGATAAAATACTTCTTAAAAAATCTCTGGTACATTGCCAAGGCATATTTTCTCTTTATAACATAGGTACGTATAAAGGTTTTATTTATTTACTTTTGTAGTAGGCGAATGTTTCAAATAAATAAATTATTAATCATTGGTGAATAGGTAGTGTAAGTAAAGTAAGTAGATATAAAGTTCTGGAAACGGATTTCAATTAACATACAATCCGCTTTGTTCTGCTTTTGTATCTATATCAAAATATATTATATGAATTTAGTTTACTCAAAATATCTTAAATAAATAACTGTTTTCAAAAACAAAAAACGCTTACTAGTAATGTGGGTGGCACATTATTAATATTATTGTTGACCCCTCGTACTAAGCTAAATAGCTTGTTTTACGAGTGGGTTCAGGTCGGTAGAATTCGAACCGGCAACCGCATGATCACAATTCCGACGCACTAGCCATTAGGCTACCGTCGCTTTTAGGTAACTTAAATGCATAATGTATAGTCTGTTCATCTATACTTGTCCAAACATGTAAACAAATATGGCGTATGTAAGAAATGTCAATAAAATTAGTGATGGGAAACTTTGTGTGATCTATTCAGAATTGTAAACAAATTGTGGTAAGATACATTGTGTGATTTTTGAGAAAAATCGTGATTTGTAATTGACGTCGGTTTGTTTACTATTTGTGACAAGTATAGATGAACAGACCTTACTTATTATGAATCAGTATCTCACACCCAATTCGTGGTCATTTTATGTTCAAAGTTCTAATTCAGTCACAATCATAATCAGACAGTGAGTGATTATGGAGCTACTACAAATAAGACCAACATTATTCCAATGAGAACTCACCTACCAACTTTCAAAGGCCCCAACAAAACAAGTTGTGAAATAAATAAGACAAAAGTTAACTAGATAAAAGTACTGTGCAAAATAAAAGATAGGCTTCCATTGTGACAACACATGTTGCACGTCAACGTAGAAACTTGTTATCCTTATTGACTTATAATGAAACTCGGTCCTTCTGTCCGCAATGTTGCAAGTTCTATATGAATTGATTTGTAAGTCCAAGTTGCATTAGAGATATGTTGTACAGGGATAAAGTATGTTGTAGCTGTTGCTATTGGGGTTGCAATTTTGTTGATCGTATTCATCTTAGTAATAAAGAAATATGATAAACTAGCTTTTGCGTGGACTTCAGAATTGGGTCCCAAAAGAAATGAAAAATGTGAAAGTAATAAAAAATAGAATAAAAATTTCACCCGTGTTATCGCTTGAGCTGTAATAGAGAAAATTTAAAAAAAAAAAAGGTTTAGCTCGTAAACAATTTTCAATTTTCCCTCGGGAAACTACTTAAGGAATCGGAATAAATGTAGCTTGTGTTCTTTTCCATGTAAAAAGCTACATACATGCCAAATTTCATCCAATTCCGATCAGCCATTTTTGCGTGATTGAGTAACAAATTGGTATCCAAATAATTAAAATATGTATATATAAAAATTTAAACGCTGCATTACAAAAGTCACAGTGCACTACAATAACGTCCTTAAAAATTCATAACAACAAATAAAAATAAATTACACACGCCTAGCGCTGCAATTAATATCCAGATACGTCTAATTACCGCTTAAGATCATTAGTCATTATTAAATTTAATATAACACGGACATCGCCGCGGGCTAACATGCAGTTGTCAGAGTTATTACGAAAGTACGTACTACTCAGTGTAGTCAGTTTTTGTCGTGACCCGTTATCAAGTGGCCGACAAGCTCTCAGGTCAACGAACCTTTGGTACTATTGACCTCAGTATAAACATTAGATACACTAGAATAATATTGCAGAATAATTTAGATATTTTTTTATGAGTATATTCTTTTCATGGTTGACAGTTGACAATGTATGATGAATTGAGTTTCGCTCTTTATAAGCTCGAGGTAACTTAACATACAGCTAGAGAAAAAAATAATATGAAAAGGTTGTAATAAGCACAACAATGTTTTAATCACGTCTTCAGATATGCAAATTATAGTTCAGCGAATTTAATGTAATCTATAAGCTTTCCCATATTCATTTTCTTTTTAGTGTTAAAGCACTTATTTACATATTATCTGCGTTAAAAATCGGCAGTGTTATTATGTAATTTTCGAAATCCACGCAGTAGCGAAACGTAAGGATGTGACAGTGAAAATTGTAGTTGATATAGCTACTGTCTTTGTATGACGTTATTTCGATCAGACTGATAGGTGAGACAAATTATCATTTTGACAGCATAAAATTATAACATTTTCGCCATCGAACCCTTGGCTTGGCTGTCATAGTTAGATAAAACCAGCTGCACGTTTGCTCACTTTATTTCGGCAGGCAATAAAATTCAGCGTATTGTTATTATTATAATGTTATATCTTTAAACGAGCAATTCTTCTATATTGTATTATATAATCTGAATCTCGAAAACGGTTCCAACGATTTTCATGCAATTTAGTATGCAGAGGGTCTCGGGGGCGTTAAATCTATTTAGGACTCATTTTCAGAAAATGTCAGACGAACAAAGCTCGGTCAACCAGGTACTTAAGTATTTATAAAACATTATAATTTTAAATTCAGAATGACAGTTGAATATCAATGTGTTCTATCAAAAATAAAAATAAAATTGGGTGCCAACAAGTTTATATGGAAATGCATCCGACCGGCCCCGACATGGTAATTAGCGTGTTATTGACCTATCAACTATGGCCGAAACTGCATTATCTCGACCTCTTTCGTGGTCTAGTTTACATCTTCTTTTTATTTATGATGCATGCTAATTCATGCAAAATGATTTGTCATCCAAGTTTCGATAAAAAAAAGATTAGTTTTCTAGAATATTTTAATTTCGAAACGAGGCTCAAATTAATTGTAAAAAAAGATATTTTGTATAAGAATTATAACAAATATTTCTCTACTTTTTTAACTAAGCTTTTTTTAGTCTCACTGACATGCCAAGGTTTCCCCGCCTAAGTGATTTTTCCCCCTTGGTCCCATTAGAACCGATAGTGGAGTACTATGTTCAGCAGTGGACAACCTACCTAATGCGATATGTGATATGAAGAAAAAGCTAATATTCTCTACTAGCTGTTGCCCGCGGCTTCGCTCGCGCGTAAAGTATTATAGAAACGTCTTGCCGGAAACATTGATTGAATCATAACAAAACTTAATACTTTTCTTCAGTCATTGACGTTTCGCGAAAATATTGTTTTTGAAACTTTTTTATGATAAACTCTTTGTTATGTGTTCTTTCTTTAAAAATTATCATAGTGTGCGAGCGTTCCAGAATCAGTGAGTCAGTGAGTCAGTGAGTCAGTGAGTGACGTGGGCTTTTATATTATTGATGTTAGCTAGTATTGGTTTGTATAATAGTTAGATTTACGGTTTAGTATTAAGGTCTACAGTGTTGTTTAAGTTTATTTTTGGTTAGGTCACTCAGCGACAAAGTTCTGTAACAATTAATTAGTAAAAAAAAACATTTTTATAAACGAACATAAGTCACGTGACCTGCCACTTTGTATGAATATTTCATTTTCAATTTTAAGATATCGACCTATTTTCCTTGGGAAAACTTGTTCAGGTTTATGCACCAAATTACCTCGTAGAATAAACACACTCCATAAAAATTAATCCTGTATTAATAATTTATTAAACGAATGTAAACAAGTTCTGCAATAATACAATATTACTATTCTACGCACAAGCAAAGACATTGTTTCTTCATTACAGAGCCCCACAAAATATTACAACACAACAAAAAACGCATCCACTTCCTGTACAATTAAACATTAAAGTATTCGAAGAATTAGTTCACCTTCAGAAAACTTTTATTATTATAATAATGAAAAAATTACATATTAATTTAAAAAGAGACCTTATGCTCGTCATTAGTGGTACGATTTTACGCTATTTAGTAAAATCACCTAGAAACTTGACAATGGCGAGGCCGGCGATGTTTCCTGAGATTTGGTAACTATATAAGCTGACATTTTTGGTTTTGCTAACATTCCTCAATTCATATTCGAAGAAACTACATCAAGATGATCGCTAAGGTGAGTCCAGTGAATTCTTCTATAAACGATTATTCTATGATTAGAAAACTTGTGTTAACAACCCAGTGTGTGACAATGTCAATAGTGCAGTGACCTATTTTGCTCTTAATATAAGTGGAAGGTAATTAAAAAAAGTGGTATAACGCATATCCTCTACGTAGGGGTACGATACAAATTGGGGGGTTCTGGAGAGGTCAATAAGAGATAACAGAAACCCCACTCCAAGTATGTGTGATAGATTGGGTGGTTTTTAAAAAAACCCTATTCCCGATATTATAATAATAGGTAACTTCGGTCGGGTGCTTTTTGAAGAATATCCCCGAAAACAAAAGCGACGTAAATAAGGTTTAAACTATTTTTTATGTCCGGTTTTAGATTATGTCAAAATACAATTAATTCATTTTTTGGTCTCGCAAAATTTATAATGAAATTCGCGTGACGCCACTCTATTAATGCAAGTTTTGGTAACGCTGTGACGTAATAAGCCTGATCATTCAATCACTTCATTTGTTCATCATAATTATGTTATTTTATTATTTAACTGACAAGAAAAAACAACAGCTACACAAAATGCGAGGAACATAAAAATAGAAAACATAAAGCCAATTACAGGTTTCCACGGATAGCTGCAGTACAGCAATTCACTGTTTTTTAAATCAATTCTTATAGTAGCTTATAATTACTTGATCCAAATTAGGTCCAACACATTATCTAGGACCACTGCAATTGACAACTAACTCTACAATGCAGGGAAAGATGTATTTTGATGTCCATAGCCCCATTTAATACATGAAAACCACAATAGATCCTCTTTGCACAACAATTCTTCTGCCGTCAATGTACAACATAGTCCAAGTTATGAGCATCTAGATTAGTGTGACGTTGACGTTAGCACAGATTTGGAGTCGTGCCAGAAATTATTTTTTCTTATAAGTGTGGCACTAGCTTTCAGTACATGAAATTTAAAGTTCCATCAGTCCTTAGCTTCCAATAACAAACTTGAAATTAAAAAAAATATTGTCCTCTTTCTAAACGCACTTCTTCTGCCTGCCTAGCCTTTTCCCAAGCTAGGTTAGGGTCGGCTTCCAGTCTTACCGGATTTAGCTGAATACCGTATTTTACATGGAGCGTCTGCCTATCTGACCTCCACAACCTATTGCTAGGTAATACAGTATTCCATAGTAAGGCTGGTTGTTTAGTTAATTGTAATTACTTAACGATTATCAAAGATCACTGTAATATGATAGTCGGGAGCAACGGCTTAACGTGCTTAACGGAGGGGTCTCGGTATGTTTACAAATGGTCACCTATCATCGGACCAACCGCGGTGAGCGCGGCTTAACCTTTGTCAAACCACGAGCCCCTCTCCTTCTAAACGCACTATTTACCAAATTATGATTATATCAAAAGCTCTTTTATTTGGTTTTAGTACTGTCTAAAAACGCCATGACGCCATCATGGCAGTCTACAATTACGTACTTTTATAAGCTATTAATATATCCAACATATGTAACAAAATGTATCCCTACAAACAACGAGTGTTATAGCAAAAAGAATTAGGAAGACGTAGCTATAGTGCCACAATCTTATTTAAGCGGCGCGGCGGCGGTAGCCTAATGGCTAGGGCGTCGGACTTGCGATCATGTGGTTGCGCGTTCGAATCCCACCCAGTGTTGAACTTTGTGTTTCAACTCAATAGAATTTTCTTTGTTTTTAGGATTTAAATAATAAATAATGCGCTCACAAAGTGTGTAAGGAGTAAATTAAATATTTATTTCCGATTATTTTGAAATTAGGAAAATAATATTAGTTCCAGGTAAGATTGAGGCAGCCAGGTAAAATATCATTTTTTTAATTAAGTATCTAAAGTCTTGCTTATATTGAAGGCTTTTGTTCAGAATCCTCAGTTAGTAAGTAAATTTTGACGTTAATTTTAAATTTAAGTAGCACTTAAGTACCAGAAATGTCGATCCCAATAGCTTTTTGCGATTACAAGTATTACTTTCAAGTAATCATAACTTAGTTTGATGTTAATAGTGTTCTTATAAATATAATTTAACTCTATCTAAGTACCTTTTCATAAAGTTATTTTGAAAGTATGTATTTGCATTTACTAATGTTTTGTATTTTTTTTTTCTATTCTAATGGCCGATTACTGAAACGTAATCAGTTTGTAGCCTCGTTAAGGGCCTATTTCACAATCGTCAGATAACTTTATTCGTAGAATAATTTTGAAATTTTGACAGTTGTTTCATACAGACACTGTCAAACATCAATGTATTCGTCGAATAAAAGTTATTTGACGATTGTGAAATAGGCCCTTGGTCTAATGCAGCTGTCTCGGTTACTTTAAAGTGTCAAGTAGCGACAGATCTAAGAACATCTTAAAGTTAACTTGACTTTCAGAATTAGGGGGTAAAATTATTATTTTAATTGACACAGTAAACACATATAATATATTATGATCTAATAGTTCTATAGCACCAAAATAAAAGCTTCTAGAACTTTCAATACAGTTGCGTAGGTACTTGCCAAACCCAGCTCTAATTTAGTAACTTTGGCCTTTAAGCGAATCAATCGGTACTGGTTTTAAATCTTTACCATCAGACACTTTCATAACATCTGTCACTTGCATGCAATCAGCTTCATCGTTAATCATAGATTGGACCATAAGTAAGTAATACGGTTATATTTAAAAACCCTTTAACATACTAGGTGACCTGCAATCATTATGTTCTTCCTTTCATTAAATTACACTTTTTGAAATTGCGATCCAATAGGTACTGTAGGTGGGAATAGGCTTCTCCTAAGTTGCGCCACAACACCCGTTTTTACGCCTTCCCTAACAATAATGATACTTATTATGCATGTACCTTTATGTGTCCCACTACTGGGCAAAGGTCTCCTAATTCACTCTCTTCTGTACTGAGCCGCTTCCCACTGGAAAATTATACATACCTATTACATATCATTTTCCTTTAATAATTTAAATTTATATTCGATTTGTCCCACTACTGGGCAAAGGTCTCCTAATTCACTCTCTTAAGTATTGAGCCGCTTCCAACTGGAATATTATACATATTACACATAATTTTCCTTTAATAATTTAAATTGGTACCCAATTTGATGGACATTACCAGAGATCGTCAATCAAATATTAATTAATGCGATTCCTTATGTCAATCTGCATTTGATTTTACTTAAATATAAACCCGACCGCTTGAAAATAAGGTCGAATTACGCAAAGCTTTCTATAACTATTCAAGCGATATCAGCGCATTATTATGTGGTTATTTAAAACCTATTTCTTTCCTTAATACGTCAAGTGATGGGGTTGATATTAATTATGGATTTTCTTGCCGGTTCTATCTCCATAGGAATGACATCTTGGAACCGTGCAACTATCGTCATTTAACGTTTTGAAAGAACCTGAAAAGGTCTACTCGAAGTAAAAATATTTTGATTTGACTTGATTGGCTTCGAATCCAATGACTTTATACATATTTTTTTGTCTCAGTACGAAGTTTTTAGTAAACCAGACCTTGTGGTGTGTGAATTACCACACAAAACAAGAAAATGTTATTATTCAACTATAAAATGTAGATGGAATGATATGACGTAGGTGGAAGACAAATGTGAATTGTCTTATGACAGTTGCGTGCACTTATGTCGCAATTGTCAAGGTTTGGCCTCGAACGTTCCCTAACGGCTACCAGAGAGGCATGTGGCAAAGATTATGAGCCTACCTAATGAAGCAGAATAGATAGCTTGTGTTGTGCATATCATGACGATACGTGTATCGCGCGCAATGAAATAATAATATGAACTAAGACAGGTGCAAGTTTAAAAAAATTATACTAATGTAATAAAGACGAAAAAACGATTTATATTTTTGTCTTTTTGTATTTTAACGAATAAACTCAGAAACTCCCGGAAAGATTTTAAAAAATCCAATAGAATGTTACATAACTAATCCCTGCCTGAGTAACATTGACTATATTTCTTACCAGAAAAAATAGGACAGAGGCGCGGGAAACAGCTAGTCTTTTATAGTTGAAGTCATTGAATGTCATGTTTTAATGGATATTCGATTAACCCCCGGTTTCTGAAAAAAAGACAGTGCCTGTGACCATTACACCTGCAAAGGCGTTGAAACGTCGGGAACGTATAAAAATAAACCGCGATAGAATCCGTTTATAAAGTAGCTTTATTTCAAAGACGATAAATGACAAACTACCGATACCGACATATCACCTACTGATTGATCAAATGACCAACAAATGACGGCGCTTAACATGAGGTTTCATGGATGATTAATATATTTTTGTTAACGGATCGGAAAGAGTAAAACTGACATTTTGATCTTGTAACTTTACCGCCTTTAATTTCCATCTTGTATTTTTAAGCTTGTCACTAAAACTACTAATTCTGTTACAGTTTGTCGCCGTTGTCTGCCTGTTCGCCGTAGCTCGCGCCAGTGGCTGGCACGGCGCCGGTCTCGGCTACGGCTCTGGTCTGGGCTATGCGTCTGGTCTCGGCTATGCGTCCGGCCTCGGCTACTCCGGTTACGTGGCCCCCGCCTACTCCACACCCATTGTCGCCAAGACCGTAGTCGCTGCCCCCATCGTCACCAAAGCCGTGATCCCCGCCGTCGCCTACGCACCAGCTGTTTCTCATGTCTCCCGCTACCAAGTTCACTCTTCCCCTATTGTTAAGTCCTACGTAGCACCTGTGAGCTACGCGGCCTACCCGGTCTCTTACGGTCATGGCTACAGTGGTTATGGCAGCTACGGCTATGGTGGTTACGGTCATGGCGCTAAGTACCTCTGGTAAGACGCCAAACTAAATAGAACACCAAATATTTTTGATAAACGAATTTGTAAATATTGTATTTGTTTCGATGTATATAGTATGCATGTTGTAATTTATCACAAAGTTTCCATGTCTATAATAAATATGTACCTGTTAAAGTATTATAATTGTTTTATTCTTAAAACGAAAGCCTGATTACAATAGAAATTGCTATGAACTTCTCCATAGTGTTATAAAAAGAATAACCTACTATTGGCCACTTTGTACAACAATCACTAAAAGTCACGTAAACAAACCTTAAAATTACGGAAAGAGAAACATTTTTTTGTTTCAATTATTTTAATACTACTTCTTCAGGGACAAACACTACAGTTTGCACTTCTCAGGCACCCTCTCACATCGTTGACAGAACTGCTGCCAGTCATGGTCAAGCGACGCAACCGCCATTTAGAAGTAAAGCGACCGTTGAGATAACCAAAAATCGTGTGAATATAGCCGCTGATTCTTTATTTAAAACTGTGGAGTTTGTTTTAAATGGTCGAAAAGATCAGTACTTTTAGACAGGAGACATAAAAACATAAATGAAAAACAACTTTGTATGTGGGTTCGAAGCCCGCAAAATTCACTACCGACGTGATACTATTCGTGACACAAGCATTTAGGTTTGTACGATGGATTAACAAGAATTGAAGTCATGTGTGCGATCCACATTACTAGTGCCTAAGCTTTAAAAAATTGCTAGAGAGACACCTAAGTAAACAAAGAATTATTATATAATGATGGTTTTTTTTTAAGGATAGGAATGGACTAAAATATTAACCTTAGTAAGACCAATCTACCACAAAAAATCCGAAAAAAATTTGCTGCTGTTAAGCAATCATAAATACAATTATAATATTAAGCTTGAATAAATTATACAAACAAAACAAAATTCTAACATATTTTTAAACAAATACACCAAGAAGTTGCTAATTAAAATATAAAAACACATAAAACTGCCAGTCAAACCACCCACTACAACACGAATTCAAGAGCTATTTATTTGTTATATGCGATTAAATACGGGTAAAACGAATCCCTTGTTTTCACGAACCGATAATATGTTACAGAAAATGTATAAAATCAATTATATTTCCTTAATTGATTATATTTTTCCACGTTAAACATATTTACATGTTTCTTGAATGGTAACAAAACTTTAATGATATGAATTATACACAAACTATTTCTTACACATTTTGCTGTTACCTCTAATACGAATCTTGTATAACTAAACTCAAGATAACACCAGAATTAACAGATTAACATCTAACAAAGTACTCAACCTAAACTGCTCTGTAAAACAATGCAGCAAGGTTTTCAATTGCCTACAAAATTGTTGACGTACTTAGTTAATATTGCATTTAAGTATTAGACTAATTAAAACCCGTTACGCTCCGTTTTTCTTAAAATCTAATGGGACCTTGAAAAATAGTACTTATTTCTTACGTGTTTTATATATAAGCATGAAACAATAGGTTCTCAAACATTCAACTCATCACACTTGAAGAAATACCAGCAACATGTTTACTAAGGTAATTAAAACTGTTTAAATATAAATTGTTTTGTGTTATGCCAAAATCAGTTCACCAGTATTACGAAAAGACTAGACGACTCTTAAGTCTCCTAAGTCTCTTAAGTTAAGTCTCCTATCAAGACCAGAGGAAGCTAGTTTAAATAAATCCTACATGACCCTTCCTATACACAAATTCATCTTTTTGTGCCTACGTTACCCAAAGACTCGATAAAATTGGCCATGTTTTTTAAATTCTCATTTTATATTCTGTCCTCAAGTTAATTATTGTTTATGTTTTTGTACAGGTGTTTACCGTCGCTGTCTGCCTCTTCGGCTTAGCCCATGCCGGAGCACTCTATGGAGGATCAAATGGATACTCTGGTTATGGTTCATACGGAGGCAATGCTGGGTACGCTGGCAGCTACGGTGGACACGGCTATGGTGGCAATGGCTTAGGCTACGGCATCAGCGGCAATAGCTACAATGGCTACAACCCTGCGACGTCCTACACTTCCGTGACTAAAGTAGTCCCTGCAACCGGTTCTGGTTACGTTGGATCCCACGGTGGATATTCTGGCGCTCTCGGCGGATACAGCGGTCTCGGTGGCTACAGCAGCGGTGGCTATGGCGCCCATGACTATAACAACCTTGGCTACGGCTCTGGTCTCGGCGACGCTGTGTCTTCTGTCTCTGTGTACAATCCTAGCTACGCTAGCGGTGGTTATGGTGCATACGGCAATGGCGCATACAGCAATGGCGGATACGGCAATGGCGCATACGGATATGGCGGATACGGCAGTGGCGCATACAGCAATGGCGGATACGGCAATGGCGCATACGGATATGGCGGATACGCCAGTGGCGCATACGGCAATGGCGGATACGGCCAAAGTGTATACGGAAACAAGCAAGCCTGGTAATTAGCTAACTATTTTGAATTAGAATTCAAAAGCGCGATATCTTGAAAATAAATATTTGAAAGTGTACACTATGAATTTTTGTTTATTTTAAGTGATTTATTAACCTCAGCATCGTTGTATAGTCAGTTGTATTTAACTCGGTCAGTTGCTTTATGTTTGCAACGGTAAATTCCAGAATTTTATGTAATTAATTAACATCTTAAAACTATAAAATATAATATATATGAATATAGTTTTAATCCTTTAACGTAAAACTCAATCAGAAAATTACCGAAATTAAATTTCATTTCGGAGCACTAAGTGCACGCGAGGACATAACAAGAAATGAATGTAAATAATTTATTAAATGATATGATAATTATCTACAAACGAATCAACGAGTACCCGAAAATGGTTATTGAAATATAAATCCAACTTTTCTACACATCATTGATTTATTTGTTCTTGGATTAACACAGAAGGAGTAAGGACTCAGCCCAATCAGACAAAAATGAAAAAATACAAACAATATCCCCTAAATAGGCACTGTAAACTTTCGACAGCAAACTATTTACAAAACGAAATATATAATTGGAATAATTTAAGAAGTTAAGTCATTTAATTTATTGGCACTTCCGAAAACAACTTCCTTATGTATAAATAAATATGGTACGTTCGATGATATTCGATGTTAACGCCTGCGGCAGATTACACAATATACTTTGCCGGGCGACTCACCTTGACATTGAAACCGAAAGTGCCCGCGGCTGATCCACAAGATTCAATACCAATACCAGTTTACAGACGCGATATAAAAGCGAAAGCATATGCTCTAAAAGATATTAACACTCCAACCTCCTCCAACACAAACATGTACTCCAAGGTAGGGAAGTGAATTCAATATACATTTAATTAATCGAAGATAAAAAAGTTTTTTAATACGTTCATTTCTTAGATTATTTGAAATAATATGTGACCCTAAATATGAACAGTTACATTTAATTTTAAACAATAGATATTTTTATGGTTTTATATTCTTAACGTTTAAGAATTTATTCCAGCGTTTATATATTTTATCATATTTTTTCAAGTAATGTTTACTTTGGTTTCAGGTAGTAGTATTCCTGTGCGCGGCGAGCCTGGCGTCCGCGGGGCATCTGCTGCAGGCCGCCGCCCCTGTGGCGTACAGCGCGCCCGTAGCGTACAGCTCAGCGCCGGCCGTCTCCTCCGTGTCGTTCTCCTCGCACACCGCACACGCTCCCGTCGCCACATACGCCAAGACCTACGCCGCGCCTGCCTACACCACGTACGCCGCTGCTCCCGCCTACACCTCATACGCCGCTCCCGTCGTAACCAAGTCATACGCCCCGTCCGTGTCCTACCAGTCCCTCTCGACTCACTCAGCGCCCGTCGCGTACGCTAAGACCTACGCCGCGCCCGCCGTCGCCACCTACTCCGCGGCCCCTGCTGTGGCTGCCTACTCTGCGCCTGTGTACGCCAAGTCCATCGCTCCCGCCGTGTCCTACTCCTCAGTATCCACTCACTCTGCTCCCGTGGCTTACACCAAGACCATTGCCGCTCCCGCTGTCGCCACCTACTCCGCACCAGTGTACGCTAAGTCAATTGCTCCCGCCGTGTCATACTCCTCAGTGTCCCACGCTGCTCCCGTGACTTATGCTGCCGCTGCTCCCGTTGTCACCAAGACCATCTCCGCTCCCTCTTACACCACGTACGCCGCTGCTCCTGCCTACGCCTCATACGCCGCGGCTCCCTCATACACCTCGTACGCCGCTGCCCCCGCTGCTGTTGTCAAATCCGCCGTGACATACTCGGCTGCCCCCGCCGTGTCTCACGTCTCTTACTCTAGTCTTGGAGCCAACTACGGCTGGTGAAAAGTTGTTTGTTAATATTTATTCCTAATATATATTTGATTGTTATGTGAAAGAAGCACGAAATAAAAATTCAAAAATACTTATGATACTTTAATTTATTTCCTTTTTAATATTTTCAGTTGTTCTTTTTCTATAATCGATGAAAGCTCAAAGAAGAACTAAGTAGTGAAGAAATAAATATCACGAAAATTAAGCCTATTTAGGCTACATTTTTTAACTTTTAATTTTAAATTTATATAATCCATTTCGGCTGAATAGTATTCCACAGATTAAATTTTCATCATTATCGTACTAAGTTAAAAAGGTCAAAATGTTATTCAAAGAATCTTTACTTAGTGTTTCTTAGAATTAGGATTAAAAGTCCAATCTTGCGGATCTTAGTATAACAGAAATAGAATAAACAAAATTTTAAAAAGAGATATAGATAGCAGTAATTAGTAGAAAAGATATTTGTTACAAGATTCGAGAATCAAATATAACTTCTTGTTTATCTTTTTATCGTTTTCTTAGAACTAGATTATAACAAATTAATTAGCTGGTAACAGGCATTGCCTGAATGGGGACCATTCAGACAATGCCTGTATCTTGGGCACTGCCCTGGCTGGAGGACCTTAAGGTTTCGTAAAAAAGTCTGGTGTAGCTGTCAATGCCAGCATTCAGGCTAACTGCGGTAGGCCTCATAAAAAACCTCGTGGCCTGAAATTAGGAAGGTATTTAAAATAACATATTTAATTATTTCAAACATACAAAATAGAAATAGCACAATTACAAATTCACATTGCATAGTCACTGCTAATTATTTAAAATCGAAATCAAAATCAGGTAATCGACAAACAATATTCAAGGTGTTTATGGTTTAGTTTACTATTGTACTAAACGGATTAGACCGCACCATTGTTGGTTAAGGAATAGTATTTTCCTCTCGAAGAGGTCTGTTTTGTTTGTAATTATAGATTCCTTCATAACTCGGTGATTCACATTCACATGAATATTTCGTTTTTTTTTAAACGTTGTAATTATCTCTCACCTTTTGATAATTGAAATAGCGTAAGTGTCATTTCTGTACATATATATGGTGCTGACTCATACACATAACACAAGCCACTTATTACTTAATCATCACATTAAATGGAAGGTCGTCCTGATAATCTAACTGATTAAGAGATGTGCCTGTAAAAGGCTGCATTCAGACGACCGACATGCGCTCGCTTAGTGCACGCCAGCTGATTTCGCGCGTGCCAAGCCGGATATAATGGCCACGCCACACTATCCTCCTTGCACTGCTCATCGCTATGCTCCTCGTTCTGTCATGATGTTGCCCATAGCACAGTATCTGTCCACACGCTGCTCTACTCGCGCAAAAAATCGCGGGGCTCCGCAGTTGTCATTTGTCTTTGCTTCGCTCATATTGCTGGTCCTTCGACTCGTGCTGTAAGACCGACAAATAAGGGAGCGTTGGACATGACGAGGAGAAAGACGTGCGGCATGACGAGTTTAGTTGCCACACTTCGTCTGTCTCCTTTCCTTGCTACTTTCCATGACACTCGTCGGGTATGACAGGCCCGAAAGGCGGACAAACCGCATGTGCGTAGTCGGAGTCGTCTGAACGAGGCCTTAGCTCTTAAAGCAGGACTGTAACCATTGTGGAAGCGAGATGGAGAATAACACTCGCTTGTACAGCGACAACAATCCTGCTTAGGAACTCATAGTAATCGCGCTGAGCTTAAACACAACTTGTTGACATTAACATAAACATTATGACTTAATAACATTTAAGTTTTAGGGTTAGCAGGCAAGGATATATATTTTACAAGAACTTCCGCTGTTTTGCTTCTTGGGCTATTGACCAGTCTTTAAAACCAGTTTTAAGCAGTAACCCTTAATCCTTTAAGTTGTTTTAAAGACAAACTAGCTGATGCCCGCGGCTTCACCCGCGTGGATGCTGGTTAGCCAATGTATACTAAAACTTAACAAAATATATAATACCAGCGAGTAAGATCTCTCTGCCGTCTCTTACGACAGCGAAACAAGGAAAACGGCCTACTTCTAAAGAACTGAAAGTAGACTACGGACTACTACGGGCGCGGTCGTGGTGACCTGGGCAAACACCTTAATGATGGCTCACCACAACACACAGCCCCCTAATTGAAGACCGAGTGTTGTGGCGCAACTTGGGACAGGCCTAGGTCCAGTGGGGGACCCCCCACAGTGCTTGCGTCCACGTCGCGTCCCCTGGAAACGACCCAGTTCTGTCACCGTAACGGAGTGGCAGACTGGGCTCGGCCAAAGTGCACTGTGCCATCGTAGACAACTATCTCGCCTTGTGTCTACGATTCTGCGGAAAAATGATTACGCGGGACGCCCATCGGCGTTTCTCGAAAGGCCCTTCTCAGGGCCAACCCAAAGGCCCTTCTCAGGGCCAATCCAAAGGCCCTTCTCAGGGCCAGTCCGACGCTTCGGCGTCAGAAGCTAGCCGCGCGCCGTCTGCAGCCGGCTTCTTTGGAAGGGCGGACGAGATGTCGGATTCCGGCGAGTCCCATATTAGCGTCTCGGACGCGGGCAATGTTCGGTCGCGCAAGCGTGCGTACCTAAAAGACGGGTCCGAGGGTTCCTCAGCCTCGGGTTTGTCGAAACTGGCAAAGGCCAAAAAGCCAGCGGTAGTGGCAGACACCCACGTGGTGGGTCTCGCGGACGCCCAACGCCAGTTGGACCTGACCCGACGGGTGCAGCACCAGCAAGAGCTGGAAGAGCGGGTTGCTGCAAAGGAGCAACGGGCGCGTGCCAGCCGGGCCAAGTCCGGATACGGCGCGTCCCGAGTGGTGTATGCGGACCACTCCCTGGTTGAGCTGGAGCGGATGGCGGAAGAGGACGAGGAGGAGATAGCGGAGGTCGCCTCTAAGTCCTCAAACTTAAAAGGGACCTTGCAAAAAGCCCTTAAGTGCAGGGCAGCAAGCATGCGCGGAATCGTCGAGGAGCTTGTCCGGCGGAAAGCGACCGACGAGATGAGAAAATTGCAGGTGACAGTCGATCGCCTACGATCGGAGGTCAGCCAGCTTAACCAGAAGCTGGCTGACGCCAACGCTCGGCCGACAAAACAGCCCGAAAAAAGACCTGCGGTGGAAACTCTCGCCCCCAACCTTGAGGATGTCATCCGCAAGGTTATAATGGAGGAGCGGGCGTTCACGAGAGCCTGCTTAGCAGGTATCGAGGATCGGCTCTTGCCGGAGAAACGCCTCCGACCGCCGCTTGCGGCGGACAAGAGGCAGAGTGAACCGGAGCCGTCCTCGCAAAGCGAGGAAGCCCTTCTGCCTTCCACCACTCCGTCAAACCAACAAGGCTGGACTGAAGTGGTCAGGAAGGGGAAGGGGAAGGGCAAGGGCCAAAAGGCGGCGATGGCCGTCACTGCCGTCCCCGCCACCACGCCTTCCAGCCAGTCGAAGACGACCGGAAAGGGAAAGAGGAAGGGCAAGGGCAAAAAGCCGACATCGGCCGCCCCTGCCGTCCCCGCCACCACGCCTCCCAACCAGTCACAGATGACTGGCAAGGGTAAGGGAAAGGGGACAGAGAGGGGACTAGGACGACTCGTTCCCCCAAAGACCGCAGCCGTCGTTGTGACGCTCACCGCGGAGGCAGTGGAGCGAGGAGAGACGTACGCGTCAGTACTAGTGCGGGCGCGTGCCAATGCCGATCCTAACCAACTGGGGATCGGAAAAGTCTCTTGCCGGCGGACCCAAACCGGGGCTCGAATTTTCGAGTTCCCAGGGGCAGAGGGCAGCGCCAGCGCTGACCTGTTTGCAGCTAAGCTGCAGGAGGCCAAGGTGGTCCGACCGATCAAGTCGGTGTCCATAGAGGTGACCGACCTAGATGACTCTGTCACCAAAGAGGAGGTAGTGGCGGCGGTCGCAGCAATTGGGGGCTGCAGCGTCGCGGTGGTGCAAGGCCGGGACATCAAGCCCGGCCGCGGTGGCATGGGCACCATTCGGCTCGAGTGCCCGGTCACCGCTGCAAAAGCCGTCCTCGAGAAGGGATGGCTCTCCGTCGGCTTAAGCTCGGGTGCAGTCCGGGCGCTTGTAGACCAGCCTCTCCGCTGCTACAGGTGCTGCGGTATTGGTCACACCCGAGCCCTCTGTCCGTCCACGGTCGATAGGACGGACAGCTGTTACCGCTGCGGAAAGGAGGGCCACAAAGCCGCCTCCTGCACGGCCGTTACGCCACACTGCACAGTGTGTGCCGCCAGTGGCCGCCCGGCAGGCCACGTGATGAAGGGGAGGATGTGCAATCCTCCCCCTAAGAAGGGAAAAGCGCAGGTGCCAGCCGGGCCTGCTGCTAATGCCGTCGTTCCCGAGGCTGGAAACGCGGTGGCTGCGGAGGAGGGGGGTGCGATGTCCAACTAATGGATAGGGTCCAACATCGCATCCTCCAGGCGAACATCAACCACTGCCGAGCGGCCCAGGATCTGCTTGTGCAGACCATGGCTGAGTGGTTGGTCGACCTGGCGGTGGTCGCCGAGCCTTACTCGATCCTTGGCCATTGGCTGGGCGATAGGGACGGCTTGGTGGCCTTGGTGTCGCGATCGTCCACAGACTCTCCTCCCCTCTCGCTTTTAGAGAGGGGCCCGGGATACGTGGCCGCCGCGTGGGGAGATGTGGTCCTAGTAGGGGTTTATTTCTCCCCAAACCGCCCTCTCTCGGACTTTGATAATTTTCTGGAGGTCCTCACTGCAGTCGTAGGGCGGGCAGCGCCGCGTCAGGTCGTGGTGTCGGGTGACCTGAACGCCAAGTCGGCGGCCTGGGGCAACCCGATTGCCTCCTGCAATGTCCGGGGACGCGCGGTCGAGTTTTGGGCGGCGTCATGCGGTGTGTCCCTCCTAAACAGGGGGGCGGTCCAAACGTGTGTTCGGCAACGGGGAGGGTCGGTGATCGACGTCTCGTTTGCCACCCCCGTGTTAGCCGCACGCATCGTGAACTGGCGCGTGGAGATGGTGGAGACCTTGTCGGACCACCGATATGTGCGATTCGACATCTCCACCCAGAGCCCCCGGGGGGCCTGCTCAGCTAGGTCTCCTTTCCCACGGTGGGCTCTTACTCGCCTGGACCGGGAAGCAGCCAAAGAGGCGGCCTTTCTTCAGGACTGGCTGTCGCCTCCAGTCGAGGTTTTTGACGTGAACGCCACGGCGGTCCAGCTCAGGAAATCCCTGACCGGGGTGTGCGACTCCAGCATGCCTCGTTCTCGCCGTCCGCCTCCCCGTCGTGCCGTCTATTGGTGGACGGAGGAACTGGCAGAGCTCCGGGCCACCTGCGTGGCTGCCAGAAGGGCATACACAAGAAACCGACGGCGCAGCGCCCGTAATCAGGCAGACGAGGACCGCCTCTACGACTCATACCGAGAGGCAAGGACGCTCCTCAAGTCAGCTATGTGCGCTGCCAAGGACTCGGCAAGGGCTGAGATGTTAGAGGGCCTCGACAGGGATCCTTATGGGAGACCGTACAAGGCGGCGCGGAACCAATTGCGCCCCCCTGGTCCCCCACTGACAGAAACCCTCGAGCCGGCGCTGTTGGATGGGGTGGTCCGATCCCTGTTTCCGTGCAGGACTGATTTCACCCCACCAACGATGGACCCCCCACAGGGGGCGGTTACACTGGAGGAAGAGGTCCCCCCGGTGACGGCGGAAGAGTTCAACGCAGGAATTCTCAGTCTCCGCGCAAAAAAGACGGCCCCTGGGCCAGACGGAGTTCCTGCACGGGTGGTGGCCATAGCTGCCGCTCAAATGGAGGACAGGTTTCGGGACCTCTTCAGCGCCTGCTTCATGGCCGGGAGGTTCCCGAAACTGTGGAAGGAGGGGCAGCTGTGCCTGCTCCGCAAGGAGGGACGCCCGGTCGATTCCCCCTCGGCATACCGGCCCATCGTTTTGCTCGATGAGGTCGGCAAATTGTTCGAGGGGATCATCGCTCGCCGGCTTAAAAGTCATTTGCGGAGGGTAGGGCCCGACCTGTCGGACGCCCAGTTCGGTTTCAGACAGGGGCGTTCGACCATCGACGCGTTGGCCCTACTCAAGGGCCAGGTGACGGAGGCGGTGGAGGCGAAGGGCGGAGTGTTGGCGGTGTCATTCGACATAGCTAACGCCTTCAACTCCGTGCCTCATTTGACGATATTGGAGGCGCTCCGGTATCACGGAGTGCCCCAATACTTGAGGGACCTCCTCGCCAACTACTTGACGGACCGAGAGGTCCTCCTCGTGGACAAAGCGGGCAGTCTGAGGAGATACGGCGCAGAGTCTGGAGTTCCGCAGGGGTCAGTGCTGGGGCCGCTCCTGTGGAACATAGGGTTCGACTGGCTCCTGCGGGGAGCCCTCCTCCAGGGTACTAGTGTCATATGTTACGCGGATGACACTCTCCTGACTGCCCGAGGCAGGAGCTTCGGGGAGGCGGCCTGTCTGGCCTCGGCTGGGGGATCCTTGATCGCAGGCAGAATCCGCCGCCTGGGGTTGAAAGTGGCTCTTAACAAGACCGAGGCCGTGTTCTTTCACGGGCCTCGGCAACGCTGCCCTCCCGATGCCCACATAGTCGTGGAGGGCATCAGGGTAGGGGTCCAGGCCCAGATGAAATATCTGGGCCTGGTGCTGGACAGCAGGTGGCGCTTCGGTCCGCATTTCAGCGGGCTGTCAACGCGCCTGCTGAAAGCCGCGAACGCCCTTTCATGGCTCCTCCCGAACCTGGGGGGGCCAAGTGCGCGGTGTCGGCGCTTGTATGCCGGCATCCTGCGGAGCATGGCCCTATACGGGGCACCCATCTGGGCGGACTCCCTCCACAGGAGGGAGAATGCGACCGCGATCCGCAGGCCCCAAAGAGCCATTGCACTGCGGGTAGCGAGGGCCTACCGCTCGGTAGGCTTTTCGGCGGCGTGCGCTCTGGCCGGCACACCTCCCTGGGAGTTGGAGGCGTGGGTGCTCGCCAGAGTATACGAGTGGACAGCGCGTCGGAAAGCGCTCGGGGAGCCCCCTGTCGCGGTGGAACGGGAGGCCGTGCGGCGGGAGGCGAGGGAAGCAATCGTCGTCCATTGGACGGAGGACCTCGCCACCGCCACCTTTGGCCGCCGAACTTTGGACGCGCTGGGTCCAAACCTGCAAATCTGGCTTGAGCGGCCGCACGGCTTCCTCTCATTCCGTTTGGTGCAGGTCTTGTCAGGCCACGGCTGTTTTGGGTCGTACCTGCACAGGATCGGGAGGGAGGAGACACCGGTGTGCCATGACTGTGGCGCGGCGGAGGACACAGCACAACACACCCTCGAGGTCTGTCCATCTTGGTCTGAGCCGCGCCGCAATCTGACTGCGGAAATTGGGCAGGACCTCTCCCTTCCCGGTGTGGTCAACTCCATGCTGGAGAGTGAGGAAGCCTGGGCAGCGGTCGCCTCCTTTTGCGAGGACGTCATTTCGCGAAAGGAGGCGGCGGAGCGTGCACGGGAGGACGATCCTCTCGCTGCGCCGCTCCGAAGACGAAGAAGAGGCCGGAGAGGACGTCATCTTCTCCCACCTCATGGTGGTGACAGGCGAGCGATAGGTGCGGGGGCGCCCTCGCCCGCATTGCACTCTACACCACCCTCGTCGGGTATTCCCCCCCACACGGGGAGGGCATGAAGGGCTCGCCGTAAGGGCGAGCGATCGTCGGAGGCGGACTGGACGTAAAGGCTGCGCCGGTTTCCCAGTCCCCTTCCACTCAGACGATGCGGGAATACTGCTGGGTTATTTTAGTGGGTATACCGGGTCAGCCCGGGGAGTCCCACATAACCCCCCTCATTCCCCCATGAGGGGGGTATGCGTAATGCATTTTTTCCCAGTTAAAAAAAAAAAAAAAAAAAGGCCTAGGTCCAGCAGTAGACCACGATAGGCTAAGTTGATTGATTCCTATATCTTTTTTATTTTTTGTTTATTTTTATTAATTATTTGTGTTCCAACCTACGCACTACGCTCACTGTGTTTTGAAGTCTTGCGGCGCTGCCCCTGCTGCTGAGTTTGGTTTTAATTTTGTAAATGATTGGGTCCCAAGTAGGTGATATCTTCCAGCCATCTTCTCTATTGAAATTAGGATGTTTTTTAATCTCAATAGCCTCACGAAACATCCTAGGGAGGAATTTGGTTTCTTTAGCGAAGATCTGTGTTTTGTAAAATGTAATATACGTCGGGAACTAAATTCATAATAAACCGCGATAGAATCCGTTTAAAAATTATTTTATTTCTTTGTCTAACATTCGCGTAAACCTCAGAAAACTATATAATATACATAATCTTACCCAAAATGTTATTTATTTGAAAAGAGGATCTTCAAATATGTTGCTTAAAATGAGATAATTCGATATCAATTATGTAATTGAGATAAAATTTTCGCTTAAATTATTCAACAACAAAAACCATAACCGCGTAGTTATGATGAAACGATGTATCTTAACATTTAGCAAGTGCGGTAATAAGATATTTACCCTTATAATGCAGGGTCGTGTATAGTAAGGTAAGTTTTCAAGATATATTTAAAGGTATATTATGAGGACAGACCCTAAAAAATATATTGCAAATGCATCTCACGAGGAAGTGTAAAAATTACATTTAAGTTAGGATGCATTTAAATACAGGAATATATTGATTCCGCTCCAATATGTTTTTCCAAAATATTTAAACATATTATAAACAAAGACCGCCACGTCTGTCTGTATGTCTGAACGTTAATGTGACCATATTTTACCAGCAAACCATTTTTCACATTCATGAAAAAATACTACGAAAAAAAAACATCGTTTATGGAGCTTCTTCTTCAAGAAGGAAATAATATTTGATACTTAAGTATTTAATCTAATTAACAGATCCTTTTCTCACTACTAAGTATTGGGCATTGCGTTATATACTAATTATACGTAGCCCTCGGCGCGTGAGTCACACTGGTTTTGTTTTGACGGAACGAACGGAGCTGTAGGCAATATTTCATGGAGATTCAATGCTAATACCAGTTTGCAGCCGCCGATATAAAAGCGAAAGCAAGTGCTCCAAAAATTATTACAATCAACAACCTCTTCCAATACAAACATGTACTCCAAGGTATTAAAGCAATTTTATTAACGAATTTATAAGTGATTATATATTTTGTGATATTCCTTAATAAAAAGTCTGTGAATATTTAACCATAATTATTTTGGGATGGTAGTTTACGAGTGGATAATTTATGGTGATAATATTTGTCGCCATATCTAAAGAAAATGAAAGTGTTTGGTGTTATTGTTTTCTGATCATAAATATTTTTCTATCTTAGGTAGTAGTATTCCTGTGCGCAGCGAGTCTGGCGTCCGCGGGGCACCTGCTGCAGGCCGCCGCCCCTGTGGCGTACAGCGCGCCCGTAGCGTACAGCTCAGCGCCGGCCGTCTCCTCCGTGTCGTTCTCCTCGCACACCGCACACGCTCCCGTCGCCACATACGCCAAGACCTACGCCGCACCCGCCTACACCACGTACGCCGCTGCTCCCGCCTACACATCATACGCCGCTCCCGTCGTAGCCAAGTCCTACGCCCCGTCGGTGTCCTACCAGTCCATCTCTACCCACTCCGCGCCCGTCGCGTACGCTAAGACCTACGCCGCGCCCGCCGTCGCCACCTACTCCGCGGCCCCTGCTGTGGCTGCCTACTCTGCGCCTGTGTACGCCAAGTCCATCGCTCCCGCCGTGTCCTACTCCTCAGTATCCACTCACTCTGCTCCCGTGGCTTACACCAAGACCATTGCCGCTCCCGCTGTCGCCACCTACTCCGCACCAGTGTACGCTAAGTCAATTGCTCCCGCCGTGTCTTACTCTTCAGTGTCCCACGCTGCTCCCGTGACTTATGCTGCCGCTGCTCCCGTTGTCACCAAGACCATCTCTGCTCCCTCTTACACCACGTACGCCGCTGCTCCCGCCTACACCTCATACGCCGCTGCTCCCGCCTACACCTCATACGCCGCGGCTCCCTCGTACACCTCATACGCTGCTGCCCCCGCTGCTGTCGTCAAGTCTGCCGTGACATACTCTGCTGCCCCCTCCGTATCCCATGTCTCGTACTCTGGTCTGGGAGCCAACTACGGCTGGTGAAAACCTCGTTGTTGATACAGTAATTACTAGAATCTATTTGACTGTATATATTATTGTTAATTATAATGAATAGTCGAACGAAGTAATAAATAAAATAAATTATTTATAATATTTTGTTTTCTTCTTGCGGAATTTAATACTTATTTTCCTACTTGTGTGAAATAGGTAAACGATATACGTGCCTTCGTGGTTTTGATATCTACGTTGGTACGTGTTAGTAGATTTTGACCATACTATAATAATGGTATGTGCAACATAGTATAATGTTCATTTACATACTTAATAATAACATACATAATAAAACTTAAAAACGACCTCTCAGGTGTGAGTATAAATTGCGAATAATATAATGGCAACTTGCACTTGCACACCAACTTACTTCATCCATTTAGCCATAATGTCGTTTAAGAAAATCATCTTGTGTCATTAAAATACCAACATTAAGCCTTAGCTCCGAAGCATCACATCAGAAAATTACATCAATATGGCTGGAATCATACTACATACAAATACAACCTTATCATTTTGAAATTATTAACTAACATAGGTACAATTTAAAGTTATATTTAATTAGTACGTGATTTATTTGTGAACGGCTAGACCGATAGTGATAAAATTTGGTATATATGTAGTTGTCATCCTGGATTAACACATAATCTACCTTTTAACCAGCGTTATAAAGGAGGAGGTTATCAATTCAAATAAAAGGTGCCACAAAATAGCACATATTAAGAAAATAACCAAAATTATACTTCTAAATACCAAAGGTAACTAGGTAAGAACAGTAATTTCTTAAATATAGCGTACTGCAAAATATGTATCTTATATGCCTCTAAATTAGTCCAGTTATAAATGTGAACAACATAATCTGGGTCTAGATAAACACGTGTAACGCATTTTACTGGTTTTCTGAACCAATTCAGATCTCAATGATGTTTAACAGAGATTCAATGCTAATACCAGTTTTCTAACTGATATATAAACGAAGGCAAGTACTCCAATAATCATAGTACAAGCACGTTTTATCAAGGTACAACTTTGAGCTTAACATTCTATTGAAATAAGTTTCAGAAAATAGTATCTAATAATAGCTACGAATAGGTTTTGGCTGTAATATTTGCTATTCAATGATAGAAATATGGACATAATATAAACAAATGTGAAATTTTCTTTATACTGCATTTTTTTTTGTTGAAAACTTAATAGAAATGTGGTTCACACATTAGTATTAGCACTAGTATTCCTGTTATGCCCTCGTGATAAGCTAAATTTCTTGTATCACAAATGGGTTCATGTCGGTAGTGCAATAGGTAGTATTCGAACCCACAACCACAAAATCGCAAGTCCGACGCCCTAGACATTAGGCTACCGCCGATTTATTGTGAAAATCTTCTATATTTAAAAATGAATTGCTGTGCGTTTGTCTCGCTAAAAGTCGAGAACGGCAGGACTGATTAAAAAAATATCATCAAAAAACTTCCACATCATTCTTTCTCTACTGGTACTGGTCTACTGGAAGTGAGCCCACAAGACTGGCAGCATAGCCACGTTGAATGGCATTATTAGATACACTCAGTTTAATTCAAAATGTGGCATGGCACGACCGAGTTTAGGCTCTAGAAAATTTATTTATTCACTTATCTCATTTATCTAAAATTATTTCAGGTTATCATCTTCCTGTGTGCGGCAAGCCTCGCCTCCGCGGGCTTGATTACCGCCCCTGAAACGGCGGCATACAACACGGCCCCATTCACCACATACGCTGCTGCTCCTGCATACACAACATATACCGGCCCTACCGCTGCCGCTTACTCTACCCCAGTGTTCGCAAGAACTGTATCCCCCGCTGTATCGTACTCTTCAGTAACTAGATCAGCGCCTGTGACTTACGCGGCTAGCGCTCCTGTCGTCGCCAACACTTACACCGCTCCTGCCTTTACTGCGGCCTACACCGCCCCTACGACCTACGCCGCTCCTACTTATACAACTTACGCCGCTCCCGTAGCTAGGACCTACGCTACTCCTACTTTCACTGCGGCCTACACTGCTCCTAGGACTTTCACTGCTCCAGCTTTTACTACCTACGGGACAGCTCCCGTCGTAGCAAAGACATTCACACCCGCTGTGGCTGCCTACACCGCAGCAGCGCCAGTAGTCAAGTCTGCCGCTGTGACGTATTCAGCTGCTCCTGCCGTCTCCCACGTCACATATACCGATGTAGGAACCAACTATGGATGGTAAACATGAACGCTTATTGGTTGTGGACGAATTACAACATTTCTTACCTGAATTCGCTAAAATTAAATATATAATTATTTAAAATCAAAACATAATCTCGTTTAATTTTTATCATCTTACCTTATAATCTACTTTTTAAAACAAAACTAATTAATATTGAATTTAAAGATATCCCTTACTAAATAATTATGACACTAAGATCTTTGGCTGTCGTGTTGTCATTAAAATTCTGATACCTAGCCTTACCACTTGGGATCAACGCAAAGTAACAAAATATATTCGACAGAAACTGATTTTAACCAATCTTCAGTATCATTAAATTTTTATAAGTACGTGTCCAATAGGTGCTTATGACCGTATTAGCGAAACGGACAACCATTAGTGTGCAATATTATGCCAAGATATTTCAAAGGTAATAATGTTGTATCAAATAGTAGGTGCCGACGAAAGTACGGAAAGACTTCTCGCCTGCACGTAATTTCGTCGAATTATTATTTAATTATTAGGCTTTTAGGAACACATGAATTAATCAACATAAAAAATCATAACCAGACCGGTATAATTATTTATCTTTACATCAACTGAGATATTGATATAATGTATTGACCCTCGTAATGTGGCAAAACGTTTATTATAGTGTTGAATAATAATTGATTTGAAAAAATCAAAGCTTTAAGTAATTTACTTTGAGTTGAAATTTTGTAAACCCACTCTTTATCAGATTTATTTTACACACTTTTTTGATAAATAAATAATATGCTCTTTCGGTGACATCAAGCGCGTAAGCATTTACTGCTTAACTTCAGACTCAGATTATTAATAAGTTACTAAGTAACTTGAGATTATTAATTTCATACCACCTAGTTATAGAAGTTATTTGTTTAGAACAAAAACCCTATCTAAATTATTATTTTGACCCAGAAGAACAGTGAAAAAGAGGATTGGAATGACCTTAAATTGTTTGATCTTAGTGCCACAACAACACGTAGTATAACAGTATAAGTAAAACCCAAAACAATTTAAAACTCAAAACAGTATTCAAACTCATTCGTGACATTTTAACAGTACCTTATAACTTGTTATGAAGTGCTAATTATACATGACCTAAACTTGCCGAAATAAACAGCTTCAGGCGATGCCGGACAGATTCAATTCAGATTCAAGTTCGCAGTCGCTGATATAAAAGCGAAAGCAAGTGCTCCAAAAATTATTCCACTCAACAACTTCCTTCAATACAAACATGTACTCCAAGGTAATGAATATTGGCAAAATGACTGTTTTAAATCTTATATCACGGGTTAACGACCTGAATATTCGATTTTCTGGCAGCTTCGCAAAATGATCAGTGAAAATATGAGATTATTAATGAATGTGTCTGTATTCTATCGTAGGTAGTAGTATTCCTGTGCGCGGCGAGTCTGGCGTCCGCGGGGCACCTGCTGCAAGCCGCCGCGCCCGTAGCGTACAGCGCGCCCGTAGCGTACAGCTCAGCACCGGCCATCTCCTCCGTGTCGTTCTCCTCACACACCGCACACGCTCCCGTCGCCACATACGCCAAGACCTACGCCGCACCCGCCTACACCGCGTACGCCGCTGCTCCCGCCTACACCTCATACGCCGCTCCCGTCGTAACCAAGTCTTACGCCCCGTCCGTGTCCTACCAGTCCGTCTCTACCCACTCCGCGCCCGTCGCGTACGCTAAGACCTACGCCGCGCCCGCCGTCGCCACCTACTCCGCAGCCCCTGCTGTGGCTGCCTACTCTGCACCAGTATACGCCAAGACCGTCGCTCCCGCCGTGTCCTACTCCTCAGTATCCACTCACTCCGCTCCCGTCTCCTACGCCAGGACCTATGCTGCCCCCGCAGTAACCACCTACGCCGCCGCCCCAGTGGTCACCAAGACCATCGCCGCTCCTGCCTTGTCATACTCCTCAGTATCCCACTCTGCTCCCGTGACATACGCCGCCGCTGCCCCTGTGGTCGCCAGGACCTACTCCGCCCCCGCCTACACCTCGTACTCTGCTGCCCCAGTGGTCGCTAAGACCTACTCCGCTCCCTCTTACGCCACATACGCCGCCGCTCCGGCCTACACTTCATACTCGGCCGCACCCGCCGTCTCTCACGTCACATACTCTGGTCTGGGAGCCAACTACGGCTGGTAAACACATGTTTGTTGATATTTATTACTACCAATAGTTTTTAAACTTATCAATTCACTCAACCAAAAGAATATATAGAAAATGAAATTTAAAAAAAATGAAAAATATTTATGTATTTCATTCCTGAATCTATACATATAATAAAACAGTAAAAAAACTGTGTCTGTACATTGAATATATTAAAAAAATAATAATTGAGGGGGGTTTACAAACAGTTATAGAGCACGAATCCAAAAAAAAAATTCTGTCTGTTTGTCTGTTTGTCTGTATGTCTGTTTGTCTGTTTGTCTGTTTGTCTGTTTGTTTGTACACGCTAATCTTCGGAACTACTGGACGGATTTGCATGATTTTTTTTTTGTTGTATAGGTATTAAGTCTGGGCAACATATAGGCTATAATTTATCTTGGAAATTTGAACACCTGATGCAGAACCGCAACAGACCAGCTAAACTATAAGAGATACAAAACTGGTACCATAGCAAAAATTGTTCCACGTGGTGAGCATTTTCTGCTGAGAGAATAAATTTGAAGATCTGGAACACCTGATGTGGAACTCCAAGAGCCCGGCTACACCATAACACATATAGGAATGACGTCTCAGCAAGAGTTGTTCAGCCTGATGAGCACTCTCTGTTGACGTATAAAAATTGAAGATCTGGAACACCTGATGTGGAACTCCAAGAGCCCGGCTACACCATAACACAAATAGGAATGACGACTTAGCAAGAGTTGTTCAGCTTGATGAGCACTCTCTGTTGACGTATAAAAATTGAAGATCTGGAACACCAGTTGTCGGACTCCAAGAGCCCGGCTACACCATAACACATATAGGAATGACGTCTTAGCAAAAGGTGTTCGGTCTGATGGGCATTCCCTGTTGACTTATAAAAATTGAAGATCTGGAACACCTGATGTGGAACTCCAAGAGCCCGGCTACACCATAACACAAATAGGAATGACGACTTAGCAAGAGTTGTTCAGCCTGATGAGCACTCTCTGTTGACGTATAAAAATTTAAGGTCTGAAACATCTGTTGTCGAACTCCAAGAGCCCGGCTACACCATAACACATATAGGAATGACGTCTTAGCAAAAGTTGTTCGGTCTGATGGGCATTCCCTGTTGACTTATAAAAATTGAAGATCTGGAACACCTGTTGTGGAACTTCAAGAGCCCGGCTACACCATAACACATATAGGAATGACGTCTTAGCAAGAGTTGTTCAGCCTGATGAGCACTCTCTGTTGACGTATAAAAATTGAAGGTCTGGAACATCTGTTGTCGAACTCCAAGAGCCCGGCTACACCATAACACATATAGGAATGACGTCTTAGCAAAAGTTGTTCGGTCTGATGGGCATTCCCTGTATACTTATAAAAATCGAAGATTTGAAACATCTGACTTGGAAATCAAAGCTATCACTAATTTCACTGTATAATTATAAAATAACATAACCTTTAGGACTGATTTTCGATGACGATGGCATATCATTTTAATTCGACTATACTGGCCAAAACTCCCATTTTTTTTTATATTTTTTTTTTATCGAATATAATATATGCCTTCGGGCTTATGTTATTTGAGCGTTTAATTTACTTTGCAGTCACTTAGATTTAATTGATCAGGTATCTTCACAATAAAACTATAACCATGATGAAAGAGGTCAAATCTTTCCCAATGTTCCAAAGAAGCTAAAAGATTGAGGATCGTAAGATCTCAAGAATCTACCGAAGAGCGTCAGGAGAGACTTGATGCTGTTTGAGAAGATCAGGATTGAACTCCCTCCGTGGAAACCTCTTCGTATCGCGAAGCACGCCTGCATTCTCATCGTATTTATGCATCTACATCCAGGTCTCTAGAGACCAGTGAAGAATATGATGCGCGACTGACCGCTGATCGTGAGCAAATGTTCTGATGGGCATTTCCTGCTATCTTACCAAAATGAAAGATCTGGAGGGTCTCGAATCGTCTCGCGCATCACGTTGTTTTCCGGTCCCCGGGCTCTTAGAATTTGACATCAGACGTTTCAGATCTTTTATTTTGACGACCCTGTTGTCGCTGGCATAAGCAACAGGATCCGCGTACGAAGTCGCGGGCAGAAGCTAGTCCCTAATATAACGAACCGATAATGAAAAACTTTCTAAATATTATCTTGATATCTATGAAATGAATCGCTATCGCGGTTTGTTTGTCTCGCTAAAACTCGAAAATAGCTGGACCGATTTGGCAAATATTGATCTTGAAATATTTGTGGAAGTTCAGGGAAGGTTTAAGCGAAGAAACATAAAATAAGCTAATGAAAGTAATAACCACGGAAATATTTATTACAAAAAAACAGAGCTATAATGCTGCCCCTACCTTTTACCTTTTTAGTAAAAAAATAAAGTGTCGATAGGGTTTGAAATAAAAATAGGTAACATTCAGAAATTGGTGTTGCGTAGCTATAGTATGAGTATGAGATTCGATATTTTTTGTCCGTTTTGTTAATATACTAAATAGTTACCTAGTTTTATTTCAGGATATTTCTTCTTTTTCATATAGAAAAGTGTAAAAAATATAACATATTATATAGTAATATTAAAGTGTAAGTTGAGAGTCGAAAAACGAAAATAAATTTTAAAACGATAATTAAAATCTTTCCTCAGATCTTCAGGGCGCGGTTCTTTATTTAATGTAAATTTTCTGAAATCTGTAGCGGAGAGGCACTCTAAGAAGAAGAATAATGTTCTGAAATCTTCTAAATTAATCAAAGTTGCGACGAGCTATCTCACGTGCAAACCGTCTGATGACCAGCGAGAGACAGATAATATAACAACACACACCCTAAAACCCTCCTTAGTAGTCAGGTAATAAGTGACACAGCCGAAGCACGATACGATGACTATAACCAAATATTAGTAGAATTAACTTTCCTTCTTATTATATACTAGCTGTTGCCCGCGGCTTCGCTCGCGCGTAAAGTATTATACATTGATTGAATCATAACAAAACTTAATACTTTTCTTCAGTCATTGACGTTTCGCGAAAATATTGTTTTTGAAACTTTTTTATGATAAACTCTTTGTTATGTGTTCTTTCTTTAAAAATTATCATAGTGTGCGAGCGTTCCAGAATCAGTGAGTCAGTGAGTCAGTGAGTCAGTGAGTGACGTGGGCTTTTATATTATTGATAGGGCTATGGACATCTTTGTGAGATAAAGCAATTAGTAGCTAATAAAATATATTTCACCTGCTGTCTTCAACTTTGATCAGCGATCCTAGATTTCACCACAAATTAACTAATTATGAGGCTTATTTTTTTTCTAGAAACGTACTACGTCGTGTCAACGCATATGATAGACATGTATTAAATTTTTAAACGACACGATAAGTAAAACTGGTTAAAAAGATCCTTTCTAAGCGACGTTTAACGCTCTAAGCATTTACAAATAACTGCTTATGGAATTACTATTGTTGAGGTTATCAAAATACTTCTGTAAACATGACTACTACTTATAATTTAAATGACAAGAGTTTAAAAATTAAAATAGGAAATAAGCACAAATCTCTGATTTGATTTTAATTTTTGCATCTAATGCTATTGAGTTCTAATTCATAACGTTATGATTACATTTTATTTTTATTAGTCCGTGTAAATTAAATACAAATGTAAATGTGACGCATGAATGTGGTTTAAATCAAGAATTTTATTTATCCAGTAAAATAAAAAAAAAATCTATCACAAAACATACATTGCTGGTGTTTTTGATCGCGACGGTGACGTCAAAGTCCGTAATGAAAGGCCAAAAAGATGGCGCTGATTTATCATTGTGAGAATAAAAAATATTAAATTAAGTAATTGAACTAAATGTTTTTTTTATAATGATGTTATGTTCTGTGTAAAGTAAAGACGGTGTATCTGGAATGCTAAGTACTTACTCAAAACAATATCGTGCAAAATATTATAGTTAATAAGGTTGATCGATGCAATAAAATACATAAAATATTTTTCAGTTTTTGTTTTATTTTTCTACTTTTTTTGTTGAAACATTCTTGTGAAGTAATTTGATACAGTTCTCGAACTATTTCTAGTAATAAATAATATCAAGCATGACGTGTTCACCAGCCATAGTTGGCTCCCAGACCAGAGTATGTGACGTGAGAGACGGCGGGTGCGGCCGAGTATGAGGTGTAGGCCGGAGCGGCGGCGTATGTGGCGTAAGAGGGAGCGGAGTAGGTCTTAGCGACCACTGGGGCAGCAGAGTACGAGGTGTAGGCGGGGGCTGAGTATGTCCTGGCGACCACAGGGGCAGCGGCGGCGTATGTCACGGGAGCAGAGTGGGATACTGAGGAGTATGACACGGCGGGAGCGGCGATGGTCTTGGTGACCACTGGGGCGGCGGCGTAGGTGGTTACTGCGGGGGCAGTGTAGGTCCTGGCGTAGGAGACGGGAGCGGAGTGAGTGGATACTGAGGAGTAGGACACGGCGGGAGCGATGGACTTGGCGTACACAGGCGCAGAGTAGGCAGCCACAGCAGGGGCCGCGGAGTAGGTGGCGACGGCGGGCGCGGCGTAGGTCTTAGCGTACGCGACGGGCGCGGAGTGTGTAGAGACGGACTGGTAGGACACGGACGGGGCGTAAGACTTGGTTACGACGGGAGCGGCGTATGAGGTGTAGGCGGGAGCAGCGGCGTACGTGGTGTAGGCGGGTGCGGCGTAAGTCTTGGCGTATGTGGCGACGGGAGCGTGTGCGGTGTGCGAGGAGAACGACACGGAGGAGACGGCCGGCGCTGAGCTGTACGCTACGGGCGCGCTGTACGCCACGGGTGCGGCGGCCTGCAGCAGGTGCCCCGCAGACGCCAGACTCGCTGCGCACAGGAATACTACTACCTACGATAGAAAACAAACACATTTAATAATCTCGATATTTACACTGATCAATTTGCGAAGTTGACAGAAAATCGAATATTCAGGTCGTTAACCCGTGATATAAGATTTAAAACAGTAATTTTGCCAGTGTTCATTACCTTGGAGTACATGTTTGTATTGTAGGAAGTTGTTGAGTGGAATAATTTGTGGAGCACTTGCTTTCGCTTTTATATCAACGACTGCGAACTTGAATCTGAATTGAATCTGTCCGGCATCGCCTGAAGCGGTTTATTTCGGTGAGTTTTTGGTCAAGTAATATTTACATTTCAAAACAAGTTATTAGCTACCGATTAAACCGTCTTACTATGTGAAGTAAACAAAACTGGAATAAAAATAGTAGTATTTTATCGCAATTTACAAAAAAGAAACAAATCAAAAACAAGCTCAGGCTTATCTTTATCTTCTACATAACTATCTGAATTGCTCTTGTTTGTGTAGGCTTTGTGTTACTATACCCTTATCTAGACGTAAGCAAAATCTGACCAAATAGGCCGTATTATGTAAAATTGCTGGAAAATTGCTTGCATTCGGGCCACAATCAGTACTATATTGCCATTTGTCTTATGGATCCCCAATCAGTGTACATTAATCGTATTATTGTGTTTCATCCAGAAGATGTAGGTTGCATCCGGACGCCAGACCTCGTAGGCGTAAAGCAATCACAAAAATTTTATAACTAATAATTGTATATGTATTCTATTTTGAACGAATGATTTAAATACAAATGCCTCCATGAAAACAAATTTGAAAATAGCTACATCCAGAATCCGGTCAAATATTAGTGCATTTCGAAACGGGTTAATTTCCGCTAACATGTTCCTAAAAGGGGCTGCTGTTTATAAACTATGCAAAAATAAAACAGAACAAATTGGAAATTTTAATGTATTTTGTAATGTTGCATGTTTAAATTTATACTTATACTAGCTGTTTCCCGCTGCTCCGCCCGCGGTCTCAATTTTTTTTTATATTTGTGATGTAAGCTATCCTATATTTCAAGTTGGATCAAACTGCACACGGTGTGCAAATTTGATTAAAATCGGTTCTGTAGTTTCGGAGTTCTTCCCCGACAAACATCATGACACTGGAATTATATATAATATCGATTGATGCCAAAAAGTACACGGTGCTAGTTTTTCGCACTTTAGCCCATTCGATTCCCGGTCCGCAAAGCGTATTTTCAAACATTATTTCTTTTAAAAAATAAAAAAATGTTTTCTTTGAGTCTAATTTGCTATTCTTCAGTATTGAGAGTACTTTCTCTCTTTCTTTCTGGTGGCAATAAAAAATCCATCCTGTTTATCATAATATAACCTACGACCTACTCTCAGACCTACCAAATAGACAAACGAAAAAAAAACATAAAAGTCTGCGAGCTTGATATTTAAAGAAGAAAACAGTTTTAATATCATTGCAAGGAGTTTTGACAACCTTGTTTATATAATTGTTAAATAACCTCTATGGAGGAGGATCTGGAGGATAGTAAATCGTACTTAAAATAACAAAATTTGGTCGTCATGGCAACTACCTACTTACTAATTTTACCATGGTTACCGCATTGTTTATTCGTTGTTAATGTCAATAATCGCGATGTTAATAATTGATAAAAATTTAACAAAAAAACATTTCAAATTGGACCAAATTGTGAATCTAAACCATCCTCGAATCCACCTGAAGACACACAGCAAATTTCATTATAATCGGTCCAGCCGTCTAGGAGGAGTTCAGTCACATACACACTCACAGAAGAATTATATATATAAAGATTAAAAGCTGAAGAGTTTGTTTGTTTGTATGTTTTTGTTTGAACGCGCTGATCTCAAGAACAACTACGAAGGAAGGCTAAAGGACCCAAAAAAATTATATTGTCGTCGTATGTAAATTTCGATAAAAAAATATTTTCCTGTCATTTTAAATCTCGCAAATTAAACAAAAAATATTTGATACTGTGTCTGTACTGTCATTAGATATGGAAATAAATTCAGATTTTCAAAATATTAAGCTAATTTATTAATGACAATAACTCTAATGATCTTGAAATTATCTTGACATAGTATAAAACAAAGTCGCACCCGCTGTCTGTACGCTTAGATCTTTTTAACTACGCAATGGATTTTAATCCAGCATTCAGCATTAGATAGAATGATTTAAGATAAAAAAAATTGCCTTTACTGCGTCCAAAACTGGAGCGGGTCTGCTAGTTAATCATAAGTCGAATAACATACTAAAAGTACCTAGTTATATAACTAAAATCATTATAACACAGTAATAGAATGGATTGTATTTTATATTTAAAATGTAATTTGGTTTTATCTTTTTTTTATTAACCTGAACTATACCTACTTAACATAAAATACACCTAGGTACTTTAAACGAATCGAAAAAACATTGAAAAACGAGCCAAAACATGCAAAATAATCAATATACAAGCAATCGAAACAACAGCAAACTTACAATTAGAACATAATAATTAATGACTATACCGAGGAAACAAAAAATAACAAACTGAAATTCAGATTACCATCCATAGCTTACGCCTAAACCATTGAATGAGACGCTTGATACTGACGAAGCAGGGGAATATGACAACGCTCTAGCATATCCCTCGTATCTATGAGCCGAATGGTCTATGGTATGATGATGTGAACCCACAGGTGTATACACATTTTCCACGAAGGATTTCGCATGTACGACTTGATTGGGAACAGAATTGAAACGTACAGAAGACCCTTCAGAAATTACTGGAACGGGAATAGGTTCAGAAAACTGTGCTACCGAATGGTGATAAGTTTCCACTCTAGGATTCGTGTATAACACTGGCACTGGGATTGGATCAATCACTGGAACAGGAGTAGGACCGTATCCTATAAATGTAGGGAGAGGAGTGTACTTAAAGGAAGGCAGAGCAGTGACGGAATCGAATGTCTCCACTGAAACTGTCTTTGACCCTATGGGACCATGACTCACAGGATTCACGGCGTACGTTACTTTAGGAGAATGAATATACTGAATAGTTGGTGGATGTATCAGAGTTTGATAGTTATGAACAGGATACCCAGATATGGCATGTTTATGTTCATCCTTATGAGAATGAATTGTTACAGTATCAGTCATGGACGGCATGGCGTCCTTCCTTTGGCTGTTTTTCGCCTCTTTGGTAGAACTACCTTGATGACTTTCGTAGGTGGTAGACGAATGTCCAAACGCTTCTTGAGATGATATTGTTTCAACATTTGATGAAAGAGGGACAGGATTTTTTGTATTCGCTGTTCCTGTTTGGCTGTCTATTGGGCCTGACACAACAGATGCAGAATATCCTGTAGATTGTCCGGAACTTTGTCCAGAAGTTGTTATGGAAGTCGAAGAAGATGCTTCTTCTATAACGACAGGTTTTACGGGTGTTGGTACAGCTATATTGTTGACGTCCACCGAACTTAATTCTAATGGCTTTTCAGCAGGCAGATAAGATTTTGAAGGATAATGTACTCCTTGAAACGAATTCTCCGAAAACGGAAATCCTTTTTCGTCAATAGATGAAATGCCAGTCCTGGATAGTGGCACAAAATCGGATTGTTTCGGTTGTGCTGTGTCATTTTTCTGTGTTTCTGAAGTAGCAAGTGTATCCGAGGAAGACTTAGCCAAATTATTCACCTCAGCAGCAATTGTAGAAGTGCTTTGGCAAAAGATGGACGATGCGCAGAGCAAAATTATCAACTGCAAAACAAACAAATTAATGATTATGGCGAAGAATTAGAATTAATAAATAAAAAAAAAGAATTAATTATACCTGTCTTAACATCTTCAATCCGGTAGTTTTGATGACAAAATAATATATATAAAACGCGCGTTCACTTTTATACCATCCTCATAAAACTGGTATCTTATTATAGAAGATATTTTATGCAATTCAAATGATATCAGTTAGTCATTCATAAAATGACCTTTCGAGCTTTGCATTAAGATATTTACTAGCTCATGTTTATGTTTGTGGATAAACAGTTCAATTGTACTATACCAGACCAATAGAGAATGTGCCAAGTGATGACGACGATATATCAATACAAGAAGCTGATCCAGTAGGTGGTAGCTTACATTTTTATTATCATCGAATATCCGACAATCAATAAAAATTTAACTAACATTATTTCGACATTTTGATATTAATAATTTATCTTACGAAATCTCACTAAGTTTTTTCTGAAGGTAACGATATGTCATATTTAATTTTATGCACATTAATATTTTTCGTCTTTTCAATTAGTAGATTGAAAAAAATTAAATGGGTAATTTTAATTGTTGTATTAAAATACACATTGGAATAGGTCTGTCTTATCAATATTATCTATTTTTATCGACCAGCTGTAGGCCTTGGTTTCACCTGTGTAAGTAGGGTAGGTTCCCGTTAAACATACATATATGTGTCTTTTGCACTCTTCTGTCTTATTCATTCACGCACTTTTCATATCGAGATATTTTTGCTTACATGTACACAAACCATGTCCTCACAATAACGATCCAAAAAAAAATTTTATGCAAACATTCGGAGATTTTGAGCTTAAACTATACCGCTGCAAAGAGAATTATTTCTCTCTATTATTGAAACCGCTGAGTTCTAATTACTATTAGTCATAAAAAAGGAAAAGGCACGTACAGAAAAAATCTTAAAGTAATTGAAAACGCACAAGACAGATAAAGAACATTATAAATTATAACCTGACCAAAATTTTCAGCCCCCTAAGACGACGTTATATTATCATCTCTTTCTGACCCACATCCTACATATTGTCATCTCTTTCTGACCCACTGCTCACGCAAACTATTTATGGCTCTTTTAGACTCGCCTAGATTCGCTGGCCGTATAGTGCTTATCCCGAATCAAGTAGTTTCATGGCATTTGGCGCAAATAAGCTCTTTTTCCTTCATACCTATTTTATTTTACTTTTTGGTTGAGCGGCTATTCTGGGACTATACAGCCCCAGTATCACTGCGATTGTTATCGATCTATTGTGATCGCCGCTGTTTTCTTTACAGTTCGAGTCCTGCATCCACTAAGTGCTGCAGCTTTTGGTGGGCGATATTTTTTACATCCTGTGGGCTTAGGATGTGTTTGTCCAGGTGTAAGCTACGCTTGCGCATCAAAGGTCCGCAGTCCGTGAGAATATGTAGCGGCGTTTCGTCTGCCTCCTTGCAGATTCTGCACGTTCTTGTTTCGGACAGTCCCATAGAGTACAAGTGCTTGTTCAGGCAGCAGTGTCCAGTAACTAGGATGCACATTCATACCTATAGTTTCCTTATTATCTATTATTTTTAAGAAGATACAAACTGTACTGTTTCTAAGTCATAGAGACCGCACACTTATGGTGAAGAAAACGTCGGTGTTATAATTATTATTATTATTATTTCTTGTTTTTCAGTACGAAAAGAGCTTCGGAATGATTGAAGAGAGTCGGAATGATTTAATGTATGTATATACAAAGAACTAACTAGATTTAAACAAAAACCAGAAAAAAGATTTGTTAATGGGTGATGCACTATTAATTATAGAAGACGTCGCATTTACGCTAGAGGTCGATATTCACGCAACTCCAAACAATTATGCACATCCATACATTTGAATAGAATATTTTGATAATCGGATTAATTTTTAAGTTCAGAAGTAAATAGATAATATATCGATACTTAGAAAAACTACAAATCGTGCCTTCGTAGATACAATTATTTACAGCAGCCTGTACATTTATTGCATAAATTACATGATTTTTTATTTAAATCCAATAATTATTGGCACTTCACTACATCAATATAGGTATTTATACTTAGGAACAGAAAGGTATATATATTTTACGTCGTATTATTAGCCTGAATTGCTAGGGATTTAAAGTATAATAAAAAATACAAAAAACTAGGTAAATTAATTAATAATACAGTTAATTTACATGTAAATGCGAATTATGAATGTATCATAACTATTATAATGCCAACATCTTGAATTTTTAATACTCAACGATCAGATTTTATCCGGATATGGATATTAAAAATAATGAAAGCTTTTGAGTAAGCTTTGATAAAATGTATGTGTGTGTACGTGATTTGCTGTTTCACATAATAGTTAATTTGTAAAGTAAAATAATTAGGTACTTGTATCATCATCCTTCATCTTATTCCTACATATTTTTTTTGTTACCAAAAAATCAAACAATTATATTACTAGGTAGTAGTCGTTTATTTATACATTTGTCTATTTACAGAACCAATGTTTGATTCAGTTTACCAACCGTAGTTAGCGCCGTGGCCGCTGTAGGAGATGTGGGAGACAGCGGGGGCAGCGGAGTACGCGATGGACTTGACGATGGGAGCGGCAGCGGCGTAGGTGGCCACAGGGGCGGCGGCGTAAGTCTTAGCGACCAGGGGAGCGGAGTAGGTGGCGACGGCGGGAGCGGCGTACGCAGCGACAGCGGGAGCGTAAGACGCACCGTGGGAGGTGTGGCTGGAGTAAGAAGACACGGAGGACACAGCAGGGCTGATGGTCTTAGTTACCACAGCGGGGGCAGAGTACGCAGCGTAGGCAGCAGGTGCGGCGTACGCGGCATGACCGTAAGCGGCGGGGGCAGCGTACGCGGCATGACCGTAAGCGGCGGGGGCGGCGTACGCGACGGGGGCAGCGGCGTATGTCGCGGCAGGAGAACCGTGAGCGGTGTGGGTGGAGTAAGAGGAGATGGAGCTCACGGCGGGGGTGATGGTCTTCGTCACGGCGACGGCGGGGGCAGCGGCGTAGGTGGCTATGGGTGCGGCGTAAGCAGCGACGGCGGGAGCAGCGTACGCCTTAGCGACGACGGGGGCGGCGGCGTAGGCGATGGGGCTGCCGTGAGAGGTGTGGCTCGAGTATGAGGACACGGAGGACACGGCAGGAGTGATGGTCTTGGTCACCACGGCGGGGGCAGCGATGGCGTGCGCGCTGTAGCCCAGGTGCCCGGCTTCCAAGTAGCCGCTGGCGCGGACCACTCCCAAAGCGCAAAGAGCGACGATCAACTGTAAGAATTTTTCGATTATTATTGATATAATGGAACAACCAACTTAGTACTCACAAGATTTTAATCCAATAGGAAAGAGAAAATTAAAATAGCCCGATGAACAAATACAATTTTTTTTTTATTCCTGAATAGACATTACATCGATAAAAATAATTATTTTTGAGTAATTAAAAAAGTAATTAACTGTTTCTGTTAGTACCTTGGCGTACATGTTTATTCTGCAAATGTTGGCAACTGAATAATTTTGACATGAAGTGCTCCGGTTTTTATACGAATAGATCGCGTCCACATTGTCCAATTCACTTTCATTGTCAAGGTGATCTAGAGTACTGAGTACAGAGCAACTAACCTACGCCTGTGAGTCAGAGATAGCCTTTCAATTTCATTTCTTCCGTACACTTACAGAAGCACAGGGCGGGCTCAGCCTTGAGCCAGCTATTCGTCCTCGTCTAAAATATAAAATAACAAAAATATTGACTGGATTTTGTATTACGTTAGATACAAAGCCTAGCGCAACCAAAGCACCTAATTTAGTTTATTTCGTTATATTGTTTGCATTTTAATTGGCACATCATTTGATATTTACTTAATTCATTATTTTAATACTCATATTTACGCTTGTTATTTAAAACACGAACATTTGTTAAAAGTAATTATTATTAAAGTTGTCGGTAATCATGAGAGTTTTGCTTTAAAGATTACAACCAAGTGTTTTGGATAACTACCTATGCTTTTCATAACTTTTATCGTAAATTGTAATCTGGTAATAGAGACCTGAAGACACGAAGACATGAAGACGATTTTGCTGCTCATTCTGCGAGTCACAAAACAGATTTTTTAATTTAGGTGCTAGGTACCCAAATAAGTAGATCGTGTAAAGAAAAACGTTGGATTGGATATCTGCAATGGTGTGTAAGTATACCTTGGTATAAATTATTTTGGTAATTTTATATTACGTACTTACCTATTTTATATGTGTTGCATTAATAAACTGCTATATTGGAAAATATTATAAATAGAATTTTGAACAGTGAACGTAATGAAATTGATCCTACACTTTATAATTTCGGTCAATCATCAGTATAAAAACAACCCCAAACTAAATTAGATATATTAGACCAAAACGCTACAGACTTCTCCTCATTGAAGCTTTAAAATCATAAACAGCGTCCGCGTATGTAGAAAACAATTTTTACGCTTTGGACCTATTATCCAGATTGGTGTACCTACTAGGAAGATTCTCTACATCATAATTAGGCACATTTACCTCGTTTTTAAGCGATGGAACTTCGATGAGGCATGACCCTGTATCATTTATCGGGAATATTTTTTGAGTCAACCCAATTAATTCCAAATCACAAAGGTTCCACTGCTACCACACTTACATTTTGGCAAAATAAGATATTTTTTCTCGAGTAAAGGCGTTAGGGGCATTGCCGTTGCTTGGTTTAATTTCGAAACATATGCGACTGCTGAGAATTTAATTATTGGAACATTACATTGGAACCCAACAATTAAGTTCAAAACATAAAATATAGATATTATTATTTCATCAATGTATGCAAATCTGTTAAGCACCAACAGTCCACGGATTCCGCAAATTAAGAAATTATATGAAACATTTATTAAATATTGCATCAGCCTGTGCGACAATTGTGAAACTGCTGCATCAGCTCGACGTGACGCACATCGCGACCGGACGACGGCATCAATTTCCAGAATGCACGGCACTCTTGTTTCTAATATCGATCAATAGTCACATATTTAAATATAACAAATTAATGTAATTTTTATTAATTAAATAAGTTGCATACAATTTCGGTTTTTTTTGCAACTTGCCTGCCGGAAAGACATAATTGGCGCAGTCGGTAGGATTCTCGAGGACTCCTACATATCTACGTACGAGCTTCCTGGTGGTTTTCAAGCCCCGTTCGAGGATCCGAATCTACACGTCGAGACCAGCAGCAAGGGTATCCAGCCATCGATACAGCGAGAAGGCCGAAATGAATATTTGGTGAGTGCATTAAAATCTTTTTAGTGAATTGCTCACCCCTTATCTTTTAAGTTGTCCTGTGTTTTAAAATCCTTCCAAAATTTTCCATCCGAGAGAATCGCGGAGCGTTAGGGTAGAGAGTAGACAAAGTAGTAGGAATAGTACTTTAGATTTAAATAGGGAATTAGATTCTAGTTGTGATTCACCGAAAAATAAAATGGCCGAATTAGATCACATCTTTAAAGCTCTCAGGCTAGTGCCCGAGTTTGACGGCAACGTAAATGTTTTAACGAGATTTATTCAGTTATGTGACCAATTAGTCGAGGAATTTGTGACCAAGCCTACCACTCCGAATAAACTTAATGAGATTGCTCTTCTTAACGGAATATTAAACAAAGTAACTGGCCCCGCCGCCCGTTTGATCAACTCTAATGGTGTCCCATCAACCTGGTCAGGTATTCGTAAATCCCTTGTTAATAACTTCTCAGACCAGAGAGATGAGACCGCGTTGTACAATGATTTGGCATTACTTTCTCAATCGTCTGATAGCCCACAGGAATTTTATGAACGGTGCCAGACCTTATTTAGTACATTAATGACGTACGTTACCTTACACGAAACTATACTTACAACTATCGAGGCTAAAAGAGATCTTTATAAGAAGTTAACTCTTCAGGCGTTCGTTAGAGGTCTTAGGGATCCTTTAGGTTCGCGTATACGGTGCATGAGACCGGAAAGTATTGAAAAAGCATTGGAGTATGTTCACGAGGAACAAAATGTCGTGTATTTACAGCAACGTAACAGTCACCTTCCGGATAAGAAACCAGCTCAACAAACCACGTCGCATAAACCAGCACCTAACCAAAATCTCAATAATCCGTTACCTAAACCATTTACATTTAACATGCCTGGCCCCTCATTTAAGAGTCCTTTTGAACAACCGATGATGCCACAAAGACCTCCACAATGGCGACCTAATTTTAACCAACAAAATCAAGCTGGCCCGTCGCGCACGATACAAATGTTCCGTGCCGCACCGCCTAATTACAATCAGAACAATGCCTTTAGATTTCCGCCACGTAACGTAACACCGCAAAACAACCCTCAACAACCGCGGCCTATGAGTGGTGTCAGTCATTTTGTACCAAAAGCTTTACCACCTAACAACCCTATGAGGGGACATGATTGGTCTAAATCAGGAAACCCCCCGCCCACCAATTATTTTAAAACAAAAGAGATGAATTTTAACGACTGTTCAGATTATTACGGCTATAACGATTATTATACTAATGATGATTTTTATTACGACCCAAGTGATTTTTACAATTGCTATACTGAGGATTATTATCCCGACTATGATCAAATGTGTTATCCACAGCCAGAAGTAAGTAATGAACCCCTTCCTGGGTCTTCTGCTAGCTCCTCAGGCGTTAATAATGAAAATTTTCAGATAAGTCAAAAATCAGACAAGCCAAAATAGAAGTTAACCTACAAACGCAACGTCAATTACCATACATACAAATTAATAATCCCCCGCTAAAACTTTTGATAGATACAGGTGCTAATGATTCTTTTATCAGTCCCAGCGTAGTTGAAAGCTATTTTACTAATGCTAAATTAAATTATGACCCTTTTGAAGTTTGTAATATGCACGCGACGACTCGTGGTAACCATTCTATAACCATCCCTTGTTTTCCGGAAATAAATGATAATGATAACGTTACCCTTTTTATCTATAAATTTCACGATTATTTCGACGGTTTAATCGGTTCAAACCTATTAGACAAATGGGAAGCCACTATTGATTTTAAAAATAAATTTTTAATTACTAAAAACGCCACGAACCCTATACAGGTTTATGACTCGCGAAATGTAAATTTATATGAAGATATAATACCCGCCGGTTCCTCTAAATTAATTAAACTACCGATTAATTCTCAGAACGGAGAAGTTATTATTCCGGAGCAAATTATTTCCAACTGTCACATTAGTGAATGTTTAACCACTGTAAAAAATCAACGAGGTATAGTAGAAATACATAACCCGACGCGTAGTGATATAATTTTCTCGATGGACCGCCCAGTGTGTGCACAACTTTACAATGCAGAGTGCACGCGTACCGAACAACCGCCCGGTCGTGCAAAGGAAGTGCTATCGCGGTTGCGTACTAATCATTTAAACGAGGAGGAACGCGCTAACTTAGAAATATTATGTGCGCGTTACGCAGACGTGTTTTATTTAGAAGGCGAGAACTTAACTTTCACTCACAAAATTAAACACTCTATCAAAACTACAGATGAAATTCCCATTTATACTAAAAGTTACCGATATCCATTTATACACAGACAGGAAGTCCAGGAACAAATTAGTAAAATGTTAGATCAAGGGATTATCCGACCTTCTGAGTCTGCGTGGAGCTCGCCCATATGGGTTGTCCCTAAAAAGGCAGATGCTTCAGGCAAGACTAAGTGGCGATTAGTTGTAGACTTCCGCAAGTTAAACGAAAAAACTCTGGATGATAAATACCCTATACCCAACATCGCAGATATTTTAGACAAATTGGGCAATTGTCAATATTTTACGACACTTGACTTAGCTAGTGGATTCTACCAAGTCGAGATGAACCCTGCAGACATACCTAAAACCGCGTTCACAGTGGAGCATGGGCATTTTGAATTTTTAAGAATGCCTATGGGTTTAAAAAATAGTCCATCTACATTTCAACGTGTAATGGACAATGTACTTAGGGATCTTCAAAACAGCATCTGTCTAGTTTATCTCGATGACGTCATAGTGTTCTCTACGTCATTACAGGAGCACATGGTTAATTTGGAAAAAGTACTTAATAGATTACGTGAGTCCAATTTTAAGATTCAGTTGGATAAGTCCGAGTTCCTCAAACTCGAGACAGCATACTTAGGCCACGTTATTAGCAAAGATGGTATTAAGCCCAATCCCGAAAAAATATCCGCAATTCAAAATTACCCGCTGCCAAAAACCCCTACTGAAATTAAACGATTCTTAGGATTACTTGGCTATTACAGGAAGTTTATCCCAGACTTTGCGAAGATTACTAAACCTATGACGCAATGCTTAAAAAAGGGCTCAAAAATTAATTTCGATCAAAATTATATTCAATGTTTCGACAAATGTAAAACCTTATTAGTCAACGATCCCATTTTAAAATACCCAGACTTCACTAAAGAGTTTATCCTTACAACAGATGCATCGAACTTAGCTATCGGTGCCGTTCTGTCTCAAGGCACCATAGGCTCGGATAAGCCTATTGCTTATGCCTCTAGGACCTTGAACAGTAGCGAAATTAACTACAGCACCATCGAGAAGGAATTGTTAGCGATTGTTTGGGCTACAAAATATTTTAGACCCTATCTGTTTGGCCGAAAGTTTAAGATCGTAACAGATCATAGACCTTTACAATGGGTCATGAATATTAAGGAACCCAACTCGCGTCTTACACGATGGCGACTCAAGTTAAGTGAGTTCGACTTTTCAGTGATTTACAAGCAGGGAAAATGCAATACAAACGCGGACGCGTTATCACGGATTGAAATTTATAATGAAGAGACTAATTCACTTATCGCTAACCCTACAGAAAAACCCTCCTCTCTAGATAATTCAAAGACTGCTACAGTACACACGGACGCTGAAAATCCGATACTGGAAATTCCAATAACCGATTTTCCTCTCAATAAATACCATAAGCAAATAGTTTTTACAGTTGTAGACGACATAAAAAGTCGTCCTTCCGTTTCCAAGCCCTTTGAATCTCACGTTAGAACGCATATCCAAATCTCTAAAAATAATCTCGAGGAGGAAGTCGTAAGCGCTATCAAGGAATATGTTAACCCCAAAGTAAAGACCGGTATACTCATTAAACCCGCATTATCTATGTACGAAATTATTCCCGTTATTCAAAATCAATTTAAAAGTTCATCTATGGATTTAGTACTAACAAAAGTCGAATTAGATAACGTAAAAGATTATTTAAAACAACAGGAGATAATTCGCAATTATCACGAGGGAAAAACTAACCATCGCGGTATTAACGAGTGCTACCTGTCTTTATCAAGCAAATATTATTGGCCAAAAATGAAAGAGCATATAGCGAAATACATAAATGAATGCAACATATGTGGTCAAGCAAAATACGATAGGAATCCGATAAAACAAAAGTTCCACATTGTACCACCACCAACAAGACCATTCGAGATAGTCCACCTTGATCTCTTGAGTGTCGAAACACATAAATACCTTACGATTATTGATGCTTTCTCGAAATATGCTCAAGCATATCATTTGAAAGACGCAACAGCAGTTAGTGTTATTCAGGCCCTTTTAGTATTCAGTACTCATCACGGAATACCGATAACTATTGTAACAGATAGAGGCCCTGAATTTACGAATCAACTATTTCTAGAATTCATACGAATACAAAAAATTCAACACCATAAAATTTTGGCATGTACCCCGAACGAAAATGGCATGGTAGAAAGACTACACTCTACACTATTAGAACACTTGCGCGTATTGAAGTTAGAGCACCGTGGGGAGTCTGTAATAAATTTAATGCCATATGCGATATTAGGTTACAATAGCTCTATTCACAGTTTTACGAAGTGCAAACCTTTAGACATAATTACTGGCCACTTGGATCCACGCGACCCACTAGATATTAACATATCAGATAACATGTTACAATTATACACACAAGAGCATCGACGCAAGATGCAAAAAGTATTCGAAATAATTAATGAGTCATCGCTTCATAATCGCACACGTATCACTGAAAATATTAATAAAGATAGGGAACCCGAACAAGAGTATTGCCCAAATCAACAAGTTTTTGTACGGAACCCTATGGCTAGCCGTCAAAAACTAGCCCCTAGATTCACACAGGACAATGTCCTTGCCGACTTACCGATCCACATTTACACCAAAAAGAAACGTGGACCAGTCGCCAAATCTCGGCTAAAACGGGTCCCTAATAGTTCCCGATTGTTACAGGATAATACCTCTGATCCTGAGCCTGGCCCGAGCTGAAGATATAACATTAAATAGTTTGGATAATGGACCAGGCATATTGCCTTTCATGCTAGGGAAAACAAAAATCATTTCCCATTACCATTCATTCATACAACCAGTTAATTTAGATATCATACGTAGTAATATAAATTCAGTCAGGAAACAACTAGATCATATTTCACCTGAGTTACACAATAAAACACTTTCGTTATATCAGCCACATATTGAATATCTTTATAGTAAAATATCATTGTTATCTGATCAATTAGAATTATTTCAATCTAATCGCGTTAAGAGAGGCTTGATTGATGGATTAGGCTCTGTTATTAAGAGCATCTCTGGAAATTTAGACTATAGTGATGCTATTCGTTACGATAACGCCATTAAGATTTTACAGGAAACTGATAATAAATTGGTCACTGAATTGAATAACCGTGCGAGTTTAAATAAGCACTGGATGTCTCAAAATTCAAATATTTTACGCAGTTTAATAGAAAACCAGAATAAAATCAAAGATAGTATAAACCAAATTATGACTAGTAATTTACACAACGAACAAGATATGGTCAAATACGCCCATCTGGCTCAGTTCTTATTAATGTTAGCTGACAACATAGAAACTTTGTCGGAAGAAATAATTAGGTTAGAAAACTTATTAGCTTTTATACGTGCGAAGAGTACGCATTTTCTTATGCTTAAGTTAGATATGTTTAAAATAATGATAGAACAGTTAATTGCTCTCTATGGCAGAGAACAAGTGCTAAATATTAGTTTTAGAGAGTATTTTAATATAATTAAATTAGGCTACTATTATAGCAATCAGAATTTAGTACTGGTATTTCAGCTCCCGGTTGTCTTCCCCTCTACCTACGACCTATATAAATTATCCATAATTCCCAACAAAGATAACAAAGTTTTAATCCCTTCCTATCCTTTCCTAGCAATTCACGACAAGGATTTTATGTACATAGAGGCAGAATGCCCGAAGTCTAGCCAATACTATCTCTGCGAAGACAACAATAATCATCACTACAAAAGTCAAGGCGACTGCATCTATCGACTGATAACTACGCAGCAAATCGATCAATCCTGTCAATTCACTACCGCCCATCTCAAGACGGAAGCTGTGGAATACCTTGACGACCGTCACTACGTAGCAAGTTTTCCCGCGCCTACAAAGATTCGCTTATCCTGCTCTGAGACTCAATATAACACAGTACAAGGAAGCTACCTAATCAGTATCCCGAAAGGATGTACAGCACAAACTCCGACTCTAACTTTCGCAAACAAGGACGACCGCATCAGAGGACAAGTTTTAAAAATTATGAACATCCCTTTTCGAGACGAAGCTACCTACAACCTGGAAGATAGGAGATTAACACTCAACTCTGCAGACCTCCGCAGCCTCCACGTTACCACCCAAGAAATATCTTTGGAAACACCGTTGCAATTAAATCACGCTGACATTCATAGCGTGTATTACACAATTACAACCTAGCCCTATTAAGTGCAACTGCACTCGGCGCCGGTTACGTGATACGTCGGTATATCAGACAACGTTCACAAAAGGCGGCAACTGAACACCAAACCAATGAGATTGAATGTGGTGACACCTATGCTGAGATTAACAATCATACCACTGTTCCTGAACCAAGATTATCAGCGCTATTTTCGAACTTGTCAAACAATAGTCGCTGATCTTTGGGAGGGAGATGTTAAGCACCAACAGTCCACGGATTCCGCAAATTAAGAAATTATATGAAACATTTATTAAATATTGCATCAGCCTGTGCGACAATTGTGAAACTGCTGCATCAGCTCGACGTGACGCACATCGCGACCGGACGACGGCATCAATTTCCAGAATGCACGGCACTCTTGTTTCTAATATCGATCAATAGTCACATATTTAAATATAACAAATTAATGTAATTTTTATTAATTAAATAAGTTGCATACAATTTCGGTTTTTTTTGCAACTTGCCTGCCGGAAAGACATAATTAATCTGTATTTGCGTACTTACCGGAACTATTCAACAATTCATTCGAGTAAATCGAAATTGGCAAAACACAATCGTGTAGACATATCAAGGACAGTTTTGTATCACATTTCCTTAAGCTCAGTAATAAACGGAGATATAATAATGAAACAGACACGTGCAAGTCAAACAAAATTATATTTTGTCACAAAAACGTAAGCATGTCTTTCTTTTGTCAAAAACGTATCTATTTTTTAAATGTTTATTCTTTTATCGCGTAGTTTTGAAGGGAAAAAAGATGATTATGCACAACGTCAGTCATCCGATGCTTGTTTGAGGCTTGAGCAGACGAATCATAGAGTGGAGACTTTGTATCACCTAACGCAGTGTATGATGCTGCCCAGGACGATGGACCGATGACCTCAAGAAGGTGGCTGGGTTGGACTGGATGCGGAAGGCGGTTGATCGGGAGTTGTGAAAGGCAACTTGGAACAGACCTATGTCCAGCAGTGGACTGCGTTAGGGTGGCTGACCATTGATTGACAAGTGTCAGTCAGTGTTATTAACTTGAAGGTAGTCAGTTCGTTTAGAATGAATTCAGGATATTCCGTCATCACCGGCTTGGTCAGCTTGTCTGAAGAAGTTTGTATTTTTAGCCGCGCCGTGGTTATTTTTAATATTTCTTCGTACGAGAAACGAGAAATAAGTTCATGACTTGAAAGAAAAAAATCTACAATCGTTTACTTACGCCAATTAAGTAGATGTAGATTCTAATTGGGGCTTTATCGTCGTTAAAGAGCTATTTATTCCTCCGAGAATTTCTTACAATCTATATTTTTTACTAGCTTTTGCTCGCGACTTCGTCCGCGTGGAGTAATGACTTCCGTCAGAATTTGGGTTTTTCACTTAGTTATCGCCTGTTCCATGGTCTGTCAATTACATGTGTAAACAAACATTAAAAAATCATCACTTGCTTCACTGGTGGAACCTACATACAAAGTTTTAAGTGAATCCATTGAGAAATAAACATTTTCAATTTACCACCCTTTTCTCCCCTTTGGGGGGGAATTTCCAAAAATCCTCTCTTAGTGGTAGCCTACTCCTCCCAACAAACACACATGCCAAATTTCAGCTCTTTACGATCAGTAGTTTCGGCTGTGCGTTGTCTGTCAGTCAGTCAGTAACGGAAGAGTTTTATATATATAGATATAGATATTTATTATATAAAATGCTTTGTCCTGAATAACTGACTTACGTATCAACGAACAGCCACAAACGCTGATCGTAGAAACCTGAAACCTGAAGGGTGTGTTCTTTGTATGCCGCGGCCGTGGGCATCCGATAAAAAATGATTTTTCCGTGGGTTGGAAGTATCTATGGAACATACGCCGTTTAAAAACTCTATGTAATATCTAGGTCTATGTAAAACATATAATATAGGTAATAGGTTAGTATATTATGTTATAAGTTTTTTATGGGAAGTTTATCTGTTCAACGGCAGCCACATGAAATTTCACATACGTTTCCCACCCAGGACAAATCTTTGTGTGATGAGCACGATCATTTGTTTTGTCTGGATGTTATTTATATATAAAATTATGTATGTATTTATAGTTATACTATAAATAAGTTTATCAGTTTTCTAGTTGCCATAGTACAGGCTCTGTCTAGTTCGGGATCAGATGACCGTGTATGACCTGTCCTAAGATATTATTATTTGTACCAACATGATGAAGACCCATTATTATTTAGTTTGTTCCTCGTTACCTACATATTGAGATGAAGTTTTCATCCAAACGAACCAACACCAAGCATTCTATTTCGCGAGCTTTAGGTAGGTACCTCCTAATCTGGGAACTAGTACTGTCACATGCTTATTACCAGCCGGTGCGTGTTCTGTAAACATAATTACCATCTCATCGGTAGCAATCCATCATAAGGCACGCAAATATCGAGGACATTCATCAATGTAGGTATATAAACATTTGACAAAGCTGATATTTGTCGTAGTGAAAGATGTTTCAACAAGGCGAACCAGATCAGATTTCCCACTGGCGTTGGTACCCTTTTGGAGTACTTATATTTAAATGAATCATGAAGGTCGTTAACTGCCGGACATGTGACGTAAATGCTTGTATATACTGCTGTTTGATATTGATTACCGGAATAAAAACAACATTACCTATAATTGTGAGGTTGGTAGTGTTTAAGAACAACTCACCTACCCACCTCGTCTATTTATGGAATACTTACTACTCTCATAAATTAGATATTTTAATATTATTTTATACGTAATATTTCGGAACACCCCACGCACAGACATCTGATCCCAAACTCGGCAGAGCCTGTACTATAGTTACCAGACAACTGATAAACATACTTATATATTTCTAAATACATAGGTACCTACATAATATAGATAAGTTACACCCCGACAAAACAAATAACCATGCTCATCACGCAAAGATTTGTCCTGGGTGGGTATCAAACCCACGACCTTTAGTTTCGCAGTCAGGGTTACTAACTACTAGACCAACAGGCCAGTCCTAGCTTTCAGTATATTGAATTGTAACCTACCTATAAATACTTATTAAGTATGGATAACAACATTACACCCAGGATCAAAAAGAGTAAGGCCTATAACTTTAAGAACAAAACAAAAAAAGACGTGATGCTAATTGCATAATTATATCTTGAAACTTAGCTTCGAACAAAGTCTAAAAAACTGCTCAGTAAACCTCCAGGCGATCATGATTTGCGAATTCTAAATACTCATACCACTTAGATACAAAATATTAATGATTTACTAGACTTTTAATTTTGGCCTTAAGACAAAGCTATGGCGTCAACTACCAACAGCCAGTTCCAACATAAGAACATGATGATATTTACGATAACGCTAACTTGACCATGGCTCTAGACTGATCAACATAATTATGTAGGCACACATAACAATAAAAGCTTTTTCGAAAGTACCCAGAGTTTTCAATGCTAAGAATCGTTTTTACACAGCGGGCGAAAATTTTTATTCACAGGGTGAAGATTTGCCTTCCCACGTCGAGGGCAGGACGACGCGGCGGCGACGCGCGACATGTGATATGTTGAACTAACATCGATTGTACACACCTCGCCCGGTCTCGTCGTTGCCTTTGCCAGAGCCATGGGACCATTTAAGCATGGCAAAATTAACTGTTACCTACCTACTCAAATATCGCTGTCACGGGTGATATACACAACGCACCTACACCACGTACCTAATAAAACATTTTTTGTGAACCTGTCCGTGGTCGAAAGTCGATGAATTGTCCCTTGTGGGAATCGAACCCGCAGCGTTGTGCAGTGGAACTTTGCGCCGTGAGCCCGTAACACTTTTTCATCCGAGCAGCTCGAAAAGTTTATTCACATGTAGATAAGCAAGTTGCAGACATCTAAAAAAACTCAAGATACTTTATTATTCAGGAAATTCAATACAAATAAATGGGTACTTTAGTGTACCTATGTACTTATTAGGTACGGTGAGTTAGCATAAATTTAAGTTATTGAAATTCGAATTAAAAAACCGGCCAAGTGCGAGTTTTGCGCACCTCGGGTTCCGTACCATTAAAAAATCACGTTTGTAGTGGTTATTTGAATTTAATTATTTGTTTTAAAGTGAATATGTTATACCTAAATATTTTGTATATTTCAGGCGTCTAACTGTTGCCCTTATAAAAATCGAGCAAAAAAAAAATCACGTTTGTTGTATTGGACGCCCCATAACTTTTTATTTTATTCTATTTTTTGTATTAGTTGTTATAACAAATACACATCTGTGAAAATTTCAACTACAGTATACCTAGTGACAGACGGAAAGGCGAACAGGGCCCCAATTCTCCTATTTTATAAACCGTCCGATGGCAGTGTAATGATCGTAGTTTCGATTGATTTTGGCACATTTGGTATTATTCTAAGCATTTAATCTGTGAAATCGTGTATGTCATAGTATCTTAGCACGATTGCCAATAATTTGGTAATCCCTTACTGACATTTCAAACTTAATGGGCTTTATTTTTTTTACAAAATCGTCGACATTACGATCATTACACTGCCATCGGACGGTTTAAAAATAGGAGAATTGGGCCCCTGATCGCGGGGTGTTAGTAATAGGGTCCCTTTTGGTACGGAACCCTGAAAATTAAAAGCATTATATTTTAGTGGTACCTACCTATACTAAAATCTGGATCTGGTTGAGCTCTCAAAAGTATTTTGCAATACTGACTCACATTTAGATAACCTTCGGTTCACTGTGTAAGAAAGGTCATTGACCATAAACCGTGGTACAACTTATTGTACCTACTTATCTACGTAATGTCGACTAAATGTTGCAATTTGTATTAAGACTTATAAATAAACAAGCTTCTTGCTTGAGGCATGAAATTCATGACATGCAGACAGATTTTTGGCCGAATCTACTTTAAAACTAGCAAACTTTTACCTACTACAAATATAAAAGGATCATCATAATATATAGACCTATTCAAATCTAAGCGGTATTCGCTACCGTCTACGGTAGAGAAATCGCTTACTCTTTCTCTTGCACTGAAAAGGCCTTGGCAAAAACCTCTTAGGTACATACCTAATTTAAACTACTTACATAGTTTAAATTAACCTTTGTTGTTACTGTAGGTACTATACTTACCCCTAAATACTGAGATGCTTATTAACTTGAGCACGTTCTTATAAGTCTATCTATCGCCACTTCACATCTTAAAGTGACAGAGACAGCAGGAGACTTAACGGCGGCTTCAAACTGAATAACATTTCAGTATTCAACCTTTAACAACTTATGTGTATGTGACGTAGACTCACGTATGGCGTGAAGAGCTAGGTACAAATTGGTAGCGGGCGACATGAGGCAGCAGCAGACGACGTGTCGCAGCGACACTACTGGTTTCTATGTATTTCTATGAAATTACACGTCGTTTGCTGCTGCCTCATGTCGCCCGCTACCAACTTGTACCTTAATGGTGCGCGTGTGGTTGTCGTGTCGCAGGTAGGTGAGGCGCGCGGAAATCAAAATGAGACGACTAAGAAGACTTCTGAATTCCGATTCAAAAGAATTGCTAGTTGGCCTACTTAAATCGATATCAAGGAGCACTCTTGCACTGAAAGACCTTGGCAAAACCTTTTTTAAATATAGATTATGTAAGTGCCTATACTTTCTTAAAAACTTATGCTCGACAAGCAATTCATTACGTTCTATTTATTACTTATCATCATTACCTAATTTATCAATAAATCTAGTTATTGATTTAGAGATAAATGAAGTTTATTCCACTTAATACCACTGACGCCATTCAATCTCAAATCACTTAACTAAAAGTCTCATTTACAATTTATTTTCAATTCTAAATTATTTCAATTTTATTATTTTTATGTATACACCAACATTTATTATAGTTAATAAATTAAATAAATAAATAAATAAAAGGGTGGATGGAGTCTGCTTTTACCAGAGTGCGCCAGAAGGAGGGTTATTTAAATATGGCCAAGAAACGTTTATCGTTTAACAGCTAAGTACCTGGATCACCGAGCATTGCTCGTTTTTTTTTGGTAGTGTGTTTTTAGAAATTTTAAATACGAATTAGGTACATACTGTTGAAATGAGAAAATATAAATAATATTTTTCGATCTTACCGACGTAATAATAAAAATATGAACTGGTTATTTAATTAAAAAATAACGAGTGCATTTAGTTTAATATTTTATTAGAAACAAATACTTATTTTTACAGCTTATCAATCACAAATAACATTTAAATTAAAAAAATATATTTTTACTCGCCAACATGTCCGGAAGAGTAATTTTTTTAAGTTGATTACTGTTATCACGGATAAAACGTAATTTTCTGAAAATGAATCGTAGATCGATTTATTACTTTTACAGGGTGTTAGTTTAATACATAAATATAAAACAATTTAAAATATAAAAAGCTTATTCGAAGTCCTGTAATAGTTATGTGTAAGTCCTTTGAATATTGAGGCCAGTTATCAATAACAGCACGCATTCTTTCCATGGAAAAATTCTTCACTACCAATCGTATGGATTGTTTTAGGGACTCTAAATTATCATGGCGTTTAGAGCAACTCTCTAAAACTGACCGTAAATCATAATCCAGCGGATTAAGATCGGGTCTAGACGACGGCCAGTCTTCAACTCTGATGAAGTCCGAAACGTTCGTTTCCAACCAAGACTGCGTAGACCGAGCTTTATGACCCGGCGCCGAGTCTTGCTAGAAAGACCATTCTTGGTTATTGAACATGGTGTTGTTAAGGGGCTTCACTACCTTCTCAAGAATGCTATAATATGCTGACCCCTACAGTATCTTGATAACCTTGTGCCGATGTTTTGATACCTTTTTCACAAAAGTATGGCTCAGTCACCCCTTCATAGCTAATATCCCACCAAACCATCACTAAAGTTGCGTAATGCCCACGTTGCACTTTGTCAACAAATTGGGAAACTTTCTTAGAGCTGTAAGCATAAATACGGCCATTTTGTTTGTTAAAAAGTTGATTAATTGCAAAAAAAATCTCATCCGTAAACAAAATTTTTCTGTTACCTCCTTTTGAGTACCGCTTCAGTAGTTGTTTCGATTTTACCAACCTATTCTTTTTAAATTATCAGTTAAGAAATGACCAGTACGTCTCTTATAGGCTGCAAGTCCTAAGTCATCTTTTAAAATACGCGACATGGTTCTAGGTGACAGGCTTCTTTCCCTTACTGCTTTGACCACCTTTTTCGTACGAATACTACGTGGACGGTCTGATTTATTTCTGTCACAAACAAAGGAGGTCTCATTATACCTATTAATAGCCCGGAACACAAACATTTTAATAATACGAAGCGTATCGAGAGTTTTAAAAATTGCATTTGGCTCCATACCTACCTACTTTGTGTAATGCAATCACAGCGATTCGGTCCTCTTTATCACCCCACTCTATTTTAATATCGCAAAATATTGTACAATGTATTGGCGCCAAAATGAGAAAACACAATAAACAATCATATAAAAATGACAGATTCCAAATTCAAATGTAATATTTTGTTTATTTTGAATTGTAACAGTATTGATGGCCGTATATACAAGAATTGCACGTTTAAAGATTTAAGATTACTAAAAACACGGATAAAACGATATTTTCTGAAAATGAATCCTAGCTATATCGATTTAACGCCCCCGAAACTCCCTGCATACAACATTTCATGAAAATCGTTGGAGCCGTTTCCGAGATCCGGATTATATATATACAAGAATTGCACGTTTAAATATATAAGATTATTAATAAGTAAGTGGTAGGTACCCAGAATACGTAGTACCTAAATAATGATTAACATTTTATTTTAAACAATTTTTTTTGAGTCTAAAATAATGTTATGATATGTATTTTATGTACTATTTTTATGTAAGTGTATTTTATATTTCACGTTGTGCACTTCTTCTTATCCTCTATTGATATTTTAATCTCCCTATCACTTAAAGTTTTGCTGTAAGAGAACTCAACTCTGGGTTAAGCTCGCCTGTGCTGTGTACATACTTTTTCTGATACTTGTTATTTCTGTAAAGAATTAAGAATTAAATTGTAACTTCTATGTTAATCATAAATTTGGGTACATACGTGTTTTTGTGTAAATATCTAGATTTCTAAATTTGTATTTCTTTTCTATGGGAGAGCTTTCCAACACAGGCATGATTTGCTTAAAGGGAAGCTCCTAACACTAAACTTGTATGTAAACTTATGAAGCAATAAACTATTTTGTATTTTTTGTATAAACAAATAAAACATTATTTAGACACTTAGTAACACTTTATTTGTCTTTTAATTGACATTTCACATTTAAATACACATAAAGAGTGACTTACATACTAACACATATTAATCATAAATTGTTCATTAAAATGGCATCAAAAACTAAAACTTCTAACAAAGATAACTGATCCATAGTACCTTATTTCCGAAAAATATAAAAACAATTTCATAAAAATTTAAACGTTAACCATAACCAAAGCAAAAATATTTAAAAACATTCATTCCAACGCGTCTTGAGATCTCGTCTTTTATAAGTAACATTGATTTCAGCAAGCAGAAGTTTTAACACGCATGTTTCGAATGAAATCCATCATCTATACGTATCAAACATTAAAAAGAGGTCTTACAGTGCCAGTATTTTATACAAGTGTAAAATTGCCCTGTACCCAGTCCTGTAAATAATCAGAGTACCTAATGCGTTCTTTTACGTTATCGCGTTTGACTTTCTGATTGGTTAAGAGCTTCGAGCGGGCCAATCAGAGCGCCGAATGTCAACGTTGAACGTGTTGATCGCGTTAACATAATTATGACAATATTTGCACTAAGCTCTCTGTTTCGATAAATTCATATCAAAAGTAGTTACTACGCTATAACGTCAGTACCAGCTTATATTAAATTTGATGCACAATTGAATTGCAAATGAAAAAAACACCCTAAATTTAGCACCCTAATTATTAGGCGATCGTTAGCAACATTTTATTTATCATTAGCGTTAAAAAAAATGACTACAAGCAGAAGTATATTGCCGTTGGATAACCTATTTGTCTAATTCGTTAGTACGCAAGCTCTTCAATTATAATAATGATCACCAATAAAAACCGCTTAAAACTCTATTCGTTCGATTTATAAATTTCAATTTGAAAAATAAACCAGCAATATACTCTGGTAGACGTATTGAATGGCACTTTCAAGCAAAAAAGCTGTCATTTAAAAATGTCGAAATTTTCAATCTCAAAGCTCTTGCATTTTTAAAGCAACAGTCCTTTTGACTTAGTCTCTATGTGTAGAATTATCACACAATTCCTAAGCACCAACCTCAATCTTTATTTGGCCAAACGACCAGTACAAATTCTACTTGATAATCGTATTATAGTTTTACTTCGACTAAAGTCGAACGGTCGGTCATTCGCAACCATGTTTTCTATATAAAAATGTGTCTTTGGTATCAAAGAAAACACTTTGGCTTTTCCTTATTATGATAAGACCAACTGCGAACGAAACAATAAATTAAAACCATCATATTAAAACATTTACGGTAACTTAATTTAACTTATTACAATAGTAAACTCAGGAAAATTCTACAACATTAATACACGTATTATACTAATGTGCTCGTGCACTGCGTAAGACTCGAAACGGACGAAATCGTGCTACAATAAGTACCGACGATAGATTTATGTGCATTGCGCACTCAATTTTTTTAATTCTGGCTAAGATTCCAATCATTTTTGGTCGGTAAACTTATTTTCAATAGCATCATGCAATCAGACGCAGCGCACAAATGATCCTAAGATTAAATCTACTACAACTTAAGCAACACTTTCTACGTGTGCGGTATATCTTAATCGAAACATTTTGAGTGATTAACGTCTATATTTATAGACGTGTACATGAATCTAGATCGTCACAATAGATAAAAGGGTGGGATTACAATAGAATCTTACTTCTAGAGAAACACGAGGCAGATGGCACCTGGCTAAGCTCGATAAATCAAAGCAAGCACTTCATTCTTGATCGCGTCGTTTTTTACGGCAAGAAAGGGAACTACATTTGACAGTTCATGTCTTCCATTTTTAAACATTCAAACCTGATTCGATGTCATATCATCGTCGTCAATAGGACTTTACCTAAGAATTATTTAAATATCGAATAATTCCTGCTACACAACCTGACTACCAGGTGCATACTACCTCGATGTCAATAAAGACTACAGTTGCTTGGTTGGATAATCCGAACTTAAACGTATTAGTCCTCCTTTTATAATAAGGTACAAACATTTGACACAGCAAAATTCAAAATGGCTGATCGAGTATTCGACCAGCGCTGTGCGAACACAAATTAATAAGGCCGGATCATCCCTTATCCTATTACATCAAAATCCTACGTGTCCGTTAAAGGACGAAATATTAAAAAATAGGCATACGCCTTAGAGCATTATAATTAGAGTGACAACATCGAAACACGCAATACACTTACTACATAAATATGTTTGTTCATTTAATAATGGCATTTCCAACTGCCATAAAATAGTAGCCGACAAGTGTCAATTGTCAATCTACCGTAAAAAGACACGCCTGTTTACTCCAATGCTATTTATAATTCGTTTCAATAAATTTTTCGAGTGATAAATATTTGTGGGTTTGGCCAAAAAGCCGATTTTCAATAACACCACGAAAATATATACCTACTCTTCATGCTTGGTCAAGATTTTAATACTAATTGCAATCTCATATACTTGTTAGTTAAGTAATACTTAGAACAAGTACATGATATTCGCACAGAAGTAAAATTGAAGCATAAACATATTTTCTAAGGATCTTACCTAACTGTCTTTATTTAGGCGGTGAAGTTTGTTATAATATAGTACAAATTAAATCAGGTGCTCTTATGCCACAAACATTGTACCTTACATGTTATAGGAAATAAATATTGCACTTGAGACTAATTGGGGTTCAATATTGCAATTTAATCTATTGTATTAACATTTAAACTAAGAATCCTATTGATCCAAACAACCAGAATATAAATACGACTCAGGAACTTTAAGAGAGGGTTTATTTATGTGTCCAAAACAAATGAAACTTTGTACACGATTGATAAAGTAGTTCAGAGATAAAAATTCTCACAGTTCTAAGCAAATAATATCATAATGACTATAAGACATGTTCTACTCGATATGAGGTAACAGCCAGAATCATTATAGAAGATACTCATTGAATATTTTTAAACTTGTAGTATGAAGGGCACACTTGTAGCATAAATGGTCTTTGGACGGTTTATGAACCACTAATTAATTAGTTTGGGAACCAAAATATAAAAATAACTATTAGAGGGTAGATGAAGAATTCGTTAAGATTTTAAAGTTAGTCCCTGTAATAATCACAGACAAAAAACTTAAGTACTAAAATTATTTATAATAAATAATGGGATTATATTTTATGTAGGTGTAATTTTAGAAAAATCTATTGTTATCAAGCGAAAATGAACTAGATAGGCCAAAAAGACTAATTATAATTAAAAGGATAATTATTTTTATACAAAACGTACCAAATGCCGTAAATATTACTAGTTAGAGCAATTACAGTTTCTTAACATTATTATGACGTAATTTGTCCAAAAGCGGAATACAAAGTGTAACTATGTATCAAAAGTTTGTGCTTTTTTTGCTTTTGCTAGCATAATCGTAACTTAATAACAGCCAAGCATTTTTTAACTGCCAACATACAAAATATCACGTTCCATGATTGTTTAGTAAATTACCGTTTTCGATAATACTTATTAATACCAACTAAAGTGCATTTTTGAGCAAACATTTACAACTTATTCTAGGTTCGTGTTAAATTAATATGTGTCGAGCCGTTTAGGCGTTTCGGGATAACATGACATGACAACTTGTAACAACCACAACGATTTTTAAAGCTGTTGTACTTGCACTAAATGACAAATATTTTATAATCTTAATACATCTAATGATTAAATTATGTAACATTTGCTACAACATTGAATCCATGAGTTACATATAGACAGCGATAGTACACTACGTATAACACTACATTAAAAATAGGCCATAACGCCCAAAAGATTCATGACGAATCACAAAAATACACAATCAATATTACTACAAATATTAAAATGTTTCTAACCTCTGTTAGATAGATGCAAGATTTGCAGAAGGTACACTCTTCGTATATAAAATACATAATTGCATGTGTAAATAGTTTTTGGGAGACCAGTATCTACAGAGGAAATTGGGCCATGATGGGATGGGATTTTAGAACATATGAGGAAAGGGGAGGGCGCTTTGGGGCAGACCAGACATGGAGAAAGCGCTCAGAGGCATGCCATGGTATTGGAAAATGTTTTGGTTCGCTCCATGAAGTATTGTAGGATTCTGCGGGGTACCAAGAAATGGTAGTACGTCCCGGAGCGGGCCACGATATGGAACGCGGATCTGGGGCACGACGGGGTGCGTCAGAGCGTCCAGCGGCCCACCAGCAAATGGCAGTACATTCTGAAGAGCATTTTGGTATATTCCAGTATTTTCATTCGGATCATTGAACGGGAGAGCATTCTGAGGCGGACCGTTGGACGTGATAGTCCCCGGCCAGACAGTGGCACTTTTGAGACAACACACATACCCTCGAACAGGGCACAGACGCCATTCATATTGAGCGTAACACAGTAAATGCGTTGCGCCCAACAGGTTGTCGGCGTCTGGGTTTCTTAAACCCTATGGAACCGAAACCTGATAAGTTAGCTTCGTGTCAATGTTGATGCGAGCAGAAAGCAGGCCAGGGTTGCGTAGAACGTAGCTGGAAAAAGAAAACAAAAACAAGCTGTAGAAAGCAGCGAGTGGCGGATATAGCATAACAAAATCATGAAAAGGGGGATTTTATTGAACTTAAATTATATTTTTTCAAAGTCCTCGCAGGCGATGTTTAATGCAAGATTGTACTAGAAGGGTGTGACTTATTAAAACAAAAAGTATTTTCGCAACTTTTAAAGATAACAATGATAACAAAAGAATGTATTCTGTACGAAAAGAGATTATGCATGAGAGCATATGCGTAATAGCGTTTTTGTAGCAACGGATCGTGATCAGTGTTAAAACATGAGCTCAAGGCCGATGTAAAATAAAGTTAATACATTCTAGTTTATAGTTTAGAGTCATCGATTACTTAAGGTAAAAAACGCACGTATTTGAGTACAAAGTAAAATAGATAGATATTTATATGTATAAGTAAGTTATAAATAAACATATCAGGTTCCCAAGATTTTGTTGAGAACATCTGAATAACTTATGAGGCATTATTTTAAATATGTTTCACTAAACTTGACTTATTCGAAACAACGAACTAGTTTTTAAATAAGGCGTCATTCAAGAGCGATCGCAAAGAATTACTTATAAACAGTAAATGCCTGTGGTATAGTCACGTGCGCCGGTCAGCGACGCCAGACGTTTTTAACAGCAGTTGCTTACGTAACAAAACCGCAAGAAGAAAAAAACAATATTACATATAAATCTGGTTTTAAATTGTTTGTAGCATTCAGTTCTATTTTTAAGGAGTTAAGGTTCATTTTGAATCGACAAAGAATAATCAGTGAAGATTTGGATATTCTTTATGAAAACGGGAGATTAGATCAAGCTCTAATAATTATAAACTTTTAAAACTAAAACATATTTTAATTGTATACCTTTGGTCATATCATATTATTATATCATTCCTTTACATAAGGCTTATTCTATAATACAGGATTAATTTAAAAGGTGTGTATTCAACGAGGTAATCAGGTGCATAAAACTGAACAACTTTCCTCAAGGAACAAGGTCGAAATCTTAGAATTAAAAATGATCTTTTCATACAAAAATATAAGTCACGAGACCTGTCACTGTATTAATAGTTCATTTTCTATTTTAAAATTTCGACCTATGCTCCTTGGGGAAAGTTGTTCAGTTTTATGCACCTGATTACCTCCTTGAATATACGTAATCAAATCAAAAATTATCCTGTATATATAATTCTTAGCCTAACCACCTACCTCTTTACTGACATAATCATGGCTCTAAAAAGTCCTATGAAAAGCCTAATGCCATATGAATATACAAAGATAATACATACCCAAGGCCACGCTCCTTCAAGCGGTTGATCGTCGCTGGCTTGATCCTGGCACGACCCTGGCTATGGCTGCCACGTCCAGTAATAAAGAACAGGATCACACTGCGTCGGTTGACAGAATCGCGCAACTTCGAGATGTGAGTGTCAATGAATATGTCAAGCATCTCTTTGGCTTCTTTCACGCGCAGGTAGTGGAGGTCGATAGTGGTGCAATCTGGGTTGTTCAGAGCGTGGAACTGGAAAATGAATAAATTATGTTAATTCAGCAATAAAAAATACACTAGTAAAACAGGACTGTTAGTCATAATAAGTAAAAGATATATTTTTTATTGCTATTAGGCCAAAATCTAGCTGCTGGTGATCACATAAGTAGCGACGAAGTCACATGAGGTAATAAATACATGAAAAAAAGGTCAAATCTGTTGTAGGTACCGTTCAAAAGTGTATCTTACTGCTTTGACATCTGAATACTCAATTCTTTTGTTTTTTTTTATTTAAATTATTTTTTTATTTTTTGTGTAAAACTGCAAAACTTGATTTCTTTTCCCACCATGGAGGTTTAGTTATTCATAGACAATATTATATGTACTTTTCATACTAATAAAGTGATATATAACCACCCGAAGTTAATCTTAAGCCTTTTTCCGCTGGTACCAATTGGTACCAGCCGGGCCTTAGCAGATAATAAAGACGAATAATTTATTAAAAAAAAAATACCGACAACATAAAACACAGTCTATACCAGTGTTACCAATGTACGATCAATTGTGCCTGAGTTGGTATTATCCACTTAATATCAAATGTCATAAATGATAACGTAAAAAGAACGGACAACAGTGACCTTCTTTCTGTTAATTAAATTAGTTTTACAAGCTTCATTATGTTTATGAGAATATTTTAACATAAGTATTGAGAATTTGACAGAAGGATCTTACTACTTGATCCTTTATTTGGTAAAAAAAATCAGCACAGTTATCGTTTAAACTTTCCCTGAACGATTTGACCCTATTGAATGCTTTAAAACAATCAGATTCTTGAATTGAAGATAAACCGCGATAAGAGAAATGTAATTAAATTGTAACGACGTAAATTACCTTAAATAATAATGTTTTTTTTTATATTTATTGTTTGAAGTGAAGTAGTTGCTTTATATCAAAGATCACGTGTTTTATTTGACTGATAGCCAGACTTATTGAGTATTCGCCAATTAGGTACTGCCTAACGGTATTTAATACGGAACTAATTTCCGTTATCGACAATCTGATAAAAATAAACGCATAATCTACATGTCCTTATATGTAATAGTGCTTTACATTTTCATAGATACTATAGCATTAGTATTGACTGCGGATGGGTATAAATACAGGGTGTTACAAAACTGTCTGTAAATTCCAACATTCATTTATAAATGAGAAATAGAAAAACTATTAAAGTAGACAATTATTAGGTAAAATAGGTATGTAGGCCTTTCTGTTAAATAATCTGGTACCCTGACCATAACAGTTTACTAGGGTACCAATAGTCGTTGGCCTTGGGGTATCAGCATAGAATAGAACCTCCCCCTCTGTCCCCGTGGGTGTCGTAAGAGGCGACAAAGGGATAAAGAAACAAAGAGAATGGGCAGCAGTGTTCTCCTAAACAACTGATAGTAAACTGCGGTCACCAAACCGCTTGCCCAGCGTGGTGACTAGGGCAAACACCTTAATGGTGGCGCACTACAACACAGCCAGCTAAATGGAGGACCGCGGGTGTTATGACGCAACATGGGAGATCCTTATTGATTGATTTATTGACGAAAATTCGTGTCTAATTAATCTTGTGTCTTAATAATCTTAAATGCTTTCGGTACTTACTTGCATCAAGGAAGCCACAGCAAACCCGTTGGCTTGTTCATACTTTTGTTTGTGGAAGTTCGCGATATCGGAATAATAGTTTGCAACTTGAGTCATTCCGCGACGTATAGCGTCTTGTGCTTTCTGGTAATTTCTGTAACGAATCAATAAATAAATGCAAAAACGTTCCAACTCTTAAAAATATTTTTTTATAGATCTGCTTAAAAATAATGAAATATTTTGGGTTCTGTATTGGATTTCCTTTAGGATCACTTGGTTAATCAGTTTGTCTGTCTAGGATTCAAAGACCATGTCGTCTACGTAGTTGATATCAGGCGACATGAGGCAGCAGCAGACGACGTGTCGCAGCGACGCTACTGGTTTCTATGTATTTCTATGAAATTACCTCCGCAGTTAGCGACATGAAGCTGGCGAGGTAATTTCATAGAAATACATAGACGTAGTGTCGCTGCGACACGTCGTCTGCTGCTGCCTCATGTCGCCCGCTACCAACTTGTACCTTTTAAGGAAAAAATATCTTAAAATTGATGATTGGAATTGAAACTGACTATTTAAAGCTGGAAATTTTATAGTTTAAAAATGTACTGTCATACATACAAAGAAAAAAAATTACCGCAGCGTTAAGTTTGTTCTTGGACTAATAACCGTAACGATCTGCAAACTTCGTAATAAGCATGGTATTTACAACACGTTCACAAGTGCTTCCTGTTTACGTGGAAGCGAAACACAATTCCTGATAGTAACATTACCTGCGCTTGTGACGTGATAAACCATTATTTTATCCACTAACGATAAGAATTAGGTGACTGATGCCTATATATGATACTTCTCCCTTGTCCGTAACATTATGTCATCCTACCAGCATTCTCAGCATATTATTTTAAACAAATAGCCTAAATTTAGAATTTTTTGCTTACATGTTACGGCGTTGCAGATGTTGGTCAGCTTCTTCTCGGTACGCATCAACAGTAGCCATGTCCACCTTATGATCCGGGGATAGCAATGGCCAGTCCTCCTCAGATAGCTCCTACAAGAAAGTATACAAATAAATAATAATATAGTAATAAGTTAAAGTAATATATTTTCTTCGTCTTCCTGCCCTTATCCCATTCATATGGGGAGTAAATAAAGTGATATATTTTATGATCTTTATATACCACTGATAATTATTACAAGTTTTAAATAATTACCGGTTTTAAGATGGTGAAAAATAAATGGTGAAAGTATTTCTTTCTTTTACCAAAACAATAGAAATAATAAAGATTAAAGCGTTTTACGATTCAGGAGTGGGGGCTTGTAACGCCACAACTTTAGAAAAAATCGTAGGACAGCGTGACGTCACGCGAATTTTACCTTCACTGTATCTTTGTATTTTCTGTTTACGAGACGAAAGAAAACATAAAATATATAATTATGTCTAATATCTTTCGATAATCTGAAAACCGGACATATCTTTTTTTAAATATATTGCCCAAAATACTCGTCGCCCAAGATACGTCTAAACCCAACTATTGAGCCAGAAATGGTCTAAAAATACGTAGGTATATGTAGGTAAATTATATTACATGCTGTTACAAACCTCTCTCTTCTGTTGAAGTATTTTATCTTTTTGTTCAAGTTCCTTTTGCATAACGAATTTGTTCACACCATTCTTAGCTTCAAGTACATCACTGCGGCCAGTCGACATCAGCAAAACCTAATTTTGAATTTTAAAATACTTAGATAATCTTTTTTTTTAAATTTTAAAGTAGTTGAAAGTAGTTGAAGTATAGTATAACTTTAAGATTTAAAACAATCAAATTCAATCAGTATAATATATTAGATATTGCAGAAATAAATTATTTTAAATATTTTAAAGTCCTTAAAAATATAAGCTTACCTCAACAGTAGCCTTAAAGTTATTATCATGAGCCATTAATAATTCAGAGAGTGTATCTTCTTCGACATCCGGGAATAAGTTAAAAAGTTTATCTCTGGTCATCTTAGCAGCTAAATTTGTTGGAATATTGTTACGCCATTCTGCAATATCTTTTTGGTATGTAGCAAGGGCCAGATCCATGTCCATAATTTCTTTGAAATCAGGGACCTCGGGTTCTTTTCCCGCGAGAGACATTTCCGCCTCTTTCAAAGCAATTTGTCTAAAAACAAATAAAATAATCAAATAATCTACCAAAAAAAATATTAAAAACTGATAAAGCAAACGAATAGACATCTTGGCTTTGTATAGTAGACTATGGCGAAATACAAAAGATACTGATGAAATGGGGACATAGATAGTGCAAGAGAACACTTTATATTTATTTATAATTGGCAGAAAAGTTACACATTATGTCTAACCAAGATGTCAATTTGTTAAAATAAACGAGATTTACATTCATGCTTACCAAATAAAAGTTTTGCAATAATATTTTTATGGTAAATAATTAAATATTAATAATAATACTCAAAACATTTTGCTCACCTTGCAAATTCCTCGTCTTGTTGTATCATGGTAGCTGTTTTCCGCGCATGTTCGTCTAGCTGTGTCATTAATGATTCCATCCACAAGGCATTGAGTTCATTTAACGCAGATAAGGGAAGAGTCACACGAGGTAAAACATTTTCTGGATATTGCATACCTTCTCTACCATACATGCCATCTAATGACCCCACAAATTCAAATCCTAGAGTTACTGTAACAAGCCTGTCGGCCTCGCTAAAGTTACATTCATTTTCATCGTCACTGTCACCGGCGTTAGCTGAAGCATCATTGGATTCGAAATTCGAAGCATCATTAAATTCGAAATTTGAAGCATCATTACATTCGAAGTTCGATGCATCAACTGATGCCTCTGAAGTGCTAGGTTCCCCTGAATTTTTATCACTCGGTTCTCCACGGCGCATTTTTCTTATCATTAGACAATGCTTCGAATAATGATCATCCGATATGACAACATTTTGTTCAATTTGTCGTTTCATTTGAATATTTTCGTCCGACATAGTAGCATCACGTTTTTTCTTTTGTGGTAAAGACCCAACTGCAACTACTGGAATATTCTCATCTCTTGGTTTGTTCTCTACGGAATTCGATGTTCGAACATCGGTATTTGTGTTCGGAATAATATTGTATTTAGCCAAGCATTGGCACTGTTCCGCGCTTTCTTCTTCTTCTTCTGATAACTCCTCCTTGGCAACCGGTTTTAGCAACTTATTATTCATCCCATCTAAGACGATTTCCACGGCCCAATTGACGTCTCCACAGCATTTATCGAAAATGTCACGTAAATCGCATCGCGCAATGTTCGGAAAGAGTTTTCTAAAAGCAACAAAATGCTTTTCTTCGTTAATACAGCGAAAGGATTCAGTCATAATAGTTTCATTGGTCATGCTGCTTTTATCTAGCATTCGTATTTGAGGAATTTTTTCGGTATTCAAAGATACATGAAACTCGTTAATATTGCGAGGCGTGGCAGTAATCACTTTAAATTTACCGTTAGTGTTTGTGTCACCATTTTCCAGGCAAGTACTGCTAGACATAGTTTGAATCGGAAGTTTTTCATTAGCATCGGAAGATGATGGAGCACTGTTGTCAACCCATGGTGGCATAAACATCGATATTTTACTCCAATCCTGGCAATCATTGACTGTTTGCATCATAGACTCCTGGTAGTCAAAGCTGGAACATTGAATTTGAGGTGATGAATTAAGAGATTGCCTCTGTGGTTTTGCTTCAAAAGTGGAAACGCTTTGAGAAGCAGTACCAGTAGATATTTTAATAGCTACGCTGGACTTGCTTGATGTTTGTATTTGAGCAGCAGAGGCTTGTTCACCAGAATCCCATTGTTCACCATTTTCCCATTCATGTGCTACCTTTTCAATTTCCTCTAGTCTCTTCTGAGCTTCTAAATATAATTTTCGTCTTTCTTGCTCTTCAGCTAATACATCACTATCTTCATCTTTGGTACTGCCTGTTGTCACAGGTGTCTGATCTTCTTCATCAACTTCAATTAGGTTATTAACAGTGAATACTTCTTCGTTATTTTGCCTTTCTTTATTTTCAGTGTCAATAGCATGTTGCTGTTTTGGTGCGCCAGTTGTTGATATGGGTTGTGGCACTGGCGCTATATTTATAACATTAGTACCTGGACTGGTATCCTTAAGTTCTTTGTTCGTAGGATTAGGTTTGTTTACTGACGGATTAGAAAATGGAGGCACGTTGCGCTTTACAGGAGGAACCATATTAGAAGGATAAGATAAGCCGTAGGCGTGCCTTAAACTTGTACCAGTAATATTTTGACAATAATTTTCCGACATTCGTTTAAGAGTAGCGATTGGAACGTCGTGAATATTTTTTTTTGATAGTTGATAGATTTTTTTAGCCCAAGGTGTTGTTGGTTCAACAACTTCGATTATGTACCCATTTTGCACTCCAAATCTTAAATAAGGTTCCATCTCCCACATTTCGACGTTCGTGTTGTCAACGATAACAGGACTTAATCCTATTCTAGTAGCTTCAGCAACCCGACTATGGTTCCAGTCATGCGCTTCTGGCAATCTATACTTGTTGTGTTGGTATTGACCTCTGACCATAAAGAAATCATCAGTGCTCATAATATGTGTTTTGTAGTTTGCATAGTTAGCGCCAATCATCATATCTACCAAATGCTTAGCTAAATAAGTTTTTCCGCTTCCAGGCAGACCTCTCATGATGACTAAAATTCTATTGCCTTGATTGTGATTATTTATCATATTTATAATCTGTTCGCTCCAAATAGGTGGTTTTTGTTGTTGGGATGTTTGTATATTCTTAGGGATGGCACCGGTGCTTTGTGCAGCCTGGGCGGCTGTTGAATAAGAAACGGATGGAATGCTTGGCTGTGTTGCTACTGGCGGGTTTTCATTTTCAGCTGGTTCTTCGTTTTTGACGTTAATTACATTTCCATCGCTTGTTATATCCATGATTGCGTCCGCAGATAGATTCACTAGTGATCAAAATAAATTTTAAAATAAATATTCATTCATTATAAAACACAATTATATTTTTATATTATTACTATAAGTACCTATGTCATACCTACTGTATATTCTCAAAATTTTGAGAATCTAAAAGGTTGCAAATTTTTATGTAATTATAATTGACACAATAAACTTATATTACTACGGTCCAATTGACCGCACGTCACTGGTACTTACTTTGACCCTTTGGCCTTTACAGATTATCAGATCTTAAGTGAAAGATTTGTATCTCGTTGATACTTACAACTGAAGAGCGGTCAATCGTCGATTTTATAGTAATTATACTAATCATACATATATAGCAGATATACATACATAATAATATAAACTATTATTTAAGTACATAAACTACACACAAGTGTATTTTTGTAATTATGCAGTGGGCATGATAGATGAAAACTCATGGAATGAACATTTCGTAATATCGATTACATTTAAACAGCACAGCAAATTGTATCTAGTCTAATGTAACATCTACACGAAATCGCATTCGGGTGAAATAAATGACATATTTCCAAACAAATATGAGAAATAATATCATTTATAAAATAAATTAGTATAGTATTTCTTTAGTACAAATAAAACACAATTTGATATTTAAATATAGTAAACACTTAAACATAGTAAGTCCAAATAATTTTTATTTACATTGTAATTATAAGGAAATTCCAGCAAGGATATTTCTCAAGATTAAGTATTTTTTTATTCAACAATTTATGGAAAAAAAAATATAATTTCAATCAGAACATTTTCATTGCTGGATATTAAACAAAAAATAATAAAATCCCTTCAAGCGAGTTTAAAATGTGATAAATTAGATGAATGAATATCAGTAACATAACCAACAGTAGTTGAGTTATCTTTGGCACTTGGTTTAGGATCAGTTTCTTTTTCAGGAATTTGAGGCACATTTCTTTTGACAGGTGGTACCATGGCAGGGGGATAAGATAACGCATAAGCGCGCAATAAGCTTTCACCCGTAACATTGCAACAGTAGCTGTCTAACATACGTTTAATAGAAGTTAGAGGCACATTATGGATGTTTTTCTTTTCCAACTCAGCAGGGTCTTTAGCCCACGGGGTTGAAGGTTCAACCACGTTTATAATGTATCCATTTTTAACAGCCTCTTTAGCATATGGTTGCATTTCCCATAGCTCTACATTAGTGTTATCCACAATAATTGGACTCAGGCCCTGAAAAGCCGCTACTCTAACTCGGCTCTTGTTCCACTCATGAGCATCGGTCAATCTATGTTTCAAAAATCTGTACATACCTCTAACCATGAAAAAATCATCAGTGCTAAATATATGAGTCCTGTAGTTTATGTATTCAGGTCCCATTAACATATCCACCAGCTGTTTGGATAGGTAGGTTTTCCCGCTGCCAGGTACACCTCTCATGAGAATTAATATTCGATTGCCCTGATTATGGTTTTTGATAATATCGCGAATTTGATCAGACCAAATGGTTTGTATAGGATTACGCATTATATTCGGCAAAACTATGGTATTACGGGGGTCTTCCCTTAATGCTGCAGCACCTTCATTTGAAAGTTCATCTTGATAACTTTGAATATAAGAAGTTGATGGTTTTGGTGAGTTTCGCTCTTGCTGATTAACTTCTTCTTTCTTTACATTACTATGTGCAGTTGACATAGTGGAAGATTTTTTATTTTTCTGTTTTCGTCCTTGAGAATGGTGTGTACTTTCATGCACTTGAGATGGTTTTATATGATCTTCATTTAACAGGACATTGCCATCACTTGCTATGTCCACGATTGCTTCCGCTGATAGATTCACTGGTAAATAGCAATAAGCATGGTTATTCAGTAACCATAAAAGGAAATAACATTGTATAAAACATTTATTATTTAAAAGTTTAACTATTAAGTATACTTGCACATTTGCGCATCAGCGATTTACTGTTTAAGGTGATGATTGTAAAATACTAACATTGCAATTGCAAGGCAAGATAATTTCGCTTAATTATATGCAGAATATTGTGAGATACTCACAAATCTAGAAGTTTATAAACAGACCCTGAATGGGAGTATAGATGTAACTTAAAACAGCTCAGCATTTTATAAATGAACATAACATATAACTATGACTAAATATTTGTGTTAAAAATAAATAATTTCTAGTGTGCTCCTTAGGCCCAGTTCCTTCGTCCCGAGTTAATTCAACCAATGGTTGAATATACTAACTAATGGTTCCAAATCGCGTCAAATAACTTGAAGAGATAATTATTTAACCATTTGTTACTATAAAAATTGATGAATATATGAGTTCTTCCGAAATTTTAAACCATTAGTTAAAATATTTAACCATAGGTTAACTCGGAATGGGTTCTTAATAGATGAAATAGCACGATAAATGACCGCAAATAAAAAAATACCTAATCAAGCGAAATTATCGCCAGCGCAGTTAATGTGCAAGTAGTGTTTGAAAAAGGCGACAATTGATTTTGACTTTTTCAAATAATGTAAGTATAATAAATATATTAAGCACTTTATGAGCCAGCTTGAAAATGGTAGAAAAGGCATAAAAAAACTAAAATCTTTACTAGGTTTACGTCGTTATCTTATCTTATCAATTTGATTTAGTGTTTGCTTTGTCTTTAATACAATTTACAATCGACTTTGTAAATATACAGCAATGAAAACCATTTAAAAGCCATTAATTAACGTTTAGATGCCGTTAGGGGAATCCCCGGCAAACTTTCATACTCTATGTTATATTAGAATGTTCGTTATTCAGGGATTCCCCTAAAATATTGACACTTCATTCTTTATGCTTTAGGGAGTTCCCTTAACTTTTGAGATTATTTTCACAAACCAGTACTGGCAAAATCCCCATTCTTGTAATTTGAAATTATTTCATTTATCATAAATTTTAGAAGCTAAATTCAAAATATTACTGTTAATAATTGTAAATAGGATATGAAATAATAATAATGAAAGCCACCATTTTGTAAATATGAAGTGTTCCCATATTAGAATATTATTCCCTTATTCTTAGCCCCATCATTTACATTTATAATGACATATTAATTGAAATCATGGTCTCAGTGAAAAAGCTGTAAAGCCCACAAATAATATTTGTTAAAAACCAGATACCAATAGATACATAACTAAAATGTTTAAAAACAGCAAAATAAATGGTTAAAATCATTATTTTTCCAATAAACCATAACAGCATGCAAAAATATAGTATTTTTTAAACATACCTATTTTAGTATCTTTTACTTGATAATAATTTCAGTCCTCTTTTATTAATACAGTAGAACCACATCACAAGGGTAAATAACTTGAATAACTTGGTATTGATCCTCACACAAAGGTATATTCAAATTGCAACAAAGCAGCCCTTCAGACTCATCTTTTATGTACGGATATTGATACAAACTGGTTATAAATAGAAATTGTATTGACCGGAGTCAGACAGAAGGGAGGTAGGGAGAGGGTGAGGTAACTAAGGAAACGGTCCGCGGGTGTGAGGAGCCCATCTCCCTTGCACACTTTACCTGGGCACACCTCTTCTAACACACTGGGCTCACTAAATTTTCACATAAATGCAGATCAAATTAATTAAGACAAATAAATTACAGTACAATTTTTTTTTTTTAAATTAACGTAATCATAACAAATTAAAATATTGAAGTAAATGTTGCTAGTTTAAATCATAATAATATTTGAAATATAAAACAAAAACCAATAAATAATGTATCTGGTTTTTGTTATTTTTGCAAGTAGAATATCTGGTAGGTAATATTTTATTCATTAAACAACATGACTGTGGTAGTTTATTACTTATCAATGTTTGGGCAGTATGATAAAAAGAGACAACAATAAATAAAGCAAGGTTTGATGTAAGTACCAACAATAACACCCCCTTCATGGAGTGATCTTTCCCCCTCATAGAATATGGATTTTATGAGTAGTACATTCATCAGACATCCTTGTTTTGCACATTATCCTGTACCTGTGAAACTACGCAGGTAGCATATAGTACATCACGGGTACCTTGTATTGACCGATAACTCAAAACAGCGTATAACAGAGTATCAATATTGACTTATTGCGCCGCGCCAACGTATCGTGGCTTCGGAATTAACGATATACCAACATAGTGTTGGTATATTATTATTGATATGCAAATAACAACACAAAAATACTATTTTTATACTTACAATCCCCGGAACAACTCTCGACAACGGCAGAAATCACATCTTTACTCATTACATTGCCGAACATATTCATTAAACTGTCAATTACGTCGCTGTAGTTACTTTCTTCATCTCCGTGTGTCTCCATCGTTGAAACCAAAAAATAATAAAAACAAAACAAAGAGGCGACTATTTTTTGAGTAAAGAAGTCTCTTTCAACATAACAAACTCGACAAGATTTTATAATTAGGAAGAGGAACGCACTTGCACACGGACCGAACGATTGCGACGAATGAGAGGAAAGGAAGGAGAGGACGAGTGAGGAGGGGGACTGGAGGACCGACCAAAGCACAGGACCAAAGGGGGCTTTAATTAGGGGAGTGAGAGTGAGGAGGATCTGTCAATCAAGTCACAAGTGCACAGAGTATAAAAAGTTAAAAACAGATTGCAATGGACTACAGGGTCGATCGATGGCATAATAGTAGGGGAGCCCACGATGCTAAATGGGGATTTACTCGAGCGTCATAGAGACTTATTAGGTTGCAAAGCTTAGATGATAAAAAGAAAAAAATGTTATATAATAATACCTTTTCATCGGTGGGGGAAGCGGCTATAGATTTTTAAATATGTAAAAAAAAATTGTTACGTGGACATACTCGAGCGCGTCAGATGTTGATACCATCAATGTCCTACGTATTTTAAATAATGTACGTATGTTAATCTGATCATTTGCATGATGCGGGTGGCTGTACGCAAGGGTTAAAAATGAAAAAAAAAAACATTTAATCGAGCGCGTCAGATTTTCTAAGGGGGTGTTAAGTGCACCAAAAAAAAAGCTCTCATTCAATAATCTGACGATTTCGATCTGACGCAAACTCGCGGCAATCATTATAATGTGCAAAAAAAATTCGCCATTTTGAAATACTCAAGCGCGTCAGATTAAAATATATATGGTTCATCTTTATGTTCTAGACGTGCTGTCTCATAATCTGACGATTATCTAAAGGGATTCGCCTAATCTGACGAAAAAATATATTTTTTCTTTAAATTTTTTAAATCATTGAACTTAATTAATTGAATAGCATGCAAATAAATAAGTGTATGTTATTTAAGTAGAATACTTGTATTTATATGAAAACAATTAAAAAAAAATGCCAAAAAAAAATATTTTTTTATAATTAATTAATAAATTAATCATCATCTTCATCAGTAGAATTATCTTCCTCTTCTGGCTCGAATTCATCTGGCTCATATTAAATGTTTATAAACTTTAAGTCACATTACTAATATTAAATTAAGAAAATAAGTCGAAACGTTGGAAACACGTTGATAAATAATACGCCACGAACGAGTCTCTGTGATCAGCTGTGATGATGTCGTGGCAGTAAAATCCAGAGTGGGGACGGAGTGAGAGAGTAATAGATTGAGAAAAAGTGAGAGAGGAGTAAAAACGCGGAAAGGGAAATAATAATATAGGCATCACCCAGCTGCACGCATTAAACTTTATCGACGATTTTTTATTATTTCGGCTTGCGGAAATCGTCAGATTATATATTTTTCGTTATCCTTAAATTATTTCCTTCAAAATAAAAAAAAATTTGGCTACGCTCGAGAATGTCGAGATGACGTTTTTTTTTTACAACTTTGCTGCCCTCCCCTTTCTTTACGTCACTCTCAAATTGTCAGATTAGTGGAATATACACTTTTTATCATGTAATTATCTCACCCTTCCTTAATCTGACGCGCTCGAGAATTTCTAATGATCAATTTTTTTTTACTAATCTGATCCTTAATCCTTCACTGGCGGCCTTATATATGGGGCTCATATTTGGTGGAGGTACTTAACCGGATACAAGGTATCGCCCTGTATATTAATCTGCCGCGCTTTAGTAAATCCCGAAATCCCCTCTTGGGCTCCCCTACTATAAGATCGATGGGTACATGAAACGCAAATTTTTGTCAAAATCAAAATTTTTTTTTTTCGAGAAATATTTTACATCTGGTGGTGTATACATAATTGATGCAAAAATCAGCTGACTTGTTTGTTTGTCATTTATCTCTGAAAAACATTACATCACAGCATAGCATCTTTGATTACATAAATGTTGTGATTTTAATTAAAGTTAATAAACAAAAAATAAGGATTAGCTTAAACCTTAGATGAATAGACCATCTTAACGTCCTATTCCACCGCTCACCGTCTTGAAATAGGAAGAAGATTTCAAAAGAGTGATACTTGTTTTGTTTTGCGACTTTGTGACTACAGGTACGAGTAGAAGACTTCAAGACAGGTAACCAATTACCCATTTTTATTAATTACAGAAATGAGAGCTAATGAATTTTATTAGAAATAAACGAAGGTTTTAAAAAACCTATATAAATAATTTTCTATCTTTTTTCTTAGATCTTGTCTTGGCAACATTTTAGAAAAACAAAAATTATCATATGACAAAAAAAAGGATAATGGAATATAGAAAGAAGACTGAGGAGAAGCTCTATTCAATATTTATGTGCTTTGAATAAACACATTTTAAATTATTATACTTCGGCCTATTCCAGGCGGCCATTTTAAGGGCGCGGACTTCGAGGTATAGGCATGGTATAGGTACCAGAACTGAGGGTTACTCCATAGTCATGCGTGATTTGGAATTGTTTTTGGGTCTTTGGTTTTTGCAAAAACCATCGACAACTTCTAGTCTAGATCAGCCAAAAAGTGTCAAAAGGACAAACTGTCTGAATCTGAACTACTCATTTTTTCAAGTATAAAGCAAAATAATTATTAAACAGCAGCTTTTGTAACTACGTGTACAATTTTGATATCCATATAAGACTGCTTACGATTAAAGAAGTTTCAAGTCAAAGTAATATCATAGTTTTCACAGATTATTGATTGAAATACTTACATGAAAATGGGTGACAATTTCCAAAATAAAACTATGGCTCCAGTGATGATGGATTATGATTTTAAAATTAAAACTCAGAACGAGCGCTCTAAAGTAGAGGATTTATTTGACTTCGAAGGGTGTAAAGTTGGTCGTGGTACTTATGGGCATGTGTATAAGGCAAGGCGTAAAGACGGTTCAGATACCAAAGATTATGCGCTTAAGCAGATTGAAGGTACCGGTCTATCGATGTCTGCTTGCAGAGAAATAGCGGTAAGTCCATGAAACCTGTTTGGATTACCCAATAAGAATGATATTGTATTGTTATAACCTAGTACTAAAATAACACTTACACATACGACAACAATACAGTTCTCTATACAAACTTAAATTTTGGTTGGTATTAGAGACCTAAAGTATTATTCAGTCATGTGTATTTGTAAAGATCATCAGTGATTTTATGCTCGACTCCATCTTGCTTCCTGTATTACCTAATATTAATTTATTTATTGTGAACTTTATGTGGATTGCACGTACATAGAGAGTATGATAGTAATAACAATATTTACAGTTATCACATTTTATTCTATTCTTTACCATGGATGATTGATTGTTCCTTCTTTTTTTTTAATTAAATGCTTAAGTATAATTTTATTGTTTCCAGTTGCTGCGAGAATTAAAACATCCAAATGTAATAAACCTCATTCGAGTATTCCTCTCACACACTGACCGTAAAGTGTGGCTACTGTTTGACTATGCTGAACATGATCTATGGCACATTATCAAGTTCCATAGAGCAGCAAAAGCCAACAAAAAGTCTGTGATGGTGCCTAAAGGTATGGTGAAGAGTCTTCTCTATCAGATCTTGGATGGGATTCATTATTTACATTCCAATTGGGTTTTACATAGAGATTTGGTAAGATATTTGTACAAGATTGTTTTTTAGTAACTTTTGGTGTATGTGACATGCTGTTTTTGATTATGATATAGCCAAAAAAAGAAACACTGCGACTTCATATTAAATTTATAATAATAAATAATAATATCTTCGGAAAGCTCACACATGGCCATCTGATCTCAAACCAACCGGAGTACTATGGCTACCAGACAACTGATAAACATACTATATATATTTCTTAATACATACATATTCTAGATTGTTAGGTAGTGTGTAGGCTCATTGCCTAATTTATCCTTACCACAAAATCAACAGCTTTGTTTATGTAATGTCATACTTCATATATTATTATAATCAATGAGAGGTCTCATCATCATCTGCTTATCCCAATCATGTTAGAGTCGGCTTTCAGTGTTACTGGATTTACCTGAATACTGTTTTTACATGGATCAACTGACCTCCATAAACCATTTTGCTGGGTAATGCAGTACAGGAAAGAGTTACTTGTTTTTTTTTTTTTATATTAAAAACACATTTTCAGAAACCAGCTAATATCCTGGTGATGGGTGAAGGGCCAGAGAGAGGTCGGGTTAAAATAGCTGACATGGGATTTGCAAGGCTATTCAACGCTCCCTTAAAGCCTCTTGCTGATTTAGATCCTGTTGTGGTCACATTCTGGTACAGAGCACCAGAATTGTTGCTTGGAGCAAGACATTATACAAAGGCTATAGGTATGAATATGATAACCAAATTAATATCGGTTTACAAAGAGTATGAATGCAATGAGTGCTATCGCTAGCTGAAAATCCACTAGGTTTATTTTAATTTTCCTGGGTTAGTATTGCAATAGGTAAGCTGATATTCTTCACCTATGAGAGACAAGCAGCTATGCTGTGATTGGTGGAAATTTACTGAGATATACCTGATTTGAAACGGTAGCGACAGCCTTCATTGTATGTCTTAAGAGAATGTAGTGTAAAGAAATAAGGGTAAATGCAACATTTAAAGTTAACCTATGCAAGACTGTGGCTGCTTCTCTTACGGAATAAGAAAGATTTTCCGCAACAACAAATAGAATATATATTTTTGGCTTTGATTTTGTACATTTTTTGTAATCTCCAAGAAATGTAGAAAACATTTACATTAAAATTTGACATCCTCATCAATCTGTTTGTTGGAGAGTTTCATTAGTAGAGTGGCATTCCTTTAAATTTTTTTTTTCATGTCAGCATTTATGATAAAATCACGTCTCGGGAATTAATGCCAACACCTACATTTACCTTTTCAGGCTTAAATGATAATTTAATGTACAAAGTTATTTTATTATAATCATACAAGTGATATTTTATTAGTTAGCATGTCACCATAACCAACAATTTATTCATAACTTCCAGATATATGGGCCATTGGCTGCATATTCGCGGAGCTATTGACATCCGAGCCTATATTCCATTGTCGGCAAGAAGACATTAAGACCAGCAACCCCTACCATCATGACCAGTTGGATAGGATATTCAATGTCATGGGCTTCCCGCAGGAGAAAGACTGGGAAGATATCAGGAAAATGCCTGAACATGCTACTTTAGTGAAAGATTTTAAAAGATCCAAGTAAGTTTTTTAATTTTGAAGAGTGAGTTTGTTATTCGTGTACGCGATTTACACGTTGATGACGTTCTACGTTCGGGTTAGCCGGCACCAAGCCCTTATTAACCAATCAGTGACCCAAGGGCGTAAATGTGTAGAGCACATACGTTTTGAACAGTCCCATGGCAAGGGACGCTACTACAGCTACTGCCCGAATCTGTCGAATGATAGCTCTTGTCAGTTGTCAGCCCCCCGTCTCGCGCAATCGGCTATTTGTTTTTTTTTTTATTTCAATTTTTTTTTTTTTATAAAAACGACGCCCGCACGAAGGAATTTAATCCTTGTGTCGCGGGGGTTTCACAAACATTCAAATCACATGCACAAAGAACACCCAGACTTGAAACAAGCATTTGTGGGTCACACAAATGCTTGTCCCATGCAGGGATCGAACCCGCAGCACGTCGCGCACAGTGGTAATTAGCGTGGTGACCTATACCACTCGGCTATCCGTGCAGTCAATGTTTTAAGTAATAATAAATATAATTACCAATAATGAAATGCTTGAAACTCGGTAAATATGCAAGTAAAATATCAAAAATATACTAAATTCTTTATAGAATTCTAAAAACGGTACACTACTTACTTGCTTGCTTGATATTTATTATTACTTAAAACATTTTTATTCGTTTATTAAATTTATACTGTATTTTCGCAGTTTTGCTTATATTTACGACTAATTTTTGAAAAAGTCGATCGCCCGCCGGCCGTGAGACAGTCACGAATGAATTTGCCAAGCTATAATGTATACCTATTTTCATTTCCAGTTACCAAAATTGTTCATTAAGCAAGTATATGGACCGGCATAAAATAAAACCTGACAGCAAAGCTTTTAGTTTGCTACAACGTCTCTTGTTAATGGACCCCAATCGGAGAATAACATCAGAACAGGCTATGCAGGACCCTTACTTCACTGAGGATCCACTTCCTACACAGGTAAATAGATACCTTTATTGTACACATTTATACAGCTTAATTACGAAAATTTTTAATAAAGTGTACAATGGTGGACTTATCGTTAGTAGCGACGTCTACCAGATAACCTTAGGATGGACAGAATCGGAATAGATTTGTTTTGTAGGGTTCCGTTACTCAGAAAAATCTGAAACCTTATAGGATCACTTTGTTTTCCGTATGTCTGTCCGTCCGTTTTTTTTGTAAAACGTTTCGTCTGTCTGTAAAACACTTTTTGTACCTAAATCAAGTTAATACAATGTCTTGTTGCAATATGTTGATTTTTCGTCACAATCTTCTGGATTCTTTATACTTTGTTATGTTAGTGGTTGGTTTCAGAAATAAAAACAAAAATGAGCTCGTCAAAAGAGATTTGAAATTACTTCATAAACTATGAATGTTGTATAAGATAAAAGATACTTGACATCAAATCATAAAACTTATTATAGATAAAATAGGTTATTAAAATGTCAGAGGAACAAATAAAAATTACAAAATGTGAATATAAAATCAATTAATCTAATCTAGATGTAAAATAAAAATCCAAGTAAGGTACATGAAAAAAATTATAGGAATAAAAGCAATGTGTTTTAATTACAGGATGTCTTTGCCGGCTGTCCCATCCCCTATCCGAAGAGGGAATTCTTGACTGATGACGACCAAGAAGATAAGAGTGATTCTAAGGCCCGGCAGAATCAACAACAGCAACAGCAACCAAACGTAAGATATACAATTCTTAGTTTACAAACACTAATTAATGATAAATCCATACACTACCTCTGTGTACTCTTATATCTTTTGAACTACTCGACAGATTTTAATGCAGTTTTCAATAATAAATAGGGTGATTCAAGAAGTTTTTATGTTTGATTATAGGCATTTATTAATGTGCTAACCTAGTAGCTTATCCAGATTAGATAGTTTGTCTAGCTTATCGCTAGATAACTGGAAATTAAACATTCGATAAATCGCTGAATAAGCTAACATATTCCTGTACATAGCTTTATAATTAATAATAATTATATCTGAGAACCATCTTGATCACAACAAGTTTCAAACAAAAAAAAAAAAGCCGCATCGAAATCGGTTTCCTTTAGAAACTATAATGCTACGGATAGACACAAGCCTATATTTGGAATGAATAGTAGTTTAGTTTATTTCTGTCTACCATTTATTTTCTTAATGTTATCAACTTAAATTCATCTTAATAATAATAACTTACTAAACAATTAGATGTAATTAATACTGTTCCGTGCGTACATTAATTCAGAATTTCGTAATCTTCGGGTTAAAAATCGGATGTCTTACTTAATTTTTGAATGGTTTTTCCTCCAAAGTTCATTGTTCCTAAGTGTTGTAGTTAATAAATACAAATATAGCTGTAGTAATTATAATTTACTTGTTGTTTTAGACGCAACAGAATCAAGTGCAAGCGAATAGCCATGATCATGCTGCGAATAATGCTAAGAGAATGAGAATGTCAGGTATGTAGCTTAAATCTTTACCTTTTTATTTATGTTACTATCTGGATGTAGGGTTTTAGAAAATAATTAGACTTGATTAATTAATTCAGGTCTGCAACCAAACGTGACATTTACACAGTGTAATATTTACCCAAAATTTGTTATATAGTTTTATTTTTATCTAAATGTGTATGTTTTTCCTCTATGTATTCTTAAACTATTCTAGGAAACTTTGTTAGGATCTTGTTAGGACATCAGACAAAACGATTACTTATTAATTATTATTGTAATGCGTGCAGAGTAACGGTGGTTTCGTGAATAAAGGTGTACTTGTCAATTTCTACCAATCATAGGCTAATAGCTTGTCCATCATTGGTGGGGACTGACAGATACCCCTGATGCGACACTGGCGCCTCTAGCGGATTTTTTTATCCCTCATTTCGTTTAATGTTTAGAATAACCTCATTTTTTTCCAATTCAAACTATCTTGACAGTTGTATAAATATTTCAGGTCAGAATCAAGGCAACAACACAGGCGGTGGCGGTCAACAGGAGTTTCATCAGCAACAACAGATGATGTTTGGCGGGCAACAACAGGGTGGTGGCTCGCAACAACAAGGGAACTTCCAACAACGATTTTAATGCTAGACATTTATTAATTTAAGTATTGTGTCTGAATGTTACAGTTTAAGGATAATTGGTTAAAGTTTTGCAGGCTTTAAAGTACAGTTAGGATTTATTTCCACCAGAGTTGTACAGTGAGCGAGGTTAAATTTAATTCGAAGCGGTGGTAGTCTAATGGCTAGGGCGTCGGACTTGCGATCAAGTGGTTGCGGGTTCGATTTACACCCATTACACTACGAACGTGAACCCACTCGTAACTCAAGCATCTTAGCTTAGCACGAGGGGTTAACGAGATTGCTAGTAATGTGCGACCCATATTGCTAGTAATATTAAAACAAAAATTGGAAACTATGTGACTGTTACCACCGTTGCAATGGGGTGTAGCAGAGAAGGTAATATGCACATTGTGCACACATACCTAGCTCTTATCCGTAGCTCCCATTCTTAGTACGCATACTTTAATATGAAAAAGGAATATTTCTCTGAATATGTTTCTATAAATTGTATGCCTATGCTATGAAAATAAAAGTTCGTTATTCCTTGATTTCATACACTACCTTGGCTACCCAGCTATGAATATGGCAGGTGGGTAAGCCACCTTATCTGCAAAAAAAGGTTAGACTGCAGCCAAATGGGACCAGTAAAGTACCCGCCGATGACGATTCCGCAAATACTTGGCCTTGCTGTTACATTTGGAATAATAGCATAATATATAAAACACTGAAATTGTAGTTAAAAACTTGAAAAAATTGTCATGTCTGAATTTGGGTTACAAAAAACCTAACTTTCTGTTCGAAGATTTCGAATCTCACCTTTCTGAAAATAGGTATGTGAAATGAATGATTAATTTGGGTGTTTGTATTTCTATTTCGTGTAAATTTGTATTTGTTATGGTACCTATTAAATTAATTCGGTGTCTGATTACTGATTGTGTCTTAAGTATTAAAGTTAGGAAGACTGACTTTTATGAATATTGTATAAATGTTCCTTACTTGCTGTTTGTTCGGCAAAGTGCTAGAAAAAACAAAATTAAGGCATACCCTTATGTTAAAAAGGATGTCAATCTAATAATAATGAAAAAAAAATACCATAAAGTGACATATTTTGAAATTAAATATCTTGTGAAATGTAAAAACAGTACTTATGTAAATATAGACCTTAAGGATAATTTGTATAAAGTTCAATAAATATTGATTTGTTAAGAAATTGTAAAATGTATTTATTATTATCCAGAAAATAAGGTAAAACACTTATGTACATTTTATGGACGGAATACAAACAGTCGTCTATGGTAAACTTTTGTTCTGAAACTTGAACAGAATTACAAATTTCAAAGTTCTAAACATGCTTAAAAATATCAGTCGAACACAGACGGCTAAAAGCAGTCTCTAATACATATTTGTTGAGATAATTATAAGTGGTCGTAAACAGAAAGAAAAATAAGGGCATACAAGTCTTATAAAAGGCAGTTAGTATCTTAAAATCACTCCTTGTGGAATTAATCTTCATTTTTTTATACTTATTGATATTTCAACTCTAATCGATTCTACGATGGTATAATTACATTAAATTACGACAATTCTCTTTCACCGCATATGATAGTTATCGATTCATCGTTTCACATGTACATCACTATTTAAAAAAATGCGTGTTTACATGGAAAAGTTAATTGTCATAATGATAGCAAAAACACTTACGATACATTCGAAGTAGCTTTTGCATTATTATTGGTCGTTGGCATTTAGCCATTATCGTATCTATAAATACATTTAAAAAATAAACCGTCTCTAATCGACACTTGTTAGTTAATCGTTGAGAATCGTGTACTGTGTACAGTTAGCAAGATAGCATACAGGGTTGTCAAATTATGAAGCTGAAAAAACAAAAGGTTCAACAAAATATGCAGGCATATCATTGGCCCTGCTGGAGTTGCGCAGAGCTTGCGTAAGTGATCCCGCGGCTCCAGCAAAGGCAAGGACGGGACCGGGGTGTTTTGAGTCGGTGCAAGTCCGACATATCCCCAAAAAAAAAGGCATATCACTGGCAGTTGTTAATGTCATTGCAATTCTGACAACTAGTCTTACTTTAAGATAGTGTTACCAAGCAAATATTTTCGAAGTGAGATAGGCAGTCGCTCTTTATGAAATACGGTTTTCAGCTTAATCCTGCAAGGCTGGAAACCGACCCCAATTTAGCTTGGAAAAAAGCCTAGGTAGAAAATGATCGTCCAGTACATTTCAAACAATAATTTAGGTTCTATTTATAAGCTTCCATGAAAACCTTAACTGACAACCATGTACATATTAATTTCTTTAATATTTGCTTCTTTTGCTAACAGTACACAAAAAAAAAAGAAATTATCACCTCTTTTTACTTATTAATATAACTATGTGATTATTGTAAAGCTGTGAATTCAACAATAGTTTTCCCACTGTTGTCGAGGAAGTATTGCGCCTTGTTTAATTCATCCCGTTTCAATTTATTTGAGTCCACTGTCCTGATGCGCGTGCGTAGCCTACTGCATCGTCCGTCCAGAACCTTTTCATACGCTGTAATTATAAAAGAATTGGTATATTATATCAAAGGATTATTAATTGTGATCAGTATTTTTTACACTAAAACTATGGGGAAGTTTTTGAGTGTGTGTGTTTGTCAGCTCTTCACGCCCAAACGGCTGGACCAATTTTGATAAAATTTTGCATGGAGGTAGCTGACAGCTGGCCGTTATAAAATAAATACTTTTTCAACTATCTAGACAACTTTTTCCTCCTTTAGGAAACAGGCAACGTTGCCTAGCTTATTATTAGGTATTTGTGCTTCTTAAAAATATACATATTATGTACACAGGGTGGAATTGTTTAATGTTTGAAAAAAAAATTTGAAATACTGACAAAGAAACATTCCTTTATTTTTGAAAAGATATAAACTGCTTTCATTTTTTTTAAACATGCTCAATGCGAATTCAACAAATGTATGAATGCACTTTTATTTAATTAAAAATTAAAGGAATGTTTCTTTTGAGCCTAATTTACTATATCCAGTATTTAGATTTTAGAGTACTGCTTCTCCGGGTGGCATAAAAAATCCGGCCTGTATATCAATCATGTAACTATTGGACAGTTATTGGAAACCGTTGGTTTTCAAGTAGCTAAAACAGGTTAGTGTTTAACAATCAAATTTCTTTCACAACTAGTCGCTTGTTATAACAGGTAAGACGGTGAAAACACTTGATTATGTAGTTTAGCCAATAAACTACATACCTAGTTACTAGCATAATTTTGTAAACGATATATTTTAAGTAGAATAAAGTGCTCATAATAGTTTATACGCACTGTTTACTAACTACGATGTTTCAAGTGTGATTATTCATTCATCGGCTGAGGAAATCGACTTTTTTTAATTAACGGTAGCGCCTGTATGTGCAACATCATTTATCGCTTAAGAAATGCATTTGTAGGCCAAAAAGCAGAAAATAAATGCAGTAAACTCGTATTTCAATGTTTAGCAGTCCATAGTTATTTATAACTAGTAAGTTTTTGTGTTTATTAGTTCGAAATTAGGTTGATTTGCAAGAGTATGAATTAAGCGAAACCAGATGGCTTCCCATACCATCATTCGGAAAGAACCGAAAAAAAGAAACATGTTACAGACATGAAAAAAGAAAAAAAAAACTATGAACTTACAGTCTCTTCTGTAGGAGTTGTGGCATGCCATGTGACAGACCGACGGGAATCCTTTTAAGGTTTCTGGATCCAGGAAGGTTGTTGAAAGCGGTGCTGCGCAAATCGGTTCTCTTCTTCCCTTACAACCGTCCGTACACGCCTCATACGTATTCTTCCTAGGTTTGCTCGTCCTTCGCGTTCGTGTCGTTGTCGGCCTCCTAGTGGTAGTTGTCTTACTGGTCGGGTTTATATGTAAGTTCGTGATAGAACCACTGGGCGCAACTACACGGATTGTTAAGGGAGGCAAGGCTCCTAGCAAATTTGGCGTGCTCGTGTTATTTCTACAGTCGATAGTTCTTGGTGTCTGTGTTGTTCGTACGCGAACTGTTGACGGGAATGGAGTTGATGATGTAGGAGACGCAGTACGGGTTGATGGAGGCGACAAAGTTGGAGCTGGAGAAATTATCACTGTAGATGGTGTAGGGGTAGATACTTCTTGGGCTGCCGTTGTAAATTGCGTCACTCCTTGCGCAGATCCCGGGAAACCTTGAATGTTCTGTGGAGCTTGTTGGTAGATTAAGAAATAATTTGACAATGGTCCTCCTGTTGATGTTTGAGTTTCTTGTGGCGGTATATACGCTTGTATACCAGGTGCATTCTGGCCTGGAATCAGTTGACTTTGCGGTACAAGTTCAAGTCTTATTTGCTGCGACTGCGATTGCGGCGAACCGGGTGGAGATGTTTGTGGCGCTGATAAAGTCGTTCTTTGAATTTCAGGTTCAATGCTAAATGGTTGCGATGAAATCGGCGGCGCTTGAGAGGATGAAAAGTCACTTATTGTTGACGGTGTCGTTTGAAACGTGGCTGGAGAAGTTTGAAACGTTGAGGGAGTAGTTTGAAACGTCGAAAATGTAGTTTGAATTGATGACGGAGGTATCGTTTGGTATGTTGACGGCGGAGCCGTTTGGAAAGTCGGAGGCCGTGGTGTGGAAGACGAAAACGACGTCTGTGCGAAATCCGCAGAAGTACTTGTAGTTGATATCTTTCTCGGAGGAGGTAATGTTGATAACAATGCGATTTCGTCCGGTGTGTAGGTAGATTTCGGCAAAACAATTATTGGATTGGTTGATGAAAACGGCGACTCAGTTGAAAATATCTCTGATATCGGTTTGGGTTGGAAGCCATCATTGATCACGTTCGCCGAATACCATGATTCTGATAATGAGTCCGATATTTCAGCTCGGCATAGTTGTAACACTGAAAAAAAAAGTTATTTATTTAGGTACTACATATACAATACCTACTTAAATTGTAGTTCAATTAACATAATTATATACAAAGGATTGGCGAGTTCGAAAGTACATAGGTACTATAAATAAAATTAATTATAGATCCGAAATTTTTAAAGCCGATTCCGTAACGAGAAGACTTCTTTTCTGGTTTGTATTTTGTTTATTGCTCACTGGAAAGTTTCAATTGACATTAGATGTTGGTAAATTGTAAAACGCGCATCTCCGGGAGATGAACCTATAGAAATGTAAATTGTTTGACAATTATTTTTATGGATTTGGCTTTTCGGCAGGCCTAATAGTGGACAGTCATATGTAAATTACAATAGGATAAATCTTCTTGTATCGAAAAACGGTACTTAAACTAGTCTTCACCCGGCAACAAGTTGCATTGTCAGTTACTAAACAAAACAAAGAACATCGCCGAGTTGATTTAAGCATATTTGCAACATCACATCCCGCCATGTCAGAACCAGTTTTCAAGGTCCGCTTTTTGCGAGTCCCGTCTTCCGAGAGGTCAAATACCTTTGTAGGGACAGAAGTACAGAACCCTTGTGCCGTTTCATTGAGTAAATCGCATGCTCTATATATATTACACAATAACTGCTATCTGCGTCGACCCGATTAAACTTTCACGGTGCCCAGTCAACCGGTGTTGGATATACAAATGCCAAAATTCTAATAAATGTATAGATAGTTTCATAATGAATTTATAGTCACTTTTTCTATATTCTATCGGTTTGATATCCGTTTATAATAATACTCAGCGGAAAGTTCTTTGGTGTTGCTTATTTCATTGTTTAAATTACTATTATTGATATTCTTCGCATGTCTTTTTGTTGAATGTTGACGTAGTTGCTTACTTCAAGTGCCTAAGTATATCCAAACTTTCCATTAAGAATATATAAACGCTATTTATTGATTGGTACAGGTATAGAGTTATTTTTAATGCAAATTGTGTAATAGAGACCTATTACAATATAATATACCTAATCCGTGAGTTTTGGACTATACAGTCACGTTTCTAAGAACTTGCGTCGTTGCGAATTTTAAACGTTTGAGAAGTAGAAATAAACATGTTTGCATAACTTAAGACCAACGCAATGGATTTTCTATGACACATGGCTCTACAATTCTAAGCATTTGTCTCAGACCATACCGCTGCATACCTATTTCGTTTAATAATATGAACCTAACCATAATGAATTAAAGTTCAATTACCTAAAGCACTTTTGTTTCACTTTTTTTATGTTAGACCAGTATTTTTTTACATGTGGAGTAGGTATTTGAATAGCCTTGACAGACAAACCCATCTTATACTTTAAAACAAAGTAATAAAATATAAAATAAATTATATTTATGTCTTTTTTAAATAGCCCATAAAATAGACTACTACGTTTATAACATTTTCATAGCCTGTACGGTGTTTATACGAGGTAGGATTAATTGGATAGTAAGGAATTATGCCGCTTCTACACGACGCGACGTTAATCTCCGACACTCCAAACAGGCTTAGTACGAAATTCTGAGTTCTTATGGTGGTAGTTGGATACTAAAATCGTCTGGTATTGGAGAAGTGTAAGCCGTATGGTTTGAATGATGATAAACATCAAGCCACGGTTTGCCCGTAAATGTGTTTGACCATGAGCAAACTCACCGTGTCTTTCCCGTGCCTCAGAAACCCGACAGCCCGACTGTCAAACGTTGATCTTTGGCTGTCGTTATATCATTACAATTCTGACAATACTGTGTTACCCTGATGTTGGTTGTGGAGGTTAGATAGGCGGTCGCTCCATGTAAAATACGGTATTCTAAATCCGGTAAGTCAGGAAGCAGACTCCAACATAGCTTAGGAAGAGGCTAAGCAGATGATCAGAGACCTGTGTCGCCTCGTGAACAAACGAACTTAGCATAATGTGATTGAGCGCAGTACTTAGATAATAAATTGAAAATAGATACTCATACACACATACAATGTTTTTCCTTATTTTAAATGCAGTTTTGAGAAAAAAAATAAAGTTTTATTTTATAATTTTGTAATGTCTAACTTTATCGTCTTTTTAAATCTTTCTTGCAACTGGTAGCTGCTATCTATATATCAGCCTAGACGGCAGAACAGCATTAGCTGAGCTAAATCCAAGTACCTATCTTGGAACATTGGTTTTATGGCACAGCGACATCCTTTGAGATATTTAGCAGATATTTAAGGTATTGTTATATACTACGTCGTCGCTTTACCGAAGAACGAAGAACACTATTCGGGAGAGAGACAGCGGCGCGCGCGTCTCCGAATTATACCTATAACTGTTTTTTTTATATTATGACGTCATTGGCATTTATTTGCAGCATGTAGTATTATAAATGTATTTAATGACAATATTGTATACTCGAAAAAGACATGGTTTTCCTTTAATAGTAGGCCTCTGGGGACGCGGTTGACAGGATAGGTAATGCAACTTCAGATTTAAGACAATACATTCTACAATAACCACGAGAAATGGAGTTGCTGATAACAAAACTCTATACCATGGATCTACTTAGTATAGAAAAACAAAAGTACTTGTCAGTAACGGGATTCCTCAGTAAACCGTAGGAACGTGCGTCCAAACTTGTTGATAAACACATCAGTGTCGATGCCGTTACGTTTGTTCCTACAAGTACCACCCATGTTGACACTAGATTCGACATCCCTTATTACGAGAACATAAGGTTGATATTCATGATTCGTCATTTCTAGTGACATTGGCCATACAATTTATGACGGTGCCGTGGCGCCATGATTATGTCCGTGCATTCCGGTGACCAATTGAAACTTTCTATTTGTCGATTTGTATGATGATATTATTAATATCATGCATCAGAGACATACTACTATTTAAGTTCTAACATGTATATATATGTTGGTACTTTTGATTTGTTGGTTTTATGTCCGTCCCGAATAGCAGCATAACAACAGCAGTACAACTAATAATAAAAGAATGATGTCTTTTTAGAACGAAAATACTTAGGTAGGTACGCGGCTGAAACCTCAAGGATCTGCTAGCTTTAAATACGCTCACAATTAAATAGTTGTAGACTATATGGTAATTGTTCTTTTAAAATAAAAATATATTTTGCATATTATATTTCCTAGTAACAAAAGATATTTTAAGGCGAGACTATTACCATTTACGTCTACGCGTAATGAGAAAGGCATGCAACCTATTTATCGGGAATACATAATGCAGTCAACATTGTTGGTTGTCAAGCCCAAGCAAGCCTGATTTAACACTACACAAACGAGGCGGTAAATTAATCAGGTTAATCTATTACCAAATGTTTGTAGCTAATATACACGTTAATACTAGCTTTAGTCAATTTTGAATGCGTGAATGATTTTTTGTATCGCAATTCTTGCTTTTTAGATCTAGTCGATTGCGTATGATGTTAATGTAATCGAGATTATAAGTCAATTGTATGCATCGTTAGTTGATGGCGTTAAACTTGGGGTCATTAACATAAATCAACGAGGAACTACAGCTACAAGTATTTTTTCAATCGAATAAAGATAGATCAATGCAGAAGTAGGGTGTAACCGGACTTTCTTTGTTAGCTTGTACTTATTCAAGCCTGAACATTTAAATAATACATGGTTACAATCAATCGCAGAACAGTGGGAACAGTTTAGCAGAATTTTTATTCCAACGTATGTCATTTATTTTTCTGCAGAAGTTAAACATACCAACTTATCCTAGAAGTTCTTTTTTTAAGCGCACTAATCTCTAAAACTACCAGTCGAACCTATCGAAAAAAACCATGAGGAATGGAAAAAGTCCAGTGGAACAGCCAAAGCCGGTAGACTCCACTAAAAAGTTGACGGGCCTGTGGGTCTAGTGGTTAGTGACCCTGAATGCTAAGCCGGAGATTGTGGGTTCGATTCACACCCAGGACAAATCTTTGTGTGATAAGCACGATCATTTGTTCTGTGTCTGGGTGTAATTTATCTATAATATGTATGTATTTACAAATATATAAGTATGTTTATCAATTGTCTGGTCACCATAGTACAGGCTCTGCCTAGTTTGGGATCAAATGGCCGTGTGTGAGTTGTCCCGAGTTATAAAAATACAGATATAAAAAAAGAGTAATGGAAAAATAATAAGAGTTTCGCGCAAAACATATACGACGTTGGCAAAGTTGAAGGGTACAACAAATTCTAGCATATTCTCACACCAATAAACAACTTAATTCTAACCATTGATTCTCTGCATCATATAGGTACCTATTTACATTGTCAGTCAGGCGTAAAACCTGTTTTACTGTAGAGTGGGAAAGTAAACAACGGTTAAAACAATGAGACGAGAAGTAGTGGGAAAGAATCGATATAAACAGACAAGAACCAAGATGTTACTGTTGTAATAACATTACGAGGAATTAGCTTTCTTTTATGAGTCTATGCTTTCCAGAAAATGATAATCACTTGTGTCTTTCATATAGGCTTCATAACTCTGATATTTGTCTACCAAATTCCTGTCTCTTTTGAAACTAATTTGATTGTTCTACATTTTGGCCCGTATAAGCTGTCTCGCATTAGCTGCGTTCCGATGCAGACGTGTTGCTGACTATAGCAATTATTTTTATTCGCGTTGTGCGCGGCGCAAGCCGTCGCTCGAAATTAATATCGCCATGAGTCAACAACTTGTGGCGAATGAACTGCTGGCGTTTCTGCAGCAGAAGCTGGACGTAATGGACGAGGTGTCTGCGATCCAGATCTGCGCTACTAGCTTCAGCGAGGACGATGTAGCCGCTGCCAAGCAGCTCCTGTACCGATTGCTCAACAAGAGCGATCAGATGGTGTCCCGCCGGCGTGACGGGACAAAGAAGAGCATACAGGATATTATCACGCTGCTGAAGGAGACCGACCTGGATGACGTGCCGACATTCGTGGCGAAGGATCTAAACAAGCTCCCGCCCGTCACGTTTGATCATGTTGACGTCACAAGCCTGCTGAAGGACATCGTCATTCTGAAGGCAAGTTTAGCGGATGTGCTGAAAAAGTTAGATGCATCCCAAAACACCGTCTCCGATTTGCGTAATGAAGTTATGCAGTTGCGCAAAATCGTGTCGGTAACTGGGTCACCACCGAGTGCATCTAACGTCAACATGCGACGCGGTGCATGCCTTGATATATCGGGGTCAAGTTTCGCGTCCGCCGTGTTGACGTCGCCGCCGCCGACAAATGCTGAGTCCGCAGAGCGCACACCTCGTGTGCCCCGCGGCCCCACCGCCGTCCCCGCCGTTCGAGTCACTGACCCGTTGCACGTGCCTGCTTCCCGAACGAAATCACATCGTCAGGATTTCGCGAGCGTAGTAGCAAGCTCGCCTGCTGCTCCTACCAAGAAGCCTGTGCCTGAGAAGGCACCGAAGAGTACCGACGATGATGGTTTCGTGACCGTGCAGAAGAGGAAACGTCGTCAACGGACCGTGCAGAATCGCTGCGGCACAGCTCCTGCGGAGCCTAGTGTGAAGGTCCGTGCCGCGCAACCGAATACTCCGGTGTACATCTCGCGCCTACACTACACCACAAAGGCGGAGGACATCGTTGAGTACGTGCGTCAGAAGACCAAATACAGGCCGAGAGTGCAGCTACTGGAGTCGCGCCGCAACGTTAATTTCAATGCGTTTGTGGTGCGAGTTCCTACGTGCTACCTGCATCTCGTGTTGGTAGAGGACTTCTGGCCGGCTGGCGTGGTGTTCCGTCGCTTCCGCGGACAAATACCACCTGAACGCACTGCGACATAGTGTTAAGGAAGTGTTTACTAACATAGGTTTACGTTTATATTACTAACACAAAATGTACTTATAAAATATATATGTTAGTCTGTAAGGTATATATCTATGGGCCTAAGTAGCCTGAAAATAAATGGTTTTATTTTTATTTTATTATTATTATTATAAATGTAAAATAAAATAAATGTGGACAACATCACATACATTGCTCCGAATCCAATGTAAGTAGCTAAAGCACTTGTGTTATGGAATCAGAGACAACGAAGGTACCACACACACCCAGACCCGAGACAATGTAGAAAAGTGTTTTTTCTACATTGACCCGTCCGGGGATCGAACCCGGGACCGCAGAGCTAGCGACACCTTGAAAACCGGTGTGCACGCCACTCGACCACGGAGGTCGTCAATCTTATGCTTATGGTTTGAAGATGTAAATATTTAAGCAGGTGATCAGTAATTGTTGGCTGTAGTAATAAAAACAATCATTATTTTCTTCCATCTGGTTCTACGATCGTATCTCATCGGTAAATGGTACAATTTTCAGAGAAGCAAAAAAATTACAATATCTTGTTGATCAAGATTTTTGCATCTTGATATATTAAGTGGCATGGTTTGACTACAATTTAAAATTACCTACAATTTAAACAAGTCCCAACTCTCAACCTGTAGATATTTACTAAAAAAAACGGTACCTATTTCTAAATACAATGTTAGGATATTGCCGTTATTACCTACGTAAACTTTGTATTATAGAACAATAACTTGAAAACAAAGTCTTTATAATATACCTAACAAGAATTAAATCATAACACCCTGTCAAATAATAAAATAATACATTTAACAACGGAAACGTGCGCTTAGTTTCCACTGCATAACGTAACATTTAAGAATTGTTACATGGGCAAGCATTACTTACAAACGTAACTAGCTTAAGTAATGTTTAATGTACCGTTTGAACAATACACTGATGTTGTCTGATATTGATTCAGTCCATGTTTTTTACGGATTTTTGGGTATAATGCATGAATGACAATGAATGAAAAATTAATGAGAATTATTCGGCATTATTCGGCATCGAATTTGGCTCGAAAAGCAGAGCACAGCTACCAATTTGAGAGAAATTATTTATTTTTAGGGACAAACTGGTGTAAGATAATAATATATGTTTGTGAAGCCGTTGAAATACTAAAGAGGTTTCAGTGACTATCATTGAAAGTTGATAGAGATTTGAACGGTAAATTAACTAAAAAAAAGGTCTGAGGTCGACGTAACTTTATCTTTTGGTGCAGTTCATTAATATACTATAACTCATAGAAAACAATTAAGGTAGGTGGGTAATTAGACGTTAGATAAAAGTTAGGGAAGGGTTTAGGTTGGATTCCAAATAAAAACAATCACTAAAGTGAATCCTATACATAGTAATTGCCCATACCGAAGCTACACCTTCTACAATACTCTGCCAGCGTACTTATAAAAAAAAATAAAAAAAAACGAATACTACAATATTCATAATTCAATAAAATTAGGCGAAAATCCCATGTACTTTCTCACTAACAACACCACAGATTATAATACAGATATATCTAAACGCACGTCATCGTCGCAACACAAATTCTGTCATTTTCAAAAACGGTCACTTTATCACTAAATCACCATCACCAAATTACGCTTATAAAAAAGGACATTAGTATGATATAAATCAAGTATGAATTAACTTACGAGTTAGAACGAAGAGCGGACACACGCGTATGTATGCCATTACGGTCGGACGGTGACGGTATGGCGGGTCGGCCGAAGTCCAACGATATCCTACCACTGGTTCGTGTTGCGAACTCGATTGAGCTTGGCAGGTGTTTAAAAAACGATGCGCATTGCATGCCTGATTGATGCGACCTGTTTAAGTTATTCGTGGGTTTTTTATGGTTCACAGAATTGTATTTATTGGAGTAGAGTTTACGATCAGGGGGTTATCTATTATATAGGTATAATTCCAGTGTCACGATGTTCGTCCGGGATGAACTCCGAAACTACTGAACCGATTTTAAACAAATTTGCACACCGTGTGCAGTTTAATCCAACTTGAAAGATAGGATAACTTACATCATAAATATATATAAAAAAATTGAGACCGCAGGCGGAGCAGCGGGAAACCGCTAGTCTACTATATAAAAATAAGTCGGGTTTTCCTTCCTGACGCTATAACTCCAGAACGCACGAACCGATTTCCACGGTTTTGCATTCGTTGGAAAGGTCTCGGGCTCCGTGAGGTTTATAGTAAAAAAAATTCTCAATTACATTAAAAAAATTTAGACCGCGGACGGAGCTGCGGGAAACACCTAGTCTTTATATATATAATTCTTCTGTGAGTGTGTATGACTGAACTCCTCCTAGACGGCTGGACCGATTATAATGAAATTTGCTGTGTGTCTTCAGGTGGATTCGAGGATGGTTTAGATTCACAATTTGGTCCAATTTGAAATGTTTTTTTGTTTAATTTTTATCAATTATTAACATCGCGATTATTGACATTAACAACGAATAAACAATGCGGTAACCATGGTAAAATTAGTAAGTAGGTAGTTGCCATGACGACCTTTTGCCACGACGACGATTTGTTATTTTAAGTACGATTTACTATTCTCCAGATCCTCCTCCATAGAGGTTATTTAACAATTAAATAAACAAGGTTGTCAAAACTCCTTGCAATGATATTAAAACTGTTTTCTTCTTTAAATATCAGGCTCGCAGACATTTATGCTTTTTTTTCGTTTGTCTATTTGGTACTCGGCTAGAGTATTAGTGTTCTGTGATTTGGTAGGTCTGAGACATGTCTGAGATGGTCTGAGAGTAGGTCGTAGGTTATATTATGATAAACAGGATGGATTTTTTATTGCCACCAGAAAGAAAGAGAGAAAGTACTCTCAATACTGAAGAATAGCAAATTAGACTCAAAGAAAACATTCTATTATTTTTATAAGAAATAAATCTGCATTAAATTGATGTTTGAAAATACGCTTTCCGGACCGGGAATCGAATGGGCTAAAATGCGAAAAACTAGCACCGTGTACTTTTTGGCATCAATCGATATTATTTATATATAATTCCAGTGTCATGATATTTGTCGGGGATGAACTCCGAAACTACTGAACCGATTTTAATCAAATTTGCACACCGTGTGCAGTTTGATCCAAATTGAAATATAGGATAGCTTACATCACAAATATAAAAAAAATTGAGACCGCGGGCGGAGCAGCGGGAAACAGCTAGTTCTCTATAAAACATGGCGTGGCGTAACGCAGATTATATTTCAAGAATCGCCTAATCTATTTTGTGTTCTTAAAGCGTCATTGGGTAGTGTTACTTTATGCGTTTTAGGCCATTTGACAGATTTTTCACTTTAAAAGAATAGTAACTCGAAAGAGATAAAGCCTCCTAACTCTACACGAAATCACTTAGTGAATAAAGCCCCAGAGATATCCGGGCGCTGCTCTACTTCGGCGCACCTGCACGAATTCTACGCCTACGTGGCTGTGTCAGATTGTTAGCGTTTGATGTGTTTTGTATACAACATGTAACAAAACCCCTGTCAGATTCAATAAAGGCTTATTCGTGGTACAGTTCATGAACCATCTCGCATAGGCGGCTTAAACACAAAGCTGCAGGTAGTAAGTACGTGAACTTTGAGGAGCGGTCAGTGTTGCTGTTGCCTTGGATCAGTTTTTATTTTGATTTAATTATTTTAAATTGGGAAAAAAATATCTCCAATCCATTTAATAGCTACGTATATGTGTTCGCAGTACGATACCGAATAATACTCTCGAGGATCGGACAGGGTTTTTGTTACATGTTGTATAGCGTATTCGTGGGTGTTATCGCTCCCATTTGCATACAAAGTGAAGCGAACACACGTGCGCAGCGTCTGCGTCCCCCGCAGTCAAGCAACACATTTTGCTTTAGGCCGCTGAATAATTCTAACACCCGAATACTGAAACTCATATTAACTATAACAGGTTTTTAAATGTCTATCTGTCGCTACTTCACACCATAAAGTGACAGAGACAGCATGAGACTTAACGGAGGCTTCAAACTGATTGGCGTTTCAGTATTCGATCATCAGGCTTAAGCTCCTGTTCAATTGTTTTATAACCATAAAGCCATACAAATAATCAACAGTCTCAATTGTTAAATTCTGGCTGTTAAATGCTATAGTTTTTAGCAAATTAAGGTATACTGCATCCGGACTCTACATTTAACCAACTTCAAAAAAGGAGGTTTTTAATTCGGTTGTTCTTTTTTATGTTTGTTATCTTATAACTCCATTATTTATGAGACGATTTGGAAAAATACTTTTCATGTGAAAGGATTCCGGAGTTATTCCATAGAAATGTTATCGTTATTTGCCATGACCTGATGAAGAACTTGTATGGAACTCCTCATAGTGTCATAGTAGAACTGTCGTAACAGTAATTTTCATTTTTTATCTAGTTGACGACTGACCACTAACAAGGACGAGCAGGAGGTGGCTCTCCGGAAGGGTGCGTTGAAGTAAATTAAAGTTGGATGTTTTTGTTTAGTAGTTTAAATTGATGAAATTAATTATCAGCTTCTCTTTATTCGTTTATTAAATATACAAGATTAACTTAAAACTCAACAACTTTTCCCAAGAAACAAAGGTCGAAATCTTAAAATTAAAAATCTATTTTTGATACAAACATATAAGCCACGTGTCCTGTCACTTTGAATGAAGAGTTCATTTTCCATTTAAAATTTCGACCTATGTTTCTTGGGAAGAGTTGTTCAGATTTATGCACCTGATTACCTCGTTGAATATACGCACTCCTTTTAAATTAATCATGTATGTATACTGTACAATATACGAAGTTGCGGGAACTTCTTTCTAAAGGCATGATAAGGCCTCACTCACTCACTATTTGGTACCACAAATATTATTTGATTCTAAATAGGTAGTATTGGAATGAGTCTCAGATTAAAAAAATCACTAAGTATCTACCTACTCTTTTTGTTCAACTTTGCACACCAATGTCAAATGGAAGATAATTATTTATTTTAAGACCTAATAAAATCCACAGAAGATCCTTTAATTAAATGTTACAAACAACTTTTTATCATACATAAGAATGGGAGGCCGGGGTTCAACGTTCCGATTTTGAAGCAGGACGCAATTTGAATGAAATCAAAAATCAAAATCAAAATGTTTTTATTTCTAGTAAACCTAAAATAGGCGCTTTAGAAACGTTAACTTTAAAAACTACTGACTCTAGGTGCGCGGTTCCAAAGTGTCATTCCGTTGGAGAAGAACCGACAAGAAACTCCAAATGCCATACAAAGATTTATAGTCAATGATTCCTATATAAAGAGGTGCTGATTTTATACTAGTTTCAAATTGTATGGTCAAATTAATTTAAATAATATATGTTGGCTCAGGACAATTTTTCTTTAGCTAGTCACCATCAGGCCGGGATTCAAAGTGCTCTTTACACCCCGGCCTCTCCTACGTATTAATGAAGCTATAAAAAATACTTAACTTAGGTTTATGTAGGTACAAATCATTATTTTTATTAATTCTGTAGGGCTAACAGTATTGTGACACAAAAGGAATGAGCATTGTTTACCATTATCACTAACGGGCGCACGGTACAGAGAGATAAGATAGAGAGAAATGAGACAGAATTTTCTGTTCCGTGAGCGTGCGCCACTTTTAATTTCAACATTTTATGCAATAAATATACTTTAAATAATTATAATTATAAATATGCAAATTCTTCACTGAGTCGATTATTATCAATGCTCAGATAATATCTATTTCATAGTCTCTTTCATTAGATGTTACCTGTAAAGATATTATTATCCTTCTCCGAGAATTACGAAATCAGTTTTGGACCTCCCTGTACTTAGAAAAATTATGGGTGGCAAAAATGTACCGGAAACTTTTATCTAACCAGTTCACTATTAAAAAAATTGCAATTTTAATTTTGGTTTTCTTCATAAAAATGTGATTTAAACATGTACCTCCTAATTCTATATTTTTTTATGTGAACAACTTTCCTGTCCCGCAATCACGGCAGTCTCGACTTAAATAACGACTCGAATAAATACATGCGGACAACATCACATAAATTCTTATGAATCCCAAGTTTGTAGCACTTATGATATAGGATCAGAGACAACTAAGATACCACAAACACCCAACCCTGAGACAATGTAGAAAAGTGGTTTTCTACATCGACCCGTCCTGGAATCGAAATGGGACTTCAGAGCTGGCAAAAAAACCATGACTGAAAGACAAATCATTTTATCGGCATTTACTTCTTCTTTTCGAGTCAATGGTACACTTTTTTCAAATCAAATCAAATCATTTATTTCGCTTTAAATATGGGTACAGACAGATGAAGACAATTTTTCAAATTTAGACTCCACACATTAAGCCATATGTGGCATGCGAAAAGTACACATAAGAACAAAACACTACAAAAAAAAGACGGTTAGTTCACCCTTTTTAATCTAAGTTAAGTGCAGTATCACGCAATTTAAAAATAAAGTAAAAATACGAAACCTATGATCGAGAAACTCTTTAAGGTTATAGTAAACATTGTTTAATAGGCATTGCTTCATCCTGCGTTTCATTTGTAATAATGGTAGTTCTCTTATCTGTTTCGGAATTTTATTACATACTTTAATGCACGTTATGAGACACTTTTTATGAAATAATGCAGATCTACAATACGGCATCAATAGTCTTGTCGGATCCCTTTTTGCTACCTTTGGCTGATTTTCTTGGGCGGTAACAAAGTGTTCTGGGTTTGTTTTAACAAACACAGATTCCTAAAATCCAGTTTATGTTTTTATTTGTTTTTCCTGAAACAGAGTTCGACAGCTTTCAAGAGGGCCTACATTACATAGAGCACGAATACATTTTTTTTGAGTAACAAAGGCTCTATTAGCGTCTGTAGAGTTTCCCCATAACAGCAATCTATATCTCAGACTAGATTCCTCAAACCCATAATAAGCCACACGTGCGGCACTAGGACCAGCTGTAGATTGAAGTTTATGTAACGCATAACGGAATTGATTATTTTTTTGCAAAGAATTGTAACGTGTAATTTCCAATTTAAATGTTGATTGGAAATTACACGTTAAAAATCTTTGCTAATTTCAAATGTTATTTAAATTTGATGCGCCCAGTAGCTGGCCACATTAACTGGGGCGTCATTGGCCAGATTCAAGTCGTCCAAAGTGCTGGTATCTGGACACTTTGGTCACTTCAGTAAGTGCGGCATTGTCTGTTCGGGAAGGCCGCACTCGCACTGGGTATCCGAAGGTTCTGTGATCCCCCATTTTGCCAAATTGTGTCAGCAGCGACCTACTTGGCTTCGCAATCGGTTGAGAGCTTTCCATATAGGCCACTGCAGATTCCCTCCGGGCGGCAGATGTTCCTGAGGTTGAATGTAGTTGGCTGGTGGTGGGTGCTGTTCTTCCCAGATCTTGCACCGTGCTCTAGGTGGCGAATCTTTGGTGGCGAATCGGCCTTTACTGCGTAAGGGTAAGCGCTTCAAACTTAACGAATATCTCCATCCCTGTGGAGACTACCGGCCTTGTCCTTTCTAAAAATATTTAATTCAAGTAAAAAAAAAAAGAAAAAATAATTGGAATAGTTCATATTATGTGACTCAAGGTAAACGGAAAACATCCACGGGTACATAGATCAACTACTTTGGGTACTTATAATGCTTTCTTAATTTTAATCATTTTTATTCTCAACAGGTTCAAATCAAATACAAATGAGTGACGTTTAGCTCATGCATAGTAAACATACTAAAAAGTGTTTTCTTACTTTTTAATGTTGCTTGATACTTAGGCACCTACATTATATAGGTATTTATTTTTCATCAGAAACCTTATAAATATAGAGTTTTGTTTCACAACTCCATTGAGTGTTTATCTTTCGGAGTAACGGTTGACAAATATTAAGTGAATGCAGTGTGAGTTACAAAGTTAAATTATTGTCCAGAATTTTAATTATATTTCCTTAATTCTTAACATTTAAACGTTACCGTGAATGTGCTTTGAGTCATATTACAAAAACTGCTGTTTTGTTTTAACTTAGTTACGTGCGTAATAACTTAGTTCGTGAATAAAGTGAAATTACGATTTATTCTTTTAAAACATGTAATGATTGTTACGTCTGCCTAATATTGGTAGAAAACAGATTTCGTGGATCAATTAATAATTATCATTCTATTTTTCGTTACAGTTTTTTTATCAACATTGAATCATTTCAGTACTTGAGTTTAATCTAGCAAAATATTTGAAGTTTTAATGTGTGTTTAAATATTATATATCACATTATTATAAATATTAATAATAGAAGAATATGGGTGGTTAAACTCAAAAGTTTGAACTGAAAGCAATATAATATCATAATAATATATAATAAATAATAATAATAAAAAAAATCATATAATATAATAATAAATATAATATCTATCGTGAAGCCAGAAGGTGTCCTTAGAAACTCAGTAACGAAAAGCAGTAATCCCAATGTTTGGGCTCGTATAATTTATCAATAACAACATCAGGATCTGTAGTATCCTAGATTTCTGCCGGTCCTGCGTAAAGCTTGCGTGAGCTATCCCACAGTTCTTGAAAGGCAAGGACGGGATCGGGGTGTTTTTAGTCGGTGCAACTCCGACATATTCCTAAGCTGCGCCCTCAGCGTGGGTCGAAGTAATTAGAGTTTAAACCCGACAAAAAAAAAGTATCCTAGATTTATATGAATAGTTTGTATATTTCTTTAATCACAAATTGTAATGCTCTCTGAAGGTAACGCGAATGCAAGACAGTAAAATAAAACAAATTTTTAGGGTTTCGTACTAAGACTCCGCTGTCCGTCCGTCCGTCCGTCTGTCGCCAGACCGCACCGACAAATTTTCGCTTACTCTATTCCACATTTTTTTTTGCAAATGCTTAAATAAGTTAGGTAAAGACTAAAGTCCAACGAAATGAATATTGTATAACATAAAAGGAATTTCAATAGCTAATAAATTTCACACTTGAATTATTAAGTACTGCATTTAAGATTTCCGCAATTTATTATTTCACACAATCAGGGGTTGCATCATGAATTTATCGAATGCGTTACAGTGTGGAAGGTTCCAGACAGTTTTGGTTATGATTTTAAAATGTTCAATTATCAAGTCCTGTTTCTGTTGTAGTCTTGCCGTAGGACTGATTTGACCAAAGTCAGATAACTTTTACCCGTGGAATAAAACTGGATACTGACAGTTTTTGTTTAAAAAAAATTATATTTCCAATATTATATTTGTCAGGGCCTGTTTCACCATCGTCAGATAACTTTTATTCAACGAATAAAATTGACGTTCGACAGTTTCTGTATGAAACAACTGTCAACATTTTAAAATTATTCTTCGAATGAAGTTTAAGCGATAAGCGGGGAATAAAAGATACGTAGGTAAAATCCACCATCAGTAATAAATATAAATAAAAAAAAATGAGGCTTAAAAATGAAGGCGTCTTATATATACCTACCATAATTCATATGTATGAAATGGTTTATACATGTAAGTAATAGTAGAATTAAACTAGGCAACTCCTCCTTAATAACAAGTGACGGGCAATGCAGGTGCGTAGGAGAGCGTAGTCTGTAGAGAGTACAAATTGTTGGCAAATTCCATGAAATCATAATAAACGAAGACTTAAGGTTTTACTATGTAATTCTATGTATCTACAATGTGCTATGGTATCTAATAATCTTTATGACTAGGTACTTATTAGTATTTATTTTTACAATAGCATTAGGTCAACTTACAATGTACCTACCTAGATACCTAATTACGTAACATGTTGATGTATAATGTTTTCCATTTAGGTACATAGAACATTAACATTGTATAAGATACAGAGATTATACTATAACAGCTCCTAGCGAAGTTTTATTCTTGTTTCTTAAATTTATTACTTTTTTTTTTTTTGCGCCTTACGTCTTATACTGAGCAAAATATTTAATGACAAACATTGTCTATAACGCCACTTAAATAATATTTTTATAAGTTACATTATACTAACTTATGTGTATAATGTCGTAAAGTAGGAAATTGACTTTTCCATTTTCGTTTTCTTTATTTTTCTGTTCGTAACGATGATAGAAAACTGAAATACTATGGGACCAATAAATATACGGGTTATAGCGCCGGCGCCAGCTCTTGCTCAGGGCAGCTAGCGATTGTCTTTGCGCAATTCACGGAATTATGTAGAGACGAATTACTAAAATTCACAGCTTCTTATGTCAATAAACGGAACAGATTTCTATTTTTATTCAGCTTTGGTTACACTGCCCCGTGCCTATCAAACGGTACTTTCAAATTTATATCCAGCATGTCGATGTCAGCTTCCAGTTTCACCGGTTTCAGGTGTATTCCGTATTTCTATCTGACCTCCACAATCCATCTGGGTAATTCAGTATTTTTTGGTAGCAATGGTTATCTGAATAGCAATAACCTAACGATTGTCAAATAAAATTTTTGAGGTCGGAACCAACGGATTTACATGATATCGGAGGCGTTGACAGTAATTACCGTGCCTGCCTGTCTCAAACCAATACTTAATTTTTAACCCGACACTGGTTTCACTGGTTTCAGAGATAGGGAGAGAATAATAATATAAGAAGGCAGTCGACTTGAGCCATCTACGTAATACCGCGTGAATACAGGCCTCTTCCCATATAGAGAAGGAACGAGCAATGATCACCACGCTTGCTCATTGCGGGCTGGCGATTTCAGATTCTAATTTTTGGAAACCAGGTTTCCTCATGATGTTTTCCTGCACCGTTTGTGCATACAAATCCGGTCATTGAACCGCTAAGCCACCTCGACATTACACCGTTCAGTTATTGACGTCATACACGAATACACTGATAATCACGAAAAACGTCGCGAATACAGCTAGTTGTTAAATAAAATGTTATAATATTTTAGGTCTTTATAATTACTGGTATCAGATACATTACGTCATCAGTAGTCTATGTAAGACTACTGACCTAATATAACAGACTGGTTGCGGGGAGACGACTGCTGCGTCGCGCGCATGCGTCATTGTGCGATTGCAGTGTCGCTTTTATTCACACATTTATTATTCAAGACGTGAATCACTCATTTTTGCTTTTAAGTTAAAAACAAAATGTTAATGTGGAATTATTTTTACATTCTTATGGTAATTACCTGCAAGTTGCTCATGCAGGGTGAATTTTTCAAGTGTACCTTTAGGTTCAAATCCGAGACTATAAAAATAACGAAAAATGCTCAAAGGATTCGACCCCATTTTGAGGAAAACAAAAATGGGAACATTGGATTTTTTTTTTATATTTAAAAAGTAGAGGCTTACTATTACTAGCCTCTTCTAGTTTTGTCGAATTCGTTTCCTTGAAGAAAATCCATCTTGACAGTTATCATGTTATTTTTACCGGGAAATAAACTACTACGATCTTGCTTACGAAGAATTTCAGAGATAATAGTTTTAATATCACCAAATATAAATACGTTGGTGAACACAGCATGAAAATTGGTGCAGTAGATTTTGAGCTAATGTTGAAAAAACAGACAGTCGCGGCGGAGGACTTTGTTTTATAAAGTGTAGTGATTTTGTTGACTTGGGTGAAAAAAGGGTTGGATTTTCTGGCCTTCTTATTTTACCTCGGACTCGATTTACCCAAATTCTAGAAAATGGTTGAGAATAGCGCGGCTGGAAAAACCCGTCTTAAAACAAACATACAGTGTATGCAGCTATAAACTCCATCTTGTAACATAATTAAATCGCAGCAAAGCCCGTATAAAAAATACAAGGGTACTGTAGGTGTTGAAATTTTAATTCACAATTGTAAAGTCGCATTTGCCGACGACAATGTTAATAGAATGATTATTGCACTCGATTATGACGGGTCTGATCAAACAAACAAACTTTAAACTTATTGCGCGTCTTATCATAAAATTATATATAATCGTCGTATTTTCCAGTTTCATTTAGTCGTTGTTTGTCTTCCATCGCTCAGTTACCATTGACAGTTTTTTTGTGCAGTCGTGAAAAATGGCTCAAACGGTTCAAGAAACGACTACCGTTTTGGAAGAGGAAGCACGTACAGTGACGCTGGTGGCCCCACAGGCGTCGCCAAGGAAATATGAATACATATACCCAAACTTCATCACGTTTGCGTACTGGTATCTAGCAGGCTTGTACGGAGCTTATTTGTGCTTCACATCTGCAAAGTGGGCATCAATATTTTTCTGTAAGTTATTATTTTTAATTTATAAATTTTAAACCCTGATAAAGTGGCTCTAATTGGTATCTTCGGGATTTTTCGGAACTGTTGTTTATTTACGGTAGTCTTGAAATAACAGACCAAAAATTACTTTGCATTGAAATTCGACGACCTCCGTGATTGAGTGGCGAACACACCGGTTTTCAAGGTGTCGCCAGCTCTGAAGTTCCGGGTTCGATCCCGGACGGGTCAATGTGGAAAATCAGGGACAACGACGGTACCACAAACACCCAGAGTTTGTGGTACCGTCGTTGTCTCTGATTCCATTACACAAGTGCTTTAGCTACTTAGGTACTTTGGATTCGGAGCAATGTATGTGATGTTGTCAAAATTTATAATTTATTTAATTTGTTATAAATTGACTGAATTACAAATGTTTCCAAATACTTTACTGTAAGGTTTTAGAAAATATTAAACTTTTCTTAAAAAAAACCGTATGGATAAGTTGTCTATTGTGCTTCTCGACTACCATCTACTATATAAAAATAAGTCGGGTTTTCCTTCCTGACGCTATAACTCCAGAACGCAAGAACCGATTTCCACGGTTTAGCATTCGTTGGAAAGGTCTCGGGCTCCGTGAGGTTTATAGTAAAGAAAATTCTCTATTACATATAAAAAAATTTAGACCGCGGGCGGAGCTGCGGGAAACAGCTAGTGCCATATAATTCTGTACACTTTTTAATATATAATAATTAGATCATGGAATAATACAAACTATTTTTCTAAACCAATGCTATAGGAAAGGTGTCTAACCTAGTAGTTTAGATGTATGAATTGGATTATCTGTTTTCTCATTTACAACATGATAATTACAATTAGGTATTATAACAAATACTATCAAAAGTTAAAGACAGATTTACTACCAAATATACGAAGTTGTTACATGTGTAAAGCGACGATATAGAAAGTCCAACTCTAGTAGTCCAAATCGCAATAGGATAGATGATTTCAGCAGTTTACTAAACAAGAAATTCTTTTTTAGGTTTCTTTCTGGTCGTCCTGGGAAATTTAGGCATCACAGCAGGAGCGCACAGGCTATGGTCACACAAGACATACAAAGCCAAGTTGCCTTTGGAAATTCTTCTAATGATTTTGAATTCACTCGCCTTCCAAAATACCGCTACTACCTGGATCAGGGACCACCGGGTTCACCATAAGTTTAGTGACACTGATGCAGACCCGCATAATGCAACGAGAGGGTTCTTCTACTCACATGTTGGATGGCTACTAGTGAAAAGACATCCTGAAGTCAAAAAACGAGGACAACATATTGATATGTCCGATATCTACAACAATCCTGTGTTGAAATTTCAAAAAAAGTGAGTATGATTTTACTGTTTTTGTTTTTAAAGGTTACTAGCAATGTAGGTCACACATTACTAGTATTCTTGTTAAAGATTCGTGGTAAGCTAAATGCTTGTGTTACGAGTGAGTTTGGGATGGTAGTGCAATGGGTGGAATTCGGACCGGCGACCACGTGATCGCAAGACTAATGCCCTAGCCATTAGGTTACCGCTATATTTCATCGTTTTGGTGACGTTAAATACATGTGAAATGTAATTTTATATGATGTGTGTTTTTTGGTATTTTAGGGGTGAAAAGTTCAGACTTCTTCAGAATGTAAACAATATGATTTTCTTTGTTTAAGGTACGCAATACCCGTAATCGGTGCAACTTGTTTTGCACTACCAACATTGATCCCGGTCTACTGCTGGGGCGAAACCTGGAACAATGCTTGGCACATCGCCATATTACGCTACGCTATTAATCTCAACGTCACATTCCTGGTCAACAGTGCTGCACATATCTGGGGAACTAAACCTTACGATAAAAGCATCTTACCTGCACAAAACCGGCTAGTTGCTTTTCTAGCTAGTGGCGAAGGTTTCCATAATTTTCATCACGTGTTTCCATGGGATTACCGCACTGCTGAACTTGGGAATAACTACTTGAATTTGACGACGCTGTTCATTGACTTTTTCGCCTGGATTGGATGGGCGTATGACTTGAAATCCGTATCTGAAGACATCATAAAACAAAGGGCTGAACGAACCGGTGATGGTTCTCTCGTTTGGGGCTGGGAAGATAAAGATATGCCCGATGATATTAAAAGTAAAGCTGATGTTTATTACGCCAAAAAGGAATGACAACTCGGAGACATGATGGTAAAATTGTGATACTTTAGATACACTTTTATTTATTAAACATTGAAAATAATTAAAATTGTTTTTTCTTTAGAGCACTGCTAAGTATTTTATTTGTATTTTCAAATAGAAACTCGTTATCATGTACAATAATTGAACATAAGTGATTAGCAAAATATTTGAGTGGAATGCTGTTCTGACTCAGGATAATGTGTAATTTTTAGATTTCAAAATATAATTTATTAAACGGTACAGTTTCCACAGATTAATGGTCACATGAAAATGACAAATAAAAAGAGTTATAGAGGTTATAATATATATTAGTTATGAAAGAAGAAAGTGAAACACTACATACATACTCATATAAGCTTATAACATGAATCTATATTCATCAACTTTTTTAAGTAGAATATTTTAATTAAAATAACGCTTTTTTTGAAACTAGAGGGAGGTAGGTGAAAAACACAAAATTACTCGTATTATCATAAACTGTTATCAACTCATTATAAAACCGACGTGCTCTTCTAATATATACTTTATGAAAGACTTTTTATGTGCACATAAACGGTGACATCCAAAACATATTTTACGATAAGGACCTGACCTAAATGTTCTCAGAAAATGCATACTCACTATGTACAATTTCATAAAAAAAATGTCATTGCTTCAATTTTTTCTAGTCTGCATTGGTTCTTCATCCAGAATTTCATCTGAATCATTTTGTGAGATTTTCTATGACATGAATGTAATTCGAATTTAATAAATAAACTTTAAACTAAAAAAAATTGAAGCAATGACAGTTTTTTGATGAAATTGTACCTTTCCTTTTCTAATGGGTTTCATCCTACTGTAATTTTTTTTCACTTTTTACAAATTTTGAAGGCTTCGGCCCTGGTCTATTAATAGTTACTGTGGAGGTAAATGTAATAAAGAAATATCTAAAGCAGGGTGGTGATCATCTTCAGAAATTAAAAGGCATAAACATCTCGAATTAGTGCTGTCGCAATTTCCAACAACTAGGTCAAGTGTTCTATTATTATTATTAGGTATTCAGTTATTAAATACTGTTCAAAACTATTAAAAGATGAAGAGTTCGACAAGGTATTCACCAATGTATCAGTATTTGACGACTGTAACTGAAGTACTACTTCTCAAACTCTTAACCCATGGGCTTGTGGAATGTTATATGATGGACATTTTATATGATGTTGAGAGAATTGATCGAATAGCATTACTTCATCGTTGTACTGAGAATTACTTTGTAGAAAGTATCAACAATAACCAAAGCCTGCAAGAACATGATCTCTTATTTACTCTAATACAAAGTGAAAATACATCAGCAGAGGATACGTTATTGGATGGTGCTAAAATTATATCCGTAATCATAATCTCCTTCCTAACAGCTACAAGGACTCCTCCTCCTATTTTATCCGCTCTAGAACTACAGTCCCAGTCACACCTGTAAACATTGAATCTATCATCGCAGAGTTCAGTGTCTCTGCTAGGCATATTGCGTCCTAACTAGCGAGCAATACATTTTTATAAAAGGCTTGCACAAACACATTTAATAAGTAATCGTAGTAGATTAGATGATTTGTAAAATGTAGGTAGAAATACACAGTTAATCTCCCAGCAATAAAATTAAGTAACAAGAATAAGCAATTACTGTTACATATAAATTATAGCAGATATTCTCACCATCCATTCAAAAACAATTATGAGAAACACAAATTTTAAACCTACTTGTAACAAAAGAGAAATACATTTAAAGTCGAATAATTAATACGGGTGCGTCGTCTATGAATTATTAGAATAAAACACAGATACAAACACAATCATACATTATTTTTAAGTTGTCCTCCGATGAGATATGGATCGACTTAATGTGATCATTTTTACGCACAAATATGCAGTGGTTTTTACGTACGAACAGTCACGAGCATATATATGTATACACATAGCGCAATTGTAAATCTTATTTAGCGAGAAGTTTTTGTTGAAACTCAAAAATATATACATGATTTGAGAACTGTTATAATTTTAGGCTGTTAAATGATTAAAAATTGAATTGACGGTGAGTTCCTGTTAAATTATTGTTTTACAATTTCGCTATGTGTATACATATTTATGCTCGTGACTGTACTTGTGGTGTTTTTCGTTAGCTAGGTTTTTGGCCTTATTAAATATAATGATTTTCTAGAGCTGGTCAAGTGTTCATTACAATAAATGACATTCATAATTATTCAAATAGCCAATATCACGAGCTTACAGTCGAGCTTCTTTATCTCTTACAGTCGAGCTAAAAACTCATCTTTTTTATGGCAAGCTGGCAAGGAAGCGACCAATAATTGGCTTGGGTTTTTTAATACCCTTATTTAAGTGCGCTTTTCTCGTTACAAAATCGATATCAGATTGAACGTTAACAGGGCAGTTAGGACTCTACCTAAGTTGCGATATGATATTCAGCAAATGCTCACTAGAGGATTCGGGCAACCCAACTATTTCTTACTTAATATGTTTAATACTTATTATTCGAAGTCAGAACTCACTTCACTTGCTTCGCAATATTAAAAATAATAATGCCGGCCTATAAACGTCCCACTGCTGGGCACAGGCCTTTTCCCATATAGTTAAGAACCAAGAAGTGTAACTGGAAATTCATCATGTTGTCTTTGATTTGACTACCCAAAGACTGAATGACAGGATGACAGGAGGATTCAAAGATTCAAGTGAGCGATTCAAAGTCAATGAAATTGCTATACCTACGTTGCTGTCAAAAGAATTCTGTATTGTCATGGTATCGTCAGACAAATTGTTGAAATCTCGTTGAAATCGTTGAAATGTCATAATTTATGATTTTTAGTTGCTAGAAATTTATTCTTATCCATGTCCAAGGCGGCGCATAACTTTTTTTTGCTTCCACGATCAATAGAAATCTACAAAGGTGTTTTTCTATTTGACATATTTGAGAATCTTTATATTATTATGTGCCTGCACAGTTGTAATCGCAGAAAATGGATCGGCACAAGTTACGCTGGTAAAGTTATAATTTTAAATTTTGTATGCAAGATATTTTGGCTCTCTCATTTTCATTTCAAGTCATTACATCCAACAGACAGTCTTACTGTGGGATGGGACTATGTTCCCTGTCAAATGGTCAGTGAAGGTCAGATTAGCAGTCTGAAGGTCAGGGCTGAAGATCAAAACTTAGTGCTTTTAAAATTATTATACCAACAGACGTATCATGGAAAACCATCTCGTGGTAAAAAGAAGAAGTTGTAAAAAGAATCAATGAAAACAAGCTAAAAAACGAGGAACGTATACTTCATACGTACTCAGCTCCTTAATTTCTCCACTTTCTTCAAATTGGCTGTCATAATCGTCCTCATTCAGTCTAATGCACTCAACAGGCATTAGGGCTTCTATTGCCATCGCTCGTGTGATGATAGTACGATGCGATTTAATCGTGCTATGTAACGATCTATGATCACATCGCAAGACCGCGCGCCCCTCAATAGCTAATTCAGTAGAACACGATTGCTATGTATGTCGGCAAGATCTAAAAATATTTAGTCAAAATATAGTGTAGTATGCAGTACAACAATATTTTCTTAAGAAAAATGTAATGTTTCAGGCAAGTAGACATAAGTTGGTTAACATTAAACTGGGCTCCGAAGTCAAACATGGACAATGGCCACATCATGTAAGAATATTTATTATTTTTATTCATCGAAACTCAAGATTTGCCAACGAGACATGGAGCACAGCATGGTAGGTGTTAAACTAACAGACCGAGTTAGAAACACCACGCTGCGCTCCATAACTCGGATAACAGATGTCGGAGAAAGAACAGCCAGACTTAAGTGGGAGTGGGCTGGTCACGTCGCGCGAATGCAGCCTGACCGATGGCCAAAAATCGTTACCCGCTGGACGCCGGAGGAAGGACATCGTCGTCGTTGTCGACCTCGGCGAAAGTGGTGTGACGATTTAGTCAGTTATGCGGGGCGCACGTGGCCAGAAATCGCACAAAATAGAGAGGTATGGAGGGAGAAAGGGGAGGCCTTTGCCCAGCAGTGGGAACTATTACAGGCTATAAAAAAAACATCGGATCCTAATACTATTAACATCTTATTAGGTCGGGAACTAGGGGACATGTGCTATGGTGCGTAATAATAAAGTATTTTTGCCCTAGTCACCACGCTGGGCAAGTAGGTTTGCATTCGTTCTTTAGAAGAACGCTTCTGCCCATTTTCTTTATTTCTGTATCCTTTAGTTGCTTCTTACGACACCCACGGGTAGGGACGGGAATTGGAGTTTTATTCTAAGCCCCACGGCGAGCCTTACTATATGTACATATTGCACGCCTCATAAGCGAAGCGTTGAGGTGGGTATTACTGTCAGTTTACGCACACCGAGTGATTCTCCAACTTAAAATGTCACTTTCTTTATTCTTTATTGCTTTTATAAGTGAATATAAATAGACAAATATTGAGAAAAAACACTATTTTTAACACTTGATATTTTTAAATCTCTTTTAATTATTTAAACTAATAAAAAAATTGTTTGAAAAAGTTCTGTCTTGGACGTCCATGTGTCTGTATGTACGGATCCCGTATCTTGTGGTCACGATAACGAGCGAAACACTTCACTTATCGAGTTGGTTTTTAATTGCTTCAGTATTTTAAGGAATAGAAGCCTATTACTTTTCACGGTATAATTCGATGTAGCTTAATTATAATTTACAAATAATCTCAATTTTATTGTAATGAATGAGATTATGAGGCGTGTACTTTTGGATTTTCCAACTATTTATAAATATTTTTGTTTAGGTATTCATCTACAAGCTATTCGATCGATGGAGGTTGTTATACCGAGCATTTTGTGCTGGCAGTATCATTGGGGAGACAAAGATTTTGACGTCGGCGCATTGTTTCCTCACAAATAGAAAACGGTAAGACCTTCTTTAACGTTTCATTCTCTCTTCATATCTTCTTTCATAATTATGACCATATAACGCACGGAAAAAATAATATTTGGTGAGAGTTTTGTAAATATTATTAGAGGTGTTCCTTACCGTGAGTGTCATATCGACATTTCCATTATTTAATTGATATGTTTATAATTATTGGCGACACGGGAAAGTTGTTAAGTTATCAAAATATATCTGCTTTTAATCGTCTTGTGGATTATTTGTAATTAATTCTTCCATGTACCGTTTAGGTTTTGAACCGGTGAAAGGTGCTTAGCATAGTAACTCATCCACACTATATTTTTGTATGTTTGTAACGAATAGACTAAAAAACACCTGGACCGATTTCAAAAAATATTACGTAATGTTACGTTATCTCTGAGAAACGTAGGCTTACTATATTACTTACCGGGAAAAGGAAACCCAGGCGGAGTTATAGGAAACATCTAGTAATATTAGAATGTTACATTACTTAAATAAATACATAGGCTATATTTCTTACTTGTAAGAATTAAGTATCGCGGGCGGAACTGCGGGCAACAGCTAGTGTAAAATACTTAACGCAGGACAAAAAGATGATTTCCATAATGATGTTGATTATTTCGGGTGTTTACAATGATCTTTGTCTATTGTTTGAACAAATAATAAAAATATTGTATCAATGTTCTCACACACGACTAGTTGTGTTTTAATTCCAATTTAAGATTTTCTTTTTTCTTGATATATTTGTAAGGCTCTTAGGCCCACTTGCAACGAAAAATTTACTAAGTTAGATGGTAACACGAGGTAAAATTGCCAATACATACAAACTGACAATGCTTGGTGTAAAGTTGTTCTTGTGGGAGGCCTTTGTCCAGCAGTGGGACAATATAGGCTAAGGAAAAACAAAAAAGTTCTCCTTGCAAGTGGACCTTAGAGGGAAAGTATAATGGAATCAGTTATCAGTAAATTCTTTATATGTATCGGCTCGAGTAGCCCATCGCCCTTGTGAAATAGAATAAAACAATCAAAACTCGAAAAAAACTGTGAGGAGGATCTCTTATCACTTAACATCTTTTTACAGTTTAAGACACGAACTGCGTTATATTCAGATAGTGGGTGGTATACTCGGGACAATGGCAAAACAACCAGTCGATGATGACGTCCAGCAGTGGCGTTCGGTTGCGCGTCTATATTCGCAGAGATTCTATCGATTTCCGGCTTACAACTTGGCAGTGGTGGTAAGATTACATGATTATAGTGTATTGCATCGAAATAAAATAATCGATACATGCAGCTGAACGCATCAAGTACATTTTTGCAATTCATCGTAATATCAGTAAACAACCCTTAGAAATCACTCATTCAGTACCTAATTTAGAACAACTCTTCTTCTGCGTAGCCCTTTCCGAAGTTATGTGTGATCGGCTTTTAGTCTTACCAGAATCAGCTGAATACCGTATTTTGCATGGAGCGACTGCCTATCTGGCCTGCACTACCCATTTCTGGGTAACACAGTATCCCATAATAAGACCATGACTTAGCGTCTGTGAAAGATCAACGTATGTCAGGACCAGCGTTGCCAGATTTTTTTTTTGCCAAGTCGGGATTTTCGAACTTTCTGAGTGAAAACAGCGGGATTCGTTCGTCGAAAGCGGGACATGGTAAAAAAACGTATATAATCAGAAGTTTTCAAACGTTTACGTGACAATAGATGGCAAAAATAGCCATAGAAAATGTATTTTAATAAAAATATAATATTTTACATCAGATTTACCCTATCGATATAGTAAAGTTTTGTAGTAGAGTCTTATAAGTCTTCAGATAGAAAAAACACAAATCTAAATAAAAAAAAGTTTCATTCATTAGAAAAATATGACGTTTAAAAAAATGGCCTGTGGAGTGAATGTTACAAATTGCAACTTACAATAAGAGAATAATTATTTATAAGAATTACTTATTCATGATATTTATGTGAAGATTTAACTTATTTTAAAGTTTCCGTTTACTCTTTAATAAAGATCAAGCACGGTCGAGTTATCTCCGAAAAGCGGGACTGAGCCTGTCCCGCGCGGGACATTTAATTTTGATTTAAAAATCGGGATGTCCCGCCAAAATCGGGACGTCTGGCAACGCTGGTCAGGACCAACGGCTTGTGGTACGTGTCCAGTGGCCCGCGCCGGACACCAGCATGCATGTTGGATTAAGGATAATTTTTGGACAGTTAGCAGTAGATATCTATAATATCCTTTATAATGACGTAGAAATAATATTTCATTTATTTACATTTCAGATGGTAAAGAAACCCTGGACTTTCAACACTTATGTTAACAAAATACCTTTTTCATCAACTTATTCCGACTTCGATGGCGTTTGTACAGCTACCGCTATAAAGGCTACCACAGTATAGTATTTTTACTATTTTATACTTTAAACTACAACTGTAGTTCTAGCTCATGCACTACTGTACAGTCGATGTAACCTGGCGCGTCTGTATACGAGATGTGTGACGGAGAAGTCTAATATGTAGTAGGTTTACGAGACGTGATAAATTACAGCGGCGATGTTGTATTTTCCCCTGAATACTGGCTACCATAGTGCCTCATGAAATTAAGGAAAATGCAAGCGTGGATTTGTTATTTTTATCTGCATGGAATGGTTTTTCTTGCGCATCATCCGTCTCATTTTTTCTATTCTGCTTTCATCGTCGCAAGACGTCGGTTGCTGTGACGTCCCCATGGTCTGCGAACGATGAGGGACCTAAATCAGCGGGGCTGGTAATACGTTCACCATGGAACGGCAGTCAACTAACAAGACCGTCATTTAGGCTGATCGGCACTGATTCGTGCGCCCGTAAATGCGTAGTAACGTCACCCGCGTGGACCATGACTGTCACAAACAAAGCCTTGCTATACTAAAATATTTGCCTTTACATATTTTTTCAGAGTTGGTCAAAAATCAGGTACTTACATACTGAAGAAGTAGAAATGATAAAAAGAAGCGATTGCGAGGCGATTTTATGCAGAAGCTGTAGACTGTTTATATGCAGTGTTTCCGATCTAAGGAGTAAATATGTTTTTTCAGTACGTAAACTAAAACATGTTTTTAAGAAATTATAGTTTCTCTTGTATCACATCGTCAAGCATAGTACCGTTTAGTAATGGCAACAGTCTTTAAGAACATCTCATAAAGTAATATTTAATGGATAACATTCAGGTAAAGAAAACTGGCTATCTGCGCAGGTAGTACGAAATCTTACAACTGAAATCTTAGTTTCAAATCAGTAACCACTAAAATAGATTAAGAGCGAGAGAATGAGATAATTTTTTTAAATTGTTTAGGAAACTGAAGGTGGTGGTTTGGTTTGTTACGATACTGGAGATCCTAATGAAGAAGATGGAGAACAAGGCGTTTTGGTCGGTGTGACTTCCATCATCAATATTGGACTACCCAATCTGCACATGCGCGTCGACTTGTTTCACAAATGGGTGAACGACATGAGCTACAAAGTGTACATAAATAATTATGTGATCGCTATCTGTGTATCTATTTCCTTAATTAAAATATTTTTGATGTAAGTGTTAAGTATTGTTTTATTTCGTGAGACTCCATGGTGGGTGTTCCATAACGAATTAAATTTAACTTAAGATTCAGTAACGGTAAAAAATAAAATCGAAAAACGAATTTATCTAGTGAGTCCGGCAATTGTTTCATTGAAGAAAGGCAGTGTAAAATAAAAGAAGTCAAAACAAAAAAACTGTTTTGTATATAAATCCCAATTTGATGAATGTGTAAAACTGAAAACTGTGTATTGAATGTGAAGCAGATAGGCCCTTATCGATGAATGACTTGTATCTTGAGACTCTGGTGAAGAAAGATCCCCGGCCCACACTGTGGCCGCTTACTACGCCAACCAATAATCCTTTATCATTTTCGTTAGGATCGCCTGTCTTGGCACAAACAAGGGGCCCCCCGGAGTCACCCTGAAATAAAATTAGAGTAATAAAAGAAATATACTTTGCAGACAAATTCAGCATTCAGCATAGTATACGTGCGGTTAATATAATTAAGCAGCGGTAGCCTAATGGCTAGGGCGTCGGACTTGCGAACATGTGGTTGCGGGTTCAAGTCCTAATCATTATACTACCGACGTGCACTCACTCGTAAAAAAAGACGCATCTTAGCTTAGCACGAGAGGTTAACAAGATCTTTACCTTGACCTTGTCTTTTGAATCTAGTTTATACTACTTTATATTCTTATGTACGATAGTATTTATCAAAATGGCCACCATACCTTCCCAACGTCCGTAAAACTTGAAGAAGTACACACAAACGCGTCCATGTTCTTGCGATGAAGTCTGGTACAGGGCCTCTTCGGTATAAGGACCAAGTTCGCTAATAACAAATGAGTCGCTTGCTCCTGGAGTTAATTTAAAGATTAATAAGATGGGCTGCTTTTTAATAGATGACAAATAGATTGAATGTGACTGGCAAGAGGCAGAGAAGTATGGAATAAACAAAAGAGGCCTATGCAGCAGCGGCTTAAGATGATGACTGAATGATGATGTCAATTTTTTTGAGCACACGTGTACGTCGGGTACACGTGTGCTCAAAAAAATTGACACTGACACCTCCCTCTAATTTACTGCGGTTTTCCATCCCCGTATAGAGCAAACACACTGGCAGTTGATGCATTTAGTTATGAAAACATCCGCTAAGGAAGGATTTTTTGGAAAATCAACCCCTATATATTTGCAACCTCAATATATTTGCAAAAAACCCTTCCTCTCTGAAATAAAACAAAACACGTATTACAGCGTTTTACTAATATTTGAGGATCACACTGATGCTTATCACATGCAGGGATATAACACGTGGCCTATATCTTTTGGTAGGTAAGCTGTAGACAATCCGTAGAAGATTTGTTTATTTTGAATTTTGAATCGAAAGCAACAATTAGTGTAATTTTATGTTTATTGTTTAAATTATGTTTATTGTTTCTCCTATTGTTTTATTTTTGACTGTAAACCAAACTTAAGTTAATTGTGTGAAGATTAGATTCTTATTATATGGTTGTATCGTTTTAGTTATATGTAATTTTGAGTTAATATATTGTGTAGTTATTTGTAATTGTTAGTAAAAGTGTTATTTAAAATAGTTATTATTATAAGTAGCCTCAGGTATCGTATTAGCTTTCTAAACCTGCAATGATAGTTTAAGAGTTTTAAATAAATAAATAAATTATACAAGTATACGGTACATAAAAAGTAACACTTGTTCTTACCGATTCTTTAGGGCCTGTCCTTCCAAATCCCGATACTAGACACTCTCCGTGGTAGTCTACATTTCTTGATGCAATCGGTATGGGTGCCACATATTTATTGTAGGAGAAAGGACGTTTAGTAAACTGAAAATATATTACATAAAAATTATAAACTTCAATCGCACAAAATTCTTTAGCACATTACAAGACACATCAAAAGTGTCTGGGAATCAAGTGAATAGTTTTCCAGATTGACTTGTTGCTTCGGCTATGTTATAGTTAACCACGTACCCATTTGTAACAATAAAGAAAAATTGCTGTTTTTGCAAATTATTGGAAATTAACCCTTATTGGCAAAATGATTACCATTTCTACCATAAACACGAATCACGCAATAACAGCATTTGGCATGCTTATTATGAGTTCATCAAAATTACTTTGAGGACTGGCCACCCCTGTTTTTTGTAACAGGGCTCTTCTCGAAGCATATCCCATGCGTGCTCAATTTGGGTTCACGCTTTTTTTCTGTTCCGTCGGTTGACGTCTGGCGATTGAGCTGGCCACGGCAGAACGCTGACGTTCTTCGGCAAGAATGTGTGTTACGACTCTAGCCGTGTGAACCTAACGCAACTCCTAACACAACTAATTAAGCTTAGCAGGAGAGGCTTATAAAGAATACTAGTCACGTTTGACCCACAAAAACTAGTAAGCTTTTTTTTATTGTGTAAAGTCTAAAATTATGATCTGCTAAAATATCACCAATCTTAAGACTTTAGTTGATAAATCCATATATCCGGGATAAGATAATTGAGAAAGAGGACTTTTTTATTAAGTTCACTTACCACTAAAGCTATATCGTGATTTGGGAAAGAATATTTTAGTGGGTATAGCACTTTTCTTAGAGTTCTCCACTGACCGTCGGGATCTTTTCCAAATACAGCTACATTATCTAAATTACCCGCCACCGCGTATTTGTCCCGAAGAGTCTCTTTATCTGCTTGGCTGTACAAAAAAATTTCTTTTAATACGAAACGTCTAGGTACTAACAACAGCCGGTCAATGTTCATGTAGTGGGTGCCCATCGGCTGAGACGATGACTTCGATCTACTAACATCTTCTCAACACTTTAAACGTTGGTTTTATTCTATGCATTTTATCAAGCCAAAATCGGAGGCTGCTAGAATAATATGTGATTTGGTAACGTTCGCTCAGCAGTGATTTGTGCTACTCATTGAAATGGCTCACTGAGAACTGTTCTTTTATTAAAGATGTTTTTATTAAAGATAAAGATATATTTATTTGTATAAAAATGCGTGACATTTTACATAATGATGCAAATGGAGATGGTAAATAATGAAATTATCATGCTTCGACATGTTTTGCCACAGTTGGCGTACAAAAAAAGGTTGTCAATTAGACATTTTACGTATAATTATAATGATGTTTGTATAATAATAGTATATTCTTCTATTCTATTTGTTGTTTTTTTTGTACACGCGTCGCGTATAAAACAAAAATAAAATCTTTAGACATACATTTTTAACAATAATTATAAAACAAAATATAAGTTAGAATTGATTTATTTATTGATTTATTGATTTTACCTATTGTAGATACTTGTTTTTTAATAATTATTTGTAAAACTTAACCTACATTTTCTTAAACATCTTTTTTTTTATTAATTCATAGTTAACTGATAGTACCTACTTTTAATTAAATTTCATAAATTTAAATAATCCTACTAATATTATAAATGTGGATGTTTGGATGTATGTTACTCAATCACGCAAAAACTGCTGAACGGATTTGGATGAAATTTGGTACGTATGTAGCCTTTGACATGGAAAAGAAACCTTTTATCCCGCGTCCTTAAGTAGTTCCCGAGGGAAAATCGAAAATTGTTTACGAGCTAAGCCGTGGGCAGACAGCTTTGAAATTTGGTATTTTTCTCTATTATAGCGCAAGCTACGGGTAAAAATTTTATTTCATTTTCCATTATTTTCACATTTATCATTTCTTTTTGGACCCGATAATGAAGCCCACGCAGACGAAATCGCGGGCAGAAGTTAGTTATTAATCATTTGTTATGGGTTTAAAATAATATATATAATTATTTTTTAACAATATAAGAATTAGTAGAAAGAAGAATTATTAATAAAGTTGTATATTTCTATTTGCTTAGTAATTTAACTTGTAGTAGTTTCTTATCAGTTTTTACTGAACTTGTTTCGATTATTTGCCTCATTCCGATTTTATTTAATTGTTATATTTGCATGCCGAAAAAAGTAGGCGAAATAGATAGATAGATAGTAGAATAACTTTATTATTTTATATTATGTTCTGTACAACACCATTCGAAGCAAATAAAAAAAATATATTCTTAAAAAATAATTCTTTGGTTTTTGTTAAATATCATGGTGTGTGAATTTTATTATAAGATGATTGATTTATCCAAATAGAAACCCCTAACTTAAATAAAGATTTAAAAACCCTTCTGATAGGAGTATAAATTTGAAACCTGATATTTTTATGGTGCTGGTGTTACAATATTTGAAAGGCAATTATAAACGACTGAAGAATAAGTAAAAGTTTAATAGTATTCCTTGTTTTCTGAGGTTTACGGGAATGTTAGAAATTGAAATAAAATACTTTTTTAAAGGATTCTATTGCGGTTCATTTTGATTTTAGTTCCCGTCAACGCATGAAATCCGTTTAAAAATTAGTTTTATTTTAACAGTTCTTTTTTGTGTTCCTTGTCCCAATAAATAACGTTTATACTAATCGAATAATGTAATAATTTATATTTATTTTAATATATAACACAGTCTCATACCCTGGGGAAAGTAACTGGCGACACGAACTCCCTGATGACGGAAAGCAATGCGCTGCTGACAGTAATCTTGCCGGCTTAATTATGGTTGCGCCACAAAAAGTTTTGTATAATTTTAATCTGCGGCTTACCATTCCTTTCAGCGCCACCTGTATAAACAATAGTTTGCGTAAAGCTTAGTCTCATTTTATTATAATACCGGCCTATAAATGTCCCACTTCTGGGCACAGGCCTCTTCTCATATAGAGAAGGAACGAGCATTGATCACCACGCTGACTCACAGCGGGTTGGCCAATGCTTTGGGTTTCTAGGTTTGCCACGACGTTTTCCTCCACCGATTTTCAATGATCGTAAAATAATTAAGGAAGTATGACTTTAAAAAAATCACACTGGTTGCCTGTAGTGGATTCGAACTTGCGACTTTGTGCACGAAAACACGTTCGTTAAACCGCTGCTTACTAAATAGTTCTAATTTTGTTGACTAAATAATTCTAATACCTGGTAAGGCACATCTCCTTTCTTTGCAGGAACACCATTGTACACACGTGGTACCCACATATCTGGTTCTGATGGTGGAAACGTAGTTAGATTTTTGGATGAACATAATTGTAAACATATAATTGATAGAAAACACTGTATAAACATGACTGTAAATTTAGATATATGACATGACAGTAAGACGGAATGAAATATCTGTGAAAGTTGAAACTAAAAAGTAATAAAAGAGGATGAGGACTTATTTGTCTATGAATAGATGATTGTAAGTTTTGTGTATGTTTAAACTTACTGTAAAAAATATCTTCGAAATATTTATTGATTTATTATTGCATCTCCAACGAAGAATATTCAAGATGAATATAAAGCCAAAAGTAATGTGGACATTCGATTTATGCTCCCTGAGATACAGGAAACAACAGCATTTCTTTCTTCACATGATGAGTCAATGTATCCCAACCAGATCCAGTTGATCTGAGTTTGAAGTCAGCTTAGAGACTTCCAGGGGCCTTATCCACTAGTCCAAGCGGTTAACGTGCTGTTACGTATAGGGTTAACAGAAATTTTATCTATTTCGACTTACTTACTATATTTTAAAGTAAAAACCTGTTAAATGGCCTAAAACGTATATACTAACTACAAGGTGAGTCTTAGAACACAAAAAAGGTTTGGCGATCCGGGATTCCTGAACTAAATTCCATATCGTGTCACGTTAAGTTTTGTTTAGACTTAGAGAATAACCCCCCAGGTTGGCCAGGGTAACCCATGTCCTGGAGGGATGTCTTGCGGCGGCTCAAAGAGGTCAGGTAAGATGGAACTGTTTTGCTACAGTCTGGGATTTATCTGAGAGCTTTTGGAAGGTGGAGGTTTACCTAAAATCTCCAGTTTGAACCTCTTTAAAGTACGGTAAACTACGGTTTAAACCCATGATTTAGTTAAACGCTTAGGTTAAACGTCTCTTTGTAATAAGTAAATTGACGGGCCGTCTAGTGGTTAGTGACCGTGACTACTAAGCCGAAGAACATGGGTTCGATTCCCACCCAGGACAAAAATTGTGTGATGAGCACGATCATTTTTCTGTGTCTGGGTGCTATTTACCTATGTATGTCTTTAGAAATATATAGTATGTTTATCAGTTGTCTGGTGCCACAGTAATGGCTCTGCCTAGTTTGGGTTCAGATGGCCATGAGTGAGCTGTCCTATTATATATAATACTAGCTGTTTCCCGCAGCTCCGCCCGCGGTAAATTTTTTTTTATGGCATTGAGAATTTTCTTTACTATAAACCTCACAGAGCCCGAGACCTTTCCAACGAATGAAAAACCGTGGAAATCGGTTCGTGCGTTCTGGAGTTATAGCGTCAGGAAGGAAAACCCGACTTATTTTTATATAGTAGATAATATTGTAGAAGTTTCTTTTTCCTGTATTTCCGGTCTTTTATCTCATACTAGCTGTGCCTACGATGTCACCCTCGTAAGTTGTCCTGTTTCTGTAACCGTTAATTTTCCATTGTATTTAATTACATTCATTGGAATGACAGTGGCGCCATCTGCCGAAAATTGGTCGTACCTTCGTGGGCGGAATAACTTTGCTAAAGATCATCACATGATCCAAGGCAACAGCAACTCTGACCGCTCCTCAAAGTTCTCGTACTTACTACCTACAGTTTTGTGTCAAAGAAGCCGCCTATGCAAGACGGTTAATGAACTGTACTATGAATACGCCTTTATTGAATCAGACAGGGGTTTTGTTACATATTGTATATATATATTTTTTTTATTTAATAAAAAACGACGTCCGCACTAAGGTATTTAATCCTTTTTAATTGTGTCGCGGGGGTTTCACAAACATTCAAATAATATGCACAAAGAACACCCAGACTTGGAACAAACATTTGTGGATCACACAAATGCTTGTCTCATGCGAGGATCGAACCCGCAACACGTCGCGCACAGTGTTAATTAGCGTGGTGACCTATATCACTCGGCTATCCGTGCAGTCAACAGTATATAAATATAAATAAAAATGGAGGGGAAGTGAGTAAAGTTCAAAATAAATCAAAAAATATCAAGAAATATATATTTTGCTGCAGAAATTATAACAAAGTAAACGCTCGAGCATTTAGCACAGCTATTTGTTTCTATGTACGTATGATACCTCGAGACTCTGGTGAATAATGAATGGATGTCACCGTATGTTCCACTGGCAATTCCGACGAGTAGTCCGCTGGCATCATTTTCCATGGGGTCACTAGTGTTTTTGCAGACTAGAGGTCCGCCTGAATCACCCTGTAATTATTTGAATACTTTAAATACTAGCAGCACCTATAACCTTCCATTGACAGTGACAGTCTAGACGTGGTTTCGGTGACAGTCTAGACGCGGCTGCAGCTGGAATCGAGCAGATAATGCGCGAGTGATCCCACGACTCCGGCCAAGGCAGAGTAGGGACCGGGGTGCTTTTGGTCGGTGGAAGTCCGACATGTCCCCACGTCGTGCCCAAAACATATGCTTTTCACCCCGAAAAAAAAAGAAGGGGATCTTTTTTAATATTAGGTATATGTATAGATATAGAGTTGACCACCTCTGAGGTACATCGATATCAAAAATAATTTTGAAATCGATTGACAATTGCCAGAGGTAACCTCCGTCATTTGACATCGGCTAAAGGTAAAAGCTGTACAAAATGGACTTTGCTGTGTTTGGTAATAGATTTATATTTACCGCACCAATATCGACCTCGACTAAGGACGTGCATATCAAATCGCTCATGTCTTTCTTATGTGTTTCATTGCACCAAGACTTTGGCAAAAGTCGCAGGTACGCCATCAACAAGAAATCAGAGTCTTCCTGTAATTTTCAAAGGTAAAATTTTGTATTTAGTTGTTCCTAAAAAGGATCTTGATTTTTTGGTATAACAAATAGGTATATAAATATTGTGGCTCGGTCCGTATGAAACTAATATTCTGCCTTTTATACTTTATACTTTTTAATTTTATTACATGAAGAAGGCTGGAACTACTTATGCACTTAATTAATAAAATAATCTTATGCTCTGAAAGACAAGTTCATTTTATTTTGTAACTAATAATTTTGCCGTAAAACATGTATTTGATGCACGTGATTTAAATTAAGGTTAATTTAATTATTTATGTTGTAAATAGGATAATATCATATTGTTTTCTGAGGTTTACGCGAATATTAGACATTGAAATAAAACTACTTTATAACGGATTCTATCGCGGTTTATTTTGATTTTAGTACCCGACGTTTCGACGCCTTTGCAGGTGTCATGGTCACGGGCAGACTGAGGTGGTATTTGTCTTGACAGGGGGTGTTTTGACAGGGGATGTTGCTCGTTCATAAAAATAAATGAAGGTAGAACGAGCAACATCCCCTGTCAAGACAAATACCACCTCAGTCTGCCCGTGACCATGACACCTGCAAAGGTGTCGAAACGTCGGGTACTAAAATCAAAATAAACCGCGATAGAATCCGTTATAAAGTAGTTTTATTTCAAGGATAATATCATCACATTTACAAGGTTTGGTTGAGCTCGATGGGTTCGACATTTCCTTTGAGAAGATGTGTCGCAACAAATAAGGGGTGATTAAATATATTGAGAGCCTCATTTGAAAATTAATTCCAGTTTAATATGTTTTTTTTTTGTACTTACAGTTTCAGAAACCTGCCCATATCCAGATACTAAACAATAACCACTATAGTCTACCTCTTTTCTAGCCAAGTTAATTGGCTTCACAAATTCATTGAATTCGAAAGACTGAGTCACAACCTGCGATAAGAAATGTATAAAAATGATTATAAGACTTTGGATGTAGGTATCTATTAAAGTCGAGGACTGCCATGTTGATGAAGAAGATTATGCGCGGATTCCAAAATTCTGCGTTTTTATTATGCGGAATTGATGGAAACTTGGGAGAGGCTTAGGTCTAGCGGAGTATAGGTCTATAGGTCTTGGAAAATGTGTGGCATTATCTACTAGGTAAATATTGTATTAATTTTATTTAAATATTGTTCTAATATAAATAGAAGATATATTCATTCCATCCATACATCCATCCATCACAGAATTCCAATTATAAGTAGATTAAGAATACTAAATCTACTTATAATTGGAAATCTGTGATGGCAAGAAAAAAATACAGTTCTTCTCATCCCGTTGTAAATAAAATAATCCGCTACATCGTTTGTCAAAAGAAGAATTAAGATGAACATTTAAATGGCGACACTCACAGTAGTCACAGTGTATAGTTATTATAACTTACCAGAATTCCTATGTCATAATGTGGGAAATGATAATTTTGTGGAAATGTTAAACTGCGCATTGTTCTCCATTGTGTAAGTGCATCGGTTTCATATCTAAAATATTCACTCCTTACAGTAGCGGCAACAGCAAAAATACCTTCTAAACTTTTAACAATGTAATTGTCTTCATGTCTACAAATTAATTGTGGTTTAAGGTAATACTGTTTTTGAAAATTTGGCTTAAAAAAAATACTGGAAGGTATTATCAATTAGATCTCTTCCGCTTGGCGATAAGTAACTTTGTCTTCCAGTGTTATGTAAAATCCACTTGGTGAAGTGGTACTTTGGGCAGAATAACCACAACAACCCAATATTAAAAGCAATTAACAAGTTATACGTAAAACATATTCCAACTGACTGGTCAAAACAAAACTCAACCTGGGGGTCTACTCTGAAGTGTTAAATCTGAAATATCAGCCGATTTGTTTTAGCACCCTAATTTTCAATCGAAAATTAACACTTCTAAATGTCAGCTTTTTTTTTAATTGTTTTGTGTTCGTTGAAATCTCTACTTTACGATGGATGGGGACACTTCCAGTCGACAGCAATGTGGAAGAGTTATTGATGCAATTTTTTAGTTTTAGTTTTGTTTAATTAGTATACTTTAGTGTTAAGAGTGTATAAAATAGCAATAATGAATTTTAATTGTAAAAAAAAACATATAATTATAGTAAATCTTCTCAGAAAATGCAAAAAATTGAGAAAAAAAACTTGAATACGAAAAGGACAATTAAAGGAGTGAAACGAATAAAAATAGATTTAAAAAACATTATTTGAAAGTGTGTTAAGGTGCTACCTATGTAAAAAAGTGTTAATAAAGACTCACCCGAACCTACAGTCAAACCAATACTACGGTTTTGTGGGGCTTAGTCTGTATGTAACAGATTGTGAACTTACAATTAATTAAATATCGATAAACTGTTCAAATCTAGCACAAATCTAGGTGTCCGTAAGGATTGAGGAGCCACTTTTCGCTTTAGCACTAAATTTCGTTCGGTCCGACACTCTTCCGAATATTGACAAATTGCGCAGACCGAACTTAGCAAATCTGAACTTTATTTGTAGTACTCAACATAAGCAATGTTCGGTCGTGTTTCGGTCGGTCCCGAAGTATTGGATATCGAATTTCAGAGTAGACCCTTTGGTTTTCTCGTAATTTGATAAATATTGTTTTCACTATAATACGTTACTTTCTTACCCTTTAGTTGATGTTCGCCGGGTATTTACATGAACGAAACAATGTGCTGCGGTCAGGACCTTATCTTTTCCAATAATGCTACCTCCACAAAAAGTTGCGTAATATGTTACATGTTCAATCATTAATGCCACCTTTGAAATAAGTAGTTTCTATCACATATTATAAAATGGTCCCTGTTCTTCTGCCTCATACACGTTTAAGAATTGTGAGGCGTAGTTCTAGCTATTCTCAATATTGTTTAAATGCCACAATAATAATTGTGAGCATTGCTACTGGTTTTAATTTCAAAATTACCACATTATCACTAGTTGCTATTTGAATAATAATGACCATTACAGGCAAGCCAATACTTCCTCATCATTAGACTAGAAAAAGTGAATTCTCTTTCGCCTGCAATGGGGTCATTATGCCTCTTGACCACTGAAAACTTTTCATTACACCAAGTCTCATCTAAACTATTTTAGAGTATGTACTCTTACACTCCAGCATTTATAACAGTCCATCTGTCCTCAATAGTAAGTTAAAATAAAAAAAAACCTTTTGTAACCTGGTAAGGCAATTCACCACGCTTTGCGGGTATACCATTATATACACGCAATGATGCATTTTTCGGAGTTAAACGTTCATAGTAAATATTTGCATTGATTTGGAGAAAAACGTTCAAAATTATAAATAGTTTTGTAACTGTTTTGATAGACAATGTCATGTCCTTGACATTTCTTGACAAATATTATTTATTCATTCTAAAGCTACAGGTGAATCTGGGTCTTATCACAGCGTCCTGAAACTTGCCTGAAACGGAACTAAACTATTTCAGTATTGGCAGCACTCGCTCTGCCTTGTCAAGTAAATACATGACATGAACTGTGTTAGCTTGTAAACAGTGACTGTTTCTCGTGTTTAATTTTTATTTAGTTGCGTTTTTTTGGTGATACTGGTGACCCATTGTGATCATAATGAACAAATCCTTATCCGTAGCTCCGAAAGAGTGATAATTTATAAAGTGTGCATGAGTTGTTTGGCGGAGTCGAGGCCGGACAAAATATTTTATCCGACCTCAACAACGTGCTCAAGAACTGCTAAAACGACTGGTAAAATGATATTTTATAATTACATGTAATAATGTAATGTGTGTTTTTCAAGGTTCAATTAAAAATATAATTAAAATGTACATTCATGAATTTGACGTTACGCTTACAAACCACATTCGAAATGTAGCGCGTCGTAATAGGATCAATTTATGTCAAGATATTCTGAAATAGTCAATTATTTTTTAGTCAGTATATTATTGCAAATGTTTATTCGTTATATTTTATTGTTCTAGACTGAAGCTGATTTAGCATTCCTGAGCATTTAAATTGACGATTGAAGAAATTACAGTCAACATGAAAATAGAAAAAGGTTACTTTCGAAGGGTCAAACTCTTTATAGTGACTTTATAAAAGTATAAAACCTACAAGAAAAAAATTAAGGCATGGATGATGACTTTTCGGGCGAGAAATACTTAAGGCAAACAATTTTAATTTAAATAAACAATTAATTTTTTTTTAGTTTTTCTTAGATTACTTTGAGACTATTACTATAATTTTTATTTTTAAGCACTATGGAACATTTTGCCACGAAGTTTTCACAATTTTTACTAAATGTTTTATTGAATTCATTAAACTTTTAAAAGGAGTAGGTACTCAATCCACACGCACATAGAAAAATACAAATTGGCTATGGAAGAAAAGAGACACTATTTTTTGTCTATGTCGCGATGGTCGGGTTTAATAAATTATGTGCCTATACATATTTATTTTACGACATTACAGGTTTCCCTCGGTTCCTGAAATAATAACGAAAATGCTTGAAGCTACTGGTTTTTTTTTTTTAAGATGACTAGCAATGGCACAATTGGCTACTAACAATATACTCAAGAAACAATATTCATACCTACATACATAAATATTTTATATGGTGTTAAATGTGTATTTTATTTCGAAAACCTTCAATATCCGATCTACGGCATAATTTTACGAATCTACATGTTTATAATATGTTCTAAGGTGTGAATATTATTTTAAGTTATATTTAATATTTTTTAATATTTGAAGTTATATTTAATAAATTCACGTCATGCACGGGCACTGGCTTCAAATAAATCAGTTGATTGATAAGTCTTGACAGAAGATGTTGCTCGTTCTTTTTACATATGGATTACATTATCGGTTTTAAATATGGCAAAACATCGTTTGATAGGGCACAACATAAAGTTAGAAACACTGGTTATTCGAATAGATGTCTGTAAGGATACAAAACAGATATTGTGACTGCAAATTCATATGCATTGTTTGTTCTTCCAAAATAGCTATAATAACAAAACAATTAAAATGTTAATAATTTGTATATATTTTGTAATATAAAAAGGTAAAAGCTACAAAATATATATTAGCACCACTACTTCTGCAGCTGTTTCTATCTATGTATTTACGGTATTGGGATACTCTTACAAATAAGGAATTTACACCTACGAAAGTTCCACCTACGACTCCAACTAATATTCCTTTGTCATCTTTTTCCTCCGGGTCACCGGTATTTTTGCATACTAACGGTCCACCAGAATCTCCCTGTTAAACAAAAGCATGACTAGCTAAGACAACAGAAGCACCTATATTTATATATTAATAATAAATTATCTTGGGTCAATCTCACACACGGTCATCTGATCCCAAACTAGGCAGAGCCTGTACTATGGTAACCAGACAACTGATAAACATACTTATATATTTCTAAATACATACATATTATAGATAAATAACACCCAGACACAGAAAAAATTATCGTGCTCATCACACAAAGATTTGTCCTGCGTGGGAATCGAACCCAAGACCTCCGGCTTAGCAGTCAGGGTCACTAACCACTAGACCAACAGGCCCGTCGATATTTGTTTTTTATCTACTTTATTTTTATTTTTTAAACAAACGATTTTAATTTTTATGATACTTTAGATATTGAACTGAACAAAAATTAATAAAACAATCTTAAAGGAACCGGGATACAAAAAAAATCTTCTCGGTCCTTTGATGCTCAGCAGTGGCTCTCTAAAATAAATGTTTCTATAGTGGTGGGTGAAATAACCGCCGCGTTTGTCTATACTGGTCAATAGAGTTGCGATGGAAACGTCCTTCTCACCGTGCCTGCTTCGGCTAAGTAAGAAGTGGCAAGGACTGCCGCTCCTACAGATAATCCTAAAAAAAATCCATAGGAACCACTACAACAGTAAAAGTTTAATAAGAAAAAGTTAAGTACCGAGCCAATATCAGTTCCGATTATAGACGTGCACACGAAACTTGACATGTCTTTGCGATGAGCCGTTTTGCACCATTCATTAGAATGAAGCGTCAAATCAGCTAGCATCAATGAATCAGATAATAGCTGAAATATTAAAAATCCAACTATACTTGAATTCAGTCATGACATTTGTGATTTGATGTAAGTGATTTTTCACCAATTTCAAGCAAAGGCGCTGCGTAAACTTGTGTTGTGCCGGGCACAAACGCACCACGCAGCCACAAGTAAATATTTTGTTTTATAATTACGTATATCAAATCTGCAATAATATCGATACGAACAGCAGTGGACTGCTAGAGGCTGCGTTGATTGATCGATTAAATTAAAATGAACCCCGCGCAGACGGAGACACTTCCTGTGTCCGATTACTTCCACTCTTCATCATTGTATCGGCAACTGGCTACTAAAAGTCGTCAGTGGAAGACACAAGCAACGAAAACAAAATTCTTTACAATTGGGTATTTGACTACTATAGAAAAATTTCTTTCTGACAAATGTTCCTAAAAATAGTCGTAAATTGAAGCAAAATTGCGAAAAAGTAACAAAAATATATACCTACACAATTATATAAGTTATAAGCTTTTAAAGTTAGTTAATGCTCTATCTCTTTTTCGCAAAACGACGACTGGCACGGGGCAGCCCCAGACTAGTATGGAGAAATAAATATTGACGTCACAAAACATTATCGCTATCTCTGTCAAATTAGCAATATTGGAATACTTGTAACTAGCTCAATATAAAATCAATTAAGTAGTATGTCGTTTTTAGAATTCGTTATAGTTTGAAGTATTTTTTATTTATGACATAAAAAAAAATTGTCAAATACCCAATTGTACGTCCTAGGTTGTCGGTTTCCGTTAATACATTCCGATATACTTCAGTTGGCGTGCAGTGTCCGGTGTCGGTGAATGTGTCTGATTACCACCACCGAACACTGCATCAGTGTAATGTAGGTGAGCCTTGTCAGCAAAAAATGTGTTTACTTCTGACGGGCGCCGAATGAAACGGTTGGGGTAGGAATGGTATAACAGTCACAGGTGAATAATAATTTGTGTTTATGAGTTAAAAGATCTAGTCAAAGAGAAATCGCGGTAACAAACTAGCGCAGAAACATACATCAACCAGATGATGAATTTTAATATAATTAAAATATTAACAGCCGGTGTACTTACATCGTTAGAAATTTTTCCGTATCCTGATACGAGGCAAACACCACTATAGTCTATAAATTTACTCGCCATAGTAATAGGCTGTACATATTGATTGAAATGGAACGGGCGTGTCACAAACTGCAAAAAAAAGATACAATTTATTTTATGTCTATAGAATTATTGGATGTAGAACTTCTAGCGTCATAAACAACCTAAGAATGGTTGTTTATGCCGCTAAAAGATTAATGAAGGATAAAATAACAAAGTGAAATAAGGTAAATGCAGCTATTAACGACCCATCGAAAATCCGCAGCTATTGCCGATCCATTCCATTAATTTGTAATTTTTACGCTACTGGAACGATTCATGCTGAAGACACTTGACGAAACACGCATGTTTGTTCTTTGAGCACCGCAAAAACTAACGTTTGTGTGTGTGGCATCCCGGAAAAGACACAAAATTCGTTGGTTTCCGTGAAGACAGCGATCTCGCCGGCCGTGTGGTACAATTCCTTGTTCCTAATAGGTAAGCACATCAAATTTTTGCTTAAGACTTTGTACATCGATTTACGAAACCTGTACTGGTTGTGTATTATTAAATGTGTTCATTTGAGTGTGAATTCTTTATTTCGTATAGTATTTCATAAAGTTTAAGTAATTTAAGAGGATAAAACTTGAAATTTAAATAGAGCGGTAATAGCTTCAATGATTTTAATAGTGGCAGTTATTGCCGATCCATGGGTCGGTAATGACCCTGCACATTATATTTAGTTTAAATTCTTTCCCGTCGATATGCGATGACAAAGAAAAAATTTGAATATGACATTATAATCTCAAATAATCAGCCATTGTTACACACTATTAGCGACCTATACTATTTTGTCTAGTTTACTTGTTTTATCATTTTGTGTTCACCACGTTTTGTAAAATTATTCATTAATTGTTATTTTAAAGAAACATTATTAAAATACCTTTCTTTGTATAACAATGTGTGCATTCATTAATACTATTTGCTGAATCAATTGTTTAAAATCCCTGTTATAATTAGAAAGATCAAATCAATACATATTATCTAGTTTTTGTGAGTCGGTGAAACGATTTTATATTTGTATATACATCGCTTATTACCGATCCATGTGAGTCGGTGATAGCAAGTATGGGAGCCTATCACCGATTCTATACAAATCACTATCCATAATGTTAAAATACACTGATTAACTGGTTACAGAAAATATTAGCTTTTAAACTAATAACAAAAATAATTATGAATATAGATATGGCAAACGAAATACATAAAATAAATTTTTGCAGAAACATGGATGTCCGCTAGGGCCGATGCCTGCTAGGTTCGCGGGTTATTCGAAAAAGTTACTGTGGACCTGGCAACAGGTATCTGAAGGAACATGTGTAGGTATTAGTCAGAAAAAGTCTTACACTATAACTTCAAATAACTTCTTCCGCTCAGAGTGGAAGAAGTTATTTCACGATGTTCATGACAAAACAAATAGGTGGCTAAGTGGCTTTTCCTCTGCAGCACTATACATAGGAAAAGCCACTTAGCCACCCAATTTTTTGTATGAAATAGGTAAGAACTTGAATCAACATTTCTTAATCCATGCTAATATCCTTCACGAAATCACATAATATTAATCAAAATATTAATCTTTAAAATAAAACTACTTTAAACGGATTCTATCGCAGTTTCTTTTTTTTTAAATAAACCGCGATAGAATCCGTTTAAAGTAGTTTTATTTTAATGTCTAATATTCGCGTAAACCTCAGAAAACTAAATATTAATCTTCTAGTTTTGTTACAGTCGGTAATAGCTTCAGCAAAATCGTTAATAGCTACATAGCTGCTCCTATGGGTCGGTAATACCAGAATCGACTTGTCCACTTAATATTTTTTAAATTTATAAGAAAATCTTCTAATTTTGGGTTTATAAGGTAATCATTATAAACTAGATAAGTAAGAGTTTCATATTAAAACCAAACACTGCATGTGAAAGCAATCACAACTCTTAATAATTGTCATCGATTACAAAACTACCTTAGCAGGGTCGGTAATAGCTGCGTTTACCTTATGTGGAAAATGTTTGAATTTCACTATGGCCAAAGTAGAAGTATGTAAGTAAATATAAAGGGGTTTCTGCGTGTCGGCTAAGCAAACTCCCACATGATGACACAAGGCTAGTAGCAAGTTTGTACCGGATGTTCTAGCTACTTTGATTAGAATCCCACTTAGTGACAAGTCAGTGAATTTAGTACGGCCTTGGTTTACTCACCAGCACAGCTATATCATTGATGGGAAAATTATAGTTAATTGGATAAGTAATGTTTCGTAAAGTCCTCCATTGCGCTTCGGTATTAAATTGGGTCTGAGTAGTCCGTACAGTTGCTGCTACGGCAAATTTCTCTTGTAAATTTGGGGGCCCACCTAAGCTATAAATTAAATGTAAGTCATTAATAACATTTTTTATTTTCAAATAATTTAAATAAATGTAAATTGAGTATTTATAATACTAATAAACTCCTTATTTCAGGCAATTAGACCCATAGAAATAAAATACACGTATAAAACAAAACTTATGAACTAATACATAATTATAAATATAAACCTAAAATACTATTGTACACTAAGTTTCGGCGTCGTGTTGCGCTGCGAGGTGTCGCGTATCCTCCCTCGGAAATGGCCATATACGACACTTTTCGGCTAAAACTCTTCCTTGAGAAAGATGTCAGCGCAGAATGACAAAACTCGCACCATATACCTACGATTTAAAATTCGTGTTATGGCGCGGCTCCAACCTCTCCACCCTCAAGGTCATTTGAGTCTTGCACCGAATATAGTCCATGCACGACCATCACAACCGTTGTGGAATGGTGTAAGCGGGCCACGTACAGCTGCGTCGTTGGTGTCGAGGGATGCAGCAGGATATTGGAGTCAATAGGTCCGGTACCAGTCTGGTTCCTATAAGGAGGCTTCCTTTTCTTTTTCTTCTGACCTTGATGAAGCCATCCTAGTCGCACGTGTCCTTTTCCGGACCGTACTGTGGCTGTGACTCGCCATAGGTTTGTTTAGCCCCTTTCGCTTTGCGCCGCGTCGTTGCATCGGCCGCAGGTGTCAACCCAGCGGCGGCGGCGGAACGTTTAGCTCCGTCAGCATTATCGGCGGCCGGTGACACACTCGAGCTCGCCGACTTAAAACTGATGACGGACACATTTTGCGCTCCACGACGAGTGTTCACGTTGGAAACGTCCGGTGTCTAACTTACCTACCGAAACAGCATTGCGCAACAAAGCTACTTCGGCTTGTAAAGCACTGATGGTAGAATGTGATGTCTCCAACTTGGACTGCATCACTGCCAGGCTAGCTTGAAGTGACGTTATGTCCTTCAGCAACCTGGTGACGTCGACGTGGTCCAATGTGACGAGAGGTAGCTTGTGCAAGTCCTTCGCCACAAAATCAGGCACGTCGTCTGGATCGGTCCTTTTCAAAACGGAGATGATATCCTGGAGGCTCTTCTCGCCATGCACCGTCCCTTCGGTGGGCTTGAATCTGCTTGACTTGACCGAGCGACTGGAACAGGAGCAACTTGGCACTGCAAACCTCCTCCTCTTTGTAGGCTGATTTGCAAATCTGCATGATGCTCACCTCGTCCATGTAATCGATGGCATGGTTGATAAATGCCAAAACCTCATTGGCTATGAGTTTTTTACAACTCGAGAATTACCGCGCAAATCGAGAATTAAACAATTCGTGGTGTGCAGCGCACACACGTTCGTTCTTGAGCGCGCAACGATATTAGATGATATTTTTTTTTTATCAGAAATATACCTACGAAAAATTATATCAAATTCTGAAAACGCCATATAAATTACTTTCATATTGAGCAATTTGACAGCTTTTTAATATTGGTAATTAGACAGAGAGAGATATATAAAAATGTGACGTTATATTGATACTAATCTGGGGCTGCCCTGTACAACTAGTCGTTTTGCGCTTATATTTATGGCAAAATAAATATTTCGATAGCAGTCAAGTACCCAATCGTGTTTTAAAATCAAGAGTATTTTAATAATGTAAATAAGATTTAAATTCTTACGTGTTACATAGAGAAGTAATACCAGTAGTTTCACCCATGAAACAATGAGCTGCTGACAGCAACTTAGCTTCTCCAATAATACTACCTCCACAAAACGCCCTGTATGTTCCTCTTACGTACGTTTTGAATGCGACCTTTAGAATAGTTAGTTATTATTATCATTTGTCTGTAGTAAATATCTAAGAGATACGTGGTCAAGAGGCTCAGCTGATATTTAAGCTGATAATTTAGTAGGTATATATATCCAAAAGTGATGTAAAACACATTAATTCCAGTGTCACGATGTTTGTCCGGGATGAACTCCGAAACTACTGAACCAAGCGTGGGCGGAGCAGTGGGAAACAGCTAGTATGATATGTAGTCGGTTTATTAAAGTTCAACTTGCAGTGATGACTCTTTAATGAATGAATAGATGAGTTGATAGTAAATAATGGCATTCAGGGTAAGTATGGAACTACTGAAGGCACTACAACAGCATACATACATACATACATTTGACAATCGCAAATTTTTCAAGTCAACCTTTTTTTACTATATAGGGACAAAATGGGGATAATTAATACCTCGTATTAAATTATCGTACAGATCTTCTACGACATTTACGCTTACAGAGTTACAGGAATTTCAAAATGTATCAGAAAAGCTTTGCATTAGGCTACCTTACGTCTAAGGATACATATTATTTAATTATGGTATTGAAAAACACAATAAAATGAACAGTTTACTGAAGCTTAGTATGTTTGTATATTGGAAACCCGGAAATTTGTATCACCTGATACGGTACTTCACCCAGCTGTGCCGGTTTTCCATTGTAAACGCGTAGTGACGCATTATATGTTCTCGGTACCAAATGCTTTACATATTGAGCTGAAAGAATCAATTGAAAATTAAAGCAAATCAAAATGTAGAATATTGTTTTCGATCTTAAAGTCAAACTCATATCACAGACATTTTTTGACAAAAAATATGTAAACTGTATTCGTTTTAAAACGAAGCAAATTTAAAGCACGGCTACATTATATGAACAATCTTGTGATTTTTATTAAATATATTCAGAAAATATATTGACGGTAATGTTTTGTTAATTGTTATTATATTATTTTACTGCTATTAAATATTTATCTACTTTAATTATCGACGAGTAAAATATATTAACTACTATTCCTGGACAATATGAGTTATGTCCAAAATCGGAAGGAGTTAACTTACTTTAGTTATTATTCTATGGAGTTAACAATTTTATTTATTTTTATTAATAATATTTAAGTTTTTTTTTATTTATTTATCTGTTAATTAGAATTATGATCATTTCAGGTTTTAACATTCGTTTGTATCCTGCCAAACTACACACTAGTTTAGGCAGCGTTCTCGAGGAAACATAGTTCATACAAACTTAAATACATGTGGCTGCCTTCACAAAAATAAATAAATATAGGGTATATTTATACTAAAACAAAACAGAGAATAGTTCTGTTACCGACATGTTAAATAATATCTTTTAAAACGCTATTTTAATATATCTTGATATACCCTCTGCATCTATGTCGCCAGGTAGCTCATTATATATTTTCGGTACTTGCCATTGCCTTGTTCGTTGTCCATAGTAGTTATTTATTTTAGGACCTAGATACGTATTTTTTCTATGTGCAGCTTTGCGGGTTGGTTGGTTATTTTTTATATTTTTTTATATAACCTTTTAGGAGTCCCACTGCTGGGCAAAGGTCTCCCCCAACCTGCTCCAGGCCACTCGGTCTTGAGCCATTTCCCACTAATCCGGAAAAAAGCGAATGATGTCATCTCGCCAGCGTCTTTTTGGCCTACCCCGTTTACGAGCTCCAGTTCTAGGTACCCACTCGGTTGAAATTTTCGCCCATCTATCCGGACCCATTCTGCTAATGTGTCCAGCCCAGCTCCACTTTAACCTGGCTGTTTGGATACCTATATCTTTAATTTGCGCTCTTTGGAGCGGAGGGTGGTGTTTCGCACGCGATCGGTTGGTTGGTTATATACTTTATTTTTTCTGACTTAACAATTAACCAATTGTTAATCAAGTCGGCAAAACCAATATTGGATTGTTAGATGTCGCACACGTCTCCTTAGAAGTGCAATAAAAATAGGGAAGGAGAAATTTGAACGCTCGGCCAGTGACCTCTGTAGCTTAGTTGGGAAAGCGACTGATGCGTTGAACCAGAAGTCGCAGGTTTGAGTCCTGCCGGAGGTTCAAATTTTTCCTTCTTTCTCTTTATATTTTACTAGCGACCCGCCCCGGCTTCGCACGGGTGGACATTTATTTCTTCATAGATGTGCACCCCCCTCCCCTGCGGTTTCGCCGTGCGAGTCGTGCGACACATATCGGCCGGCGGCCATCATTCATTTTAATACCAATTACAATTTTAAATTCGTAATATCTTTTGAATGAATTGTCCGATTGGAATAAAATAAAAAGTAATTTATAGCTATTGAAACAATCTTGCTCAATAAATAGTTTATTTGGATAAGGATTTACTCACCATAGGTACTTATAATATTAACGTGCATGATATACTTGATATACCCCACCTGTCCATAGACAGACCCAGGCGGAACGCCATATTTAATTTTTCCAGACAAACTGTCTCTCGTTGACTCGAATTACTTTCAAGTCTCTGTCAGAGACCCAGTTAAACAATGGTTCAGACAGTACCTACTTATACTCACAGAACACTAATACTCTAGGCGAGCTTATACTGTATGAGCCATTGATTAACTGGGCCTCTTATACATAGAATAATAACTAAAGTAATACCACACTACGTACGCCGCCGCGCCGTCGACGTACGCGGGCCCTCACACTCACAAGCTGTTGCGCTCAAGTGTGAGACGAAGGTGTAGGTGTGTAGGTGCCGATTTTTAAAAAAAAATTGGACTTAATTCAAGGTAAAATGCAAGTTTTCATAGTAAAACTTTTAACAAACACCGAATACGGTCGAATTGAGTACCTCTTTTCGGAAGTCGTTTATAAATAGGAAGAACACAGGGATTACCTATCATTAGTAAGTATCGTATAATTTCGAAATTCCAACATAAAATAACATGAATCTTAAACGCCATTCAGTGTTGCTGCGTATACTTGAATCATTTTCCCATGGTTGAGATTATAATTCGAATTGAATTAATTGTTTTAGATTTTATTAAATAAATAAATAAAAATGAAAAACAAACAAACCTTCTTATGCCTTGTTTGTTCTTCCAAAATAGCAATAAATACAAAACAATTAAAATGTTAATAATTGATATATATTTTCCAACATAAAAAGGGTAAAAGCAACAAGATAAATACTAGCACCACTTATTTTGCAGCTGTTTCTATCTATGTATGCACGGAATTTTGATACTCTTGTAAATATGGAATTTACACCTTCGTAAGTTCCACTGGCGACTCCAACTAATATTCCTTCGCCATATCTTTCCTCCGGGTCACCGGTGTGTGTGCATACTAATGGTCCACCAGAATCTCCCTGTTGAACAAAAGCATGAATAGATAAGTCAATAAAAAGCACGAACATTTTTTTTTGCTTTTATTTAATTTTTGAACGAATGACTTTAATTTTTATGATATTATAGATATTTAATTGAACAAACATTATAAAAAAATATTAAAAAGATTCCGGAAGCAAAAAAAAAATCCTCTCAGCTCCTAAATGCTCTGCTGTGATTTGCCATTCAAAAAAAGAGATGTACCTATAGTGGTCTAATGAACCCGCGCGTTTGTCTATACTTTTTTTTCGGGGTGAAAGGCTAATGCTTTCAACCCATGCCGAGGGCACGACGCGCGACGTGGGGATATGTCGGACTTTCACCGACCAAAAACACCCCGGTCCCGTCTCTGCCTTGGTCGGAGTCGTGGGATCACTCGCGCATTCTCTGCTCGATTCCGGCTGCAACGCGTTTGTCTATACTGGCCTTAAAAGTAGCGATGGAAACTCGTCCTTCCCACTGTGCGTGCTTTAGTTTACTATAAGAAGAAGCAGGGGACGCTGCAGCTTCTACAGATAATTTGAAAATCATCCCTAAGGAACCACGACAACAATTAAAGGTTAATAAGAGTAAGTTACGTAGTACGGTTCAATCTTGTTTGGTATAACAACTTTTGATGTAATATTACTAATTCGAACAACGTTTAAGAAAATTATCACTTTGTATAATATCGAAACATAATTTTCATTTCATCGAATAATTATTTGCGATAACAGCATTTGCGCTATTGATCAAAAGGTTTAATGTTCATTTGATGTAATGTTCAGGTGGTGTAACATGTATTTTATAGAATATTCAATTCGTGTAATGTAATGCAGAAAAAGAACTATGTACCTAAATATTTGCAATTTTTTTATTTTGAAAAAGAAAACACTTGACTAATCTTAAATTACATCTAATTCTGTGTAGGTTTGAAAATTACGTTAATGATCCCAATGTTGTCATCCTTCTTAGTACAAATCTTTTTTTGGTTCTCCATCTATACTATTATAATACTAGCTTTTGCTCGCGACTTCGTCCGCGTGGAGTAATGACTTCCGTCAGAATTTGGGTTTTTCACCTAGTTATCGCTCCATGGTCTGGTCCTCATTATTGTTCCATGGTCTATCGATTACATGTACTAAAACTCTTTCTTAATGCTCACTTGCTTCACTGGTGGAACCTACATACAAAGTTTTAAGTGAATCCATTGAGAAATAAACATTTTCAATTTACCACCTTTTTCTCCCCTTTTGGGGGGAATTTCCAAAAATCCTCTCTTAGCGGTAGTCTACTCCTCCCAACAAACACACATGCCAAATTTCAGCTCTTTACGATCAGTAGTTTCGGCTGTGCGTTGTCTGTCAGTCAGTCAGTAACGGAAGAGTTGTATATAGATTATATGAAGCTGAAGAATTTGTTTGTTTGTTTGAACGCGCAAATCTCAGGAACTACTGGTCCGATTTATTTTACGTATACGAAATTTATCCCCTAAGGGGGTCAAATAGGGGTTGAAAGTTTGTATGGGAATTTAGTATTTTTAATGATAGACACATGAAATTTCGTATACGGGTTTCTGAGAAATAAATAAAGACGTATTTCAGCGATTTAAAAATCTACCCCCTAAGAGCGTAAAATAGGGGTTGGAAGTTTGACGGTATATGAATTGTGCTGTTTTCAAAGATAGACGAAGTTTTTCATAGGAAGTTTGTCATTAAATACTACCTACCCCTTTCTTTTTACTACTATTCCTTTAATACTACTCTTTAATTTACGCGCGAGCGAAGCCGCGGGCAACAGCTAGTGTGCAAATATAATTAGTGCATTCAAATTTTCGGTGAAATGACATAATTTCAAAGAAATAAATATGCGAAATCAAAATCTACTTATTAATTATACGGTCAAATGAATAATTATACGAAATGACTTTATTGCAACTAAAATTAACCGGAGCGATTTTCGACAAAACGTTGTTATACCAAACAAGGGTGGTTAAGTACCTACCTGGCCAATATCAGTTCCGAGTAAAGACGTGCACACGAACTTGGACATGTCTTTGCGATGAAGCATTGTGCACCCTTCTGCAGCAAAAAGTATCAAATCGGCTTTCATCAATGAATCGGATAGTAACTGAAATATTAAAAATCCATTTATACTTGAATTACTAGATTCAAATAGTGTGCAGTTGCTGCGCAAACGTGTGAGTGTCGAGCACAAGCTACGAGTAAATATTTTGCCATTATATTTTATATATTAAACGTACTGTAATTAATTAATTCTTTAAAATATTTACAAACATAACTATATACACATATTATTACTTATTATAATTAAAACTAAAATAAAACTATACTAAACTAAAAAAATAATAATAATACAAGCTGTCCAAGATAATAAAAAAAAGAAAACTTATTAACCATTATCAACCAAAATTGATTGATTATGACTAACAAGCAACAAAAAAACTAATCATCATCTTTGCCAACCATCTTTGTCGGGAAACGTGCCCAGAAGGCTGGCAGCATTGCCACGTTGAATGGCAATGCTAATTCTTTGTGCCAAGAAAATGCCAGCCTTTTGGTCACGTATTTTTTCTATTATTAAATACTCATCTATATCTAAATTATCAATTTTATGTTAATTTATCTTTCTTAAAATCATTGATAGAATAATAAAATTTTTCTAATATATCGGATTTTTTTCCTAAATAAATTTCGACAGATCTTTCTATATTTTAGGAACCCTATTGTTAATTTTCAGTGTAACAACATACTTTTCCGCATAAGAGCGGTAGTACAATTTCGGATAGGTACACAATTTATCCTTACGTCTAATTTGTTTGAATGTATCTGACATTTTTGGAAATAAATGAGTTTTCAATTTAACATAACAAACAATGCAGTTTCTAGAATATATGTAGATGGAAGAGTCAGGATCTTTTATGAGTGAAATATTTTCTTGTTTCGTACTTTTTAAGTAGATTTCTTTTTTTTTGTAGTCTGGTTTTAGTTCATAACTTTTTTATTTTCTATTATTACTATTTATGGATTCCTTGGGTATATTAAAATTTAAGATTTCTATTATTTGCCATGTTGTTTTGTTTATTTTTATTTCATTGTTTGATTATATAATCATTTTGAGATCGTTTTGTTCACGTGATATTTTTTTTTAATAAATTTGTATATAATTTTATAATAATTTTACAAAATAATATTTATATTTAATTTATGAAATACACTTTGGTTTTCTGTAAACAGGTAAAGTATACATATATACCGGGTCGGAAAACATAGGACATTGAATAGTTCAATAAATTTACCATGTTTGGATTATTTGTATTATTTATTTCTGAGACAGTGAGGCTATCAAAACAAGATTTAAATTTTTAACTGTTTTCATTTACATAATCCCTTTGTTTCTTTCGCGAGAATCTAATTAAACACTTGTTAACTATGGTGCAGCTGATCAATTGAGCTGTGTGATCAGAGAGTGCAAAATCCAGCACTTCTGATTTCCAGCCTTTACAAAAATTATGAGCATAATTGTCCAGGCACGTTTGTCGCTGAGGTCTAGTCGGTTTGCCTATAGCTAGTGTTAAGTTAAAACTTTACAGTTAACTTTTATATTGACGAGACATTTCAACAAAATAATGAATTTGAATAAAAATATTTTTAGCCGGTATACTTACATCGTTAGAAATTCTTCCGTATCCTGATACGAGGCAAACACCGCTATAGTCTTTAAATATACTCGCCATAATAATAGGCTGTACATATTTATTGAATTCGAACGGGTATGTCACAAACTGCCAAAAAAAACCAACAACCTTAGAATGGTTATACAACATGTAACAAAACCCCTGTCCGATCTAATAAAGGCGTATTCGTGGAACTGTTCATGAACCGTCTCGCATAGGCGGCTTCTTTGACACAAAACTGTAGGTAGTAAGTACGTGAAGTTTGAGAAGCGGTCAGTGTTGCTGTTGCCTTGGATCAGTTTTTATGATTATTTAATTATTTCCACTGGGGAAAAATAATAATCTCCAATCCATTTAATGGCTACGTATATGTGTTCTCAAGACGATACCGAATAATACTCTAAGGGATCGGAGAGGGTTTTTGTTATACGCTATATAAAAGAAAACTAGAAGATTAATTATTGATGGTTCAAAAACAGTGAAAAATAAAAAAAAAGTAAATCTACTTTTAAACGGATTCTATCGCTGTTTATTTTGATTTTAGTTCCCGACGTTATAACTGCTCGTTTACCTTTAATTTTGTATTTTTATCGTTTGTGATACGACTTACGCAACATGAGCTCACTGTGACTGATTGTGAAAAATGTTTGAATTTCACTACGGTCAAAGAAGAAGCATTGTAAGTAAATATTAAGGGGCTCTTCGTGTCGGCTAAGCAAACTCCCACATGCTTACAACAAGGCTAATAGCAAGCTTGCACCGGATGTTTTAGTAAGTTTAATAATATATTTTTCATCATTTTATAACCCCACTTAATGAGAAGAAGTTATGATAATATATTTTGATCATGTATTCAGAACAGCCTTTTGTCACTCACCAATATAGCTATATCATTGTAGGGAAATTTATAGGCACTTGGATAAGTAATGTTTCGTAATTCTCTCCATTGTGAGTTACTATCAAATACGTACTCATAATTCCGTATAGTTGCTGCTACGGCATATTTATTTTTTAAAGTGGGAGTCTCATTTCTATAAATTAAATGTTAGTCATTAATTATATTTCTTATTTTCAAAGAGTTCAATAAAGTATTAAAATTGAGTATTTGACGATATTTTTTATCGGAAATATACGAAAAATAATATCAAAAAAGATGGAACACGCGTCATCAACTAACTTTAAAAGTTTAAAGCTTTTGTGTGTTTAAATATTTTGATAGTAGTCAAGTACCCAATCGTGTTTAAAGTTGATACATATTCAAGAGTGTTTTAATAGTGTAAATAAGATTTAAATTCTCACCCTGTACATACATTACTAATAGTAGTGGCATCAAGAACAAAACAATGAGCAGCTGTAAGCAACTTCGATTCTCCAATGATACTACCTCCACAAAACGTCATGTACAATCCTTTAACTTTGATTTTGAATGCCACCTTTGGGATAGTTAGTTATTATTATCATTCTTATGTAGTAAATATCTGTAGAGGTTATGTGGTCAAGAGGGTCAGCATATATTTAAGCTGATAATTTAGTAGATAAATCTATCCATAAGTGATCAAAATCAAAATTTCCTTTATTCCAATTAGGCTGCAGTAGTAGCACTTTTTGAACGTTGAAAAACTAGACAGAACCCAGAAACGCCCACCCTTCCGTGCTCTAGCTGTGGAGAGGAAACGGCGCAACAAACTCCACAGCAGCACGATGTCTTATTTAACAAAAGTAATAATAATAAATATTACTTAGGGACCGCGCTAAATAAACAAATGTTTAAGGTTAATAGGTACGACTATAATCATCAATCAATCATCAATTCTGAACTAAATAGACCAAGGCCAGCAGGACAACCAGCATCCGTTAACGAGTATGACGCAAGAGTCAGTCATCACCTTCCTCGCCATTTCGTGATGAAAAGCACATATGGTATATTATAGTCGATTGATAAAATTTCAGCCTCCAGTGATGACCCTTAAAATGGTAAAATGAATTTTTGGAAATTGTTTAAAAATATTTAGAAAATTATTTTGGCAGCCCGGCAGCCAAAATTATGTTGGGGGGATTAAGACTAACTCCCTTAAGCCCCTACACCACCAAGACCCTCAAATTCTGGCAACTCGTTTTAAAATCAAACCCGGTTAAATACCTCTAGGTCAACCGAAAACGCGAATGAATAGATGAGTTGATAGTACATGTCGGCATTCAGTGACAGTATGGTACTACCGAAGGCACTATAACAGCATTACATTTGACAGTTGCAAATATTCCAATTGTGACTCTGCATTTATTTAGGGATACATTATAATCATGAAGGTATACCTTCATGATTATAATCAACATTATCGTATAGATCTTCTTTTTCTTCGATATTTACGCTTACGGTTTTCTGAAGCTTAGTGTGTATTTATTGAAAACCTGGAAATTTATATTACCATATACGGTATTTCACCCAGCTGTGCCGGTTTTCCATTGTAAACGCGCAGTGACGCATTATGTTTTCTTGGTACCAAATGCTTTACATATTGAGCTGAAAGAATCAATTGAAAATGAAAGCAAATCAAAATGTAGAATATTGTTTTCGATCTAAAAGTCAAACTCATATCACAGACATTTTTTGCCAAAAAATACGTAAAATGTATTCGTTTTAAAACGAAACAAATTCAAAGCATGGCCACAGTAAATGAACAATCTTATGATTTTTATTAAATACCTATACATATACCTATTCAGAAAATATTTTTAGGCAATGTTTTGTTAATTATGATTTTACTGTTATTAAAGATTTATCTATTTTTTTATCGACGGGTAAAAGATATCAACTACCATTTCTGGACAATATGAGTTATGTCAAAATAGAAACGAGTTGACAGTATGATATGCCTTTTACGTTTTCGGTTTTGTACGGTTTTGTAAAATGTTTTTGGTATCAAAATTCTAATAAATGGTTACAATAAATGTAAAATTCATTGCCGTTTTAATATTTTACTGCATACAGTTTTCCGGAAAAAATGTTAGATGTGAATATGAAGCAGAAAAACCTTTTGATTTTCGGGTAAAGTTAACATAAAACTTTATTAAATTTATTAATAAAGCTATGACAAATATAAATAACAAATATTATTTTTTTAAGGATTTGATTGTCGAGAATAGTCAATATTCACCTTTTAGCGACAAGTGTCAGCTTAGAATTTATGGTGGTAAACCGGCTAAAATTACAGATGTTCCTTATCAGGTACTAAACAATATATTTTATAAGGATTCTAATTATGATGGCGTGTCAAACATAACAGTGATTTATGACCACGCTCCAGAAACAAAGAGACGTTTTGAAGCTAGTTTCTTACTATGTCATCATCGTCTTGTGCTTAACCCATTTCACTTAGGGTCGGTGCAACATGCCTTTCATACTTCTCATTTATGATTTAGTATGTAGATATGGGTATTTGAATATTATATTATACTAGCTTCTGCCCACGACTTCGTCTGCGTGGACTTCCGAATAGGGTCCAAAAAGAAATGAAAAATGTGAAAATATTAAAGTAGAGAGAAATATCAAATATCAAAGCTGTCTTAGCGCCCGCGGCTTAGCTCGTAAACAATTTTAAATTTTCCCTCGGGAACTACTTAAGGAATCGGAATAAAATGTAGCTTATGTTCTTTTCCATGTCTAAGGCTACATGCATGCCAAATTTCATCCAAATCCGTTCAGCCGTTTTTGCGTGATTGACTAACAAACATCCAAACATCCGCACTTTCACATTTATAATAATATATTAGTAGGATGTATATTATAATTCCCTACAACCGGTATTCAATGGAGATTTATCAGTCATAATTATGTAAATTGTCAATTGTAAAGACTGCCTCGTTGGTCTAGTGGTCGCAAGCGCAACTGCCGTGCACGAGTCTCGGGTTCGATTCCCGGGTCGGGCGAAAAATATTTACTGAGTTTAAGAATTCTCACTACCGCTCGAAGTCAGGAAGCGTGGCAGTGTGTGAAAGCACGTAAAGCCGTTGGTCCTGCGCCTGATCCCTCTCCGGTCGTGTCGGTCAACCATCCCATCGGACTATGAGAGTTAAGGAACAGAGAGTGCACCTGTGTTTGCGCACACACTTGTGCACTATTCTCATCTCTTGAGATTGGCCGCCGAGGCCGAAATTCGGTCTGGAGATTATAATATAAATTAGATGAAAAATGTCATAGAGTTGGTACGATGGAGCTGGAAGAAGGTCAAGGTGACTGTAGGCCATAACTTTATAGAAAACTTTTACTAATTTTTTTTTCATTCCAGTTTGTCCTAAGATTTTGGATATACCTACTCGAGGTTTGATAATCCTCAATGTTTCAGGTCGTTATAAGGCAAGGTACTAGACGTGGATTTAGATGGAGTCTATTGTGTGGTGGGTCGATAATTACTAGACTCTTCGTGATAACGGCAGCCCATTGTTTTGACAGATCGTAAATATTATCTCTTTTATATTTATTTGAACGTTAATATTCTAATTTATATAATATTTTACCAAATAAATTTTTGATTTTTCTTATCTCATGAATTTATAATTTAACTATAAAAAAAAAATAAAAAAAAATAGTGTTTTCTGATTTTAGCATAAATTAATTTTTATTTTCCTACCCTATCCGTAATCAAAATACATATTATTTTTGTTAAACAACTGTATACAGCCGCAATGATTTAAATCAAAATTATTTTATTAACTAGGTCTTTGAGTACTTTGCCTTTCTTCAGAGTGGTGGCTGGGACAGAAAAGCCGGTAGTGAATAGTCCCAGTTGGATTTTGGCAAACAGCACTGAGCTATGGAGAAAAATTACTTGTTATTATAAACACGCATGGTACGATCCTCGGGTCGTAGTTCACGATATTGCTGTAATTCGGGTGAGAATGGTTAATTATTATTTGTGTTTATTTTGTAATTAGGTTATAGGAAATACTCTGTTTAAGGCCTTTATTATCTCCCTCTCAACTTTCGTTCCCCTCGCCCAATCACATTTTTTGTAATGCTCTCGTTACGCATGCACCAGTTTACTAGAAGTTTTACTTCAAAAACCTCTAATTTTCGAGGTTTTTGATTTTGGTTTTGGTTTTTGGTTTTTGATAATGTTGAGAACACCCCTTAGCACAGAGTCTGGACTTATATAGTATACCGGATGGCTTGTCTTTGATACGGAAGACCCACTTGCAACCAATAAATTGTCTTTACTCCCGGAGGTTTCTCCACTAATGTCCATGTCTCATTGTATCGCTCTATTTATTGCTGATATAGTTGCCGTCAAGTAACTTTTCAATGTTTTGGGGTAGTGAGAGCGTATATACTCGCCTGTTTCATTACTAGTAATCTTTAAAAATATTTTTTTTTTTAAATAGATTTATGTACATAAGAACGTTAAAATATGGGATGAACTCGTAACGAATCTTGCCAAGTTACATGCCGGGTACTGTAACAACATTTGAACGCGTTGCATAGTTTATAGATAAGCGTACTAAGCGTACAGACTGCGAAGTAACTCTGTTGTAATATTATGTAAAGTTTGTACAATTATTTCAGATGGATATACCAGTTACCTATAGTGATTACATTCAGCCAATACCAATGTTAAGAAACAGCTTAGGAATTCCACTCCAAGACGGCGCATTGTGCGCAGTTTCGGGATATGGACAAATGGAATTAGTAATTATCAAAACTATAATATTATAAATAACTTATATTAACTTAAAAAAAATCACACATATACTACGTAACTTATGGACTATTTGGCCAAAGTTAGGTACCTATACAGGTACCTAGCTTTTTACTAGCAATCTCAGCTCCGTTATTGCGCAAACGTCTCCTGATTTGTCTTGAAATTAAAGAATCTGCAAAAACTTTAAGTAACTGGAAAATATACACCTAAGAGGTAGCCCGGTTACCGGTTAGCCCCGTAAGAATATAATAGCAACTCATAGCAACTTTCTAGTAATCACCGTACAACATTTTCAGCAAAGGCCATCTCCGAATCTGCGTATGGTGTGTGTTCCATTAGTGACAGCAGAGAGGTGCAGTTGGTTTTATGGACAAGGTGCCATCAAAAGTATTCATATCTGTGCCGGTGAAGAGGGTCGAGATAGTTGTCAGGTCTGTTAAATTATTATTTAGAGAGAGAGTTCTAACATGCAGGGTACTCCTTACCTTCAGCAGTCAGTTTGATCTAACTTAAGTTAGCAGAAAGAACAAAGGACAAAAGCTTTGAGCAGGTAATGGGTGTATATTAATTAATTTGATAAATTTTAACGTACCCTTTCGTCCTACTGTGGGCGATGCATCATTTGACGATTTCCACATGCTCACTAGAATGAATAATATTACATTTGTCTTGTTTATATCAGAACGTGTAAAGCTGGGTTGTATGATTATTTGGTTTGTTTTAATTTCGCTATACATCTAAATACTTTGGTTTCAGGGTGATTCCGGTGGTCCCCTTACGTACCGTGGTTACTTGATAGGGATAGTATCATTTGGAGGCAAATGTGGTGAGGCTCCAGGAGTTTATTCACTAGTGACAAATTATACGACCGGCGAGGAGGTACCATTTATCACAGGCCCTTCGAATTCTGTTCGAAATTGTCCCAATTTTAATGGCATTGTGACTGGCTTGGGCTTATATATTATTGTCTTGATTTTGTGGTATAAATAATGTAGTGAGTGATTTCCAATTCACGAGTGAGAGTCACCAGTGGTGACCAATTAAAAACATAGCGTAAAATATTCGTGTCAGTGCCGTGCATATATTCCTTAACGAAAATAAAGTCAGTCTGTCAGAAAGGGAGTGTACTAATGAGCCCCTTGTCGTTGTAAACAACTTCATAATAATGTAAATATGTACATAAATTTGTTTATTTTCATTTACGAATTTTATTTAATAATTCAGAGGAACGAACACCCTATGATAGCGCACCATAACAATGGTGCGCTATGTCGTTACCCTAGTAACCACGCTGGGCAAGCGGTTTGGTGACCGTTGTTTTGTATTCGTTCTTTGGGATCACTAACAACTTTACTTCCCCAACTTTACTTACCCTCGGGTAGAGGACTAGAGGTTTTATTCTAGGCCGCAACGCCGCGGCTTTGTGTTTTCCACATAGATTATGCCTCAGGTATCAACATTATAATATTATTATAATTATATCCGTTAGAAAACGTCCGATGAGTATACAGGACTTATTGTTTTTCCATTATAAGAATTCAGTAATTATGAGGGCCGATCCCGGCGGCACTGCAATGCCGGGCCGACCCGTGACGGGAGTAGAGCGAGCCCCGAACATCCCGTCAGCTTACAAAAATCAGTTTAATATACTGGTCCCTCAGTGAGGGAACTTTCAGATATTAAGCTGAAAAGAACAGATACTACACTTTGATCTTAGCCAAAAGGCCGAGAAGCGATAACTAAATTGACTCACCGAGTAGTAGTCATTCAATCGCGGAAAATCTTAACACCGCCATTCAGAAATCGTCGCTCGATGTACAGCGCCATCTAGTACGAACGAAGAGAAACTATAAATAGGTATTTGCATGTTTATCCTTTTCACTACATTGTTGAGATATCTACGTAAGCAATAAGTTACATTCAAGGATTTCTTTAGCAGAAAAGCAATATAAAGCTAAAAATTTACGGAGCAAGCAGTGGGTCGCTAGTAACGCCATCTGTAGATATTTACTGAAACCTACTCCCCGTTGCTTACACATTGAAACGTGTACCTACTTCTAATGTCGTATCACAGTATCAACGCAACTCGATAGAGAGCAGTATTTGAAACTACTACGATAAAATCAAATAATTTATACAAAACTTTCTGTTTACTTTTACTAGTACAGTAACAATATATCGAACTAGTATAAAAAGGTATTAGTATATTTATTTATTTACAATAACTTTAAACATATAAAATCTTAACTTAACTAAAATAATAAATGATATATATACAAACGAAAAAAAAAACTAACATAACTAATTAAAATCTAAAAAATGGCGTCAAAGTATTCATCCGCATCGCTGTCGACCGGAAGTGTGCCCACTAGGCTAGCTGCATTGCCACGTTGTATGGCAATGCTTATTCTTTGTCCAAGGTAAAAGCCAGCCCTCGGGTCACGTGAATGTATGAAAAATGACACTAATTTCAGAGATCGTCGTATAGCATTGATTTAACTTATTTTAAAATCCCATTTAATTTATAATAAATAAAATCAGAAAATAAAAGTTTATAAATAAAGAAATGTAAAAAGATTCAAATAACTATTTATTAAAAACGAAAAGCTGTTGAATGTTATTTAAAACTTTCATCTTTTGCTTTTTGCAAGAAACTAAAATACTGGATTATAATATCTGAAGACTTAAACTATTTATCAACTCTTCACCTTAAAACGTCTGGTAAACTTCCTCAAACCCCTTATTACTTAGCTTAAGGTGATTCTAGACGTTGTGCATTATACATCAGATGTTTCATTACCGAGCTCCTTAGATTGAGGCGAAGGCCCCGGAACTCTGTCCATAAATTATAACTTCCGTTAGTTTAGACTTGACGGATTTAGTGTGGGAATACAGGGGGTGGTTTTTGATGTAGAATATTATTTGCAATACACTCATTAAGTTCAATAAATATGGTAGAAATATATTTTATCCACTACACACTAAATACGGTAGATACAAATATAATTGCAGGCCACTAAATTGACACACATTAGCTGTTCCGTAGCAACTTTTTTCATAAATAATGACAGCACTTAATATATTAATGTATCAATATTCTCTTTATGATTTTACATACATGTAATGTGAAAACTTTTGTCAGTTTGTAGTTCTAAGTAGGAAATATAGTACTTTCCTACGGCTAGGTAGGTACATTTAGGTATAAGTACTTATAAGCATTATTATTATATGTAGCATGTAAGGCGTATTCTTCTTTTTTAATTAGTAATACTTAGTCCCAAGTTATGGCATACATTGTAACACTTATGTTGAAATAAAATTCTATTCTATTCTTAGTTGGAAATCCTAGTAAAATAAAATAAAATCACTTACAAATTTTACACTATTTTCATTAGCATTTATAACCGTAATTAAAATATTTAAATAATTTACGAAATGAAACCAAATTAATTAAGTATTAAATTAAATAACATGACGTCAAATTCATATTTGAAACTCGAATCTAGGGACACAATTAACGTATTAATTATCCAATTTCCACCTCGTATGGTAGCACACACCTCTGAAATCTGTAGCCCGCGTATTGTCTTGAGATTTGTATTTAATTAGTGCGACCTCAGTGCGACCTCAAGTCGATGCGTGGAGCCAAAGACCGGATATTAGCCGTGCATATCAAATAACCGACGCACTTCGCTAACTGGGGTATAATTGGACGTGGAATGGAATCAAATTGATAGGAACATTCTTGGTGATTTGATTAAGAAAATGCTGGCATTTAGACGAGTTTAATTCGATTTACTTGTTATTCATCATGTCAGGTTATATATTGAAGTATATTCAGAACTCTTTCCGTCGTATATTGGTCATACTTTTAAATTATTAAAGAAGAGACAAGAGTCTGAAAGTCAAAAATAGTATAGCTAGCCGCAGCTTGCTGGGCTGCGCGCTTTTCATAAACTTCTTTCAGGCCATGATTAACACTTCTACCTAAACCACTATCAATAAGATGTAACAGCTTTAAAGTTTTGTGCAACAGCGGAGCAGTGATTAACTACTAATATTTAAAGAATATAATTGATCTTAGTTTTGTTTAGTAACTTAAGACTAACGTGAATAATATTATTCATAAGAACAGAAGAATACTTCTTCTTCTTCCTGCCCTTGTCCCATTCATATGGGGTCGGCGCAATGCGTATAGCACAGAAATAGAAGAATAAGTACTATGCATCTATTTATTTATTTGAAAACGGAAGTTGACAAAACGGACGAATTTGGTCCTAAAATTTGTACCAGATCCATGGTTGTGGTACGTGTAGCCCACTGGGTATCCCGAGACTAGTACAGTACAAGACGCTACTAATTAGATCTCCTAAGTTAAACAAGTTAGAACACCGTCACTACCGAAATACTAATTAAGTGATACGCAGTTCAATTAAGTTCAGCTAAGTTGGTACTAAGTTGTATTGTCTAAGTTCTGTTCGGTTGGAGTTGCAGTCGCTAGGTAATCTGTTTCTCGTTTAATTTAAATACTTTTAATTAAGACCCTTAGAAGAATAAAGATAGTCTTAATTATTATTTCAGAAATTAGATTAATTTAAGCTTTTTTTAAATTATTTATCCAAAATATACGGTTTTTTATAAGAAACTAGCTGACCTGACAGACGTTGTCATGTCAAATAACTAACAGATATGTCAAAGGCTATAAAGGTTAAAATAGAAAAGTTAATATGGTCATTAACTTTTCCTTTATTTTTTTAAATTTTTCGCGCAACAACTTTTTCATTTTTTTTCTCTAAGAACCTTCTCCTGATAATAAACAACAGGACAAAAAAAGAATGAACGAAATTGGCCCAGCCGTTCACGCGTGATGCCATGACAACGGAAAACGGGTTTCATTTTTATATATATAGATATAATAATTTGGTGTAATTTATATTGCTTTTAATTATATTATCTGTCGATGGATTAGGGGTAATGGGCGGCAGTTGCTTTTTATCGTACTTTTAGGTCCTTAAAGCAAAGTAGCTGGTCCTTTAAATAAAATGTGCTCATTTTTTCTTATGTTTCTGTTTGTATTAAATTACCATTGATAACCAACAATAAATATAACACGTTGACTGTCAAAGAACAGAAAAAACCACTAGCGTAAAGCAGAGTGGACAGATGTGCCACAATAACAAGCGCCGCGCACTCTATAAAAATATCATAATGAATAATGTCGCACATATGCGAGATTTTTTAACGGACAGACAACCAGGGTAGATTATCTATTGTTGTCTCAATTTATGAGTAAAAAATATTGTATGAGATCCTACGAGTGTATTAATTTCGAAGAAATTTTTGAACTGTGTTGTCTTGTGATTTTTTTTAATCCTTTAAGCAGAAGCGGAGGTTGCTTAATGGTTAGGTCGTCGGACTTGCGAGCATGATGCTGCGGGATCAAATCCCACCCATTACACTACCGACGTGAACCCAGTCGTAACACAAGCAATTTAGCTTAGCACGAGGGTTTAACAAGAATACTAGTAATGTGTGACCCACATTGAAAGTAATCTTTAAAAAAAATATGGTCTGCAACTTAAATATAATTACTAAATATTTTTATCGTATGATAATTTTATGTGATACTTAAATGCGTAGTGTATTATATGTGTAAAGTTGGGCAAAGTTGTTCAGTTTTATGAACCTGATTACCTCGTTGAATATACGCATTTTTAAATAATTAATCCTGTATTTTTAGTTACGGAATAAAAAAAAAGTAAAACCATCCTATTGTTTGTTCAAAAACAACAATTATCCAACAGTAAGTTTATAGACGTATTTCACAAATAAAAGCAAAACAATTATTCAAGTCACAATATCCCTAATTTTAACGTCACAAACAAAAAAAGCTGACCGTACTAGAAGGTCACTCAAGTGGGTAATGGCGCAACAAAAAGCTATTTAATAGTGGGCCCAACCGGGCCATTAAAACTAGCGAGCGGTGCTTATTAAAAATGTGGCCTGAATATCAAATTGCTATCTCTATATTGTGTCGCACCCCTAAATCATAAGCACCAGCTACCCCTAGGATTCTGCAGCGTAATTTGTAGCCTTTAGAATGTTTAGACAATTCAGTTAAAATCGAATGTGTGGTGTAGATGGCAGTGTAAATGTATGTGAACTGCACTGTAGGTTTTATTGAATTTCATTGAGATTTTCTTACTAAACATTTTTTAAAACATTAAAACGAATGGTAATGTCATTTACGTAAAAAATAATATGTTAAATATAAATTCAATTATTAATTCGATTAATAAAATTATGCTTGTGACGAACAATAAAATATTTTTTATTTAAAACACTAACTACACTAAGAAATTCCTTTTTAATTAACAAAAAAACATTAATAAATTAAGCATTGACGGACTTCGTCTGTGGACCTAAAATACATTCTAGATGCATACGAACTATTAAAAACTCAAAACACTTTATTCATATTTCAGTTTCCAGTTTTGTCCGTTCTAAATGTTCACCGCTCTGTTTAAAAAACTACAAGTCCGAACACAGTTAACAGGGGCGCCACTAGCCCTAAGGCGTCCTATTGTTTGTTTTTTTATATAAATAAATTCAGTTGTCACATCTCACATGATAAATGGTCGTACTGACATGGTGCTCATATGGCGAATTTGGACCCACTTGTGCCACTTGTTCGTTCGTTAGGGCTTCTGCAGGCGCGATGTTTATGTTACTTGATTTATGGTTTTTGTTTACACTAAAATAATAACGCACATATTTAGTATTTTATTAAAACACAAGTTTTAACCCATGATTCTTTTTATTTGTGTCAATTGACTACGGAGCGAATTTTTGTGAGACAACTAGCCTTATTAGCATTTCCTACAGATTTCTACTAAACTCATATCTCATCATCCGCCTAGGTTTTACCAAACTATGTTGGGGTCGGCTTCCAGGCCTATCTGATCTCTACTACCCATTTTACTGTGAACCAAAGTCTGTATATCTTAGTAAGTGTGTTTGTCCAAATTGTAATGACTATCAATAAATAAATAAATCAAGGTTCAAAATATGATAGTTGTGACCAACGACTTAATGTGCTTTTCGAGGTACAGAGAAGTTGTCTCGGTATTTTTATAAACAGGCATCCATCCACGGACACGGCTAATACTTAGCCACGAGCTCCTCTAGTTAAAAAATTTCAATAGAATCATATCTTTCAACGATACAACCATAGAATCTTTTTTTTTACTAGTCTATGCTGTCCCACTTCTGGGCGAACGCCACTCCCATATCGGGTAATCTACAAGGTAAATAATAATACAAACATTTATAAAGAACCTGCAAATAAGCTGCCGCACCAAAATAATCTAAACAGATTTTCAGGCTAATATTTCGTGACTCTAAATAAATAATCAACTCGCGAATCCATTTGCTTCAGTTTCCGTATTTTTTCGGGTCCATTACAAGAACGGTGTGCAGCCAATTTGAAAATATTGAATAAGTAAAGCTTCCCCAAATATGAATGCAGAGAGTAGAGAACACGTGAACAGAACGGACACAATATGCTGAAGTGTGTCGTACTATATTTTATTCGTGCAGCGGTTCGTTCCGTCAGTGTGATTTTATAAAAAAAAAATCTGTAAAAGCTTGCATAGTTACTTAAAAATCATACAAACATTTAATTCATACGATTATTTTTTACATTTAAACGGTCCAAAAAATTGTGGTAGGTACGATCTAAGTGAAAAAACTAAATTGAGAGAGATGATTATTATTTTGGTCTACTAAACAAATTTAAACACCTTTTTGTCCGTACTATATTATAATTTTCCTTTTATAGTGTCATATCTGCAAACATTATTCCAGTGATTTTATTCTTTGACACTCAGCAGAAGAGCAAAAGCTAAACACATTATGACGAGTTACCGTGTTTTATCATGACGCCGCGCCTCAAATATGATAACACGGTTGTGTGAGAGGCTACACCATAAAAACACCATGGAAATTACACTCCCACCATTAAGGCAATGTGGATAGACGGTGCATGCGTTTTTTGAGAAATTTGGCGAAGGATTTTTAGAAGCCTTAGCATTTATGCTGTCGCCTTTATTTATTACCTAGGCCGTGACACCAGGAAAATAGATTTTTTTTAATAGAACATAGGTACATAGTCGATTGGCGTCAAGTGGCTCAAGACCGAAAGGGCTGGAGCCAAGCGGGGGAGAACTTTGCCTAGCAGTGGGATCATAATTAGGTTACATAAAAAAATGTGCTTAGATCGTATGTATGATAAAAATCAATATCGTGAAAACTGTGTAAGTACATCATTATTTCTACCAGTGACATATTATCGAAGAATTACACCCTTACCCTTACTGGAAGCCATAGGAATTGTATGTGATTAAATTTTCTAATATATATGAAGTTCTTTATTTTAAACCTTTTAAAAATTCACATCTAACAGCAAGAAATCCATCTCTTTAGCTATTTACCTTATAGCTGTATACCTTCGGATGAGCTTTATATTGTTAGCCGTAACAGACTGCACTAAAACGGTGCTTTCGAGTCATTTTCGTTGTCAGTTCCCGACGTGTTTCATAGTTCGCATTAGTGCTGTTTTTTCTGACGAGTAGAGATCATGTTTTCGTTTTTTAAAGGCTCGCCCGTCCACCTGACTATCATAATTTTCATTCTTGTTTGTGTCTGATAATTTTTAAAGGTTATTCTATAAATGTTTGTTTGTTGATTGCAGATGCTGTGTTGTAATTGTAAGAATTCTAAAATAAATATTTATGCTTAAAAATGTTCCGGGGGTATCGTACTAGAAATAATGTTGAGAAAGTTGTCATTTGTCAGTCATAATCATACCGCAGTGTACTCTGTCTTTTATTTTGTAAATTAATTACAAGGTATTAGTATTGTAAATTGCCGTCTAACCGATGATATTATGACGATGTTAGGGTATAATTTTAAGCTCCATGAGACACTAAGCAGTCGTTTAGACTTGTTGCCGTGTCAAATTTAGCTTAGTCTGTGTAATCGTCCGTCCCATAAGTCTTTATTTTAATGTCAGTTCCCTTTTATTCTATTCATATAAAAAATATGTAAATGTTATATAAGCCATAGAATAATAACTAAAATAAGCTACGATCTGTTGTCATATTTGACGCATGTAAAGACTTACAGAAGCAAACGATTGCCGCCATTTTTCTTAAAATACTCAGCATGATATTCAACTAATCAACAGTTACGCGAAAAAAGTCGGCGACTTTTACGTTTAAAGAACAGTAGTATCAGGATGACAGACGGGCTAACCCTTTTACTGCGGACGCGGGGTACATTAATACCCCTTTATGGCTTATTTGTTTTGTCAAAGACGTCACTGAAGACGCATTCGGAGTATACAACGGCGTATTGTATCAATATGTTTGTGGAATTTGTCTTCACAGCATGTTGCTATTTTTTTGCATATTTTACGCTGGATCATAGAGATGTGGTTAGTGTGACAATTTTTTTAGCATTACTTGATGCATATGATGTTAAAGTATTGGTATGCATTTAAGTTGAAATGTCTCTGGTTTGGATTCATCTACGGACATCCTTTTGACCCGAATACAAATATTTCAGCCACATTGGCGCTAACAATTTTTTGTTACAATTTCGAACTATGTTAGTAGCGATTTGTCGCCTAATATGTCAAATTTGATTGGAACAAAAAGGTGTCACTACTTCCGCAACCACTTATAAAGTGGCCAGAGTTTTTTGTAAACAACCACTTATTAAGTGTGAACTAATAAAAACACTCGACTCGCCGCAGAGCATCAAGTATTCACGTTGTTGGCGAACTAATCAATTGGCATCAACATCCGCTGTACCCATCTGTCCGTTTTTGTCGCGGACATTTCCTAGAGACCCTTCATAGAAAAGCAATCGGGTAGTCGTAAACGTTAAGGGTCTGAAAGCACCCCCCGGGGGGCATCTAAAGGCAGGACGATGTTTCTTGACACTGGCAGAAAAAGTACCCGTTGGTAGCCCCTAATCCGGGACCCGCGTCGGGGGGGTTATAAGGCCAGCAAAAAGTGTAATTTAAAGCTGACTTAAGGTTTCGAATTAAAATGAAGGAGGAAGTGATGTCAGCTTATCCCTTAACGTAACTACATGAATACTAACTGCTTTTTAGACGACTTTGTGACTGTTACTTCAAATATACTGTAGATAGATACCTACTTAGGAATCTATGTACTGAAATATTCACAAGTTGATAGTTCAATATTATGATCTTTTCTCTTTTTAACTTAATTAAATTATTGAAAGAAGAACAAGGAAATCCGAACACTAAGATATCTAATACTTTTTCTATACACGTACAACATCGCCATTCAATAAATAGGTACATAACAGTCATTAATATGCACAATATCGATCGGCCAATGCAAATACAGATTTCCCAACTGGTTTCGCTCTAGTTACCAGCACAATAGTAACCTGATTATAATGCCTGGATCTAGATCCTATTGTTCCAATTAAGGATCTCCAGGAAATTGATTTTGTATGCTTAATGATTTAATGATTAGACGCTGCTGTATTTCTAGATTCATGATCATAAAATTTCGTGGCATCATTGATAAGTCTCATACGCTAATAATGTAATCGCGGCGGTAGCTTAATGGTAAAGGGCGTCGGACTTTTGATCACGTGGTTGCGAGTTCGAATCCCACCCATTACACTACCGACGTTAACCCACTCGTAACACAAGTATCTTAGCTTAGCACGAGGGATTAACAAGAATACTAGTAATGTGCGACCCACATTGCTAGTAATCTTTAAAAAAATCCGTACTGATAACGCTTTCTGTCGGTCTGTAACGCTTTGCCTGATAAATTGCTGAACAAATTTGGATGGAACTTAGTAAGCATGGATCCTAAGAAAGGATATAGGCTGCTTTTTACCGCGATAACCGATACTTGCGCAGGTGGAGGGGCCCACAGCTGGTTCAAATATATTTTTAGAAAAAAGAAGTATTAGGCACAATATATATCAATACAATATCATATTTACTATGGTTAACATTATAAAGTCATAGAAAGGATAAACTTTCTGCTAATTGCCGTTAACGATCGCGTATGATGATCACACGACACGACATCACGACACTCTTGAATCGTGTAAAGAAAACCTAACGTACTCATTATTGGTTGATTTGACGTTATCTAGGTTTTATTTATCGTTTTTTTTATATTTAAATTAATTTAATGTTCAATCATCCTTATTTTAACTATTTCGATTTCACATTCGTTATTATACTATGACGTCCTTGTACGTCGTTACGGTACTTATTTTGCATTACACATACATTGTTAGTTTATCTTATAGACTTTCGGTGGTCAGTGCTAATAGATATAAGTGATAAGTTCAATAGAATGTGCTATGACCTTGGAACTAAGTTTTCCTTTCATTTCTATAAAATGCGAATTGACCTTGCGGTTCTCCCCTTGCCTTTCTCCTAAAAAGTAATCAATCAACCAACACAGCCTATCGCGGACCACTGCTGGACATAGGCCTCTCCCAAGTTGCGCCACTACACCCTGTCCGCCGCCTTCCGCATCGAATCCGAACCAGCTACCCTTTTCAAGTCATTGGTCCATCTGGCTGGTGGTAACTAGTAATGCAAGTAATAGGATGTATAATAGGTATTAATTATAGTATGCATCGAGAATTAGGCAATCAAATAAAAAAAAAATGATACAAGTAGTGAAACAAAAAAACTTTTGGCTTTACTAATCATCTTTTCTTGAGCTGTTATTGTTAAGTGTGATAGGACACAGAGGAATCTTAGATTCTTCTTGAATCGGAGCAGCCTAAAACTGTTGCCACGTCAAGCCAAGGAACCTTTTTTTGTTTTGTTCCTGCACTGAGAATTCACGTTTGGGTAAAAGTTGATAGGTTGATATCGCTTTGGTAGCTTGCTTGGTGTTATAAGCGTTCATGGATTATGATTACTATAGTAAGAAATATCTGTATTAAAAACTGAATCAAGTAAATGTCATGTAAGTAATATATCGACTTCTTATAAGAAATGTGCTCCAGTAAGGGCTACATAATGTTTTATTCTTTAATTCAACTATACAGTAACTGATTAGTTTGATCATTACTTCGTACAAAGAAAAATAGAGTATCAAGGTATATATACGCATGAATAACTGAGTTGTTTTATAACAGAGTTCAGTAATTCTTCATGAGAAATAAAGTTATTCTAACCTCAGTTTCACTCCATATATTACTATTTAAGACAAAAACTCTACAAGTCTCAATCCACAAAGAGGTCACTGATACGTAAACTAAGATCATAGGGCCTTCAAATGTTCTTGAAATCCGACGCAAAATAAACGAACTGTGCTTGTTATTTCGAGTCAAATCTTAGACTACATCAAGCTATAAAAAAATACAATGTTAAAAAACATGAAAGCACAAAGGTAAAGTTTGTTATAAGAACTGAACTTAGGCTCATAAGACATAACTTGTACACTTAAGTGAATTCCATTATACATCTTAAGTTGTAAGTTCAAGATATTGTACGTCACTGAGGTATCTAGGCACTATGCGTAGGCGTGGCTTAAGGTGGGCGTGGCGAGGGAGGCGGTCCCTCTGTGGCCTCCCAAAGCACTCGGGCCCAGAAGACGAGCGCCAACTTGTTTGTACCTTGTTTTTGGATTTAGATATAAGTAATGCTATACCTAACTGTATATACAATTTCTGAGGTTATTACAGATAGTTTTATAGCTCTATAGATGGATATTGACTATAGATATTCATAGACTCTATAGATATAGGTACTTTGTACGTAGTTCGTGTGTACATGATGTCAGTCTAAAATTGAATCAATGATTAAACAAACAGGCTTTTAAAAAGTATATTGCCAAACATACTGATATAAGAAAATACTCCGGCAAAGACTTTGTTGGATACATAAATCTTTTCTGCCAGTATTTATCGAAGCTTTCCGTCAAAATGTATTCCAAAAATACTGACAAAGAAAAAGGACACAAAGAAAATTTCTTTCCTTTCTCTTTACCTAAAATTTCAAGTAAATAATAGCTAAACAGTGTAAGTAGTAGTAATACTCTTCAATATTTCCATTTGTCAATTTGGGGACTACAAAGCCACAAGTTATCACGACCTTAATTTCTTGTAGGTAATACAATAATTATTTGACTCCAAAATTGCATTTTAAAAGAACTAGAGTAGGTATTACACGCACTGTTTACGAAATAATAATTAGTAACAACACTTCGCATTTCGCATTCTCTGATTATAATGGGACTTTGGAAGCTCTAAAAACATTGTAAGAGACGTATTACTAATTATTTCTGTCACAAAAGGCTTAATGAATAAGGTTTTTATTATGGTAGCTTACATTTTTCTTAAAGAAGCTTAAGCTGAAGCTTACACGCAATGTGGTACGCACATTACTAGTATTCTTGTTAACCCCTCGTGCTAAGCTAAATCAATTGTGTAACGAGTGTGTTCACATCCTTGGTATTCGAACCCGTAACCACAAGATCGTAATCCAAAGCTGTAGCCATTAGGCTACCTCCGCTTATGATGATGTTGTTCATCATCATAAGCGGAGGTAGCCTAATGGTTTTAGTCTCCTCGACAACGGGTTAACGTTGGTTAGTGATCGAAGTTTATTAAACTTTAATATGTATTATTTAAGTGTGTTAAATAAAGTGTGATTATCAGTTGTCTAGTTGTAATACAACTAAGGATATCAGGATCAGCTTAGTTTCGTATCAGATGGCATGCGTGGGTTATCCCAAGATAAAAAAAGTTGTTAGTTCTTCTGAAGAACTCACGGTTCAGTATTATTTAAGTAGAAGAAAAATGTGTGATTTGGCAAGTATTAATACAATTACATATACATCCATCATCAAATTAATAGAAACAGTGATTATGCTCAAATATCATGTTTTTTGTAAACATGATTAGTAACTCATACAAAATACGAAACTAAGTCTGCTTAGGACTATGAATAGTATAGCTAGACCATTTTTGTTTAATTCCTACTTATCTTATCCTGCATATAGCCTAATTTTATAAAATATAATTTCAATAATATTTGTTAATTAAAATCTATATATTAATACGTGATGCCAAAACTTTGGACCCCTTTTTACGAAAATTGCGCGGACGCAGGAGCATAAAATTTGGCACACTTATAGTTTATGTGTAGGAGAAGTGGAGAACGCTAATATTTTTCAATAATAATGCTTATAAAGTACATTAAATCAATAAATAAAACATTACCCACACTACCATGCATTTCACACACACATGTTTGTTTTGTTTTTCATTGACTGCTTACTGACATTGACATAAATAAGTGGTTTAAGTTTTTATATATCCGAATATAACGGCCAAGGACATTTAGCAAACGATAAAAGAGGTTTTACAAAAAACATTGTTTGCAGAGAAGTTTGCAATATGCGATAAAATATGCTCTAAATGGATATGTATTTTTTATATGTATTTTCCTCTTATAGCATGTTTTCTTTTAATAAACATTTTTTAAATAGATATTCTTTATTTTACTTCCTTTTAATTTCATATAATTTGTTCAAAAAATAAATTGGCAAATAACAGTCTTGGTCAAATGTGTGGTTATAGTAGTTTAGTTTTCGACAGTAGAACCTTAATAATGTTTGAATATTATATTTTAATAATGTATATTAAGTCACTCACAATTTAAATTTATATTATAAGGTCGAATTTCGACCATTGGGCGACCACTAGTATCATTAAATATATCCGACAAGAATTATTTAAGTTTCGTTAGGTGAAGGACAATATTATTGTATAGACTGTTAAGTGTTCTATAATTGATCAACGTCTTATAATCATACCGGCCTATAAATGTCCACTGATAAGCACATGTCCTTTCTGATATAGAGAAAGAAATAACGTTTCAAATACGAAAAACTTAAACTTATAGTAATTAAACAAGCATTTAGAAAAATTAGGAAACTAATACACGAGTAAACAAAGTTCAATGCCCTTATGACAGTTATATAAATCAGCTCGCTTTGTGCAATTCCCGGTAGAATTAACATAGACATTTTGGACGGGTTTGCAAACCAACACATTTGAATTTTATGACTCGGTTCCAGCTATATTTAATTGCTACTGTATGATAGCAACGTTTTCGCCTTGAATACATTCTCATCTCCTATCGTATTTTTGGACAAAATGTATAGAAGAAAAAGATTTGATTATAATGCACAAAGAAAGTGATGAGAGATGTTTTGATTTGGGCCTGTTTAGTAAACTTACATTGTTGCCTTGTCATATGGTCAAATGTTTCGAAAGTAATATATCGAACTTAGAAGATAAAAACGTGATATCGCTAACTACGTGCTGATCGATATTTCAACCCAACGGGGAATGCAAGCGTCATGTTTCTTGTAATTTACGAGACAGAATAAGATCGTTCTATAGCAGAAATACTTAGTAGGTACTTACTTAATACTAGTACTTATTAATTTAGCAAGAATATAAGATACATATATTATAAAAAACACGTTCATAATATTCACGCATCGTATGTGAATTTCAGAATTATATTATAGATCAAAAACATAAATCAACGGCGCTCTTGATGTCAACGACCCAAAACGTTATTTTAACGACAGCATTAGCGTGCCGCGATTTGTTCACGTTCAAACATACAGCACACTTTACATATAATTAATGAGGCGACAAAACCTCATCTCCGTAGCAGTTAAAGTCAATTCCCACTGAAATTTCATCATCGTCAATCTAACTTGGGTTTAATAAGTAATACTCGTGCCGTGGGCCGTCCCAGAGCGAAGCTCGGCTGGTCCAGCGAGATGTTGTGCGTCTCATCTATCCCGCTATCCCTTACTCGCGCGGCCGGGCTGCGGTCTCTGAGGGAAACCTCGCAACGTCCCTCCATTACCATAACACGCGTCTATAAACACTCACGCTAACACTGAAATGTTGCTTCTAAAAATCAAAAAGGATTTTTAGTTTTACTTTAAGATAGAAAGTCTTTTGTTTTCCGGTATATATCAGGTGTTGTGATGAGTGCAAGTGGCGCCACCTGTGTCGGTGTAGCCGTCCCGCTCTTGAGGCGAGGGCGTGTCCCCAGGGCGCCTCCCACAGTCCGCGGGGACGGACGGGGGCGCCGCGAAGCCCGGGCACTCGGCGGCGCGCTCCCGCGACGCTTGTTAGTGTTCCGCAAATTCACAGCGGGATCGCCCGCACAACCGGGACTCGATCCCTGAACGCACATACGATAACACAGAGCCGCCTACCGGATAGTTATACAACTGATACTTACTACGAAGTTGCGATTGTTGCTTTTAGGCGTACTTTTGAAAACGAAATATTATTGTGATCTATTTTTGAGGTTTCCCTGTGATTTTTAAAGTAAAAATATTGTGTTGTACCGAATTTGTATCATGCACTTTCGGACTTAGATACTTTAAAAAATATTCCAACGAACTTTTGACAAATATTTAAAAAATAAATTCTTATTTTAACGGAAAAGTAAAGTGCAAGTAAAATAAATTTGAATTTCGGCCGCGTTTTTCGTACGTCTTCGTGATTTTCCGGGGGTGTTCGTGCGCTCTCGGGCGCGTAATCGGGTGCTTGTCGTGATTCGAGATTCGGTCGGACGAGTTGAACGCGGCGGGCGGGTACACGGGCTCCCCGTGGCCGCCGCTGGAACTCGACCCCGTGGGATGGGGACGAAAGCTGTATCCTTCGGGAGCGCCAAGATCCTCAGGTATGTAGACGAAACACGAAAACTATACAGTAACTTATAAAAGTCGTATATCGGTTTTAACTCTTATGAATTTAAACTCAGCTTTATTTTCCCTTAAAATATAGTCAAAAAAGTAATTTTCTAGTAAACTTTTTACGTTACATTTTTGAGTCATCTTTGGAAAGCTAATAAAAAAAATTGTGCTGTTTCTCAATTTGATTTTGCAACACGTTTTGTTTATATCCGTTGCCATAGTAATTTTAACTTAAACACATTTAGCATATAAATACGATAAAAAAAGTATTTTCCATGAATATTAACTTCATCAAATAATATAACTTCTGAGTGTTGATTTAATCAAGTCTACGACAACGTCTACGGCGTAGCATAACAAATGAACGTAGCAGCTGTAGTAATTAATATTCTGACTAATTCAGTAGCGGTTACTTGAGAGAAGTATTTTTGTTATATTTTGATAGATGAATGTTACATGTATATTACATTCTGATGTAATTATATTTAATGTATTAATATATTTACGATACTAAAAGATATTCACGAATTAAGTTAGTAAAATGAAACTGAATAGCATTGAACTGAATGAATATTGTTTGAAAATACATTTGTAAAAAAATATTATTAAATGTTTAAAGTTGAGAAACACAAAATTATAAAAATATTTTGAGAGAAATCTCCCATATATTATTTTATATTTATATTCCATATTTGTGCTTTACATCATAATATCAAAAAATCGTTCAAGTTGTGTGAACTATGGTTGTTACTCTAATGTAAAATTGCTAGGAACTTAGTAAGTTATACGTTACGTTACGCAGCTTTTAACTGTAAGTTGTGGTACACGCAACTTGCGTTAAATTATGATTTTCAAAAGCATATCACATTACTTTATTAAATACTTTTATTTAGTAACTTGCAAAGTAAGTAGTAAATAAAAGTTAGTAGAAAAAGAAAAAAAATGGATATATTACTAAAAATAACGCAATAGGATTTAGTATAATAAAAAGCAAAAAGAAGGATTATTGTATTGTTTAGATGTATTTATGGGCAAGAAATAAATGTAAAGAACAGTTGAGCGTGCATTGAAAAAGAACCCTCTAGTAAAATTATGTTTCTATAAACTTAATATTCAATCATTAAATACCAAATAATATAATACTTACTCCTTTATAATAATTATTTCAAACGTCATGCATATAATATCTAGCCTATCCCATAAATAAAAAAATAATCCCATCTTCTTTGGTTTTCCTCAAAATCTTTCTACACCATTTTATCTATACAAAAACGACCTGCACAAGAGCATAAACATAACAATGTATTTGTAAATGTTTGCAAGTAACAAAACTACTGTGAATACCAATTATACTCGTAGGCGTAATATTATCAAAATCTTTTTAGAATATTCTCAAAACTTTTTTACGTAATCATCATATCAGCCTATTGTCGTCCTCTGCTGAACGTTCTCCCCAAAGAGCGCTAACATCTCTATGATGCCCTCAAAATCTTCCTAAAACATTCTCGAATGTTCTCTAAGTAGTTCGTTTACAGGCGGGCTGATGTTTGGCCTGCATCACCAGGAGGCCGCGGGCGGGCTGCACGCCCAGCCGCGCGGCCCCGTCACCTCGCTCAAAGAGGAACCCCTCACCAGAGCCTGGATGACACCAACCTCCTTAGTTGATAATACCAAGTAAGTATTGTGCACTAGCTTATGCTTACAGCACACAGGTTATCAGTTATGTCGGAACGGCTTGGATTTCCGTACTGTTGGGGTTTCATGTAACCTTATTGTATACTTTATTAAAATCGGTTGTATGCTTTAGCCGTGAAAACGTAACAGACAGAAGGAAAGAGTTACTTTCATATATACATATACTTATATGAATATTAATTTGCCTGCAATGTATACAAGTATGTAAATGCAGTTTATTCAGTTGCTCATGTAGAAAACGGTATTTGATTTAATCCAGTTAGACTGGATGCCGATTCTAAGGAAGCTTGGGACAAAAGTCTTAGCAGAAGAAGCGGAAGTGTATTAAGGAATTATGGAATTCCTATGATAGTATCATTTTATTACAAAGAAAAAACTTGATATTATGTTACATAATTATCAAGCAATTTGTTAGCCAAAATTTATGTAACTGATGATGCGTACTAATAAGTAGACATCAACAGATCTCAAACAACACCATCGAAAATACTTTCAAAATAAAATTGTTCAATGGCTAATTTCGGCTCGAACAAAGCACCCTCATTTGATAAGCTGTTAAACCATTTAGTGACCGAAAAGAGCAACACACTAAACTTATTACATCCACCAAAATTGTATTAGCTTCGAACTCAAAGCAAAACGAATGTACCCTATTTGACATTAAATAACTGTAAGGGATTTAGTTCGGTTCTTAATGTGGATTTGGGGAGCTACTGTCAATCAATATGTTTGTTCCTAAAAGAACAACTGTGTATAAATAACAGTGGGTAGGTGAAAGAGTCTGGATGTAGTTAACCGTTACAATTTACAAAAATGTGGAATCAAATTAATTGGAAAATCTAGCAATTTAGAATTTCACTAAAATTAATAATTAGGTATTATACAAAAATGTGAAATTAAATTTATTGGAAAATCTAGAAATCAATAAAATTAACATTTAGTTATTATTCCTAGGAAAACTAAATCTTATTTCTGCTTCATGACCTGACTTTACAGAATTCGGTGCTAATATTTCATTTACAAATAAAATCAGTTATTAAATCAATAAATGCGTAAAAAAGTGTAACATTTTTTAACGTCAATAAATATAAGTTTTGTAGAAGTAGAAATATACCATCCTTGGTTGGCTGGTTGAGAGTGACAATTGTACCACTTTTGTACAAGAAGTCGAAATAAATAGGTGTATCCTTTTTTTTAAAATATTTATGTTTTTACTAAACCTAATATTTATTTATATATTTATTCACTGAAGGTACATAGGCTGACTTGTATTATTGATGAATGGGCTACTATTTATATAACATAATTCATGGTTTTAAGAATTTGATAGCAGAGCTTAATGCAGTGAGTTTAAAAAAAAAAAATTGCTGACTCGATCCGCATAGATACACCGGACTTAAAAAGTTAAGTGTAAAACTGCACAAGTTTTGAACTTCGATTGATGCAAGCTATATTTGATAAAAAAAAATCTATCTTATAATACCAATGACAATTCTTTAAACTTTTAAGAATAATAAAATATAAATAATCTAATACCGGCCTATAAACGTCCCACTGCTGGGCACAGGCCTCTTCCCATAGAGAAGGAATGAACTTTCAATACTGTATGATTATATTTTGTTTATGGAGCAACACCGATCCTATTTAAAATCTTCCAAGTTTGAACTTTTGCTTTCTGCAATAAATTCAAATAACGAAATACACTTGCACCGCTTTAACGGACCGATACGTACAATGACTCTATTATCGCGCGGCATCCAATCAGGGGCGTGCAAATTTCGCAGCCCATAATGAAGCATGCGGTAACAAGTGTGTATTCATAAAAGCAAAGGGCGTTGTAAATCATAGCATGCCAGGATAGGGTGCAGGATACAGTTTTGCTTTCGACTGTACGGGTAAATTATAGGAGCGAGGTACATTGAGGTACAGTTGTGGTTAGCGTTATTGTGATGAAATGTTATTGTTTAAAATTAGAAACATGCTTTTTCTTCTTTGCGTTTGTTCTGCTGTAGACTGGCGTACTGGCTGGTATTAATTTTAATTGTATATTATTTACCACTATTCTATTTACTGTCATTATTCAAGCACTTTGTAACGTATTTTATTCCTTTTGGAAGAATGTAAAATCTTTGAATATTTAAACTTGTACTTTAAATATTATTTCCCACGAATGGTAAATCATATAGCTACCATACTATAAAAAAAATTAATAACCCGACGGTAAGTTTCAGAGATAAGCGCTTATTTAACAAACAAAAAAATATTTCGCTTTATTATTTTAGTCTAGATACAATCTAAAGTCAGTTTTTCTACAATTACCGGTTGAAAAAATTCTAGTTAAAAGCCTGCATTGCTTTTCAAGAAAGATAAAAACCTAGAAATTATATTAAATCAGCTTTTGTGGGGATCAAAAGCAAATGAAATAAAAATACACTAAATTATTTATTTAAATTCATAATCACTCCACAACGAACGTCCATACCTTTTATGATAATAATGAACTTGTGCAACAATATACCATTTGGTGTTCTGTATAATGTGACGTATTGAACCAACTTGAATTAGGGAGTATTGTGTTTGTACAGAATCATAGAATACCCTCCTCCATCTGTCGTTTTAGTTAACCGAGTTTATACTTAAAATGTTTACTTGTTTGAATGTTTTTGTTTGTTTATATGGCGTTTCTGTACGAGGTTTTTAATTATTTGATTACTTCTGAGCATTTTTCTTTAAATATTAGTGTGCGTATTCGATAGAATGCTTAAATCTTGAAACGAATAATACTTACGACACTTGAAAAAACACTTGTCGTATTTTAAATTGAAAATAGAATACCACTTAAAAAAAAGGATATAATAAAAATAGGTTTTAATAGTTTTTTTGTCTTTAGTTTTTTACTGACCTTTCCTTATTTATATTTTTTACTAACTGCTCGGGCAGACTTCGTTCTGTCAAAAGAATAAATGAATGTTTTTCACGGTATTTTTTTATTTTTTTCTATTTAAATAAAACACTTTGTGGACCTTAAGGAATTTACAAAAAAATTAGCCGAATTGATCCAGCCATTATTGAGTTATGCGCTTACTAATATTCATTTTTATTAATATACTAGCTTCTGCCCGCGACTTCGTCTGCGTGGACTTCAGAATTGGATCTAAAGCTTCGCTCGTTAACAATTTTTAATCTTCCCACGGGAACTACTTAGGAAATCGGGATAAAAGTTGGCCTATGTTTTTTCCATGTCAAAGGCTACATGCATGCCAAATTTCATCCAAATCCGTTCAGCCGTTTTTGCGTGATTGAGTAACAAACATCCAAACATCCAAACATCTAAACATCCACACTTTCACATTTATAATATTAGTAGGATATTCTTAACGGCCATAATATTATGGTTGCGTTTGATTCATTAAATATTAAGTGTGGATTACGGTTGAATAATTAAAATATCAAATATCTACGACGACAATTTTTTATTCAACCAAAAATATACAGTTGAACCAATCAACTGATTATTTTTCATAACCCTCTAATTAAACTAATTGCAAGCAATTACCAGGTCTCGGGATGACAAATGTTGACAGATAGCTGGCCGTCGGCGATGACAGAGCCATTTGTAAGGCCCACTGTAAATCATTAGGCCGCGCCTGTTCTAGCGTTTTTAATAAATTACATTACTAGGTAATGATCCATTCACTCTCAGATGCACGCGAATCGTAATTGTTTTTGTTATGAAATCATTATTATTGTGGTTATTAATTTACGTAGTAGCGTATTTTTATTTAATTTCACAAATTATGTGATTTAAATAAAAACTACATAAAAACTACCTTATTTTCTAATCGAGTTGCTAAAAACGTGATTTAAATATAGAATAATTTAAAAAAAGTATGTCAAACAAAAATAAAACTGATCAAAATAAAAATAAACGATCTAAAAATGTAAATAAAATAAAAAAAAATCGTCAAAGATTGACAAAACGCGTGCGATCTGTAAGCGGAAAAAGCACTACAACCTAATCGCGAACGCGCCGCCGAAACTGGTAACGATAAATAAAACAATGGAGTGTCGCGTGCGAGAGTATAAAATGGCAATCGCGAAACCAATTTGTTTACGCAAATTCTGCAGCGGGAGAGATGAATGGGCTACCATAGCGTAATACGGTACTGGTGGGTAATGTGCTCTAGTGATGCTACTGAGTACGCAACTCTATCGACGTTTTGGAGGAAAGTTTAGAGGAAAGTTGTAGAATTTATTGCTAGGGACAATTGAAATAATTTTGTTATTTTTTATAAAAAAATACAAATATATTTAAGGCATGCATATATTATATTGCATTGTCAAACTTTTGTAAAAGATATATAGAAAACACTAAATTGTGTATACCATTTAGAGCGTTATTTCTTAGACTTATTATTATTAGTGCACTATATTTACACTTGCCTTGGGTCCTTTGTAGTCATGTAAAGCTGAACCAACATCTCCTGCAACACGTAACATTGCAATATTCGCCGAAGAACACTCCACTATTTTTTTAAATAATAATTATAATACCAGCCTATAAATGTCCCACTACTGGGCACAGGCCTCTTCCCATATAGAGAAAGAATGAGCATTGATCACCATGCTTGCTCATTGCCGGATGGCGATTTCAGATTCTCTTTTTGGAATACAGGTTTCCTCACGATGTTTTCTTTCACCGTTTGTCAATGATGTCTTAGAATGATTAAGAATGTACGTATAACTTTGAAAAAGTCACATTGGGACTTGCCTGGGTTCGAACCTGCAACCATGTGCATGCGAATCCGGTCATTGAACCGCTAGGCCACCAATTTTTTTAACTGGATTAAGTATATATTTAAAAAACCAACTATAACATGTGCCATCACTATTTTTAAACTCGGAACAACAGTAGGACATCACTAAACACAAGCATCACATTTACGGGGAACAACAATGAGAAATGAGACCGAAGATTTGATGAACTGCGCGCGTTTGAAATGTTGCTCTATCGATGTATTTATTAAACGCATTGACAAACACATGTTGCTATTATTTATGGCCAAAACAAACCTTATATCCTTTAGCATAAGAGTGAAATTAGCTGGCATACAAGATTGTTTTTTTTTGTACTAAATTGAAAAGCCACACATGCCGATATCGATGTGTGTGGTGCTATTTGTACATTATCACGTCATTAGTGTTATAGATAATTTAGGCATGCTTTCGAATAACTAAACTTAAACTAGTTAAGTATAATAGCTAACAATAACTAATTCCCTTACTGATAATATCTTTTGCGTGGGCGTCGGACTATCTAACATTGAAAGGATTTTCAAATCGGACTAGTAGTTCCTGAGATGAGCGCGTTCAACCAAACATACTCTGCATCTTTAAGATATAAGTATTTAAATAAATACGATAAATTTTTGACCAAGCTACATTTTTATTTACTAAACTTTATCCTTTATTATTTACTCAGCTTTAAAACTTCACATGAATACACAATAAATACTATTGTTTTCTTAAATAAGTCATCAACTCTAACAATTAGCTCGTGTGATAGCTGTAAAATGAATAAAAAAAAACAACTGTTACAAAGCGACAACTTCTCACTAACGGTACCGACAATAAATCAATTTGAAAAAGGATTATAATCTGTTCTTTTGTTTATGTTTTTTTTTGTTTAGTCTGTGGTTAGTAACAAAAGCGCGCCAAACAATTTTGGTGGCAATGCCTATTGACAAATTACAGTTTAGAAATATTGTAAGTTTGAAAGAAATATGGTAATTTATGGCTGTATTAGGGTTCCGGATTTTTTGTTACTTTATGGTACATTTGTGTTTGTTTAGTATTGGTAGCTGAAGACATGGTTTAATAATTATGAATTCTATTGTAATTTTATTTGGTTAATTGTTAAGGTGATTATGACAAACTTTTGAATTTTAATGTTGAAGTTTTTAGTAACACAATATTTTTAATTTGAGGTACAAAATATTTCTAAAAAATGTTTTTAATAGATAAATATTTATTTATGAACTTAGGCCTTTTTCTTTTTAAAGCTAATATTTGTGCGGAACTCAAAAAAAGAATTGAAGTGCGATTCCTTTGTCGGAATGTTCGGTCTTGTAATATTCTTGCCTAGATATCGCTAGTACGCATCTCTATTACGATTCAACTGCAGAGCTATAGCCTTATTAAATAGAAAAAAATATCAAATTTATTAATCTTTACTTTTATCTCTATAGCAGTGTAGGGGTGGGCCGAGCACACTTCGAGAAACAACCCCCCAGCAACCTGCGCAAGAGCAACTTCTTTCACTTTGTGGTTGCCCTATACGACCGCGCCGGGCAACCAGTGGAGATCGAGAGGACCGCCTTCATCGGATTTATCGAAAAAGATCAGGTAATTTATGTGTATCTAGAATCATTAGATTAGTATATAACGTTTCTTGAGCGCTTTCTTGAGCTTTATAAGAAATAAAAACTTTTTGATTTTGATTCTTATTCTTGTTAAAAATTAGATCGTAGAAGGACCTAGAAAATAGAGATAATTTTCGCAAAAAAAATGATTACTTTTGAAAGTAACAGTACCTACAAAAATTTACGAGTAATTTGTTGAACAACTGGAGTTGCTACATGTTTTTATTTTGCAATTTAAAAGGTTAACATTGAATTTAGAAACTACGTCATACAAACGTCATACAAAAATATTTAATTTAAAAGTGAAAGTTTTAATTTTTCTAAGAAATGTCGTCAATTAATGATTTTTTTTATAAACAATACTTCCGTCACATAGAGTTAGATCGTCTAATATTCATAATTATGATTAACATACATTATTCTTATCATTACAAAAAAATGCTACAGACTAAACCGATTATAGCATAGAAGCAGATCTTCAAATAACTTTAAACGGTTAGTTAGTCGAAAGCGGCGCCATATTGTAAAAGTATCAAGGAATGTTCGAGACGAGATAAGAATCGCAATTCAAACGAATTCATCAATCAGGATCACACTGACATGATTTCTATTGTGTGCACAATACTTATTTACATAATGCACTTGCTTGTTGGTGGCATGTGTTAAAATATTTAAAGAATTATTTTTATTTTTAGTTTAAAATATATTTCTATTTAAAATATCCGTACGCAACTGATGGTATAAGCTATTCATAAGCAAGACCATGAAGTCAAAAGTTAGGTTAATAATAAAAAAAAGAAGATTAATTAATTATTCTACATATACAGTTCGCGTATGTATCTCTATTTTGTGTTTACTTCTAAGTATAATTTCGCAGTTTTTTTAATTTTTTTAATTTAAAAAGGAGGAACCTATGGAGTTTGTTACCAGCTCTTCTCCACAGGAATGACACTTAGGAATCGTGAACCTAAAGACATTTAACCTGAAAGTTTAGGTTTATAATAAATAAAATATTCAAACTTTGTCCAATGTTCATAACATCCAGTCTTACCTACTAATTAACTAAGTAATCAAATTGAAAAAGAAATTCAATAAAGCTTCAATTACATACCTATTGAATATAATTATATTCAATTAAAGTTTCATATTATTGTACTTCATTTAAAACGGATTCGTATAAAAAATATGTAGATGTATAACAAACTTTTGTTTCCGATAGTACAGAAATGAACCAAGTGACATATAAAATGTCTCCACATGTAGGTTACAGTGAGTGTCGCCAGAGGGCGTTTGCGCGTTCACACGTCTTGTTTGTTGGCGTTGTGTTAATTATTCACATAGTAAACATTCATGTTCGAGTTTTTACTGTGGCTTACTATATGTTTCTGTTTAGTATATTTTGGATGAAAAAATTGATTTAGCTTTGAGAGATAGAGAACGTTTTTTGGTAGTTGATTCTTTAAAATAGACTTAGGTAAATGATAAGCAAATTAAAAGCTTTATTTACTCGTATTTCTGGTAGAATTGGTTGTAAAGTTAATGTCCATTAATGTCCACTTTATTTTAACATGTTTTTAATGCAGTATTTTTGTTACAGGAAGTTGAAGGTCAAAAGACGAACAATGGCATCCAGTACAGGCTTCAATTACTATATGCAAACGGTAAGTGACTAAGGTCATTCTTGGAAATGATATGCTTCGAAAGATTAAGACCATTCCAAATAATAGGGTATGCCTAGATGTAATTAGGTATCATCAAACGATAATGTTTCTGCCAGCATGCAGTACCTATGACACAAAGATGAACCCGATTAACTTGATCAAACTGGCCCAAGCCGAACTATCAATAAAAAAATGACCCTAAACAAAAAAAAAAACTAAAATCCAGCCTTGATGTTTACCTTATTTAGATTGTTAGAAACGCACTCGGTCGAGGTCCAAGGCCGCGGGCCTAACATAGTTTGTTTTTCTATTGTTTTCCAGTAGGTGAGTCTTATGGTAAAGGCGTCAAACCCTACAATCAATCATTCAATCAACGCAGCATATCACGGTCCGCTGCTGGACATGGGCCTTTCACAAGTTGCACCATAGCACAATCATGGGGCGTTTGCTGCCCTAGTCACCACGGTGGGCAAGTGGGTTGGTGACTAGGGTAGGCTTAGGAGAATGCTACTGCCTATTTTCCTAGTTTCTTGAACTCTTAGGCGCCTCTTACACCCACGGCAAGAGAGTAGGTGTTTTATTCAGCAACCCCAAGGCAATGCCTGCGCTCAGACTCAATGAAGAAAAATCATTACAGGAACATATATTATTCTTTACCTTATGGTATAATCTTGTAGTTTATATTGTAAACATTAAAAAAATATATAACAAGCAGCGACCAATTCCTTCTATAGTCTTCGTTTTTGAATTTAGTGCTTATGTGATTTGTTTAGTATTCTATAAAGTGCATGATGTTGGGTTTACCTACTGATTAATTGTAATTTTTATATTTTTTATTTTCTTAGATGACTGTATGAAATAAGTAGTAGTTTCTTTTTTTTATATATATTAAGCAACACACACTGGATTACAGCGATTATTATCACCTTTGTATCTCATGCAGTGAACTATGTTCTTTTGAGAAATAAAGAATCTTTGAACCTAAACATCAGATAAGGGAATCCACAATCACCTCGCCACACAACAAGCCAACATGACGGTGTAGATAGAGCGTCTCAATACAGTGATGTGCAATGCATTATCGGCCGGTGGACGAGAGCAAATATTGCCAGAGTTGACTTGCATTGTCGTACTGTCATGCATGCTATTGTCGTCAATAGCTATTCAAGATTGACTGAAGTAGACGTTCCAAGGAAATTTATATCAACTTTGGAACTACATGCGTTTGCTAACGTCAGTTAATTGTAGTATGTATCTTTGTAAGGAAATTTGCAAGCAAAATAAATACCAAATATATATTAGCATGGGCACAGGCCTCTTCTCAAATAGGGGAAGAACGTGCAGTGATCACTATACTATAAGCTTACCTTGGATTTATGGTAATTTATGATATAACTCATCAATTACATAATCATTGATGAATGATACTAAAAAAAACAGTTTTTTTACTTATGAACAAAATGTGTTTTAATATACCTACTTAATTCTTTAGAATATGCTTCAGAAAAATATACGTCATAATTGATAGGAATACGAAGCTAATTATTCAAGCAATTATACTCTTTATTCCGTAGCATGAAAGCATAAATCAAATGTAGAGCTGAATCTTGTATTCAACAGACGTCGGTGACAACACAGACTATACACACGACGTTAGCATTGTAAATATTTGCCGTCTTGCCGTTAGACCAAGGATAATGGAAAATTGGCACAGAATAGCGAGCTCCTGGACTATGAATGACGACTGCATTGAAGCTCTTAGACTATGTTAGGATAGTACATTGGGATAAATGAGATAATGGCGAGTCTAAAGAGTTGTGTTATTTTAGTTGGCTGACGTAAAAGAGAGCTTTGCTTCGTAATTTATTTTTTATTTCTGGGTAATTCTTCACATTGTTTTATTTCAACAAGGAGTTTGTTAAAACGTATCGTTCTGTTAACACATAAAATGTAATACCCTCCATTTAATTTACAAATTATTTTCTTCTTTACGTTTCTTCAAAAAAAAAAGAAGAACTAATCTGATATATAGAATAAAATTTTCTCTTTTTATCAATTAAGGTTATCACTATACCTATTATCTAATAACAATACCAGCCAGAAAAGATAAAAGTAAAGGTTAATTCAAACGGTTCCTAACACGGAACTCTAAAAGGAGAGAACGAAGCGTAGAGGCAATTCTAGGAGGTTAACAAATTGTGCAATGTCTGCCCCTACGTCGAGCTACGCTCGTAGCCCGTAGCTTGCTACGATCTTTATTACTACGATGTGTAAATGTTACTGTTTTATAGGAAGGAGAATTAGAACGATGTTAATTCATGTTCATACACAACATGTTAGTAGCAACATGCTGTAGGAAAGTTTGTTAGAAATGCACCGAATTGTTAATTAGCTGGCTTAACTAAGTCTGCATTCTTTGATCAAAATAATAATAATATTACTGTGTCTTTCCCATTATTGTTGTGAGTATTGAAGAAATAACATACAATAATAATGTCAATAATATTCACAATTTAATATTCATATTAATTAATTAGTACATATAGATATAGGTCATGGGTCATAGAACATGTTGATGACATAGGTAAAAGTAAGTATATGTCTATGAAATTAAACTGATTCCGTAAGGCATACGCATAGTCAACCTATTTTAATATGTAATAATAAATCAAATATTAAAAATCAAATTGAAATCAAAACATTAAAAAATATATTTTTAAGGTTACTTAGTCAATTCCTACATCACACTTTATCTTCCACAGGTATCCGACAAGAACAAGACATATTTGTTCGGCTCATCGACTCCGTTACGAAACAGGTAATATTTCTCTATCACACTAATGTACTATCCCTCACGACGATACTATACCAAATGTTCTCCGTACCACGTGACACCCACGTGACCGCCACGCGTCTGATTGTCATCGCCGACGTCCGATTAGACCCTAATCCACACGCCCCCTGGTCAACTAAATTGCATTGCGTTCGGGAACAATTATTATTTATCTCACATTACAATTTTAAGTTTAGAATTCGATAGTGTGAACGGGGCCTTATCGTTTGGGATCCTATTCTGATTGACGTTAAAGGGTTGGTAGGCTTGGATTGGTAGTTTTGTTTAGGTGTTAATCCTTTTGTTGGGTTATGTTACTTGAAGGTCGTTGAGTGTTCGATCGTGATTGTTAATACGACACGAAGAATGAAATAGAGTTAAGAGTTCCAGTAGAATATTTTTGGTATGCCTGCAATATTTTTATTTTATATATATTATATTATAGATAGCTTGTACTGTCCCACTGCTGGGCAAAAGCCTCCCTCCATTCCCTCCAGCGATCCCGGTCCCTAGCCGCCTCTTGCCAATTCCCCAGGAAGGCATCTAATTCATCCCGCCATCTCATTTTATTTTAATTTCAACAAAAACTTTACCAAAAACTTTGCTAATTTTTAAACAACACTCCACTTTACTAATATTATAAATGCGAAAGTAACTCTGTCTGTGTGTAATTAAATTACGCATAAACTACTGAATTGATTTTTAAAATGAAATTTGATACAGAAATGTCTAGAGCCTGAAAAAGGACATAGGCTACTTTTTGCAGCAATAAACGATACCCAAGCGAACCGCGGACTACAGCTTGTAGAAATATAAATATGGTTACTTACACATAATTGTTTCGGTCTGTTCGGACAGCTCTAGCAAAAAACTCACTTAAAAAAAACGTATTTAAAAGGCACTTAATTATTACTGCTAAAGCTACTGAAAATATTGAAAATAATTTATCTAATTTAAAACTTCCAACAACAATCGACTGCAATTATTTTATAAACCACACAAATATTATAACCGAAACGAAAACATGATGTAACTTCGCCACCTCACATATATAATTTCAACACGTCCCAAGCTCTTAGTATTATGTAACAAGAGGCCAATTACCAAAGATTTATGCTGTGAACATAATTAACTTAGGCCGAACGTTGTTAACTAAGAATTACGGAATCGTATGAGTACGCAGGTTGGTGCAGTGTTTTACGACGTACGAATATCGTGTGGTGTACCGAAAATGTTTATCGAAATACGTATGTAATTTGAGATGATACAGTCATCATCATAAATCTGATTGTGTATTATAATGTGAATAGTAGAGTTAAAACAAAAATGAATAAACAGAATCAGATCTACAAAGCATCTAACCTTAATCAAATTCCATAAATTAAATAATAAAATTAAGAATAATAAATTTAGTATATAGTTAATATTATTTTTAGTCTATTTTGATTATTTTGCTATTTTGATTCCTGAATATTTTGATTCAACTCAAATTATCTTGTTTTAGCCTTTTGTAAAACTGTTTCCGTCTTATTACAAAACGAAACCTAACTTTAGTTCTAGCCTAAACTATTGAGCCAGTACTTGTATTTCGAACTTTATTTCGATTTAGGCAAAGTTCTTAATACTAAAATGACAACTTAGCACCGAACTATGCTGTCATTTTTGTATAAAGAACTGTATTTCTCTATCGGTTGGGTTCTTAATTAAACAACTGTGCCAGTGGTTTAAACCTGATCGAAAGAAAAACCTTGTTTTGTAATAAGGGGGTTTGTGTTTGACTGTCCCTGCTATGATTTTATATATTCGATCAATACAAAATGATTAATTTTCAATTAACTAATGTATGATATCTCACCTAATTATCCCGATAAAATAGATAATTATACTTCCTTAATTATATTGCTTGTAAGAGTAACAACGTTTTTGTTGTATTTGTTTTGTTGTACAGTTTTGCCGTATTTTTTTTACCAAAATTATGTTCATTCATTTAAAAATTACAGTATTCATAATAGATGCAAGTTCCGTCTTCAAACTACAAATAACGTTTGCATTTTAGGTATAATCGACAAACATCCCAACGATAACTTACAAATAACAGTACATCAAATAATTTTATTCTATCACAACCACAAGTGCGATAGTCTTGTTTTATGGTCGAACAACAAATAAAAAGTGTACTGCAGTAGACTCGAGACGTACTAGCAGTGTTCCCGCGTGATTTACATGAGGGACAACGCATAGAGACTTTGAAATTGTGCAGACTGCAGTAGGAAAGATTTTTATATTCGTCTTTTACTCAAGTTAATATGAAACAGCGTTACAATTGTGTGTGGAATGTAACGTAAATTTTTAAGTGTGACATTGAAGTACTTAAACTTAATTAAGTAACTTTAACTACAAGTTATTTTTACGTTCCTTTTTTTTTGTTTAACGTGTTCGCTTTAACACACGTAGTACACAAACTTAATCCTTTTTTAATTAAATAAAAAATTGTTCATGAATATTAAACTGCTTGAATAAAACAAAATATTTGAATTAAGGCACAGTGTTTAAATTATTAGGCTAGTGCAAAATATAAAGAAGAAAAGTAAAAACAAAAAATCGTCATCTATGAATACTGTATTTTTAAAAAGACAACAAGCTAATAATTTACGCATGACGCAAAGACGCCCGGCAGCCTTGCCAGCGCAGTTACTTCAGATGCTTTTATTACTACTGTAGTTCCACTTTCGTAGAATTTATTTTCATATTATTTACCATACAATTTTTTATACGAGCTGGACTAACAGGAAAAGGTTATGAGCAATGGAGCTTACGTCAAATTGTTGATACTCATTTATTTATTTGTATTTTTCATTCCGTATTCGAAATAAAAATAGTCTCAAATTACTTGTAGGCAGCTTCCGAAAGTCATTTTCCCAACAAAAGGCAACCAAATTAATATGATGTTTGAACATCGTTAAATAAACATAATCATGAGGCCACGTGCACCAAGCACGCCTCTCCATTCAAACCATGGCCCGTTCTATGGGATTTGGCCGAATCTCATTCGGCGAACTATGAGTCAGTATCTTAAGACCAAATTCAAACAGAGGGTGGCCAGATTGATGTTTTAGATATTGATATGATAGTGATTTAGTATGGGAACACAAATAATCCTGTTGTTGGACTTCTATGGCTGCTGGTACGCGCCATTTTATAAATATGACAACTTTGAAAAGGTTTTTATTTATTCTTCAGTTAAAAGGCTGGTTAGGATATCTAGAATGGGTTAGGTTTTTGCAAAATAACAGGTCTTAAGAAAACGTTGCATATATTGTGTAAAGGAAAAACGAATAGAAAACATGAGAAATACTGAACATTAAAGTATGAAAAAATATAGTTATTTGTATAAATTTTTAGAAATATAATTGTCACTAACACTGTGAACCCGGACAGTGACAAATTCGGTTATCCATTTGACATAATTTTTACACAAAAATCTGCCTCATTTTTCTGTCTACCCAAAACAAGAGTTGCGTGTCCTGTTCGCATGCACCGTACGACATTAGCTGATTGCCCGTGTGCCCTCAGTTTAACGTTTTAATACAATTAAATCGACCGCAACTCACTATTATCCGAACGCCATCTTTCATCGCCATTTTTCTGAATGACTGTTTTGCGTGCCATACAATTTGTAATCTTGCTTATTAAGATAATGTTATGTGACATTTGGATGATTACTTAAACCCTTTTGTTTTAATACTCCATTTTACTCAATCAAAATCAAATCCGTGCTTATAGCGTACATTTCAAAAAATAATTTTTACCCTTTTCTTTACAACTACAATAATATCCTCCAAAAATGTAAACTAAAAAAAAAGTTTATCTTAGTACCCTAAATTTCATAATGCTAATTAATAAAATATGAAACAATTAGCCAAGTACAACTGTCCATTTTTTTAAATCCTCATTAATTCCCCAGAGATTGAATCCCATGCGACGAACTATGGCCCACAGAGGCGTCGACCCCAGGCATCCTGGGGGATTCTCTCAATTCAAGGAGTGAACTTGAAAAATGTTAGCTCACACTATTATCACACTATTCTAGCGTTTTTGTGAGGATTTGCAAAAGAGTAATGTTAACATGCGTTTATGAGATTTATTTTTGTGAGTGTCGAGAAACTTTCTTTTAAAGAAGGATGCCTAAATATAATAACGGTTCTTTTTACTGCTATGCATATTTTCATAAGTTCCAGTTCAAACAGTATCTAATAAAAATAATAATAAAGGTGGACAACATCTCCATATCCAAAGTAAATAGCTCAAGCACTTGTGTTATGGAATCAAAGACAAAGAAGATACCACAAACCCGAGACAATGTAGAAAAGTATTTTTTCCTACATTGAATCGTCTGGGGTTCAAACCCGGGACCTCAGAGCTGGCGGCACCTTGAAAACCATTGTGTACGCCACTCGACCACGGAGGTCTTCAAAGAGTTATATAAAAATCTAGCTTTTTGTAATTTCTTGCTGTTAATTTTTTAAATTCCTATCTCCTTATGGGAATTACATGTGTGTGACAATACTACTAGGTGTGTGTGTGACAATTTATTTAACGCCATTATAGTCCTTATTTTTCCACTAAGTCGTATTGATAGTAACTATTATTCCGTCATTATGAGCAGCCGCATAACAATGTGGCCCATCTATTTGATTTACAATCACACCTGATCCCACATCCCCTACTTAAGCCCCAAATGTAGAAAATGTTTCAACCCCAAGCTATTTTGGTGTCTGCCTAAATACTTTCGTATGACCCTAGAATACCTATTACATTGTACAAAGCAAGTCCTTATAAAGCCGTAGTACAAAAGACGATAATACCCTGTTTCATATTCAATTAAATATTTTGTCAGGGATGAAAAAATCTATTTTGGATTTAGGGGCGAAAGCTGATGTTACATGTGTAAGTAATAGTTGTACAAATGGATGTATGGATTTGATAGTATTTTTCGTAACAATAAAATGGTATTAAATAAAATAAAATAAATGGAAAATGGACTTCTTTTGTTTGAAAGTCTATGAATCACATAGTATACTTATTCGTTCCTTCATTTATTTCAAATCGATTATGGATCTAAATTGAACGTATAACAATATCTAAGTATAAAAATACTTTAAATTTTCTTTTATAGGGATTCATTATTATGCAAAACAAAAGCTAATTGATTTAAATTCTATTCTCATGTATTTTTTATCTACATGGTTTTGCTTAGCTACTATGTTATTTGGTACCCTCTTAACTAACTTTAGGGTTGCCAGTAATTAGATATTAATAGATACACACACTGTACACGTGTTAGGGCTCAATGTTACTAGTTGCAAATGAAAAAAAAACTTTCAGGGCGATAAAAAAAAATGTAGGTATTTCATAGCAGTGTTTCGTGAATACGAATTAAATACGTAAATTAAATATTTTAAAGGTTTTGGTCAACTTAAAAATAATGAGATCTGGTATCTGTAACGTCAATGCGCGAATTATGCTAATAAGTTTTTGGTTTAGATAATAAAATGCAATAATTATGCATGCGAGGGTGCATAAATTAGCGAAAGTAATAACTTGATGAAGAAGGCACATTTTATCTTATCTTTTCGACGATTTTTAATTAAGCATAATATCTTTCGACCGTAATTTAAAATTTAGGTTAATTAGAAATTATCTGATTCATTGACTCTATTTTGGAAAATCAGGGTACGGAACTAACGATTTTTGAGGACATTTTATGTAAATAATAATAACTTTAATACTGCAAGTGTATCGAATTATTACGATATTTATAGCGTATTAAATAAAATGGTCGCAGTAGTGCAGTTTTACGCATACACATACATAACATTAAACACATTCTCTTACCAAAGAGGTAATATTTACGTTTTGTTGCAGCCTATCGTGTATGAAGGTCAAGACAAGAATCCAGAGATGTGCAGAGTTTTATTAACACATGAAGTTATGTGCAGGTATGTATTTATATTTCTCAATGAAAATACAACTTGTCTTGTATTTTAAATTGTTTTTAAAATACAACGCGATATTTAAACATACTTATTTCCTACAATTTGATTGAGCGTATAGTATAAACACATTAGAAAGCGTTTGTCAGGACCTACATCAGATCCCAGATGCGACTCCATATTTAAAATCAAGTGAAAACAAAAAAATCACGTTCTTTTTTCGTAGAAATGTCAGAGTAGTCATTTGTCATGAATATTGACTTCTAAATATTATTGCACGGTCATGTTTCTCCAAACGGCTTTTGTGGCCGTACATAATACGACTATGTCAATACTTTAAAACCGGCTATAATGTAGTAACGGCTCTTAAAAAGGCGGGTTTATTACATTCAATGCTTCCGACATGTAACATCAGTTTACAAACCATTGATACTGATAGTTTTTATAAACAATAAAGGTTTTTTCATGAACATGCAATATTTAAAAAAAAAAATAAAATAAAATATAATATAAAAAATATTAATTTCAAATATAAAATTTCATTTTGGTATGTAAGGGAAAAGTTCATTCGTACCGATATGCTTACAGCATTACAAATGTTAACGACACTAACAAACACTTCCTTATAACTTTAACGAACGTACAAAGATCTCGTCCTTATTAATTTAACCATTTGTTTGGGGTGTTTTTCCCGCTTGTAAATGTTCTACGTCTCGCCGCGCTATCAGTGTATGGGTGTGTGTTTATACTATACGCTTCAATGTGAGCAATTAAAATTTTATTCCACCTTAGACTGTGTGTTGTCGTCTCTTTTTTCTGGATATGTGCGTTCCTGTCGCACGTCTTCAGGGGAGGAGTCTCTAGGGAGTCTGTTCTTTCAATGTCTTTGCCCTTTGCGTCAAGGAGCCCGGTAGGGCGCGTGCAGTATTGTTTGTTTAGCGTGGATACGGCGTTACAAAGTTGTTCTTGTTTATACTTTGCGCGTAGGATGTCTGTTTGATTTTTTATAACTCTTTTGCAGATCCAAAATTAAGTCAGTAATGAATTGTTTCCAAAAGTATATTTAAATAAATACGTTTTAGTCACAAAAGCTAAGATTTTTCAAATAATAGATAAATACAATTTTAAGGCATGTAGGTACCTACCTCAGATTGGGTCCTTGATTGTAACAATTAGATTTTTTATTTACCACCTAATTCATTGCGGAATGGCAATAAATGATTAAATAATGAGTATTACGAGTAAGTGTGCGTAAATACATGATTAATTTATAAGGAGTGCGTATATTCAACGAGGTAATCAGGTGCATAAAACTTAACAACTTTTCCAAAGAAATATAGGTCAAAATCTTAAAATGAAAAATGAACTTTTCATACAAAGTGTCAGGTCACGTGACTTATGTTTGTATCAAAAGATGATTTACAAATTTTAAAATTTCGATTTATGTTTCTTGAGAAAAATTGTTCAGTTTTATGCACCAGATTACCTCGTGGAATATACACACTCCTTTTAAATTAATCCTGTATATAAAAAACACAAAATGCTACATGTTATCATGACATTGCCATCGTGGTCTATCAAAACCCTTCACTACCAGCAATTTATTGATTTTGTCTTTGAATGTACCGGTCTCTTTGATGTATTCCTATTTTAAAAATATATGTGGATAGATCAGTACCTACATTTAGAAAATTATGGTAGTTCTGATTTCTGTACAAAATGCGAGTTTAACTACAATCGTTTTAGCATCATCAATTTAAACCTACTACTTAAGTTCGATAATTTTTCATCGATATCAATTTAATTAATATGATTAAACTTACAGAACATAACCTTATAATATAATAAGATACTTACGAACCTATGATTTGTTTCAGTCGGTGTTGTGACAAGAAAAGTTGTGGGAACAGAAACGAAACACCATCGGACCCAGTTATTATCGACCGGTAAGTCTTACTTCTTTAGTTTTCAATAAAAAAACACCACCGTCACTGAAGTTCACCGTCTATTTATGAAAGTACAAAATTAGATCCAAAAAGTGCAAGAACATAAAGGATTTTATACGTCACATATCATTAATCAGTAAACAATTTGAAACTCAAAACAAAAACGAATCGGAAAGTTCATTGAACACTAAAAGTACTAAAACAATAGAGGAGCGTTTGTTAAAATTTCGTATTCCACAATTCGCGGCGATTCATCAGGTCGCAATGACGGCAATCTCGAAACTTTGCCGAGGCAAATGCATTTTCACGATACAGAAACTTTTGAGGCTCTCAGTTTCCATTGTATTTTTATTGCGATCGTAGCTGCCAGATATCTATTGCGGAGTTTTCGTTGGAGATTTTTTTATTAAAAGCTCACACTGAATAACCATTTGAAATCTTACTGCAAGGTATTTTTTAAAGCTGTGTTACAGACGTGTGTTTTTGTACCTAAACTGATATTAGTGGAATATCGAAGCACAGACATACGAAAAGCTGGGCATGCTGACAGTTTTGTTAAATCCTAAATGCATACTTTCTTGGGGACGTTCCCCTCTTTTGCATATAAACAAAACGATTTTTGGCATTTCAATTTGTACAACAGGTATAATACACCTAATTTTTCGGCAGTCATCAATCGCCCACAAACATATCGATAAAACAAAAGCTGCACAAAATTGCGCTCACATTCGCCCCACGCTGAGCTATTCAGCCACTGATGTAGAATAGTGTCGGGAGGAGCGGCAGCTAATCAGGCTGACAAATATCGAAAATTTCAATGGAGCTGCGACCACTATTGATACGAGGGGTCGCGGGCCCAACACTATATTTTATTTTTTCGGCCTTTTTCGGGAATTCAATAGAGATAGGCGTCTCTCGTTCGGTACGTCGTTCGATATTTGAAATTTAGGGGTGCTTGTAATGTTTTGAGGTATTTTTTGTATAAGTTTATTTGGTACTAGCTGTACCCACGACGTTGTTCACGTTGATCAGTGTATTTATTGACGTCAATAACTGAAAGTGAAAATTTAGTATTCGAGTAAGGTCAATCTTTGAATAAGTAAGCGAGTATTATTATTATAATTTTGGTATTATTTGTTGGACATTATTTTGCGTTAATTTGTCGATATTCAATTAAGAATTTTGAAGGTAAAAAAATTTGTAGTTTCGAAAGATTTAAATTGTTTTCACAAATATTTATCGTTTGCAAAGTACTTGTTAAAAGTAGATATTAAATTGACAATAAACTTCAATGTAAAGTATTCCTATGTAACTGACTCATTTAAGTCAAACTTGGAGGTTATCTAAAATTCTAACGATTTCTATACGAAAAAAAGGTCTCTAAGAATGATCTGAAATATTTAAATGACTCGTACCTGCCAACCCTACATACCAAACGTCGCGCGTCGGTTTTGTAATTCGCTCGATTCCAATTTTTTTTCTACCTTGGAAACAAAAAAATCAACGGTTGCCTTTGTGCCAACTTTCCTTTGGTTTTCGGCGCATGAAGTTGATCGTAGAAATTTTTCCTCACCACCAATAAAACTTCTGATTTTGGAGCGTTTGATGTATCCAAATTAATCTCGGTTTTGTGTATGATGTTCATTATTAGGCGCGAAAATTTCCAACAAAAGGATTTTTTATGAATATTCATTGTTTTTGTGATTGCATAAATTATGTTTTAAACAAAATAGGCTATTTACAACTTTGATAAAGTAGCACAGATTGGTATTTTGATTGAGTTTAATAATTTACATATACTTCGCAATTACTCACATTTATATAGAAATCTTGGCAGTCAATAACTAGTAGTACTTGCTAATAACCCTGGAATAGAGGCACTTATCCTACATTTATTAATAAACAAACGGACTTAACATCAAGTACTATCACTGTCAAAAGTCACTAATCTACGTAGCAATCCATCAGGCCATTCATGTAACACGGCCTCGCCTACGGTACACTCGCGAACTAATGCGATAATTGAAATTGTGCAATTGCGTGCGAAACGCCCAACACCGAATTCATTACAGTCATGTTTTTTGCAATTTGTTTTTTTTTCTGTTTTACTTTTTTTGCATTGTCGCTGCCAGTGAAATGATACGTTTTCTGATGCTTTAATTATTTTATGCATGCGTCATTCATTGTACCTTTATAGTTAGCAAATGGATGTTTTATCATAAAAGCTATTTTATAACAGCCATAGTTTTTGTAGACTATTAACATTTTATGTGCATACTTCTTTAACGAAAATGTTACTTTGTTATCATACATATTCTAATTGAAATGCCTTATATTATATTTTCATAAATGCAGCATTTATTTTCTAATAGTTTGGTAATTGTAACACACATAAAGCAATTGCAAGTCAAACCAAAATTTTCGTCAAGATCGAAGTTGGCAATAATGATTACGAAAACGAATCCCCAAAAAGTGTCAATGACCAATAAGTGGTATTTCACATCCCTATCAGGCAATCGGTAACAGTACTCAAAACAACTCTAAACCGTTCGTGTATCGATAACACGGGGAATAATTGACGTAACGGTAAAAGCAGGCAACAATCCGGAACCCTACGAATCAGCAGCAATTTGTTAAGTGGATTTTTGGCCGAGACACGCTCGCGGCTCGTTGCGCTCCTGTACACAATTTCATTATCTCTGCCCGAACCGCCCGACTCTACTATTAACTTATGCGATACTGTTGTAAGCTATGGACATTTTTTCAATATTTATTTTAAAGTTTTTTTTTCTGGGTTGACTACAGAATAGTATCAATAAAGTTTAAAGTAATAAATAAGTAATACACTGAGACACTGTTTCCTGAACAATTGAACATGTGTAGTTTTCTTAAAAAAGTTGGAATTGGGATAAACCTTAAATTCATAAATAAAAGTGATTCAAAAGTAGGTACATATCACCCCGTAGGTAAATACTTTTACATCACTAGTTGACTTTTTAACGAACTACTTAGTTGAAGCAGCTTCATAATTATCTATTCAATTAATTTTCACTTCTGTTAATATAAAATTAAATTACTATCTACTTCATTTGAAATAGTTCAAGTCTCCCCCAGTATTGTTTCTATAAGTACTACCGTTTACTGGCCAGGTACTTTAGAAGATGGACTTTACAAATCAATTCATACCCACGCAATCGGCCCCCTACGCAATCACTTAAGAATTTTATGAACCGTAATGATTAAGATGTTTTGTCGTACGTACTTGAATTTAAATCTGAGGGGTTGAAACTAGATTGTTGTGTTAAACATATTGTGACTGGAATAGCTATTAAAGGATTAGGCGAATGGTTAAAAAGTTTGAGTACTTTGGGTGTAAATTAATTGACTAAGACCGTGGGATAGATGACAATCAATAAAAACACAACAAAACAATAGTTATAAATATTAACAGTAAGCTCATTAGTTGACATGTCAATATTTACTAATAGCCGAGTGAAATTCGAGCAAGATGTGATTAATTTTAAGACACTAATCGGAATTCGATAGTGAGTATTTTGTGTTTGAATAAAAAAAAAATGTTGGTTCTTGATGTTCTGCAGCTTCGTTCATTCTAGAAATTTGAGCATTTTTTTTTTATGAAAGAATAAATTGTTTGAAATAAAACACTCTCTTCTCATAGTTTTACAGTCCCCGGAAATCGATAGAAATTACTACATATTAAAAACGACAAACGTAGTAAAGGGGCAAAAAGTCCAGTCTCTCTCGACATATGGCCAACATCTATATTACAATGGGATCTTTACACCCTATTTCGGGAGCGACAAAATCGATTCCCAATTCGATATGACCCTCTTGTGCTACCGGTTTGATAGAGACATATTTTGGGTGTAAATGTCCTCCCGTATTCATTGCTTGATAAAAATAGTTTATATTTAAATCCCTTAATAAGATCAAGGCATGCTTACGAGTTAAGTGTGGGCAATTCGGGATATTTGGGACAGCTTCTTGAATAACTTTGTGATATCTTTATTTATGACTAGTATAATCTTCTATTGTTCATATAAATGACTTTATGAGAAAAATATATATGATAATGCTTATCAATAAAAACGAGCAGTATTCCAAGTTTTGAATTCGTTTCCTCATTCCCCGTTGGTAATCTTTAACAAACATCGAAATTCGAACACGAAACTCCAATTTAAAATTAAAATTACGTTACCTAAAGGTTCGTTCCTATCGGCTGCAGTTTTCCAGTGATTTTCGGTCTCGTGAACGTCGGTGTGAGAGAATCACGGCTATTATATTATCTCATTAGACACGCCGCACCGCCGCGCACCCGCCTCTTTTCTTCTCGCCAAATAAATTCCTTTTGCGTCTGATATCTCTATTACCTTTTTGTTTTGATACTTATCTAGATACATATCTTGGATAGCGTTATTGAATTGGATTTGCTACATTTTATTTTTATTATCACCAAGTATAGCTATTTGTTTACGTGAAATATTTATCAGGCGTGGAAAACCAGTGTTAGCGTTAAACTATAAATTCATATTACAAATAGTTTCCAACTAGAAGTTTATTGGTGCACGACTTCGGAACGGCTCGGTTTGCAGTTACATTGAGAAAGTTTCCATAACTTCATAAGTCCCTTTATTAATAGCTTTGCACTTTCTTCTCTTCGCCAAGAAAGGAGAATTTATTTATCTGAGTCTTTTATTAGGTGCGACAATGTAACTTATAGTACTGTATTATGTATTTCTTTGGTTTATTATTGATTGAAATATAAATGTGCAAGTAAATTATAAGAACCACCTAGCTCTCGGCTAATCTTTGCTCGTTAATAAACCAAAAGAGAGCGACCTTTTACACAATTCATGTCAAATTGCGCTACTTATCCCGTTAAAACAATGCCAACACTAGTAAACACAATACAAATCACACAAATCTGTACAAAAAGCGGAGGCGGCAACAAAAGAATTCGGCACACTTACAGTGTAATGTAAACCAAAAAAGAAAACTGGTCCCAAAAGCATACCCTGGGGAATACTCGCGCGCTTCGCCCGGCCCGATACAGACACGACGACTGGTGATTAGGCTTCTTATCCACAAGATAGCGACAGAAACTGTGCAAGACTTAACAACTAGGACCGTTTTCTTATTCCCTCCGACCAAGCATTTTCTTGCCCGTCGACTTATCTAATGCTACTGTTCAGCTTAAAATTCCTATGTAATATTAGCGGCTAACTTTTGGAGCTTATGAATTTTATCCGTTGCATTAAAAATTGTTTAACAAAAAATAAGTTTTGTTCTTGTTTATCTGTTAAATTCCAGTAGTGCGGCTAATGAAACAGAGTCTTTATAACCAGCATATTTTAAAATCAATACATGAGATTATTTCGGTAATGAGACGTCTCATTTCTGATTTATATCTACGTACTCGTTTCCCCCGATTTTTCTACTCGATAAGTCCGGGTGGTGATCGTAAATTGAAATATGATAAAGTCGCAGTAATAAGCTCTGGTAATCGCATCGACCCTCTGACTGTTGGCGCTCGAGTGACGACGGGAAAAGTCATGCGAAGCCAATTTAGTCGTAGTTTTTGTTTTAAACTTTCCATTCAAGGAAAACAGATGAAGATATATGTTTCATTTTATTTCTCATTAATTATTATCTTTCCTATTTTCTTTTAACGCCAATCTTTTCGTGAAAGCTCCTTTTATTCCACAATGTTCGGGTCTTCTATCTCAATTCCGACCTCATTCCCGATTCCAATACGTGATTCGTCGGTTCGCAAATTATTCGGTGAAAATTCACCATCTCGTTAGAATGTGCGATCCGGTCGGGCGCGGCGAGCCAACCGCTTGATAAATTGTCTGGAATAATAATGATGAATTGCAACTAGTCCAATCCCAATGTAGGATCTAATCTATGGAGCAATTTTACTTCTATACACCAACCTACCGCACACATAAAGCCGCATTATGTTTAAAAATGGTTCGTTATAAATTTTTACGAAGAGCGAACATTTTTTGTCAAATAAGATTTCTAATTAAATTTTATACGACGGTTTATATAACGTAGAGCTCGATGAAATTACTTCAAATTAGCGACAAATCTATTAAGAATAGGACGTCTCAAGCCCATTTAATTAGTGACGGGTTTTATCATCCGCCCTCTTTCGTACCAGTCGTTGAGAATTTCAACTGTAATACTGTCATATTGGCGAGGCTTAAATAATATTGGACCAACCTATCTAATAATAGACGCTCATTCCTAATTTATGTTTTCGGAGAAGTGTATTTTTCTTTAATTTTACGTTCGATAGCTGTTTTATTTGAATGTGTTCATTAGTAGTTGGTCATAAAAGTGGTAATGTAAAAGCGTCATTAAATTTAAATACAAATTCACGCGTGACATCTTCTTTGAAGACAAACACACCCAGTACTTTGTAGTAAAACAAACTTAAGTTAATTGTCGCTTTTATGATGACATCGCGTGAGTTGGGGTCAGATAGCAAACAAATTGTTACTTTTATTCTGTACTCCGTGTAGAAAGTAATTCACTGATCGGATGTGGTATTTTTTTCATGTATTATGTTACTTGCTATGTGTACGATATAATATATTACTTAGAAGTAAGAAAGAAAAATAATTTATTTGACACTAGAGTGGCACACAACATAAATAATATATATATATATATATATTATATAATAATAAAACAATAATAATAATTAATTATTAACTTACCTAAATACTTTGTTACCTACATAATTGATAACAATAAATGACAAATATTACACTACTCCTATTTAATCTTTGTTCACTTTTATATAAATAGAATTTTTTTTTTACGTGATCTAGACTGTTTGTATATCGTGGTTACTTTTTTTTTTCCTCGAAACTTATCAGAAAATAGACACAATCACCTGTTGTTGATTATGAATTCTTTGCCCCACCGTTTAAAATGTAATCTACTGATACGCAACCACAAAAAGCAAAATATAACTTAAATTCAATTTATACGAGTGGCTCATTCATTTAGCTATCTAGATTTGAATGTAATCATGCCTTTAACTTGACTGATAGTATCTTCAATCTTCTTCTATTTTACTTTTAGTTAATTGCCGTTCACAAATCTACCCTGTTGTTCAGTAACTACGGTTTAATATCCATTAACTTGATGACAGTGATTATAGTTATTAGGGATTTTCTGATTTTTAGAAGTGCAATTTTATATTCAAATTATTTTATGATTTCCTGGTCGTGTATTGGTTGATTACATTTATAAAAACATAGTTATATATAATAAAAGATTATGGTTGAATGCCTAAGACTTCTGTGAATATTACGTTGTTTCTACTGTGCTAGAAGGAGAGTTATTATTAGTTGGTTAGATCTATAGGAGTGGTTAGCAATTGTCGCTCATTAGTGAATTATTTTAGGTTAGTATATTCTTATTAACATCATTTTTATGTAGTTCAGTTTACAATACGCGGCACATTTCATCGAATATTTACAGAGATAGATCACCAGAAATCTTATTCTGTATAGCAATTTACAAATTCAAAACATGAGCAAACCCATCTCCACTTACGGGGTACAAGCATATGCATAGGAGCAGTTAGTGCCCCCCTCAGGGGTTCTAAGACGTCAGCGCGTTTAAGCGCCAATTAATTATTAAGGAACACTGAGCTTCCTTTGGCTCTTTGACGGCGACTGTACAACAATGTGGCTGACTCTCGTGATTGCCTGCTTTGTAAATTGCATTAACGTGGTTTGCTTGTGTGTTTGTTTGCTTCAGTTATTATGATACAAAGAGAATTTTTTAAGGGTTTATTTATAGAATTTTGGGTTTTTCATTTTATGCTCATCACTCACTTTTACAGTTACTTTTTGTACGAATCTCTTTTAAAGATAGGCCAGAATAACATATTTTTAAAAGTGGTTAAAGTAGGGCATTCATTCAAGAATAAAACAGTCTACATTGAAAATTATTTTAACTTCAGTTACAACATTAAATCACAATCTATAGCGTTGACTTAGAAGTTCAAGTACACTCACCTACAGATTCAATACAACGAAATAATTTTTCTTTATGAAAATAGAAAGCACTTTTAAAACCTATTTCGGCAAACATGTCGCAGGGGTCGCCTTTGATGGAAGCGCCTTCTTCGATTGTCAGTTGTAAATTCAATTTTCACTTTATATTGCTAGTTTCATATGTCGTGGGGTGCAAACTAATAGATACGCATTTTCCTTACAATATGCGTGCTATGATAGGTGTATTATTGCATCAGAGATCAATCTAAAATTCGTTCGTCTCCAAATTCATCAATTGATTAACAGCTATTTTTGCGTATGGGAATTATTAAGATGATGGAAATAATTCATCAAATGTTGCGATATCATAAGTTCCTTATTAAACCTATCAACCAATATCAGAAAATCATTAAATTAATTGAATGTTACTTCCAAAAAAATAAATCATGATTAACGATATATCGGTTATGGGTATCGATGAGCTGATAAGTCATAAAAAATAAATCAGTTTGTCTTATTATATGAAATACTCGAGCATTCAATAGTCTTCAAAATGGTTCTGTCTGTAGGTACTGAGTATAAAACAAATTCTGCACTTATCCTTTCGATTTTCTACGTTTAAAAAGAACCCTAAATATTTTTTTCTCGGCTCAAATGTGCGTATAAGGAAGAAATTCGGTTATACGCCAACTGGGGTAGATTAAATTGCATTGAGCTACCCATTAACGGCTTGTCAGATCGGGTTACGATTTATATATTTGATAAATCGGATCTATTGCAGTTGAAAATGTGAGACAGTATGTGTATAAAGTTGAAAAAAAAAAAAGAACGTGATATAAAGGTAATCACATTTGTTCCAATATTTGAGTATAAATTAATTTATTTCAGTAAGTACCTATAATAATCGGATTTAAAAGAAGCAATTTGCTTTCAATTCAAAAATACTTATGGTCATAAGTAAGTAAGTAGGTAAGTACAAAATTTGCACTTGAATTATTAAAATTTAATCCAAACCTAAACTTTTAGTATAATTCGAACGTAATAGTATCTAAAACATTTCCGTTCGAATAAACCGCTCTAAAGATATAAACATTTACTTACCCAAAGTTACTCTACATTTGTTTTCGTTTGTCTTACAATTTTTCCCGTTGTCACGGAGAGTTAATGAAAGAATTAGCTTTCATTACAACTGATACGATTCCGTAAAGGGATTCCCGAATGAAGATGAAGTGCCTGCGTAACCTTTCTGATGGCTAAGGATCAATGTGGGAGAGGTCGCCCTCTTATCTGTGATTAGTTTTTTCGGGACATATAAAATGCTGTTAGAACTGACACTTATAATCTCACATTGAGAATTTTGAATGATTTACATAACGAATGATCAAAATTTTTCTACTATTTTTTTCAAGGTTTATATTCAATCTTATTAAGGATATGAAACGTTAAACACAAAGTAAAATGGATGGTTCGCCGGCATAACGAACCGTCGTCGGGACTTTCAACTCTAATGCATTAATTAAGCTGGACCGATCCCCGAAAATCGTCTAGAAACTCTCCGTGTTTAAATTAGTGCAGAATTCATTTTCTTTTTAATTCGTCTTCCAAATTCAAATAAGATTTCTTTTTTTTATTACGCCGCGCCGCATAAAAGGGTAGACCAGGATTCGTCGCTCCGTCGTTCACTTCGAAACGCTAATTCCTCCTCGTTCCGAGATACTGATTGGACGATATATTTAACAATGCTACCGACACGCTTCTCTGCGAAAAAATACATCTTACGTACTACCTTTTTTTTCTCGCGCTTGGATTCCTTTATTTTCTTATTTTCTATTTGGCATCGCGGCCAAAGGTTAGAAGGGGCGGGGAGTTGTACAAGCGTTAATGATACTAATAGCAATTAGTCGAAGGTTGTGTTTGGCTTGTACGGTTTTGGTGTTTAGTAATTCCTTGTTCTGGCTGTATAAGCATATTACGGGGCACCCAGCCCATGGAGGGTCTTAACGGGAGGTCGTTTGCTGCGCTGCCAGCCTCCTAAGATTAATGACATTACGCCAAGACAGTTTGTAAGAGACAAACGTGACAAAAAACTGAGTCGTAATTAAGTAGATCGAATGAATAGATTTAATGGCTGATAGCGGTTTCTCTTCTTGGAATACAATTTTATTTATTGAGTAGTTATGTTAATCGTTACGTTTTTATTATCATGATTGTATTCAATCTTATATGTCAAAGCAAGTATGATTTAGTGGACGCAATATAAATGTTACTCTTACATTTTCAAAGTAATACAGTTAGATGTTTTCAATAAGATAAGCTGTGTAGTAAAATTGTAGATGGCGGCTGGCTACAACGTACAAGACTTCAAACTCAGAGTCCGCACTGGACATCATAAAATATTTAACACTCATATCTCGCGGAGCGGTCCAAATATTATCGACTTGCCTATAAAATGGAAAAGTCCTGCTAAAAAAAGATAGATATATATTTTACACTTATGTAGGAAAGAGATGTGAACACTGTTATTGTACGATCTTTGGAAATTCGACGGAAACGTTTGGTTTCTTTTCCATCGTTTTTATCGTGGTCGTTATATTTTGATAGAGCAGTTTGGTAGGATCGGCGATATAACGTTTATGTTTTGGTTTTCGGTAGATACCTCGGGTTGTTTTGTTACATTTTCGTTACTGTTTATTGTTTACATAGTTGCTGATACATTTGTAAGGTAATTATAAATTTGAAACTAGGGTACGAGCTACAAAAACAAATATTTTATACTCATACCCTATATTTTCTCCATAATTATTTATTGCTAGACATAAATTAGATAACTACAATTAAATAATTAAACAATGAAATCACTTATTGCTTGAAACTTCCAATTAATTGAGAAATCAATCATTATGTTGGCATTTTTTCTACAAATGGATATTTAATTCTTACTTAATATTAAACACATATGTGAAAGTAACTCTGTCTGTCTATGTGTTATACAATCATGCCTAAACTACTGAACCAATTTAAACAGTCATAGGATTTTTGACGGGATAACCGACACTCACGCGGGCGGAGTCGCGGTCTACAGCTAGTATCATATAAAAGTCATAAAGTATGTACATAACACTACACAAGACACATTTGCAAATACACGTTTATTGTGAAGATCACATTTTATCAGTGAGCTAGTAAAGGGACGTAAATATGCTTACCTTAAAAGTTTCTAGTGATAAATATCCAGTAGGGCTCGTGCATGTAAAGCGGCTGTACTATCGCGTACAGAATACTTTGAAGACCTTGTAAGATTGACACTTAGGTACTTAAAAATTGTTGCAATCCTTGCCATGACTATTCAAAACAAATTTTAATTATGTTGTGCACAAGTGTTACGACAATATTAATATAGTGTGTCGCACATTCATTGTAACATATTGTTATCGACAGCAACTCAAGCAGTAGGTACCTAGGGCTAGTTTTACTTCGGACTTGCGGTATATACTTATAAATAATTTTAAGTTTAAAATATTATATTTGTACCTATAAAATATTGTAATAGACCTTAATGATAAATAAATGGAATTTAAAATCATTTTCTTAATCAATAGGCTTGTCCACGAAACAGAAAAAAGTGTTCCGTGGGCTTGTCGTTTTGTTTACACTCTTAGTTTATGATAAAAATAATTTTAATCTTTCTCTCCACATAAAATCTAACATGACGTATGTAATAAAATCCATGTTATAACAAGTTTGTAGACGAGTGTACGGCCGGTACAATAACTCAGCGGGTCCCTCTTGCGGATATGATACAGTGCGCACTGCAGCCACGTATATTTTTCATTCGATTGCTCCAACTGCCAAAAATTTACCCATAACCAAATATTATAGACAACTTAGGTATTTTAAGGTATCTTGCGTTCGTTTTTATAGTTACCTGAAAATGTACCTAGAAATTAGACTGTGTTTTGTATTTTAGATTTCATATTTAGTATGAAATATTTTTTTTTTGTTTCTTTTTAAAACGACGCCCGCATTAAGAAATTTAATCCTTGTGTCGCGGGGTTTCACAAACATTCAAATCACATGCACAAAGAACACCCAGACTTGGAACAAGCATTTGTGGATCACACAAATACTTGTTTCATGCGGGGATCGAACCCGCAGCACGTCGCGCACAGTGGTAATTAGCGTGGTGACCTATACCCTCGGCTATCCGTGCATTCAAATAATAAATAACTAAATGTAATACTTATTAATGCTTGGGCACGAAAGCCTCTTCCCATATAAAGAAGCACCACACATTGATCACCACGCTCACACGCTGATTAGCGGGCTCGGGTTCGGAATCCAGGTTTAATCACGATGTTTTCCTTCACCAATTGTCAGTTGTATCTTATCCTTATTATCAAATAAAGAGAAAATATATTTAAAAAAAAAGTCACGCATAAGTTTGCCTGAACTTCGAACTCTGATCCTGAAATAATTTGTGAACGAATCCGATCCAAAGAACTAATCAAAAATATTTTCATAGAATGTTAACCCTGTGAAAGCGATTTTGAAATGTTCATAATTGTGAATGATGACAGTTTTGAGACAAAATTAATCGGTGGCAACAGATTTGAAATAAATTGCACTAGCCCGTACGTTATATTGACTTGATTGCATCATCGTAGCGGTAATTTTTTAGATGTAATTCCTATAATAGTAAATACCGGCAGGAAATATTTTTGACTGATGCCCCACTGAACTTTACTTGTTCTATCTTGTGTATTGTTCAGGAATTCCGCGTTAGAGGGAGAGAGAGATAGGGACAAACAGACAAGTTACGATGGAACTCTGGAACAAACGGTTAGTTTAATAGACCCAGAAATATTCTGTCATATTATTTGCGGTAAAACCCATAGAGAAAGTGAACTATAGAAGGTTTCCAAAAGTTTGTGTGTGCACGAATATAGCTCCCCTTAACACTGTTAATAAAGCCAGTTAATAATGCGGCTACAATTACGTATACCATGATCCGCATAGCGTATGAAAATACGCGCCCGCGAATTTCCCAATAATAAATTATACTCCTTGTCCGCTTACCTCGGGTTAACCGGCTTTTATAAACTACCCGGGTAATTTATAACTATTACCCGGCCGAAAACGATCACGTGATATCACTTTATAGCATATTCACTGGATAAATATGAGGGAGCCATGTAATAATTTTTCGTTTATTTACATAAAAGTAAGTGATAGAAACTATCCGGTATGAGGTTGTTATTTTGTGGGCGCGCTTCAACCATTTCGTAGTAAATTATTAAGATGAAGATGTTTTTGTGAGAGTTATTACGAAAAGATCAAAATCTCTATGCAAGAAACTTGCAGAAAAAGTTCCCGAAAACTTTTCTTCAGACATCCATAGCATAGCGAAACCATTCGAATATTATAACTGATTGATCAATATAATATTGAAGTAGTCTACTTTATTAAGCTCAGCATTTCAAGTTTAGAGAGAATTCTGAGGTATCGAACAACATAGAGTTTGCAAAACCATCACGCTCATAAAACAGAACTATAAAGGTAACATTAAAATCAAAAAGCGATTCTCCATCCCAGATACTTCTATAATCTCATTGCCAACCACAATATGTTCAGTTTTTCATTTAACAGCAAACGGTAACCAGAAAACATCGTGAAAATAGTCCACAAAACACTATCTTACCTTTCTAACACTACAACTAGGTACTTAATGTAATCGCGCTCAATATCCTTTGTTCACTTTCAGACTCATTAAAAAGGCGATGCAATTTAATGAGTTGATAGTGTGCGTTAACCCTCGCTACGTTTGCAGATACGACCTTTTTCGTTTTACGGAATTTGGACTCTATAGCTTCCTGATAGGTTCTATATTCTTTCGGTGGGTTTTGGAAGCGTATTGGTATGTAGGGGTCGAAGATTAGTGGCCCACGCCTACCCGGCGGAGCGCTGAGCGGCTGATAGTGCCCAAGAGTGTAGTTACAATTAGACCGGTGCCCACAATGAAGTGATGCCCGCGTAATGTTGCCTCTTGTCTTTGTATGTTGATTGTGCACGAAAGACCAATGTATGTACGTATGTTACAAGTGTATATGTGCCTTAACTCAGACTTAGAGCTTATTAATATTAAAAGGTCGCTTACGTATTGCGATGTTTATTAGGAGTAGACACTTGTAGTACCTACACATATTATTAATAGGAAATTTTGTGTAGGTATTTCAGAAGATTGTTATTAACACAAGATATTGTTTGTTTTATCTATTTGATTTAGAAAGTAAATAAAACGCTAGTTTTCTTAACTTCAAAACTCATAATCGCCGAAATTGTCAAGATAACTTTTTCAACCCGATAAAAAAATAACTGATAAAATGTAAACACGGATTCAACTCGTTGTTTATTTTTTACAATATGACAAACAAGCCATCCGAGTATCTAATTTAATGTAATACTCATGTGTTAATTCTCACCCTTTTCCCTCACATTACAATACCAAAAACTGAGATATCATAATCAAAGTTAACAAGACACAACAAGTATTTTAGCTGAATTCTGGCTGACGGGGGCAAAGGCGCTTACAAGCCGCGAGCGATTGCCCCGTCTACCAGTAGGTACATTGTCAATTGGAAACTACTCGGCTCCGAGAGCAAGCGCTTTTAGATTTGAAAGAGTACCCGGTATAGTATATACCGAGTTTGGAGATAAATTGTATGATGGCCTTGAATTATTTAAATATATTTTTTTAAATATATTAATGATAGACAGCAAAGTAGATAGTTATGCAGTGCACAAAGCTGTCGATATCACATATCACACATACAAACAATAAAAACTATGATACAAGAATAGTATAAGACGTTCATAGGAAATGACTTAAATAGGTTTTATTCAAGGTAAAGTGGTTCCATCTTTAAATGCTTGTGTATTTTTATGATTTAGTTTTCCCTTTGGACAGTCCAAGCTCAACAAAAAACTCTTTTCCGCATCTTTCAGAAAGGTAAAACAAATAAAAAATGCAGGTCTTTTCGGCACACCAAATCCACGTTATGTTTGAACGCATATTCACACATAAAAAGCATACAATTTCCATCGCAAGAAATTCTACGAAACTAACGTTTACTGTTAGGGAGGGCTATGAAAAGGCGAGGTTTTATCGCGTTGCCATGACGACGGCAGGATGCTGCGTCGCCCGCGATACCCTCTCGACACATTGGAAAAACTACTACAGAGCTTTATATTTACAGCATTGGATATGTATACGGAAGTATTGTACGAAGTGAAAGTTGCCGAAATATATAGAAATCGATGAGTGCAATATACGTTACTATGACAACGATTTGCGAGGCACAGCTAAGGAAAATAATATTTAAAATGTGGTTGTAAATCAATTTAGACTGTGCTTATAACGTGTGTGAGTATCTATACATCTATCTATACATATTATAAAATCGTAAAATACTAGGGCTTCAGTTGGTCTGTGCGTTTGTGCGCGCTAATCTCACAAACGAATACAGTGATTTGTATGCGCTTTTCACTGACATAATGTAGCAAGCTTCTCAATTAAAATTGGTTAATAAACAAAAAAGTAACGGTCATTGGAATAATGCGGGCTCTATGTCACTTGGTATGTGTAAGTAAATTTTTGCATTTTTGCTATTCCCGGTACTCCACGAGAACGGAGTCGCTGGCACAGCTAGTAATTAATAAATTGATGTCTATTCTATAAATATGATGCCTATTGTTTACATTCTTTTCCGACTTTGGATTGACGTTGTATCTTACTTGAATACATACAAGCATAGATTCAATACAATCAGTAGAGCATACGAATCATAAATCATTTGCACAGTTCCATCGCTATTTAATCACAATAGGAATCGTTCAATTGTTCGGGTCTATTTACACCGTCGGCGTAGACGTGGAGCAGTTAACCCTTGAATTTGGTACACACTGAAATATTAACGCCTGCTATGGAAGCACGCGGAAAAACAAGTCGAAAACTGGGCCCGTTATGGGCCCGTCGCATGTTACACAAAGATTAACCCGCCGATGTTATTTAGGTGGGTGCAGATACGACACTCCGTTGACAGTCTTAGAAAAATCTGACATTGGTTAAAACTTTCGCTGTCAACGGCCCAAAAGCAACAACATTTCGTGATGTCTTTGGCCACTTTTTTTGGACCGGAAGTAATGAAGTCTAATCAATATACCTTATAGAAATGCTTTTCTTCTGTTGATTCCAATCAAATTGCAATTATAACATTTTTACTATTTCAATGACAGCCAGTGCCGTTTTTATTTAGCTTCAACATAATTATAACCAATTAGTCAAAGGTCATTAAAATTTGTATGATATGCACTGGAAAATAAATTATTATCAAAAATATAAATTAATAAATATATAAAAATATAATAGAAAATAGTAGTAAATAGTCAGCAGTTCCACTTACGCAATACGTCTTCCATAAGCCACACACATTCCATTTGGCACAACGCGCATTTCTTCCACCTGCTTAATCTTTGGCGTCCGCTTGGCGTGTCGGTATTGAGTGGTGGCAGGGGAGGGGCTCACCAGGGGAGTCGATGCCGGCCCAGGGGACCGCCTCCCGAGGGAGCCGGCGACGGGCCGCGGGCCGCGGGGCCAGGGGGACGAAAGGTTAAAAGGGAAAAGTTATAAGAGACCGCTTGTCGGATCTGCGTAGTTCGATTCTCTGTATGCGGTTTAGCCAATTTTTCGTAGCTGTAGTGTTATTGTAAGTACAGAATATAAGTTTGTGTACTTTATGTTTATCTATATTACTTACGTTAGTTTTTGTTTCAGTATTATAGTGTATTTTACACGTACCTGTCTGGTCTTATTATTATGTTAAATCAAAGTAGGGACTTGTAAAATATTGCCTATACAGAATTTTAAAACCCATAAATCAATAAGGTAGTATTAAATACAATTTTATTTATTAGTTTGAAACTTTAATTTTCACTTGATAAATACACAATATATTTAAACTGCTGAGAAGTTCGTTAGTACTTTCCGATTTTAAAAACAAAGGTAACCTCTCTAAATATAAATGATTTCACGCGCATAATTTCTTCAAGCAAGTCGCACGTAGACAGGAATTATTTACAGACGTAGGTTTTTTCAAATATTTACCCAAAGAATATCCGATGCAAATAAACATAGTCTATGCCTCGTGAGTGGTGTGGGGAGGGGGTATTCAAGTGTTCCGAGTCGACTTGAAAGAGGGCAACCTACTGCCTCGCCTCTTTGCCACGACTTAATGCCGTACTAGATTTTTTCCATCGAATAGTGCGAGATGTAGGGATGTATATACAGTTGTAGTAACTGAACCGTTTCAAAGAATATGATATTTCGACGTTGTTCGGGTTTGTTACATTTTGGCGTTATACAGGTCAACTTATACTCTGTTTTTGAATTAAATTGACAAGTACAAATGTCAAAACTGACGTAAAAGCTATTGGAATCTGTGTCATTTTGGCATTTTTACTTGGCAATTGAGTCTCTAGGATTAAAAAACAGAATATAGGTTTTAATATTGGAGTAGTTAGAGTCGAGAGCTAGAACTTTACAGTGTTACTTAAAATTTGAGGTCCTTGACAACTTCTTATTTATTATAACAGTCATAGTCATCAAAACAGTTTTATTAGATTTGAACGTTTTAGTAAACTAACAAACTGACGAGAGTTTGAAATTGTGACTAGTAAAAATAATAATAATATTACCGGCCTATAAATGTTCCACTGCTGGGCACAGGCCTCTTCCCATATAGAGAAGGAATGAGCATCGATCACCACGCTTGCTCATTGCGGGTTGGCGATTTCAGATTCCAATACTTTGAAATCCAGGTTCTCTCACGATTTTTCCCTTCACCGTTTGTCAATGATGTCTTAGAATGATTAAGAAAGTACATATAACTTTGCAAAAGTCACATTGGTACTTGCCTGGGTTCGAACCTGCAATGTGCATGTGCATGCGTATCCGGTCATTGAACCGCTAGGCCACCACGACAGTGCTAGTTATAAAATGTTAATATATTTTTTGATGTTTTATAAACATGCCTTTTTAATCATTAACTACTCGTAATTTTGTTCTCTTTAAATATTAAATCATGGTGTAAGTACTAAATGCAAAAATGTGTTAATTTATTTTTTACTTTCTTTTGATAAGTACTAATTGATACAATGCAATTTTAAAACTGATGAAGAAAGGAAAGACTAATACAAACTCAAGTGACTGAGAAACTTTTTCTTACTTCTTCTTGGTGAAAAAAAACTGAATCCTTTGCGCATGTTTTTCAGGAAAAACTAAAATACATTTACTGCCCCTAAAAGTAAAATCTATCATCAATGCAACCCATAGATTCTATTTACCTCAAGGTAATAATTTTTCGGCTTAGCGGTCACCGCGATACTGTAGGATAACGCAACTGTCAGGTGGCCCTTACAATGATATTAATGTTCTCAGCTTTGGATGACCAGGGGAGCTAGTTTTACGACGTCTTACTGTAATCTGAGAAGAAATATGACTGTTTATTTATATGTAGGGTCATAGAATCAGCCTCATAAAAATAAATATAGAAAAAATGCAATAGGTAACTCATCTTCTGTAATTTTAAGTCCAGAATCTGATTTTGACAAAGAATAAAATATTCAGTTGTTTTTTCAGGGCCTAGTTTATCGAGGACAGGTTACAATGGAAGTTAGGTCATATTAATATCACAGATTGTGATAGTCTGAAATATGATGTAGGGATTACCTGGTATCGCCGTGGCTTGCAACGCGTTCCCCCATGGTCCCCAGCCGGTAAGATTCCGGCATACTCCTCCGCCTTCCCCGGGGCGGAGGACCCAGGTAAAAAAAAAGAAAAGATTACCTGATACGAAAGGAAACATGGACATACAGCCTCGGTTTGCCGTACAGTTTTCCCTTGCTTGTGTTCATAAAAATTACTTTCGATATTCCAATCGCATCAATTGCATGAAAATATTAACTCCAACGTGTACTTTCATTCATAGTCTTCAAGTCGACTTATTGTACTTCTTAAAATAAAATCCCCATTCACAGCTTGACAGTGGCGTAAACTGGTAAAGTCGTAACTCGCAATATTGTGACATAAGGTGTTTAACATAAATAATGCGGGAACAGATGTGTGGCGCCGCGGGCACCACAAATACGTTCGCGCGGCACCGACGCCGATATCTGGATACGTTTTTACTATTTGTATAGAGCTGTTGTTACGAATTACATGACGGAAGGTAATCTGATAATTTTTAATAGTGGGTAGGTTGGAACATATTATTATCTTCATACATTGGTCGTGTATTTGCTGGTTTGTATAATTGATTATGACTCTGAGTTTAATCAAAGTCAAAAATGAAACTAGACACTTTTATTGAAAATATACTCCACCAATATATTATTATTTCTATTTGGTACTTAATTTGGTACTTTGTAGTGGTGAACTCCGTAATTTAACCAACATTACCGAAGTGCCCTAAATTTTGTACATTTTACAGCAATTATTTTAAAACAATATTTGTGTAGTCGAAGTCTCCAACTGTTCAAGAACAGGGAATAATTTATGACGTACATTAGGGGTGTCTAACATCTCTACTAAATCCACACGTGTTGGCACAGCAATATTCGGCGTGGCGGCATCGCCGGTGCCTCAGGCTATGTAAAATATTTCTGCTAAAGCATTCATCGTGATCGCCCGCCTGATCGTACGTTCAACATTACGCACTGACAAACTTATACAAACACCTCATATGAACCTTACGACGACTACATAAAACTCATACTACTTCAACAAAGGCTTCAGAATAAAATTGCAAAGTCCGACTATTGTGTGTAATCCGATATGCCGATAGTTGGCCCGATAGACTTTCCGTTGGAAATTGTTTGATTCCGTTTCGAGGTTTCGTTTTGACAGCCAATAAAACAACGAAGGTCCTATATTCTTTTTATCCAAAAATGAAGTCCCGTTTTTGGTTGCTGTCTGCACGTTTGTTTCTTTTTTCGTCCATTTCATATTCTTTTTTTAAATTGTCACACAACTTTTCGTTTATGGTGCAAAAAAGTGTCGTAAAGTTAACACATTGGCTGTGAATGAGGCAAAAACTGAAGTTTAAACGGAAGAGCGGAAGGTACAAATTTGAGAACACGAAAAACAAATTAATACGCGGCTATGAAGTGGCGTTCGCTGTGTAGAAGTGGAAACAGCTGGGAAGCAACTTGTTTTCAAAGTTGAAGGAGCCAAAGTTTTGAGAAGTCATCTAGTCGATTTCGATCAACTACATGTACCTACTCTAATGTTAATTTACCGAATAGTTAAGGTACTTTATTGTTCGGGTCATTTATTTCATCGTGGAACTCATAGTTACCTAGGTACCAGGCTAGTTATAATGAACTTCATGTTTAAGTATGTTATCTTCATTGACAAACTTTCATTAATGTTAATAAGGAGCACCGATGTTATATGGATATAATTAAAATATGTTGTTGACGTTTGATTTATATGTCCGCCATCATTTGTAGCGTATTAACACGCCCGTAGATATTTTATGGGCCCGCTGTAATATTTTGACACTTTCGAATATGAAAAAACTTACAAATTGCTACCATGTTTCTGGTGCAGTACTTTTATTAAAAATATTTTTTGTTGCAGGTTCTTCTTGAAGTTTTTCCTTAAATGCAACCAGAACTGTTTGAAGAATGCTGGGAATCCTCGGGATATGAGAAGGTTTCAGGTAATCACCCTTTAAAATATCTAAAAAATATTTATCCATTTTCTAAGGGAAATTTTAAGCAAACTGTCTTCGATACTCACAATTAATTACTTCCTTGTTCTTAATACGTATTAAAGAATCTTAACTGCCATTTACCCTCTAAAACTTATTTTAGCATGGTAAAGGTTTGAAACAATATTAATCTCACTTCCTCTAACACTGAGTGCAACCAAAAAACGTCCATGATCAGAAAACCCACTACCATCTAGTAATTATTCGTGCTGTCGACAAGTGAATCGTAGCTTGTTTACCAGACGTTGAGAAAAATTGCCGCGATCTTTACACGAGTCGGTCTATATTACTCTCGATGAGTGGTCTAACTTAAAGGCGGAAGCGTGTTAATGATTTCTTTAGCATTACTTTCTTATCTCATGAGAGATGTAATATTTAAGTGTTACACATAAAATACGTATCATGCTTAAAACTACTTAACAAGGTACCTTTTCATTCTTTTTGATACAAGTAATTATTGAGCTTCTTGATAATTTTTCCCAGATCAATATTTATTTCTATAAATATAACTTCTGTTCGGTAATAATAACATTAAATTTTTAATTCCGAATTTCATTCTTCTTCTAGGAGGTACTTAAACGTAAGGTATTGAAAATAATTTCACTTGTACGGCATTCTTGTGACTTGTACCATCCAACTGTCTGTATTGCCCTTAACTGAAGGAAGGGTTGCGTTCACGACTCTTGAATATTTGAAGCGCCTCCAATTTAGGGGAGGGATGAAATTAAATTTATTTATACGAGTTTATTTATTTACTTTCAACCGATCTCTGCTAGCCCTTTACTTGTATTTTTTAATTGGTTATGCTGTTTTATTTTGTTATGGCGCACCTAAATGTAATTAAGTAATTTTGATTCCAAAATTATTTAAATAAAACCTTTTTGCTTATGGTAACTATGAGTGATATTTGAAATATGTAGAGATCGTAAAATTAATATTATTTCGTTGACCACGTCATACAACTTTTGTGACCTCTAAAATCGGAAAGAACAACGAAACAATACCAAATGTTATTCTATGAGGTTATTTTGGAAATTTTCTGGGTTAATGCAATCTTGTCATCAAACCATGTGACTATAACTCAACATAATAGTAAACCAAAATAGTGAAAAACAATAAAAGTATGAACAAAAATATCAAAATATTTTGTCTAATAAATTGTCTAGATATAAACACGGTAATATAAACTAGAGAGTCGTTACTCTCACTTAAAACTTTACCACAAAATCTCATCGCTCATAATGTAACTAATTAGTAGCAGCCCTAGCATAACTACCCTAAAGGTGCATTCACACAGTCTACTTATGAGAACAAATTTGCTTCCACAGTTTGTCTAAGACATATATGTCTTACGTGTCCTCTCACTAACTTTAAACAAATATGGAACTTAACCTTATACATATAATGCTCATTTCTATATGCAACAGAAATACTAACAATAACTGAACATGTATGCGTGTGTATAGTAATGTCTATATTTGGGCTTTCTGTGTGTCATTGAATAATTCAGTGGTCGTTCCCCAACGTTTCAAGGGTAAGAATATATGGCTATAATATATAACTACGTAGATATTTATAGGTGGTTGTAGGAATCGAAATAATGCAGTCGCTTTATCGACGTGAATATTGTATTTCAGGTGATTTAGATACCACTTGGTTCTGTTTGAGTGTTACCTGTGTCAATTAAAGATGTAAAGCAATAGTTTTGTTCGTTGTAATCTAAAAATGAAAATTGAGTGATAAGTACATTTAAATGCTTCAAATTTTTATTTGGAACGAAATCGAAGCACTATTGCTGACTATTGTTATATACAACATGTAACAAAAACCCTGTCCGATCCTTGAGAGTATTATTTGGTATCGTACTGCGAACACATATACGTAACTATAAAATGGATCGGAGATATTTTTTTTTCCCAATTGAAAATAATGTAATCAAAATAAAAACTGATCCAAGGCAACAGCAACACTGACCGCTACTCAAAGTTCACGTACTTACTACCTGCAGCTTTGTGTCAAAGAAGCCGCCTATGCGAGACGTTCCATGAACTGTACTACGAATATGCCTTTATTGAATCTGACAGGGGTTTTGTTACATGTTGTATATACATAGTAAGCTTTTAAACGTAAACGTTTGCAACGCTTATAAACTAGGAATCTTATACACACAGAAAACAAAAAGAAAGACTAATCCATTCACTTGTTTATTCAGCAAAACTCTAACGTACACTTCCGAAAGAGTTACACTGTGAAGAAAAAAACGTATCGATTGAATGGCCGTCTGTCAATCGGCCACCCACGCCACACATCCACATTAGTACGCACACATGCACACAATGCACATCCTTGCATACCCATTGGAAGAGTTTCGTCCATTTCGTCGATCCCGAGACATTGGCTCCACCTCCCAAGGGACTCTCCCTTTCAGTTCACCCCGCACTAGTGTGCGTAGGAATGCGAACGTTTGTTTTGATGTGTGAAATGTGGACACGTACTTCATGCGTTTTATTTCGGTGACTGTACTTTTGGTTTGGGTAAAAATAGATGAGTGATACTTTGGCACAGTTATTTAGTGTTTTGAAGTGCGAGTTCCTTCTTATATACCCGTTATGTTATAAAAGATGGGCATTAGGCAACTCAAATTCGTTTGAGGGTTCAACCAGGTTGTATTGGTATAACTGTCGTGGCTTAGGCTTAGTAGTAGTAGTACGGGAATTTGCTAGGCGGAATATACAAACTTTTTTTGGAGGAGGATTTGTTCGGAGAATTTAAATATGTACTTGGTTTTGTCGTGTCTAACATTCTTGCAAAAGTATACCCTAATATATGTAACAGAGTGGGTTTCTGAGCAGTAAAAACCTCGTCGAAAACAAAACAACGTCCTAAAGTGATTCCTCTTTTCCAGGTGGTTATATCAACACAAGTGATGGTCGATGGACCTCTTCTAGCGATATCTGACAACATGTTTGTCCACAACAACAGCAAGCATGGCCGAAGGGCAAAGCGGCTAGACCCAAGCGAAGGTACAGATGCCGCGACAGACCCTACTTGTACGTTTTTAGTTCTTTCTTTTATTTGTTTATGATTTCCATAGGTAGTATTAGAAATGTGATTGATTAACAAATGTTTGAATAAATAATCAGTTTTTGTGATGTTTTATCACTCATTGAATATTACGCACTTTGAATACTACCTATGTACTAAGTTCCTATTACTTTTTTAATAACACAATGAGGCTGGAAGTTTCCTTTTGTGTTATAATCAGATAAACAATGAAAACAAAAATCGAATATCAATTAATTATGAATATAAGAAAAGCTGTTCTATTTGCAAAGTATTGACCATCAAAACATATTTCTTAGACCTGCGTAAATACGTGTGAAATTCAACAGTCAATTGGCGATAAATGTGCAAAACTCATAATACAGCGTTTTAAGATGTCGTTTGTATTCAAGGAATCACTGTAGACATTTCGCAAAGAACTTCAGACGGGTGTTTTCGGTGGGTGGGGGCGTTGAAGCGAGCATGAAGCGAATGGGGATAATTTACTGAGGAATTATGCTTCGTATAGAGCTTGGAACATGCGTTCAAAATCATTGTATGTATATCATGTTAGACTTTACAGTAACAATGTGTAAGTCTTTGATTTTTTTAGAGATTTCATTACTTAATTCATCTTCAGTTGGGGTAAACATTACAATTAGTGATGGAAAAAAACTCGTAATTTTACGAAATAATATCTTGTTTTGTTTCATGTCTCGTATTAAACTTTAATCTCCATCAATAATTTTCAATATTCAAGGTCAAAAATAACGACACTAAAACTCGTAACGAAACTAAAAAAAATATTAAATTATTCCTAAATGAAATGCTATTCATAATCGCGCAAAAATGAATAAGCTTTTATTTAGTTCTGTTTTGCCTCCTTATTGAAACAAATGCTAGCGTAAATGAAGTTAAACAAAAACAAAATTAACCTATTCCACATTAAGTGAGCGTCAAAGTTTGGTAAGAGGCTAGACGGTGCGAAACCGAGTCAAAGGGATTACACGGTGCGAATGAGAAAATTTGCAAGTACTTGATAGCTTCGTAACATTCCTACTTGCCGTGTTATTGTTTTTAGTTTACAAAATATATTCGGTAGCTCGTATTTTGTTTGAACTAAGTTTAGTTTAATTATCTTAGCAGTTATACTTTACGTTAGTTACATTATTTCGATAAAATCGAATAACTTACACACGAAAAAAGAACAGACAGAAATTTATTTTATCTTAAATCACATTGAACCTTTTACACGGAATATTAAAACATCTTAAATGGGGAGAATATAATATTAGTAAAATTAAAAAAGAACCACAAAAGTAATCGCCTTTCGTCCCCTTAAATTCACTTTCTCCCGTCTTTATTACAACGTTGTTCGCAAGATTTCAGTTTCCCCCTTGTTCAGCGCGTGTCCCCCTAAACCTTGCACTCTTAGCAGTTGACAACGTCATAACGGCCATAAAACTGTATTCCAGAACCAACTTTATTACTTACACTTAAAATTCATTTTCAATTAACTGTACGAATCTTTTAAAACTTGTATCGGTGATACTTGCACGGTGACTTTTACGGTGTACAATTGTCCTTTTTCTAGAACAGTCTTAAGTGTACGTTCAAGTAGGACGGAGCGAGTTTTAGTGGTTTGGCTTTCAACTTTTAAGTTGTTGTACCATTCTGCCCTTAGTTTTGCGGATTCTAAGAAGATGCCATTTACGACCCTGAATGCTATTTATATAAAAGTTGGGGAACTATTTTAAGGTACGTCGTCGTGACTTGCGAAAGGAATTGAGGATCAATTACAAAGACTGTTATGGCTAGCATAACTGGTTGGTTTGCTGGCTTTTTTATTTCTACTGTCATCTAGATTTTAATGGTCAATATTTTTTTGTAAATCGACAGCTGCTTTCATTTTACTTAACTTAGTCAAGAAAGTAGTCAGTAGTCCTACTTTAATTCTTCTTGTTTTTGTTTTAAACAAACTGATTCGGATATTTAACAGCAGGTTTATATCCGCCGTTGCCGGTAGCCACGCCGTGCATCAAGGCGATATCGCCGAGTGAAGGTTGGACGTCAGGGGGATCAACAGTCATTATAGTTGGGGACAACTTTTTTGACGGACTGCAAGTTGTATTTGGGACCATGTTGGTTTGGAGCGAGGTGAGTGTTAATCTGTTCGAATTCTATATGTGTGTGTTATTCTGTATGAATCTTCTAATTTCATTTTGGCCTGGGGCAGTAGGTAGCATTAATATTTTAATTATACAAGTGTAAACAAACACAAAAACAATGTATGTTTTAGTCATTTTTTCTGCGGCCAAAGATTTTCTTGCTCTTACTTTTATTTCTCCAGACAGCAAAGTCCCAAAATCAATAGACTATAACTGTTATCAAACGAATGATATTCATGTTTTAAAAATCTAACAAAAAATCTCAGAGTTATCTATATCGACCGCGTAACTGGCTGTAAGCCAATATGTTTCTACGTTTACTTTTTAAGACTATTTCAAATATTTCTACATTTTACATTTTTATAAACATCTACGATTATACATAAATTGTGAGGTTTATGATACGAAATTCGAATATGTTTTCTTTTTTACAAGAATAATTCAGGTATTAGTTACCTTGTAAAGTTATCATTTAAATATTATATCTATTATTTAAATGACATTTTGTTTGTTACCGGTCATCTGGTATACTTGTCGTTCCCATTACTATTACACTAGGTGTACTTGTTTAGAATTTAAAGTTATAAATACAAATTGTTTCATACATGTAGGATGAAGAGTAAGTTCTAATAAAACACAATGTTTATCAGTTAATAACATCACACGCGATAAGAGTGCAGACGCCGCCGCGACATATACCCGGTGTCGTGGAAGTCACGCTCTCGTACAAAAGCAAGCAGTTCTGCAAGGGAGCACCCGGGAGATTTGTATATGTTTGTGAGTATAATTTGACCATACTAATATTGTTAATACTATAATTCAGTTGATGGTAGGTTGGGAAACGAATCGAATATCCAATCATTTCGCAGTGACATGCGTCAGAAAAAAAATCTTCCCCGTCAAATAATTAAACATACACAAATTACAACAAAAGATACAAAAATTTACTGCACTGTGGTAATATTAAAACGAAAGGTATTCAGTTAGTTATCTTCTCAAATTCTTACAAAATATCGTAAACCGAAGAAATACAACTTAAACTATAATTAATTATTACACAGTGAGATTTACTTTTAGTTATCCCCGTCATGTATAATGATCATTGTGGTTTTAATAAATTATTTATGCCTTCAAAAGTTCGCTGAGAGTCTAACAACCTTATTTCGCTTGTTACCAACCAATTCTTAAGCCGCATTATTTACGTTCCAAATTTTTCTCTTGAAAATAATCAGTAATTAGGGGTACTCGGAAAATCTTATCATCCATCAATTAGGCTTTCATTTGTTAGTGGGCCAACTAATGATTGATTTTGTTTTTCTCTTGTTCGCATAGCAGCGTTGAACGAGCCCACGATAGATTACGGTTTTCAGAGGCTACAGAAACTTATACCGCGACATCCTGGTGACCCGGAAAAATTACCAAAGGTAAGCTTTTGTGTATCATTGTTTGATATAATTTAGAAAAAAACTTACTTTTCCAAGTACATTTACACAACATAAATTTTAAGCATACTCCAAGTCTGTTTCGAACTTTTCATTATTTGTTGAATTCTCTTGAAATGTTGAGACGTATTATTTTACAAACGTCAGACGAGTAGCTAGACTCTTAAACAAAAATTATTGACTATTGATCATTATCATTTAAGATTTATAGAACCTTTATGTCAAAGGAATAAGCTTGATATTCATTATTCATTTTAACCACCACGTATTTGGAGAGATATAGAGAAAAATCTTAGATTCTTTTCGAATAGGAGCAGACTAAATGCCGGAATATTTTTGAGGGTCCCCATTTTCATTAAAACATTTTATTCCTAGGAAATAATACTTAAGCGAGCAGCGGACTTAGCTGAGGCATTGTACTCCATGCCTCGGAACAACCAGCTAGGTCTGGGCGCGCCCCGCTCGCCACCTGCTAGCATGCCTTTCAACTCGTATACTGGACAACTAGCTGTCAGTGTGCAAGACACGGCGGCTTCTCAGTGGACTGAAGGTGGGTTACTATTTGTTATATAACTGTATCGCCTTTGAAGGTCAGGTTTAAAGTAACATATTTTTGACATTGTTTTATCTTGGTTCTTGGTCGTTGTATTGAAAAGCTGCGGAAAACATTCACATATTCATTCTAGTTCTTAGGTATTTTGAGCAGATCCAGTTGCAAAAAAGAAATTCCTTTTGTCATGAAAAAAAAAAACAAATTTTACTAAGGCTGTTTCCATCGGTGGGGAATTCATTTCATTACATTCTCAAAACAAGAAAAATAAAAAAGTCTTACCTACTTTAAATATATATATGCCTCTGCCAAGATTCCTAACAGTGTTTATTTCAATCACATAGCTACTAGAATTATACACAACATCCAAATTTCCAACGTTGCGTCTACTTTTTAGTCTCCTAACCCGTTTAGGTTTTCATACCATACTTAACGGTATTATACGTTGATCCCAGGCTTTTTCTTTTAGAGGAGTACGCGCGCAGCGGCGGCTCGGTGTCGCCGCGCTACTGCTCGGCCGCCAGCACGCCGCACGCCGCGCCCGCCGCCTACCCGCACCCGCAGCACTACCCCGCGCCCCCCACTTCGCTCTTCAACACTACCTCGCGTGAGTTGTATTAGTAAATATCTGCTTTTGACGATCATATTTTGAATGAAGCGACGGTAGGTAGCGGTAGCTAGGAGGACGGACCTGCGAACATGTGGTTGTTAAGTCGAAGCCCACATATTTCACTACTGATGTGAATTCTCGTAACACAAGCATTTAGCTTAGCACGAGGGATTTACAAAATCGTTGTGACAACTAAACGATACATTTGTGCTGCGTCAGCAATTCGTATTACTTATTGCGGTAGAGAAATGACAATTAGAGATTTTACATCAATTGTAATATTTTAGTCCATTGATTTGGGAAGGTACGTAATACTTCTGACGTATAAGTGTAATGTAAAGTTTGTGGCTACCACTAGATAGTATTGCTAAGGTTGTTGTAGAGACATGTGTGAGGGGAATGTGACTAACATTTCACACATGTCTCTACAACAACCGTTAGCAAGTTTACAACGGACTCTACTCATCGATATCTATTCCCACTTAATTTGCAAAGATATTTTACGACAAATACGTCACTTCATTTCAATATTTTTATTCATATCATTCGAGGTTCGATTCCCAAACTAATTTACACGTTATGGGCCAATTTTAGTTAAGTCCTATTAAAATAATAGGGTTAATCCAATGATGTAACCATTTAGGAGATTGATCGTACGATTCACACTGGCATCTAGCTTGTTAATTTTATATGTTATCTTGCTTACATTACAACAATACAAATAAGATTTAAGTTCACATTTCCAACGCTTTCTTCGCACAGCATCTGTTTGTTTACGTCGCTTTGTGTTAACCCCTGTTTTCTTTATCCCGTCCAGTGTCTCTAGGACCGTACCATCCAGCGAACATGAATGGACACTTATCATCTGACCGTCACTATAACGCGTATTATACGAAAGATAGCGGACATTACAGTGAAAGAAATGGGAATTCTAAAAGCGTGGAAGACTGTCCGGTAAACATTCATACAAAATGTACGGACGGCGATATGAAAGGGGCTCAGAGTAAAGAGACTAAGCTGGGAAGTGCCTTTGCCGCTGTGAAACACAGTCCGCGGGTTGCCAATGAACATCACCAGAACTGGCACCACCTCGTCGTTCAGTGTTAGTAGTTTTGTTTTTATTTATATTGCGTTCTCGTTTTGTTGAGCTTTTTATTTTGTACTGTTGCATGTTTTGCTTACCTTATCCCGATTTTAATACATTTGTGAACGTCTTAATGATATTTATTTATTTAAAGTTAGATGCATATGTTTTGCGATTTGGTGTGAAATCTACTGAAAAAGGAGAGATTTGTACTTTTAAGTTTACAAAATTGACTTCTATAAATTATGCTTTTCGTACTAACGCAGACTAGGTTAAGGGGCTTTGGAATACTAGATTTCGTGATTATACTAAGTTATTTAAAATTTTGGCAATTTTTCTGATATCGTTTTGTATGAAAAAGTGTTACAACAGTTGTTTGAAGTGACTTACAGAGTTTCGTTCCCCTTTTAATATTGTAATACAGAATTTTGAAAATAACCTCCTCTTTTTTGTTCACAGGAATGGGTGGTTTAGTATCGTCTCCGTTCAGCGTGAATCCGTTTTCCTTACCAACTTGCAGTGCACAGCAATACGCTCAAACAGCTCCATTGGCCTCCAAGTAGCCTACAGTGACGTCATTAAGTGGTACTGGTTAGTTGTATTCTGAAACAATTAATTACTAATTGGGTTACATGAATTATAAAATTGTGATATTGAAACTAAAATTTGCAAGGACTTTAATATATCTTGAGTAAAATCAAGACACACTAATGGCAAAAAAAAAATAGTAATTTTTTTTCTGATTCATTTTTCAAAATTTGTACAGTCTGTAATAATTTTCAGTTTCTCTCTACTTAGAAAAGTATATCAAATAGCTAAGTAGGTACCTACTTGCTATTTAAGTTTCGATATTTCAATTTTTGTTGTGAAATACTTTGTACAAAATATAAGTGACTACACAAACAGTTGTTTGTGATTGTACCAAAGTTTAAATAATACTAAAATGTATCTGTGACGGCGGTGACGTTGTAAATATTATTGTAATTTTTATGTAAATATAGAGATACTAAAATATCATTCAATAGTTCGGTTGCTAGATTGGTCTTAGAGTAGATTTTATATACATTTGAAAGCTAACTTTAAAATGCTCAGGACGATTAAAAATATCATGTAAAAAGTTTTTGTTTCCTCGTGAATGTGTCAGTTTCGTTCTTGTAAAATCTGTGATATATTTATTGTAAGTAACGTTGTAAATTTTATTGTAAAACGTCAAGTGTAAATTTTTCGATTCTCAACTTCGAATAGCGTCTATTGTTTTCGCGCTTAGGTTACGGATTCGGACATCGAAGTATAACCGAATATCGATCATATCTAAAACAATACATATCCACTGAATACGAAGCTTTGGGATATATAATAATGTACAACGAAAGAAAATCTGATGCCGAAATAAATGTATACGAAAAAAACGAAAATATATCCGGTACACTTTGCTTAGATACACGCAAACGAAATTGTATTTTGTGAGATACCTTCCGTGAATATATTATGTAGTTACGTATTATTGTTTAACGCAATTGTGTATCAAATAAGACATTGTAAATTGTAATCGTTCATAAAACAAATTATCACGAAATACGAGATTAAATTACGTAAATAATTCTAATGTGTTTTATTCAGAGTGACATCACACTTTACCAAATTTATTAAAAAAAATCTTAAGTAGCAGATACTCAAATTGAGAAGTTATAAATAATATGTTCCTCACATATAAATAAAAAAAATACGTGCTACGAAACCAATGTGAATCAGCTGTATTTAGCATTCAACAGCAAGTCATTTACAGATAGAAGTACAAGGACATTATGATATGACTGATGATCAAAATAGAGCATCAAGCCCTGATTACAACTGGACACAACCAATCCATCATTCTCACATGTTCAAACAAAAACATACTTTTAAACCATTGTGATTTCACACATGGTACTTTTTGCACCCCACTTGAAATATTATACTAACAATTTTTGTTCAAGGGTAATATTCTATTGTTGGTCCTGACTAGATAATGCATGGGTTTATCGCTGCCTCTAATTGTACTAAAGAATGGAGATCGTATTACTCGGATTAGCATTAAAATAGAATCGCCCGGTTTAGACGGCACAATTTTGTACATTTAAATTAATTATGGTGATCTAATATGGGCTTTTAGGGTGTTATAATAAATGGGTGCTTAATCAGTTTAGAAGGAGACGAAAGTAAAATATTTAAATACTACTTTCTACATGAAACCCAAAAATATACTTAAGTAACCCCCAAATTCAATAACACACTTTTATAATAGTCTCCTAATCAATTTCACAAATTGCAAAACACATTTCAAAGAAACCGCATCATGATTCTACATTAGGCGGCCTACACACTATTGTTTAAGTAGATTACGCTACAATAATCTAAATGAGCGTTTAGTCGTGCTCGTTTGTCGTCGTGTGCGGCGCACGTGTGTGTCTGTCGCACGCGCCCGTCCGGATGTCATTCCATATCGGTGTGAAGACGGAATTATTTGTAGCGGTTCCAGGTTGGTATGTAGGTGCTTTTGTTCTTATATTTATTTGTAATTTGCAGTTTTCTAGAATAAAAAAATAATTTACTTACTACATGGAGATTTTTTATAGGTACCTATAGTAATTGGTGGTGCAACCAAAAACAATAAGTTTTGTTATTAATATTTTCTACTTGGAATTCATTTAGATTAGATTTTCATCACGAAAGATGAAAAAATGTCTGTAGCTTGTAATGTTGTATATTTTTCAGTTACCTCTAACTTATGAACCTAAGTTTAAGCTATGCTTGGGGCATTTTTATCGCATGATTCAGCATTTAAAAATACTAAATAACAATACAAAAACCAAATAACAATATCATGCTTAGGTTCATGATCTAACAAATTTTGCAGATCGATGAATTGTCTAATCTTTATAACAAGGGTCCAAGATTAACTAGATTAGATGTAGCCATTCTAATTCATGTATGAAAATTTGATTGTGTATCGCATTACAAAGAGGGCGGGAGCAAAATTTTTATTCTTGCGCATATTTGTCTGTCCCTCACGATAAACAAGTTAAGTGAACAAATCGTCTAGTCGCGTCAATCTGTCGCGTGGCGGTCGCAGCGCGTGTCAGTCGCGTGCCAATGTCGCGCATTACCAAATTAGCGTCCGGTGTGCACCTAACCTTAAATTATGTTAAGCTTGTCTCGTGTTACTGATTGAAATTGACTTCTGGTATTTTTCCTTGTCCTTGATGATTGTCACAAATGACAGTACTCCTGAACAGAGAACTAAAAGAGAAGAATCTGTACAGATTATTGATAGTATATTACTTTAATTGTAATAACTGGCACTAGGTATGTATCTTCTTTACTGTTGAGATCTTGTTACTAATAAAACTGGTTTGTAAAAAATATAACTTATCTCGGTTACTACAAATGTTTCGCGATAAAGAAACTTATATTTCAGACTGCAGAATATAAAAACAACACGACTTTGTTGAGCCTAGAACATTCTTAAAAATAAAACGTAAAACGCATAAGAAAGTCGAGGGTGGCGCGGGCTGAAAACTGGAAAGGGGAGAGAGGGGGTGGTCGACAATAGGTGTACAGATAACTTTCCTTCTACAGTAGAGTCAATACCGACCCTAGGGAGTTTTACCCTCGGGGTTCGGTCGCTTGGGAAAACTAGACCCAACAATATAGAAAAGGACAGAGCTATACATCACGCGAAGGGGGGAACGGTGCATCGGATTGTACTTATGTATTAATAATATATAGAGGAAAAATGCCGAGGACGTGCGTCGAGTGATATGTTGCGACTGTTAGCAAGAGAGGGATGGATGACATCAATTTGTCGTGTCGTGATGGGGTTTTATTTTGTTTCTCCTTTTACATTTTTTTGGGTCCATCTATTTTTCGTATTTTATTTGGTTTGGTTTCGATGGTAACTGTTTGGAAAATGGAAGAGAAGGGCCTGATATATTATTTAATATTGTTCAAAGTTGACTTACTAAATGGACTCAACTAAAAAGTAGTTATTGAGTTACTGTCGTTGCAAAAAAAAGAAGATATCATATTACCTACGACACTTCCTAATTAAGAAAGTAAATAATGTTGCAAAATAAAACCAAACTGTTCAAAATCCATATCTAAATCCGGAAGTATGTCCCAAAAATTAGTGAAACAAACTTTTGTGATTCCAAAACTTATTTAATTAATTATTTGTGCGAAGACGTTCAAACTTTAGAAGTAACTCTAAGGTCCAAGTTGGTGTTATAACACCATAGTAAAACAGTTATAAGGTGATATAACAGCGTACCAAGCATCGAAGCGTGTCAACGGAGGCGTTAAGAGAAATTGAGTGAAAGTCAAGTTAAAGTATTAAAAGTTTTCAGCTAGCGATCTTTGAGAACGCGACGCCGACCGCCGTACACTTTGTGGTGCCGTAGCTGTGTTGGCGGGTTGGGAGTTACATCGATATCGATAAAATTAACTGAATGGTTTTTTTTTTCTTATTTAAAAGATTAAGTACTACCAATGTGGATCGCACATTGCTAGTAATCTCGTTAACCCCTCGTGCTAAGCTAAGATGCTTGTATTACGTGTACGTTCACGTCGGTAGTGTAATACATAAATTACCTATTACATACAATAGGAAAACGTATTCTTTAGATTAATTGAAAATACGAAAATTACCAATTAATGATTACGTGAATTGAAATACTTATTGCGAAATAAGAGCAAATGACTCAAATTTAATTGCAATTCTATTATTCTGATAAGACATATGAAAAAATTATATCCAGGCACCCACAAAATTGTACAAAGTTTGTTTAGAAATATGGTTCCCTACTCTATCGATATCAGAATCTTTCATCTTATCTTTCATCGACAAGTCTTATCTCCGACAGCATCCCTACTTCCTTAACACGGTGTAAGTTAATAATGTAATAGAATTACGAGGGAAAAACTGTTGAACTCAGACGGAGCGGGTCGCATTTAATTGTGGCACTTTGTTTTGTGAGACCCACTGACGTCACTTGTACACATACTGTTTGTTTTTCTATTGTAGACGTATGTTGGGTTTTGAAGAAAAAATGTGTATGAATGTAGACAGTTATAAATACTAGATGTTTCTCATGTAAGTACAAGAGCTTATAAATGAAGTTATTTGAACGTGATTTAGTAGGTGGAGGAGGGGACAAGTGAAGATGCATAAAATATGTAAAAATATCGTTTATTAATTACTAGCTGTACCCGCGACGTTGTTCGCGTTGATTAGTGTATTTATTACCGTCAATAATTGAAAATGAAATGTCGTGGTGCCCTAGTGGTATAATGACCGGATTCGTATGAACAGGGTCGCGGGTTCAAATCCGGGCAAGTATCAATGTGACATTTTCAAAGTTATGTGTACTTTCTAAATTATTTTAAAACACCATTGACAAACGGTGAATGTAAACATAGTGAGGACACCTGGTTTCCAAAAATGAGAATCTGAAAAAATCGTCAGCCCGCCCATGGGACAGTTATAGGCGGGTATAGCTGAGAGGCGTCTCGAAACCATAGTAGAGTGGCGTCGCACTGCCATTGCTGAAAGGCGTCGCGACGCCACATTAGAACGGTGTCACGACGATCGATGATAGGTATCGCGATGCCATAGATGGGAGGCGTCGTGACACCATATTAGAGTTGCGTTACAACACCATAGCTGAGAGGCGTTCATGGCACCATAGTAAAGCCGCGTCGCTATGCTACAGCTGAAGCGTCGTGAAGCTATTGTTGAGCGGTATTGCGACTTCGTAGCAGCGTGGCGCGCGGTGACTGGAGTCAACTGTTCTTCTTATATTCACTCTCCACCCCTCCGATTATCTCCGAAAATTGTGGACCAATTCAATAGTTTTTATCGAGTTGGTAAGTCTTTGAGGTGGTTTCATATGTATAAATTTCCATCGATCAATTCAGTAGTTTCGTTCTTAAATCAAAATAACTGGAAAATGTAACCAAAAATGTAATTTCGGTAAACGAAAAGAATCATGTCATCCATGAAAGACGACGAAGAAGCATGATCTGCAAGCGACGGGGGATGTAAGGCAGCGAGTAAGTGAATCGTGCAACCGGGACGGGGATCAACTGGCTGTCATGATCTTGTTTTAGATTGATTATCAGCAGAGTGATAACGTAATCGTCTGAAAAAAATGCATGCAAATTGGCATGCAGGTTTTCCGATGTCCACTCAAGTCCACTGTATAAAATTCCCTAATTGGTCACCTTTAAACCTACATGGGTGGGTTATCAGACTGAAAGAAAGAAATGCATTTACTTGAGCCGCTTGCGACGCAAAAAATACAAAAGAAAAACTAACTTGTACAATAATTTCTAAAATGTCAGAGGTAATATGAGCCTCATCCGTGCGAAACAGACTGCTTGTTGATTTGGTGGTTGAGACTGAGTGTGACCAGTAAGAGAATCGTTCAGGTTCGAATCTAGTGTCGGGTCAAAAATTAAGTATTGGTTTGAGACAGGCAGGCTAAAAGTAATACTTATTATTTTACTGTCCAACGCCTCTGTCCAATGTAAAACTGTTGGTTCCGACGGTCAAAAATGATCTTAGGTCATTGCTATTGCTTTACCAGTACTTCCAAAAGATACCGAATTACCCAGAAAAATGGATTGTGTAGGTCCGACAGAAATACGAAACACACCTGAAGCCGGTGAAACTGGCAGCGGACATCGATAGAGCTTGATATACATTTGAAGGTACCATTTGATGCTGAAGCTGAATTAAAACAGAAATCTGGTCCATTTAATGACAGAAGAAGCTGTGAATTTTAGTAAATCGTCTCTAATAATTCCGTAAAGAGGGCAAAAATAAATCTGCACTAAGCGAAAGCTGGCGCCGGCGATGTAAGCCGTATATTTATTGGTCCCACATTGGTTTTTCAGATTTCCATCGGACACTCGTCACAAACAGCGAAAGTAAGATATGGAAAGAAGAAAGGTGAATTTAAGAAAAGGCAGACTTTATTCTTTACGGCTTACCTATAAGTTGTTGGGATGGTTTTATTTTTATTTATGGTCCGTATTTATATTTTTTTATATCAAAAAGTCGATAGCAATTTTATTCATTATGACCGGTTCGCCGAAAATACCCTTCGTCCTAAGTCGGTTCTACAAATTACTGTTCACCGATGAACGGTTCGTCGAAAACACCCTTCGTCCGTAGATGGTTCTACAAATTACACTCCATCTATGTAGTGTTTGTGTTAGTCGCTTATATGATGGTAATTTATCGAAAAATCATTGTGAAAAAAAGGATTGTTTTCTAATGCGGGTGTGGTCAATCAGGTTCACTCTAACCCTTTGGGTTAGAGTGAACCTGATTGACCACACCATATTTCGCCAATTTCGACATTCATCGGTGATCATTTCATCGTTCATCGGTGAACTGTAATTTGTAGAACTGAAATTGAAATAAAACTACTTTATAACGGATTCTATCGCGGTTTATTTTGATTTTAGTACCCGACGTTTCGACGCCTTTGCAGGTGTCATGGTCACGGGCAGACTGAGGTGGTATTTGTCTTGACAGGGGATGTTGCTCGTTCTACCTTCATTTATTTTTATTAATTATTTGTGTTCCGACCTACGCAATAAGAGCTCACTGTGCCTTGAAATCTTGCAGCGCTGCTCTTGGGTTTGGTTTTAATTTTGTGAATTATTGGGTCCCAAGTAGGTGATATCTTCCAGCCATCTTCTCTATTGAAATTAGGATGTTTTTTAATCTCAATAGCCTCACGAAACATCCTAGGTAGGAATTTGGATTCTTTAGCGAGGATCTGTGGTTTATCAAACCTAATGTAGTGACTGGAGCCTTCAGCATGTTCGGCGACTGCAGACTTTGTTGAGCGGCGGTGTTTTACGTCAGCTATGTGTTCTTTTACGCGGATCCCTATACTTCGTTTAGTTTGACCAATGTAAGAGAGGCCACAGTCACAATCTAGTTTATAAACTCCTGCATCTTGTAGAGGTATGTGACACTTGACAGGTGGTAAGGATTGACTAATCTTCTTAGGCGGCTTGAAGTATGTTTTGATTGAAGCTCGCTTCAGGATGTAGCCGATCTTGTCTGTGACTCCTCTGACATATGGTAGTACAGCAGGTAGACGTAGAACTGGCTTAGGACGAAGGTTATTTTCGGCGAACCGTTCATCGACGAAGGTTAATTCGACATTCAGTACTGAGCTCGTTTACCTCTTAGAAAGTATACGTTTTTTATTAAAGTATATAGAACTTGAAATAAAAATATACAATTTATTATTTCTGTCCAAGAAATATTACAGATTAACAAAAGGAAACGTGGGAATAATAATATCAATAAAGACCAATAGGTTTTTAAAGACTGAAAACGGAGAATATTTTTTTAAATGATATTTGATTAAATTGATCACAGCGAAAAGTTATAAAAAATCAGATTTTGATAAAACACAAAAAGGGTTAGCTCAACTGAGATTCGAACTTGAGTATAAAAATATTTGATCTTGTAAAAGAAACTGGATTATAAAAGCAAAAAATGGAACAGTTGCACCTGGATTCGAACGTGCAGCAAGAACATTCATTTCCAACCGTTCAACCACCGAGTTGTTTTCACTACAGCTAATTTTCCTAAAAAGTGACTCATACTTCAATCAGATCTGGTCGTTATGGTAACGTAGTTTTTGCCATGGTTACTTGGTTGTTTACACGTCAATAATGCCAATTTACGTGTGCGGATGAAAAAGAAGATTTTGGGGATAAAAAACTCCATTTCTTATCACCTGGATTGAATTCTGTGTTTTAACATAGCCTAAGTCCGTCTCAGATTTATTGAAAATATCCTCTCAATTTTTTACAGCAAAGTATTTAGTCTTTTTTGCCTGATGCTTTTACATACATTTTGATAGCCGGCAAATGAATGTTGTAAATTACTATTTTATTATAGTATAGATAGCTGTACCCGCGACGTTGTTCGCGTTGATTAGTGTATTTATTACCGTCAATAATTGAAAATGAAATGTCGTGGTGCCCTAGTGGTATAATGACCGGATTCGTATGAACAGGGTCGCGGGTTCAAATCCGGGCAAGTATCAATGTGACATTTTCAAAGTTATGTGTACTTTCTAAATTATTTTAAAACACCATTGACAAACGGTGAATGTAAACATAGTGAGGACACCTGGTTTCCAAAAATGAGAATCTGAAATAATCGTCAGCCCGCAATGAGTTAGCATGGTGTCCAATGCTCGTTTCGTTTTTATATGGGTAGAAGCCTACGCCCATGGGACAGTTATAGGCGGGTATAGCTGAGAGGCGTCTCGAAACCATAGTAGAGTGGCGTCGCACTGCCATTGCTGAAAGGCGTCGCGACGCCACATTAGAACGGTGTCACGACGATCGATGATAGGTATCGCGATGCCATAGATGGGAGGCGTCGTGACACCATATTAGAGTTGCGTTACAACACCATAGCTGAGAGGCGTTCATGGCACCATAGTAAAGCCGCGTCGCTATGCTACAGCTGAAGCGTCGTGAAGCTATTGTTGAGCGGTATTGCGACTTCGTAGCAGCGTGGCGCGCGGTGACTGGAGTCAACTGTTCTTCTTATATTCACTCTCCACCCCTCCGATTATCTCCGAAAATTGTGGACCAATTCAATAGTTTTTATCGAGTTGGTAAGTCTTTGAGGTGGTTTCATATGTATAAATTTCCATCGATCAATTCAGTAGTTTCGTTCTTAAATCAAAATAACTGGAAAATGTAACCAAAAATGTAATTTCGGTAAACGAAAAGAATCATGTCATCCATGAAAGACGACGAAGAAGCATGATCTGCAAGCGACGGGGGATGTAAGGCAGCGAGTAAGTGAATCGTGCAACCGGGACGGGGATCAACTGGCTGTCATGATCTTGTTTTAGATTGATTATCAGCAGAGTGACAACGTAATCGTCTGAAAAAAATGCATGCAAATTGGCATGCAGGTTTTCCGATGTCCACTCAAGTCCACTGTATAAAATTCCCTAATTGGTCACCTTTAAACCTACATGGGTGGGTTATCAGACTGAAAGAAAGAAATGCATTTACTTGAGCCGCTTGCGACGCAAAAAATACAAAAGAAAAACTAACTTGTACAATAATTTCTAAAATGTCAGAGGTAATATGAGCCTCATCCGTGCGAAACAGACTGCTTGTTGATTTGGTGGTTGAGACTGAGTGTGACCAGTAAGAGAATCGTTCAGGTTCGAATCTAGTGTCGGGTCAAAAATTAAGTATTGGTTTGAGACAGGCAGGCTAAAAGTAATACTTATTATTTTACTGTCCAACGCCTCTGTCCAATGTAAAACTGTTGGTTCCGACGGTCAAAAATGATCTTAGGTCATTGCTATTGCTTTACCAGTACTTCCAAAAGATACCGAATTACCCAGAAAAATGGATTGTGTAGGTCCGACAGAAATACGAAACACACCTGAAGCCGGTGAAACTGGCAGCGGACATCGATAGAGCTTGATATACATTTGAAGGTACCATTTGATGCTGAAGCTGAATTAAAACAGAAATCTGGTCCATTTAATGACAGAAGAAGCTGTGAATTTTAGTAAATCGTCTCTAATAATTCCGTAAAGAGGGCAAAAATAAATCTGCACTAAGCGAAAGCTGGCGCCGGCGATGTAAGCCGTATATTTATTGGTCCCACATTGGTTTTTCAGATTTCCATCGGACACTCGTCACAAACAGCGAAAGTAAGATATGGAAAGAAGAAAGGTGAATTTAAGAAAAGGCAGACTTTATTCTTTACGGCTTACCTATAAGTTGTTGGGATGGTTTTATTTTTATTTATGGTCCGTATTTATATTTTTTTATATCAAAAAGTCGATAGCAATTTTATTCATTATGACCGGTTCGCCGAAAATACCCTTCGTCCTAAGTCGGTTCTACAAATTACTGTTCACCGATGAACGGTTCGTCGAAAACACCCTTCGTCCGTAGATGGTTCTACAAATTACACTCCATCTATGTAGTGTTTGTGTTAGTCGCTTATATGATGGTAATTTATCGAAAAATCATTGTGAAAAAAAGGATTGTTTTCTAATGCGGGTGTGGTCAATCAGGTTCACTCTAACCCAAAGATATTTCGCCAATTTCGACATTCATCGGTGATCATTTCATCGTTCATCGGTGAACTGTAATTTGTAGAACTGAAATTGAAATAAAACTACTTTATAACGGATTCTATCGCGGTTTATTTTGATTTTAGTACCCGACGTTTCGACGCCTTTGCAGGTGTCATGGTCACGGGCAGACTGAGGTGGTATTTGTCTTGACAGGGGATGTTGCTCGTTCTACCTTCATTTATTTTTATTAATTATTTGTGTTCCGACCTACGCAATAAGAGCTCACTGTGCCTTGAAATCTTGCAGCGCTGCTCTTGGGTTTGGTTTTAATTTTGTGAATTATTGGGTCCCAAGTAGGTGATATCTTCCAGCCATCTTCTCTATTGAAATTAGGATGTTTTTTAATCTCAATAGCCTCACGAAACATCCTAGGTAGGAATTTGGATTCTTTAGCGAGGATCTGTGGTTTATCAAACCTAATGTAGTGACTGGAGCCTTCAGCATGTTCGGCGACTGCAGACTTTGTTGAGCGGCGGTGTTTTACGTCAGCTATGTGTTCTTTTACGCGGATCCCTATACTTCGTTTAGTTTGACCAATGTAAGAGAGGCCACAGTCACAATCTAGTTTATAAACTCCTGCATCTTGTAGAGGTATGTGACACTTGACAGGTGGTAAGGATTGACTAATCTTCTTAGGCGGCTTGAAGTATGTTTTGATTGAAGCTCGCTTCAGGATGTAGCCGATCTTGTCTGTGACTCCTCTGACATATGGTAGTACAGCAGGTAGACGTAGAACTGGCTTAGGACGAAGGTTATTTTCGGCGAACCGTTCATCGACGAAGGTTAATTCGACATTCAGTACTGAGCTCGTTTACCTCTTAGAAAGTATACGTTTTTTATTAAAGTATATAGAACTTGAAATAAAAATATACAATTTATTATTTCTGTCCAAGAAATATTACAGATTAACAAAAGGAAACGTGGGAATAATAATATCAATAAAGACCAATAGGTTTTTAAAGACTGAAAACGGAGAATATTTTTTTAAATGATATTTGATTAAATTGATCACAGCGAAAAGTTATAAAAAATCAGATTTTGATAAAACACAAAAAGGGTTAGCTCAACTGAGATTCGAACTTGAGTATAAAAATATTTGATCTTGTAAAAGAAACTGGATTATAAAAGCAAAAAATGGAACAGTTGCACCTGGATTCGAACGTGCAGCAAGAACATTCATTTCCAACCGTTCAACCACCGAGTTGTTTTCACTACAGCTAATTTTCCTAAAAAGTGACTCATACTTCAATCAGATCTGGTCGTTATGGTAACGTAGTTTTTGCCATGGTTACTTGGTTGTTTACACGTCAATAATGCCAATTTACGTGTGCGGATGAAAAAGAAGATTTTGGGGATAAAAAACTCCATTTCTTATCACCTGGATTGAATTCTGTGTTTTAACATAGCCTAAGTCCGTCTCAGATTTATTGAAAATATCCTCTCAATTTTTTACAGCAAAGTATTTAGTCTTTTTTGCCTGATGCTTTTACATACATTTTGATAGCCGGCAAATGAATGTTGTAAATTACTATTTTATTATAGTACTAGCGACCCGCCCCGGCTTCGCACGGGTGGACATTTATTTCTTCATAGATGTGCACCCCCCTCCCCTGCGCTGCCCTACCAATCCAATACACTGTAACTTTTGAAGATCACATGTGAGATAATTGACCATATATGTTTTTGACAAATAATTGCTTTTTTTGATGATTACTGTTAAGTATTATATTATTTTATGCATTCTATAGCAGGTGTATATCTCTAACTTCATAGCCAAGTAGTTTTTTTTGATAAATTTAGTAAAAACAAAAGATATTGCCATTAACTTGTATTGTTAAGACATCGTTGAGGGCGGGGGGACTTTCAACTGATGTGAGTTATGAGCCATCAGCGTGAGGATCCCCCTAATCCCTGTATCTGTCCGGTACCGGGATTGGCGAATGGTTTAGAGGGTAGCGCAAGTCGCCAAGATCCTCTAGGCAAGGCCAGTGGACTATCCTGCAAGAGGTTGCCGCCTGCTTTAGACCAGTTACCCTCAGTAACTGGTAAAACAAAAACCTCTGGCCGCCCCCCCCCCCCTCCCTCCCCCCCTCTCCGCATCCTACTCCTTATATCCTGATCCTGAACTTTAATCCCACTCCTCGCCCCGGTCCCCAAACCTCTCCTAAGTCCTAAACCAGTCCCTCACTTTCCTACCCAACCCAATATACCACAAATCCCAGCCCCACCCATCAAATCCTATAATACTTTATCCTCCCCCTCCCAGGAACCTCACTGCCTCGGGCAGACGGTGCAGGTTCCCCAAATTTCTTTAACCCTTCTCTTCTTCCAGCCCAACCAAAGAAAAAAAATGATGTCGCAATTCAAAGAGATACTACCCCAGGAGGGTACCACCAGAGGTGGAGAATCCCTCACCGAGCAGAGCTCGGTCCGTCCCTCGTATTCTGGGGGGGACAAAAATTGCAATCAGACATTGGACATGTCAGGCCTAGCTGAGGCTATATCAGCAACAAACACACCAAACGCAACCAAGACCAGCTGGACCGTTGTCCTCCACAAGCGCCCTGGGAAAAGGGCTGCTGGGAGTGACAAACCGACCAATGGGGGTGAAGGGCAAAAGGGCCGACAAGAACGCAGTCGCCTTAACAGGCGCGCGAGAAAGGAAGCCCCGCTGCCAGACAAACAGAAAAAACCCAAAGAAACAACCGTGGTACCGAACGCAGCAGCGGCAACGCAGCGCGAACCGGCGCCGTGCACCTCGAAAGAGGAGGCATCGGGGCAGAGTAACACGGGAAAAACAATAACGAATGACCAACCGAAACGGAAGCGAACTCCGAGAGGTCGTCGCGGCCGGCGGACTGCAGCGGCGGTAACCCCAGATCCTGCAAAGGAGCAACCTGGGACCGGGGGTCGTCCGGACGAGCGCGTTTCGACGAAGCGCGCCCGCCTGGACGAGACCCGATCACCTGGGGGGGAAGCCAAACGCGCGAAAACCGACGCGAAACCGAAGCGGGCGGTGAGCTACTCAGATGCGACGCAGTCGCATTTGAGAGTGGCGATCATCACCGTCCCGCAGAGGGACCTCTCGCAGGACCAGGCGGAGCTGCTTCGGGAGACTATCGATGATAGAATCCTGCAGGCAGTTCTGTCTCCTCCGTCTCCTAGCTCACAGGCCCCATCTTTCCGCGGCCGCCCCTTCCTGCTGGACGGGGCCTTAGCGATGTGGTGTGAGGATGTGAACGCTAGGAACTGGTTGGAGAAAACAGTATCGGGGATTCCGTCACCGATAACAGGAACAACTCTGACTGTTATCAAACAGTCGGATATGAAGAAGAGGCTCAGAGCTGGGCTTCTACTACACACCCGCATCACCGACGCCGCGACACTGCAGAGGGTCCTTTGTGCCCAGAACCCCTGGTACAAAGTCGACTCCTGGCAGTGTCGCGACATGACGGTGAACGAGGAAGCCCAGGAAGATGGACCCAAGGAAAAGGCAGTATACCTGACCCTGGGCATCCCTGAGGACCAGAAGCCGGACATCGAGGCCAGAGACCGTCGTGTGGCTCACATGTGTGGGAGCGGATACATCCGCTTCTTCAACGTGGAGGAGCCGGACGACGGTAGCAAACAACCAGCGTCGAGCGCGGACGGGGCGAAAGAGACATCGACTCCGGAGCCCCAGCCTTCCACCTCAGCTCCCCTGAAGGGTCAGAGCGGGATGGGAGGAAACTCGTCGTTGGAATCGGGAGGGGGGACTAGCGAGGAAGAAGATGCCCTCTGCAGCCCCTAACCCGACTCTAAATATCACCCAAACAAACCTCCAGCACAAACAGATAGCGGCGGCCACACTGCGAAGGATGCTGGAGGTAAACAATAAGACCGCCGCCCTTATCCAAGAACCATGGATAAGGAGTAACAAGATCTGCGGTCTAAACAACATCAATGGCGGTAAGCTATACGTAGGAACCTCCGTTGAGAAACCAAGAACATGTATTTACATGCCTAAAGACATACCAACAACCATGTTAAACCAATTCTGTTCTAGAGACCTCACCGCAGTGAAGATCACCACAGAAAAACAAACAGCACTGGTGTTAGCCTCAGTGTACATGCCAAGTGATGGGGTTATACCCTCAAAAGAAATGGCTGAACTGGTGCAACACTGTGACACACACGCTTGGGACCTAATCATCTCCGCAGATTGCAATGCACACCACCCGCTGTGGGGAAGTAAGGATACGAACAAAAGGGGTGAGTTACTAACTGAATTTATTTTCCAAGAACACCTAAGCATCTTAAACAAAGGTACGGAACCGACCTTTGTAAGCTCTAGGTTCCAAACAATCATAGACATAACGCTGGCATCTAATGCGGCCGTAGATTTAGTGAAGGCGTGGCACGTATCAAACGAACCTTCGTTCGCGGATCATCGCCGTGTCTGCTTTCAGATAGAATACACGCCAAAAGACCCGGTTCCCTATCGCAACCCCCGTAAGACGGACATTACGAGATATGCGAACGAACTTACTAAAACACTAGGTAACACACAAATAACAGATGCAACACTTAACACAGATAACATAGAAACAAATGTAAAACACATAACAGAATCTCTCTTAACCAGCTATGAGGCATCATGCCCACTAGTGACATCGGAGGCCGCAAAACCAGGATCCTGGTGGGGGCCAGAACTAGAGCGGTTACGGAGGGCACTCAGGACCCTGTTCAACAGAGCAAAAAACACCAGATCTGACGAAGACTGGAATAAATACAAAATGGCACAAAGGCACTACAAGAAAAGGATCAGATTTAGAACTAGACAAAACTGGCGAAACTTCTGTAGTAGCATAAACTCAACGAACCAAGCAGCAAGGCTAAAGAAAACTATGACTAAAGGAAACCTGAACCTCCTGGGCTCCCTCAGGAAGGAAGACGGGACTTACTCGAACACAGACGACGAAACCAGCGCGATCCTGCTCAGTACTCACTTCCCAGGATGCCTGATGACGTCAGACACTGAATGGACAAGCGGGCAGGGCAGCACGCCAACACCCCAAGACTGGGATACCGCTAACAAAATAGTTACCACGGACAGGGTCGTATGGGCTATACGGACCTTCGGTAATTTTAAATCTGCAGGCCCGGACGGCATTTTTCCGGCGCTTTTACACTGGCAACTTAAATTAGTAACAGCACACCTAACACCTATCTATAAGGCATGCATAGCCTTTAGATATATACCAACATCATGGAGGGAAGCGAAAGTGGTATTCTTACCCAAACCAGGCAAGGAAGACTATACGCACGCTAAATCCTTCAGACCAATCAGTCTAACATCCTTTCTCCTGAAAACCCTGGAAAGGCTAGTAGACAGACACCTAAGGGATGGAGCACTGGTGAGATATCCACTACATCCCCAACAACATGCCTACACAAAAGGCAGATCTACAGATTCCGCGCTACATACGGTAGTACAAAAGATAGAATCAGCCTTTTCAAACAAACTGTCAACACTCGCTGCCTTTATAGATATAGAGGGAGCATTTGATAAAACCACGCACAATAGCATAAACCATGCCCTGCGCAGATACAATGTGGAACCAGTCGTGACAGAATGGATCTCAGAATTAGTTAGCAAAAGGGCAGTTCGAATAGAAATAAACAACACTGTAAAACGAGCCAAAGTAGTCAAAGGCTGTCCCCAGGGAGGCGTCCTATCACCACTCCTGTGGAACATAGTAGTAGACAGCCTTCTGAGAGGCCTAAATAAACACGGCTATACTACTGTCGGCTATGCAGATGACTTAACGATATTAATAAGTGGAAGTGCCGAAGACATACTGTGTAAAGTAATGCGCTCGGCTTTTCATACAATAGAGGAATGGTGTGACGAGCACCAGCTGTCAGTGAATCCTAACAAAACAGAACTGGTCCTTTTTACCAACAAAAGGAAACTACCAGAACTAGAATTACCAAAATTATTCAACACCGGACTCGTCTTGTCAACGCAAGTCAAATACCTGGGCGTTATACTTGACAACAAGTTGAATTGGGCCAGTCACGTTGAAACTAAAGCAAAGAAGGCATGCATAGCGTTTTATCAGTGTAAGAAGCTCATTGGTAAGACATGGGGTCTCAACCCCAAAATCACGCTATGGATATACACAGCAATCATTAGACCAACCATAACATATGGATCAGTTGTATGGTGGCCCAGGACTCAACTATCCACGGTAAAAGCAAAACTCCAAAGCCTGCAACGCTTAGCGATCATTGCAGCAACTGGTTGCATGAGAACCACCCCATCAGCCGCACTTGAATACTTGCTGAATCTGAGGCCGCTGCATCTAGCGATACAGGAGGAGGCGATGGCGGCGGCCTTACGACTGAAAGCAAATGGGCTATGGAAACAAAACATAAATACAACGCATACATCTGTTCTGAAGGGAATCGTGAAGGATATACCTCTCATTGAGGCACCCACGGACAGAATAATATGTCGCCACATCTTCGACAGAAGATATGATATCCGACTCACTGCGGAAGCAGAAGATAACTCTGGCATCAACGAAGTCAGGATATACACAGACGGCTCCAAGACCAAACAAGGCACGGGAGCCGGCGTCTTCTCGAACGATCTGAATATTAAAATCTCGACCACTCTAGACAAACTAAACTCCATCTTCCAAGCAGAATGCTTAGGAATAATAATAGCGGCACAGGCGGTGGCAGCCAGAGATGTCAGGGATCTTAACATCAAGATTGTCTCCGACAGTGCTTCCGTACTACAAGCCCTAAAGAACAATAGCATAACATCCGCCCTTGTTCTGGAATGTCATAACACGCTCCAGTCCATTGCCGGTACAAATAAGGTTATCTTGCAATGGATAAAGGGACACAGTAACTCCCTCGGTAACGACGCGGCAGACGAATTGGCCAAAAGGGGCTCGGGCATGACAGTTTACGGCCCGAAACCTTTACTGCCCATGCCCAATGCTCAAATCAAAACATGGCTGCACGAAAATACAGAAAAAATCCACTTAATGGAATGGAAAAACGGTGAAGGATGTAGGCAAACGAAGGCAGCTTTTTCGGGAGCACCTAAAAAGTTTGCCCGCATCCTCACAAGACTAACTAGGGACAAAGTTCGGAAAGTCTTGGGAACTGTAACCGGACACTGTCCCCTTAACAAACATCTATTTACAGTAGGTGTCACAGACAGCCCTCTATGCAGAGGATGCATGGAGGAGGAGGAAACGCCACAGCACGTGCTGGTAGAATGCACGAGCGTGGCCGCGCAACGGGCACAAATCCTTCAATCACCGACGTCGCTGCGGGAGGCCTGCAGCAGCCCAAAAAGGTTGCTGGCCTTCTGGGACGAGCTTGGATGGTTGGAGTGAGGAGCAGGAGAAGATCACGCACAATGGCCCAATCAAGCGGCTAAGTGCGGAGAAGGCCCCGGAAAACCAACCAACCAACCAACCAAGACATCGTTGTTAAGTTAAGTACAACTTTATCAATGCAAAACACTGTAAAACCGATTACAGTGTTTTGCACTCGGGCCGGTCATATTTAGTTTGGCCATTCATCTAATTATTAGGCAACTAAAGGCTAAATTTAACGTTTAAAATAGTACCTGGATGACGGAACCCTAGGAGGTGATTTTAAAGGAAATGATTTGAAAAATCAACTTTACGCCTTCTAGGGTCCCCAATTTTGGATGAATCCTATCAAAATTTCATTGATGATCAAATTTAAAATTTTCGATCGTTTTCGGATAGACTTTTTGAAATTTCATTGCATTCTGCTATCACTTTAATTCGGTTTTGTTGTTTCAGTTCAAAATTTACATATTTCCTTCGTTCTTCAAGATTATGGAAACATTTACCTCTTTTGGAAAAAGTTGATAAAATCATCCGGTCCACCATAACGTTGATTTTCAATGTGACTCTGGATGACCGTGCTTGGTCCCAAGCCACATTGCCGATCCGTTTTGGAGGGCTGGGTGTTCGTAAAGTTTCTAGTTTAGGCCTACCAGCATTTCTGTCTTCGGTCCACAGTACTAAAAAGTTGACCAGGGAAATCTTAGGTTCTTCTCTGGTTGATTGTCAGATTCTGAAATTGTCCTGCCCGGGCACGGATCTACCCAAACAACTTTCTTCTCAGAGGCAGTGGAATGAGCCGCTTTGTAGTTTGATACGGAAGGAATTAATTGAAACGTCAATAAATACTGTAGAGCGTGCTCGTCTCCTGGCTGTGGGAGAATGGGAATCGGGCCTCTGGCTTTTCCGTCAGCTAATCTGGGAACGATGTTGGACAACAATGCTTTCCGGCTCGCCATGAGCTTGCGCTTAGGTATTGCTTGTGTCCCATCTCATCGTTGTCAATGCGGTGAAACGGTCGATTGCCTTGGTCACCATGGCCTGTCCTGCAGCGGGAACGCCGGTCGGATTTCGCGCCACAGTAACTTAAATTATATTATACGTCGCTCTCTTGTCACTGCCGGCGTACCAGCTGTTTTAGAACCAAATGGTTTGGTACGCAGCGATGGTAAAAGATCTGACGATATGTCATTGTTTCCTTGGAAATTGGGTCGGCCTTTGGTGTGGGACGCAACATGCATCGACACCCTTGCGCCATCCCACGTTCAAAGTTCAGCGGCCTCACCCGGCACTGCTGCTTTGCTTTGCTTTGCTTTTGGGCAAGTTTCCCGTCATTGACAAAGATGACGATAAATTTTTGATTTTAATATAATTATAACGTCACGGGAATTAACGCGAACTCATGCATTTACCTTTTAAGGCTTGACGTTTCGGCCGGGTTACACTGGCCGTGGTCGCAAGCAGACTGGAGATGCGGTGTCATAGCTCCGTGCACGAAGTAGATGATTTTTCATCTACCTTCAGTTCTTCAACTACCCTACACACCACACCAACCGTGTCCGTGTTCTGCACGTTAACCGACTTTGCAGAAAAGCGAGGTTTTGTTAATCGGATCACTGGAAACCAAGATGCTGATAGTTTATATCCGTCGTCCCGATTGAAATTTGGATGTATCTTGATTTCAATCGCTTCTCGCACTTCTCTCGAGTGAAAGTGGCGATCGGTGGAGAGGACTTGTGCGCGATGGAATTGAATCCAGTGATTCGTGCCTGGCTGTAGTAAATGATCTGCTATTGCCGATTTAGTGGTCTGAAAGGTAAATGCATGAGTTCGCGTTTATTCCCGTGACGTAATTTTATTAAAATCATTCAACGCGATAGTTTTAAAGTGAATTTTTTGATGCTTGTTAGCCTTTATTTTGTAATCCATATTACTTAATATTGGTTAGCAAGTCTTCTTTTTATAGATAGTTTTATTTATCTTATAAGTATTTAGTTTAGTATAATTAATATGGTTTAGTATTAGGTGTGTATAGTATAATAATTATTTATTTTGTAATGTAAGTTCTGTAAAGTGTTTATTTAAGTAGATATCAACGTGTGAGTTACGCGGTGTTGGTTCAAAACACTGTAACTTCAACAACACTCGTAGTTTTTTACCGCAAAATACTGTAAGATTTGTTACAGTTTTTTAGCATGTTTAAACCATAACTTGAACGTAATACAGTGTATTTTTGGTTGCTTTATCTTGCCAAATATACATTATAATGAAAAAAATATTGGTCAGGGGTATTAAACAGACTTCAAAAAACTGATTGGGCGTTGTTAAGCTAAAACACTGTAAGTCGACTTACAGTCTTTTGGATTGGCACGGCCGGCAGCGGTTTCGCCGTGCGAGTCGTGCGACACATATCGGCCGGCGGCCATCATTCATTTTAATACCAATTACAATTTTAAATTCGTAATATCTTTTGAATGAATTGTCCGATTGGAATAAAATAAAAAGTTATTTATAGCTATTGAAACAATCTTGCTCAATAAATAGTTTATTTGGATAAGGATTAGTATTTGACGATAATATGATCAATAAACATAGGCTAATAATTTTAATTACTTTTATTCTATGGAAAAGTGGTTATAATGGCTAAAATATAAATGTTTGGTTTATACTATCGCGGACTTTTTTGTAGGCATTATTGAGTTCTACAACTTTTCTATAGAAGTCAACCATACATCTCTAACCATTTAGGCAGCGTTCGCGAGAATCGTTAACGTACGGCAGTTTTTTCGTCGACTTACTCCACGATTTTCGCTACCACGAAAAATCCTATCTATTTTCCGGGATAAAATATAGCCTATACGGATTCGGAAGAATCCCTCTAAGTAATGGTAAAAGAAATTTTGAAATCGGTCCAGTAGTTTTTGAGCCTATTCAATACAAACATACAAAAATACAAAAATACAAAGGTTTCCTCTTTATAATATTAGTATAGATAGATTTAGGAATAGAATTTGGTCAATGAATTTGCTTCTAAGAGGAAAAACTGTTTCCTTTAATTTCTCCTTAAAAAAGTTATCGACTCAATCAGGGCTTATTTTCCTTCCATTGAAATAGAACGATACAAAACATTTGATATTTTATAGATAAAGATACGCCCTTCAAATATATCGACATATTTGATAGCTAAATCTTTTTATCTAGCAAGACAAGTCTAAACTGAACCTTGGCTAGAATTCTTTTCAATGCACGAGTAGCTTTGGTAACAATGGTTTTATCCGGATATATATTAATAAAATTTGACGTTATTTTAATGAGGCGGTACATTTAGTTTCAACAGAACTTTTTTTTTGTTCTGAGAATTAGGAGTGCAATTAGGTAATGAGTTAGTTTATTTATTGGTATCTTATTTTATCGATAGGGTTCACGAGAAGCAGTACATGCAAAGTACATTATTTCCTTCTTATACTTGTTAAATATCTAAACCAAATGTATACACAGATAAGTATATTCAGAGACGTCATATTAAAAAGATATAATACCATCGTTTTGTCTACCCATCCAAATGTGATGTGATTTCCAAACTTTTCTCACATTTTAAAACGGCTGAAACTTCCACACACGCGGCGTCAGTTTAATAAATAAATCCAGCATTACGAACACAAAAGCCAACTACTTTGAATATGCATGGACTCTAATAAAACTGAATTCAAACGTGCGACTGACGTCTCCACGGTACAGGTGAAAGTTAGGCTAAAAATCATGCAGAAAATAGATAGTTAGCAAAAATTTACAACTCAGACGTGCCTGTCCAAAATTGTGCGCTCAACTGAAATAAACTCGGCAGTAGTTAGATAAACTGTACGTTTGTTTTGGGCCTAATATAAGGCGTTAATGTACAGATATGCAGATAATGCAGTAGATGTGTAATATATGCGGGGTTCGCTGTAGGTTGGTAAGCAAAACAGATTTATTTTTAGTTTTTATGTGAGGTTAGAAATCTTGTGTGCTCTCCAAATTGAGCAAAAATATCTATTAATTATTTATTCATTCAATAAAAGAAGGTACATGGCAAGTTTTATGATGTTAAATAATATCCAACAAAACTATTAAACATTTATTATGTAAATAGTAATAGAATTTTTAATTTTAGCGTATAGATAATTGATTTTTATACGTCACATACTGATCCTGTCTTCAAGTCTTACTGAACGTAGTGTATTTATTTTTAACTCATCAACCGTACTTTAGTACGGTTGATGAGTTAAAAATAAATAATTATCTGAAGTCGAAATAAATTAGTTGACCGTTCGACCCAAATATTGTATTGTTTGCTATTTTGATAAGAGATTTTCGCTCAATAAATAAAATTCTTTATGATTTTGTCGGATATCACTGGCTGGTGGTACCTTAGTAGAACGATAAAGTTAGGAGAATTATTCCAACATTTCTAACAAAACGCATTCACCTACCTAATCTGCAACAGTTAGACAATAAATTAAAACGAATGTTTATTACACGAGCACTTCACACAATGTATACGTGGCCGATTCGCGCATCCCTTATCAAGATCGCACCGAGTTTTATGGGTCTAATCGCGGCCACCGCAAATAGGGCCCGGGTGGGTAATTTTCTAACCTGACCGATTATAGGATTACGGCTAATTAGCTATTACCGATATATTGTGACTTACAACGCAATTTCGTACGGTTACATTTAAGTATTGTTTGTTTTTTTGTCCAGAAAAGTGTGAAATTCAGTTCGGCAATATTTTTTAATGAGAGAAGGCAAGAGTTTTCATGTAATGGAGTTTATTAAATTTTAAGTTTCCAACGACAGCTTTTTAAATTCTGACTAGTGAACAACATTGCTATTACTATTTACTTTCGAGTCTGAAAACTATGAGTTAAATCTTGAATTAAAATAAACACAGATCCACAAACTTATCCGACCCGGTAAGAGCGTCGCTGTTGTTGAAGGAAGTCATTCAAGTCAATAGATTTTTCGAGGTTTGCAAGGTAGAAATAATAACTTCGCAAATTACTAGGAGTAAATTAATTCTGAATTTCCTATTATTTTATGTTGTACTAGCTTTTGCTCGCGGCTTCGCCCGCGTTGGCATAGTCTTCCTCAATAAGTGGGCTATCTAACTGTCAAAAGGATTTTTCAAATCGGACCGGTAGCTTCTGAGATTAGCGCGTTCAAACAAACTCTTCAGCTTTATAATATTAAGATAAGCAAAATTGAATTAGTAAAATAATATTAGTTTAGGATTTGGCGGTACCAGATATATCTGTGGCACTTTAAAGAGATATAATTCATTCTCCTAACCAATTTTGAGCTACAAATATAATTAATAAGCTATATTTAGATAGGTACCTACTCTAAGTATCCACCTGTAGTATTAGAACTTCTGGATATATAGGTAAGTACACAACTATACACAGCACACCAAACAATATTTACCAAGTAACTTTCAAACTAAAAATGCTGTAATCAAAGAAGAAACGCTCTTTAATTAATACCTCGATGAAATTATTTTAGATATCTACAGACGGATAAGCACTTAGTGCGTAGGACGGTAAGCCACCCTTATAAAATTGATAAGCTACTTACAAGAGATCGATTTCGCAATTTTATGGCTGCTACTTATTTATCAAGAACGTATAAATCTTTTAAATGATTACTTTGGTAGGTACAGTCACGAGCATAAATATGTATACATAGCGAAATTGTAAAACTTATTCTATACTTTTTTATTTGATTGAATGGATGGTGAGTTCCTGTTTAATTATTGTTTTAAAATTTCGCTATGTGTATACATATTTATGCTGGTAACTGTACATCTTTTTCTATACTCGAGTATGTAAGTAAATTTTTTTATTTAGTTTTTTTATAATGAATTTATAGAATTAACTTAATAATTATTAAGGTTATCGAAAGCAACAAGAAACCTTTGTTGGAACAATAATTAAAACTAAAGTTTGAGATTCTCAAGATAACAGACTTCCTAAACTCTGCAAATTATATCTTTGACTTTGAGAGTAACAAAGTCAAACTTTTCCTGTACAGGTAAGGTTTTCGAGGCGACTATCGGCGCCATCTTGCTTTAACTTCTCGGACGTAGTTCCGCCAAAGCCTGAGAGATGGCGTTGTTCAATACTCTCGGGACCCAGATACGAACCCTGTTTCAGTGGGGACCGTCCTGAAATGGAACGCTCCGACTTGAGAAAGGGAGAGAGCAATTCTCAAGGCTCGGTGTTTAGGGACAGTTCGTGTTCTGTTCCGATGTTCCTTTTTGTTACAGTAGTGGGTGTGTTCAAAGGCGGCCAATGGGAACGATTTCTCTTGGTCCGACCACACCTACCCTGTTTTCGATGCCTACTGGGAGTTGGATGAAAAAAATTGTTGGAAATAGGTAATTTTGGACGTCGTTCGCCAGTGACGTAATTGCAAATTTATGGTCTGACGAATTACCTTGTTGATATTGCAAGTTGATTGAAATGGAATTTTAAATTATATTTTCGTAAAAGCATTATGTGTTTATGGAGCTTTGTTCGTTGTGTTTTTGTAATTGCGACATTTTATATTGACCACGTACGTCCGTTTTAAGGAGCGTTTTTATGTCATTATCAAGAACTCTCTTATTCTAGTACAAAACAAACGCGGCATTATCGACTCGTAAAAAGACTCTACTTTTCGATCTTTATTTTTCTCTTAACCTACAGCTCGTATCTTTTACGTCGCACACCTACACTACATAAAGCTAAGTATAACCTGCATAAAACTACGAAGACACGTGCGGTATGCAAAAGATATATTGATGGATAAGCGCCGTGTCCCGGGGAATACGGCGGTCTCTACACGGCTTAGCACTTCTAAGGGGAGCCGCGACTTCCGAGCGAGTTTAGTATACAAAATGGCTTTTTAGTGGCAGTTTTGAATAGTGGCTGTTTTGAAACTTCGGAGAAGTGTGATGGAATGGACGTCAAGGGTTTTGTTAAAAGGTTTGTTTTAGAGGATCAGGTTTTTCAATTAGGGATAGTGGCCGTTGGCCAGGAATTTTTGAGTGGATTGTTTAGGTAAATATATCATTATGTGTTTTCCCGTCGGTATAATAAACATTCACACCTATAGCGCTGACATATTATGTTTTATCTGTTTTAGTGTCATAGCTGGTTACACATGCAAACGGTTCAGCTAAAGAACAAAACCAGAGATAAATATGAATCTTAAAGGGTAGAGCTTTATATAGAAACAGTCTAATAAAAATATTGGAATGACTCAATGGAGAGTACTACACTTGCCGCTCAAAATCATTGCCAACCAAATAAATCAATAATAAGAATATTTATAAATTACAAATCCTACATACAACAATGACTAGCCACACAAACGAATAATATCCCAAAATAATATTTCTTCTGAATACCCTTTAACGAGCAATCATAATTCTATCACATTTGTTACAATTCCTACCCCTTTCTCCATAAAACCATGTGTTCTACCAATTACCACCAACGCTACACGACAATAGAGTCGACAAGTGATATTTGACAAGTAATAAATTTAATTTCAACTTGTACTATTGTATTTTCATTTGTGTTCAATGTTCGATGAAATAAAGATGTTTAGCGATTTGGGGTGTTGCGAATTTACTGATGTTCCGTGATTATAGTAAACTAGCTTTTGCTCGCGACTTCGTCCGCGTGGAGTAATGACTTCCGTCAGAATTTGGGTTTTTCACTTATTTATCGCCTGTTCCATGGTCTATCGATTACATGTGTAAACAAATATTAAAAAAATCAAATTGTCTCCCTTTACAATTATATTAGAAATGTCTCTATGAAATCATGGTCTAAAAAATGCTATGTTCACTTATACATATGCTATGCTCACTTGCTTCACTGGTGGAACCTACATACAAAGTTTTAAGTGAATCCATTGAGAAATAAACATTTTCAATTAACCACCCTTTTCTCCCCTTTGAGGGGGAATTTCCAAAAATCCTCTCTTAGTGGTAGCCTACTCCTCCCAACAAACACACATGCCAAATTCCAGCTCTATACGATCAGTAGTTTCGGCTGTGCGTTGTCTGTCATTTACCACTCTTTTCTCCCCTTTTGGGGGGAATTTCCAAAAATCCTCTCTTAGTGGTAGCCTACTCCTCCCAACAAACACACATGCCAAATTCCAGCTCTATACGATCAGTAGTTTCGGCTGTGCGTTTTCTGTCATTTACCACCCTTTTCTCCCCTTTGGGGGGGAATTTCCAAAAATCCTCTCTTAGTGGTAGCCTACTCCTCTCTACAAACACACATGCCAAATTCCAGCTCTATACGATCAGTAGTTTCGGCTGTGCGTTTTCTGTCATTTACCACCCTTTTCTCCCCTTTGGGGGGGAATTTCCAAAAATCCTCTCTTAGTGGTAGCCTACTCCTCCCAACAAACACACCTGCCAAATTTCAGCTCTTTACGATCAGTAGTTTCGGCTGTGCGTTGTCTGTCAGTCAGTCAGTCAGTCAGTCAGTCAGTCAGTCAGTCAGTAACGGAAGAGTTTTATATATATAGATAGATGTTTTCGTTGCTGTCGTTTGTGGAATGTTTTGAAATCAATAAAGGTTGGTGATGGCTGGATTACCAAGCTTCGGACGATTTAAATTCCTTCAACTCTTATCTTTAAACGAGCATTTCTTGTATATATAATTTGAATCTCGGAAGCGGCTCCGAAATTTTTCATGAAATTTAGAACGCAAAGGGTTTCGTGGGCGTTAAATCGATCTAGCTAGAATTCATTTTCAAATAATGTCCGACAAGACGAGCAAATCTCAGTCATCCAGTTACTATTATTTTGATTAAGTAGTGAGTAATGATAACATTCTAGTAACTAGTCAAAATGGTCTTATTCCCATAAATACCTAAAACAGGTACTTGTGGAATTTTGTATCGAAAATATTAACAGCTTCACAGAAGCATAAATGAGGCATTTTTGATTTAGTTTAAAAACTAGTTTAAGTTTAATTTACAAAAAAATACAATGTAAATGAACATGAACATGAATTTATTTTATTACACACTTTATACCCTCAAAATTACGCAATCAATTGCTATAAAACCCATAAAGAATTCTTTCCACACATTAAAACTCGATTTCCAGTTTTCAAAAAGGAAGGGAAAAGTGTGAGCACGTATTCAGCTATCATTAATATCTCGTTGCGAGTAATGATGGAAGACAGGCGGAGTACACGCGTCCAAATTGAAATTCTTTCACGTAAACAAACCCACTTATGAGATTTATTCCCCCTGAACATCTCCTGAGGTTCTTTGGAATTTATTTAACGTGTTAAATTGATTGTGTCTTTGGTTTTTAAAGTAATCGAATAGGATTTGAGTTGGTAGGTACTTGATGTGTCTTTAAGAATTTACTTGAATACTTCTCAACTTATTAGTCGTATTGATAATAATTATTCAATATACAATTGAATAATTATATCGGTACATCGATACCTTATTCGCATATTTCATTATTGATAATTATAATGAATGCTCATTACGTCTCTGTATATTTTTATAATACTTCAATCTTAGCTCATAATAAATTACAAACAACTCAAATTGATACTTTTAAATTGATATAACAAGGTTAGTAACCCTATTCAGAATTTCGCTTATTTAAAAACGTCAAGTTTATTCGTTCAGCTCTACACCTCTTTGTGAATTCAATTTATTACGTTTCACAAATGAGATGAGACAGGCCTTTAAGCAATATGGTGGAGATGGGAATGACAAAATCAATCAAAACAGCTTAGTAATGCATTTCTTCTGTTCTTGGCATTCAACAGACAGAATTCGGAATCGTAAAAAATATTGAAATTTAATATATTTTTATTATATTTCAATAATTTTGATTTGTAATAATTATAATATGAGATAGTGTAATTAGTAAAAGAAATATAGTGATATTGTTCTATAGAAGCTACATCTGCCAACAAACTTCTGTATAGTTTGGCAGAAAATAAAAACTGTTTATAAAAATGTATATTTTCTGTGAAATAACTAAAAAAATTAAATGATTTTTCAGTATACAGGTTAACCTGGTAAGAACCTTTAACCTATACAATTTTACATCATGGATTACTTATAATAAGGATATTTCGAAATACATCAATATTGTAGATAAATTACAACCAGACGCGGTACAAATGATCTTGTTCATTCCTCAAATATTAATTCTTTTTTTTTCTACTTCTTTGGGTCATACACCTATTAAATTATACTCTACAATAGTCTTTACTCTATCTAATCCTGTTTCTTTCCAATCCATTGCTCCTCCATATATCTAATATAAACATCTTATTGTACAATTATAAACGACATTTGTATTGTAGAACAATTTGTCAATGTGCCATGACTTTGTAGCAGATGTATTGTATTACAACTTCATTTTGTAGAGTCGTTATCAGCTGGGGTTGTTTTGCAGGGTTTTGGGGTAGAGCTAAGTGGATGTGGTGGTGATCATTCTGGATTAGGTTTCAAGTATATATAGTAGCATAGTTTTTAATTATCGTAAATAAAATTGCAAGATTTTAAAATTATATGTATAGATTGTTTTCTGAGGTTTTCGCGAATGTTAGATATTGAATTAAAACTACTTTTAAACGAACTCTTTCGAAGTTTATATTTATTTATACACAAGTGCGTTGTTGCATTGTTTTCTTTACAGTTTAGGTATTTCTTATGGTGCTTTATTTCGTTATTGGATATTTTAGCGTATGTAATATTTAAATTATATTACACAAAGAAACAAACAGAACGTAGCCGAAACGTTGAGAAGAGAACAAGATGCAATTAAAAGAAATTGAGTGAAGTATGAATTGAAGTAAAATTCTATTTCTAACTTAAATCAAAAGCTGATTAAGAAGGACTAAAAATCAATATTTAATAAAAACTAATAAAAAAAATCAGTAACAGTCTTATCCACTCTACGATATCAACCCTACCGGCGCGCACGCACCGCGCTGCAGAGTTGTGTAAAGTACGAAATAATTTCACGCATCACATGACCCCGCTGCGTATAATGACCCCAGTTCCCGATGTCCCGGACAAAACAAACAGTGCCCTAATAAGGGAATGAATAACTTCCCCAGAAGAATCCTTTCGGAAAAGAAATTGCTTCGCTTGAAGGAAGTTAATGTGTGTGTTAAGGGAATTCGTTGCTGTAGCGAGGTCGGTCGACTTTGGTTGATTATTAGGATGTAACCTATTGTAATATTTCGTATGTGATAAAATACACAAAGTGTAAATAAAGAATAATCGATAAGAAATGAGTTTTTTCTCTTTCCATTGTATCATCAAACTATGTATATTTTATGTACACGTGTTTTAGCAAATAAATGATCTTTGTCTTTGTCCATCTTTATTGTAATATTTTTTGAGAAACAATAATATTTTTTGTACAGTTTACATTTTCATTTACTTCTTGCTATAAGTTTCTATTATTAACGACTACAGACTAAAAATTATAAGTTTAAATACCTTTCACATATTTCTATAGCCTTTTTAAATTCTGCTCTACAGAGTCAAAGTCAAAAGTATTTATTGTGAGACAGTGGTTAAAAGATGTTATACAAAAACTGCATAATGTGCGATCTATACTGCTCGACCATGTAGGCATACAATAATATAATTTAAATTTAAATTTGCTCAGATTAAATTTTATACATAGATATCTAACACTCCATACAATATAAAATTACAATCTTATTTGCACGTTGATATCTCATAGAAGTTTTGTTTACAGTTGACTCATATTCCTAGCATAAAAAATAAAGGGGTAAACACCAATCTGTGACAAGCCAACAAACTCCAATACACATTGTAGGAATAGATCAAACAATTGAATCCCACCGCAATCACACTGCGCTGGCTCCATAGATTGTGTTGACAAAACCAATGAACATTCTTAATTATTTGCCCTGTTCGTGTAAACAATGACCCAAAACAAAGCCACTTTAACAAGATCCCTCAACTCCAACTAACCTTACCGCTCTACAGAATTTGAGAATTTGTGCAGAAAAAAAACGAGATGTGAATACGACATAGGTACTAGACACATTGAAATAGTTACAAGTATTTTAATATATCTATTTAGAGAATTCTCCGTTCTAATTTGCGGCTGCCTTCGTCATTATAAGAATGTGACAGACCTTGCGTCATACTAACTTTAAAGCTATAACTTTTATAATGGTGTTTATTTTTTGGTATTTCGTAGTATTTATTACTTTTGTCGGAAACAATTGTTTTATAAATATTTCAATACAAATATTTAAGTCAAATACACATTTGTAGAGCTCTTAATAAAATGGTTTGAAAACTATTGTTAGACAGCGCGTGTGGGGTCTGTCTCAATTAAAAATATTGCTAACAAGACAAACAGTTGTCGCCTCAGTTTTTGGATTTTAATTGGCTATTTGGATAGAGATTTTTAGATAATAGTGTGTGGTGACAATATTGTGAATTTTATTTATTTATTTATGTTCCATATGCCACCTAGATTTTATTTTGTAGAAACATGATAGGATAGTATGGTATTTTTATAGACTGCGCTTTATGATTATACTTATAATTCATTTATTATAAGCGGCCTAATGGCTAGGGCGTCGGACTAGCGGTTCAATTACCGGATTTACTTTCTTAATTATTCTAAGACATCTTTGACAAACGTTGAAGGAAAACATCGTGAGCAAACCTGGATTCCAAAAAAATGGTATCTCAAATCGCCAACCCGCAATGAGCAAGCGTGGTGATCCAATGCACATTCCTTCTCTGTATGGGAAGAAGCCTGTGCCCAGTAGTGGGACGTTTATAGGCCGGTATTATTATATAGCGGTGACTTAAACAGATTGATTTATTTATTAACATTTATGTACACACAAAGAATTGACAAAGGACACATCACCAGTTGATGTTTCAGTATTCGACCATTAGGTTTAGTTTTTCACACTAGCTTTATAAAATACATTTCCTACCTACACTTTGCATATTTAGAAGCGATTTAGAGAGGCTATCCTATGTCCGAGTATCGACGTTTAGTTTGTAGTATCGATAAGCTTAGTAGTCAGTCGACAGTCCTTTAACAAAATGTCTATACTTCTTATAATAGAGTACAGTTCAAACATCGTAAAATAACAAAGGCGGTCGTCCTATTATTTACCAGTAAAGTAGCACTCAATTTGGGTGAAGGGTCCAGTGACCATGCGCCATGTGCTTTAAAATGGGGAAGACAATACAGTGATGTATGTATACAAAAACTATGCGATGTCGATAAAATTTGTCGATAATGATATATTTTTTACTTGAAAACGATAAACGAATCGCAACATGGATGTAGTTTCACTGTAACAATGTCATTTTGATATAATTACATTTTTTTTTAAATTGAAATTTATATTTTTAGTTTGGTAGTAATCCCAAAGATAACGACAATATTTTGACGTCCTTACAAACATTGAGCTGAGTTTAAAACATTTTTTTAAAAGTTAATCCACATAATCAGTCATTCTATCTCTATCGATACCTTACGCACATCACTTCGCAATTCACCCTACTTTTTTGATCTGACGGGACATCTAAATATTTAAAAAGCTCTTATGCCATAATTACGTTGATTTATTGTCCTACTTTTAGACTTATTGTTTACATAGCACAACTATTTAATTTATTACTTATGCTTGTGTATAAATGCGTAAAACATGCTAAGTACATTCGGACACAGCTGTTCATTTTACGCAATTTTTTGACGAAAACGCATTTTGTATCCTCATGCTATTTATTTATGTTTTCATTTGCTACATTTTCATTAAAATTATTCTGCATAGATTCTGAATTTTTAACAAATCATTCTTCATATTTTTTACTAAAAAACTGATGAATAAAGTACGTACGACATTGTTAAGTACCTAGTCTCCCATTTCGTGATAACTTAACCCTAAAATATTGATTTGACATTCTAATTACATGTTATGTTAGATGAATCTGGTACAACAGACTGAAAACATTCACAAACTGCGAGTAGAATATCGTTAAAAAAGGTACATCAAGTATCTTCACAACATTTTGGTGAACATCAAATCAATTCAGTTGCAGGACAGTTAAAACTAAAAACTGCTATACGAGTAAAATGACGACACTGGGGGGTACAATGACTGTCTTTGTAACATTTGGGTTGACTCCATTATCAGTTGAGTTGCAGGGCATTGTGTTATCTGTGGCAACATCTCAGGGGTCGCAATTTGGTCAGCTTGGTCTTTGGGGCAGCCCTGGTGTCAAGATGAAAGCTCGTTTTATTATGAAAAGGGTCACCCGCTAATGACTTTAGTGGTTTTTGGATTAAATACGGATGTGATAGTAAAGTTGTGTTTGGTTGATTTATGTGTTCAGACACCTATCTACTTAAATATATTTATAGAACCTACACTATCTTATATAGGTATCTATAGGTTTCGTGGTCTTTAGATTCCAGTGATTTCACTTACATTTTAATTTATGAAAAACAAAACATTGCAAACAGATCAAAATATAAATTTAAATATTCTCGCGTAAAAACCCAGCCAAAACATTGCAAATAAATATCAGAATTACAGTGTTTCCCGTCGGCCGTCAAGTGTGACGGGAATGCATAATCAATCAGTAATTCTGTGTCGCAGCCCTGTGACGTGACAATCACATGGGAATTTGGATTTCGAACAAAGATTTTCGAATCTTTATGGCGCGCGTCGGTTTGAAATGCGTAAGCAAGTGGGGGTTAACATTCTGGGTTCTTAATTCCAGAATCTTTTAACTTTTCTTCTAAAAAGCTTTATTTCATTTAGTAAATAAACATGTGTTTTTTTCGCACTTGGACTATAATTGTTCAAGGATTTTAAATGTCAAAAGTTTGTCTGGATATACTTTATAAATAAATAAATGAATAAGTGTAAGCATAGGTTTGTAAAATCTACACAAGCATTTTGTATCTATCCTAAAGGCTTTTCATTAAAAACGGCATTATTAGGGACTTTGTTAAATATCTCTTGTACAATACGATAAAATTGTAAAGGATAATAATATGATCATAACAAACAGCTCATACTTATTATATTATTCAAGTGACTGCATACCAAAGACTAAATACCAACCAACTCAGGTTTCCCTTCAAATCAAAAGGTAAAATTCAAAACAGCGCCAAACCGTTTCATCCAGTTCATCCTAACACACAATCTCGATCTTTAAAGGGGGATGACAAAGAAATGCTCACAATGAATGAATTTTAATTTTAAAAGCTTTTCGTTCTTCGGAATCTTGGTTACCCAGGGGACAGTGGCGGTGATTATTGATGTTTTGACAAGTCGTTTACTATTAATTATGATAATGGATGGGTTGTACCAGGAAAGGTTTTTGAAAATCGTAGCTACTGTGTTGTGTATTTTTTTGTAATGACTTTTTTAACTTTGCACTTTACTTAAAATAATTATAAATAATTTTCGATATGAAATAGGTACGTTCATAAGTCACTAAGTCATAACACGGACAATAACTCAATCAAGAGGTTAAGTGCGGAATCAGCCCAGAAAAACAAAGTTATTATGTAACGATGTTGGCACCTAAAATACATGCGCGTCACTTTGTGACAATCACAATATAAGTAAGTGAATCGAAAGGATCAGCAACATTGTGGAAATTTATAATCAAATAAAGAAAAGGATTACTGACGAATAAATATCATGAGCTCCACGATATACCCAAAGAAGGATCCGTTCACAACTTACAAGCGTGGAGGCGTAATAACACGAAAGTAGCACCTCATTTCATACCAGTAAAGTGAGCGTATTGCGTTACAAACTTAACATAACAATCCACACAAGCAAAAACCACCCTTATGACTTTAGCATAAGGTTGGTATAAAGTGTTAAGATATGATGGTAAGTGTAAGCGCACGTCATAACCTCTGAACGAAATTGGGGAAAGCGTGTGAGATAAATCACGTTACAGATGTTGGTGTTTATACAGGGATACTTACTGAGATAATTATAATAAAAAAGTAAATAATTAAAAATAAATATTAAATGATTTCGTTCTATTTTTTTTTATTTTCTAAAGCACTGAAAATACCTAAGTAATATAGTTTAGTCATAAGTAGTTGAAGCGCATCGAAGCGTAGACCTTAAAAATAATTTGGCATAGAGGAGAGGCGCGGGAAGAGACGTCTCTGAATCGATCGAATCTAATCTAAGATGAATGAATCTGATCGAAATAAGCATTGAAGGTTCTAGTTCTTTTAAGCATAGCTTTTCGGGAAAAAGGAAAAATAGAGGCATAGAACTAGGTTTTATCTATATTACAGCAAAAAATCATAGGTCGTTCATGAACCATGGAGAAAACAGTGGAGAGCAGTTGTATGGAAAAAAGTACACCCGCGTCTCCTCTAATCCCAATAACTTATTCGTATTCCTTCTGGTCTTTGCTGCAGTATCTATTTATCGTCCTTATGTCAAGTTTTAAGAAAGTTAAAAAGTAGAGTTTGACGGAGCGCAACACAACTAGAGCCATTTAGCTCGAAATAAGTATATTCTGTTTTTTTTTTGTCACGTACCGGAAAAGCGCATGATGTGACAAAGCATAACGCAATAAATCCGGAGTTGACTGTAGAAAAATTAAACCCCATCATATCTAAAGTTTTATCGAGTAAAGAAGCCATAGTACAGTAGCCATGTATGGTCACCGTTATCGTCCAATCCGCTGCCCTGATTGGTCGAATTTCCCACGAGAATGCGACGACTCGTCTCTACTTCTTAATTTCTTGCTTCAACTACCCCTTGTCTTGTGTTAGCGGTCTCTTTGAAACATTGGTTAAAGTACGTGCAACAGTTTGTTAGTTAGTATTTTATTGGCGTTGAATGGAGGTTGTTTTAAAGTGATTTTGAGAGACACTGGGCTCGTTATTGGGTTATATTTCGTTGCATTTATTTTATCGTATTAAAACGCACCGTGTGCTCTGTACTCTTACCTTGAGTGTTAAGGATTATAAGTATAACCAAAATCCTTAAATCAAATATTTGTTTTTATATTTGCTTTCTTTTCTTAATTTAGTAATATAATCTAATACAATACAATATTAGAATTTTTATTCTCAGTACACTTAGGGCCCATTTCACCATTGTCCGATTACTTTATTCGAGGAATCATTCTGAAATTTTGTCAGTTGTTTCATACAAAAACTGTCAAACGTCAATTTTATTCGTCGAATAAAAATTATCTGACGGTGGTGAAATAGGCCCTTAGTCAATCTACAACTCCAGACTAATGAGAAATAAGTGTGATTATTGACGTTTACCATATCAAGAGTGGTGTAAACAAAACCGCAAGTCCACCCATCCGGAAGGCTGAACTTCAACAAACAAATGAACGCGACTTGGGAATGATGGCTGTTATGATCAGGGTTAGATAATTTAAGTTGTGGTGCTAATGGATTGAACGATACTTCAGCGTGCCTGAATATTTAAGGGTTAGTAATTTATATTCTAGGTCAGGGTACGCGAACCTTTAAGAATCGACGTGCCATTTTTTTTAAAGAAATGGTTGATGGAGTCAGAGAAGTGCCATCAAATAATTTTGACTTAAGTAGTAAATATTGGGGAATGATAATAATAATAAAAGTTATCAATTCTTTATTAACTACATAAAGACACTCCGTAACAATCACTTGCGTTCGCTCGTCATTAAATAACTACCTACTTCACACTTTTTTTGTTAGTGTAAGTATAATGAATTTCATAATCGGTGACGTGTTCAAAATATTGTGGTGTGTGCCATTGGTTTGCCATACCTGTTTTAGTAAGGAACACATAACAGACTAAAGATTTTTCGGCCTTATGTATAGTCATAGTCATATAGAGTGGCATTTAATTGATTAGTTTTGAGATAAAACTAGGTACCACATTTTTTTTTTCTTTTCTAAGCAATGTTCCTTTATTAACTTAATCTGCGAAGAAATTTCCGTGATTTGTGCACTTGAACTGTTTTGAAAATCGATTGACTTTTTCAATTCTAAAATATAATCATGTTTGCTTTCATATTTCCCTCGGGGTATAGAAAGCCGTTATGTATTGGATTAAACCTACATACATACATTACATACCTATTTATAGTAGCGTAGCGGTATTTCAATATAGGTACTATGTAATATTATTTATGCCCACAATGGTATTCTTCTATTGTGTGGTACTCTATTACGGAAGCCGTCCACGACGATGATGGATCGCGACCACCGAATCACATGAGATTTGATCCTACCCTTATAACATGGTACAAGAAATGTAGAATAACAACAAAATTGATGCTTACATTTTAGATAACGATTTTTTTCATTATTCATAAATGTCTAGATATGTTATGATTTTTTGAATAAAATACTGTTTATTGCGTAAGAAAATATTGAAGAAGATATACCTCTGACACTTTAGATTATACCTACTTACAATGAAATATATTTATTACAATCACAGTGGAGTATAATTGATAAATACCTTAATTATTATTGATTGAATTGTATTTTCATTTATTTAAGTGTACAAGTATTTCGTAACAAAAATATCCTGAATTTTCCCCTATCTATTCGTGTACCCCATAGCAAGGACTTTATACATTAACATTCGTAATATCCTGTGGGTTCTGTATAAATATTTGACAATGCGACTGTCTTATGCTTAATTTATTTTGACAAATCATCTTTAGCGAAAAAAGGTGTGTTTGCCAAGGTGGGCTGGATAAAATGGAGGTATGGATATTTAAAGCGGTTGGGGATTCCGTGTTTACAAATATTTTTATAAGAAAACTGGAGGAGCGGCGTTTTTTATTAATAACTTAGAATTATACGCATAATGCGAGTAATTCTTTTGTAGTACATAATATTTTTACTAAGAATAAAAAAAGTAAAGGAAAATGAAGATATATCGTGTTTCTATTTTAATGTTTTTTTTTTAAATCCTAGTCCAGAAAAATTGCTTTACGTACACATTGTGCATAACGAGTACAGTTATTACATATTACTGACGTTTTTATTATCTTTCTTATGCACAGTTTTCATCATTTGGATTTAACATACAACATTCAAGTTTTAAACTTATGTAGAAATATTTTATATTAAGATAGTATAGGATATTTATACTTACATATGTTTATCTATTATATATAATTCCAGTGTCACGATGTTTGTCTGGGATGAACTCCGAAACTACTAAACCGATTTAAATCAAATTTGCACACCGTGTGCAGTTTGATCAATCTTGAAAGATAGGATAGCTTACACCACAAATATTAAAAAAAAAATTGAGACCGCGGGCAGAGCAGCGCGAAACAACTAGTACTTCTGTATGAAACACTGGTAACTTTTACTGATATCGCAAAAAAATATTTGCCTCCCAATAACATCAAATATCTTCCAAAAACTACGCCTCCTTTCAAACCTTTATGAATAACTAGTGAGACAATAAACAAAGTTAACTCCTAGCCGCTCATGCAAATATTGGGCTAGCAGATAGTTCTCCAAGTTAAATAAGTAAGCCGCGAGCAAATCCCCGAAGGTCGCGACATCCGACATTCGGCGAGCCTTTATTTTACCTTCGTAACCAGACAGATACAGCGTGATACTTTTGAGACTGTCATTTGACAACTTACCATCTTTTTTGAAAAACGAAACTTTTTCTTTGTCGGGGAGAAAGAAAACGACTTCAAACCAATCTGAAGGCACAAAGTAAGGATGTCGGACTTGCACAAACTGAAAATATCCCGTTTGCACCCTTGCTTTTGTTGAAGCCGCGCCGACACTTACGCTACTTCTTAGTTCTGCGTGGCTCAAAAGCAAATAAACCTAGCTTACAATAAGAAAACTATGAATGTATGTTGATGGAATATTGCATTTCAATATTATTAAAATCAATATTGTGAGATTTTACTATTTGTAGACTGCTGTAGTAATTGTTTTCTGAGGTTTACGCGAATATTGGACATCGAAATAAAACTACTTTAAACGGATACTATCGCGGTTTATTTTGATTTTAGTTCCCGACGTTTCATTTGCCCGTGACCATGACACCTGCAAGGTGAATCCGTTTAAAGTAGTTTTACTTCACTGCTGTAGTAAGTTTTGTACTTGAATAGGTACACGACTGATTCATATTTATAAACGTAGGGTAAATTCAATCTAAATCAGTAATTATAATATCTCGTTATAATGTTCTTTTAACTACGAATCTTTTAGAGCACCCTATATCCACGCGAGCCGGTACCCATTTGACATAGCTTCATAATATATGAGACGAGTTAACAAGCATGTAGTTACTGGCTACCTCAGATGGCGGTACCGCTCCCGGGGGATAACTAAGGACTAGTGCAGAAATAACCTGGTTTTATAATATCACTAATTAACTTTATGAAATGTTGTCAGTCGGAATGTCAAAGAGATACTTCGTTAGATTCTATGTTGCATTGGTAGTATATATTGGTCGAATTATCAAAGAATTAATATAAGAATAATTATGATTCGCAAAATATAAATACCTACAACTTGGTAAATAAATGGGGTTAAAGTTTTATATTCATTTAATATTTCGTATTGCCGCTAGATTTTAATATTGTCCGACTTTAGCACTAGTCATTTAAAGTAAAATAAAATAATTTGGCAACAATAGCCTCCGCACCATAAATTTAAATAAAGAAACTAAACACATTAAAAAAAATATTTATAAGCGGTCAATAAACAAATGAAGCAAAAGTTTTAAAATTCTGGTCTACTACTCAAATACACTGCAGACGATATTCCAAAGCGATTCAAATATCAAATATGGCGATTTTCATATAAATATCTAATTTGGTTCCTATCTCAATAGTCCTATGGTCTCGTCTTTAATGTATGAGGATATACTTTATCTGCTATCGGGCCTCTATGTAATTATGTGGGGACGAAAATGTCACTTCTTTAATATTTCACAAGGGTTAGTTTGGGGTATGTTGGGGCTTTTAATTTCAAATTGCGATTGGAAATTGTTTCAACCTTTTTGATACGTTTGGGTTGGTTCGAAGTATAATTGTTTGTATATATCAGATTCAATTTCGAATTGTCTATTGAGAAAATTAAACGGTGATATGAAATATAAGTGCTAGTAATCGACATATTGAAAATTAACAGCCATCTAAAAATTTAAAATTATTTTTACTACTAAGCTCGCTTCGTGATATACCTTAAGAGATTGATTGCCCTTTAAACCAAATTTACTAGTTTTTTTACATGATTAAGCTCCAAATTTTGTAACCCAGCATCAGTGTGTTAGTATTAACAAACATTAAAACTAATTAATACATCCTTAACATGTTTATCTTGAAAATTAATGGCAATTTACGAAGTGGTCAGGTAGTTTCGGAAGTCCTGACCGAAACTAATCTGTCTCCCTAATTGTGTTAGCGACAACTTTGATCCCTGCCTCCCCCAGGATATGATCCGACAAGAAATTATATTAGTTATAGTTGGCTTCCCTATTAAAGGGCGAATTTTGTTGGTAGTCCTGTTTTATATGTGTATGTTGCTGGGTAGGCAGTTTTGTGGTGTTTCATGAAAGTGATTGATTGTGCTTGTCCAGTATACGAGGCATAGAAAAATATTACATATATTTTACTAATATCAATATATAGGACGACACTTTTTGAATTGTTGTACTAATAACAGTAGTCCGCACATTTATAAGAAAATTACTTTATATCTAGCTGATAGATGATGAGCTGCTCAGCGTGTCCTACCACCTGTACACGCGAAGACCTGTATAACGAAACTGACAATGAGTATTGGTCCGAAAACATCTGACTTAGCCATTGGTCGACACGCTATGAACAAGACCTAACTAAACTGGACTCTGTGCAATGGCAGAATTTGAAATAAAATACGAAAGTTATTAGTAGTACATAAAGTTCAAAATTAACCAAACACAGTCGAGCCAAAAGAAAAATTTATAATAATGTGCTATTTAAAAGCTGCTTCTGACATAGAATCTCAATGTCAACGAAACCCCAAAATAACATGATTTCCGTAACAACTTTTACTGCACCGAAAAGGCCGCGACAATTTTTTTAAACCAGAAAATTATGCATGAAGCAATGTTATTCAATGAGGTGTACAAATTCCTCCCTACATCTTCTTGAATATTTAAAAGCCCGATGTCTCGGCATCCTGAAAATTCATTACAATGCCGCGTAAAAATGCCACCCTCTTTGTTTAAACGGAAAATCACAATAAACTTGTTCATGTAATGGCCTATGCATTTTGAGGAGACTGGCAACATTGTAAACGGTTTTATTTATTCTTTTAATCTTTCCCGTATTTTTCATAAGGTAACATCAAGTTGTCGGTGAATAGAATCCCGACTATGAAAAGCGTATAAGTTTCTAGTGCATGTCTTTCGAACTATCTACTTAGTAAGGAAGTATGAACTGGAAGCATTAACCCTATATATATCGGGGATATAATCGTGTAATATAGAAGAGGGGCTCGTGGCTAAGTATAAGCCGTACGGTTTGACCGATAATAAAGGTTAAGCCGCGCTCGCCACGGTTGATCCGTGGATGGGTGACCATTTGTAAACATACCGAGACCCCTCCGTACCTCGGAAAGCACGTTAAGCCGTTGGTCCCGACTGTCATACGGTAGACTTTGACAGTCGTTAAGTCATTACAATTCTGACAACCAGTCTTACTATGGGATACTGTATTACCCAGTAAAATGGGTTGTGAAGGTCAGATAGGCAGTCGCTCCATGTAAAATATAGTATTCAGCTAAATCCGGTAAGACTGGAAGCCGACCCCAACATAGCTTGGGAAAAGGCTAGGCAGAAGAATCGTGCAATATAGATATTGAATATTCCAGACTTATGGCAGACATCAAAATAGTTATGATGATAAGTGGTGTACAACATTAAATTAATAAAAAAAAAAACTTATTGTAAACTGACATTCTGCTTCGATTACTTCTGGCGACCAAAACAGTTGCTGCCAAACATCAACAAACAAATGAATATTCGATTCCAAAAACAAAAGATTGTCGTTTAGACATTTCAAATACCCATATATTATGGAGACCAAAATATAAAGCAATGCAAAACGGATTAATCTAATCTTCTCGGACTGTCCCAGGGCTAACTTCGGGCAGACTGTCTGGCCGGTCCCTAAAGACTGGCCCTCTCTGATATTAGAATGTCTCCAATCATTACTATTGCCTTAGATATAGATATGTTTTGATTAAAAGTATCACAGTTAAGATAAAAGTTTATTTATCATTTTTAGTTCCTACTGAGTTGATATATTTTATTGGGTTGTGCTTTTAAAATGTTGCCTAATACCTACTTAAGTTAGATTTTGTGTCTGAAATGCTTATAATCACAAATTACTAGAAACAAATATACTTACCTTATATAATCGGTCTGAGAATGCATATTATATTAAAACTGTAGGTTTATTTAAAAACAGTACAAAATAAAACAACTTTTAAACGGATTCTATCGTGGTTTATTTTGATTTAATCTCCGACATTTCAACACCTTTGCAGGTGTCATGGACAGGCTGCCCGTTAAAAAGTAATTTTATTTCAATTTCTAACCTTCGCGTAAACAACATCACAAAACTTTACCCATACCTACGCAATTACCTTAGTTAGACCCCTTTAATGACCCGTAAAGCATATCAATTTACCACATTTATTGGCAAATCAAGCGAAACTTGCCAATTTTGTGGCATTATAGTACAAAATTTGGACACAACCTTCATGTAGTTTTATTGAAACCCATGGGATCATTACCGTCATCCGATGGTAATGATACAAAGCAGTATGGCTCATTAAATATTATTGAATCAAATTGCTGAACATAGTTTTAATGTGTCCAGTTTTGTATAAAATGTAATGAGATAGAAAAGAGGGTGTTGTTTTCGAGTTATCGAGTGACGTAAATGAAAACAGAATATTAATTTTACGAAAGTATTATTGGTACAATGACTACATTATTTTTTGTTATTTTTAAAAGGAATAGTATTAGTAAACTTGTGATTGCTCCATGAAATCCTACTCATATTTCTGTTTTAAGTGGAAATATTGATTGCAAAAGTTGAAAAAAAAAGATACATTCAGTCAAACATAGAATTCTGTACCCTCTCCTTTTTGGAAGTCGGATTAAAAGGACAAAATTTCAATACTGCCACTATAATTTTACCTATGTATTTTGTACAATACCATCTTAGAAATGATCAAAATTAAATTTTAATTTGGTCATTCATGAACAATGAATGTCTACAGGATAAAATATTCTGGTAATGTTTAAATTCCGCGTTCTATCGTGGGAGTCCAGTATCGCGTATTCACGTTGACATTGTCACATAAATAAAGAATAATAAACACATTACTCGTAAATAGGCAATTTTATCCCCATAATGAGACAATAAATAAGTTCGATAAAGTTCAGTCGGTTCCGTTATTATTTACCGCGCAATTCGCGACAAATGGAACGTACATTGTCGCGATTGGCGGGAATTTGTCGCTGATATTTATGGCTGAATGTCTTTGAGTTACGAATATTTTAAGTACAGCTATGCGGCATTATTTTTGGTCCTGCATGATTAAATCAGAGATACTCGGTACCTACTTAGGTGGTTGTCAAAATGTTCTGACCTTATTCCACTTTCATTTGGGATCGGCGCAGTCTGTCTTTTTCTTCCAAACTTCTCTATATGCCGTTATATCACAAGCAACATCCTTGGTAAAGAGTAAAAATATAAGAAAAATCAGTAATAATAAAATAGCAAAAACAAAATTGAATTCTTGAAGAATACCACATCCATAAATGATTTAAATATTACTCGTTAACAGACAATATTGCTTAAATTTATGCGCGGGTAATTAAACGTATCATGTTAATTGCGACCCTACAATATTGATGTTTTTGTTTATAAGTATTTATTGTTAAGAATGTACGCATATTTTAAATTAAATATTTTATCTCTTGATTAGGTACTTATTTTTGTTATATATAGTTTGTTTTAGTTTTCAGGCATGCGGAATTATATGTTCACTCTGGTGTGGAGTACTGCTCTCACCTTTGGGTTGGCTCCGCTAAGTACTTGCTAGAAGCTCTCGATAGGTTGCAGCAGCGTGCTATTCGTATAGTCAATAATGCAGAGGCTACCAGAAGTCTCTGCAATTGCGTAGAGACATCGCCTTTTCATTGATATTTTTATCGCCTGTATGATGGCGTGTTCAGAAGAACTCTTCCATCTTATATCTTCGTCTAGGTATTCATCCTTTATTATTAAATTAGAACAACACGCAGTGGGCTCAGAACCTATCCACAGTACTGGGAATACTTACGCGTATTATGAGGTTTGCCAGCTCGCACCTGTGCCGCACCATTAAAATGTGGAGCTTGTTACCAGCTCATATTTCCTTCTTTCTTTGATCCCACGTTTTTCAAAGGGAACGTGGAAAAGCTCTAATCGTGGTCGAGCTCCCCGATGCCAATGGATCTCATTTCTGGACTTCACTGCTGCTTAAGATCAGGCGGGATGAAGTGATAGGTACTGTTCAGGAAAAATCTTTTTTTTTTATAATATGTCAAAATAATATTAACGACTACCCACATCTATAAAACTTATGTTTCACAAAAACTCAGAAGAAGGGTAATTTATCTGAAAAAGTTGAGACAAGGGTATAAATCGGTGAGCTCTAACGTTTTTCGGTTAAACAAATGCGGGTAGATATAAATTAGCTGAAGACTGACGAGGGTACTTTGACACGTGGACATACGTACCTTATACAGTATTTTGTACTTTAAACGTTATCGTAGATAAAAGGTATGCCAGATAAATAGATCTAACTAGATAAATAAATTCAAAAGTTTCATTGTTCGGTAACAACTGATAATTTCTTTACAATGATGGCGTGTTAGTTTAAAGGTATCTCAGTACTCAGAAATGTTTTCTGAACTAATAGCACACGCAATGTACCCACTTTTACATGTGATATTTGATGAAAAATTTATAAAAAATTAGAAACAGAGTCAAAACAGATTATTTAGTTTAATTAAGGTCTGTTAGACCATGACTGCTCGTTGAAATGAAAAAATGTAAAGAATTTTCTTGCCAAATAATTATCATACTTCAATGATACAATGCGGACTATATTTTTAGCATTAAAGAATAACTTCCGATGTATTATTTTTTTATTTATTAATAAAAGGTACGTGGTAAAGGTACATAAAAATGTTAAAGTTATTAACAAGGGCAACCGTTCGATTTCCAAAGCTGTGTATAATCTAATTACTGCGAACAAGCGTCCTGTCAGACATGTCACGTCATGACTAGGCATAACGTGGAGTTGCCCTTGCATAACTGTTAAGGACTGACTATAGTGTAAACTAAATTATTATTCCTTCGATTTTCTCCGAAAATATGTTATTTAAAAGGTAGATTTTAAGTAAATAATAAAAAAAAAACTTTTTTTTCCTTTCTTTTTTCTGAGCAGTATAATGATTTCTACCAAAGAATCAAAGAACGGTCGATCCTACATCGTTTGAGTATACTTCATATATACATATTTTATTCCACAGTTTTTTTTATCCAGAAACTGCTGACATCGCCAGTAAACATACCAGAAGTATCTTATGCCTGTATTTAAAATAAACATCTCTCGTAACAGCTACCCGAAACTATTAAATCATAATCATATTTTTGCATTCGTAATGAACCTTTCATTATTTATAGGAAAAGCCTCCATTACTAAATCCAAAATAAACAAGTAAATAGAAATAGTGGGAACTTATCCCTTACAGTGCGACCGCAGTAAATACATAACTAGCGAGTACAATTGGCGACATTGACGTTCTGCCACCGGACAAACGTTGCCCCAACATTTATTACCGAACAACAAATGGCATGGAGTCGAATTCGCAGTGGACAATTTTATTTCGATATTAGCTTATATATTATTTTTAAGTTATATAATACTCGTTTATTAATTATAAATCCTTCTTCATAATCCAGCTATAAATACCGAGCTGGTTTTTGTTTCCCGAACAAGATCACATCAGATCTTAAATAGCAGTGAATAACAGTAAGTCCAATGATTTTTATCAGACCTATTGAGGATGTAGTAGAACAATAATTATCATGGAGAAAGATATAATATTATTTTAAAATAAGCTTAATTTTACGATAAAACACTGGAGATTTCACCCCAACACAGAATAGTTCTTATTTGCTACCTACTCGTAACTAGGTATTTAACACACAACTAAGTTCGAATTTTTTTATCCGTATAATATCGTCTCTAAGTTTTTCCCTGTTCTACTGACGTCTGCATACATCACGGCACACACGCCATTATTCTAATTGGTCACAAATTATGCCTGATCGGGTTAGCTTAGTTTAGCTGGGGACCGCACGTAATTCAGTTTAATTATTGCACACGATTTACTTCTTTATTGATTATTGTATTGTTGTTTTTAATTGATTTACCTACTGCATTTTGTATGTTTTTAATGTTTTGTCTTTGCCTCTTTGTAGGTAGATATTTGGTATCACCAATGTCATAGACTGTATGAATGTAGATAATTTAAAATTATTATTATATGAGTGTTGCAATGTATAATAAATAAAACAAGATGTTGTCACTTGAATTATGGACTAATAAATAAATGTATGGACAACAAAGAATAATAATAAATAATAATTTAAATAAATACAGTCTTTCATATAATACGTCTAACAAAAAGGTATAGCCACATTAGCATAACACGAAAATCCCATAAACATACGGCATTTGTTTTAACACCCTTTTGGGTAAGCGACATAGAATTGACAAAGTTCCCCTTCAGAATGAAATTTACTGAGCGCATAATCAACGTTTGTTTAAAAATATGATTTGTTTATTTTGCATGAATTTATAAGGAGACAAATAACTATAATTACTTGTAGAACAATAGTATTCATTGAAGAGATTAATTAATTGAAATAAGTTAAGCTAAATATATCACTGTCATCATCGGCCTAGCCTTTTCCCAAGTTATGTTGGGGTCGGCTAACAGACCTACCGGATTTAGTTGAATACCGTGGCCTGTGACCTGAACTTGAAATATTTATTTCTATACCCGTAGAGAGTTGTAACGGTATCAATGTAATTAAATTTCAAAAGAAGGATTTTATAGTTCACATTCACATGTAAATTAAAAATGTATTGTGATGGTAGACTACAAAATCACCGTTTTACATATACTTTAGTAGGTTTATTAAATAAATAGCCAATATGCTTGTCTAAAATTCCCAATAGATACCGAAAACTAAGTTGTAGGAGACAGATTTGGTTTAACTAACTTTATTCCTATTAAAATAAAGGATTACAATAATCTATAAAAAATATCATACAATTAATTTTAATTTATAGTAAGATTCTTGAACGTAAGTAACGAAGAATGCTACACAAAAGCTTCGCCTCATCACGGTATTATAATTATAATTAAATAGCTTTTGTAACTTCGTATTAATTTAAATAAAGTTACCTATGTTGTGGGTGATTACAACGGTATTAACCCTTCCCTAGCTAATGTGATGTCAACGTTATTTATTGACGATTAGTTCTAAATGTACCGTCTGCATATACATTTTATTTATATATTTTGGTACCACAGTAGAATAGAATAGATACATACCTATGTTTAATTTATAATTTTTAAGTATGAATTACTTATGTGTAGGACAAAATAAGTTAAATAAATATACATTTTTTATTTAACGATCTGTATTATGTTAAGATTTGTGTGTTACATATTTTCTATATCTGTATATAATGTACATGGTTTTTTAAACACCTTTTAACGAAACAAAAACAAAGAAAATGTTTACTTGATTTTATAATAAGATGAGGTGACAGGTTTTTTTCTGTCCATACTCATAAATAGATATTTATAATCGTAAAAGGGTATGTGGAAGCTTATCTGATGTTTAGTCTAATCTATGACTTCTTGTCACGTATTTTTTGTACTCCACATTTTTGTCAGACATTGATTTGCCAGATTGGTGGGAATCGGTTAAAGGTCGAAGATTCTGGAGTAACTTGGTGGAGACTTTGCCCAGCAGTGGAACACCTAAAAGGCTAAAGTTAAATGTTCCATACGTTAGGTTGAAAATTTGTTGATACAATTGGTGAATATATCTACCGAACGTGTGTATTTGGATGAAAATGTTTTTCTTATTTTTGTGTCGCTTGTACTTGATGAAATCATTTAATAATTTTTATACTACACACAAAATGGAAATTAAAAGGATTAACATTTTTTTGTCGTAAAACTTTGTTAGATTGTTTTGTTCAACGTCCTACCAAAAAATCACCGACCAATTCTAACGTAAAACAAAATCCTGCATCCAAAAAACCGTCCAAAATACCCCAAAACGCGGAAACCCGCGGCCGAGGCATGTTTTATTCAAATTTACTTACATTTATACTAACGCAAGCGACCTTTGCTACGGAATTGTATTCCCCTGCCAGGCCATACATCTTCTTCACGCGAGCAACGTACTTATTTATTTCCGCAACGAACAAGGGAGCATCATGTTTTTGTTTGAACCACAAAATGTAATACTATGAAAACATACTTTTAAGAACATAATAATGTTTAAGCGAAACACTTTTAGGCAATGGCACTTAATATTATTTTAATTTTCAGTGTCAATTCTAAAGAAATCCTTTTATTACAGATAGAATTAGGATACAATAAGGAAATTCCTAAAAACTTTAGGAACAAATAGTTTCATTATTGTTTAATGTTTTTATGAAACAGCACATCGAATATAATAATATCTCAATCGATTAATTTTGTCAAAGTCATATCATAGATTTTATTTCTCAATAAACGATTGTTAAGTTTTCTTTCAATCATTGTACAACTTGTGGACAATACTATAGGATTAGAAGGAAAATCAAAGTCGTGCTTTACTCATACCCTACTGAAATCTTTTATACCAAGCTACATTCACCTGATTTTTCCGCATCAACAAAATTCATCCAGCATAACATAGACGATAAATAATACTGGTTGTCTTATAAATTATTATCGTGTTAGCTCACTGCTCATTTGCTGACGAAGTTAAAACCCCCAGGGGATTCAGCCAATCACGGCGCGAGAACTTGTTATGGGAAAAGTATGATCCAGAAAGTTCAGTAATGTAATGAAGTGTGGCGTAGATTGTTTTATATTTGGAGTGGTATGTGGAATATGGAGAAACTAAAACAATCATAATTTTATCATCATAACTATGTATTACAGCAAAGGTTAGTAAGTAATCGTACATACGTCTGTAAATTACCTATAATTATTTACTTTGATAAATAAAAGCTAAGATTTAAGACAATCCTCAAAAATGGTAATAATTTTGAATTAAGTTTACCGAATATCATAATCTCGAAGATTCACTAAAAAAATATCAATAACATATTTTGTAATCAGAATCCACAACTAACACTGAAACTTGGAATACCTCAAAATCAATGTGTTGCATCTTCTGAAACGTACAAAAAGGACTTTATATTTTAAACAAAAGAAGAAAACAAATGAACTGAGGAAAAGCGATGCATCATCTAGTTATTATAGACGAGTTTCCGACGCGCTGATGGTGACAATTTTTCAACGAGAAGTGGGAACGAAACAATTCCTGATTAATCCTACGGTGAGATTATTGAAGCCATTGTCTATAGTGGAAGTGAACGGCCTTGATACTTTTACGAAATTAAAGTTTTTTTTTATTATTTCGTTGTATCTGACGTGTTTGGGTCAATGGAGAGATATTACATTTTACATATTATTTCGTCTGTTTTTTGTGTTCTAAAAATCATTGAAATGGAAAAAACCCAAGATTCATAGTCAGTGTATCAAATCTGTACCTACTCAAAAATACCAGAAAAATGCGGATATGGTTGAATTTTTTGAACCACATAATTATGTCTCATTAAAGACGGTTTTGGTTGAGACTTTTGTTCGATACTTGTCTTGGGTTTTTTTTATATCAATGCTAAAAATATTATAATTCACCGGTGTTGGGCACGAACCTACATGTTATTTTGTGGAACACTTTCAAATATTTATCAAAAATCAATATCTTTGCAAACTGCAATGTAATGTAGTTTATGTAGATATTTTAGAGAGTGATGAAATTTATCCTATTTTAACTCTATTAAATCATAATAATATAACCTACCTATTTAATTTTATAAAATTTTCTTTGCAATAAATAACGACAAGATAGCACAACCACATGTACAGTTCTCTCAAAAAAATATTAAAAAGCATATAGATCAAAACTTGTCCATCCACATATAATATCACGCCAATACTTACCATAGAACTGGTGCATTAATATTTTGGTTGAGTTTTTCACCGTCAATTCCCGGGAGCGGCTGGAATGGGGGGATGTTATTACCGGGCGTATCGCTCCGTCTCAATAAATTATAGGAGATGAGAGGGAACATTAACTAATTACCGACACCGATACCTGAGCAATATTATAGAGTACAGGTATTCGGAAAGGTGTTGTAGAAGGTTTTACTCCGATGGGACTTTGATAATTATTTCTTGGTACAATTTGGTATTGGTGAAGTTAAGCAATGCAAGCCGAAGTCAAGTTACTGGTAGGCCGCATATTTCTTCGTGCTTTATAGATATTGTTTGACCTTCGCAACATGGCTGTCAAATGTTTTTTATTTAATTTGTGGCCATGCTACTAAACCGAGTTTTTCTTTCTATTAAAACTGTTTTTTTTATTGTGTGTCCGAAAATATTTTGTGCATTCCTTTAGCATCTAACTAGGGTAGTTAGTAATTACTTTTTCGTTTTTTATTTATGGTTAGCAGGTTATAAGCCACAACATCTAACAATAACGTTTACCATCTAAGAAAAAAGTAAAAAACGACACTCACAAACTCAACAGCAAATTCGAATTCTAAAAAAGTGTTCCCAATTACAGCACAATCACATCCAGTTGGCACAACTTAAACACAAAGAACCAACTCGTTCCCTCATTGTTGCGCCAAATGCAAATCCAGACATTTTACCCTGTGCCCGGCGTATGTTTAATTCAGAAGCACGGAATGCAGGTAACAATCGCGAAACACCAGTAACAGTTGTAAGTGTAAACGAAGAGGGAAGCACGAAAAATTTCCAGGGTAAAGTAAAAAAACAACAAAGTGAAACTCAGCCTTCCTTATTTCCCCTGGCGATGGCCCGCCGACGTTCCCAGTTTTCCCAGGAAATGGAAAATATTGCGATAAGGCGCATTATAGATTAAACACGTCTCGCGTCTTTAATGTGTTTTACTGTGATCAAGTGGCTTAGATACAGTACTTGTGCTTTTAAAAAAGTTGTAATGATGTTCCGTATGTAAATAATGGGTGCGATAAGGATATTCATATGCAAACGGCTCTTTATTGTATCCCTCTGTTAAATATACTGGATAATGTGAACAACAAGAGCTATTTAAAGAGTATTTTTGTTCTCCTTCTTGGATATTTTGGTTCCAAGAAGTTTACATCACCCTTTTTATGTATAACTCAAGTTAGCAGGCTAGAATTTTGAACTTATTATTCTGTTATCACTGTACTGTTCGTTAACATAGCACTATTCCTTTGGAAACTTGTAGTTTGACCACATTATCCTTTGGAATACCTATTGTCACAAAAAACAACACAGGACATTTGGTACAAGTTGCAAATCATTATTACAATATTTGAAGTTCAAAACTCCATAAGAAAGAAACGGATTGAGAAAGAAGTTCAAGGTTCAGATTCACTGTATTGAATGCAGAATAATAATATGATGTTCAAACTAATGTACAGTAATAGGTAAGCAATCAAAAAGATATCTCTTGTTGTCTAGTCTAAAAAAATATATAAATACACTCTATATTTACATCCAAATAGATCTTTACTTGGTCGGATAAAAATCAAAAGTTACTTAACTTAAATAGGACTTTTCATTGACTGTCAGCTGAATTAAATATTGTTACTATAGTCATAATTAGCTGAAAGTCTCTCATTAAAATCTTCGATCTTCTATAAAATAAAAATGAATGTTGGTAAGCGCATACCTCAGGAATGGCTGGACCAATTCGGCCAATTTTTTTTTACTATTATCTTTTGACAGGACGAAATCTGTGGCAAATAATTTCCGACTCTGTTAAAAATGTTTTTACATTAATTATTCAGCTACTTAATACAAAAAGCTACCAGGATAACATAATTACCCTCACTAAAACCACATCAGTTAATCCGTAATTTTTCTCATGTAATACCCACACGAGTGCGTGCAAGTAATCGCTATTAGATCAAAATTTAAAGCCACGCGCACATGGTCGAAACTCGGATTACGCTGGTTAAAGTGCACCCTTATGTTGTGTGGGTATAGAAAGACTAGGGTAGCTTAACAGTTTGAATTTGATGCTATATTAAAATAACACATACGAGTAGTTTTAGTATCAATCGAAAAATAAAATAAAAGAGAATAAATAAATATATTTTCAGGTTTGCATTTGAACCGATCGACCTTTTTTTATTTTGTAAAACTAAGCTTTTAACTTCATATTTTAATAAAATTACATTAATTGTAGAATATTTTACTGTTTTGCCCTAGATCATTTATTTTATAAAGCAAAAAAAAATATTGTAAGTAATATCTTAGCTTTTAAAATAATACCAGGGGCACCTCTAGCTTAACGCACCCGACCCAAATGAACAGTCAATGGCCAAGTGTAACACAAGTAGGAGCCCATATGGTAACACTAATTCCACACACTGCTATACTACACGAGAGGGGTTCAAATAAAATAAAAACCAAATTAGGGGAAGATGACGCAACACACCCCTTCGATTTTTGATAAATTCCATTATACGCTTATATCTCGATGCATTACCTACTTAGCTGATGTATGTCCCTCTTTACTTATTCATGAGACTACCATGATTATAATTTTTCTAAAAAGTGTGCAGTACCATACATGTTAGCTTGTAAGTACATACGTCCATTTTTTGAGAATTTCGACAGCCAATCAAAGTTTAAACTATGATTTTCTCTTGTTTTCTGGTTCTATTGACGTGCAGTTTACCTGAATCATTAGCTCTTGAAATTGAAATATGCTTGCTTATACATCCGAAAAGTGGCTGGCAGTGGTTGGAGACGAAGAGCTGAAGATCGAGCTCCCTGGCGTGCCATAGGAGAGGCCTACGTCCAGGACTGGACAACTATACGCTGATGATAATGATGCATATACGTTGTGTAGAAGCATATCCCAATAAATGTACACTATAACTACCACGAGAGACGATGGTAAGACTGGTAGTTTGACATTTTCATTCCGTCTATGGAATGACAAAATTCTTACTTACGCCTCATTTTTTCTCAAATAATTAAAAGTAAAAATAGTCTAAGCAACGATAAAATATGTTATGACTACACTCGGACCTACAATTTTTCAAGTATCTAATAACAAAACACCAACATATCAAAAATGGTATCGATTACTCGGGGCCACATGTTACCCAATTTGCACAGTACAAGAATCACCCGCTGTGCTGAATAAATTATTTAGCAAACGCCCCTACTATCAAAATCATTATCCCTAACAAAAGATACTTGATTATATAAGTTATTATAACTGACTACTAAGCTATTTTTGTTTATGATATATCTCGATATTTTATGATAATTGGTCCAACAAGTGTTGCTTTGTTAGTAGATTTTGAGAGTAAATGTGTGAATTGTTTATTTGTTTTTTTTCAGGTGTTTCAACTTTCTCAAACATGAGCAAAGTTAATAAAAATGTTTCATTTGAAAACAACATAAAAACCCCCACCTAAAATTTAGCCAATCAGTAATTAAACACAATACATTATATAAATTAGAATTATTTTTAAACTTGTTAAAAAATAGTCCGATTTAATTTAATATATATCCACACAAGTGTAAACTAAAAGGCTTTTTTTTATTTTAATGTATGTTTACAACATCACATCATTGCTCCGAATCCAAAGTAAGTTAGCTAAAGCACTTGTGTTATGAAATCAGAGACAACGAAGGTACCACAAACACCCAGACCCGAGACGATGTTGGAAAGTGTTTTTTTCTACATTGACCCGTCCAGGTATCAAGCGTGGAACCTCAGAGCTGGCGACACTGAAAACCGTTTTGTACGCTATTCGACCACGGAGGTCATCAAACTTTAATTTTACATAGTATGAATCTAATAACTTCTGATGACACAATCATCTTCTGTTTGCATCATTTATCTTTAGTTTTCACCTCATTGTTCCTTCTGTCTCGCTGTCCTAGACATAGGTATACTAAACACAAATCAATATCTAGTTACACACAGATGTACAGCAGTACAACCGGCAATCAGTCGCGGCGTTCCCATATAATGAATCCCGAAGGAATGATCCGTCCGTGCAACAATCGTGACTTAACTCTTGATCAATTCCCAATACGTTGTAACGGACAGTGTGATTTATTGTATTAGACCTATGTTATGTATGGGAGAAGATGTAGGTGTAAACTGTGCTATATACTCGTATTTTGCAGCGAGTTGGTAAGAAGGTTATCCAAGAAGTTTCTCTTGTCCAAAATTAAGTTTTTCGTCCATAATAATTAGTTAATTGAAGTCCAAATTAGGTTTTCCGTGGTTAAAAATCCCTGAGGTTCCAGGTCTATCTGTTGTTCTCGACTTATGAGAGACAAGCTACTGGCTCGTGATTGGTAGAAATTAAGACTGGATGCCAGACGTCAGAGTAGCGAACCCATTGCATTATCGAAATCGCGTAAACTTATTATGCATAAAAAAAACAGACAAAATGCCAGTCTGTGAGGCAAGTTTATCCTAAATTGTTACACGAAACTGAATAAAATTTAATTTCTAAGGTACTGACTAAAAATACTATGTGCATGATGTCGCTGGCTCCTTATACTTATGTAAGGATACAAATATTTCGGTACAAGTGCTTTAACTACTTAACCCTTTTAACGAAAACTGGAATTTATTCAGGATTAAGTACAATAAAAATTTGTTCATGAAATCAAAAGCTGTAGCATGAAAACAACACGTTAAAGGGTATTTCTCCTTCTCTCATTAATTCACAAAATACCAGAATAAAAAGAAAAAAGACTCTAAAAGCTTTTCATTTGGAATTTCCGTGTAATTAATAAAAAAGTCTGGTCCATTAACGGGGATATCGATCTACATCTTGTAACAAGTTGATCCTAACAACCCTCTAGTGGATAAGCCAATAACGCAAAAAACAGGGGCTGGCTACTAAATGAGCCGTCTCTTGTTTCTAGTGAATATTTATGAGAGGAATAATAGTGGAATATTTTCGTTATATTTTGTTAGGTTTTATTGCAGAAGCAATTGATAAGTTCTTGAAAAAAAAAACAGAAATCCTGATACATAATCAACCTTATATTTACTGTAAACGATAACGGAAAATTGTTAGTTTAGAATCAGTAGCTGCATCATACAATAGTATGTAATGTTTTTACTATTAGAGACTGTTAGTATGTAACTTGAGAGTTGAAATAATTTAGTAGAGGATTTATTTTCATGAAAATATTTAATATGTGTAACGGTTTTAGTATAGTCTAAATAAATGGTTGTGTAAAAAAACATTGTTGTTTAATTTATCGATGGAATACACCTGCCACCATGGTGACACAGTTATCTCAAGTAAAGTCGCTTAAACTGTTAACGCTTAGTAAAGTCGTTAATCCTAATATTGCTGTTTACTGTTTGATGTGTCATCTCAAAGAGTACCTAACGAAGCCAAGCCTTTCTGAGAAACAGAAATCGGAATCAAAAGTTCTAAGACTAATTAACTGCATCCAACCTGTTACTAAACCACAAGAGTACCTTCAGTGCTGAACTGTTAAAGTACAGAGATAACAAAACTTGTAATTTATTCAGTGCTACTCCAACTTACGTAGAATTAGCATATGGCAGTGTCGAGTTCTCACTGTTCTCAGTACAATAAAGCAATTATAACTGTCATATTTCACCCGCGTCGTATTTACATTTATATTGGAACGATCTGCCGCATCCATGCAATGCCGAGTCGGATTGAGTTCGTTATTTTGTACGGAAACTTTCACTGGGAGGCTGTTACGATATTTGTGTTTAAAATTTAGAATACAAGAACGTTTTGAAGATCTTTTATTTTAACTAATAAGTTTGAAGCAATAATTTATAAATGTGTTTTAACAAAAATATCTGAAATAATTGTCTTCATATTATTAAACAGTAGAGTCAACAGTTTAGAAAGTTGTAAAACGTTACGAACACTACGCTACTGAGGTCTACACAATGCTACGTGAATCTCAGAACTGTCTTCGTAGCACTACGCATCGTCGTAGCAGTAGCAACGGTAATTTCATATGAAAAATAATGTTGTATATACTTATAGATCCTTTACTAACAAGAAATAGAAAAAGACATGGTTTTTCATTTAATTTTTTTCAAGATTCAAATATAAGCCACGATAATGATCATATTTTTATTTTACAGTGTCTTACAGTATCTTACATTATTTTATGCTAACAACTTGTTTATCATATCAAAATAATTTAAATCGACCAAAATAATATTAAAAATATATTAAAAAGGAATAGCATTGGTATTGAGTCTCTTACCGCTTATTTTATCAAGTAAATTTACAATTTTCTCACAAATCCTTCGAAAGCAAATCTACTAACAGGAGTCTGAAACGTCCACATCCATATAATATTTATCTCTCAATACTACTTATTCGTATCCACTATTCGAAAGGATAAAATAAAGTCAGCGACATATGCGTATTTGCAATTCGGTCCACGGAGGCTGCACTCTTCCTGATTCCATTTGGGAATAACTCTGTCGCCACAAACTCACAAATCAGGACTTTCATTATAACGTTACGTACTCATGTACGTGTGTTTGTTAGTTTGTATCGAATGAGATGGAAGAGTTAGCTTTGATAAATATAACGACGGATATAAAAAAAATACTTTGGTTCAACTAAAGGTATTTTGATTTATGACTTTCTACATACTTTGAGACTAAATGCAAACAAGATTTTTGTCTGTGTACACAAGAAACAAAAAACAATGTTAGGTTGAAAACCAGAAAGTTCCAAAACGTATCAAATGTATGAAGAGACTATAAAATAATTTTCAAACATATATTCATTTTTGGAATTTTAAGATTTTTTGTATCCTAAGTTTCCAATTTAATATTTATATATGAAATGTCGTACTAAACAAAATAAAATCTATTTTATCAGCAGGTGCCTCCAATTCAACTCGTAACCGCCAATAAAACTTGAAATCCCATGATAAAATAAAAATTCACGACATGTAGCGTCCAAATAAATAACATTGACAGTGTCCAAAATAGCTTTTTCAGTGGCCGTGTGGGGGCACGTTTTTATCCCATTATTGTTTCTGAGAAATTGTTACAGTTTTGACGAGTGACCTGGCCGTTTTTCTTCGGTCGCTAGTCGGCCGGAATGAAAAATTTTCAAGTTGGTCCCCCTCGGGTCCCCAGAGTGCCGTAAAACTCGGACGGGATGGTCCGGCTGACCGCCGGCGAACAATTTGTCATATTCATATGTTAACGTGTCCGTCTTTTCTTGCAAAAAGTGGATAACTTAATTCCGAGAGGCGGTGGTACGGTTATTCGATTTGCGGACATTCAAATTTCATGTCTTGTTATGGTAATACAGGTGTTGTCTCGCCTGAGGCTGCGTTTTACTTTGTTTTCGAAGTGGATTTTTGCTGTCTTGAATCTGTTTGAGGTTATGTTTATGTTACATGCTTGTTTTTTATACTTTCGGACCAACAGTCTTAGCTTTTTGTTTCAGTGAATTAGAATTATTAATGAATTTTATTTTGTCGCGCTCATTTAACAGCAATATTTTTATACTAATGTATTGTATATTTATGTTTTGTTCTATTCCCAAATAGTGTTTTATGCTCTTCCGGTGGTTGTGATGTGACATATCTATTGATACCGATTTTGCTTAACAGTTATATTATTATTGTTATTTTCAATAAACTATTAAGTTTATTATAAATATGGGGCAAAATTATCAAGATATATTTATTTGTTAATGAATAGTTAATAACTCATACCGCTCCTTAATTCCTGATTAAAATATACACAGCACTGTGGGGTGACCACATCGCAGAGCTCACGCCAATATCAATAACCTCTCACAATTGATGACTTGTCCGATTTGTTTCGGCCAATCGTTTTTCGCCAGCTTTACGACATACGTGTCCCGACTTGACGTACTCTGTGGATACCCTAATATAAGCGTGTTTAAGAAAATATTCCTAAAAGGATTACTTAATTTATTTACGCTAGAGAAATATGTGAGTAAGGTCATAAATTGAAGTTGTAAGGATAATAAATATATTATTATTTAGGTAAATGCTAGATAAACAGTATTCTATTTGAAATAATGTTCGATGTTTTATATTGATGTTTTGTTTGCCGATACTCAAACTATATTCTATAATATAGTATTATTTTAATTAAGTACTCAGTTGATACGGTACTTAGCTAAATCCGGTAAGCCTACGAGCCGTCCCCAATATTGTTTGGGAAAAGGATAGGTATTGAAGACCCATTTCTAGCTTTAGTCACTAACATTAACTCATAATCACATTATATTTTCGATTCGAGGTACCTATACTAAAAGTTTCTAAAGATTGCAAAATATATTCCGTACTTCCGGGCCTGATCAATTGAATAATTGAAATAATTTTAATTTTTCTGGTGTATAAACTAAAACGCGTTCTAATATTATTTGGGTAATATTTCAGACATAAATTATGTATATTGTATCTCAGTTAGTCGAATAAATTGATGAAAATATCGCGACATTTTTATTCAAAACATCACACCTGAATCAAAACTACACGAAAACGCCGCGGGATCCACTCTAAAATCCATTACACACTAATCATTTAATTAACTCATTAGCATTCATAATTACCCTTCATTATTCCTGCACTATCATTCTAAAGGTAAAGTAAACAGAATTTTTGTCACCGTGTCTAATAAAATTAACGGCGAAGAGCTGATAGCGGGAAGAAGACTACTAACTTATGACGTGTGGTCACGCGACGTCGTCACACTAATGACAGAATAATAAATTATGACGTAATAACTTATTATAATGTACTCTAGGGCTTATAACAAAGTGGGAGGGGTAAGTGGACTTATTTAGCGAATTTAGTAATTAAATGTTCGTGTTTTTTTGGTAAGTAATGAAGGGTTAATTTTTGATAACGGTTGAGTTATTGTTCATAGAGAATTGGGTTAGGTAACGTAATTTTTAATAAATGTAATAGAGTGATTAATAAGTAGGTTATTGCTTTAATAACGTAATAGGTAAATTAATTTATTTGTTGTTGTAAACTATGATCCAAGAACCACAGGCTAGCTAGGTATCTTGAACAATTCTCATTCTTATATTATTATAATATTATTCTTATAAAAAAAAAAAAAAAAAAAATTCTAGAAAAAGATACTGTTTTCAAACACTCAATAAAAAAAGAAAAATATAAGAGAAGGATTTTATAGCAACATAGTGTATTTTTTTCTGTTCTTTTTTTGCATTAACCGTGTTTGCATAACAATGTTTTGTTTTATAACATGATTTGCTGCATTATCTAAAGGTAAGGACAACACAACGTAATTCCATTATGAGCCCAATAAAATGCGGTGTAACAAGGGTATAAATTCAAATAGTTTATTGTAGTTTAGTAAACAAACGTGTGTACTATCTGCCTACTTAGTATGCACCCTTAGGGAGGCTCAACTTGTATAAAATAGTTAATTTTTAATTACAATTTTATTACTCATTCGCATCCCATCCAATTACCGAAAGAAATATTGTGCGACGCCCAAAGCTAATTGAAATTAGAATACGCTATTTTTTTTACTGTACTGACGTGACAGCAAGTGTTTCATGAGAGAAAGAAGAAGATACATGAAACTTTACAATAATATAGTATAGTTAAAAACATAACTCAATATACCTTAGGAGCTTATAATGCTATAAGCTTAACATTTTGAAAAGGAATATTTTTGCATTTTTCGAAACGAGAACTGACAATATTGTCGCATTAAGTTCAATGTCAGTGATGGTAGATGTTCATTATGTCCTGTATTAGAATTAAATTGTTGACTAAAAACGCAGAATCCTGATAAATGATTGTTGTAGGTATCTGGATGAGTAAGATTATGTTAAATTATTTTCTAATACACACGGTAGGTATATAGTAAAGAATTTGATTTTATTGATTTATACTCGAACTTTGGTAGATTGAATAGCGTCGAATTATTTAATATATCAAATTCACGTTACATTTGAGATGATGCACGTCACACTACTATAATTCGCGAAATAGGTCGCGTCGAAAAAACCCTTTGAAATTCGAGTCGCGAACCCACCACAGGATGGAAATCTGTATTCCCCATGCTTTCACCCGATACGCATACGATATGCGTTATCTGTTAATGCCACTTGGGATCAAAACGAGTAGTGCTTTGTACTCAAAGGCACCTGTTTTTTGCGTAAACAGAATCTATTTTCTTCGGTTTCGTTGATGTAAAATTGTATCTGTAAATAAATATTCCGTGACGCTATTTTTAAAAATAGAATTCACGACGCTGTATATTTTTTCGTTTTTTATTCTTCAGCTTTTAGAAGCAGTTATAAAGCTGAAACAAAACCTAAAAAGTCAAACAAATAAAAAAAAGTATTTAAGTATTTTCATTCATGTATTTCTTAATCATTTGCATTGCTGGATTAAAGGAATCCTTAACACAGTTGTGTCAACGCCGACGGCCGTCGGATAACTGATCCAAATACCAACCCTGAACATCACAATAATGTATATAACTATTTCCGGGAACAGTTGAATGAAAGAAAATAAAATAATCAAAGAAATATACAATTTTTAAAACAATACAAAATGTTTTTTTTTTTTCTTAAACTCAAGTTACCAAAAATACAAAATAAAATACTCATGTACCTGAACAATAATTCTGAAAAACAACCCAACGGGGTTTAAAACATACAAATGCACTTGAAACAGCGTTACCATTTATCAGTCAATAAATATGATAAAAAGTATTATTGGGGTGTATATGCGTCCGCCGGGATACCCGAACTGTTATTGTTTTTATTTTGTACCCTTTACGAATGTAAGCGAGAATGTATTTTATTGAAATGATGTTTGATATAAAGATTTATTGCAAATGATTGTGTGGTGAATTTTTGTTCGTTGTGTTTTTCGTTTTTATAGGTAGGTATACGACTTTCAGGTTTAATAAATTCTACTTAGATGATAACAATTATATTCTGGGAGTAGTTAACTATGTACAAAAGATCTTCTTGATATAAAATACCGTTTTTTTTAGTTAATATAGTTTATTACGTATATAATAAAAAATCATTAATAAATAAGTAATTAACTTGTACCTTATTGATAAATAACTCTAAAAAGTGTTAATAAAACAACAGGTAATACCAGGCCTCTGATACAAAACAAGTACCAGAGTCAATGTACCTACTACCGAGGTATTGATAGCCCAACACAGTGTTCAATCAGAACACCATCACTGTACAAATAAATTCCAGGGTAGGATGAACCCCATAACAATTTTCCAATCATCGGTTTCACCCTACCAATAACGAAGCTACTAATTTTTCTGGCAAACAAAACGGGCCAATATTGTCGCCAATAGTGACGTCATATTAGGGTAAACGTACCCGTCACCCGACTTATTTACTTATTGTAAACTCACATGACAGGTGCCTTAATGGGCGAAATAACATGGAGGGTGCGCCGATGGTACTGACCAAGAGTAAGAAAATGAAAAAGGGTGATAAATATTCTTTGCTATGACAGATTAAGTTAGCTTCCGCTTTCTTATATTGTATTAACAAAATTAACAAGTAAAACTTAGCAAGAATCCTTATTAGATTGTAACGGCTTTATTCATGGACATTCACGCATAACTTCATCAAGAAGCTCGTCTAGCTTCTAGTTCAACTTGGTTAATATACAACCCTACATTATCTTTACATACTGTCGCTGCTTAGTTTTCATATTTTTTTTACAATTTAAGTTTTACTCTTTTGACTGAAAAATATGTACTTACTAGCTATAAACAAAAAGATTTTCATAGAAACCTCTTTATTGTCTTACTATTACTCCAAAAACATATATATCTGCTAAAAAGAGATAAGCCAAAAAAGCCGTGTCGAGAGGCTGTCGCTAAAATGAATAGTTTTTCACAAAAATATTGAAGTAGGTATGAAACTGTACTTAGGTACTCTGCTTCATAATCTATGGTATAACGCTGAACGGGGACCTCCTGGGAAATCGGCTGTTGCTCGCTAGTTACGGTAGGTGCAGGCGCGCCAACTACCTGTAAACGTAATTAATTAATTATCGATTTTCACTTACCTTTATTATATACTGTTCATTGGTACATTTATTGTCGGTTGTAAAATTTTGGCACGTAAATAGGTTAATTGACGCTATTATGTTAGTAGTGTGTTTATTTCGAATACGTTTTAAACTACACTACTGCTTTTCGCGCGGCTCTAGCCCTATTTTTTCTGGTAAGAAATAAAGCATTTTGTTATTTAGTATTTTGAGAATGAAAAAGTTTTTGAAATTGGCCTTGTTTTCATTTTATTTTTTACAAACGTATAAAATATTCAAATCTTTCCTCTTACTATATTAGTATCGAAAATACACATAGTGGTAAAACACTTATATGATAAAAAGATGCGGATTTCGTGTAAGTACAAATACACACTTTAAAGCTTACTAGTAATGTGGGCCGCATATTAGTAGTAGTCTTGGTAATCTTTCGTAGTAAGCTAAACTTCTTGTCTCACAAATGGGTTCACGTCAGAAGTGCAATAGATGGGTTTCTAAACCATGACCCACATGATCGCAAGTCCGACGCCCTAGAAATTAGGCTACCACCACTAAAACTTCAAAATAACACAAAATACTTACTAAAAAGGTTAAATTCATCATTAGATAGCTCTGTTTCAGAAAATAAATTCAAGTAAAAAGGACACAATAAAATTTAAGTAAAACCTTTTCCACTCAATCACTTAACACAGCGAACAATATCTCACCCAATAAAAATAACAATACTCTAAACAATTTACATTTAAACTCGAGACGAACAAGAAAATCTTCTATTCTATTCACAGCTCTTACTTGGAACCTAAAACCTGCAGTGTCTGTCGTAAGTGCCAACAATGGGGACAGTTACCCTATCTCTACGAACCGATAATGGAGCGTGAACTCTCCAGGCGGTATCTCTGTCTGTCTCGAAATGTCTTCCAATACTGCTTAATATGTAACTGGGAATATTGCCAGTATTGGATAATGCACGAATATGTTTTTGTTAAGTTTTCACTCAAAGGATTGTATAGGTGTTCATGTTCATTTGCTTTTGGAGTTAAGTTTTATATTTTAGTTTTGGTTTTGTTGTTAATTTATATATCAACTTATTTAGTCCAGAAGGTATTAATACACCTGGTTTGGTAATTGTAAAATCAAGTATGGTCATAACGTTCAACAAAAAATTAAGCATTCATAGAAAAGACACTACAGCGATATTCGCCACCAAATTTGAATATTTCCAACATTCATGGCCACATAAAAATCTGACCGGTCTCCTCAATAGGAATTGGTACATTAACCGACCATAAGACGTTCGTGCTCATCCAATAAAAGAAGGTAGGCTGGCAATATAAACATGGGCAACATAACGACCGCCCGAATGTGCCCTGACAGACATAACCAGGGGAGAGAAGGCCAAATTGTAAATAGTGCTGCCTCTCGTTTAGTTTGCAATATTTGTGCGGTTTCGTGTAAATGGAAAAAGGGATGTACAGAGTAGAGTACGAAGACAGAGTTAAAACTGCATGCTTTGCAGCTCACCATCACCAACAAATAGAATCAATAAAAGTGTTTGTACCTAATATTCATAGAATTATATATAAAGATAGATGTTGTAACTTCTAATTTAAAGCAATGATGATAAAGATTTGACGGGCCTGTTGGTCTAGTGGTTAGTGACCCTGACTGCTAAGCCGGAGGTCGTGGGTTCGATTCCCACCCAGGACAAATCGTTGTGTGATGAGCACGATCATTTGTTCTGTGTCTGGGTGATATTTATCTATAATATGTATGTATTTAGAAATATATAAGTATGTTTATCAGTTGTCTGGTTACCATAGTACAGGCTCTGCCTAGTTTGGGATTAGATGACCGTGTGTGAGATTGTCCCAAGATATTTATTTATAATGATGAAAACGTACTGTAAAAAGACAAAAAAATAAAGTAATGAGGAAATATGTTTAACATTTTCTTTGAATTCTTTGAAATCACACTAGTGTTGTGTCTTTCTAACATATCTTGAGTGTGCCCTGATCCGGGAGACGACATCTAGATTCCGTCGTATGATTCAAATCAGGCACAATTTTTTTGCGATTACGATTTTCTCAACCTACTCTGTGCATAAAGGGGGTATAACACTATATCGGAAACGCTGATGTGTGTAAGTCGACGGAAATTAGACGTTACGACGGCAGGGAATTGAGAGCCGCACCGCACATTGTCGACCGTACGATGAGGCGATGCCGCGATTATGTGTTATACACTTAATTTTGTAAGCTTTTTTATTGCCAAGTATTATCTGGTTAGGTTAGCTTATGTTAAGCTAGAGACAATTCCCATCTTGTCTCTGAAAAAAGAGACGAGTAAACGAGAGGAAGACGAAGACCAAAGTCAGGTTTGAAGTTGGAGATCCGAAAAAAAAAATGCTTTTGGCGGTAACCCAAAAGCAAAAGAAAGGAATAGCTCATTATGAGACCGCTAATCCCTCTAACTTTTCCAGGGCGAAAGAAGTTCATAAATATAGAGATCTATGAAAAAACCGTGAGACTGAATCGAGCTTATTATTTCACTTTGTGGAAGCCTAGACTAAATATCAATTCAATTTTGTTGATTACCGTCTGGTGTCGAAGATTGCCAATATCAAAGTTCTTAACCCAGAAGTTAAGAATAATTGTTTACAGCGGATAGTTTTAAGGATCAGAAGAAATTATATTTATTATATTTGATGCTGTCAAACAAGTATCAAAAGACAATGTTTTTGAAGAAACTTTTCTAAAAGTGATAGCTTAGTTTCCCTACCTTACTTTTTATGTTGCAATGGAGTTAATTATACTACGAAGTAGAGTAATGGTTAAAATCCAGACGATCAACGGCATTATCTTAACCAAATTGAACCCAAAACCTAAACCAAACTCAATTGAAACACGTATTACGTAGAATGTAAACGGTAACACGCGTCAACAATAATCGTATTAGCGCTAACGTCGGTGTAACATTGTCCAATTAAACTCGTCAGACGAGCGCTATTGGTGCGTGACGATTAGGACGCGTGACAGTTAGCAAACGAACATACGCATAGTGCGATTACTGGTGCAGCAAAGTTTTTTAAATGTAGATATAACACAAGGTTAAGAATACTATGCCTGTATTTCGTAAAGTTAAATTATAGTTTGTCTAGTGCAACTTGGTTTGGAGTTAAGGTTTTTTATTTTTGTTTAAAAAAACGACGCCTGCACTAAGGAATTTAATCCTTGTGTCGCGGGGTTTCACAGACATTCAAATCACATGCACAAAGAACACCCAGACTTGGAACAAGTATCTGTGGATCACGTCAGCTGCGCAGCACGTCGCGCACAGTGGTAATTAGCGTGGTGACCTATACCACTCGGCTATTCGTGCAGTCAAAGATGATCGAAACGTTTACCCCGATGGGCGCTCTGATTGGTTAAGAACTCGGAGTGAGCCAATAGGAGCGCTGAACGTCCTAAACGTAAACTCAGAATAGGCACTCTGAACAATGGTAGATAGAGAAGTGATTTGTGATAATCAAAATGTACTTAAACATATTATTCCTAACATACATACAGTGAAGGTTCACTGAGTTCACGTAAGTACCTATGTACTTACATCCCATAACTATGTCAGATGGGCAGTCGCTCCTTGCAAAATACGGTATTCAGCTAAATCTGGTAAGACTGGAAGCCGACCCCAACATAGCTTGGGAAAAGGCTAGGCAGATGATGTACCTTATCTTATGGCTACCGTTACTAATTACCATGCCATATACATAGAATAAAATTTTACTGTCCATTTCTTATACATTTTCGACGAAATCCTAGAATAAACGTTCGTAATTAAAAATACTGGAACTTGACTACCAATCAGGGACAGCCTAACCGCAGCGGCCATTACGTACGACTGTCACGTACGTATAATCACGGCAGGCATGACGTCACGCGCCGCTAATTCGCACATTCACACCTCAACCTTTGGTTAATGTGAAATGTTTTGTATTATAATTAATGAGATCTGTTTAATGTTTATGTGCTTGCATTTTTTCGTAGCTTTCACACGTCATAAAACAACCCTTAGCTTAAGGGGTGTAATTATTTGCTGTATTTGGGTTATCTCGTATGATATTTATCAGTTACCGGCGCACTGGCCCACCTCGTCTTATTCAGAGTAAAATAAGTTGATCACATTTGTGCCAGCTTCAAGTTCTGTAAGTTGACTGTATTCGGAAGAAATAAAGTCAGAAACACCTCATGATAATCGCTATTTAAATTAACATAACTATCACCCATTTTAATGCTGTTTGAAGTTAGTAAGAACAAAGCGAACAAAGTCAAACTTAAGTTGGCAAGAGATAAATTATTTTTATGTTGCCATGATCTTTGTTGATAAATCTAGTATTGTTTTTGTAAAGCAACAAATACTGGCAAAAACTGGTTTCAAATTTAGGTAATTTAGTAACAAAAAAACAAAATGAAATTGTTTCAATCATTTCATAAAAACAAAACACAACTTTTCGCGTATAATATGATACACATAGCTAGTCTTGTGTTACAAACAAAGTTACCATTATAGCAGAATTAAAACAATATGACAGAACGTAATTTACCTTATAATAAACAACTTGCTTAGAGTGCACAATTATAATCTCCAATCCATTGATATTGATTCCCTAAATAAACAATCGTGATGTAAATTTCACGTGTCCGGCCGTGGTCGCCATTATTCGTAGACAAACGGACACATTGACGTCCACGTATGTATCTATTATATAGAAATAGGTCTAGACATGGTTTTAGAGTTGAATTTTTGATGACTTCAATTAGATTTGTGTGAATAGAATATTATTTATGATAATGTTTACAAAGTTAAGTAGCGAGGTGATGAACTGTATTATAGTAGTTACTTCAAAACTGTAATTGGATTATATTATGGATTATAGATTTAGAATATTAAAAAAAGAAAGCATATGGTCTTAAAAGTAACCTATTAAACTAAGTTTTAATAGGATAGACCTAGTTCTTGGTCATGACTAATTATTGACTCCAAAAAGTTATGTTGATCATGATTTTCATTCCATCTAAAGAGAATAAAATCTCAAAATTTGTAAATAAAAGGTCAGAAAATATATAAGGTATATAAAATTACACTTTATTTTTCTACCCACAATTCACACTTCATCTGTTAAAGGTACGGGACCTCCGTAGGGCGTAGTAACCCACCGTAGTAATTAACACGACGAGAAATAATTCATGGCCGTACAAAACGAGAATTTTAATACACAAATGAAATAATTCCTCAGATTGATGGCCCGGATTTCTCGCTAGATTTTTTTTCCCGAACATTTTCCCGAATTGAATTTTTAATTACGTTTTATGCGCGAATAGCAATTTGTCGGATTAACGACCTTTTTCGTTGTTTATCGGTTCCGTGGAGTTTTTTATTGTTTTTCTCTTTTTGATTGATTGTGTTCTTGTGAGTTTTTTAAATGGTGATTTTTCCCGTATTGGGTTGTTGCTTGCATGTTTCATACTTTGTTCTCGTAAGTTTTATTGCATCAAACTCTCAAATTATTGAGTAGATGGATACAGAAATAAAAAAGCGTGCTAAGATTTTTGGTAATAAGTACAGAACTTTCTTAAAATTAAACTTTAACCGTGTTTTGATGTGTACGTCACACAAGTGGCAGGCAATCCCATTGTGGACGTAAATTATTCTGTCAGATTTGATTATATACAATCAAAGTCTGTCAGCTTATAATCTACTTAACATACCCCCTAATAAAACGGTAGTAGTCTGTAGTGTAGTATTTTTAAAATGTTATTTTAAACTTTTGTGGTAGTACAGAGAGTTAACAGCCAGACCAATTTATTCTACGTTATAGCCGTAAGTAGCTCTTAGTAACTAATAGTTGGATTCGCCTAAACTGCTCCCTTGACACTTGACTAGTACTTACTTTAAAACATACATACTACACCGTTAAGAATTTCTTCCAAGAGCTATTTACACATTTAGCATATAACTTCGCCTTAACCAGACTGTTGACCCTCCTACTAATGTGTTCACGTCTCTAATTAAGGGAACACAGGACCAAAAGTTGTCCAAACTCCGGACACATTCGAGCATTATTATAATATCCCTAACTTCGCTTGCCCAAAATGACATTACATGTACAAAATTAACGTTCAGACTATGACGACTCAGCATTCGTTACCCGACACAGTCTAAAAATATTCCACTTTAGCAAACTCTCAAATTTCCAGTAGGGTATTGAAACAGACGAGGTTTGTTTAGACTGTGGTACAAGTATTCTAAGGGGCAACATACACTGAATGTTGTTTTAAAATGATATGCGTTTCATTTATAAACAGAGACGCGCGCGACCCGGCAAACAGCCTCCCTTAGGAACCAAACTTTCCGTCCACCTAGCGACAATATTTGAAAGTTATTTCAGCATTCACAACCCTCATAGGCGCCGTTAAAATTTTCCCTGCCACCTTATTCATAATACACACATCATCCATCTCTTTCCCATATCAATTCACACAAACGAGTGTGAGAGGGACAGAATTATTTACAAACTGACATCTCGAAATTAACGGTGGTCGGCTCATGATAATTTACATATTTAGGTGAAATTAACCTCGGTACGTTAAATTATATTATGAATATTAATAGGTGTGCGTATGCGAAGTTATGTATTATATTAAACGGGTAGTGTTCCCCCTTCTTTATAGGTCAGATTTCTAGAGGAGTATCGGAGGTCCTTATTACATTGGCTTAATCAAGACATATTTTGTTGGCTGTACAGAAGCCACATGGGTATTTAGTCTGAACGGCCCAAACCGAATGGCACGCGGGCCATTCGACCGTAAACAAAACTCGCCTACGTTTCAAAGGACCGGTGATAAAATGATTTCAAAATTAATTTAAAGGTACAGTCGCATACATTGTAATAGTCGCTAAGTTTATGAATTTTAACTCTTTAAATATTTAATTATTTGAAATCACATTTCGCTTTATATTATGGCAGAAAGTCTAAGCAGTCAAGATTTTACCACATTCATAGATTATTTTGTTAGCACATGGCTAGAGGATAAGCTTAGGTGCTTTCAAGTATTTGGTGACCTTACCTGAAACTATAATAAGAAACTGTAAAATACAAACTGCAGTACATGAATTATTGACTGAGACAGATAAGCGTGGGGCATTGTTTGGAAAAATTAAAATTTTAATAATACATCTTCTCTCGTTCTTTCTTTTTTTATATTTTGTTGATTTGTTTCTTTAAAATAAGACAGATTTTTACCAAATCTTATTATTTAATTCTAAATTTTATATTTTGTTGATTTGTTTCTTTAAAATAAGACTGAATTTTACTAAATCTTATTTTTTAATTGTATTTTTTTATATTTTGTTGATATGTTTCTTTAAAATAAGACAGATTTTTACTAAATCTTATTGTTTAATTGTAATTTTTTATATTTCGTTATTTGTTTTTTTTAAATAAAACTGATTTTTATTTAAAATGAATTTATTATCAAATTTATCTTTTGTAAACATTTTATATTATTGTTGATTGTTTTTCTAAGGAAGATAATACAAATCTAGGAAAAAAATACTTTCATTTCAACTTTTTAACTTTTGCACCCGAATGTACTTGATGTAGTTATGACACTGAATTTGTTTACCAGTTTTTATCACCGGTCCTTTGAAACGTAGGCGATTTTTGTTTACGGTCGAATGGCCCGCGGGCCATTCGGTTTGGGCCTTTCAGACTGAATACCCGCCACATCGTGGTAAGTTTGTGACTCAAGTCGTTATTACAAAGATTGCCTAAAGACTTGAACATAGTTTTTAACCATTTCTATATCTAATACCTATGTTAACTTCACATTATATTTCTGTAAGACAATCAATGCAAGGCTGATCACAACCACAAATTTAAATACTTATGGAACATAATATGTGTCAATTACAAAGATGTTACAATATTTTTATGGAAGGGTGAGCCCTGCCGAAAATGAGGTTAAATATGAACTTAAGAGCAACATAAATCTTGATACCTGCTTATGTATATTAATCACAAACAATTCCTAATGTAAAGCATCGTCAGTCAGGTGGCGGACCGAAAAATAAGTTTTATTATTTAATAATTTTAGGAAGGTTTTTTAAAGTTACTTACATAATTTATCTTTCGTATTAATATAAAGTTTTTGGGATAGAGTGCAGTGCTGAGATGTTATTATCTCATAATGTTTTCAGCAAATTTATGTTTGACATAATACTTAAAAATACTATTTCAAAAATTTACAGAAATGGCAACGCCAGAAAATAGACATTTTGAAGCATGATTTAATTGTCCCTTTGATTGACTTGTTGTTTTATTAAAGCAAAACAAATCTCATGAAATTATTCTTTACCTAAAAGGAAAAATCTTCAAATATCTTCCTTTATTCTCTCTAACACGAAAATCCGAATTTCCCTCACCATCATGCAAATATTCAAGACATTCCAAGGACAGAAATTGCAGACTCAAAACTGGAGGTTTATTTGGTTATCTAATAAAATATTACGAGCTTTGACAAGTGCCTTCCAGCTGCCCCCTGTGGCCTTTGCTCCTTACCTTTTTCAGTTATGGCTACGTAAGCTGCGTCTACCGCTTTTATGTAACGAAACAAAATAATGTTAAGGAACCGTAGGGAGGTTGGGAAGTATGGATATTGTCTGGAAGGTTGTGAACAATTTTGATGGCCAAGTTTTTGGTTTATTTATTTCGTAGATAAATTGTTATCATTGATGTGTTTACCTTAGGGTCTAAAAGATTACACATAGATATATTATTATACATACATGCACAATGAACATAAGTATGTTTATATGTTGGAAAAATAAATCACAAACTAACCACACAACATAAAAACACATGAAATATAAAAATGAATTATAAATATTTACAAAAGGTCGGTACACCCAGTAGATGAGCCCACTTTATCATAATAAAGGTCATGTTGACCCCTACAAAATTAAACAATACGCAGGAAAAGTCCTTACGGCTAGCAATAATTCGGAGGGCGGGAAAAAACGTTAGGGGATTTAAATTTAATTTTCGAAACGGAGTGACGTCAAATATCCCCTGTGGCTGTTCCAAGTTCAAGCGTGGAGCAACATCTTGTTAAAGTAAAAAAAGAAATAAAACAATTAAGATTGGAACAAAAAGGTCATTCATATTCCAAGTAACTGTTTGCAGCCAGTATTTTTTTATAATTGCTTTTAATCAAGAAGATTGGTCTATGTTGCTATTATCACTTTATTTATCTAAAGTATTGCCTTCCTTACTGGTTAAACTCTTCATTTCCATCTATGTATGTGAGTTATTCTATATCCGATAGCATTCTGAAAATAGTATGAAATTCATCTTCATAGTTCTGTAATTATTTAAGGATTCAACGGTTTACTCACGCGCATTCTCGGGATCGCCCGACTAGTTTCAGACTCAATAGGAGTCCTTAATCATGAGCTGACGCGGCAGCAGCGGTGTCGCGAGTCGAACTCATTCATAGTTCTGTTCCATTTTGATAACCCACAGTAAATTCAAAATCTAATTTGAATGAACATGAAATACATTTTAATATAAAGACAAAACATTTAAAGGTATCTGGTACTTGCGACTTGTACTTCGTAATTAACAGGGTATCCTTAGGGATGGCCGGGTCGGACGCAATATATTATATTTCAGATGACATCCGCATTGGGGACTTTGAAGTATCGCTTCTAACTCAGAATTGGATATGTAGGTAAATTCCATTGTGGTATCGTTGGAAATTACTTTTTTTTAAGATAGGAATTTTTACCATAAAAAATTAAATCTATATATATAAAAGAAAGACGGGTTTGTTACAACACTTATAACTCAAGATCGGCTGGATCAATTTTCATGGTTTTTGTTTCGTTGGATTTGTCTCCGCCCTGAATAGCAGAATACATTTTAAAAACAATGAAAACTTGACGAATTCATATTTATGAAAATGAATCATTTTCCATTTAATTATGTTCCTTAGTTTCGTACCTGTCAAACATTTGTTTTCCTCCTGTCATCCTGTCAAATATCGCAGTATTTGACAGGATGACGGGAGGACATTTTTTTTTTTTTTTTTTTTAAATTAGTTCCTGACGGAACAGGCTAAGGTCTGAGACCATGCTGCCTAGTCATCAGTTAGCATTTTTCTTGAGTAGGGTAAATCCAGTTCAATTCATCAGTTTCTAAATCCATAATATAGGGAAATCCAATAAAATTCATTAGTTTTATATTTATCCTTGTAAGTAATTCCAGTTTAAGTCTTTGGTATTTTTTCTTGAGTAGGGTAGATCCAGTCCAATTCATCAATTTCTAAATCCATAATATAGGGGTATCCAATAAAATTCATTCATTTTATATTAAAATTTATCCTTTTATGTAATTCCAGTTGTCATTGGTATTTATCCATAAGTAATCAAATCCAGGTAAATTCATCAGTTTCTTATTTTCCATGTAAAGTTAATCCGTTTAAAGTCTTCAGTTTATTTCAATAAAATCCAAGTATAAGATTTGTTATTCCACAAAATCTTTGGTCAAGTCCAAGTAATTTTCATTCAATATTTATGTTATTTTGTAAGAGCCGAGTGTCAAGTAGTCCATTTTTTTTTTTTTTTTAATCCCAACTGACGGGAGTCAATGAAAAGATACCTATATATAAAAATAATATACCTAATATATACACATGACAATTAATTATCTTACACTATTATTTAAATTTGTCCAACTGTATTATTAATAAAATTAAACAAAGGTAAATACGTCGAGCTATTTACAAGAAGAGCCTGAATGGAGCGCGGTACCAAATCAGGGCTACCATAAATTTCAATTAGCTCATCCATCAGCACAAGGCGCTGAATGCCAAAAGATGAGCACTCAAAGAAAATGTGAGCAAGAGATTGCTCTGCTTGAGAGTTACAATGATCACAGAGAGGACTGTGTACAATTTTCAGACGAGACAAATGATAATTCAGCCGACAGTGACCAAAACGAAGCCTGAGTATGGTGGAGTAAAACTTTCTGTTCATGTAAGTATTGGTTTTACAGAACCAAGGCATGGTTCCTATGGGAATATTGTATACTGCATACCACATACCTTTATTTTCAATTTGGACTGTATGATTCCAGTGCCTTTTCCATATATCAGTGGACCTTTTTTTCAACAGAGGAACTATGTCTGTACAAGGAACAGATATGTTGAGGAAACTACTTGAATCTGGGACATCATCAGAACTTGTTATAGCTCTAGCTAAAAAATCAACCCTTTCATTGCCCATCACACCAACATGCGAAGGGACCCACATGAACAAAACCTTAATGTTATGAAAACACAAATGCAACCAAAATTCTCTTATTAATGATATAAAATAGTTTGTGTTTGCATTCAACCTATTATTTTTGAGATTTTCAAGGACACTCATGCTGTCACTAACCATTACCCATTGACAACATCCATCATTTTTATGCCTAATGTGCTTTAGGGCAGCAAGTATAGCCACAGCCTCAGCTGTGAATATACTTGTGTTTGAGTTTATTTTATAACCAATACCAGAATTCAATAGCTCATCAAAAATAGCAAATGACACTGCTGACTCAGTTTTAGACCCATCAGTATACACAAATCTATGATCAGTAAACTCATGAAATTTACTATATACATCTTCTTTAGTGGATAAATTGTGATCAATAATGATGTCAATTGCAGGAAATTTGCTGTCAAAATCCCCCTGATAACATGGAAGAATAAATGACTTATGAATTTGCAGAGTTTCAAGAAAATTGATATATTGAGGAAAGCCCTGAAGTATATATGTTAAGTTACAAATGGATGATGTACATGATTGTTTCAAATTGAAAAACAAGTGATTATTATTTTTACTAAAAAGTTTTAATAGGAACCTTTCCTTCAAGTAAGAAAATCTTATACTTAATGGAGGAAGTTTACATTCAACTTGCATTGCATTGATTGGAGTACTTTTAAATGCCCCGGTAATAAGTCTCAAACTTTTATTTTGTATTTTATCAAGAATATCTACTAACCTTCTATCACCAGCAAAACAGAGAAAACCATATTCAAAATGACTACGGATCAAAGATTTATATAATAACAACAATATTTTTGGGTCAGCTCCCCAGGAGGTTCTACACAATGTCTTCAAAACATTAAAAACTCTGTTAGCTCTAGAGCTTATCAATTCAACATATTTTTTCCAAGCCAAATTATGAGTGAAGGTCACACCTAAAAACTTAGCTTCATGAAAAATTGGTATAGAAACTTGATTGTAATAAACAGAAGGACTGAAATTGCTAGTTCTACCAAATACTACTAGTTTAGATTTAAGTGCATTTATATCTAGATTTAAATAAGAAAAGTATGTGCACAATCCTTCCAATGCCTTATTAAGACACTGTGTCATATTTTTGAAATTTTTCCCAGACAAATACACAACTAAATCATCAGCAAATTGAAGATTTTTGACTTTGGAACCTAGAATCAAATTTAAACGACGTATGTACAAAATGAATATTAATGGAGACAGAATTCCTCCTTGACAAACTCCTACCGAAGCAAATCTTGGCCCATGTAGTTTATCATTATATTTAACATAAACTTTCCTTTCAGTTAAGAATTCATGGACCCAGTGGACAATTTTGTTTGGAATTCCAATAAGAAGTAATTCAGAACAAAGGACATCAATATTTACACTGTTAAAGGCTCCAGCAACATCAAAGAATACTGACATTAAGCAATCCTTGCTATTTAAACTATTTTGGATATCAAGCTGTAACTGACAAATACTTTCACGAGCTGATGTTCCCCTACGAAAACCAAATTGATTAGCAGGTAAAATATTGTTTTTTTCTATGTAAAATTCCAACCTTTGTTTTATTAATTGTTCAAAAATTTTACCAACACAGGATGTTAGAGCAATATGACGATAGGAATCTGGATTAGACCGAGGCTTATCTGGCTTCAAAATGGGTACCAAACAATCAGACTTCCATGGATGAGGTATATCATTGTTCAACCACAAATTATTCAATATTTTGAGAAAAATGTGCAAACCCTTATCACTAAGCTTTTTTATCATAATGTATGGAATACCATCCAGTCCAAAAGCACTATCTTTTCTAGAATAAACAGCAGACTTCAATTCTTGTATCGAAAAAAGTTTTACTAAAAAGATATTTTCTGAGTTTGTCTCACTAGCAGTGGGGAAATTTGACTTATTATTTACATAATCTGGGGTAAATTTTTGCAGAAAATCCTGAATCCAATTGACATCATTATTGTTGCAAGAATATGTTTTATTAAATTTCCGCATATATTTCCAGATTCTGGACAGAGGTGTACATCGATTAAAGGAGCTGCAAAGTTCAACCCAACTATTTGATCTTTCTGTTTTCAAAGTAAGTTTTTTGAGGGCTTGTAATCTTTTAAACTCGATAAATGTTTCATCTGACGGATTGTTTTTAAAATTTATATAAGCTGACTTAGACTTTTGAACTGCTTCTGAACATTTTTTATTCCACCAAGGAAGAGGAGGGGCTTTTGCCGAATTCCTGTAAGAGTTACGAATAGAATAATCAACTGAGGGAGAAGTTGGCTTATGATAAAGAAGGCACTTATTAATTGCAGAATGCAAAATTTGACAAAACTCTGTATAACTTTCCAATGGAGCAACATGTTGATCCTGAAAAGTAAATAGTTGTAGATCTACATTTTGTTCATACATCTTCCAATCTACCATTTTAAAGTTAGGATAGGTGGGCAAATTTGTGTTGTTACTAGTGTTTTCTATATTACTATTATTGATAAAAACTTTCATTATTACAGGAAGGTGGTAGCTGCCAAGAGGATCACAATGAACAGACCAATCACAAGAAAGAGCCAATGATGGGGAAACTATGGACAAATCTAAGGCATTTGGACGCCACGTTAAAGAACCGACTGTTGTCACTTCACCATTATTCATTAACACCAAATTATTATCATCAACAATCTCTAAAATATCCCTACCTCTTGGATTTGTAGAATTACATCCCCATGATGTGTGATGGGCATTGAAATCACCAGCAAATATCATTGGTTCAGGCACAGATTTTATTATAGATTCAAATTTATGTTTGTCAAAAGATGGAGTGCAATTTGTTGGACAGTAGAAACTTACAATACTTATTTCTGTATTATTTACAGTAATTCTTACACAAATATTTTGTAGTGAATTATCAGAAAATGTAATTATTTTTCTGTAATTTATATTATTGCGAATTAAAATAGCTACACCATTGTGTTTATTTCCAATATCATGTCTTTCTATTTTGTATCCTCTAATGTTAAAATGTTTGATGGGTGTTAACCAGGTTTCTGATATAATTGCAACATGTATGTTATGCTCATAAAGAAATTGAGTTAATAAAAGTTTATTACTTATAATACTTTGTGCGTTCCACTGCATTATATTAAGATCCATTATTAGATGTGGAAGTACTGATACGGAAAGTTTGTTGCAGAATTTCTTTTATGGAGGTTGAATTAATGGGATTATCTTTTTGATTTATTATAATTTTAGTTATAGCATTTGTTAAAGTATTCATAAAAAAATCTGATTTAGTCAAATTAATAATCTGTGTTTCAATGTTCTTCTGTGTTAATTTTGGAAAAGAATGTTCATTAAATAAATCGGAATATTTAGCGGCTCTGGACTTGACTTTATTTTCTTCTATTTTCATTTTTTTCTGTGGGCAAGTGTTTGAAATGGAAACATGGTTACCACCACAGTTGACACATTTAGCGTTCTTAGGATCTTCTTTACAAATTTTAAAACTATGCTTTTCTGTACATATGGAGCATACAACTTCATTCTTACAATATTTTGCAATATGTCCAAACTTCATACATTGCAAACACTGTTTGACAGGAGGAACGTAACAGCTTACCTCGTGTCTCCATGAGTCAAGGTACACGTATTGCGGTAACTCGGTAGAGGCGAAAGTTACTGCAACAGTTTGAGTGGGGTCATACGTGACCGCGCCACCCTCTCTTTGTACGCGGCGCATGAAGCGCCTCACCTGTATGACATTTCTGGAACTTCCAATCAAAGCAGATATTCTTTCATTAGACAAATCTGTAGGGACTGAAGTAAGAACCCCGGTCACCTCAGTGTCGACAGCAGGTATTGTTGCGTTTAAGCCCATTTCATCTAGGAGTTTTTTATTTTGTAGGAATACATTGGCATTGTTGGACAGGTCAAATGTTATACCTATTTTATACTTATTTATGGATTTTAAATGTAATATGCCAGTGACGCAGTATTTGCGTATAGCGTGCGAAATAGCCAGTCTGTCTTTGTCAGAAAATTGGCGTTCAATCTGATGAGATAAAAACACTATATATTCTGTTTTCTTGCTATTTTCAGGATACTTCCTTGAGTATCCGGGGACTTTAAATACTTGATACTTCCTGCTGTTGTCTGCTGAATCATCGGAGTCGGAAGAAGTCTCCGTGATGTCCCGTTCTGCTCGACCATCAGGGGGCTCCGCTTTTTTCCTCTTCTTACCACTTCCCCCCATTGTTTATTGCACTATTTACAAATATATACAACTACTATTTTATAATTACAACTAATTTTGAGGTATTTCAACAATATATAACAAATTAATTTAAATTAAATAAGATTTGGCGCCTTGTTCGTTTCAAGGTTCCCGCGTTTTTTTCGTTGTCCTGACGGGAGGACATTTATGCATGCGTTCAGAAAAGTATTTTGTGTAATTATTTAAAAAGGGTGAATAAACTTTTGTCTGTATTTTTTTAATCAAATAAAAAGGTTGATAGGTGTATTAAACAGATTTGAATAAAAAGGGCAGTATCCAAAGTAGTAGTCTATGATCTAAACTATTGTCAATCAATGTCTATGTCACGAAAGCTCAGCTACTGTTATATTTGTTTGTTTTGTGTGGTTTTGTGGTGCGAGTACATGTTCAGTATTAGTATTAGTAACAATGCCACGTCCTAGAAGATCTAATCTTTCCCAGTGAAGCCGTACTGCAATTAGGCAACGGAACATCGCGAGTCAATTATCTGATGAAGAACGAGACATTGCACGAGAAGAGCGCCGCGTTAGTATGGAGCGAAGAAGGGCTTTAATTCGTGCCTCTCAAACACAAGAGGAAAGAGAGGCAGCCCGTGAAACGGCTAGGTTAGAAACGAGAAATCGTCGAGCTTATCGTACAGATCAACAGTCAAATCTGCGGCGATATGTGAAGAAACTTCAACTGTCAGTAAATATGAGAGTTGCATTGTTGAACGATCTATCTGCTGATGATTTCTCTAAGCAATTGTCATTTTTTGCTGACACGTGTTTTAGTACTTAATTTTTTTTTTACTTCTCTTTCTGTATGTATTATTTATCATAATAAAATACTTTTTATATCTAAGTATCTGTATTTTTATTTTGTATCATTGTATTACGTTTATCAAAGCCTAAATTAGTTCAGCTAAAAGGTAACACGACATTCATTGACTGTTAGGCGGTACGAAGTTCGCCGGGTCAGCTAGTTAAATATAAAGTATTATTTTATTATTGTTCAACTAAGTCGCTCCCGTTGCTTGTACGCTTAGGTCTTATAAACTACGCAACGGAATTGATTGCAGTTTTTAGCAATAGATAGAGAGAATAAAAAAAGTGGAGGGATTTTGTCATAGATATAAGAAAGAAGGTATTTGTGTATATAATTATAGGTATTTATTACTGTACTATCCATCCGAGCGAAGCCGGGGCGGGTCCGCTAGTGTAGATAGTATAGATACATACCGGGGCCATAATCACTAGGTCCAAGCGGTTCATATGCTGTTACTTGTAGGGTTATGAGAGGCTTAAGGCACTATATTTTTAAGTAAAAAATCTCTTAAATGACCTTTTATTTATACTTACAACACAAGAACACAAAAAAGATTTGGCGACCCTGGATTCTGCGTCATGCGACGTTATGTTTTGTTTGGACGTACAGAATTACCCCTAGTTGATATCGGTTAGAACAAACTTTTTGAACTAAACATACATTTTAACATGTATTTACATGAGCGTAGGTACTTTAACCCTAAACAACCAAGAAACCTAATAAGTGTTGCTGAATAACAATAAAAAATCTCGGTTGTACATCATTAATTCTTAATACACTCATTAAGGAAGAAGTTAGACACTCAAATCAATAATACAAGACAATATTCAAGTTAATATAATTTTCATAGCTTAGTGCGGCAGTTTTTACGATGAACGTTATGGCTTCGTCTTGCCATTACGACTTAGAATGGTCCTACGATTAATTCGTAAATGTTTCATGAAGTATAAAGTATCTTCTTTCAAGAGAATAAAGGAGTTTATTGTTTTTCTACCCCCTTTTTATATAGAAGGTAAAGTGGGAAGGATCAATCTTCTGAATAGGCATTTAAACGTTGTACCTAAGTCAGTAAAATAAAGGGGAATATATAAATCGTTCTGGTTTTTCGTACTTGAATTAAGACTTAAACGTCGTTAAAATTGTGCATTTTTCTAGAAAGAAAATAAGACAATAAATTTTACTAAGTTTAACCTTTTTATCCCTGTCTTTCATATTTGAAACTAACTACATAATATTTTTTGCATTTATTTCGACTAAAACTAAGCGACTAATACAATTTGTCTGGTACTTCACATTGACAACTATATCCACTTATACCAATAATAAAATACATTTCTTACCACAATGTTATACGATTCCATTTAAAATGTTATTATAATGGCTTTTAGTATTGTGGGACACTAGTTCCAAAGACTAGGCTGCATGTCTGTTTTTAAGGACCGCCTCTTACGCAGTATTTAACTCGATACATTATTATGAGGTTATTGTTAACAATATTACTGCCCTGGATGGCGGCGGCGGCGGAGTTGGCGAGCTGTGATTAAAATGAGAAGTGAATTTCATGTTCATCAAAATAATCTCTTATTCTCTTGCATACCAACATTCAAGTCAACTACAATGTGGAAACATAGGTAAATATTATTAAATTCATTGATTTAAAAATAAAATATAATCTTTTACATAGAACATTGCGTCCTCAATATCAGGTATGGCCTAACAAAACATATTATTATTATATGGACTGTAAAACAAAGCGAATTACTTTTATAGCACGCATCCCAATACACAGAGGCTAGTAAATCTTGTCCTGACATTCTATATAAGAGATGCTTCACCCTATTGCTTAGTCCGAATTAGGAATTATTGTAGCGTCAGAAAATAAAATTGAGATCGAAATAGATTCTTAAATTTCAGAGACGAATAAAATTTCTTCTGTGTTAGTTTTCATTGTTTTAGCCGTGGTTTCTCAAATGCTTTATCACTTTTTGATATTCGGTATAGAGAAACCGTAGCGAGAAGAGAATTTAATATCACTAGTCAATTTTAACACGTTCTTAAAAATCTATTTAATTTTGTCTCTATTTTACTTACATGGTGTTATAAAGTGACAGCATGAGACTTAACGGAGACTTTAAACTGATTGATGTTTCAGTATTCGGCCATAAGACGATTATTTGTTTATATATTTTATATTTATGTTTATATTTTAATATATTTTACATTTATGTCTTTTTTATATATTTTATTATAAATAAATGTATTCTCAAGTTATTCATGTACCTACCTAATTACCATTTGCATCGAAAGTATCTTTTAACAACGTTTGCTTAGGTAGACATAGAATAGGTCTCTACCGCCTGTAATTGTGTGTGTAAAAAAGTTTAGGAGAAAAAAAAAAATATTTTTAAAACTTGTCATCGATTCTTTTGCCGACGCTACCTTTGCCCGTTCATCTCACAAGTCCGTAACTAGTGTTTTTCACACAAGTTTTATGTGCTATTATTTGCAACGGGATATAAACCCGGCCTGACCATGTTTACTGCTTACCCCGGCCTAATCCCGCCAGCATAAAGCCAGTGCCAACCCCTTTATGTTGTGTTCGACAGTAAAATCTTAACTTATGTATCGTTTATGTACTGGAGCACATAAAATGTATGAGGATGGTGTTTGGAACAATTTTAGTGATGACTCTAGAGCTCACGTACGACTTGGATTTTAAATAAGTCTGAAAGGTCTGCCAAAAAAAATACAAGATTATGGCTAACTGATATAATTAGGCATAATATAAATAAATGGTTTTAAAGACTTAACTTTGGAGGTACTTCGCAACAGTTATTAAAATAAATAGGTATATGTATATCAGAAATAGTGATTGTTTAAAAAAACAGACACACAAGGTATTGAATCGGAAAGTTAGTTACAATTTTCTCATAATTGGAATTATTTATTGTATGAAAAAAAAAATGAATAACGGGTATGTATTAAAAAACACCCAAATAATGTTTCTTTCATATTGAAATAACCAACCACAAATACAGTTGGTGTTATCGTTCTCGAAATAGCTATCTGATGCAGTCGGTTTTGTACCGCTCTTGACTCTGCGCTCCAAACCCACACAAAGGTACCTTGATTTCATGAAATTTTCATCGCCATTGCACGTAGAAGTTAACGTTTATCGAACGTGGCGACGAAATTAGTTGTAAATTTAGAATAGGCCTGTTAAATTTAGTACAGGTGTGGTAAATTGAATTTAGCTATGGGTTACTCAATTATATGAAGTCTTGCGAGCGACGTGACTTGATTTTAGACGCATGTTCATCATGTATTCTTCGACAATTCATGAATATTGATCTAAATAGAAAATGCACAGTTTAAAAATTAAATTTATGTTTTTCTTTCTAATTATCACATTTTAATTGACAGACCAATCAATCTTGATTGAAAGTAAGCCAACATTTATAACAAATAAAAACTGTCAAAATATTGTTTTTGCTTACATTTAAAACTGATTCTATGCCGGATTATTATCGTGCCTTTACAGGCGTCATTTCATCGGTCCGTGACTGCAAAGTCGTCGAAACATCGGGAACTAAAATCAATAAACCGCGATATAATCCGTTTCAAAGTAGTTTGATTTCAGTGTCTAACATGCGCGTATACTTCAGCAAACCACATATACCCTAACTATTTTCGGTCAATAGAAATACTCGTCTTTGTTTACCATTACAGTAGGCCATATCTAAGACACATCTTTTAAATTCTTAAGACCTACAATAAAGGAGCATACAGTGACAGTTACCCCTACCACTCGTGCCAATCCAAAAGCCATTTTCTGGCATAAATAAAACAGGTCTCAAGCGCCCCATACCTTTCAATTTCTACCTAGTATACCAACAATATTCCCGAGCCTGTACTAAACAACTGTCATTTTATTTTATCACCGGGCTTTCGCGTAAACTCTCGCGCTAGTGATAAATTTTAATGTTCCAAACGAAATATTGTCGCGTAGTAGGGGCCTCAAAGTTTAAGTGAGCCTAAAGAAATTTACGTCCGTCGGGATAATTGTTTTATTTTGTTTTTGTGTACTTTTGTAATTGTACTTATTGTCAAATAGAAAATATTTAGTAATTTATGCAAATGCCTTAACTGATCTTTCAAACAATAATCATTTTCGTCGTTTGTAATTCTGATTAATTAGTACCTAGTTATATTATGAACGTACTTTTACTGGTAAATGGCAACTGATAGTAAAACTAGGTACTTTTCTCTAATTACGTTAAGACTTTTATATAAGCAATTAATGTAGGTCTCATAGGCACAATAGAGTGTGAGACTCTCCATTTTAACTTAAATCAGAGTTCACATAAATCTCTACGCATTAATCTCTGATCTTTCACAAAATAAACAAAGAGACGCCGTAAGGGAACCGTAAAATTATTCATCCACCCGAAAATTTACGTAACCCATTGTAAAAACGTGTTTTTTAACGAACTCTAAGAAGTTTTAAACTCCGTCGCGTTTCAAATCCAACATCGGTCTCAAGAGGATCTCCGTAAAAAAATTAAGTCACAAAAGAGTCCAAAAAATAAAGTTTAAATGTCTCCCTCTTTTTGGCAGAGTAAACATTTTACGTTCGCTTAGGAATTGGTTGGTTGTGAATTAAAAAAGCTCTTTGTAAGGTACGCAGTGACGATGGTCGTACACATTTGAAAGTTCGCTAGGAATTTTTTATTACTTCGGTTATTATTTTTATCGAAAGGAATTTTATGTACCTACTTTTATTTTGGATTGGCGGTAAATATAATATATATCGGTTAATTATGCAGACAGAAAATGTGTTAATGCATTTCAGAAACATGACTCGTGTAAGTACGCCCTGCAATAGCATTTCCAGGTACCCCGGACATATTCTAGGTACAAAATAAAACCGGTTACCGGTAAACCGGAATCTGGCGGTTCAAGAGTTATGCCCAGCAGTGGGACGTTTATAGATTTTATTATTTTATTTTTATTATAATAATATTTTCCTAATAAGTCTATTTTCCATCCGGGGTCCCATAATACGAACCAGTCGACCCCGCGAAAGCTTAACTCGCGCTGCGGTTAATTCATGTTGAATTCATTAAGTTTGTAGGCGCCTTAACTAGGTGTCTTGATAATTTAATCCTGCCAGGATTGCCCAATTAAAATGTTGCCAACGACTTTTTAAATATTCAACCAGAAAGGGGTTACCAACTTCAAAAACGAGGTAAAATTCATCACTCCAGGGAGGATTTGTGTGAAATAATGACATTTTAGGTGTCGATTAAGAAAAGTTTGGCAGTTAAACTTTTTAGGAGGCATTAAGGCTGTCATGGTCGGATAAACGTAAAAATGTTCCTGAATTCGATTCATCAATGTAGGATTTTCACTTGAAGTTTTTTGAAAGTTATATTTTCAATCAAAATTTCACAGATTTATTTTGCAATACATTCAAAATTGTTCCTGCATATATTATTTAATTATTTATCATCTACTCTCTTAATTTATCAGCAGCTTCATTTGAAGAACATGAGCTGTTTCGACGCAATGTTATGGATACCAACAAAGTTGTAATCACAGATAATTCAATCAAAACTATGAAACAACTGAAAATATTATTTAGAAACGAGTGGGAACACAGAAATCTATAGAAACACTTAACACAATTCTACGTAATTTAAGTTCTTAATTAAGTAAGTAAAAGGTAAGTAGGTACCTAGGTATATAAGTCCACAATGCCAGCCTTCTGGGCACGTTTCCCGACATTGGCAAAGATGAGGATGATTTTTTTTTATGCTTGTCAGTCATTATCAATTAATTTTGGTTGATAATGGTTAATAATTTTTCTATTTTTTATTTAGATATCTGTATTTATTATAAGTTTTATTTTAGTTTTAATTAGTAATATGTGTATATACCTAGTTATGTTTGTAAATACATTAAAATAACAGTCACGAAACTTATTGTAAACAGTATCTACATGTATAACTACTTTAAATTAAACATTTAAATCATTTAATCGAAATTCAATTAATAAAATTAGAAGAAGTAAGGAGGTAGAAGTAATTTGCGAACGTATGTAGAATTTCTAGATTTATTTGTATTACTATGTAAGTCCACTCCATAGGTTTTGTTATGCTATTAGTATTTGGGAATAGCCATGGGACAGTCGGACGTGGACACACGGACGACGAACATGCAACTTTTAATATTCTCATTACAATACAAGTCTCTCTGGACATCTCACAGAATAGGATGAAAATAGAACAAGCCATGATTTGTTTTTCTTCAGTATATTATTTTATTTCGTGCTATAAAGCATTTTATAATAGCCTAGAAGCCTAGGATCTGTTATAAAACGGAAACTATTTCAAATGTAGGCAAGGAGTTTAAAATTAGGTACTAGTTAGGGATTGCAATTGCCGGATCCAGCATACAGCAATCCAGCTGGATCCAGCGCCTTTTTAAACATGCTGGATCCAGCATACAGTGCTGAATCCAGCGATGCGGATCCGCAAACGTATCAATTTCTATTGTTTAGTTTTGAGTTGCCGCCATTTTAGACTTTAGAGCAAGAGCTTGAGATGGAACTTAAAAGAGAGAAGGAGCACTTTAATAAACAAAAGCCAAGTGGTCCATTAGATTACGAAAAGGTCCTGAAAAAAGAAATGAGCGTTTATGAGACCGAAGGAGTGCGAGGTGAACATTTATCTATGGTTTATGAGTATTTAATGACCCTAAAACCGACCAGTGTAGAGGCCGAAAGGGCATTCTCAGCAGCCGGCTACATATGCAGTTCTGTGCGAAGCAGGTTGGGAGATAAGACTATAGATAAAATTTGTTTTCTAAGGTCTTACTTTCAGAGAATTAAAAAAAAGACATAGTCAGTCTCTTATCGTCAGATTTTATACTGCGTAATTATTAACGAATAACGAGTCGGAGAAGCTTATTTCGGAGCTTCTTTTGATACAAAAAATTGATTGAAGATTAAAAGAGTATTATTATTACGGTCCTTTTTTGTAGTTAATTTTAAAAGAATTTGTAAGACTGATTGCTACTGATTAGCCGTTCTATCCTATCCTATCATTAAACATAAACGTAATAAGATATTACTTACTTAGAAACATTATCTAAAATGTTATATGAGGTTATATGTTTGTTATTTAATTTTAAGTTGATTCTTTTGATCTCAAATGATAAAGAAACCAAAGCAAATTGATATCAGATATCACCAAATGAGTGAAAGATTTCATAGATTTTCGTAAGAAGTACAAATTAATAAAAAAAGTCTTAAAAATGTCGTCTTTTTATTTTCGTTCCACATTTTGCTGGATCCGCGCTGGACCCAGCTGGATTCAGGTCAATCCAGCAAGAATCCAGCTGGATTGAAAACGCCGCTGGATTGCAATCCCTAGTACTAGTAAAATAAAAATGAAAACCGTGATGAACAAGGACATGGTCCTGATAGTAAGTGCAAATCAATGGTACTATCAAATATAAAGTTTGTGCGCAAAAGGTTATTTTTTAACATGTAGGAAACACCAAGACTGTTACACCAATGGCTGATATAGAATGGTTATTTTTACGATTTCAACATCAGCCTCGGTAGCGCAGTAGGCAGCGCGTAAGTCTCATAATCTTAAGGTCGTGAGTTCGATCCTCACCCGGGGCATATCTTTTTGGTTTCCGTCCTATTTTTTTGTGGACTACAACAGGAATTTGCATGAAATAGGATGAGAAATTTTGGTAGTGTTAGTGTCAGATTGTTATTGAATTATTGTTTGAATAATGATTTGCAAAATGGTTATTAATGGTACTTACCAATAATCCTACTACTTCTACTGATTTATATTACAAGTGTCTACTAAATAACTAAATGATTGGTTGACCAAACTATGAGTCTACTTACCTACCTTAGAGGTGTCTACTTTCTAACATGTAGGTATTGTGATTACTGGTAAGTAGTGTGTAAGAAAGGTTTACAACTCTTTGATGATAATAAGGTTTATTTTGTAAACTTTTTCACCTCAAACAGTTGATTTCACTCGGGAAGGTAAAGATATTTTGTATTATGAAAAAAATACTTTTTGGACTCCTAGAATCCAGATAATTATGACTGCGAGACTGAAAGCGACATCTATTGTAATAATAAGGATGTATTACTTATATGAAAAGATATATCAGTGCTGAAATAAATTAGTTTTACGCCAACAGATGGCGCTACACGGCGCTGTTTGCGCCATCTATAAAAAATGTACAGAACTATCACAAGAGAAGCAAACAGCCGTGTTTTTAGACACATTGTTAATTCAGTTTTCAAAGAGGCTACTAGATGGTGCTGTTACAGATTTGTACAATATTTTTATTTTTTTATGTTAAAAGTTATAATAGTTTGAATTTCTGAGAAGTATAAGAATGTTCGTTTTAAAAATCTCAACCAATTATAAAAATCAACCTATATAGTCTTAATAATTTTACAAGCACAACAACTTAATAAGGTTACGTCCACAATACATTTTTTTAATGTATTGCGTCATTGCCGATTAATAAACGCCATCCGTGACAATAGAAAATAATCGTTGCAAAAAATCTTACATGTTTATTGACTTAACGCACCAGACAACTAAAAAATACAATTTATTATAGTTTTTAAATCAATAAAATCATTTACGCAAATTATAAAAATAAAACGAAAACAGTTTTTTACTGCAAGGTCGACAACTGGCGCCAGTGTTTTAAATTCTTTTATGATGATGCTGGATGGTGGAAAAACAATAACTTAGGGATTTACCTCTTTTATACGATTTTTATTGGTTTTATTTCCAATCGTCTTCATAATGTTGCACGGACAATAAAACTGCTGTTTTTCTTTTAAGTGGACATTATGTACAATCAGGGCAAGGGTGGTCCAAATAAGTATTACCAACTTTTTTTTAATGACTTAGCAGGCCTATGCATCAACGTATTTCTTGGCCAAAACATTAAATATTTTAATTTAACAACTTGTTCTAAATACCGACCAAAGGCTCTAAAGGTCGAGATTCAAAGTGTCAAAACAATTAAAAAGCCTAGATGACAGTTATAGAGTTTATTGAGGAAATAGAAACAATAATAATTGATAACGAGGAAGTAAATTACAATACTACGTAGAATTACCTACCTATTTACTCAAAAGCATACGAGTCGATTAGTTGATTGAAATCTATAAAAATAAAAAGTTGTAGGTACAGTAGATACGTTACTGCTATCTACAAAATAAAGAACAATATTATTACCCAAAAAAAATTGTAAAATAATGAAAATACGAATGTTAAATTACGAACCTAATAATCTATCTGATGGAAACGGACATACATTTATCGAATTTCATAAAGATTGGGAGACCAAAGCTTCGACAGATAAAACTTCATAAAAAGAAATGATTATTAACTTTCAGATCGTCAATTTTATTGTTAGAAGCTTCATTTTTCGAAACCGAATCATAATGCTGGCCACTTAACTACTCAACCTACATTTAAACGTTGTAAAAGCAACATTTTTCCTTGCAATAGCTTGGAATATTCGCATTCCTTCTTCTGTATCGTAAGCAAAGCTAGTAAGCGGGCTGTAAGGTCGCATTTGACAGTTAAGGCAATAAAATAAAACAGGCAGGGTCTGATGGAGTATTGTTTCGAATTCCGTCACGCGTTCAACGCAGTGCATGGGTACGATCATGGGTTAAGGCCAGTGAACAGTGATATGGTTCTATGGAATTTCCAGTATTCTGAACATTGAAGTGGCAGTAAAATGTGTTTTTCGAGGCTGTATGGTAGTTCAACCCGAAATGCTAATGGGGTAAATTGCCGCTATTTAGCTGGTTTCCAAAAATAATTAATTAATAGGTAACTGACTAAAATTTGGTAGGAAGTACTTTTTGGATTCATTTTTTAAAACGTGTGTCGATACACTAGATTTGTAGATCAAAACAAAACTTCCAAAATTATTGTTTAACATTAAGGTACTAAATATAATATTGAAAGCAGGTCCATCTACATCTTAATAAAACTTTCTTTTTAATTTATGCCTAATAGGAAAAAAAAAGCTTTATGGTATTGCAAAGAAGTATTAATAAGCATAAGCATTTGAGCAAGGCAACTCCAAAAGCTCTTGAAATCTAATGCCCGGTTTTTTTGTAGGACCTCCATTGTGAAATACGCAATTATAGTCTTGATCCCTGGTTGGCTGGCCTGTTGTTCTAGTAGTTAGCGACCCTGACTGCTAAACTGTCGTGGGATCGATTCCCACCTAGGACAATTATTTGTGTTAGATTAGAGCTTGATCATATTTTGTTCTGCCTCTGGTTGTAATTTATCTGTAATATGTACACCTTCACAAATATGAATGTTTATCGGTTGTTTGGTTGCCATACTACAGGCTCTGCCTCGTTTGGGATTGACTGCCAGGGGCCAGGATAGCCGTGAGTGAGTAGTCCCAAGATATTAATATCACTATACCTTATTTTGACTGTGTAAATGTACTTACAAGTTGATAGAAACCGCTCTCATTATGAAGCAAAGCTTGTGATATATTGTTTCCGTAAATGAAAACACGTTTGTTTATTGCTAATAAAACTTATTTACTGCTTGCACTGTAATTGATTCCAATGTAATTAGCAAGAACTGTAATTAATATTCATTTAACTACACTTGGCTGGTGTATTGATGATTGAACATATACCGTCTTAATGTTGGAATGTTAACCCGAGTCCTGCGAGTGTGGACTTTAAATATGCATTAAATAATTATCAAAATAAAATATACCTACCTTACTCCAAGACACGCGGCTAGACCCTGATTTAAACAATGAGCGGTACAGAAGTTCGCACCGAAACGTCAACTTCAAGGAATTTGTGATCTTCCTGCATCCCGCCTTGTCCGAAGCCTTCTGGACTCAAAGTGTGGTGTCCGTCGCTTTCGTGTATAAGTAGGTACCACCAGAACGCGCTAATACGCAGTGCCTGCGCAGGTGTTACGGGCGGAGGGTCCACCCGTAACCGCCCTATAGAATCCGTCAACAAAGTAGTGTTATTTCAATGTCTTATTTTCACCTAAAACTCAGGAAACAAAACGATCACAATTTTATATGATAAATCTTAAACTTGGCTCACAGGCTTGGCCTTTTTAAACAGTTTGTACTTGAACTTATGTGTTTCTTTTTTGCAAAAATAATAGTTTTATTTTGTTACAAGTACAATACAAGTACATTTAAGTAAACAAATAAGTATATGCGAGTGCAATCAATACAAGATATAACAATAACAAGATTTCGCGGTCTTTTTGTTTCCTAGTTAGAAATATAGCGCATGTAACTCTGGAGTAATAGAAAGATGAAAAAAAAAAATTAAAATCGTTCCAGTTGTTTTTGAGTTTATTCATGACGAATATATCTTTCTTCTTTATAATAGTATAGAATAACAAGTTAATGGTAGGCGCTGAATCTTAAATTGCATTTAGATAATTATATATTCAGTAAATGAAAATTAAAACTATGACGCCCAAATAAGTTGATCGAAGACAGTTATCATGTATATACAATTCCGACAACCAGTAGATATGTTGGGTAATGCAGTGCGTATTCAGCAAATGGGTTATAAAGAGCTGACAGGCAGTCTCTTCTTCGTAAAGTATTGGTATACAAAATGGAATTCATCTAACAATGTAAAGTAACCGGGTTTAGGAAAAAGGCTAAAACAAAAAAATATATAAACGGATCATTTTGACCCGTACAACCGCCACAGTGTTATGGCATGGCACCCTTGCTCAAACCACACCAGTATCGTAAATTAACTTAATTGTAAGTTGTAAGTGTAGACTGCAAATTGTTTTACAATGAAATCATTAATTATGTTAATCCTTCAAATGACGAGCGTGGACCATCATCACGTTTTAACGATTAAATATTAGCTGCTTGAAATAATCACTGTTTTGCATGGTAAAGTTATTAAAATTTAACAAGATAGTCTGATTAAAACTCCGTTTGATATTGTGCTGTTAACGCCGATAACATTGACTACATCAAAATTATATATATAATCTTATTAGATACCTTAATGGGCACAAAGAATTTCGTAAACGTTATTTAAATACCATTAATAAAAATATATAGAAACTTACTACTAGGTACGTGTAGCGTACTTTATTCAAATTCAATTTTTTGAAGCGGCGGTAGCCTAATGGCTAGGGTGTCGGTCGAACTTGCCATCGTGTGGTTGCGGGTTCGAATCCCACCCATTACACTACCGACGTGAGCCCACTCGTAACACAAGCATCTTAGCTTAGCACGAAGGGATAGCGAGATTACTAGTAATGTGCGACCCACATTGCTAGTAATGCTTTAAAAAAAAACCTCCCTCTGGAGTTTCCATTTAAGTATATTAATGCCTGAATTAGGAGGCTCCACTCTTTTATACCGAAGTGGAGATTTGACTACGTGAAAGGATAATAACTACTTTAAACAACAAAATATATACATCAGATTACATAAATAATATCGGATAACCAATCAATACAATAAACTTTTTAATTTTTTATATGAATATTGATTAATTCATTAATTATACATTATTATTAAATTGCATGCAAGTACGTGAGTGTGTCTTGTCTCTTTCATATACCATTAACATCAAGACTACGATATCTACTTAGAGCACCTCTATACTTCAAACATGAGCTAAATGACGAATAATTAAACATATATTTTTTTAACATCTATCAGGATTTAAGTTCACCATGATGGCGCCAAAATTCTTAAAATCATGTTCATCTCACAAGTTTTATTGCTTCGTGTGATTTTCACATTATTATTAAAGATTAGCACGCTTTTAGTAGAAAAATAATACAATCTTTGACAGAAATTTATTGTTTTATAAGTTTTAGTCGGTTTTACTACCTATGTGTTACCGATTTACGTCATATAATTCAGTAATAACATCACGTCAGAGGTGACGATGTATTTCCAGTTATTCAACGTAAAAAAAATCGAATCTTAAGAGTTTTACGAAATATTGTGAGATGGATTTATTCATGGTAAATTTGCTGATTATATTTTATTGTATGTATAATGTATATTTATAGATAACAATTCTTTACGTAAAAACTTAATATTCTTGTGTTATTGCCTTGTATATTCGTGGAATCACACATGGAAAAATGTTTCGCAGAATATCGTATTATTTAAGTAATAATACATAGGCACTTTACTCATCACGTCGCGTGACGTCATATTCTTCTCCCAAGTTTCGCTACAACACTTGATCCTCAGCTTTTTGCTTCTAGTCTGACCTAGCTGCTTTCGGGTACTTAATTCATAGGGCAAGTGTACTTAAATAAAATTCCAAACAAAAATAAAGAGCACTCAAGGTTTAAATGTGAATGCAGAGAGATTTAAACTGACGTTCGGGAACCAGTAAAAGCCTCTCTCAGGCTAATTGCGGTAAACCACGTAAGAAAGATTTTCAGTTATATTCCTAAGATTGGGACAATCTATAACTATAATATACTGAGAGTCTGTAATATACAGGAATATCTATGGAGTTTCTTGCCGGGTCTTCTCCATTGTGACTTATGTTTGTATGAAAAGTTGATTTTCAATTTTAAGATTTTAATTACGCAGTCCATAAAAAATAATCCTGTATATAATATAGATATCCCTGTTCTCGATGCCACCCTCTACTCGAACGATTTTAACTTCAGTGAGGTTGGTTAATGTTAAAGTTTTTATAAACATAATTACATTATGAGTTCTTGTTATCATCATGTTCATCTTACTGCGACATTATAATATACATCAGGATGACAGGAAGGAATGTAAAGCAGTAATTATTGTTAAGACTTTGTATTTATTTACTAAGATGTTTTATTTGTTTTAGCAATAATTAGCACGTGTGAACAGGATGTGGTTAGCTATACCTATTCTGCCGTGCAGGCCCTAAAGTGCAGTATGAGGAAAAAAGCGGTTTCGAGAAAACAGCGAAAAACTTTTTAACACTGTTTTTATTTATATTATTAATGTGTATGGTGGATATTTTTATTGCTAAGACGACTAAGTGACAACAAAGATGGTATTTACCAAATAAAATTATAATTTAGTACATTAGATTTTAAATAAAATGTATTTTTTTAAAATCATAGCAGTTACTGCACGCAAAAAGTTACATATATGCAAATTAAAATGCGGTAAAAATACTCGATACTACGAAATCTTTGATTTTTTTGCTACTTTGCAGACTAATTTGCAGCATAAGACTTTCTTTACTGCATTTTAATTTGTTCCTTGAACTAATTGCACACGTAGTATGTAACAATTTCTTCAAACTAACGAGTATTTTTTAGGTAGGAATTAACAGAAAAAATGGCGATAAGATGTGAGATATTTATTAATGATATTAATATAACTATATACACATATAACTAATTATAATAAAAATAAAACTATACTAAACCAAAACTTATAATATAAATTAAACTATACTAAACTACCGATAATAACTAAAGCTAAATAAAAAATTAAACTTATTAAATTAACCATTATCAACTAAAATTGATTGATAATTTATAATGGCTAACAAGCATCAAAGAATTCATCGTCATCTTTGTCAATGACGGGAAACGTGCCCAAAAGGCTGGCAGCATAGCCACGTTGAATAGCAATACTGATTCGCTGTGCCAAAAACATGCCAGCCCTTTGGTCATGGGTAGTGTCGACCAAACGTTTTGCGAGTTCCTTAAAAAGAACTCGTGCACCTGGTCGCCATGTCCCGAGCGTCTCAACCCCAAACGGCTCAAAAATATAATTACCTATCAGGTTGTTATATTTTCGCCGTTTAAGGGTTTCCGCGGCTCCAGCAGCAGTAACCAGAGGCCCGATTCCCATTCTCCCACAGCCAGGAGACGAGCACGCTCTGCACTTCTGCAGTATTGATTGACGTTTCAATTAATTTTTTCCGTATCAAACTACAAAGCGGCTCATCCCACTGCCTCTGAGAAGAAAGTTGTTTGGGTAGATCCGTGCCCGGGCAGGACAATTTCCAGCTATTTACTGCTTCAGTCATGCACCGAATTTGACAACCAACCAGAGAAAATCCTAAGATTTCCCTGGTCAACCTTTCAGTATTGTGAACCGAAGACAGAAATGCTGGTAGGCCTAAACTAGAAACTTTACGAACACCCAGCCCTCCAAAACGGATCGACAATGTGGCTTGGGACCAAGCACAGTCATCCAGAATCACATTGAAAATCAACGTTATGGTGGACCGGATAATTTAACGAAACGAAATATGTAAATTTAGGGCCGAAACAACAAAACCGAATTAAAGTGATAGCAGAATGCAATGAAATTTTAAAAAGTCTATCCGGACCCGATTTTATTTCCGGAGCAATTGATTTGATTTTTTGTAGTGTAGATTGTCCATCAATACTTCAGATTAGGGATATAAATTTCGCATTTAGTTGTGTTTAAATCTAAACCTATTGATTGAAATTTATTCTTTAAAGTTGTGTAATCATCGGCTATTGTGTTAATATCACCTCCTAGGGTTCCGTCATCTAGGTACCAAACGTTAAATTTTGAGTTTAGTTTCCTAATATGTAATTGGATGAATGGCCAAACTAAATATGACCGGCCCGAGTGGATCTCCTTGTTGGCAGCCTACAGCGGAATTCAAAAGTTTGTTCTTATAAACTAATTTGGTAGGGTTTCTATAACATTGCCAAAGAAAACTGTAAATTTTGGGAGTATCAGATTTAACTTCTGCCAACAAGGTGTCTCTGTTAATGGAGTTAAAGGCATTCTTCATATCAACTTTTAAGATAACCTCACTTTTCCCGTAAGACAAAAATGTGGAAAGTGCGTGTACGGCAGCTTCCTTTTGAGCCAAAACCTTATTGAAGGGGCTGGAACTATTCTGATAAAAATTTGTTGTAATACTTATAACAAATTTTTGCTGCCCTACGCCTATATGTTGAACAAACGGCAATAGGACGAATGCCACCGTCCTTTTTTCGAAGAGTGCAGAGGTTAGCTCCATAAATCGTATCAATGGTCCTTACCTACCAGCATTAAATTAGTCAAAGCCGTAAGCTCCTTTAAAAGCGACTCACCAGCTTCACCAGCAGTGAGACCGTCAGATCTTTTAAGCGTTGAGCAACTTCGGATATCTCAAGGTTCGTAACCTTGAGAAATCCGAAGCAAACACAAAACACGCTCCCTCGAAGAGCTTTCGCTGCCTACACTAACGCGGCGCAGATGTCTTCCTTCCATGGCTGCGATGAATTACACGATTCATTGAACGAGAGAGATAGCGATAAATTCTGACTAGAATGCAGTAAAATAGGAACTGAACTGCAGTGAAATTACTAAAATCGTCCAAGTTACCAATTATAATGCAGTAACAGAGTCTCATACTGCGTTTTAATTAGCATTTACAATATTTTCATCTTTGAAAAATACAGACTATACTGCAGTAAATAATGAACATACTGCACTTTAGTTGGTTTTCACGATATAAACTTACTTAATAACACTAAATAAAAAACCACATTTTAGAACTTTGCCGCATTTTAATCTGTAGTTCCTGTGAAATAAACTAGTGATCAACCATGCAGTATTAATACTGTTGGTACAAAAACTACTTACTGCGTTTTAATTTATATGCCTTAATATTTTTTTGGGTGTAGAATACTGATTTTTTGTGGTAATATAGATATTTACTGCGTTTAACTTGGTAAAGTGACGGATCGTGGCAGGCGTAACTGCTATAACTGTATTTTAGTTGGTATTGTAATATATTTAGACATGCAAAGTTAAGTTACTGCTTTCACAAATTTGATTTTTTAACCGTTTAAAGTATCCTAACAAAAAACTGATTAGATCTTTATGTTCCTTATAACGTGTCCATTAAGGTTCAATATTCAACAAAAAATGGCAAAAAAGCCTGTTACTGCGTTTTAGGGTCTGCACGGCAGTATTACTTACTGATTTTAAGTTTAATTTGCAGTAGGGAAAAATAAATTATGCTTTTATTAATTATAATAATATCTAAGAATATTAATATTTAGATTTGTTTTTAGTAAATATATATTTTGTTGTATGATCTTCTCCCCTCCATTTTAACCGACTTCAAAAGGTGAAGGTTCTCAATTCGACTGTTTTTTTATTATTGCTACGCGATAATTATCTGCAATAGTGTTGTTGCACAACTATTTTTGTAATCAGTAGACTATAGATTAATATAGCTCAGAGGTGTTACCATCTATATAAATATCATCAAAATCGATTAAGTGTTAAAGTTTTAGTTAGTTTAGTTTTTAAATTAAAATAATAGGAAAGATTTAGCAGGAATATTAAAGAAATTGCGTATTTTATTTGTTCCATTTATTTTGGCACAAAATGATTCAAAGACAAATGTAAACAATAAATTTAAAAAAAAGAGTGAGAGACGACGATTTTGTACATTCCGGCAAATGTTTTTTTTTTAATTAAATTTGTTTTTTTATTTATTGTTAAGAACTGACTTTATCATGAATGTCCCCGGGTACTTTATTGTATACCTACCTATACTACTTATAGTACTCAATCACTAGAGTCACAAAATCTTCTCATCCACATAACCCAAACATTCACTCGTCATGATTTATCATAAACAAGACAGTTCGAGATGTTTTTATAAAACCCTTTTAATATTGGTGAGATCATCAGCACCTCCCTTTGTAGGACAAAGGGCGGTCTGTTACATATAAATAACGATATTAATGTGATTGCTATTTGACCTTACCTTGGCACCATGCATTAGGAATGTTTTAAAGGGAAGCTCTTCTCGCTTTGTTAATTGGAGTTTCTTGTCGGCCCTACTGCATGTAATGATTTTTTGGAAAGGTTATTTTGAAACTTGACGTTATATTATTTCTGTGCAATAATTTTGATTTTTTATGTGGGTCTGTATCGTTTATGTCAATGGTATCGAACTCTCTGAGTAGTCTGAGTATTAAATTTTAATATTCTTAATTATATCTCATAATATACACAAATATGGTAATCACAAATCACTTCTCGCACCTTTGAAATATGTTCCTAAATAAATCTGTCCTCTAAAAATCGAATCTGTTTTAAAACTTTAAATCTAAAAAGTTCCCAGCAAGCGCAAACCCCCTTAATATCTTCCTCTTAACCCCATAATGGTGACGGTGCAACCCTCAAAATCACCCAATTATACCCCTTTTAAGAGGCACCGCCCAAACCTATTAACTGTTGAACTACTGAATTATCTACGATCGTTTAGGTGCATCGTTGATTAGTAATGGCTGTCTCGAGGAAAGAGATATTGTGTGGCCAGTGATTAATTATTTTCACCCTATTTTAATTTTGGAAGCGTAGAATTTTTTAACTGTTTTTATCTCCATGGTTGGCGAAAGTATGGCAGCAATGGTCTTCTGAATTTAAATTTTATAATGAAGACAAAAGAGGATCACGTTAGTTCATGTCATACTTTTTTCAAATTTATCTGTGGAATAAGTGAATCTGTACATAATATTTTGCGAATGCAGATTTTGATTTTAGATCCCAACGTTTCAACACCTTTGTAGGTTTCATGGTTACGAGCAGCAGTCTGCCCGTGTTCATGACACCTGCAAAGGTGTTCGCGTAAATATTCGCGTAAACCTCAGGAAACAATAATTTAGAACTCTTGGAATTAAATCATCGTCTTGGAATGACGGGATAATGTCATAGTACTCTCAAAAATTTATCTCTAACGGATCGATCATGTAGGTAAAATGTTCGACATTATTAATGTACTAAGTATTATTATTCAGCTCGCATCTTTTCACAAACGATGCCGACAATGATGAACTTCGACAGAACAGTGAATCTATAGAGTCGCCTTTGTGTAATATTATTTTAATTCAATACAAAATTCAGTATTATGAATGTATGATAAATTAAACTTGTCACAGAATTATTAATAATATAACATTAATATCTTTAATTTTAAGTGTTGATTTGATACGTTTATGTTCAGCTCGTATTAAGTTGTCATAATTATTAATTACCTTAATAGATTCTGCGAAATAGTTTGTCATTGATGTCATTTACAAATAATGTTGTCGATACTTCTTGTTTTGGGGTTTTTTAATTCAAATTAATTGTCGTGAAACGTTTAAAGAAAACGGATGTAACTTATTATTATTTTCAACTTATTTTATACTGTGAATCATTTTTAAATTTGTGAAGTTATTTTTATTTAAAAGACGTGTGTAGCGATTTTTAAATTCGATATTTTTTTTACTTTTTTTTTAAATACCTACGTCTTCTAAATTCTTGATTGTTCTTCTTAATTTTTGTGATAATTATAATTTTCTATTTGTAAATATATAAATCACCGTGTTAAATTTTCTATTTTATTTAATTAAAATATATGTAGTCCAGTTTTCTCAATGCAATTCCGTGTGCTATTTACGTCGGACCAAATTGAGTTATCAACTTTCGTGAAATTCATTGTTTTTAAGCTTTTATACTTCTTTTTGTGCCGATACGTGTTTAATAGTCAATTAATGATGCTACCTGCGGCTCTTTTTATCTTAAACCGATCGATGAACCCTTGTCCTACCTGCTTAGTTGCGCGAAGCGATATTGCTTAGGTATTCGTGTTGCTGATTATAGTGCACTAACGTAGTTATTCAATTGAATTCTACTAGTTATTTGTTTAATAGAAATTGAAAGACACTAACTGAGAGTTAAGACTAAATTGATGAGCAGATTAAGACTGTGAATATATTATAACTGTCTTAAGAACATTATGACATTTTAAAAAAATAAAAAAATATTGGTACCTACCTACCTCGCAAGTTCTCATAAATATACAGACGATAAGATAAGATAAGATAAGATAAGATATCATTTATTTGCTTGAAATATGGTACACAAGTTGTTAAATAATGGTTATAGAACATGACATATTTCACCCTAGTACGGGTATACAAACATAATTGAATTGAATTTTGCTAGCACTAAAAACTACATACTAAATTTTATATTGAACATTTATGGAGAAATTATTGACTCAATCAATACAATGATACAAAGTTTTAAACGATTAATTCGTTATACAGTCAAACTTAATAGAAACCTATAGATAATATAAACAAGTACCTATCTAAGTATAATCATAATTTGAAAAACCATTATAATAGGTATTGTGCATCATTACCTATTCTCTTAACTTCCGAGAATGCTTCAGTTCACATTAGAAAAATACATAAATTTAAAGCATTTTTTTTTTTTGCGATATTTTTATCGCAACGCTACCTACGCAAGCTCAGTTGGGACACGGCTTTAAGATGGCCTGTGGTTGCCGCAGGGTTGGGTCCATACAATCGAATGGACCACATTCAAGTGGCCTCAGGGATACAACCTAATGAATTGGGATTGTATTTTTATAGATGATTGTTGTCGTTAAACTTTTAAATGAATGCTCTTTTGGTTTAAGTAACTGTTAATGTTGAGAATTATTATGAGGTTGCTACTGATGGATTGCGATTCCGGACTCGATAACGACCAAATGTAATTTTCATTTATTTTTTTAAACAATTTTTTTCTCGATTTCGAAATAAACTTGATTGAGATGTGATCACGAATTTTTGATTCATGCATTGTATGTTATTTAAATTACTTTGGAAAATCTTTTGTAATAATTTCAGTTAAAATTTCTAATTAATGATGATTTCAACACTTAATTTATCAAATATTTAGAAAATGAACTTACAGTTATACAGCGATACTGATTCTTGTACATCGTAATGTATGATAACGTAGAAAGAGCGAGGTTTCCCTATCACAAGTATCATACTTTTTGAAAAACCCCGGCAACATATAAAAAAAATGTAACAACATATCAAATCATAATTAGTCGTTTAGGAGAAATTCACAAACATAAAAGAACATAAACCTATAAACTGCGTTTTTTCATTCGGGAAAAAAATATAAATTGTTCTAACTCTGAATATAAATGTTCCCTCCATTCATCATACATTCTAGACCTGAAGCGTATCTTCGCAATTGTTTTCCTCTGTAAGTAGTTACCACAAAGTATTTTCTACATGCCAGCCACAAAATTCACAAACAAATTGATTCGGAACAAATATTTGTTACATGCGGCCATTGACCCTGCTACCTGTAACAATCTGCGATAGTAGCTAAGTATTTTTACGTAAATATCGAATTTCTGAAAACTCTCTAGTTTCTTACAAACATAATTAGTCCATTGAAATGTTACATTTTTTAGGCCTAACCTTGCGTTTTTTAGAGGACGCAATTTTATTTTTTTGATGTGTAGGGGGGGTCAGTGTAAAGCTAAAACCAAGTTTGTGGGGTCGCCACCCTTGTCCCACGGCCGCCATCTTGAAAATAGGGGTCCAAATGGTTTTTGCGATTTATCTCTTAAACTATTCATCGGATAAAAGAAATTTGTTAACATTTTTTGTTGCAAATAAAATTCTCTACAACTTTGGTTCAGTAACTTTTTGTCGTAGAACTATAAATAAAAAAGTTATAAGCGAAAATGTCCAGAAATTCGAGATTTTTTTTATATTTTTCGATATAACTTTTTTTTTATCATTTCACGAAATAATGATATCAGACCATTTTTGTAGATCGTTTTTTAAGGAACAACTTTCATGAACAACATTTTTATATTAAGTTAATAGCTAAGGTTTTACAGGGCTCCGAAGTGAGTACCTACTATTTTTCAGTACTCTTAACTATACACATATTATACGTCTGTACTAATAATGTGTCATCAGTTATTGTTTATTTTGTTATTATAATTTTTTAAATTATTTTTTAGCAATATTATTAATATTATTAAGAGTCTTTTCCCCACCACTCACGAGGTAGAGTCTGGAGGCGCGTGTTTTTTATGTGGTATCGCCAATAGGCATAATCCACGGTGATTTTCTAAATTTCAATTATTCCGTCCTCAGTATTTTCGATGGACAAGGCTGCGGCTCAGCATCTGATCGGCTTTCTGTATTAAATATTAGTCGGAGAACTGGAGAAGGAAGGGGTGTTAATGTCGGCGGTTCATCATCAAACTCATTTTCATTAATTAATTCTGAAAGCCCCATTACTGCAAGTCTCTCCAGAACAATAGAAGCACACTGCAGAAAATTTCAACCCTGCTTTTTGACATCCACGCATTGCTTAACAGTTTCCTTTGCATTTGCAAAAGATCAGTTTAGAAGCTCAGGGGGTGCTGGAGGTTTAGAGCTCTGCACTGGCATCAATCATTTTCCAAATTTTTTTCAGCCCCAGTCTTCAGGATCATTATTGTTACCAAGCCACGACTGGACCTGATGGTAGACTCGGAAAGTATGGAAGCGAGCTTTGTCTTGTGTTGGAGGAAGTGAAGATAAATTAAAAGTACTTTTTGTTACTGCCTTGGAGGTCTTGCTTTTGTGAAGAGAATTATTATCTTTATTACAGTATTCTCGGTAACCGCCATCAGATTTAAAATTATTTTCAAAATCAATAATTGTAAAATTCTGTAATGGAGTGGAAAACAGTCAATAATTAACTATTAATAATAATATAATAACAGTATAAACAATAACTGATGACACATTATTAGTACAGACGTATAATATGTGTATAGTTGAGTACTGAAAAATAGTAGGTACCTACTCACTTCGGAGCGCTGTAAAACCTTAGCTATTGACTTAATAAAAAAATGTTGTTCATAAAAGGAGTTCCTTAAAAAACGATCTACAAAAATGGTCTGATATCATTATTTCGTGAAATGATAAAAAAAAAGTTATATCGAAAAATATAAAAAAAATCTCGAATTTCTGGACATTTTCGCTTATAACTTTTTTATTTATAGTTCTACGACAAAAAGTTACTGAACCAAAGTTGTAGAGAATTTTATTTGCAACAAAAAATGTTAACAAATTTCTTTTATCCGATGAATAGTTTAAGAGATAAATCGCAAAAACCATTTGGACCCCTATTTTCAAGATGGCGGCCGTGGGACAAGGGTGGCGACCCCACAAACTTGGTTTTAGCTTTACACTGACCCCCCCTACACATCAAAAACATAAAATTGCGTCCTCTAAAAAACGCAACCCCAAATGTAACTTTTCAATGGACTAAATAATAAATATACATTTTTCAGATGCTTTGTATCTAAAACATATTAGCATAATTATTGTGATTCTGAACTCCTTTTTCAAAATGAGAACGCTGATAAAGCATGGTAAGATAACTGGCTGGTACTCACGTGCTTTCATATTTTTTCTCTTTCCAAAAATAAGTAGTAACAGATGAAGAAGATATTTATATGAGTCGGTTTGTTTAATAAACAAAAGAACGTGCATCTTATTGTTTTATTTGCTAATAATTCTATCAATTTCTCCTTCGCTAAAGTATTAATAATAAAATAGAAATTAGGTTGGACCTAGATGTTGACTTATTTTATTTTACGAAAGAAAACAACGAACGTTTTTCAAGTTTAAACCAATCAAAAATAATTATCTCGTATATTTTTTAGAGTCTTACTAATTACAGGGCGGGCACCAGTTATCGGTAATGGGGTAGTCATCATGCCCTGGTTCAAACTGGATGACCCGAAATCCTGTGGTTTATAATTATAGTAAGCCATGCAAATTAGACTCGTTGCGTTAGACCTCTTTCGTGACGGATTGGTTTCTTTTCTACTGTTAATGTTACTGTATTAGACACCAAGTATTTCAAACAGTTTTTCTTTATTTAACACAACCGAAACTTAAGTAAATCTATCATCCTGGATATAAGTCGATATGCCAGACAGACGGACCTATGAGGGACTCGTAATTATATATAAACAGTACATTCATACAGTTTTATGACGATTGGTTAATAATTTAGTAGTAGGCTCCTTGGTTTTATTGAATGGGAATATTTTGCCTCTAAAGGTCAAACACATCCTAGTTTTTTTTTCTAATATCCTAGAGGTAATTTGTCTGTATTGCGCATTTTAATACACAGATAATTTTAAAATTACGATCGTTTCAAATATCATTTTAGAGTCAAATGCGTCTACATTAACTGGAGTACGCCCAATAAAAGGTAGCAGTGCTGGGTGGCGGGTGTTTATGATCCAACTTGTGTGTTCCCATAGCGTTCGTCGGATTTTTATTTCTCTATTGCCATCGACTGCAATTGAGTCCATGGTTTTATTATTCCGCCTCTGTTTTGACCCTAGTTGAGAACGCTGCGAATTTTTCTTTAGTTTGTTGTTCTTTTGTTGAGTGGTTGTTGACTTGTATTACTCTTTACGCTAGTACTTTATAAAATGCTTAGAATTTTAGTCGTAATAGATAAAAAGCTGACTAGATTAGAGTAACTGCGAGAAAATGCAAGACGTTCATAATTATTTTGTGCAACGATTTTTACAATGGATAACTTTATTAAAATTTACTAGTACCTAACGTGGGTCGCTTGTTAATTCCTATTGGTTAGCTAAATGCTTGTGTTACGAGTGGGTTCATGTCGGTAGTGCAATGGATGGGATTCGCACTCGGCCGCGACCACAATGATCGTAAGTCCGATGCCCTAGCCATTAGGTTGCCGCCACTTCATTTTTTATTTTATTTATTTATTTATTTATGCGGGAAACAATAAGATATATAAAAATATTTTTAGATTGAACATAAACAAAACATAATCAAGTAAAGTTGCTACAGATTAAAACAAATACATTTATTCACGTTTAGTCAAGAGAATGCGTAATATTACACATAATAAATGATAGAAAACATCGTAACATCACCAACATCCATTGTGATGTAAGAATGATTGGTCTTTGTGCAATACGTTAATTACTGACAAGACAAAACATTGTCTTATTTAGTTATGTATTTCTTATGCAATTTTGTTTTATTTTTAACTCTGTGGTTGAAACAAATGGGACTTTTTTATTGAATACCTACACATAAATAATGAAATAGGTCCATTTGTTTAGCGTACAAAAATAGCTACTAAAGTAAAAGGCAAAATATCATGAGAAAAATTTTTCACACCTGAAATTTTTCACCTTAATTAAAATAAAACTAATTTTATGCGACTTCAAAAACCGGATCTTCTCAAGACGCTCCGGAGCTACGCATATAAAAATTTGTAGTATTGTTTGAACTGCATGATCACACTATTAATAATTGAAATGCGAAAGTTTGAGAATGTATGTTGTTTGAGAGTATGTTTGTTACAACTTCACCTTCATACGCGTGACCAATTGTGATAATATTTGGTATGGAGGTAGCTAAAGATAAACCGCGGGTAAAACCGCGTAGGGCAGCTAGTTTCCACATCAGCCGGAATCGAGCAGAGAATGCGCGAGTGATCCCACGACTCCGGCCAAGGCAAAGACGGAACAGGGGTGTTTTTGGTCGGTGAAAGTCCGACATATCCCCACGTCGCGCCCTCGGCGTAGGTTGAAAGCATAAGCATTTCACACAGAAAAAAAACCTAGTTTTCACATATGATAATCTACAGATTATCTACAACAAATTGACGTAATTTTTCAAGTGTTAGTTTGTTACCCAAAGAAACTAAAGATCTTAAAAAATGTAAGTCCGTGTCTTTGTACACACAAAGTATTTTTTCACCTTACTGTACCATATTTTCAGAGAATAAAGAATTTATTATTATTACTAAGGTCTAAGGGCGGTTCATACTGGTTTATAATTTTCCAATAACTTTCGGAGGTGGTATTGAAAAAATCCGTTTCAATAATATTTATGCTTTCAAGGTCTGCTGTTATTTTTAATACATCCCCGTATACGGTGAGACTAGTGTTATTTATACAGTATGTTTTCTTTCCCACCCTGGGAAAAATAGCACCCCATCATAATAATACCTACTTCAATATCGGAAATATTGAAAAACTAATAGTGGTAGAAGTGTATGTACTTGATGATTTATATTGAACTTATACCAGACCGGTAGTAAGGCAATTTAATTTACAGTACCTAATTGATTTTATTCATTTTTAGACCAATAATTAAAATTGAAATTTATTTATTCGAAATAGGCTATAAAGTAGCACTTTCAATGTCAACGGGAACTTTACTTGTTTTTTTTTTTATGCTAGTTGATTTTTTTATACATTGGCTAACCAACATCCACGCGGGCGAACACACGGCCATCAGCTAGTTATTAATATAGCTAGTTATAAAAAAAAACTTTTGCAACAAAATCCAGCCAATTGATTCCTTTCTGTAGGCAACCTTACACACCTCATTCGCACCTAGATTTTTTCTTGACCGCCACTTAAAAGGCAAAGGCAATAAATTCACACATTTTACAACATCCCAAAGTGTAGGTAGGTATTGTACAACAATGAATCAAGCAGCTAAATATGTGGTAATTACGCCATCTGCCGGCCATTCGTCGGATATCAATTTGACCGGAGAACTCTGCTATTAAACTTGTAATAATCTGCCATTTATTTTCTTGCTGCATTATAGTATGTGGTGTTGCTTGCGTCTTTTACATGATTTATTTATAAGTTAGTTTAAATGTGTGATAATTAATAAATAATTGTTTAGCTAAAGTTCTTTTTATTTCCTTTTGTACTGAAACTGTGCATCTGTGGCGTATGCCAATAAACCATTCTTTCTTTCTTTGATATATTTACATTTACATGCAACCAGATTTATCTCTTTGTAGGTAGGTATGCAGATTGATGTTTGTAGAGCCAGTAAGTAAATTGGCTAGTACAGTATTCATAAATAGTTAAGTATATTTAATTGACGGCAAAGTATGAGACAGTTTAATGGTCATTTGTGTCTATCAATGAAAAGCAGCAATGTAATATCTAGTTTCTGATTACATTTAGGTAGTATGTATTGTTGTATAATTCTGATCGTATATTTTCGCACAATTGGTATAGTTTCCAAGATACTTTCAATGTATTCTCTCTATACTTGTTGTGCGAAAAACGATCTTTTCTGTTTTTTTATTTACCTCTATAGTAAGTCTATAGTAGGTAATGACGACTAAAGCTGGAAAGCAAAAAAAAAACGTGGAAAGAACTTTGTTAAAACTGATAAATTTTAATCAACTGTCACCTTTAAAATACGTAATTAGGTCAAACACAAAATTACTGAATAATAAGAGAAATAAGATATTTTATTTGGGCTATTGAGCTATCAATTGTACAAAAAAGTTAAACAATAAATAGAATAGGTATAATATAAGGATAACCAGACAAACGTATCAAAACATTCTTAAATCTATTAGTAGAGACCCAAGATGTGTGAAGGTTGAATAAATGGTAGGCGATACGGTAGATAGTGGAAGATTAGGCTTAATAACAGGGAAGCCTCGTTTTCCATCTTACTACATTTGTTGCCACTAAGTACCCAATTAGATTATGTAGTACAGTGATTATTGGCAACATGGCTAGACTAGTGCCATTGTCGGGTTCAAGGGTTTTACAAGACCTTAGTTACTTTGTGTTATGGATGAAATATATAAAAAATGTCGTGGTGGCCTTTAGGTTCAATGACCCGATTCGTATGCATTGTTGCGGATCAGAACTCAGGCACAAATGAGACTTCTTCAAAGTCATGGGTACTACAGTATTCCACTATCATACAGCTGCTGTACCAAGTGGAGATGAAAAAAATGCATTATCTTCGAATCCCATCAATAGATCGATTCGAAGGGCACTAGAACAACCATCTCCGGAAGACACGTGCGCTTGAGTGCTCTTGCAGAGACGCTCATTGTGACGTAGGAAGTTTGGTATGATAATATTGTACAATGAATGGTTTTTTTTTCGCCGCGTCGTTAGTTAATTTAATGGCGTCGCGACGCCATTGTGAATAGGGAAAGAAATAACTCATGATTATGCGCCTTAACACACGGCTACGACTACACTGACAATAGGCTTAGTCCGCAAACTTAAAGTCGGTGAGCGAGCTATGGAGCGAGCTATGCTCGGAGTTTCTTTAAAGGATAAGATCAGAAATGATGTAATCTGGAGAAGACCGACAAATCTTGCAGAGTTAGTAAGCTGAAGTGGCAGTGGATTGGTCATATCTGTCGAAGAACTGATGGCCGTTAGAGCATACGAGTGGAGACTGCAAATCGGCAAACATAGTGTAGGACCCCAGCCAGAGGGACTGATGACCTGAAAAAGTAGCTGGATCGGACTGGATGCGGAAGACGAAGGACTGCGTGTAGTGGCGCAACTTGGGAGAGGCCTAGGTCCAGCTACAATAGTTTACTCAATTTTTTACAGTAAAGTAAATACTTAGTATTTTTGATTGATACTTTTACATACATTTTGATAGCCGGCAAATAAATGTTGTAATTTTCTATTTTATTATAGTATAGATTTATTTTATTATACATTCAAATTGTGTTTAGAAAACAAGGAATATATTACTTCGATCACAATATTGCATCGTGATGTTTTAGTAGGCTTAAAAAACACATTTAGGTATGTCGAAATTGACAAATAACATCATAAGTAAGTACTAATTTCCGGATGATAACAGTGATTTTGACCGGAAACTTGCTTAGGATAAGCATTAGATATTATATTATCTAATGATAATTCTAAATTAGGTTATTATTGGCATTCTCTTGTAGATATGGTATCTCATTCTGTGTCTTTAACAAATATTTTTGTAATAGATGGGTTGAATGTGATAGGGGTTCGTTTTTACGTCGTTTATAATAACAATTTTCTACAATGTAATGACGAAATTGAGAATATCAATAATTAAAACTATTCCAGTACCCACCTATTATGTAGATCAATTATTCAGTCTCGACAGTTATAATAATAAACATCAATTTCCTGTGACAGAATTAATTGGTCTAACAACTTGCCAGCTTATTAAAAAGTGACAAAGTTCTCAAGAATATTACCTTGCCTAATTAACTAATTGAAATTAAAACCCAAAATAAAACGATGTCCGGTATCTAACACGAATTAATTCATACCTAATATAAAAAAGTATAAAAAAGATTAAAGAAACTCTCTCACGTTAAAAATAAGTCGATACACATGCATAGTACACGAAGGAAAATAATTACGCGTGATCATCGTCCATTTAGTGCCGTAAATTACGCGTGTAACGTAATACGCCCATACTAATTATTACGCGCGGTGTATAATTGAAGCACCTTAAATATAATAATAAATTTACCTACTTGTTGTAACCAATTATTGTTAAGGTGAAACACTGCGTTTACTTAAGGGAAACACTGATTTGGGAAATCTGAATATAAAAATGCGACATTTTTTACATTTTATTTTACTATTTTTTTCTGTTTGTGTTTGTAAATATAAGGTATATATTTAAAAAAATATTTTATTTTTGTTTTATGAGAGTTCCATTAAAGAGGAAAAAATATTATTACTTTAATTGAAATAAAACTATTTTTATTCATTATTATCAGTGAAACTATTTTATTTTGACATTTAAAGCACACAGCATTAACTATACTAGAATTAGTATTGCCATTCAACGTGGCAATGCTGCCAGCCTTCTGGGCACGTTTCCCGACATTGGCAACGATGATGATGAATTTTTTGATGCTTGTTAATAAGTTTTCTATTTTTTATTTAGCTTTATTTATTATAGGTAGTTTAGTATAGTTTAATTTATATTATAAGGTTTTGGTTTAGTATAGTTTTATTTTAATTATAATAATAGTTAAGTTAAAGGTGTGTATATAGTTAAAACTATTTTTAAACGCATTCTATCGCGGTTTATTTTTATTTTAGTTCCCGACGTTTCTACACCTTTGCAGGTTCCTCAGTCAGCCAGTCTACCCGTGACTATTTAATAAAAATAGACCGCGATAGAATCCGTTTAAAAAGTAGTTTTATTTTAATATAATATATTTTTTTACTTCCGTATCCTATTTTACTAGTTTATCAAAATCACCTTTTCTGTTGTTTTGCCTCATTTAACTGATGGTATTATATTAATATCAGAATTTGAGCTAATAGAGAGATAATTTACGAGTCGACACAATAAAGTAACTCATTAATTATACAACACAGAAAATTTTATATATAAAGTGATACATAAAATTATTCTTAAAATTATAACTGCATTTTGATAGATTATAATTATAATCTACCACGTATTTTATATCTAATCAATGATACTTGCATTACGTACGTAATTGAAGAGCCTTTAGATATTTTATTTTTAGCATTTTATCTGAAATGGTCTGAATGCGTGACGTAGGTATAGTATTTTCATACATAATTTTCCTTGTGATAAGAAATCATTCACAAAAATATTAAGTATAACTTGTTTCATATTTTACGCATTGATCATGTAAGCGATTCCGAGCCTGGCAAGACTGAAAATAAAGGCGTTTTAAGTCGGTGAAAACTTGACACTTGTCTACCTACCATTTGCCAATGCCGTGCCTTGGGCATGGGATAACTTTTAAACAACCTACAAAAAAAGACTATCAAATTGGATGAAAAAGTGCTTTTGGAAAAATAATAAGTGTGTCTGTGATGTCACTCAGAATGGGTTACCTGATGTAGTGTGCCTGTGATCGTAAAAGGGAACCAGGAATAGAGGTTTAAGCTGACAGTCAAAATGAACAATGTTGCAACTGATTGCAGGTTCCAACCCCAGTAGGTACCAATGTGACTTTTCCAAGTTAAATCTAGGTACTTTCTTAATTATTCTTAGATACCATTGAGAAATCGTGTAGAAAAACAACGTAAGGAAACCTGGTTTCCAAAAATTAATAATCTGGAATCGCCAAGGCGCAATGAGTAAGCGTGGTGTTCATTCCTTCTCTATATGGGATGAGGCCTGTGCCCATCAGTCGGTCATTTATAAGCCGGTATTTAAAATGAAACAATTGAATAGCTAGGGCTAAGCAGATAAAAAAGTTTGCATCGACTCAACAAAAAGTGCGGATACTTCTTAATTCTGTAACAGAACTCCTTGCTTACCTATTGCATTCGATTGTCGTATAATAAGAACAATGCACGATTACCTCAGATAATAATAAATTGATAGTAAAATCCCCATTATCGATCGGAAGAGGGCTAAACCGATTATAAAGATTATTTTCCAAAAATAAAATTTAATTCCCCTGCCATTCATAATAATTCGTTTGAGGTGTGGCCATTGATGCTCAGATTAAGTCGATAAGTTTTACACAACTTTGGAGCATGAATGATATTTAGATTGTTTGACTCTAATATAAAGATAGCATAGAAGCTACCTTCCTGCTCTAGTGTGTTGTTGCGGCAACGAGAGGCCGCTCGCTCGCTTCCACAATGGCAACAGTCCTGCTTTTAAAATATCATGGTACAGACGTCTGGCATGTTATCATTTACATTGTGTTATAAACAAATTTTCAGGTAATTATAAAGAAATATGATATTTTAAATCAGTACACAGAGCATAAGGTTCAAAATCACGGTCCACTGCTGATCCTAAGCCTCTCCAATTTTCACAGGAACCGGTCGTCAATTTGGGGGCTGTTTAATGTGGTGCGCCATCATTAAGGTGTTTGCCATAGTCACCACGATAGGCAATCGGATTGGTGACCGCAGTCTACTTTCAGTTCTTTAGGAGAACGTTGCTGCTCATTCTCTTTGTTTTCATAGCATATTTTAGCGTAAGGTTGCTTTTGTTAAATATTATACCTAGATAAAAAATAATTATTTTATACAACAAGTTATAAACAAGTTTGTAAGATTATGATAGCACTGAATTGTTTGAAACCTCTGAGTGCAAAAAATCGAAATTAAAATAAAATTATGTTAACGTTTATTATTTATTTAGTGTGGGGATCTCTTAGGTAATTTACACTTTAAACGCTCGACAAGAAGAAATACATACTCTCATTTTAATTACCATTCCTGCCATTCTTTGTTTTCCATATCAGTAGGTATAATATATGTACCTATTATTTATATCTCTAGACATATTGCGACAAATAGATCATAATCAAATCATTGTCAAAGTGATTGTATATTATAGTGACATCAAATGTGATTTGTATCACATAATGATTAGAAAATCTGAGATAAAATATTTTCAATTTAGTGTTATTTATTACGAATTGATAAGCTTATATTATTTTCAAATCTATTTTTAATAACAGTATTGATGTTAGAAGAAATATTGTCATGATATTAGCAATAACAAGAGTAGTATTATTTATTATTACATTCCGATTCTCAACTGTTTTAAATTTTGCTCTAAATAAATTGTGATTAATTTTATCATTGATAGTTTTTCAATAGCACAATATCGCGTGTCGAAAATCCATTCTCAATCAATGAGAGACAACCTACAGGCCTGCGATTGGTCGAAATTGAAAGATAGACCTTATGCGACATTAGTGACCCTAGCGGATTTAGCTCCGTTGTTCTGAAATCATAATAATAATTGATTCTGTTTTTGTTTTTTTTTTCCAAAATGCAATTTTTTCATTATTTTGTGCTATATAGTTAAAGAAATCTTTCTATGTATTGTAAAAATGGTTACCTGTCAGTTCAAATATAGCACAGTGCCGTTTTGTAGATACACGTGACACCCATCTATGATCGTACATGATTACATTCTCATGTTTGACAAAACCGATCAATAGTTTATCATCTTCGTTTTTAAAGAGCGCATATTTTAGCATCAGCACCATTTGGTCTGAAAAACATTGGCGAAGACGTCATACCTATATTTATTAATCATCTTTGATTAGATAGATTTTTGGTGATAAATCAAGCCTACACTAATTAGCAACCGGATAACAATAAGGTCATATAACCTTTCGCATGATTTATTTGATTCTAGATGTCAAGTGGATGACCTTTAAAAATGCGAGTATCCTGAATATTTAGTATGAAGTTTGATGAATCTAATAATAATCTTCCCACATAATTCTTTGTTTTATTCTCACTGTTTACTACTAAAATCTTATTGATTTCAATGCTTTTGTCGTTAATTCGAGTGACGTTACTTGCAGTTAACAATGTATCTTTTAAATCAGTCCAATATTGAAGGAGTAAACAAGCGAGAGCCAAACTACGAATTACGATACCGTCGCATAAATTCATTTAAATCTTTTAAAAGAAAAAAAGCATTCTATACTAGGTATACATTGAATACTTAAACGTAATACTTAGAAACTCTAGCTTCCGCGCTCAGTTGCTTGACAGTTCTTAATCGGTTCACTCTATGTAATCAACCAGTAAATTTTGATCATAAGAGACGCTTCTTAGGACAATTTAAAAGAAGTACGATAGAAAATGCATAGCATAGAAATGAAAAATCAATTTTCTTAATAAAAATAAGAGTTTTAATATTGATATTGCCTTCTTAGTGGAAACTGATGGATGTATTTTAAAATGTGTGTTATGGAAAAGTAACTAGAAAAGTGTTAATTCTTAAATTTATGTATTTTTACCGAGACTTGTTATTATATCTAGTTTGTTTAAATATTATACAAATCTATTCTTATCTTGCAAGAGAGTGCATTACCATTTAACACACGTTCAAGTAAATAAACAATGACGACGCATCAAGAAACCGAATGGTGAAACTCGGGTCAAAAATCCAATGTAGTTGGATTATTTTTGATTTGATTATGATTATAATTCCGGCCTATAATTTTCCCATTGCTGGGCACAGGCCTCTTTTCATATAGAGAAGGAACGAGCATTGATCACCATGCTGGCTCACTGTGGGTTGGCGATTTCAGATTCAAATTTTTGGTACCGATTGTCAATGATGTTGATGAAAAAGTCACATTGGTACTTGTCCGGAGTGGGTTCGAACCTGCAACCTTGGGCACGAAAATCTGTTCATTGAACCGCTAGACCACAACTACATTTGGTCATACTAAAATCAGATAGTGCATTATCTTGTTTGCTTAATCAATTTGTACTTTGTTCATACAAGTGCCTTTGTAAATATATATTATGAAGTACCTATTATATGAAAGGTGACTACACAATATTTTATCGTTGCTTGAATTTTTTGATAAACATACAGATCCAAATCCAAATATTTTAGAGAAATATAAATACTCATGTGGAAATCGAACGCAAACATAAGCGCAGTAAACCGCAGCGCTAATCGAGTCGTTCATGGAGTTCTCGAGTAATGATAACACAATAAAATTCATTTAATTTTTTAATTCATCTTTCGCTTTCCCACTTAACGAATTTCAAATGCAAGTAACAATGTGTCTGTAAAGAAAATATGGACTTTTGTTTTTAAATATCGATGGTACGTGAAAATATGAAATAATTTTGTTGCTTTCTTCATTGAGGATTGATGTCATATTGATATGTCCTTCTCTTTGAATAATATTGCTTTTCATGAAAGGTATAAAAAAACGTGACTTGAAGATACGTATGTAGCCATGTAGGTATTATAAAAGGCATCTATTTACGATATTTAAACATTTTTCTGACATTACTTTGTTAATTGTTCATAGTAATTTCGACATCTCTTGCGTCGGAATACAGATTTGCGTAGGCATATAACAGTAATTACCTGAATATTCAGAGCCTTTTCTTTTTCGACAAACCGGTACAGAAAAGTAGTATCTATTATCTTAAACAGTTGCCATAGAGCGAACCAGTTGCGGTACGTATGAGCGGCTTTACAGAATTATATTTCGAATAATAATTATTCTAAATGTTTTTATATTAGCATACAATATGAGTTGTTGACTTCGGTTCATTCTTGGCGCCGCTACACCCACGCAGTGTTTTCTGGTCAAAATGTTACTCGTATTTGTTTTTTATTCCAATTCGACTGATTTAAGATGTGATTATAGACTGTTAGTATGCATGAAATGCAAAATTGATGAGATAAGATGTTTTAATCATTTGTGATAACCAGCTATAATAAACAGACGTCAGAGAAATATACGTATTTTCTGATTCTGATAGGTAGTATTTTATATAATCGGAAAAGGAAAATATTGTGAAGAAAAATGGGTTCCAAAAAATACAGACTAAAATCGCAAGCCCGCAATGAGCAAGCATGGTGATTAGTGCACGCTCCTTCTCTATGTAAGACAAGGCCTACTCAGTAGGAAATTAATATGCCGCCTACAATATAATAATTATGACCACCTAAAGTTTTAGAACACAAAATCCTTCAGTATCATTTTATCATTACAGTTTATGCTATTAATAAAAAAACACCGGCCAAGTGCGAGTCGGACGCGCGCACCTAGGGTTCCGTACAAATCTATGTTTAAAATTATTTTTATTATATTATGATGTAATAAAAAAATTACAGTTTTAGCCATTTTTCCTTTGTCTGTGCTATATATGCTTCGTACCAAATTTCAAGTTCACGGGAAGTATCCTGTACATTTTGATTCCCTTGTGTGTCGAAAATTTGCGGCATAAACGGCTGTATCTATTGATTGCGTTGGCTTATAAGTTTTATTTTTGCACAGATCTAAGGGACAGTAGATTTGAGTATCTGATATAAATTTCAGCTTGATACCTCTACGCGTTCTTGAAAAAAGGGTCTTGACAGACGGACGGACGGACAACAAAGTGATCCTATAAGGATCCCGTTTTTTCTTTTGAGGTACGGAACCCTAAAAAACATTCTTATTCATCTATCGACATCAAGCAAATTAATGTCGCCTGTAATTACTTAAATGTCTATTTTATTATTGCGTACATTTTTACATGGAAGCAATAATCCTTGTTTTTTTTTGGATTTTTATCATTTTTATCGATAACTAATAAATCCTACTTATGGAAATGGGTAGGGAAACTCCCGTGGTCAGTGCTTAATTCCGGTTGATAACAATCTCAATAATCTTTCGATAAGAGAATCTACAAGGATAGTGTAATAATGTGTAGGTACTAAATGACAAGCCTGTTGGTCTAGTGGTTAGTGACCCTGGCTGCTAAGCCGGAGGTCGTGGGTTCGATTCCCACCCAGGACAATTTTACTTCAAGCCTCTTTTGCCATCGAAACACTATTCCCGACCCACAAGTTTACTAGGGAACATACCCCAATTTTATCTTTACCGAAGTCGGGAAACAAACACGTATTATTACATAACATACGCACATAGTACTTTCTTATTGACAAACTTGAATGAACGTTATTGGACCTTTGCCTACTATTTTAAACATATAATAATATTTGCTATACATATTTTCCTTGACTTAGATCCGTGTTTACGCATTATGCATGAATGAGTTAAGGAAAACGTATAAACGAAAATCGTACAATTTGTTGTAGCTTATGACTGTTAGGGCGAAACCACACGAACGATATGTAGCGTAGCGTAACGTAGTAATTTTAATGAATTTCTTACCACATGACCGGACCGACTTAACAGCTGATTGTAGCGTCTTGAAACTGGAATTCCAGATACTTAGGGATTATCATAAAAAAATAGGCGATATTCAGGCCAAGTCTTCTTGTGTTGGTAGGAAATAGGCCTCTTGCATGTTCCGCCACAACACCCGGTGTTCTTCCTTCCGCATCCAGTCCGACCCGGCCTCGTTTTTCATGTCATCGGTCCATCTGGCTTGTAGGACTCCTACACTGCGTTTGCTGATGCGCGGTATTCAATTAAGAACTCTACTGTTCCAATGGCTATTGGTCCATCGATAGACATGACCAGCCCACTGCCACTTCAGGTTACTAACTCGGCAAGCTATTTCGGTCAGTCCTGTTCTTTTCCGGATAGTCCCATTTCTGATCTTATCCATAGCTCGCTGAGCGGCTTTGTGTTTGTGAAACAGCCCTTCTGCTAGAGACCACGTTTTTGTCGGTTATGTAATGACAACTATTTTAAATTTTCCCTCCTAAACAGATGAATGACGCAGCGACACAACGCTTCATGTGGTAACACCCTGGTTTTATGTGTTCTATGAACAGTATGAAGGTTTACAGAAGGAATATTGTTTAGCCTAATATATTGTTTTCCTCCTTTTACTTTTAATCTGATTTGTTTGTCGTACAATGTTAGTCATGTAAGGAGTCATTAGGATTAACTAAAGCTGTGGCAGTCTTTTTAAAAAGCTTTTTTTTTTTTTGACCTCTAATGTCAATGCGGTGCTATTGGTCTTTAATCTGTCGGTGCGGTGCGACGGATGTTCGACCTGTGTTGTGATGTTGCCAGTGCGCAGAAACTACAGCCAAACTTATCTTCCTTATTATTGTTATTATTTTTTTGTGTTCTTCTATTTGTTTTTTTTTTAATATCTTTTATGTTGTGTGCCACTCTAGTGTCAAATTAATTCTTTTTCTTTTTTTCTTTTGCTTTTTGTTAAAAGTCACCAGAAATTATTATAACCCTACCACTACCACCTAAAGTCCTATAATGAAATCTATCTACTATAAAAAAAATGATTATGCCTAAAAGCCTTGTACTTTTTTGGTAATATTTGTTTATTTAGTGCCGCAAATAGCGAGTACCGCCTAAAGTAAAGGCTACACTTTGGAGAACTTTAAGTGAAAATTGTCCCATGAATATGATACAACTTGACACTTCCCACGGTATGGAAAAACTTTCTTTGAAACTTCCCAATCAATATTCTCATACATAAGGTTCTAGATCCACCAAAAGCGATGAAGCGGCTAGTTAATTTGGCCGATGGATAAGCTTTTTCTCAACAATCGAATCAATTAGATATTATCCATGAATGTTTAAAATTAGAGCCATTGATAAAAGTCTTGGCTGTAGAACGAGACTCATTATACAAAATTATAAAATTTTATTGCATTCAAACCTTCCTGAAATTCTACCCAAGCCGTCGCTGGGTCTAAAGTCTGGTATTACATTAAGCTACCATGGAAGCCATTAGGTTAGGGCAACGGATTTTTGATCATTTAGTTGCCAGTTCGTATCCCACCCATTGTACTACCGACGTGAACCGAATTGACACAAGGAATTTAGTTTAGTACAAAAGGTTGTAAATAATACTAGTAATGTGCGCTCCACATCGCTGGTAAGTTTTTTTTTTAATTATTTCTTACTTCGATTTCAGCTTGCTACGCTTGTAGTGTGACATACACCGATATTCTGAATTGCTTATTTAAAAACATAGTCGTCAGTAAATAGCTTCATAACGTCGCCCAACATACTTATCAAGTCATTCTACAAGAATTTCAAAGATTTATCAAATAAATCGTGAGATTAGTATAGATTGCTATCGTTACAAGATAACAATCTTATTGTATACATAATTTGTTTTGCATATTTTCGCAATAAAATTGTGTGTTATTATCAGTATAGCATACCTTCAAGTTATAATCATAATGAGTTACATTATACTGAACGGAAACGTTTACGCATTCGATAATTAGGACAATGTTTTGATTTGTAGATTACTAATTCTTTGGACGTTATTTTTTTTATTTTGTTAGTATCAAATACAATAACAAAATAAACATAAAAACGTGTGCATAATTTGAATACGCATTATAGAAAAGTCGTGGTGGCCTAGCGGTTCAATGACCGGATTTTCATGCACATGGTTGTAGGTTCTAACCCAGGCAAGTACCAATGTGACTTTTTCAAAGTTATATGCACTTTCTTAATCATTCTAAGACACCATTGACAAACGGTGAAGTAAAACATCGTGAGGTAACCTGGATTAAAAAAAATTGAAGCTGAAATCCCAACCCGCAATGAGCAAGCATGGTGATCAATGCAATGAGCATTGATCACCATGCTTGCTTCTGTCACCATGCCTTCTCTATAGGGAAGAGGCCAGTGCCCAGCAGTGGAACGTTTATAGGCCGGTATTATTATAGAAACATACTTTTATTAAATCTATTATCTTATCCCTTTTTCTAATAAAACGGGATCTTAAACACAAAAAAAAAACATATTATGAAGTTATTCAGAATCTTCAGGTTTTTTTCCTGCTATAAGTTGGTGGAATTAGTTACGCAATTTGCTTTATTTACAACATGGCGGCAGTTTAAGTTTTTTTTTCCAAAATGCAAAAATCTGTCAAGAAATTGATAAAAAAAAACGTATTATAAATGTTAAAATAAGTACAGATAAAAACTTTAGGTAAGTATGGGTATTTCCCTTCACTGCAGTTGATAGGTGAGAATCAATCATTTTCGTAATCTCTTTAAAGATATCAATCATATACCTAATAGTCGCCAATAAGCTTGCAATTAAGATCAGATTTTATTGTTTCTCTTACTGTGGCTAAGTGCAGGCTTAGAGATAAATTTTTTTTTGTAATGTTTATAAATAACAATATATGCAAACAATTAATCATATATGTATTAATAACCGATGCAACACTTTATTTTATAACTGTCATAAATAAATATATTTGTTCCCAATATCATGTAGAAAGCGACATGGGACACAAGACCATAAAACAGATACGTCGGCTTCCGACAGAGGCGTAATTGAACGATTAAATCTTCTCATACGAGACTTTATTGATTACACTTTTGTAATATAATAAGGGTAAGACCAAAGTACTTAAAAATATTTAGACAGAGCACGGAGTTCTTAACATGAAGCCAAAGACTAGACTAGACTTACGAAATTTAAATAGTGCCAATGGATTCATTTGTTTTTGAAACAATTGAAAAATACGTATATTATTTTTATATTTATATATTATTTTTATATTTATTATATACGCTTTAATTTGCAAACGCTCTGTCTAATTTACTTAGCTCTGTGTAAGGCCAATCTCATACATATTTGATTGACCGGTGTTAGGCTATTGTGTTTGAACCATTAGTATTAGGGTCGACTAAATGATTTGGAAGGTGGCAGATACGCTCGTCTTTTGCGCTTAAAAAGTGCGTCAGCAATTTTGTTGACAAACTTCAGTACCTACCTATTAAATATCGATGACTTCGAGGAGGTCGATGAACTGATTCGCTTCTACGAGTATAAAGATGCAACTAATACACATCCTTGCTAAAAATTATGTATCTTTTTAAAGTAAACTACCTATAAGCAGACTTTCGTTATTGGAAAGCAAAACCTGTGTTCCAAGATATTATGGCCTATCTTCAAAACGAAGGAGGTTCGTCTCTGCAGTGGGATAGTTAAGGGCTGGCATCAAATCTACTTTATATTGTTAAGTATGCGGTCAAAGGTTAAATATTTCGCATGAAAAATTTTGAATACAAGCAATTATTACAAATAGGCTATGGATCATTATTACCAAACCATTGCTTTAAGATAAAATCCTAAACACAGCTTCGAACAAATGTCACAGCTTAAACTATCTTCAAAGACACATGATAGGTGGTGACAATTTTAAAACGAACACATTATTGGCAAATTCAACCTTATCCGAAATCCGGCTTAAAGTAGTTATTGCGTAGCTTTTTTATTTTGGAATGACTGCATTTCTCTGGTCTTTTTTGAGGATGGATTTGAAACAATAATATAAATAATATCTTGGGACAACTCTCACACGGTCATCTGATCCCAAACTAGACAGTGCCTGTACTATGGCAACCAGACAACTGATAAACATACCAACTTATACATTTCGTTATGGCTATAGTTAAATTACACCCAGACACAGTACAAAAGATTATGCTCATCACACAAATATTTGTCCTTATAATCGAACCCACGAACTCCGGTTCAGCCAGGGTCTAGTCAGGGTCACTAACCACCAGACCAACACGCCAGCCGAATGTGATGCCATTAACTGTGCATCTTTTTCTATATGTATGTACCAAACACTCCTTCAGTCTGATACATTGTATACATTATCAATCAGTTGTGATGGATTGATTAAATGTTTGATCCCGACGTCAGAAGTCGGAGGCACATGATATCAGACTTACATCACAGCCTTACATCCTTTTCGTGTTATTTGTTTATAGAAACTACAGTTTCTGTTGACAAGACGTGAGTATATGATTACTAACTAATTAATGTGTATTCGTTGTTGGTTTTCTCATTAGAACAAAGGTAAAAAATACGGATGTACTTGTGCTAGACGTAGGTGTGTCATGACGTAGAATATATAATCCTGTTATCAATATATCATTAGATAGTAATGTAAAATTAAAAATAAAACAAGAATAGTCAACTCGCGTCACCGCTACCGTCCCGTCAGCTTACGAGGGCTATGCGGGCATGGAGTCTAAACCTAGCCATGCTATCCAGAGAATGCGCGTGAGTAAGCCTGTTGAATCTTTAAATAATAAAGAATATTTAAATAATAAGTAATAAATACCTACTTATCTATATTTAAAACCAATGTCGTGCCCTAGCGGTTTAAAGAACGGATTTTCGTGCACAAGATTGCAGGTTCGAACCCACTACAGGCAAGTATCAATGTGACTTTTTCAAAGTTAAATGTAATTTCTTAATTAGTCTAAGACACCATTGACTAACGGTTAAGAAAAACATCGTGAGGAAGCCTGGATTCCAATCCTGGATAACACACAGGTTTAACGGTTCCATTATTCGTGCCCGTACTCGCTTTCTAGGCGTTTTATTTTTAAGAACTTTTTTCATTAAACAGCTATTAATAGTCCAGTCATTTATAATACTAATTCTAAAACAAATGACTGTATTATTCCTACACGACACTAAGTATCTATTAAGTATCGTATTTATAGCTTAGAAGAAAACAGATTATATAAATAGCACAAAAAAGATTATAAATAGAACATATGTTTCGATAAGAAATGTAACTTGCTCCGACTCGATTACATTCAATTCTATGCGAGTTGCGGTCACGGGTATCGAGTTGGAATTGAATCGAGTTCGCTACTGTGAGAATATCGATTTATTTTAACCATTTACACACCTTTGTTACATTGTAACTAGATAGGCATTACGCGAATCGGTTAGTTCACATAGGAGTACAAATATTCAGTTTTAAATTTTTCACATAACACGAAAAGCTCGAAATATTCATCTAAGGCCCAGTTTTTTGATCCTAACTAATGGTTTCAAATTTCGGTAGAAGGCGTTATTACTTTATTATTCACCAATTTATTCTAACAAATGGTTAAATAATTAATCCTCAATTTATTTGACCATTTGATAGACTAAAACTTGATGAAAAAACAACGCGATTTGAAACTATTAGTTAGCGTATTTAACCATCAGTTGAGTTAACTCGGGATCAAAAAACTGAGCCTGAAGAATCCCAATTCTGAACCAAATTTAGGAAGATTAAATTTATACATAAGCACCAAGAATGTTACATTTCAAATATCTTATGTCGACAAAGCGTTATTTCATAAAGATTACAACTCAAATCAGATCGTTATTCGTACGGTACAAATGATTCCGTTCAGATATAATCGCATCGATAGTATTCGCCTTAAGACATCGAACAATAAATTATTTTTAAATAATATCCGTTAAATATGCTCATTACATGACGGAACGCCTTCCGAAACTGTCGATGCATATTTTAGTGGCGCGATTCGAGTACAGTTAATCATAGACTAAGAAATTAAAACAGATACTCAACGCCTATAAAATATATTTATACAGTTTGTTAACTTAATGTTTGTTAGAAAATATATAACAATACCTAAATACAATATAAATGGGTATTAGGCATTTTATTTTATTTTAAGTAAAAAATATAGTAATAAATAACTATATCGAATCCTTAAAGCTACCCACTAATTAGGTACCTTCATATTGATAGAGTTCCGAGCATTTCAATATTGGTAATTAAACAGAGATAGATTTATCAAAATTGCAAGTCGTCGTTTTGCGAAAAAGACATAGAACATACGTAATCAACATCATCATAACGTCATCAACATTATTTATGTATTTGTGTACAAATTAATAATGCTTATCCGCAGTTTTGCTTAAAATTACGACTATTTATAGAAAAAAAAGTAATAAATAAACATTTCGATAGTAGTCAAGTACCCAATTATGTCGGGAACAATCAAGGTAATTTTTTACATCAAGAGACTGACATGAGACACTATTTATGCTAATAAGCAAAATAAAAAAAAGCTGATGACTAACCATTATAATTATAAGCCCATTCCAAAATTGAATAAAACATCCTTTACGGCACTATAATGATATTTAATAAAAGATAATTTTAAGTACGCATTTTCATCTATTAAGCACCGATTACAAACAACCTCATCATAACAAATGAGCCCAGCGGTTAAAAACTTGTCTGTGGACCGTCTATTTTTTTCTCTTTGGACTTTATCTATGCTAATAAAGAATGTACATGTTCATGCAAGAATATTCAGTAAAAAATCGTATCTTACATCCATTAGCGCCTCATATCGTATGCAAATTGCTGACACCACAAGCCCACAATTATTTTGGACGGCCAACGATTTCTCTTAATTTTTCGTCTCTCATTTCCCTTAATTTCCTTTCTTATCTTTTTGGTTTACGATCACATAATAATGTACATATTGTAGAGGTGATGATTTTGGGTGGTCCTACTCTAAAGTAATGATGTTATTATTTATATGGGGTTATTAATGGTGCGGTCAGCTCAACTGTCTCATCAAGATAAGTTTGTTTTCAAACCACTCATTACTTCTATCGGATGAACGATTGACTTTTAAACGTTTATCTGTGTTTAGAGATTTTCATTTGATTGTTTTCAAATGTTGGCGTTAAAAAAACTGTGTTATGGATTGGTTTTGTTCACCGTGATACGATAGAAATTTTCTTTTATTTAGTTTTTCATTGTTATGAAACTGTAGTTTTGTGTTCCATTATTATTTCCTGTGCAGAAATCGGATGACTGATGGACTTGTTGTGTGAAAGACGATGTGGTTAGTAAAATCTATCGAGAAGTATGGATGAAGAAAACATGCTTCGCCGACCCCGAATGAAATTGGCACTTATAGGGCAGAAGGATGAATTCGGATGATTGATTATACTGATTACTCTAGATTTTGTTAGCGCTTGAATTTGAAAGAATAAATATGGGTTTTTAATATCTGCAAAACAATAAGGCAATGGACATTACTCAGACCTGACATGTTTATGTTCGTAATAATCTCGTATTAATAATTATCGTCTGCATCACTTAATATCTTATCAGATATTGATTGAGTGTATTATTCCACGTTTGAAATGCAATTACACTTGATTCAAGACTGTATCTAATAAGTACGACTGTTGCAAAGGAATAATTTCCAAAAGAAGCAATATTGTGGTCATGTTATAATAATAAGCTCTTAGCTTTAGACGTTGTTTTAGAATATCCAATATTCACAATTCACTGCTCAGGTACATTATGACATTGAGCTAAATACAAAAACAATAGTTTTTTATTTTTGGTAATGAAAAATATTACGCACGTAGGTATGTATTTTTTCGTCTCAAAAACAAATAAATACGAAAATACAGTGAATAATAAATTCGCGTGACGTCAGTTAGACCTATAATGTTCGCTGACGTGCCGTTAAAAGCCCACTCTCCTAAACTGTAAGATGCTTCATCTGTGTCAATTTTTATTGTTTTGATGTAGGAAAAATAAGAGTCAAATGTTTTTTGTTATCCGACTGCAGGATTAAATAGATTTTCACCTTTTATACCCAGTTTAATACCCTACTACTACCATTTTTGTGTTATTTATGGCCATCTCCACTAGGTGCTTTGTTCTACACTCTTTGCTTTGGCAACTATAATTCCGTTTCACACTACGGGTATATAACTGTCAAATTGTTAAGCGGTGGTAGCCTAATGGCTAGGGCGTCGGACTTGCGATCATATGGTTGCGGGTTTGAATCCAACCAATTCAACTACCGACGTGAACCAACTCGTAACACAATAGCTTGCGAGCGACCTACAAAGCACGACAAAATTGCTTATGTTTTAAGTCTATTCATGCAAATGTTGCTCTTCAACTTCGTCAATTCTTCTTGGATGCATTATCTCCGTGACAGTCTTAATAATCAAACAAGAAGAGTCCCGTTAGATAATATGAGTGAACTATTTCGGAAATCAGGGTTACAAGGTTCACAGAAACTGGTTGCGCCAACCGTGGGAACTCAGGCTATTTGCCCGCCACATTTGTTGGTCTCTCGAAGACGACCAAACACTCGACGCCTTTTGTCCAAAAACGTAATGGGGATAAACAAATAAAAATACGAGGACACTTCAATAGACGGCGCTAGATATTTTGGGAATAAAAGAATGCGTCGTCAGTTTTTTCTATAGTAATGATTCCTGACAGTTCCAATTTAATCAATTCCTTTTTTATTGCAAAAAAAACCGCAGCCTATTCATGTTGCAACTTAGTTTTACCGTTTTTCATATTTCGATAGTGTTATTAAAGTTCGAGTCATACGAAAACTTTAATTGAACTAGCAAAACACTGGTTGAGACATGCTTTTACACAAGTTAAGTTACACGTCAATCGTATGCGATAAATTAAACTCTTTTAAAAATGTACCAAAAATCCTGTTTTTATTTAACATTAAAGTAACTGTAAAGAACAATAATGGAAGGTATGTCTCCTCCCCACTTCTGTGATGTCTCAAAATATCCGCGAGGAACCTAATGGACTTGTAATACCCGTCGACTTCAAACAAACAAGTGGCGTTAAAAGGACAAAGGGCCAACACAATATACAGGCACAATACTTACCCACGTGGCTCAATTTGTAAGAGCAAGCTGTAACAAGCTGTAGGTACAAGCTTGGAAATCTCACATACCGAAGTGCAAAAGTTCAGGGTTCAGAAATCGAATAGTCAATTTAGGGACGTGAAACACAGATAGTGTGTAAATTCAGTCATTTATAAAAAGGGAGAAGAGAAACTGCTCTACTTTTCGCTTGTGAACATATCCAAGAAGAATTTTTACTAAAAAAGGCATTTAATTCAAATTATGACCTGAATCTGATCAACTTAAGGTTGTTGGGGCTGAAATTGTATAGCGAAATCTCGACAAAGAGAGATTTTTTAAAACAGATCGAAAAAACAACTCTTCTTAGCCCAGATCGACATCGCTTGCACCTTGCGCCAAACTATTAGACACTGGACGACCAATATTTACAAAGTGGAGTATTTTTTGTTAAGCCCGAATGGAAGGGTTGAATGGCTGAGGGTATTTGGAGTGTCAAAGAAGGCATCCTTCGAATGAATATAGAAAATTGTGGATGAAAGTAATGGAACATTATTGTATTCTTGTGATAGGCTGTGAAGTTTGTCCTGTTAATATTGGTATTTGTTTGAAGTAATTCTACTATTCCCATTGTAATGATGACAAGAATGTTAACCTTCTTTATTTACTTACTTATATTTCGATGAAATTAATGAAGACCTTTTAACCGGTAGCATTTACTGTGCTTAGGTAATATCTTGTATTATTTTCGTTTTGTTTCCAATTCTGATTCTGGGTTATTATATCGATACCTTTGGGTAGAAAGGTCGTATAAACCATTTTGGCCAATTTGAGTTATATGTACCATTTTTCTCAGATTTTTTTTCTCTATCGATCTGTATATACGAAATGCAGAAATTCGCACAAAAATGGTCAATACGACCCAGAAATTTTCGGTCATAGCCTCTTAAAAAAGGTAAATTTTCAACGTAAAAGCCGAATGTTTTTTTTTTGTAGTTTTATTATGATGTAATGACCATAATGTATATTAACTCAGGGCGTAAAAATAGTCGTTAATTGTAAATGGTTTATACGCCCTAACGTGTTTCATGCATTACCTAAACATAGTTGAAATTCGACGTCGTAAATCCAAAGCCAGTTCGCGACGTTGGTGTAAAAACCATGTTCATTGCAAGAAGCACTTTACGACCAACACACAAAGCTCGCATTTGGCGCGCAGCGACAAGCAGAAGAACGAGCGGGGTAGATAGATATCGGCGCATTTGTTTACTTGGATGCGAGTTCGCGTACTGAGCGTTTCGTCACAAGTTTCGTTTAAGTTTTATTGTAATTACAACAAAGTGATGATTATGTCCCCAACTGCACTTTATAAAAACAAATTGCAAATATCGGATGTAAAATAGGTATAGAGATTTAAAACGTCTATGTGATAATGGCATTAGGTATACCAAAAAGGTACTGGCCACCATGATTATTTTAACTTACCCCGTGGAAATGTGGCTGACTCTCTTACGCTAACCGACGAAGAAGACGAGGAAGAGCTAATTGAATAATACAATCAAAAATATTAATAATATTTACGTAATTTCACATTTCGTTTGTTAGTCTTGTTTTTTTATGTTAAACTAGCTTTTGCTCGCGACTTCGTCCGCATGGAGTCTTTCTTAATGCTCACTTGCTTCACTGGTGGAACCTACATACCAAGTTTTAAGTGAATCAATTGAGAAATAAACATTTTCAATTTACCACCCTTTTCTCCCCTTTGGAGGGGAATTTCCAAAAATCCTCTTTTAGTGGTAGCCTACTCCTCCCAACAAACACACATGCCAAATTTCAGCTCTTTACGATCAGTAGTTTCGGCTGTGCGTTGTCTGTCAGTCAGTCAGTCAGTAACGGAAGAGTTTTATATATATAGATAGAAATAATAGAATAGAATAGATAGATAGATGATTGTATTCTTTGTCACGTAAATTTATTTTTTGTAAATGTATTTCTCAATTCATAATTCGTTTTAAAGTAATTTATAATTAATTGATTTGATTTGATTTACGTTTAGTGCTTGATCGTGATTATTTAATTGCAACTTAATACATTACTTAGTACCTAAGTAAGCCTTAGTACAAAGGCTTAATTGGATTAATTTATAGAATTAAAATTAAGTAGGTACATTTAAATATGTACAAAAATTAAAAAAAAACGATCGTCATAATTTTATAAATGATTAAAATGCCTGATTACTATAATTTAGAAGAAGTTTGAATATTTATTTTTTTATGACCAAGTAGATTTATTTATTTCACTTTTCAGTTTAATTTGTTATAGGTAATTATTTTTTCAATTTAAAAATGTTAAACCTCTTACGTATGTTTTACCAGTATTTTAATAATAGTAAATTGATTAGAAGGTATTATAATACTTAGTTGATTTCGTATTTCAGGTAGTTTTATTTTATTTGATTCGACCATTATTGGGTATTGGAATAATAATAATTGAGTTCATACTAATTCTGACAGTAACATTTTGACAGATTGTTTATTAGTCAGAATTCAATTGATCTATGATTATAAATGGTTTTTAATACAAAAAAAACTACATATATGGGTTTTAACGACAGTAAATGTGACCATAAGCTTACCAATAATGGATATACGACCTATACAGTTTTTTAAAGTACATTTTCATGGGGTGTATTAACCAAGAATTAATTTTTTTTTAGTCGTAAATCCAAGCTAACTTTAAAACCAAAGAAGGTAGATAGGTTTTGATGATTTAACCTTTTTCATTTGCCAATTGTAAGAACCTTTCTCATTGATCATTTTTTTATAACTTCAAAAACAAAAAAGTTATGAATTTTTATGTAAAAAAAAAATTGTTTTTCTGCTCTCCTGAAAAGTCGGGTTTTGGTTTATACGACCTTTCTACCCAAAGGTATCGATATGTTTATTATACATAATATATTCTGGGTTACTGATTCCGTAATTAATAATTATATAATAAATAAAAGTCTAGGCTGTCATAAATTAAAATGAGAGATATGTTTCGATCATAATAGTTAACTTTGACATATAGATCAATTAAGATAGGTACCTCATTATTTTAAGTAACTATTTATTAAATGTATTGAAGCCTAAAGTCAAATTATTATGTAGCACTGGCAAATTATTCCTAATAAATCTCAATCCCCTTAAAAAGTTAAATAAGAAATTAGTGGTGTTTATTATCTCAATCAATATTTAATACAAATGTAAAATTCATTTAATCGGAATATCATTGCTTGCCTTTGGTCAACCATTCTCTTGAAATAAGTATCCATTGACGATCAGTTATTTGCCGACCACTTCAATTTCCTTGTACACAGAGATTATTAAAAACTTGAATCTGATAGAGGGTTATTACTTATGACCCTCTGATATAGTTTTATAAGATCTTTTGTGTACCTATATTGTTTTCAAAGATTAAGGAATTAAAAAGAACAAAATAAAAAAAATTAATGCCAATTAAATATATTTTTTAGGCCATAAAATTTATTCAATGACATGAAGTTCAATGTATTTATAATTAAAACGATGGTAGCTCATACAATTTAAAATATCCATACAATTAGTTGAATAGCTTCATCATTCATTCATTTCCTGGACCCTTTAAAGAGTGAAGAGACTCCAAACAATGCGGCGTACGGACTCTTACGCATTTGTAACCAATTGTAGCTCATCCCTTTGGACCACGTGCGTAGGGTCGTCAAACCGGGTCCTTATTACGAAGCGGTAGAGCCATAATAGTTCTCTTTAACAAAGCAATGGAATTATCCCTTCTGTGTGTGCGCTTATATAATATTTCCCTGAAGTGGAACAATTATTGCAGAAATCTAAGTGCCTAAGGCGAGTTTGTGTCACGTTTACGTTATTGACACGGAGATGTTCAGCGCTCTGATTGGTCCGCTTCATGCTCATAACGAATCAGAGAGGCTAACGCAGTAAACCTGTAGATCGCGTAATCGTATTGGCGAATGCAGAAGTTGGTTCATCCATTTCGCTCATAGTTGCTGATGTGTTACCAAGTATCCCGTTTTGCAATACGAAATGAAGCACCATCTTTGACAATGTCAAAGTGACAAGTGGTCATGACGACGCAATTGTCAATTTATTTCACAATTTCATTATCATTTACTAACTAAGGGTCAGCCATTTTTTGCGCTTTTAGATCTACATGAGTCAACATCCTAGTTTAAGTTGTCATTGATTGATTGCGTACAAAAGAGTTAGTTCAGTACCTAAACGCTTTATAATTGGGATAATAAATATTCTTGATTTCTAAAATAACTTACAGTTTTGGTTTCCTCAAAGAATGCATTTACGAAAGTATTCCTTATCATAATGAATAAAAAATTGTCGGCTCTACTTTACCGGTAGGTACAGGTTGTGGCACAAGTTAAATGTTTGGTCAAAGTGTTAGCGAGTACCCTAGCAAGCTGGTCCGAGGATCTCGATTAACGTACTATTAGTTTTTGGAATTTCTGCCCCTTTCATTCAGGTTTTGAAGTGAATGTAGTTATTTAGGGAAGTAAGTAAGTTTCATGTTATAATATTATTGTAAATTTACTTTATTATTGGGTACAGTTTACGAATCATTAAGAGAAATGAATGAAATAAAATGTTACTTACTTCGGTACAATTTTTATTTTTATTTTGAACTTAATCTTGTATGACGTCATGGATTCGAGTATCATGAAATAGTCATGCAGCAGAGAGTATTTCAGGTAAGTTTCAAAGATTTAATTAAATTATCCGAATCTCTACATCGTAACACCTATTTTAAAAATAAACTAGTTATCTAACAGTTTAAAACGATAATGCATATTTAATATGCTTTTAGCGAACATAAATAGTATTAAATTAATATTCTCGCCACATATTTGAGAGGCTCTCGTACACCTGCATGTCTGTGGTATGCAATGGCACGTACTATAGACTAGTTAACACATACATCAGTACATATGTTAGTATCGACAAACATATTAATTGACTACATATGCAGCGGTGTGCTCGTACCCGAACTTGCTTATTACACTAGCGCATAGAGTAGTTATCGAACAGAAGTATCAGACGTTATTTTAACTGTTACCATTTAAAGACGAAACATTAAAGATTTTTTATTAAACAAAAATATAAATTATTCATATTATATTCAGGGTGAAAGTCGCGTTTATATAGATGAAAGATGATTAACAAAAAAAAAAACTTGTAACTTTGAGTTGGATTTACGACAATAAACTAAATTTTATAATATTACAGAACGTATCATCAGTCACGGAAATACGCGTAAGTAAATCAACGTTAACAAAAATTGCTAACCCGTGCAAGTCTCGTGTTACTACGAAACATAACAAATCGGTTAGTATAAATATTAAAAACGCGAATTTAGCACTATTAATTCTGTATGACGTATTTAATTGTAATATCAAATATCTATATAATACCGGTCTATGAATGTTCCACTGCTGGGCACATGCCTCTTCATGTATAGAGAAGCCATGATTGCCACGCTTGATGATTTTATTATACAAAAATTTTTGGACGTTAAATGCATTTATTAAGAAAACAACGGGCTAAAGGAAAGACACAGTACTATCAATTATATAAAACATGGCATTGATTACTTTGCACTTTGTAGTGGAACTGCCATGGCAAAGTCAATTCACCTGTGAAGAACACATGTAATACCCTCGGGTTTTGAAAGGCAATAAAATGTAACCTCTTCTCTAATTAACTGATGACGACTGATTGGTTGACCAAGTGAGTAACGAAAACATTTTTTTTTATATTACAGCCTTTCAAAAATAAAAAAAGAGGTAAGCTCTGCTCGAGATTTGGATATCGCTGTCCATGAAGGCCGTTGTGCTTGCTATCAAGTGCAGCGCTTGCTTGTACGTCAGATATCACATTAAAATTAATAATATATTCACTGATAATGATCATACTGATTATAAAGTCTACGTCTGTGAGGGCATCGACTCATTGCTCATTATGCTTATGGGAGCACGACTAACAAATACTCGACTACGTGCTCAAACCACTCCTTATTATATTTTTGAATAAAAAAGAAAAGCAGTTTTTCTTAAATTACGTAAAACGTATGATGCAATAATTTAGATGGACTGCCCGTAAAAAAGTATGACGCAATTTCAAATCGATGATAAAGATGAAGAAATAATACGTTATTATTTTATAATTTGCTAACATAGGCGTGTCTAATCACGACAAGTCTTGCAACATTTTGCATTCTATCAAACAAGGGAGGGAACATAAGATATCGACAAAAAAATCAATTTAGATTTTAAATATCATTCGATCAAGCGTATAATAGAATATTGATTTTATTTAATCCATAAGATTATTTGTTTTTGCCTAGTAGAACTGATGGTAACTTAATTCCTCTTCCGGAGCTGCGCTGAATGGACTGGTGATCGCTTCAGCGGCTCTACCTAAGGCCTGAGACATTTAGACGGTAAAAGACCCCTCATGCCTCACGCCTCGACGCGTGTCGAAGTCATAAGCGTTCACAACGAAAAAAAGCTATCCTGAAGCCCTAACGACTAAGATTCTAATAACCCTTCATTAGACCTTTCGTTATGCTTCTTTCTGTATGCTCCTGTCAATTGAATACTGAAATAACATAACCGTCTAACCATCTCAGTCTTCCACAGTAGCTTTACTTTATAATGTGGCTAATCGAATTAAGAAAGGAATAGTAGAACGTATCTGATACACAGTAGGGTGGAAATTCGATCCTGAGCCTCAAGCTTTGACACATCAGCTTAACAATGGACTGTCAACTCTGGACACCCTTGTAGGTAATGGAGAACACAACAATAATTATGTATTCATTAAAAACATTTGAAGATCATGAACGTAATTCAAAGATAAAAAGTATTCTCTTTCAAACTATTAATTGATTAAATTTCAGACAAACAGGTATTGATTGCATTTATTTATGAAATCCTTAATTACAAAGGTAGTTATATGAAAATGCTAAACTGACAATCTATGATTTCACCTCAACCCCATGCTTAAAAGTGAATCTGGCAAGTTTTCGTTCAAGCCCATTTTTATAAAAGTAAACATGCGATTAAGACAATATTTTCTTACCTCATTTTATTTGAAATCCTCTTGAAACTGTTGACCAAACAGTGTTGTACCAGATTCTAAATGTGTCCACCACTTCAGTACGCATTGGTAATATATCAATGATTTCCACCGAGCACACATCAAACAAGCACTTGTTTCATTATCTACAAACACCAGAATCTTAAAAAACACGAATCGTATGCCTGTAATGAATATTTTTATATTCGCGGTCTAGAAGTGCAGTTTTGACTTATAAATCATCTCATAACCGTCTTGATCATCTACTGTCTACTAGTAACAGGGCCTATCGATGTCAAATAGTCAAACTGCGTACACCGCCAGCGATTGCTCTTATTAATAAATGAAATAGTAGAAAGATCATATCGTCAATCTTTCAGCATTTAAATAGAGCAGCGCTACTAATGGACCAGAGATAACGCGGGTCTGCTGGCAAGGACTGGACCTGGGTGTTTTTACCCGGTTAAAGGCCGAAATATCATAAGGTCTCGACATCGGTCTAAATCACAAACAGTCACGACGAAAAAAGCCTTTTCCTAGTCACGTAGTTGTTATCTCTGCGCTATCTTACTCTGTGGCTGACGTAGCTAGGTGCTAATCGGAGAGTGCACACACACGCGGTGATGGCATCACGCCCAGTTAGCCCCACTTTACCCTGTTTGTTCTAAATGTTACGTTTTACCCGCAAACACCCTCTTCCGGCAAGATTATTGGAATCATCGCCTTTTTTGTGGCCGCACCCGTCTAGCTACTTTTGAGTCAATAGTCCTTAAACCTTTCTCAAATATGTTGGATTTAAATTTTCATATTCGGTTCACTACTTTTAATAAAAAGTGCTTACTATTTTCTGAGATTTACGCGAAAGTAAAAATATAAACTGATTTTATCTCGGTTTATTTTGATTTTGTTCCCGTCGTATGTAAACTTGGACGTCGTATGACACCTTTGCAGGTGTCATGGTCGCGGGTAGACTGAGGTTATATTCATCTTGACATAAGATTTTGCTTGTTCTACCTTCATATTTTTATTAATTGTTTGTGTTCCAACCTACACAATATGATCTCAATGTATCTTGAGGTCTTGCAGCTTCTTTTTTGAGTGAAATAATACACATAAAATGCGAGTTAAATATGATTTAATTTCGTAATTTTTCTTAGCAATTATATTTCGTTCTCAGCATCTGAATACTTATAATTAGACACAGTAATACATAAGTCAGTGTCACATTATTTTAACAAATTTATTATGTATTTAAGCGCATATTTTGTAAACTATTTTACACATTGTTTGGAATGTTAAAATGTCTTTTACAGTTTGTCATCTATGTAATATTCTATGGAATAATGTAGGAATGTAAGCCACAACAGATACTCTTAATACACGACTGAATGGTGACAATGGTTTTGCGACGTTTACGTTTATTGACTAATGCTGAACATTATAACGTTGGAACATCTATGTCCATTGTATTTCAGTGAAGTATTGTGTATCCTTAACGTTCATAACGGTGACAAGAAGTTATTGCCTCTTGTATGACTTAAGAAACAGATGAAAACCTTGCTTGTTCGTTATCGCTTACGGCGGGTTATTGAGTACTATAATGTTCCACATTAATCGATAGCTTTACCTATAATTTGAATATACACTGGGTACAGGATACAAATATTATATTTTCTAAATTTTTGGATGAACTTAGCGATCATTTTCAAGTGGCTTACAGTGTACGCATTTGTTCGAGGTTGGGCGCATTTGAAGTCAAATTTGGTGTTATCAAATTTCCCATTTCACTAAAAATATTATTTGAATACTGCTAACAAGTAATTTACGTAATTATCCGTGTTCCACTTGAAAATGATTACAAATTTGAATAAATTCTGTTATATTTTCTTAAGTTAAATATTTTTATCTACTCCAAGTTTACAGACAAAATTAATACACTAGTTATAATGCGAACACATGGTCATACACTGCCACCACACTATGGCACAGATCTTATTAAAATATTAAGATTATAAATTTCCTTTATATGTTTTCACGGTGACGAAAATATAGATAACAGCAGAACACTCGGAACTCCATACTTTAATATTTCAGTTCTAATCGGTACTGAAACTATTATTTTTAATGGAACAACATTAGCATCGTCAAACATCGACAAGATTTCGACAAAAGAGATTCAAATACCTATCACTCTCATACAAACTCTTAAAATAATATATACAAAGCGCTCGAAATCATACAATCAAATTCACATATCAACCGGAAAATATATTCAAATGAACATTAGTAAGGAAAAGTTTCAGTACATGGAAACTAGGTCATAGCAACTGTGGCTAATCACAAGAGAGCGGTTGGTCGGATAGATTAAATACCCATAATTAAATACAAAACATTTTAATACAACTTTACATCTAACACCTACGTTTACAAATTTCTGATTAACTTTTGTTTGATAAATAAGTAAACACAATTATTTTTATTATATTTACAAGCAGATAACACGATCCGTACTTAATAATAAAGCGTTTTAAATAATAACACACTGAGAATTGACGTAAAGGCGTTTTTGCTACACTTAAGGCGAGCCAGCCGGAGCAATCGAAGGCTACATGACTGACGACGGTCGAGCAAGCTGTTCCGAACGAGAGGCCGGCCCCGCCGCAGCACTCGGTCCAGCGGTGGTCCGGCGGAACACTCGTGACTCGCGAGACTACTATTTGCTCTTTCCACAGAAAAACTTTTTTCCTTTTAGAGCACGAGTCCGACCGCTGGCACAAGAGCAAACGAGCGCCACGATGTTACACGACCTTAAGGAATTTCACAGCTCCGGGCGTCGTCCCGGCTCGGCGTTTTTTCCCATTCAAATGTTTGCTCTCTCGCTTCAGCTACCATTCATGCGGCGTTTGAAACGCCGCGGCCACCGCGGCCGAGCTAACCTAACGCTATCCAGTCCACGTCACTGTAATAATACTGCGATAGTTGACTAATACTCTGTCCACTCACAATGTCCATCGACAGCTGGCAACGGAACGCGCGAAGCGTTGAAGCGTAAATGAGCTGCTAACGTGTTGGGGGCGCGGCTGCCTACGTGCCGTCGCAGTTCCTCCGCCTCTGATGCCTGCCGTGGTGGTGGCGCGTGCCGTGGCACGGCGGCTTGATGGAGTTCTGCGGCGGAGGCCGGAGCCTACGCTGCGGACGCCACTTGGGCAGGTCGCCGGCGCGCATGATGTTGTGCCTGTTGATGTCGAAGTCGTGGGCCTCCTTCATGAACGAGAAGCACTTGTGCAGCCGCTCCGTGAGGCGGCTCTTGCCGCGCCGCAGCTGCAAGCCCCGCCGGTTGAACCCTATGTAGCGGTCGTCGTTCTTCACCAGGTGGTATCTGTTGTAGCCGTCCACAAACTCCTCTTTGAATAGGCAGTTGGGCTGTCTCTCCGCTTGGAAGCGTGTCTGTAGGCAAACAATCAAAAGCATTACTACTGTAATAACTAAAAACAATTCTAAGGAACTACTCTGAAGACTGTTTGACTCTTTTTTTATATATAGTAGGCAAATTACTTACCAATCGTCTGCCAACGAGCCGTGACCGGTTGAAGCACAGGTACATATCCTGCACGGGAGAGTGGATGAGAAGTTCTAAGCTGAAACCGCGCGTACTGATGGTGAGATTCGCTGAAACAATGGAAAATAATACTTAATTTAAACGCAATACAACACAGAATTCCTTATCGACACCTGCGAGAAAAATATTTTTATAACTTTAATTTGTTTATTCAAATTGTAATGCCTATAAAACAAAACTAATTTAACTACAACAAACACCGTCTAATGAAACATAAATCAAACTTTCTTCCCGAAACACGAATTAATTAACTCATAAGAGTAGGAATTAATAAATAGAAAGTAAATATTCGAAGAATTCCCAATCTTTACTCCTGCTTATAGTAATTACCACACCCCAGGTGCACATTTTCCTATTTCAATCAACGCCGCTGGCCCTAGTCACGTAATAAATTCGATTTATACTGTAGAAGAGTTAGTCGAACGTAGTCAGGTGCAACAAACTAATCGTTAATGATATTTGAACACTAATAAAGTACAGAAATAAAATGTCGATAAATATTAATCTATTGCTGGACATTCAATACATGACGTGTAAGGTACGGCTTACATGCTGGGAGAAAGTTGAATATTATTCTTTTTATGTTTATAATACGGTAAGAAAATGATTTACGAGTGCTAACAGTATTGAATACGTAGAATATATTTATTATATTGTCGAAATAAGCCTTAAAACTAGTCAAGAATATTGTTGTATTTTTTATAAACTTTCGTAAGTACTATGTGAAACAAAAACATTTGGTGTCAACAAAACATGAAGTTTTTATCTCCTTTACGAAATTTGTACCAAAGTCAGATTACTTCATGGAAATTAACTTACCGGCCCTGACTTTTTGAACTGAGATATAATAACATAAACTATCAAATATTTTATATGACCACACACATTGTTTTAAATTGAATTAATAGTAGTGACATTAAATAATAAATCAGTAGTTTTAAAAGATTCGCTGATAATTTACTCAAAAAAATACTTATGAGTTTTATTACTATCGAATTATACTAATTATTATAGATCACATCAATGTTCAATGAAGTACTCACGTATTTCTTGCCAGATAATTATTAAAAGTATTATTAGTAAATTGAAAACTATAAGTAAAATTATGTTGAACATATCGCCATGTAAGCCGGTGCAACTATCGAAGATAACACATATAGGGGCAAAGTAGGAGTATGGAATTCGATGACCAAACTCCATGGGACTTGTATAAAAGAAATAATAAAAATAAAACTATGTATGTACTCACACGGCCGCCCGTGACACCGGCGGTGTCATTTCAATTAACATTAAAAGAAATAAAAATGCTTTGACTGGAACAGGACATAAATTTGTTATAATTTCGGTGTGACTGAATGAATTTTAATGTGAAAGTTGATTTTGTGATGCATTAAAACTAAACGTTTGTGACAGGGACGATTGATAAAATTTAGTGTCTAGTCACTAAAGAATTTCATCCTTGTGTCGCTGGGGTTTCATAAACATTAAAAGTACATGCACAAAAAACACCCACACTTAAAACAAGCATTTGTGGATCACACAAATACTTGTCCCATGCGGGGATCGAACCCGCAGCCCGTCGCGCACTGTGGTAATTAGCGTGGTGACCTATACCACTCTGCTATCCGTGCAGTCATAAAGGTTTAAAGTTCAATTACCTACACAGAATAATTGATTAATTATGTTTCTATTAATTTTTACAAATCTATTCTCTGTTATATAACGTATTCTTGACATAAAATTGTGACGGAAATATATTAATCTCAGGGTATTAGAAACGTTTTTACTTGCCTAAACATTTTCTTTTGCTTTTATTACGGTCATAAAAACGGCAAAGATAACAAGGAGCTGTGTTTAAAAGATCTTAATAACTAATCTTTATTTGTACGTGTAGCTATCGTGTTATGTATGTACGTACTTGTCTTATGTGTTTTAGCCCTAAGATTAGTAGATATTATTTTGTTTCATTACAGTTATTTTAAGGCTTAAGTAGTTCAACGTTTGAATTTCTAATTCGTCTGTTATAAACAAGAAACATGTACCAAGTTTCACTCGTAAAACTTATTTTCTTTTCTCATCAACGTCATCATAGTTACTCAAACAAAAATGTTTGTTTACCATGTTCTTAGTTGACGCAAAAACACGATTGAGAGTTTTTAAGTTGACCTATGGGCCCTATGGCCAACTTTAGGTCGAAGGGGCTTTCTTTCAGGCGTAACGAACCGAGTAAACATTGCCCAACCTCCGTAATAGGCTAATTTTGTAAAGACAACATAATCTCAAGTCGGAAAGGCCAACATGCTTTGAAGTGCCGACTGACGCTTGTAATTTCACTTAGGCATCTTTGTACTAGGTTAGTGGTACTTCCAGTAACAAGGAAATAATTTATTGGACGCATACGTGATGTGTAACAGCCGACAATTTAGTAAAAAAATAATTAAAAAAATCACTTGGCATTTGTTATGATAATTTTATACTATGTTAATTTTTCCATCAACAGATAACTTTTATTCGAGGAATATAATTGACGTTTGACAGATTTTGTAGTTTTGGAAATAAAATCAAAATTATTAACCGGAATAAAGTAACCTGACGATCGAAAAATCAAGTCTAAAAAAGTAGGTAAATATTCAAAGAGGTTTTATGGTTCAAATTGTGTTGTTCCATAAAAAAAAACAAATTTAATTTCGAACTTTTTTAAAAAAGAACACGATTTATACGAATCGATTAGCACTTCCATAATATTATGTACTTTCTAGAAAGTGGTAAGTATAAATATTTGGTAGTGTTGTAACAAACGTTTGGGTCAATGACTGGCTATCGCTACGATAACATTATATCGATGTAATCTATGTACTTATTACCTGGATTCTATAAAGGAAAATATGTTTTGTTGCTATCCTTATAAGAACTTTCCTAAATCTATACTTTCACGTCGTATCTTTATTCTTGTGTTTTTACACTGTTATTTTTAGTTCCCGACTTTACAGCAGATTTGGTATATTGGATAAGTTGAAATGATTTCTACTATTAATTTAAAACTTTGTCTCCTAAATAGTTAAAACAATTTATAAGTCTCTACAATTTATTTCATCGAAACAGCAATTAGATCCTATCCTATTTCTATCAAATGTATTTTCTGGCAATATATTGTTTATTTATCTTTGAATATATTTTGGTATATATTACTACAAGCTATTTTGTATATATAGATTAATAATCACTCACGTTTTCCTTCACTTAATCTACTATATAAAAATAAGTCGGGTTTTCCTTCCTAACGCTATAACTCCAGAACGCACGAACCGATTTCCACGGTTTTGCATTCGTCGGAAATGTCTCGGGCTCCGTGTGGTTTATAGAAAAGAAAATTCTCAATTACATAAAAAAATTTAGACCGCGGGTGGAGCTGCGGGAAACAGCTAGTTACTCATATTATTTATCATACAATTTCTATATATAAATAATACTCTTAAATTGCTATCTTATTAGTTATATCTACATAATTAATTCTTAGATCAAATTAAAAGGGATTATAAATTGGTTTTATGTGATTTAGTAAAGCTAATTACTTGATAAAATGTGCTATCAAATATTGGATGAGCACTGGTGTAGCCATGCCTCAACCAATATTACTATTATTTTAAATAAAACTACTTTTAAACGGATTCTATCGTGGTTTATTTTTATTTTAGTTCCTGACGCCGGGTATTATAAAAATAAATATAATGGTAGAAAAAACAACATCTCATGTCAAGACAAATGCCATCGGAGTCTGCCCGCGACCATGTCACCTGCAAAGGCGTTGAAACTTCTAAATAAACGTATAGAATCCGTTTAAAAGAATTTTTTAACAATTTATAATTTATTTTTATTTCATTAGTGAAATAATACTTTAATCGGTGTAATCCCATTCATTAATATGCTGATTTCTAGGCGTGCCGTGAATGGATTGACATGATAACGGTAGACGTGGGGTGATAAAGATTATGATCGGAACTCAACCATCAATCATTAGATATTACTGTACTTCGCAGTAAACCGGATGAGTTTTGGTTCGACACTAATTGGGTTGTTGAATCCTAATTGTTTTTTATCATAGGTATTTATAGCAAATTATTTTCCTTAAGATTGTAATTTATTTTTCCTGACCTCGGTTTAGGTGTTCTAGATAGCTTATCGCGGTGGTTTGCAAGGTGTTCCCGCATGGTCCCCAGTATAAGGGAAAGGAGAAGCACTCCGGCGGTTTTAGCCGGTAAGAGTCCGGCATACCCCTTCGGTATAGCCCTTCCCCAGGGCGGAGGAAGTCCATGAGGATTTCCCACGGGTTAAAAAAAAGGTGTTCCAGATAGCTTAAGAGCTTTTAACTTTCCCTAGTTTGCCAGTTTTCTCGTACTGTTTGAAACAAAACGTATTTTACTGTAAGTACGTAAAACTTTTATTGAGACACGAACGATACGATCTATTGCAATTGATCATGATGGGCAAAATTAAAGGGAAACGACGTGTTGTGTGTTGACGAAGACGGAAACGAGGCGAAGATAGTCATGGCTCAGAATTATCCGAGAATGGACTGGAATCGCCAGTACAGGAGAGCTCGTCTGTTTGGCGCAGAAGCGCGAGGAGTACGTAAAGTTGACGGCCAACCTCCGGTAACGGAGAAGAAGACATAAAATGCCAAAAAAGTCTCTATTACAGAAGAAAAGATTCAAATTTCCCTCTATGACGTAAATGGAAAATCCTAGCCTGAAATTTAGCATTCGTCTTTTGATTACATCTTCAGAACAGTATGTCTGAAAATGAATAAAAATAATAGAAAGAGTAATAATATCTAAGTTAACAATTGACTTAAGAAAATGAACTGATTATGACTGTTGTCTATCTAAGGCATATTTAGTTTACATCTAATGAAAATCACGAGTGTCATTGCCATTCCGTCTCAAGTAATTATTCGATAGTATATGACATTGTACGAAGCCTTGGACATTGTAATCAAGATGTAAACATTACTTTACGTAATCTATAGACGATAAGCTTAATGAGGTTCCAATTGTCAAATAGGAGGAACTACGTCATCTGTGTAAATAAATATTAATAATTATAATAATTGAATAAACTACACAAAGTCTTCGTCATTGGTTTCTTAGTTTAGTAGTTAGTGATCCAAACCCAGTGATGGCAAAATCAGAGGTCGTTCGGGTTCGGTTCCCATCCAGGACAATTTTTTTATGTAATAAACATTACACAAAGCGTCTCCATTTGATTTGTCCCCAAGATATTATTTTTATAGAGTAGTAGATATTAATTTTGTTTTTGCGATAACGCCTTTTCTCGTTGTCATAAAAACTATTTCTTAGTCTAATCCAAAGAAAAAGAAAGATATAGTAGAACCTAGCTCTATGGGCACTGAATAAATAAGGAGACACCATACAGTTAGAAATTATAGAGGTAGAGTGGTTTAGAGAATTTTGTGAAGCGCCTTCAATCTTAAAAGTAACAAAGTTTGTACGTATGAATTAATTCATAATATATTAAGCCAGTGTAAAAAAATTAAGAACCATCCTCCCCTTAAAAGTAAAAGAGACTTTAACATTCAATTTTCCACGCCGGCGCGGCGCCAACCCTATTTTAATTAACCAACCGGATTCCCACATACTAATTACAGTTGTTGATAAAGCGAAATCCCAGTTAACAGAGCCGTAAGATAAACGAATGTAAACGTACATAAACTGGTAAAGCGCGTACGATGCGTCTTAACCCGACGGATAACGCGTGTAATCTGACCGAATCCGGCAGGATACAGCGCTGCGGTAGGTAAGTATTTGACGGGAATCTTGTGTTAAATTCCAGACCGCTTTGGTTGTGAGCGTTCGCGTTTACTTCCGATATTATAGGGTAACAGGGAAAAGAAAACTTAATATGAATTTGTAATTTCAAACGCAGCGATTTCGATATTTTGGGTTGTACCTTTGTGTAAATGATAACTGTATAAAACGTATTTTGTGGGTAAAGTAATTTGTGACGGTGGTAAAGGCGATAAATAAATGTTTGTTTAGTTTATATGTTGCATTGATAGAAAGTTAGGTCACAAGATAATAAATCGTTCAAAGAAAGTTAGTTTACACATTGAAATCGTAAAGATTTGTAATACGTTCCAAATGCGTAGCCGTAATTTTCCGTCGACGTTATTGGACAAAATTTGATTATCGATTAAGTTTATTTAACTTTCACCGTATTAAAAATCTCGTGATGATTCTCGTATTAAATTTTCCTTAACAACGGAAACGTACAATCCAAGCGCCTTCCCGGCGACAGGATATGTACCTACAGAGGCACTATAAACAGGGATTAGCTGCTCTATTGAAATCCTTTAGTCTGCCTCTATCTTAATCCCCAACAGCTTCATACGAAGGCCCTTCGTACACTAGACCTCACCATCAATACCCGACGACTACCACTATACAAACCTGTATACGTTGGAGACTGAAGTCAAAGAATACCGTCAAATGTGGTGAATAGGGATCTGCCGGTGCTGAACATTGCTTGCGTAAGCGATCCCGTGGCTCCAGCGAAGGCCAGGATAGGACCGGGTGTTTTTGGTCGGTGCAAGTCCGACATAATTATGTGCCTTCAACCCTCAGCGTGGGTTGAAGTTATTAGAGTTTTACCCCGACAAAAAAAATGCTAAATAGGGATCTTTTTTATAAGTGTTTTGTACATTTTAAAAAATATGTGTAATGTTTACTTTTATAAAATTAAGCGCATACGACGTAACGAAAAGTAGGAACCCCTTTCCTTTGCCTCTATTCCCACGGCATCCTTGTTCACCACGAATGTTGGTACTTATTATTACTACGTAGTAAAGTCGTCAAGTATCTGAGACTTGCGTAGCCCCGTGTGCAAAGGGCCTTAGTCTGTCTGTATCTTAATCCAACAACTTCATACTTATGAATTATTCGTCGGCTTGTTTCCCTTTCAACGAAGTAGGATGATATTTGTAAGACAAGAATTACTGACGGATTTGTTCGCGCTGCTTTTGTTCGTTTATGTTATTACGAGTACATCTTTTGGGTATTTGTATTACACAGAGTATTAATACAGGGTTTCATAAAAAATGGATTTCTGTGATTTCTGTCTTGAAGACAATTATGTTTTTTTTTGGTTACTTTTACGACTAATTTTTATCAACTTTTTACAATTTTGGATTAAAATTTAAAATGACTGATAATGAAAATAATCGTAGTTTCGACATCTGTTTTAATAGCACATTGCGGAAGTATCGCATTGTTTGTGGATATTTAATATTTATTACTTTGTTATAATTTATCTATTTGCCCATTTGGTTTGCTATTTTGTCAATATATCTATATGCTCTGTCACGTCTTTTTAAGTAGTCTTAGCCTGTTTTAAAATTAATATCTAAGACATGGAAGAACGAAAACTTTTAACAGGCCATTCTAATCAATCCATAATTCACATAATGATAGAATAAATTGTCTTAGAAAATAATATAATATTGCCTAAATCGAATTCCGGTTGAAAGTATGTTATAAATATTGTATTTTATTGTAAAAACTGATGTTAAAATTTTAATATAATCGTATGTAGGTATTTTGAAATATGCTTTTGAAATAGGAATTTAAAACAAAACGTGCTTAATTCCACGTTTCGTCTTAATGCGACACTTGGCGCAATTCATAAATGTATGTTAATTACAAAAATATCAACAGAGTAATAAAACAAACGCTAACGAGTTGTTTAACGTAATTATATAGTAGGTATGTCCTATAAAATCATGTGAATAAATAATTACTCGTTAAGCTATTCACCGACTACAATAAGTTGTCTATTATTTCTTATTATATTACACTATGGAATCCGAGCTATAAAACCTTCACACGTCTTTTCCTTGTCAATCTTCCTCGTGCATGTCGTGACGTCACAAACAGTTTACCTACTTTACAAGAATCCTGACATTTTGAGGCGGTTTCACATCGACGGTTTTGTAACAACGTTTAATAATTCAATGTATCTATTTGAATATTATAAACATCACGCAGATGTCAAATATCAATACTTCAAATGTCATAAGCTACTAGTTTTCCGTGAATTTGAAGTGACAAAAAATGCGAGACATTTACATATTGGTCTCGAAATTAGTCGAAATAAATTGTTCATTTGTTTCTGTGAGCTAAAGCAAAAATAATTTTGGAGACGAAGATGTTTTTATTAACTTATCACTGAATGTTTCATAACATTTTTTGCACACAAAGAAATTACTAGATTTTAGTTCAATTATTAGATACACACCTAATACTAAACTATATTAATTAAACAAAAATAAAACTAAAAAACAGCACCAAATTAAATAAAAAAATAAATAAATTGGACATTGTATCGCCGAAACAAAATTTATTAATTAAGTGCGATTCTTGCGCAATATTATGTTATAACTGATCAATTATAGATAATTATATCTAAAAGCTACTGAGAGATATATGTAACAGATATTAATGTATCACATGCATAATCATGTAGAGAAGTCATTATGACTTTGTATAACTGATCTAAGATCAGTTTATCCACCTTTTTATTTATCTTTTAAATATTCCCTAAAGACCAAAATAATGGTATTCAGATCATCCTCAAACCAATGTGGTAATAAAGTACATGCACTTTTTATCACGTTTTTGTTTTTGTTATCTACAATAATGTTAAAAAAAATCGTATGTTTGTAACGAACATGCTCAAAAACTTCTAAAACGATTTAGAAAATTCTTTCACCACTAGACTGCTGCATTACTCCTAAGTAACATATGCCACATTTTAATATAAATACATTTACTTAACCCTACCAATGTGTAAGCAAAACCACCGACAATAGCTAGCCTCTGATATTTGAATTACAACAATAAATATAATATAGAAGTATTAATATTATATCAATTACAAATACTAAGGAAACGCATACGTACCGTGTGCACCATGGATTCTATCTAATCGCACTCTAAGACTACCAATACATTACATTAGCTTATATAGTAATATCAGGTTACCGTCTAGTCTGACTAGATTATGTGACCACAAACATTATGTGGCATTGACACTAATACTAGATATGCCTGATACCTTTACAATATGAGAGGGCTACCACGAAATCGTCGATGTGGGAATTAGGAACTTTCCACGGAACATTTTTCACACGTTTGTAACTTTTACCTACTTATAAGTTATTTAAAACAACCAAATAATGACGCGAGCGATAATCAAGTACGTACTTAGATGTTTATACATACGTATGTGCAAAAAAAATTGTTGAAGATTGATTGATTTGTTTATATGAAATCGTTTTTTCTTCACGAGTCAACGATAGTAGACAGGTAGAAAATGTGGGATGCAGTAGAGTATTTACTAATTAGGAACTATCCAAAAGTCTTATATATATAATTATTCATTATTCTTGCAACACATTCCAAGAGCAAGGAGTTGTGAGAAAATAACAAATATTTTACGCTTTTTTTTATTTTAATTTTAATCAAAGATTACTAGCAATGTGGGTCGCACATAACTAGTAATCTTGTTAACCCCTCTTGCTAAGCTAAGATGCTTGTGTTACGAGTGGGTTCTCGTCGGTAGTGTAATGGGTGAGATTCGAACCCACAACCACATGATCACAAGTCCGATGCCCTAGCCATCAGGCTACCGTTGCTTCATATGATAGAGAAGAGTGGTTTGCTGTCACTTTTATGAGCATTAAAAATCATGACATTATCGAGTTCCATTGGTACAGCCCTAAATTATCAGTATTTACGTAGAATCTGGCACATGACACACTAGACGCCCCCTAGACTGATCTCAAATATTTGCAACAAAAGATAAATTTCACAAATCTTATCTATGACTGGTAAAGACGTTTAAGGACGAGAGTGAATTTTGGCGCATTGTTTCCGTTGCAGCATTCAATATAAGAACATCATAATGACGACAAAAGTCTTTTAAGCAATGCAAATGCTTATGCTGCTTTGCTGTTATAAAAGATTTTTGACGTAACGTCTTATAAATCGATGTACGCCAGCTGCTCACACGATAAAGTGTTACATTTGGCCTGAGCCGAGCGTGCAAGCGAGAGGGCGGAACAAGCGATAGAGAGTCACGATCGGCATAAGCGTTCGGCTCGTGACGCATATTTCTATCTCTCTTGCACTCGGCCGATGCTTGCGAGTAGAAGAGAGACAGTATGTAATTTTTCATCAATGTTTTCTTATGACGTCCGTAAACCGAATTTTCAGACAAAAAGTTTTTTCTAACGAGTTTGTGATGATCTAAATTGCTGAGCACGTAATCAGGAAGAAAAAGAAATTAAAATTCTGCTACGTGGAACAAGATTTTGTATGTTTCATAATTACGTATTTTTACGAGCATATTTTTTGTATGTCAATCGATTGCTAGTGCCGACGTGCGTCATAGAAATAACAATAACTCAAAGTGCTGTCTAAAGTCATTTTGTATGAATAAAAAATAGCTGACCGGTTAATTTACTGATGAGTAGCAATTCACTAAATAAATAAATTATATTTATCATCCGTGTTAGTTATTTGCTTGCATTGGTTTGTTATGATTTGTATTGAATTGAAAATAAACATACCTTCACCTACAAAGCCTAAAATGTATCTATGACTAACGTGTCAAATAAATCTAGACAGAAAGGGAGTAGGCATCAAGATGTTTCACCAAAAAACTATGTCAATATTGCACTGGCAATTTTACAAGGTAACTGGGACATGGGAAATTGATGTCTAAACTGATAGTGATAAGAGTTTCTTGGACAGCAATATGTTATCTTATGATATGTTTTGGTAAGGATTGTCGCAGTATCGGAATCAGGTCAAACGCCTATGTAGATAAATACCGAATATTGACGAGTCTTCAAGATACGATATAATGTGCGTAGCCGATATTTGGGTAGACTGTAAGGCATTTATGTTAAATACTCTTTCTTTTAAATATGTATTCAATTTAAGTCTTTTTATTTAATTAACGTCTTTTGAAAAGTACATAGTTTGGTAATAATAAAATTTGCTACACAAATCCGTTTTCACGGTTGACTATGAGATGGAGTTTCCGTACAATAACGTATCACAGTAATCTAATTCAAGTTATATATTGATTCTCAACAAGGCCTTTGCGTGTTAGGATGGTGTCCTTACATAAGCCTTTTAAAGGACCGGGTCTCTTCTCTTTAATTTATACTGTGATTTAAAAAGAGATGTATAATTAATGTATAAACAGTGTGTATTTTATAAAAATATTATCTACTTGCATAAACTGGGATTTTAATACAGCTTGTAAATTGTATTTTAAGTTATTATTATGTAGGACTATGTTATATTATATTTATTGGTTAGGTTAAGGGTGATTCCCCCTATTGTAAAATAGTAAAAGTCTGTGTTTCATAAAAAGCGATAAAATAAAATAAACTACTTAATTTCAAATAGGGTACGTGTTGATAACTTATTGGACTTAAACAATTCAATAACAGAATTCACAAATGAAACAAACGTTAATAACTTATAATATTACCTAAACAATCTTATCTAAGTACAGCTTTGTTCAGTAAGTACCAAAATAATTCCTGAAATATACCTTCTACATTATAACAATCATATTAATGAATACTTAATACATTTCTCGACAGGCGCCGATTTAAGTTGAAGCCGAAAAAGTACCAACAAAGCACATTCCTTTCAACAATAACAATAACATGATCCTACAAAGTATTAATGTTTACTAAACATCTTTTTTTTTATTCGCGACATTAACACTGGCAACACGCGGGACCACCCAACAAGTATTTGTGAACACATGTTAAAATAACAGTAATAAAGTAACAGATAAACTGTATCTGTTATTTTGATAAATTAATGTGCCTGAAAATCCTATCAACTAATATTAATTGAAATACGTAATAAAAACATTGATAAAAACTGTGGCCCAGTTGATTATGATGCATGTATATTGTTTTATTAAAAAATATTATTATTAGTCTCACATTCTTTAATTTAAAAGTTAGTTGTATCATCTTACTATTTGCATGCGGTAAATTCTTTAATTTAAACTCATTAAGAAGGCGTACTTTTGAAACCAGATATTCGAAGACCGGGTTTTAGATTCATTGAAATTAAAACAAATAAAATACCAATGTCAAATAAGGTACTAGATACCTACTTAATATGTCTGTACTGGTAGCTATTATAAGTTTGTGACATACTTAATTAAGAATATTACCACATCCTATTCGTAAAATTCCTTACCCACAAATAAAATTAAATTTAGAATAATGACAACGATACACGATAGAGATAAATTAACGATGTTCAATTAAATCAAGTAGGAAAGATGTTTGTTTACCTTCATAAGAAAATACCACAAACGAGTGTGCAAGTCACGCCACTTGCCTACTTATTAACAAAACATCAAATTTTATCACCGAGTTTCTCGCGGTTAACTACAACAAACAAACCGTTTATAATCGATACAAATTGTTTGAAAAAAGAAAAAAAATAATGGTACGTCCCTAATAGGGCCATCGAAACGCATTCGAGGAAATAACATTCGAATTAAGAACGTCTGTTTTTTTCCGATGCGCGCGCAAATTACATTAATAATTCCCTATTAAATTAGACCACAATATTAAGGGGACGTGCGTGTGGTATATTTTTTTGCGAAACAGAGGGCCTTATGGGGCTTTATTATTATGTTTTAAACGTAACAACTTAATTTAGGTAGGCGCCGTACCGCCTACATCGATTGATTTCGTATAATTTTCGTTCCGCCAAACAATATTCGGATGAATTGCCACAAAAAATAAACCACCGTGCGAGTTATCATCGTTTAAGAACTTGCGGTGCCTGTTGAAGAGGTTTACTGAGCGTCTGACTAATATTAGGCTCGATTTTTACACTAAATAGTACCTTGTATATCATTCTAAAATATTTGAACTAAAGAGCTAATGCAAGCTGCGAGTTATACCTACATAAAAAAAAGTTATTTATTCTATAATGAGTTTTTCGTAAAATTGCGCTAAAGTTATGAAAAGTGTCCTATGCAAATACTTATCTAATAAGCCATATATTCAAGAAGTAAATGGGTTATAAAAAATAATACCTACTCTCTAACTGTAGTGAAAGCAGGTACATCAATATTACAATTATTTGATTAATGTTCTACATTTGAAATACTGATCGAATAATAATCCCATTTGTTTTATTAAACCTGTTTATTGGTGACATAAAACGTCATAAATATTTATCCAAGTTCTATTTTTAAAGCCTGCGGCATCCGCAGTGTTGCCGTTAGTTTCGACCAGTGACTGTTTCTAACACGATGGGAATAATTAAATTTGTTATCAGTGCCTTCGAATCTAATTTTAATTAAAAAGCGTCACATATTTCACGCGGTATTCGGTGGTAGGCGGTGCAATGTGTCCAGCGAGTACACCCGTCCAAATTAATTTGAACCACATTCCATTAGTATTTTCGTATGTACAAACAAAAATTAGAGGTCAATTTAAACTGGCGATGCAATATTAAATCGTTAAATTTAATATTGGCTGTGTAGTTTCTTTTATTGCTTCACAACTAACGCGTATGCTAACACGGGTCAAGTGATTAAATTTTTTACTCTGGCAACAAATAAATGTTTATTCTCACGCGATTATTGTTCATATTAAATTAATGGCTTTCCGCTCTGTATTATTTATTGACGTTATGTAAAAAATGTACGTAATGTATAACATTATTGAGCGTCGGCATTTTTATAAGTGGTAATTTTGATATTAGAATTTACGATCAATTTAGTTTGTAATGAACTGTGCGTAGGTGATGCAATAAATATTAAGTAAACATCTTCATAATTAAATTACGTGTCAAAATGCTGATACGAAACTGTCGCTGACTTTATTGGGTCACTAGTTGTAAGATCGCACGATCGTATGTAATGTGAACTTCACAATAGTAAGATGGTGCGCTTTGCATAAACGCAGCTACTTAAAATACTGACAATAGAAACCAATTTCAACTCTGTTGTGTAAGTGGTTAAGCTCAAATTGCAAAATGAGCTTTAAGGGATCGCAATTATAAAGATAAAGTAGTCACCACAATATACCTGCATGGTTTAAAATTTATTATTAGTCCCTTTCTGTGATTTCAAACAAAGATCCTTTCGCTTTTTCTCATTATGAAACGATACGGGCGCATGCCAATTATAGGCACCACATTTTAATATCAAAGGAAAATAAATATTAATCACCAAATCAAACGAAATTACCGTAACAATAAAATTTTGTCTTTTTTCCTAACTAGGTAGGTACTTATATTAAATACTGAGAAATAACCTCATGTATTTATAATTACAAATTCAAGCTAAAGCTTATGACATTTCTAGAAAACCTAACAGCTTTTATGAACTAAACAAATAAAAGGTGAAAGTAAATTTAAGCAAATGACGCAAAAAATTGCGTCTTGCTTTAAACAAATATTAAGTAATTCGCAAGTAAGAATAGAATTACATATTCACGAACATTACTTTCGTCAAATAATAGAAAAATGAAAGGGTCTTCACTGCGCCATGCCTTGCTTAAAAGCCAAGTCTTGTATAAATAGAAAAAGTCCTCGATTTATCGCTGATGTCGTTAGGGGAGTTTTTGCAAATGTTTTTATAGGGACTGAGAGAAATAATGATAGAAAATAACCAAAAAAGCAATCGCGATTTAAATTATCTCTGAGTTTTATTGCAAAAAAAAACCCACTCGGTAAGACTTTTTCTGCTTATAAAATAGGCAATGAAAAGTAAGACGCGTACTAACCAGAGGTAGATGCTTATGCACTAAGCGTTTGTTAAGTCACATGATTATGGAACATTCAACAACATTATTCATAAGATTTAAAAAAATACTTAGTTACCAATAGAATAATATATAAGAAGAAAAAGGAAGATAACACGAAAAAAATGATAAAGTACTTTGTTACACGTGTTTGTATTTTGTTAGGTGATGACATAATTGATTACCTACAATGACATAATGAACTTCAACTGAAACAAAATATTGCAGGAAAGTAAAATACAATGCAATTTATATGACACTACACATAAAGTATAGGCAGGTACCCTACTGACGACAAAAATAATTTTCGGAATCTACCCACAATTGCCTGAGATATTGCGTTACAAATATAAAAATAAAAAGAATAAAGTCGATTATTGAAGCAATAAATTATTTTTTTGAAGTCTGAAGCATACGGAATTTCACAAGAGTTATTTGAATAGGTCAGGGAACAGTAGATCCTTGAACTAAGAACCAAGATCTTTCACTAATAAGCGAGGTGTAAGTGCGAAAGGCTCAAACAGTCACATTTCACAGTCGTAACTCCGTAGCAATGCTGTACCCGTTACTATATCGCACAGTGGTCTCTACTTGTTGCGGTGACTGGCCGTTGACCCGTCAAGTATTGACATATTCGTATAGTTTCTCACGTCTAGCCCCATACACCGCGTGCTTTTACTGTGTTAGCAAAATGCAGCCTTCATCGATGCATCTCTGTGTTATTCTTTTTGCATTGTTTACATTTTTCTGTAAATATTAGTAATGGCGGCCAATGAGGAAAGATGCTTCACAATAGTAGAAAATGCTAACATAATATTGATTTAAGAGAATAATGTGGTTCTTTTAGGATCTTTGACGGGACCCATGGTTGCTTCTTAATTAACTTGTCAGATCTTCGACCGTGATCTAAGAATAAATCAGAGAGGGCTTAAATGAATAGACAATAAATTATTATCATTTTAAACCTATAAGTTGATATTAAAACAAAAAACTCAGTTGAAAGTAAATCGGTATTATTACCACGAGAACAAACAGCTGTAAAACAATCCCAATACGAAATTCGAAAATCAATATCCCTAACAGAATGTTAATGAAATACCGAAATACCACACCTGGTTTTACCGTCTCGAATAGTGATTCTCAACCTTTTGCAGTTGCGGTACGACACCACAAGTTTTCAGTTAAAGCAGCACTAAACATTTTGTCGAATGGCTCGGTGAACCTCAGGTTGGGCACTCCTGATTTATAACGACCACTTCCAAATGAAACGCTTGATTGATGCCAATTATTGTATTACTTATTCACGTCTGATGTCTGTATTGTCTTCGTGATTGTAATTCAATTGGAGGTAATTGATAATTGTAATCGGCCAACGTGAATCATATCACTGTTTGTTTTGGAATATCGGATATGATTTCATATTATTTTACGTCTATCGTATCAAGCAGTAAAGGTCTACAACGAAAGGAATTTCATTTTCCTAAAAGAGAAGATGAATCTGAACCGTTTTACTAATCAATAATAAATGATTTGTCTTTACTCATATTTTTATTAGTAGTTCCACATGAAAATTCAAACGACGTAATTTGTTTTATTTGCACACGTCTTAATATAACCTGAAAGTTATTACCTCTTTAATAATGACATCTTCTCAGTAAAGTGAGTAATAAAAGTTTAAATATTAACAAGGATGTAAACTCGGAAGGTACTTACGCTGGTCGTTTCCATCGGAGCGAGCCATGACGGTACCGTTTGGAAACACGTTGACGTACATATGGGAGCACTGGCTGTAGAGGCGAACCGACCGGACCATCGATGGCACCGCACCGCAGATCACCACCTGAAACCAACAAAAACACCAATGTAATCTTAATTATACATGACAGCGATAATCCCACACTAACTAAATTTATTATACAATTAGAGGAACGAGCAGTACAAGATAAGACTTCAATTTGATGAAGTGCAGAAATAAATTCACAAACGATTCGGAATATTTTAATTTATTCAGCTTATCGTGAATCAGGTTTGTAAGGGTGATAATTATGAAAATTACCAAGCACGACAAGATCTCTTAATACACATTTAGTAAGCCTACCTAAGGCCACTAAATTCATAAACTTATTGAGCCATTTTGTGTGTATACTCGTAATGAAACACAGAACTGGATATTTTCGCCGCTATCGGTGTTCGAACAGACTGATGGTCATGCTGAATTGACGACGCGATAACATTGTACCGTAAAACACTGTACTACGCAAGTATTACTCATGTCTTTTAATGGTCTACTTTAGACTGCATCACGGGATGACGTAACACCAACGTAAGTAATGGAAAACTAAAACTGAATTGAAAATCCGATATCGAGGAAACGGATGTTGTAAAATGGACTGCGGTTTCGATTAGAACTATACTTACAGCCGAAGGAAAGCGTGTGATGTAAGTATGGATGTCATAGAGAAACTGTCTAACACTCTCCTGCTGCGTGTGGTCCATTCTACCTTACTCTAACAACTAAGTGTCAAGTCGTTTAAATTAGTTTCCTTATTCTGTTGGTGCTTTCACCGGGATTTTAATGGCGCCAGTGTCGACCGACACTCATTACGCAGATATTGATCAAACCTTATCTCCTATGACCTTGTGAACTTCACGAGTTGAGTTGTTGAATATTTTACTCGTTAACCCCGAATCACGACTAAATTTCCTTCTAATTTCCACTGTCGGATCTAGACTTTTTTAGATCACATCAAAAACATGAGTATGACCAATTTACTTAACCAATATAATTAATAAGATGACCATAACTACTGCTGAAAGCTGATGATAATCTTGTTGTTTGCTTATTTCAAACGGTGTTCGATGCAAGAACGTAGAGCTATTATAGTCATATTGAATTTTGTAATTATTACTAGAAGTCTCGAGCCACGCGTCGTAGGCACTACAATAAGGAAACAATCGATCGTTTTAATGGGTCAGCCGTGCTCAGCTAATCCGTCAGACTGAGGGTTCAGATTGCCACGTTTAGGCAATAGTAAATCCTATTTAAATGTCATTCAAAGTTGATTTTTCTTATTTATCTACAGTCGATTTAAGTCCTTTTATTACTGTGCTGGCGGTGTCATATTCAGGTGGGAAAGCATAGGCTACCGCGATGCGGTCACTATTCAGCCATATTGCATTTCACGTGAACTTTTTGTAAACAATACTGCATTTACTTTTTAGTGTTGAATGTTTAAGTTATTCGGATTGTTGTCGTAGCTATAGCAATTTAGTTAAACCAATACATGTAAATGCAAATGAGGTAGATAACGTTTAGTTTGAACAAATGTGTATAACTCGAAAGCTAACATTACGAAACTTTAATTAAGGAAAAATACTTTTGGTTTTTAAAATCTTGACACATAATCATAACACGTCAAAACGAGTCATACTTAAAAGTAACGGTCGCGTATCCAAATACGATGGGAGAGTTAATTATGATAATGGAATTTACAGAAATTTTCATGTATTTTTAAGAGAAGTAAAGAACATTATATCTCATTGGTTTTTAATAAAACGGTTAAGCATATCTTACAAACAGGTACCGTGCGCGGCAATAAACCTCTACAATATTTACATAAAATAAATAATTCGACTGCGCGGATGGCCGAGTGGTATAGGTCACCACGCCAATTACCACTGTGCGCGACGTGCTGCGGGTTCGATCCCCGCATGGGACAAGTATTTGTGTGATCCACAAATGCTTGTTCCAAGTCTGGGTGTTCTTTGTGCATGTGATTTGAATGTTTGTGAAACCCCCGCGACACAAGGAATAAATTCCTTAGTGCGGGCGTCGTTTTTTCAAAAAAAGAAAAAAAGAAAAAAAGAAAGAAAAATTGTATGGTTATCTCAATTAGTTGTAGCATCATAAGATTATTAAACTTTGTACACTCGATTTTATTATGATAATTAATCTTGATATCGTATCTTAATGCTGTAACTTTGTAATTTATGCGTTCCAAACTATTATGAATATTTACCGAATCGATTTAGTTTGACTGTTTTTATTTATGTTCATTTAACCTCTTTGGTTCGATAACTAAATTCTCAATACAATCTTTTGGAGTTCCTTAAAGCTTCTTCTAATGATTTTGCCGTATGTGGTACCTGCTATGGTTTATTCTCGCGAATTTAACAAATAATAATAAATGTTGACAACATCACATACATTGCTCTAAATCCAAAGTAAGTATCTAAAGCACTTGTGTTATGGAATCAGAGACAACGAAGGTACCACAAACTCCCAGGCCCGAGACAATGTAGAAAAGTGTTTTCTACCTTGACCCGTCCGGGGATTGAACCCGGGACGTCAGAGCTGGCGACACCTTGAAAACCGGTGTGTACGCCACACGACCACGGAGGTCGTCAAAATCTATATCTATACTAATATTATAAAGCTGAAGAGTTTGTTTGTTTGTTTGTTTGAACGCGCTAATCTCAGGAACTACTGGTCCGATTTTAAAAATTCTTTCACTGTTAGATAGGCCACTTATTGAGGAAGGCTATAGGCTATATTTTGTCACGATAAGAGACGCCCACGCGAGCGGAGCCGCGAGCAAAAGCTAGTATATAATATCTTCAGCTGTGATTCACATTACTCTAATTCTAAGTTCATTTCTTAATTAGGTCTTAAATCTTGTTTACTTTACGAGTGTTCCGAGTAGATGATACGTACAATTATCAATTTGGAGGTCACTGATCGTTCTGTCATTGGGCTTATCTCACTCGACCCGAGCAAACGCATTATTGCCGGTTGATTACATGTCAACCAACCAAAACTATCCGGTACCAAGTGTATCGGAAATTTTCACGGTACAGAGCACAGATATCGGTGTTCAAGAGCGTGTAATATTTAGTACTTTACATAAGTACTTAGATGCTTATTAGATGTTTCGATACAGATTAATTTCGCTACCCAACGTTCTGGAACTATTTTTTTTCTAGTACTTTCCGTTTTACGCCGCTTAAGCTTCGAACTTTTTATATCGCCGATGGGTATTATTAAATAATAATAATATTTTTTATTTATTTTCTCTTCACAATAGGTAGGTGGTTTTACAATCTACATTTTTATGTTGCTAGCTTGAACCTAACTTTGTGAGAGACTGGTGCCTGAGGTAGATTTTATAAAAAATCTGTATTACAGGTCACCAGGGCACTCCCTCGGCTAGTGTTTTTTAGACAGCAAATAAAAGAACAGAGTAACATAGATATTAACATATTTTTAGATGGAGTGAAAATTAAAGAAAAATTAAAAAAAAAACAGCATAATCATTATTTGTGGAAAAACCAGTAGGGGTAAATAAAGGTGAATTCCGCTCCAAAACAAAATATGATTTGATTAATAATTACTTTATTAGAAAAATCAATTAATACAGTCTACTTACGGGAACGGATCAAAAGATTTCCAAGTACAATGAATCACGTGCTATGGTACTAAGTTCATCGGCAATTGAACACATACGCATAGATTTTTAATACAAACCAATAGTGTTCGTCACATATTATGTATTTTATGCATTATGATAAGATGTAGGTGTGAAAAATGTTCACTACACACGACGATAACGTAATTTCTTAACATTGCATAAACGATACGTAAAAAAAAAGTTTGGTATGACTTCGGATCGTATTATTATTTTATTGTGTCTGGTTTAGAATAAATCCGGGTTCATCCAAATTTATTGAGGGATTTACGTCATTTGAAGATAGAATGGCAGGTTTTACTTAAATATTCGGCTGTTTTTTGTAACTTTATTTTTTGTTGCCCTCAGAATTATTTATATACCTAATGTAGGTACCTGACAAATGCCAAATAGGCGTCGTTGGTTAGTCTAATAATAAAAAATCCATCTGTACCATAAGCAATATTTTTTTTACGTAAGGTAAAGTGTTAGAAGTCACATTTTTAATTCGCTTCTCAATGCTTTTTCGCGGATATCTACTAATATAATTTCTCGTAGTTATCCTTTTTTTTACGGGGTGAAAAGTTCATGACTTCACCCACGCCGAGGGCACAGCGTGGGGATATGTCGGACCATAACCGACTAAAAACACCCCCGTCCCAACCTTGCCTTAGCCAGAGCTTCGGGATCACTAACGTATTTCCTGCACAGCTCTGGCAGTCTCTTAGTTATCCTGCTGGACTAATAAGCAGTTCTACTGCAGGACTAATAAGTCATAAACAATTATTCTTGCTTCATACGAGTAAATGTATTTATGTTATTGTATTGTATATTAAATCATAAATATATAAATGTATAAGGATTGATGATACTTAAAAAAACTAATTGATGTTAGAAATAGATATCTACATTATTTTATTATATTAAATTAGTTATTAATTTTATATTATATTAATTTGTAAGTTCCTTTTCTATTTTTATTTTTTGCGAGCCCGACACTGTCTACAAGACGTATCTTATAATTTTAAGTTGCCTCCTAAGAACAACATTGTGGAATGCAAATAAATATTGAATATTTATACTGGTGACTTTGGAAGCACCAATTTAGTGTCCAAATCCTTATCAACACAAGATTATGTATGGATTAGACTGGCCACACGCGACAAGATAACATGTTAATTGTTTTCCTATGTTAATATAACAACAACTTTTTTATTAGGTTGATTAATACTGTATTTTTTTCTGTTCAAGACAGCTGATGTTAAAGAATCTAAACTTCATTCCAAAAGTCGAATTTTGCTAAGAGTTTATAATGTTGTTGTTTTCCTATTGATATACATTTTAGCCCGTATTTTAAAATAGAATAATAATAAATTATAAAAATACATTATTTTGAGATATTATTCTAATGAACCAATTTTAACAATGTCCGAATACTTACTGATAAATCATGTGTACGTGAGAAATTATTATTAGTCAGCTCTGGATTTTCGTTAAATATTATAATTAAAACATATTTATAACTAAAACTGTTGAAGAAATACACTTATAAATAATGTATGGAGAATATTCCACTATTCGTTTTCTTATAACTTGTCCCGCTACAATATATGATAAAATTATCTGTGTTTATTGATAAATAAGTAAGTCAAAATACAAAACATAACATCAGCTAAGTTTTTATCTCGAATGGCTACAGAATGCGGATTTCGTGTCATAGGTTAATTTATTTGATTTTCGTTTATTTTGATCAGTTTTCGGTCAACGTTCAAGTTCATAATTTAAGAAATATATAATTTAATAAATTTTTATATCGACTTTTAATTAATATAATTAACGTGAAGTCATCACGAGAAACGTGAATTGATACTTCCGTGTTTTAATGATGAAATAGAATAATTTTTGTTTTATTAGCATTTCCGGATGATCAAAGACGCCTACACAATCATATAAAAGTGTTTCTTTTAATGATGAATTCACTTTATTAAATCGCTATGAACCCAAAAGATTAGAAAAAAAAACAAGAACAACCAAGTACAGAAAAGTCATTAAACTATAGCGTAGGTTTAAAGTCTAATGTATATTACTGTATTTGAACTGATGCAAAATAAATGTTTCCCAATTTATTATATCGAAACGTTTACATATCGATTACATAGGTATGTCAACCGATACTAGGCGATAAATAAATTATAAACGAAACAGCCCAATATCAACCGTAATTCTTAACCAACAGGAATTACTTATGCTGTAATATAAATGTGATTTATATATATGTATATTAATGATTGTTAATCAGCTTTATCGAGCGGAGAATCGATTGATTAGTAATATTCGATACTTTATGGGTAAAATCGAGATACATCAATGACAATGTTGATATTTATTACGTATGTGTTTAACTAGGTTTTCTTTAGTGAGATAGTAAATGACACAACATTACCCCTTGCATGATTATTATACTACATTGCTGTATAATTTATTACGACGAGTGTACGCTATTATAGAAACGTGATAAACAGCGCGCAATGGAATAAAAAAGAGTAATTTTCTTCTTTACGCTTGTTTTATTAGTCACACTTCTTTTTTGGTATCGAAGCATTGCAAGCCGATAATCTCCTAATTCTGATAACCCAGATTCGCGACACATGTGTCACGAAAAACGCAGGAGATAAAGAAATCGCGTTTAAGTGTGATGACCTCGAATTTGAAGTATGAACGTTACTAAAGCAGTGAATTAAACTGGTTTAATTGTTAAAAAAAGAACTTTGAATGACAATTAATATAAAAGTACGACGCTGGCAACATTTTTACACACTTTGCTAAATTCTTGCACCAAAATTAAAAAAAAAAACATAATTTAAAAACTTCAATTAAAAAAAATATGAACACCAGCATTTGGTACTTGAGACGAAAACGATACAAATCATGATTCGGATATTATTCTGATGACAGAATTAAACTTAATTTGTTATTATTCTTTTTAGAAGGGAAAATGTTCCGAGAGATACCTTTATTTTTTGGGATGAAAAGCATATACGTTCAGCCCATACCGATGGTATGTCGTGGGGGGTCTAAATTTCACCGACCAAAAACACCCCCGTCCCATCTCAGCCTTGGCTGGAGTCGTGGAAATAGCTCATGCATTATCTGCTAGTCTCCGAGCCTATCCATATAACGACTTACTAAAGAGAGCTCATGTGCACTTTTATTCGCGCTACAAAATCAGTAAATATGTTCTTAAGACATATCAAGACGTGATTTTAGTACAATAAGCGTATCATTTACTGCATCATAAATCGTGTCAAAATCTGATTCGATTTATCAGTCTTCATGTTTTCATATAATTACAATGATATTTCATAGATCATTAGCATTTATTTTTGTCATCTTTTGTTTTAATCTCATAATTTTGGAGTCGAAGAATGTGGACAGAAATAGGTGAAAGTGAACGCTGTTTTGACGATAAGTACTAAATTTGGATTTTTAATCTGGTTATCAATAGTCTAAAAATGTATAGTAAATAAGTATAGAAATCAAATACTTTGTGTTTCTATAATTCTGCCCTGATAATTGTAAATGCAGTACTTGCAAATTGGCGGTTTCGAGATAAACGCGGTAAACGTGTTTTGTGATATCTACACAACAAGTCTGAATTAAATAATGTTTTAAATATACCAGAAAAATAAGAAAAAAATCAAACTTTGTATTGATGTAATTTTTTCTTTATTTTATTATTTCCTTTGGATAAAATGCGCATTACTGCATTTTGTTCTACCATCTAGACTTGTGAACATGAAAGTATCACTAAGCCCAAAGGCAGTATTTGTGTTCATTACTGCAAAATCACCTAGCACGTGTTTAATACTGCGTTTCTATTTATTAATTGTGTCTTATTATCATGCCTGGTACTAGTTGAAAGATTTATTAACCTTTTACTTCAGCTATCAGATACTATTATGAGAGGATATGTGACGAAATAAAACAGACCTTAAAAGGTACTAGAACAGTGGTTAAAAAAAAAATCAGTCTTTAAAATACACTTTAGGAACATGTAGAATACTGCGTTCAGTGTTAGTGGTGCAATAGAAGCTATTTATTATACTTGCTACGCTTAAACGCGGCATTGGCGAATACTGCGTGTAGTTTTAGTGGCGCAAGAAAATCTCTATAATATACTTGCTACTCTCACACGCAGCAATGTTGAATACTGCGTTAAGCTTTAGTTAGTATTTGTTGCAAAGTACTAGAACGTTAAATAAAGTTGCAGTAACCATAGCAAGTACTGCACAACCTTCTAGCACATGCTGAGTACTGTATATCCAGTTAGCAAAAGTAATAATTTGGTGCAAGTACTGCGTATCTAGTTATATAAAAAACATGTTTATAATAAAAAAAAACATGATAATTATTTTTTTATGTATAGATTAGCCCCTTGAGGTGTCATTTTTGCAAAAAAGTGAAAATCGCAAAAATGTCGATTACTGCACTTACAATTATGACGGCAGAATTAACTACCTGACTTCAGTTGGTATATATATTTGTTACTAGTAGAATTTTTACGATCAATAATGTATAAAGTCAATGTGTCGAAGATCTACCTCAACTACTTACTTAGAAAATAAATTAAAATTCTACACTAAGTCATCGTAAACGATCTAATATTACGTAATAACATGTTTTGTAGTGGGCTTTGTAATTGAAAAACTCATAATAAGCTGTATTCAATAAGAGCAAATTTCTTCATCGGGCAGCGTGCAGTGTTTGCGTATGTAATCATGGCAAATGATAGTGCCCGCTAAACTCTCCTATGATGTCCCGTACTTTAAATATTATATGCGTTCGCGGAAAAATAGGGAGTGCTTTGATTATTTTTATAGTAATTGAAGGATAAATAATGGTTACTAAGAATACTGCGTATGTCTATAAGAGATAGAATATACAGTTTTACCGCAAAACTATGATGTAATAATATATATATATTTAATTAATGTGGATAACATCACATACATTGCTCTGAATCCAAATTGTGTGGAATTATTGACAACGAATGTGCCACAAACACCCAGACCCGAGATAATGTAAAAAAGTGATTTTCTACATTGACCCGTCCGGGATCGAATCCGGGACCTCAGAGCTTGCGACATCTTAAAAACCGATTGTGTACGCCACTCGACCACGTAGGTTGTCAAATTTTTGCATTTACGATTCATGTAGAGGAGGGTTAATTTCGGATCGCCGGTTTCTTTTATGTACTTATGAATCAGTAGGTACATATTAAAATTTACGTCTAATAGCGGATTTTTTCATTTAGGAGATGATAAATAATATTTTGAGAATAGACCTCTCGACAAAAGCATTTATGCCGCGTATACCAAATATTAATTAGAATCAAGGAATGCCACAGCAGTACACGCAACGTTTATCGAATGCGTGTTGTAGCACGTGATGAGGTTTTATTGGTTTTCTAACAAATTTTAATCCCGATTGATTGCCACGGGCCTGTGTTCCCGTGAATATGGTTACACAATTTTAAATTAAGTATTTGGCATCGCTCAAATAAGAAAATATTAAATTTTAGTAGGTACTACGAAACTTAGAATGGAATAATACGTTTAATTTGTATTTGTAAAATCAGTAGCGTCACTGAATTTGATATTTTTTATTATTTTTGAGTTTTTTTTTCAAGTTTACCAAATAAACTAAACATCTGTCAAAATCAACATCGCAAATCAATATTACGTTATAACAGATAATTTGATTGATTTAATTAAACATGTGAATGATTGATTTATTATCGTTGTACGTCCGATAATGACGCCGGGACACGTCACACGTCAACGTCTAGACGTCCTATCGAACGAATGCGGAACCCTAAGTGGGTACATTTGCGTACAATTAATAATATTATTCTATAACCAGGATGCTTGCAAAGCGTCATAATAGACCTGCTACCTTGACATAATAATGTTTCCATTGCGTGCTAGACAAGCAGACGGTCTTTCTTAAAAAGTTCGTATTGGGCAATGGTTGATTGTGCACGTAATTTTATCAGTAGGTATACATATTACATATTGTAATGTCTTATTTCGAAAACTGGCGTTCTAGCATTGTAATTACTTTTGTAAAATTAAAAACAAGTTTACAAAACATATTTTATTTTACAATATTATTTGCAGAGTTTGTATGTAAACGCTTATCAGTCACGATATTCTAATAATTTAAAGTAAACAATACTACAAATAAATAACAGCTAACTAGTTCTGTCATGGCAATACAATTTTTCAGGAGCTCAATAGATATTTGTATAAAAATAATGACTTGTTTTATTTGGTAAAGAACTAGAATCATTCTGGTCAAAAACTAGCAAAATTCCAAATTAAAAAAAGAATAACGTTAAAATGCTGGCTGTTAATTTTCGAGGTTTATTTAAAGTAAATTATACCTATCGAAAATGTATTCGAATTAGGAATGCCAAAGATACAAAATGTCTGCGCCTGATATTTGATACTAATTGAATTGGATTACGAATTGGAAATACCGACGCCTATTTGCACAACCTCGGTGCTTAATCTTAATTGTTAACTTGTCGAAATATTTACATAATTACGTTTTATGATATCGTTTTGTTGACAACATAAATGCGCAATCACTTAATTTATTCTGAGCTATTTAAATAATAGGGTTTAAATCTTCCGATTATTTTTATGACCGGTCTATAAAATGTCTTCTGCAGAGAAAAACCTCTTTTCAAACATATAACCAAAAAGGATTAATCTTTTTCCTTGCTAGCTGCGGGTTTATGCCTTATTATACCTACAAGGTGAAAACAGACACCAAGTCACCAATACGCTATGACAGTGAATATATGACCTACTTAGAAAGCATTTCATAGAATTATAATTAACATATTAATTCAATAAAAGAGTGGTATTTTCCTCGTAGTACTTGAAACAGTTTCTAAGAACTTTTGACGCACTAAAACTCGTCGAACGGGCATCACGGCTAACCGGCAGATATTTTCTCATTACACCTAGCTAATGTGAATAAAATGATGGCTGTGATTGAAATTACTAATCCTTTTACACCGGATAACTGACCTTTTTACATGTTACGTAAATTAGTTTTATTAAGAGCTTACATACCTGGTACATGAGTAGGTATGCCGAACCTACATTGCACGAATTAGGCAAATCGATAATCGATGCTAATTCTCGATTATCGAATGAGAAATTTTATTTGGAAATCATACTAATGATTTCATTCGGTAAATTGCTAACTTCGATATCAAATTAAGTTCTTAATAAAATTATCTTTGACTTTTTTAAATGTAACTCCTAAACACCGAGGTACGAAAACTTATAAAAGTTCGAAAAACAAAAACAAATAATATTAAAAATAAAATAATTATGCACTAATATTGTTTTTAATGGAATAAAAAGTAGTAAATTATAAAAATACATACAAGCTTCTTATTTAAACATAATTATTATTGCGATAACATACGATAACCCCAACTAAAGACTTTATTTAATTAATTAAAACCAGAACCTCGCACAATAAATAAGTTATATGATCACAACAAATTTATTTTACTCGCAAATTAATTGAGAATTAAATTTAAAATTTATGTGTATGCTAAATGAGTTACTATATAATTCGAAGTCTATTAATGCATTTTATTTGTATTTTATATACTCAAAACCTGTTAAATACTAACATAGGAAGATAAGAGAACGGGTCAGTGTGAAGATTAATAGTGTTTGATAAAAAATATTATTGTTTCACTAAGCGTGTCATGCCAATTTTTTTATCATTTTGTTTGAAATTTGATATAAATACTTTGTTGATTTTTTAACTTTGCATAAATACTATTTCATCTGGATATTTTTTTTTTCCTGTAATGTTCCAGGAATCGGTATATCATTATTTCTTATTATTATTAAATATTATATTATTAATTATTTATAATGCAATCTATACTAAAAATAAAGTTTTCCCAGGGTAATCCAATTGTCTTTGTACGAGGATGAGTTGAACTCATCGTTGTCGCTGCCTAAATTCATAATCACTTAAAACGAATAAAGATTATAAAGTCAAATTTAATAAACTTACCATCAGGAGGCACAATATCTTCGCAGAGACGGCAAGCTGTGGTAACCTGGAAAAGAGAGAAAACACACGTAAGTATTTATATATTTAAGTAACATCCATATTTTCATCTCAAACCAATATTAAAAAACCATAAAAAATACGGTATTCAGCTAAATCCGGTAAGACTGGAAGCCGACCCCAACATAGCTTGGGAAAAGGCTAGGCAGAAGAAGATTTTCATCTCAAACCAACCCTTGATGAGCAAGAGAGAATCATCTCTCATAGCTCATTTTTATGTTTCTTTGTACTAAAATACAACTGCGACTGTTGTGCGATATGAACTGGCTTGTAATATTATTTGTTTCTAATTTCGAAAAATAAAAAAACCCTAAAACGCGAACTGGAAAGATAAAATAAATAAATGTAACGAAAACAAGTGGTGTAATTTATAATTATGTTCTAGTGTAGCGCACGATGGTAAAATGAAATGACTAGACATACTATGTTTACATGAATACATAATATTTGCAGTTTAGAGAGTAATCTTTCGCAAGTAAAAGCACAAACATTGTCGAGTGTAATGTGTCAAGTATGAGATAAACGTAACATTACCTGTGAAGAAATTTGTTTCCTTCACCGTTATTTAAACGCTAACATGTTTGATTCTATTTCAATTACAGTAAAACATTTCAAAACCCAGATAATGTATCGGAGTTTCTCTTACAACACAGGTACACGCACAGTGAATGAAAGGGTTAGAGTAACACGAACTAATAGCACCATCTCGTTTTAAAGATGGGTAAAGCTGAACTTCCAATACCTAACAAGGATACTAAACTCCTGGTCTATACTTAATATTTTTTTATAATTTTAAAGATTTCATATGTTATGTTTTTTTTTTTGAGTGGCCTGTTGGTTAACTAGTGGTGCGTGACCCTGACTGCGAAACTAGAGGTCGTGGGTTCGATTGCCACCAAGGACAAATCTTTGTGTGATGAGTATGATCATTTGTTCTGTGTCTGGGTATAATTTATCTAAATTATGTATGTATTTAGAAATATATAAGTATGTTTATCAGTTGTCTGGTTGCCATAGTACAGGCTCTGCCTAGTTTGGTATCAGATGACCACCGGTGAGGTGTCAAAAAATATTAAAATGAAAAAAATAAGTAAAAAAAATGTAATAATTTAAAAGGATCAGTATGAAATTTAAAACAGAGGTAGCCTATCTATACTAATATTATAAAGCTGAAGAGTTTGTTTGTTTGAACGCGCTAATCTCAGGAAGTACTGGTCCGATTTGAAAAATTCTTTCACTGTTAGATAGCCTACTTATTGAGGAAGGCTTTAGGCTATAATTTGCAGCAGTAACCGATGATCACGCGAGCGGAGCCGCGAGCAACAGCTAGTAGTCTGATAAAACTAGAATGCTTTTTAATTCTTGTGGTTATTTAAAAAATAAGTATTTAGTAAAATTTTATTAGTGTCTGGAATATCACATGTTCTGAGTTTTTATCTTGAAACCACCTGATCTAAGGATTAATTTTATCTTATTATAATTATCTTTGCGACGTCTTAAATCTTGTACTATGTGTTAATGACTACTTATACTATCAATATAGATTAATTATATAAGTAAATAAAATCATATAAGTACTTAAAGAAAACACAAGCGTGCCTTAGGCACATTTTGCCATAACAACATAAATAAATAAATATCAAATCGATAATATTATTGAAGGCATTCTTTTTTATGTGTTATACCTACCTACGTATTGGTTATAAGTTGTTTTATAATTAAGTACTAAATTGAAAGAATGTTTCAGTGTGTGATTATATTGTTTGAATTCTCTTATATTAATAAAAGATTGTGAAGTGTATGTATACCGTTTTATGCAAGCAGGACTTTTCAGAACTATAACAAGGCACAGTTCTTTTCTTTTCATATAAAACAATATGAAGTTACCCTTTTTTGTAAACTCACTCATCAAGGTAGAGTAATTTTATTATAAATAGAATTTATAAAAAGGTAGTATAATTTTATGTTCTAGTAAAACGGAACTGTTACTAGTCTTTATATCGGTACAGACAGACTGTTTTTATTTTTCCTGAACACTAATGTTTGAAACAAAGGAGTATAAAATATTAATTTATTTATTTGTTTGAAAATAGGTTAAAAAGTGTTTACATGGTAGTGTAGGATCCGCGTACATTCTGATACATGATGCTACATCCACTAAAATCCGCATAGTTATGGCATTTCCAAAGCATAATAGAAGTAGTTAATAAACAAGTAAATGAAAATAAAGAATGTGGTTTTCTTATCATTCAACAGCTATTTACTCCTACATACATAAACATATGTACTTAGAACTAACTATTGAATAGATTATTATAATTTTACATGCTCTTAAAACGTATGTTAGTTACAAATGTTACAATAGCTAATAAATTATTGCATACTCTTTTATGATTCTTACTTCATAATACGAATACCTGTTACGCAAGAATCGACTGAGCATTTATTTTATAATGTCATATAGTATGTTCCTAAATACTTGTGTATTTTAATGGCCTATAGAAGCAGTAGGTTATGCTACCGGCTTTTTGTGTAAGACAAATTTAGATACTTACCCATTATATTTATACGTCATAACATGAAAACAGTAAAGCCGGAAATCACTCATTTTACCACATAAATATTATGTGTTTTTTATCTTACTGGCAATGTGGGTCGATCATTACTATTATTCTTGTTAACTAACCCTCTTGCTAAGCTAATTTACACGTCGGTAATGTAATGGGTGGGATTTGAACCCGCAACCACATGACCGCCAGTCCAAGCCATTAGTCTACCGTCACTTAAATGAAAATATGACAATATTTTCAGCATGGCTTACCTTAGTCTTTTAAGTAGTGATGGGATTGGTGTGAAAAATTTCGATATAATTAACTTGTTTTTGCAATAATACAGCAAAACAAACAACAAATTAGGTCATTGACATTAAACAAAAAACGTTTCAGTTTCCTTACTAGAACAATGGATAGACAACTAGATTCAATATTAAATCATATCATTAATCATAATAATACGATCATTTATTGGCAACACGATATTACGTTGATATTATACCTAGAAACAAAAACCAAAGTTCATAGGCCATGTATAATCATGTAATTGGCATTATATTCGAGTGTAAGTATATTGAATAATACAAAAAATACTTTATTAGTTTTCATACTGTTTGACATTTCCGATGACTGTTGTTTTGGGCTAATTGTTTGAGATCATACAAAAGAAATGTTAACTTAACCTCCTTTTTTGTTTTCGTGTTTTTCTTCCAATTAAGAAGTCTGGTCAGAATGTACCTACTGAATTTTGAATAAATAGTGGTTTATACATAGGTATACATACCAACTTTGGCATTGCCTTCATCTAATTTTTTATAGCTCAAACAAGCACTACCGCTGAAGAGTCGTCATTTGTTTATCATTTTTATTCGAAAATAATTAAAAACAGAAGCAATCTCAACTTTCTTTTGTTTAAAATGTCACAGCACTAAGCCAACTGACGAGAAAAGCAAGCGGGAATGTTGAATGTATACTTCCAAGAGACAGCGCAGAGTCAAATAACACAGCGGTTGTCGCACAAAAATGTATACATAATACATTCTTTAAATACCAAATCAAGTTTAGAGTTACAACTAATTACTACGTAATTACTCGTACAATTTCACCTGTACGATGACATAGGATACGAGCATACGAGTCGAATTTTACGTTCTTAGTACCAAATTACCTGACGCATCGTCAAGGAATTCTAATTTACGCAATCATATGGACAATAATTTCTTTTGAAACATTACTACCTGTATATACGTACGTCGATACAATATAGCTGAAGAAGAAAAAACTATTTGTATTTAAAAACAAACAAAAGTCGTTTAACTTAATGAGTGTTATTGTTGGTCACGTGGAGGCACGTTTTCGTCTGACGCTGTTAAAATTAAAAAAAAATAGTTTGAAATTCGAATGCTTTTAAACTAAGAACAGTTAACGTAAGTCAGGTTGACAGCATACATTTGAATTCATTGCGAATAATTATTTAGATTCGGTGACTTCCTTGCGTTTATGCGTAAGGAAATCGAATTTAAATAATTTATTCGTGTTTTATTCGGTAATAAAATTAAATAACGCTTTTATACAATTTACTAATACACGAGTTTATGGATAAGCGTTATTGATACGAGGGAATTTGATTAAACGAATTCATTTGTTTTAACAAATAACAAATTACCAACGAGAATTCCTTTTTTCCAACATTATACGATAGACTTATGAGTCTTTCTATAACACGAATAAAATAAAAAAAATAATAAATATAGAGATACCTAATATGATTGTATAAAAAATGATAAGAAATTATATAACGCCAAGTCAAAGCCCAGTAACCTACTTCTATCAATCTATTCTGAAGTAAGAAGATAAGATGATAACAGTCTGATACGTTGCTATCTCGTGATCAATACATTTTAAACTAAATTCACAACTGTACAGTGTACAACATATTATTATAAATGTATCTTTCAATTAAATATAGGCGACGTTAACTGTAACTGTTGAAAAAAAAAAAATTAAGGAGAACCGTTAAGACAAATATAAGCAATTTGAGTATCATATCATTTTAAGTATTATGATTGAAAAATGGTTCTACTGTGGCAACATTATAGATAATGTAAAAAAGGAAGGTAAAATGTTTTCAGCCTTATTGCATCTGAAAAATCGACAACATTTTAAAAGTAAAAAAAAAAATAACCTCTCATTCCATGTTTAAAATTTTATAAATCGAAATTGACGTCGTGGGCGCTGTAAACTTGTACATTATGTATGGGGCGAATCCACCACGTTGTAAGGCAAACACAGTTGGTTGGTAATGAATTTTCTTACAACGGCCTTGAACTTCGCGTGCCGTGAATATAAAATGAGCACAGTTCTCAACGACTGTAAATTCTAATGAGTGTCTGGGAGGTCCCCATTAACATAAATGTTACGAAAACTAACATAAATATTAGTGAATTTTGTAACGCGCCCCATGTGGCAGTGAAAATCGATGTTTTGACTCGATTTGTATGTATTTTCGTTAATTAAGTTGATATAAATCGCGTGTTTATTGCGTGACGTCCGAAATCGATAAGTTTTATTAAAAACCGATTGGTCTGGCGCCAGACATAGCTGACGTAAAAAATATACACACACATAATACCAAAGTATCCATACTTACCTACGCAATACATAACCACATTTTTTATTCGTAGAAACTGATTATAGACCATCGAACTTTGGATAAGCCACGCTTCTCGCACGTAGGAAAAGCCACGTGTACCTACCTACCACCACACATATGTCATCACAAGTAAATAACTTTTTCTTTTATGTTACTTATCGGCTTTGAACAATACAATAACTCATTTTTAACATATTAATTATAATTAAGAATGTTTTCACCATACTCGCATGTCATGTTTTGTGTTATTCCTATTGTGAAACATTAAAAGACTGCTAATTCAACCGGATCGTTGAAATATTGAGACATCAACAAAATTTATTGCTCTACAATTCAGAATCGAGACATTATTATCGATATTTTATGTTAATTAAGCGTATCGATCTGTATTTGAAAAATAGAAGCCCGTTACTAAATTGGCAAAAAAACAGTCTATTCTATTATTCAACTATTTAGCAACATTATGAAATAAAAAAATCACTAGGACACCTAAACCAAGATCTAGTAGCAAATAAAAAAAAAGACGCAGATTCGCTGGCCAGTAATATATTTAATTGTACTTGTAAAGTCAGTATAAAATTAATACACAAGTGACTTATTTTGTATGAAAAATACATCATTGTATTATATATAAACTCTATTTTCATTGTATTATGATAATGTAGTGCTTGGAACATTACGTGAGCTCTAAAATATTATCTTTTATAACAATTTTTATGAGTAGGTAGGTACCTAATAACTCTTCTACTAATTATAATACTACTTTTACTAAATAGTTCCAACTGCATATTTTTTCATTACTTAGATATTGGTAACGTTCAGCCGATAGGTAATTCAGGAAAAAGCTTTGAAATCAGAAAAAAATAAAATTAGTGCAAGCGGAGATTATTTGTGCTAAGATTGAATGTTTTTCACTTATTAAAAAACAACCATCAAAAGGTGATCAAATTTCCTATCTTTTATCATATGCTGACATGTGAACTATAAGGTAAAATTCGAATAGATAATGGACTCTTTTCCGATTTCCCACCCTTCTCCTAACAACCTTTAAAACACACAGATTGGATATTATGTTTATAAATACCGTATCTAATATACTTATACTTAATTACATACTCGAGATACAACAGTGTAAATAATCTTAAATGATTTAATTAAACGTTAATTACATTCGTTAATTAAAGTCAATATCCATTTCATGTGGTAAATTGAGAAAAACAATTAAGAATTAATGGTAAAATGCGCATTTGAGAAATAAAAAAAGCAGAACACCTACAGTTTTTTTAATTGCGTTCGTTGAAAAATTTAAATCCTAATAAAATAACAAAAGTATTTAGGTACCTACCTAACAAATCGCCATAAATTTATTGTATGTAAAACCATCATTTATTAAAAAGAAAAATGTTTTCCATTTACGAAATTAAAATTTATTTGTTGTAATATAAATTTATTAAAAAAAATTAAAGTTATAAAATACGTTATTAATTTTAATTAATGCAGTATTTTTGTTATTGATTATAACAAAAAATACTGCATTATGCGGTAGATCAACTAGGTAAGCATTAATTAATTATATAATTGATTATAATCACCATTGAACCCTATTATCCGTAATATTCAATTATGTATGACAATTAATAATATCAAATCTTACTGATAGCGCTGTAGCTGTTTAGATAAGCACACTTGATGCGACGCATACTAATCTTTAGGCGCCATTTTGATAATAACATTTTTAATATTACATTTATCTGAAGCCAGTTGTCAAGTGGAGAAAAACAAACCTTTTGACATTTGTAGCCACTTTAATGTCATTTGATCATTTCTAAATCTCTGCCACGATTTAAATATTTTCGTTGACAAGTAATGCACTGACCTCATGCTATAGTGTCGAGCACTCATTTGTTTTTATTCTCTCAATTGCTTAAAACAATTTAGTAAAGTGGCTTTTTATTATTAGAATCAAAAATCTATCAGAAAACTTAATAATCTTAATTCCCTTATCAATGAACTACGCTTAAAAATGTACTGTTCTGTGCATGACACGAAACCTCTGTTCAAAAAAGCATTCTAAAAAAAACACTTTTTTTTCGTATGAATGCACGTATTTTTATCGTCATTACATAGTTAAATATTTTTATTAACACCATAAATACAGGCTAGGTATTAATAAAAAAAATCATTTATTTTAATGTAGGCTTATAGCAAGCTGATCAAGCTATCAAGTATTTCATTCTAGCACCACAAGAAACATGCAAATAGGCTGATTGGTCGCAGAATGATGTTATTAGTACGGCGTTAATATTATAATCACATAGTGGCCTCTTCACAACAGGGGGCAGTATAGTGCTAGGTCATCTACATAGTAAATGATAACTTCGTAGCAACGTGTCGACAAACATATTATATTTGCTTGTGACACAGTTGCTTTTAACGTCTGCTGATACAAAAACTTTGGACCTAGGAAAAAAGTATTTCTAGTGGTAAAGTTTTTTCTTCCATTCTTATTTCAGTCTTATACATAATATTTCGGGACACCTCACACACGGTCATCTAATCCCAAACTAGGCATAGCCTGTACTATGTCAACCAGACAACTGATAAATATACTCATATATTTCTAAGTACATACATATTATAAATAAATAACACCCAGACACAGAACAAAATTAAATGATCGTGCTCGTCACGCAAAGATTTTTCCTGGGTGGGAATCGAAGCCACAACTTTGCAGTCAGGGTCACTAATCACTAACAGACCAATAGGCCAGTCATATATAAGTATACATTTGACAATCATACAATTGATAATCTCATTAGAAAGATTTACGTACGGACAATAATCTTATTGGATTATCGTTCCAAAGCGCGATAGTCCAATCAGTCACCACAACATGAAAATTCCGCCAGAATACGGTTTGTTTTAGCAGTAGTTGTTTTGGCAATAGTTCCTAAGGGAGAAAGTGAAACTTATGACAGTATCCTACGCCATAATTTTCCGTTACCATATGGTACCTGGTATATTTTTCTGATGATTTGAACTCAATTTTTTTTAACACATTGACCGACTATAGAGTACAGTGCTAAACAACAAAGTCAAGCAGGAGCATTAAAACACTTTAATCATCGCTTAAGAGTTAGACGTCGTCGACGGTTTATGTAGGTAGATCTTCGCGAGAAATTCGCCACCTCAATAATTCCTAAGGACTTATTAAGAACCATTGTCTTTGTAAGCCCAGTGTGAAGTACTAAGAATTTCAGTAGAAATATCATAAGTTCGTCTATTGTATAAACACAGTCATCACTTATTTCAATTTATATGTAGAGAACATGATTGACCTATAACCAAAATCTTGACCTGTAAATTTTATTAATATTGCTGAATATTTACATCGATGATTTAGGAAAATAACTTAGAGTATTTAAGTCATACCTGATAATTAAACGAGGCATTAACTTACTCAAGTCTGTTACTCAGAACGCGTTTTATTTTAAACAGGAGCAAGTCACATTATAGATTAAAAAGGTAAAAACCGTATTCTGCTTTTACTTAGATTTGTGACTTGGCTTAGAGTTGTCTGATAGCAGCTTAGTCGTTCACGCCGCATAAGAACAAGCACGCAACTGCGAAGTGCATTTTAAAATATATGCAATGTAAAATAATAATCTTTTTTAAAATATTAACTCGTAAATACACCTGTATCTATCAGTAGACTTATGGCTTTTGTCACAATTATATACAATAGAGATTTACACTATCTATATCGCACACAGATCAATAACGATATGCTGTAAAAAACAAACTTCCATTCATAAATAATGTTTTCATGAACGAATTTACGTCACAAAACATGCTGCTCTCAGTACATTTTTCAAATCTAAACGTTTATCACCGTTTGCTGGGGATTACTTGGTTCTGATATCGGATAGACACTAAAAATAACCACAGATAAAACTCCAGAAAAAGTACCTTATCTAAGTCTTATTATAATATGCGCATGGCAACAAATTAAGCATCAAATTTTTTAATTTATGAAATCCACTTACATAGCCGAACTTTGCCGTCATGTTGTGTCCCGTTGTATATTATGTAGAACATACATCTAACTGAATTACTCTGCCGGTTTTCCTTTACTAAAACTGAACAATCCACTTTTATGTAATATTTTTTCAACACACTTCTCATTCAATAGAACAAAACACTGAAAATAGTATACTTTTTGTGCTTCAATTCAAGCAAAACGCAAACAATAGCTTTTGTAGTCACTAAAAAAAATACAGAGTACTTAAATGCTGAACGTACTCTGAAGAGAAACACCTACGTTTCACATCACTTTCATAATTTTCCGAATAAGCCAGCGAGCGGGATTTAAAAATGGAACACCTTTTTTTTTTGTCAAAGGCCTTTGACGTACTGGCTTCTTTGAATTATCCAGAGCGCGATTTTTTTCTTAATTTTTCGTGTACGGGTGTGTGTATTTTCACGCGCGTATTTGTGAGGCTTCAGCGCTGACGGTCGACATGTGCGCTGCGCGGCGGGCGGCCAACGACTACGAGATAAAAACCTCGCTTGATTATAAACTTATAAGCTAAACTTTTTTGTGAGTGTGCGTGCGTTTGTGGTTGTGTGCACGCGAGGCTTTGTTAGTGACCTTACAAAGTTTTCACTTACGTAGTTGTTATAGTAGAAAAGTCGCGTCTTTTTTTTCTAGGGAATCATAAAAATATCGACATCTAGGAAAAAAAATATCGATTTTTATATAATGTATACTAAATAAGTGTAGTTTAATAGTGGTAGTTAAATTTTGTTAGTTCAAATTAAGATCTGAGTTATTCATAAATTAAATGTAAAAAATATGTTCTTCTAATTTATAGTTTATTAAAAGTTTATTCATTATTAGGATAAATTTTGACTCATTTTCATTTTGTTAGAAAAAAAAATCTGTTTACAAAATTTTTTATTGAACTTTTCTACAGATGGAACCTGAGCATTTTTTTTATTAAATAAACGTCTTTAATTTTTTTACAGTATTTACCATCTACATGCTGAATCGTTGCGACGTGTTAATTTAATAAATACATAATTATACATAATTATATTATCTAAACCAATGCTGACATCTAAAAGATTTAAAATACAAAGTGAACCATAAAGTTTCAAATACTAACAAAAAATAAACACGGAAACGATGCATGCAGCACCTGAGCATTAAAGTGGACGGACGTAATCTATTCAAGACTTTATCAAAATGGGTCAATGCGGCAGTACCTTACTCCTTACTGCGGCAAACTCGTATCGCACGGCAAAAACAGATTGTACCACATACACTGCTGTTTTAAACATAACATTTTTGTATACAAAACTATTTTGACAGCAATGAATGTCTTAATTATTTATACAGCTCTACTCGAGCAATTTGTTGTATACGAAAAATATTTGGAATTATTTGTTGATAGTTAGTTTGTCGAATAGTGGTTGGCAGTTTTGCGATCATTTTACAATTCTAAATTCAAAATTTTATTAGTTTTTCCTGTTATTATTTTTTTTTCAAAAGAATATTGTTAATTAAATAATGCATTCAGCCAGTAGGTACTTATAATACAGGAATCGGGAGGACATAAAATACTTTTTAGATTGATGAGCCAATCCATTCAATAGGTTTCCTCACATTTTATAGAAGCCGTGAACGATGGCGTTTTAGTATATATTTTATTAGATTCCAATTATTCAAACAACAAATATTAAGGTACGATGTTTACTCAGGTGTCAAACCTGCATAAATTAACAAGTTTTTCACAAGACGGGATCCGAACTAAGAGTTGTAAAGTCCAATTGTTGCTATTGTTAAACGTTTACTGCATTATTCATATTATTAAGAAATAATATTATAAATAAATGTATGTTGTTCGTTATTTACACTTGAATTTATTGACTGTTCAAGGTGGAATTAAAGTCTCTATCATATTCTAATTCTGATCAAGCAAATAATGGCATAACTATTAACTAACATTTCTTTTTTTAGTATCGCATATTCGAATCTTTAAGCGAAATATTTAATAACTATTCCTAGGCAGTCGGGTAATACTTGACTTTCGATTTTAGTAAGTAAGGGATTTTTATAAAACATATTTTTATACTAAGGGTCCAAATATTTTCAGTATTGTTCGACTTTGTTACTGCTATAAATCCGCATCTTTTACCAAATTATAATAATTCTTCTCTACAATTTTCTTACATTAACAACAAATACAATTAAACTGAAACAGTCAACTAGGGGAATTTTTAAACATATTTTGTCAGCCGACCATAGTCAATACTCGAAATTCTCAGAGTAATCATGTGCTAATTCACAGTTTATTACGTGTTTATAAACATTACCTTGTGGATGTTTTTATTTGAGTAACATACGAACATGAAGATCTATTTGTTTGCACAAAAGTGACATTGTCAAAGTCTAACTGTTCAATGCTAACATTCTATCTGGGTCTGAGCGGGTTAAATATTTGAATTATGTCGTTTTTTCAAGGGTACCTAAATTGAATAATTTATTTTATAGTATACGTTATATAATATTTGTTTCAGACTTCTTACGAGTTCCATGTTTCGCAGTTATTGAGATTTCGTCAGAAAATTGTTGATAACGGTATGTGGCGTACAAATAAATGACGATCAAACTCATTATTTTTTCATTTTACTAACTCGAATCGTAATATTTCTTTTCAGTAAAAGTGTTTTTGGAATGAAAAGAGGATGAAAGCAATTTCAATTGCTGAGCGTGGCATTGAATATTCAGAGGGTTAAGGGTCAAGAGTCACTACGACCTCTGATTTTATTTTCAGAACACCTGCTTAACCAAACTTTTCAAATCTATGGGTGCTGAAAATGTTGTGACCTTGACGTAGCTTCTTTTTGTCGAATGGATGATGAAACTATTTGTCTGAAAATAAGCGCTGCTGCTTTCCAGCATTAGGCTGAGATAGAGACCTATTTTTGATTTGTTTTATTATACTTGCAAAAATAAACGTTTTTCTATTGCTTTCTAAGGCAATAAAATGTGGGTTTCTTTCGAGGACAATAAAACTGACAGTTTTCTAAAACTGTTTATTGTAGCGGATTAGAGGTCCATTTAGCCAAACGATTATGGGATAACACATATTCTTAAAAGCTTTTACTACCGTACAATAAACATAGCTAATAAATAGTTGCAAAATAACGTATTTTCCAATACTATTTCTAAATATTAATATTCAGATATCTCTTCTTCGAACTTATAAAAATTCCTTTGCCTTGGTTTAAAAATACGAGTTCATACGAATCGATTTAAATTTCGACCTCAGGGGCGGCAGTCTCTACATGAGTCGATATGTCATCGCTACGTACCGATCGTTATGTCATATCAAAAAATTATGTTTGCAGCATCGATATTCGCTATGAACGCAAGTCTCTACAGCCGAGATAGCGTGCAAAATCGTGTCTTTGCTATGTCGATACGTCTACGAAAACTGTATTCATAGTCTCGTATTTTTATAGAAGATTATTACCAGCTAAAAAATATTCCTTGGATATATGGTAAAAATTATGCACTAAAATTTATTAAAACAAATAATTTTATTGAAAATTAAAGAAATATTAGATTAACTTTGTTTTAAAAACGCTTTCCTTGATGAAAACCTTGAAATAACTGCACATTACGGTCAGAATAATTAGTAAATGATTTATTTACTAAATAATTATAAATTAAGAAGGGTATATATTATACTTATGCGTGATTGCAACTCTTTGACTAAATGACACTGACAAATTCAAAATATTTTGGTTTGTTTACATATTATTATGGTTTAAAATAATCTTAAATCATTTGAATTGTAGAATAAAATGTGTATATGGCCGAACAATTTTAACCCGCGTCCCAGACCAAGCAGCGGCTAGAAAATTAACGGTCCCTTTTTTCAATTAGTGTTTGTATTTTCGTTGGTAAATCGATGTTTATAATATTTATGGCGTAAGCGAACCGCTAAAGCTTCTAACAAGCAATTGAAACTTTTATTGGGATTGCTGGAGGCCCGCCCATTCCTCTTCACAAGGCGATTTACTGGTTTGCAAGGCCGGGATAACTTTGAAGCTGGATGGAAGGTGGCGACGACGGAGCTAAAAAACGTTCCTAGCGGGTCTTGTAAGACACCCGAGCAGTGGGTTTCAGTTGACTTTTATTATTATATACCTACATACTTTGTTAATAAAGTAATAATAAAGAATAACAATAAAGAATAAAGAAATTTTATTTGCTAGAAACATGGTATGGTATTACAAGATAGTTTATATATATAATAGTTTATATTCAGCGTCAGTTAGTGGTTTAATTTTGGCTGTCACGTTTGTTTTCTTGTGGTGACATTGGGAATTTTATATATTTCCGCAACAGCCGTTCATTAATTGCAGTGGTTACAGCATATATATCACTCTGCTTACCGACTTCTGACTCATAATGCATCCCCACTGCAGTCCAACAGGTTGTTGGTAACAGCCACTGGCGTAAAATCGAAGCGCCGTCAGTATAAGAATAGAATTCAAAAATGAGTTTTGCATTTCTTTCTATTCATGGATAGTTTCAAAATAACACCCACTTGGAATTCGACAGACAGTCCATAAGCCCGTTGTCGCTGAAGAGATGGCTGCAGTTCATCTACGAGCACTGCAAACATATCTTTCGATATCCTATAGTAGGATAGAAATTGACTGTCTTCCAAGTCCAACGGTTTTTCACTTTGGCGTCGGATGCGGGCCACTCTCCTAGCATTACCATATTCTGCCTGTGTTTCAACGTCACTAAGTCCCAAGCTAAATACTGTTCCGCTATAATTTTCAATTTAATTACATAAATACACAAATAAATACCGACAACGAATTATCGTTAAGACGTATCGGGCTGTCAAAATTAGACGATAAAATAGCGTCCCATTATAACGATAAATAGATACGGTTGCGATGACAATCGTTATATTTGTCAGTCGAGACTACCAAATATCGATGAAGTTTGATTTTTATGACTTAACGACAATTTTCGGTTGTTATGTCATAGCGATTCATGTCGAGACTGCCGCCCCAGTTCGTCACACTTGCACACGTAACTTCCGAGTTAACAATACCTACGTTTCTTTTTTCCTTGTTTAGAGTCAAGGATAAAGTATGGAAGGTATGCAAGTGAGGATTGTTTGGACAGTGTCACCTTGACCTGGCGAGCGCATGACCGCTTGATCGCCGTCCAATAACTTGTGACCTTTTAAATGTCACTTCATTTCCTTTATTTATCTTACCAAGTGTTGACAGGCGCCGGGCGTGGCAGAAGGTACTCATTAATTGGTCGTTAATTCGGAAAACTTAATCACTGACAATTTCGCCACGACTCAAGTATTTATTTTTCCATAATTACACATTATTTATGCTCATAGCAACTAACCTTACCTTGATAAAACTCATTGTATTTCTCAATTTTCTCGACAGGTATAACGCAACCGAAAGGGCAATGCAACACCATGACTTTTGTTTTAAGCGAACGACGAAATATGTCAACAAACTATCGCTTTACAATTTGAATAATGTCCAATTTAATACACTATTAACATCGAACTAATAATAAAGCGAGTCCTTATTGCGGAATGGTTAAATAACACATAATAATGGCGGACGCGGTTGCTCGTTGTCGCGTTTACGAGTGTTTATTTACTCGTTGCACTACAATGGCTGTATCGCACAATAAAGTTTCGCTGGAAAAGCTATAATCAGAATGTTCTGTGTAAATAAACTTTGTTCGCGAAGATACTCAACGTTCGAGTGCTTAACTTGACTTTGCTTAACGTTTTACGCTGATAAAAAGGTTTCGTCCCATGTCTGACGTCTCATTCCAGTTTTACTGCCGCCAACATTGTGCTGCACGACAACCGACAATTCTCTAAATTTATGTTTCATGTAAATCTGACGAAAAAGTTTAACTTGGATGTATAAATTACGGTAGGTCCAGAAGCTAGGAATAGAGGAAGCGGACGTCCAAAGAAAAGATGGCTGGATTGGTGTGAAGGTCGAATAATGACTGGAAAGGATGTTCTTTATGAGATTAGGTATATCAGATAGAGAAGTATGGAAGAAAAGGACTGTAAGAGTTTGTCTGTAGGAGTCATAAGCTATCTAACTTAGTTATTACCAGACGTTCATACCTGCATAATATAGTACATATGTTTAGCAATTCTGTCGCAATTGGGTAGCAATAATTTGAAAATAATCTTGATTAATTCTACTGATATTTATTCACTTAAATATGAAGCATCAAAGACATCATCATGTTACATTGGCATACATATTTGAAATTTTCATTAAATCTTTTTTCATATTTTCATCTAATCATATAATAATTTATTGAATATTTTCATATTATCTCTTCTTTTCCAAAATGGAGAACTGAAAAAGCCATAAACTTCGACATTTGTTACGAAATTAGAAAACAATTACGATTAATAAGATGGAAAAACAATTAAATGATATTTTTCATAGATCTTGGTTCAAGACCGCACCGCGAGCCTCTGTAAACTTACAAAATTTACTTTTCAAAGAATTCCCCACCATATTCAAAGGTCTTTAAAGTTTTATTTCGCTCTTCACCTTTACATAAGCTAAACAATGTCAATACATACGTATGTAAACTAAATAAATACTAAAAGAAGCGCCACCTACACATTTTTGCGTAAAGATATTTTAATATGGTTTAATATGGGCTTAAATAAAGTCACAAATAACTTTAGTCAATAGAACACTATCAACATATTATTATACTTAGGTATGTCAAATATTTTCGTGTCCATGAGCGCAGGCATACGATAAAATTTACTCAGGAGCTATGTATTTTTTTCTTTTAAAAAATAAAAAAAGCGCCTCCCGCTCTAAGGAATTTATTCCTTGTGTCACGGGGGTTTCACAAAAATTCAAATCACATGCACAAAGAACACCCAGACTTGGAAGTATCTGTGGATCACACAAATGCTTGTCCCATGCGGGGATCGAACCCGCAGCACGTCGCGCAGTGGTAATATACCATTCGGCTATCCGTGCAGTCAAAGTTGAAGTAAGTTGTCTTCCAATATAATTACAGCTTTAAATATAAAACCGGCAAACTTTTAATGCATAGTGAAACGGTACAGAAAACCCGGGAAAAGTAGGTACTTAATAAATAATGATACGTCTATCTTTCTTCACGTAAATGTTTATTTGTATCTAACGTCAATTTAATTCGTGTTTCCGTCTGTGTTATGTTTAGGAAAATACCCAGGGTCTGAATACCCAGGGTTTATAAATATACTTATTACGATTTTTGTGAATTCAGTTCAAGTATGACTGGCCTGTTGTGGGTTCGATTCCCACCCAGGAAAAATCTTTGTGTGACGAGCACAATCATTTGTTCTGTGTTGGGAGTAATTTATTTATAATATGTATGTATTAATAAATATATAAGTATGTTTATCAGTTGTCTGGTTGCCATAGTACAGACTCGGCCTAGTTTGGGATCAAATGACCATGTGTGAGATGTCCCAAGATATATTATATTATTAAATTAGTTAGCATAATTGGATAGCTCCTAAATGTTAAAAAGTATATGTGGAACACTTCTTATCATTTACGTATCACACAGAAATGCTTTGGAAAAATGAGATATATACTGTCTAATAAAAATAATATTTAAAAAATGAGAGAAACCGCGATCAATAGTTAGTGTAAGTACTATTAAGAACGCGGCATATTTACGAGTATAATACATAATTAACAAGTTTTATCTCCTGATCGTACCGCACTAGCCTTATGGCGCAATGTGTGAAATTCTACGTTACGTACCACAAACATTATACCTATTAATAATATTTACATAGTTTGCTATTTACTAGAACTAGCGTCCTTAAACTTGCTGAATATTTTGAAGCAGATGTTAAGTTCCACTTAGTTCAAGAGAAACACCTCACTCATCACTATATTCGTGTGATACAATTGTAAACCACATATCACTATGTCAAAATACCTATAAAGAAATAACACTTCTAATAGAAACAAATAGTTCATAAATTGAAGTATGTATTTCATTAAAAAAAGCTTCGCACCTTTGTATTGGTAGTAACATTTCTACGTAGCGCTACGGAAATATGTTTTTGTTAAGCGACTGACACAAGAAGTAGGGGCTAATGTTTTTTTCGTTTTTTTTAAGTGCATTAAAACAGCCTACTATATAATAATAATAAAATTCATTTGTTACGTGCCAAACATAATCACTGTTACGTAATAGCACAGGTAATAGTATAATTTCTTTAACTTCTTTACACAACTTTTATTCTGCATATCACTATGTGAATTAAGTGACCAAACCAGTAATTCTTATAAATACGAGATAGAATACGTGTATTTTTTATTCAGTTTACATTATTATTGAATAAGAAAACGGGGTGTATAGCAAATTTTAGGGGTCAATATAATCAAATTTGGAGAAGGATTCCAATCTTCTATCGTTTAGCATATGAATAATTTTACGTAAAAAAGCTTCCTTTTTTTGTTTAAATACTCGTGGGTTGTTATAATGAATAATTTTAATCGGTAAAATGTAAAAAAAGAACACAAATCTCTATTCATTAAAATATAAGTGTACAAACAAATTTCTCATTATTTTACGCTATCATTATGTATTCGAAATTTTCACTTTCATAATATCAATAATTAAAAGCAACGACCTTTAAAATAAGAATACTTTTTATAGTACCTACTCACTATATTATTCTATTTTTAATATAGGTACAGGCTAATGTTTTGCTTTTACACATAAACTATGAACTATGATTAATTATTATTAAATTTTAACTTTTTTTCTATTGTAATTGTGTTTTTACTTTATTTTGCACACCTGCAATGGTCCTTAATAACATGTATTGAAAATACTTTTTTTCTTGTTTCAACTGTGTGATAAAAAGAGCTCAGATAAATACGTAATTGAATTGAGTATGGCCTGTATTTTTTGTGCTATAGATGCCGTAAGAATGAAACAAAAAAGAAATGGATACATAGTTTACCAGATAGATATATTCTGATCGATTCAAGGGACATGCGCTGACTTAATTATTTGAATTTCGATATTCGATTATAAAATACATAACAAGAAACAATTGTAGACAGTAATAAAATAAAAGTGTATTTGAAACAATTTTATCATCTAAAGTGTCCCAATTTGCTAATACTGGTAAAACATTATCAGATAATGTAGTTCGGTGCCAACGTTCCGTTTCCTTTCGATAATCCTATAAACTCAACTATTTTGGTGATATTGATCGTGACAAATTATAAACGTATGATGTCAATCGTATTGTGATACTGTTCGAAGAATCACCAATTAAGTATTAGGGTTATCTTAATATATGTTAGTTTCCAAATATTTTGATTACCAGGAAAAGTTGTTTTGTAATTATTATTTTATCAATTCTAATTAAAACAGAGTTTTTTGTTTGTTGAACCGTAATCTCTAGAACTTACAGACACATTGAAAAAGTATGTAATTGTGTATGTGATAGCCTGATTTGTTAAGAATAGAAAAGTCGATATCGGTTTGAAGGTACTTTTATATTAGAAAAAGAATGAAGATCGAGTGCATAACATGAAACCGCAATAAAACTAGAACTTGAGGACGAAATCGCCGGGGACGGTTAGTTCAAAACAAAAAGCAAATAGGTATTTTGCATGACATCCGCTTAAGTCAGGAACTGTTAAGATGTGTGAAGAAAATGGGAGGTAGTAATAAATTTGTACCGCTAATCAATTAACTTGGACTGTTAAGTGGAGGCCAATAGGTCTTACTTTTAGTGGTTTTCCAGCAAATTGTGACCGAAGGAAATGGGTCAGTTGCTTTGTAATGGTACTTTGTTCAATATGGATGTTATGGTCACACTCAAACCTTTTCTCTACTTTTTCTACTTGTATTCTTAACTCTGTGGGGTAAGTAGACCTATAGCAAATACTTAAAAAAAAATAGTAGTGTACTTTATGAATATGCATCAAATGTCAATAATAAATTTTTGCGCGTTTTACACGAACAAAATGTTTTAAGGCTGAGGCCAAACGAGCGTAATTTTATGAGTCGTGAGTCGCAAAATTTCGGTCGCAGAAAGTATGCTACATTCGGTTTCATACAAAAGTGCTATTTGATTCACACGGCAACGCAAAATGAGTTGTCTGCCGACTCACACGCATAAGGAATTCTGGAAGGCAGAATTTCTACAACCGAAATTCTGCGATTCACAACTCACAAAATTACGCTCGTTTGGCCTCAGCCTTACCCTTACGTGAACGCTATAAAATATCATTATATATAACCCCAAAAATGTCGGTCATCCAATAAATTTTCACAAAAGGTTTAGTGTTCGCATATGAACCCCGTTGTTGTGTAAGTGCTAAAACTAGATACATTAGTAAATCAGGAGTCTCGGCGCTATGTATTTATTTGTTCGAACAATTACATAGACCAGGCGCCAGTCGACAAATATAACTACGACAAACTTTGAACGTGCGTATAGAATACTTCGAGGATTAGTCCGCATCACTAAATAAATAAGTAGAAGAACCATTATAACGTGTAAGTATGTGGTTTAGTACAGTTATTAAGTCAGCCCTCTACGATATTTCAAGTAAAATTATCTTCTATTCAGAGCTTATTTTTAGCGTTAAAGACGCCCGAACGTTCTATAAATTGGCGAATGTTCGCACGTTACTGGTTTCGGATATTAGCAAGTAGGTACTATACCAATAGCTCAACATGCATATTTATATCATAATCGTTTTAAAATTTAAATTTAAGTTAAATATACTACAACAATATCGTTGTTTTAATAAACAACGCAACATTTTGCTCTACTGTGAAATATAGGCAAGTAGGTATATTTTAAAGCATTAAAATTTATTTTAAAAGAATTGGATTGATAAACTTCGCTTCGTGATCATTGGATCTTCTGTTCATATATCTTTTACTGTGGTTCGCATTAAATGTGTGATTTCCTGTTTGAAATTCCTAACATTTTTTACATGCTGTAAGTATTTGATTTTCAAAATTCTGAATTTTTGTATATTTATAGTACCTAAATACTTTTTGTAGACTGTTTAAATTGAGTAAAGGAAAGTATTAACCCAAAAAAGGGCCAAAATCTTTTCAAACAAAGTCTTCAACACATTACTGTTTTGTTATTGATTTTCTATATCTTACCACCAAACATATATTTAGAACACACTTTTAATAAAATTACGTCACGGGAATTAACGCGAACTCATGCATTTACTTTTTAAGGCTTGACGTTTCGGCCAGTGTAACGTAATTTTATTAATATCATGCAACACGATAGTTCAAAAGTTAATATAACACACTTTATAAAAGACGATTCACTAAAAAGCATTAGGGTTACGATAAGCCCACAATTAATCCAAGCAACGAATTTATTACGTTTTCTTTTATTTGCAAATCTACTTTCTTTTACCTTATTGGGATGTATCCCCTTAAGCTTAAAACCGTGTCCGTATTAATAAACGTAAGCGATTGTAGTCGCATGCTGTGGAAATTTATGAGAATAAGACCAAAAAAAGTAAGTATTGGCTTCGCTTCGTGTGGCGTTAAAAACAGTTAGAAGGACGCACTTGCATGTTAACAAATTCTTGATCCAAAAATACAGCAAAAAATCAGAAACTATATGAAAAAAGCTTGGTCTTCATGTTTATTCATATAGGATAAAATACGATGGTTGAAATTGGAATAATTAATTTTGTCAATAGGATATTATTATTATCATCAAATGAACATGTCTTTTTTGAGCTCTATAACTGCTGCTGTTTCGACAACTAACTACCCTGAGAAAAATTATCAAAACAAACCCATTATAGTGTAAAGACTCAAAACAATTTATATTTTTTTTTGTCCGGGATGTATAAATATAATCGAATTAAATAAAGAGACCATTGTGATAAAATGTATAACAAAGCAAAACTTCAGTTTTCCAACGAGGATTACAAAACAGATAATACCCATTACTCGAATTATCTACTTTCACAAGCTGACGTGAACGTTTAATTTTATCGCTATCATCATTGCTATCGATACACTCATTATTACATGGCGCCACACTATCACTGAATTTACGATCAAAGCCAATATCTGCATCATATTCAATTAAGTCATCGACCGGTTATTCATTTGAATTCTACTGTCTAGTAATGTAACATAATGTGTCATTATTTGTTCCTTATTAATTATATTCATTGGATTATAAAATTTGATAAGCCTAAAATTATATCATCTTTTATAGTGTGGCACTGGACAAAGAAAAAGTACCTACTGTGTCAAGTGTGTGTGTATTGCTTTAAAAGAAAATTATAAATAATTACAATCTTTAGTATACACTTACATGAGTAGATACATATTATTTCTATAATATATCAAAACCTAAAAAGGAAACATTAATTTAAATAAATATATAGAATATCTTACAAAGTTAATTACAAATACTCTACCAAGTTAACTTCATTAAACGTCTATAAAGTGCATTCAACTAATCATATATGACACCTATTAATGGAATTAACGAAAAGTATTTTCAATGCCTAATCAAAACTACTCAAGCTCAACCAATTTAATGTAAGACCAGTGATTGCATAAATTGTTTTCACACAGAGTAAAAAAATCCACTGCTCTAAGTCGACGTACTGTGATTTAGTTCAAAGAGTATGTTCGTTACTCTTTAGGCTGTGACGGCTATCGAGAAAAGGTGTCGCAATGTGCTTAGAGGAAGTAATGTAACGACATTGAATGTCACATGTGATGTGTCAATGAACTTGTTTGTCCTAATTCACTCGCATCGAAAGTACCTAATGAAGATTGACTCTCGATTAAAAGTAATATGATTATACAATGTACTGCATCAGAGACGATAGCACAACAAAGGAAGATCTATGTAATTATACAATGGTACTTTAAAAGGCAATAAAAAAATATTGTGTAGTCAAATGTTTCGTGATTTACAAAAGGTATAATAATTTTCCTCTACAACTTGACTTTTCCAACAACAACCGTTTCTACAAAACAGTATTCAAGAACAATACATGGAAGGTTACGTGGACATTATATAAAACCGCAACAAAAAGGTCCTAAAGTCATATAACAGCAATACAATACCAAAAAAAGTGCTGTGTACACAAATTTCTTTGAAAACGGTGACCAATGCATTACCTAAGCGATTTAGTCATTCGCCTATTGTTATTACCGTTGCGACTCGCAAATTTTAGTGAGAATTATGAAAATTATTGCTTCTAAATCCCAATAAATTTACCACGTCTTTGCATTTACTGGAGCGCAATCTATACCCAGCTATAGAGATGAACTATTGCGTTTTCAAAAGTTATTTTGTTTAGAAGCAAACATTTTTTTTTAGTACCAACCCAAATGTGCCGTGGGGCGCGACTTAGAATAAACCCCCCTCTACGCTACCTGTGGTAAGTGGCGACTAAGGGATATAGAACTAGGAAGGTAGGCAGCAGCGTCTTCCTAAAGTACCGAATACAAAACTGCGACCACAAAACCGATTGCCCTGCGTGATAACTAGGCCCATGATTGCGCACCATAACACACGGCCCAGTGGCCCAGTTCCTGGTAGTCTAACTGAGGAAGGCTGAGGACCGGGCGCTGTGGCACAACTTAGAAGACGAATGTCCAGCAGTGGATCGCGATAGGCTTAGTCGAGTGGAGTATTTTTTTTATTCCGTATGCGTATTTTACCAGCGTAATTGTTGCGATGTTGAGTTTTTATAATTTAAATATAACATTCCACTTATTCCATCTTAAATAATAACAAACCATATAAATTCTTCTACATAAATCTCAAACAAGTAAACGAACAAGCCATTGCTGACGTGACTATCCTAACAAATCACAACTAAGATTTGTAGTTAGCACTATCGCAAATCATACAAAAAGAAAATGAGAAAACATAAAACAAAAGGTTCGTACCATGGAAAATAAAAGATCCTTATCAAATGTCTGAAGTTCTGAACGGTATTAGTCATGACCATTGCTCAGCTCTCGTGAAATTGTTAATCGCATTAGCAGCCCAGTTAATGACTAAAACAGTTAGTACCGTTGCTATGAGACCAAGGCCGTTTTAGAGAAATTTTCGCGTAAAATATTAATGCTGGTGTTATTTTGAACTTCTTGAAGAAGTAGGTTCATTGCTTTCAGTAAAACATTTTAATTGGTACTTAATAGCTAGCTCAAACATCGATTGTAAACAGCGTTAGGAAAAATGTTATTGTACAAAGTTCAAGTCAAACAAACAAGAAAATATTTTCATACAAAAAGCGCTACGTGCTATATAAGAGGTTTGTCGAAAAAAACAACGGTTGTTTTTCTTGTTTTGTTAAACAAACAAACAAACGAATAATTGAGGAAAATATTTAGACCGGTTATAAAATCAAAACAAACAAACATAGATATAAGACTTATCAAATTCACCGAAAAGCTCTCAAATAATTTTATTTTGTAATCAATTTTATCTCAAAAATCAAAAACATAAAATTGTCACATTTGTAAATCACATTTTTTTTGTTTGACCACATATTCCGCTGACGACGTACTAAGTCAAATCCCATGTATTTTAATGTATGGAGCTGACGTTTATTTGTTGAAGGCATGCCTTAGCATTGTTGCAAGACCACTGAGCAAATAGATATGCCATAAAAGATGCGAGAATGAACTAACCCTTACGAAGTTCATGTAAAACTAAAAGGAAAACCGCCTTTAAGGACGTATGGCTATGTACCTGTACTATGAAACAGGACTGCTGCCGTAGTGCAAGCGAGATGGTGCAATACACTGTATAAAGCGGCATCTCTTTTTAACGACGTTAGCAGTCCTGAAGCGCGCTGGAATGACGAACGCCGCGGTTAGTCAGTAATTTCAAATTTGATTTATTACAATGTAATGTTTTCTATTATGACGTATGTTTATTGCTGTTGGGTTTATATTTTTGTTTTACGGACACTTATTTGATACTTTATTTGCTGTTTTCAGCGGGTTATAGTTTATTTTTGTAGATAAAAACAAAAATAAATTAAAATTTAATATAATGTTATAGTGTCTCATACGTGCATACCTAGCTGTTACGTGTAATATACTAAGTTAATGCATTACAAATACTAAACCATTATTACATAATAATATACATCGTGACGTCATAAATAGTAACTGTTATTACGAGCTTGCGTTCGTAGTATACCTAATTGAGCAGCTATCGTAATAGTTTTTAAACCATGACGTTGTTTTGCGATAATATCATCATTTGTACTACAATACGTTAACTTTGTAAGTGTAACTCATACTGTTTTTCTAGAATTAAGTAATAATAATCATTTATTTGTCTCATCTCATATTCTTACGTGCTCTTTTAATTATTCTATGACACCATTGATAAACGGTGAAGTAACCCTGGATTACAAAATTTGTATCTGAAATCGCAAACCTGCAATAAGCAAGCGTGGTGATCAATGCTCATTCCTTTTCTATATGCGAAGAGGCCTGTGCTCAGCAGTGGGACATTTTTATAGGCTGGTATTAAATTTTTATTGAGAAGTTTTTTAACCGACTAGTTCCCATCTGTATGGAATAACAAATATAATGAACTGAACGTACAAAGGACATACCTATCCAATCAGCATAAAGACGTATCAATCTAAATACAAAATTGAACAAAAGTCAACCTGTCAACCAAAACCTGGCACAAGGTTTTAAGGTTAAAATAATAATTATGCTCAAAAGGTACCTTCGAATTGATACATTAGCACTTTTTACACTCATATTTGTTTTTAAGACCGTTAACATACTTTATAGGTCTTAAAAACACTGCTTATCTTTAAGACGTAATGGTAAGTATATAAGTAAACAACTGACAATCAATACAGAAGTTTTTAATCAAATATTATGTACGTAGCAGTGAAAATAATGAATTAAGAGATTCGACTATACTGCATTTGTAATAAAGTTGCTATAAATGATCCACAATAATATATTATATTATTCTATACTATTTATAGTAGACGTCACTTCAAGTAGATAGAGACGAAAAATTAGGACGTTTAAATTACCGCGCCTCGCGGATTTGTTCTTGTTCCCGTATAGTACCTACCCATAGTAGATAAAGCAGTATTTTACGTGTGGTACAGTAGTTATAAATCATCTGTTGGCAAAAGTTCATCCATATCCGTTCAGTTGTTTTTGCGTGAAAGAAAACAAATGCCGCACAAACATTCACGTTTATTATAAGTGAGATTCCGCATCCTATCTGCAAAGCATTTGCCTAACATAAGCACCAAAGTTTGAAGTTGTTACAAATGCCACGACAAACATTAAAATTATATAGGTTCTTGTTAACAGTACAGGGCTATCAAAATCATGTGTTTATGATCAATTGTAGCGTTTAACATGATACAAGTGGCCCTTTCTACGCAACAGAATGAGCACACCGATTTTACTAATCTCTTTTGAAAATTGTAATATTTAGCCAGATAAGTTTTGAAGAGTCAGAGTCACCACGTTAGTAGGTCGGTAATATTCTTTAATACATTCTTTATGAATTTTGTACACAGGCAGACTTAACGACACAAGCCATTAAATTTGATAATATTTTCATAACGCCCCTGGTCACTTATAAGCAATATCATATTTGCACGCTAGATCATAATTTAACTCAAAATTTGAAAAACCGCAGAGCACAGAAGTTTTTTTTTATTTTCTTAAAGTTCACCTTGTCCTTTTCCAAGCTTTGCTTCCTGTTTTACCGGATTCAGCCGGATTCGTGGTTACATAGCGCTCCATGTCTACCTATCTGAGCTCCACAATCCATTTTAATGAGTAGTCTATAAGTAAGGGGGTCGTAACCCATAGTGAGACTGGTTGTCAGAATTGTAATGACTTGACGATGCCGATGACAATGGTTACTGCATGAGCTATTCGAGGCATGCTTGCCATCTGTTGGCACAGGCTTGCTCAGATCGATCTGGTTCTTTCTTGAAAAGGCCAGTCCAGGAAAGACCCTGCATTTATTTACTCAATATTATTTAAATTGTATCATACTCAGAACCATTTTTAAAAGAGTAACCTATGGAGTTTCTTGCCGGTTCTTCTCCATAGGAATGACACCTTGGAACCGCGCAATTAGCGTCATTAACGTTTTGAAACGTAAAGGTCTACTCGGAAAAAATAAATATTTCATTTCATTTCATTTCACTGCAATCATTTATTATCAACTAGTTGCGCATCGTGTTGCGCAAAAGCTTATGTGTTGATCTAAGGTGTCAGCTAAGTCCATACCAAATTTAATCAAAATACATCCAGCCGTTTGAGCGTGAAGAGGTAACAAACATACACACAAAACAAATGTGCGATCAAAAAGTCTTGAAACATTACAAAGAACAAGAACACATACATCACATACAGCCGCAAAGACTTATTACTACATAATGTCTAGTATAGAAATACACAAACCAGTATAATAGGCAATGAAATCAATTACCAACTGTAGGAATAGCTACGTTTTACGATTACGATCGCCAGATCAGGTGCCCACTTGCATACCGAATAAAGTCGTTGAATTTTCAATTAACACAACGGGGTCAAGATGTTTTGCACTGTGTAATGCGTTTAGTTCAACTTTAAAATTCAAAATTCTGTTAAGTTTTCCAGGCACGTGAAGTCGATTGAGATTTTGACTTCTGACTTGTGGCTTCTTCACTTTTACTGATTTGAACTCTGTCGTGCTAGTTTTAGAACCTCGTAATAATAATACAACGTGTACGAAATAGACGCAATACCTCTTATAGGATGACTGTACTCATAATTACGGAGAATATAACTTAACAAAGTGTACTGAACAGCAGTTTATTTTAAGATTTTGGGGTTGGTCCCAAATAAAAGTTATTCAAAATGGCCTGGCCTATTGGACTTGTAGTTTGTAACCCTGACTGCGAAAGCAGAGGTCGTGGGTTCGATTTCCACCCAGAACAAATCTTTGTGTGATGAGCACTTTGTAGCTCTGTATATTTCGGACAACAGAGGTTGATAATACAGTGCTTGAAGCAGTATAAAATACTCGTATATATTTATTTCTGTAGATATAAGTCTGTAGTAAAATCTGTAAATTGATGAGCGTTTTGACAAGTAAATGTGCGGTGACTACAATACATTAAGTATACTATCTCAGTGTATAAAACAGTGGATCTTAATGCTAATCTTCTTCTTCTGCCTAGCCTTTTCCCAAGCCATATTGGGGTCGGCTTCCAGTCTTACCGGATTTAGCTGAATACCGTATTTTACATGGAGCGACTGGCTATCTGACCTCCACAACCTATTGCTAGGTAATACAGTATTCCTACTGCTTCATGCAGTGCCTATGATGCTAATCTTCTTAGTACTTAGGAAATAGTATCACTCGAAACTGACGTCAAGAATATATTTGTAGGCAACCAAACGTGCCAACCCATAAATCCTCTTTAAATTCTACCCAAAACACTAAGTTAACTCGTGATTATACATACCTACATCGAGGTCAATCTATGGTTATCCGGTGTTTTCCCATTATCATGAACATTTCGTAGAAAACATTGGCCAATAGCTAATTAATGCACCCTCACGTCTCGACGTCTCAACATTATCGTACGCAGCGTGACCGATTTTTATTTTTTAATTATAATGCAAATACGGAATGTAAACATTTATGTGAACATTCCGTTGGTCTTTTAGAATTTTGTCGTCAACTATTTTGTTCGTTAACACGTTCTAATTGAGTTACTATTGGAAAAATAAAAAATAAGGTGAAGCAATGCAAACATTTCAATAGTTTATGGAGATGATAATGTATTCAAACATTGATTAAGATATCACGCTGTGGTTTTGCAACGTAACTATTATGTGTGGAAAGTAAAATGTGGTGTGTGGATTTTTATCAAATACATTATATTTGAATATCTTGTGTTGCTTGGAATGAAACGGAAAATTAAAACACAATCCTCAGAGCGAAAATCAGTCAGTAACGAAATAAATCTTAATACTTACAAATTGTAGAAGATTTTTGTAAATATTATTTATTTAAATAAAATATTTTGATTTTTCGATCAATCTTGCAACTTTAGACCTAAATAAAGATTCACCGTAACTTGAAACAAATTGCTCACACTCAAAGGAAAGGTATACAACAAAGCAGTAAACAAAGTAATCTTGAATATTGTATAACGCAATAAACGTGTCATTTATCTGCTAACATTTCAAGGTTCGACGTATCAAAGGTAGAAAATATGATTATTGGGATGGCACTCCGCGACCGCACGCCACGTCGATTACATATAGATCTGTAATGAAAACCGCAACTTGTACTCAGTTTTATAAATGACACACGTGTTAAGCTTAGGGTTCAAAGTATTGGAATATTCATAATAATATTGGTCTACAAAGCTAATGTTTTGGACAACAATACAGGAATAATTTTAAAGGAGTGCGTATATTTAAAGAGGTAATCAGGTGGATAAAACTGAACAACTTTTCCCAAGATGTACAGATTGAATTCTTAAAATTGAAAATCATCTTTTCATACAAACATAAGTCACGTCGCCTGTCACTTTGTATGAAACGTTATTACGTACGTATTAAACCTGTATGTTCAGAATAACATACACACACACAGCACCTAATACCTAGTAAGATTCTTTACAAAAAGGAATAGAAAGTAAGAAGAAAGAAGATAATTTGAAAGAATTAGTTAGTCCCTAACTAACTCTTTCAAATTCTGTCACATTGGACCTACCCAAATTGTCTCAATGATCTTTGGTAATTATTTTTGATCGTGGCTAATAGAATTGATAATAATTGAAGTCTCAAAGAAGCTAAAAATATCGATATTAATTTCTCCTTGTCAATATACTCTTGGCACAAACCGAACCGTTTCGAAAATCTTTTATTCCGGCTCTATCCCTTTTTATTAACTTAAGTTAACAAAATTTACTGAGTAGTATGTTCACAATTAACTTCCTTTTTTTATTGAAATAAAACTACTTTTAAACGGATTCTATCGCGGTTTATTTTGATTTTAGTTCCCGACGTTTCGACGCCTTTCCTTTTTTTATTTACAAAGCGAAATAATTTTCCAGAGGATTTCTTGATCGTATTTCGTAGTTGTACGTAATTCTCACTCGGAACAATGTCACTGCCAAATAGTGTACACTTATCTTTATGACATCTAAGATACAATGTTTTCACACATAACATAACCTTGGTAATAAGATCAAAATAACTGTATCATTGTCTTCTTAAAGAAAATAACGAAAGCAATTTATAACAACGTAGACAGTTATTTGAAACCTGTGTTCTTATTATTCCAATATGTCACTCAAACATATATTTATTTCTATTACAATGTAGCTTTCTTCCTTAAAACGAATATTTATTCTAGAAATTTTCGTATAAATGTTACTTCCACAAAACACACGTGTAAAATCTTGATAAAACCCAGACTGACACAAAGGGTCAAACACCGAACGTAAAGTCAATTAGGTCTTCAAATTATGACATAATGACTTATAAAAACAAAAATAAACTTGAACGCTTGAAGTATGTACCTAGCCTTCACTTAAGGGCACGACGCCCACACGAGCATAATACGAAACAAATATGCACGGAAAATTTCGAATTGACACACTGACTACGACGCAGTTGGTATGACAGACCACCCGTGATATGCAAGGTGTTATAAAGAAGGTAAAGACCACAATAATAACGTACTTCATAATATTGTAATGTTTAAATAAATAAAAACATAGAATGACAGAAATAAACAGTAGTCAGTAGCATACTCGATTCCAGGCGATTTCAGGGGAATTTAATGAAAATGGTAACACAAGATAAAACTAAGGACACATTTAGCCGTTCAATAAAATAATGATGAAATAACGCGTTTGATATGTGTTTTTTTTCTAACGTCTTTAAAATCTATAAAAATAAAAATGAATTTTGGTAAGCGCATAACTCAAGAATGGCTTGACCAATTCGGCTAATTTATCTTTTTGTATGTTCCCTAAGGTCCAATGAAGGTTTTAATACTATAAAAAAACGTTACATTTTATTAACTTTTGACAGAGCGAAGTCTGTCCGGGCAGCTAGTTATGAAATAGATGTAATAGAAATTTCTTTATTTGAAAATCGGCAGGTTACCGACTACAGAAATTAATTTAAAAAACCGAAACATTTTTCTCGTCGTCCTATGAATGATAAAATAAATTGAATTTCAACGGTTTATGATAAGTAACTTATGTACGCTAAAATCAATTCCTGCTGACACGCAATATTTTCGAAAATTGGTCAAATAGCTCTAATAGTTTGGCATTGTGTGGTGGACCGCACAACATCTATCATGTTCTGGTTATTTTAGTTTAAGAGCTTTCAAATTATTTTGTGTCTAGACTCAGTTTGTGGGTAGTTCACATTTATAAACGTACTTTATATAAATTATAGAAAATCATGTCTCGTGTGATTGGAAAAAAATCGTAGCAAGTCGTAAGCCCACGGTGGATGGATTCCCTAAAATGTATTATCCCAACTTTGAAAATTTTCGCTATTCTGATTTTTTTTTTCTTGAGTTATCATTTAGAGAAAAATCTTGTCTATGACATAATATTTTATAACCTACGTATAATGATGAGTTAACAAATACAGATAACGTAATTTGATTGTTTGACTAGGTTATTAACACGAAGTGATGATTACCATTTTTGTGAGATAACAAAGATGGCATAAACGTGATGATAAAAAATTTAATGATTCGTTACTGGTTTTAACCGGTTAATAGTCTTGTTGACTTTTTAATACTATATGATTTATATTTTTTTCTTTATTTTAATGTATCTTAATTTAATCCTGCTTCGCTTTTTTAGACATTTACGAGTAGGTTATGCAATTAGGCAAATATGATTTTAGCAGTTAAATAACTTAAAAAAAACACTTAAACCTTACTAGAAAACTCTTGTGTTGCGAGTGGGTTCAGGTCAGTAGTGCAATGTGAGGGATTCGAACCCGCGACCACATGATCGCAATACCTTTATTGTACCTCTGTACTGCGACATCATAGTTATCACCAGTTAACGACAGGCCATGCTAACCGATATAATAAATGTATGATTAAATAGAGTTTTCTTTGCCATCATTTATGTATTTATTATAAAATTGCCTAATTTTGTCATTTAGGACTATATACTACATCTTCTTCCTGCCCTTATCCCATTCATATGGGGTCGGCGCAATGCGTGTTTTCCTTCCATTCCTCTCTATTACTCGTCATCGCGGCATCCACTCCTTTCTTTCTTATATCATCTTTATACTACATCTGCATTGCAATTAACACCCTTTTAGCCAATTTACAACTTATCTCAAAACCTAACTTCAAAACCTAAAAAGGAAGTTAATAAAATAACTAGGTTATGAGAATAACAATATAACAATCAGTGTATTTATTTCCTAAGATAAAGTTCATGGAATATAGTTTTAAATGGAGTTTTTATATGATAGCGACATTGTAACCTTCTGTCGCATAATAATCATTTCGTTGAATTCTATAAGCGTTATATAATGATAAAGTACAAAGTTACATGTAACTACGTAAGGAAATATTTGAAATTCTCTTTGTGTTATCTAATAGAGTAGATTCCGTATATGTAAATATGTTGAAGAAGGTCAAACTATTGTAGAATCATCTGAACTTGAAAGTCAACAGCATGTTATCATTTATATTATTTATTTAAAAATTATATTTATCATTTATATTACAATTTTACAACTGATTTAATAATATTATGTAGGAATAAGTTAAGTTTTGTTTTATTATTCTAATTATGTAATAGTTATTGTATAAACAATAATTGTATAATAATTTACGAAATTTTACTTACAAATATTTTTTTATAATTAAATTATGTTACAAATAATATTAACCCTTAAATATATACGCATATAAATTTAACCCTAAACAAACAAGCAGAATGGTTCGTGTCTACAAACCTCGAAAATATGCAAAGAATGCAGGAAAAGGGCTTTTCCCGACTTAAATAATAATTAATTAAAACCTTCAATTAAGGAACACCCCAAACGTAAGGGTGCATAGTGAATAGGGGCGCATAACGACTACTGCAGGCATTTAATATGCAAGAATGACTTTAAGACTATTTTGAAGTGTACTTCGTTGCAGATGTTTTATTGAAAGTTAGTTATACAGAACATTAAAGTCATAAGAATGCGTGGTAAAGGAAATTTCAATTCCAATTTATTCTATATTTTCCTCTGAAGGATCACCCATACTTGTACTTTTGTGACTTTTTTTTACAGTTTTTGACAATATCATGAAATTAACGACTGTTTTTCTTTTAACCGGTAACGTAAAACGCATGTCACACACACAAATCTTTTCGAAATCACGAAATTCAACTAGCAATAAAAAGAAAATACTGTTTTAATACTACAGTTATAAAATTAATACAATTAAACAGTAGTATTAACAGACTTTTCATGTTTTTTTTTTCTTTTTCAGTAATTCATGGCTTTCACTAACCAAGTAACTATTCTTCTGATTTAAAAATGCGTGAACGAATTAAATTCTCGTCAAAAGGCAGTACAATCATGGTTCGTTTAACCAAAGAGGAGAATCTGGGGATTGAGTTGTTTTTTTACATCCTACACTTTCTTAATTAGACGAAACGTTTTAGAAAATAATTGAAGCAATGTTTTCCTAAAACTATTCAAAGCCTAAAATTAGTCGTGGTTGAATATTGTAAATACAAAGTTAACGTAATAATTCAGTATAAGGCTGTTGATTCAACAAATCAAACCAATCCAATATTAGTTACAGGCATCGAATTCTAAAGGGGAAATAGTTCTAAAGGAACTATTTAAATTTTCCGAGAATTCTCGAGAATTTGTAACTAAATTATTTGAGCACACTGAACTCTATCGAATTAAGCACACGGTGTTGAAAGGGCACCAATTGTAGAAATGAAACGTTGCAGAGGCTTCGCTATGAATTGGATTAATTCAGTGACCCCAACCTCGTTCACCCACATTCAAAGTCACGCGAGTTTCGATTTGATTATTACCAAGCTATTATTTGCTAGTGTAAACTTAATATCCACCTTACTCATTTTAGATTAGAGTTGTAATTACCATAAAAAGTTTAGTTGGAGAGGTCACGTGACGTTCGTTCGACATTCTATGAGTTTCGTGCTAATGACGTGTAGCAAGTGCAGAAACACTTTCTTTAGGCATTGCGATAGAGAACCTTGGAAAATATTTAAATAAACCGGTATTTATTCTTTCTTATTACAACGAATAAAAAACTATTTTTTTGAAATATGTACCTTTATCTTCAATCCATTGCTAAGGAACTGTAAAGTTGCACATGGTGCCAAGTCACTTAATTTGGGATTCAATACGAAAACTCAATTCGAAACATCATTTTAAGTTTAGCTGTTAAGTTCATTAAGATAGCCATCTGTATATTATTTTCCATTGTATGTGAAATTGAGAGTGGTATGGACGATGGGCGGCCGCGTAGATCAGTCGATCTTTGAGGTTAAATTTTGCCATCGAGATATTGAGATCGTATTCAGTCCGGATATTCCGTAGTCGAAGTAATTTGAGTTGTACGTATCACAAAATGAGGAAGACTTGTATAGTTCAGAACAGTAGCAATATAGCTGGTACCAAATAGGTCATTTATTTAAATAGTAGCCTTAAAACAATCTCTATGGTCTGTCCTGCTGGAATCCATGAATATTCTGTTCGATTCTGTTAAACACGTAATAAACTAATTTAAGTTCATCGGCATCTTTTTCACTTCTACATATTTAGAAAAGGACAGACGAAAATTACAACTGTAAAATTTAGTTCCGACTAAAATTCTCATACAAATTTGGCGAAAAGTAAAAACGTGTGCTCTAAAAACACTGGGATGTTCAAGGCGAAATCAGTTTCCCATTTCTAAGTTACTTGTTATCTGTTGCCGTCCCTTTCTCACGATTTATGTAAGTAAAAGATAGCAATGGTTTAAATTTATTTTAGTTTGCGTACAGAGGAATCAGCACCAGAGTGTACCTAGTTTGACTAATTTCATCTAATAACGCAAAAATGTGCAAACAGTCAATAAAGCAGACGTTTTATTTCTTCTAATACTGGCTATTATCTTGATGGATGATGTCTTTGGAGAAAACCATGACGAAGTGTGATTTGACAGACTGTTTGACGTCAACGTTGATATAAAGCTCATGAGTTTATTAATACCTCTTACGAAAGTACGATATAACGAAATTTTAATAAAACATTGAACATTGTTTTTGAGTCATAAGGAAGGTGATTAGATACTTCATCTCCCTTTCTAACTACTTCGATGTTTATTGAGCTGTTTTTGCTGAATAATTTCTTCATCAATGCTGACGAGATTACATGTTGAATTACAATACGATCTCCCTCAATCATTGACCCTTAGTAGTTATCTATCAATCATATTGGCAGTTTTTCTTCTCTGTTATTTGTTTACTACTACCCTTTGGATCATTTACGACCTTGTTTATAAAGAGGAGGACAATAGTCGCCATCTTCTTTAATAAAATTACGAGGCTGCGTCCAATTATTTGAATTTAACTTGCTTCCTATCAAACTATCGTAAAGCATGAAAAAAATAAAAATTTCGTTACTGGAATTAACGCGAACTCATGGATTTGCTATTAGTACCTTATTTTTCTATTCAGTGATAAATATGCAGCATATTATTTCATATTTTCTCTCTATCACACAATGTAGAAGTTTTTTTTAATCATATAGTTACAACTTATCAAAATTAACTTTATGAACGTCGTAATGTTTTTTCTTCGTCGAATTGATTTTTCCCAGGCCGCTATCGTTGACTAGGACTGATAAACACAAATATTTGATTTCGCCAACGAAATTAACATACTCATCTGACGAGGAACCGTACCTGTCTTGTAATGATCACCGCTTTGAAGATACCTCTGAACAAATGTGCACATACATTACATTTAGGTACCGTCGGACGTGGACTTTGATTATTAATAAGGGAAAATTTTCTAATGATTGGCGAGTTTCTTATACAGCACCAATTATTAAGTTGTAACTATATGTTATTTCAATCATAATTAAGTTGCCGTGAAGAGAATGTTTCAGGAATTAAGTTCGTCATTTATTAATTTGATGTTTATGAAGTACTAGCGATGCCCCGCGATTTCACTCGCCTACGTTGTCCCCGTTTTCGTAATTGTTTTTAGTAAATATTCCATTGTTGTTAATATTTATTCTGCTATTCAAGACGGAAACTAATCCAACAAATGAAGGATCATGACAATCGATGGACCGATTTTGTTCTCGATTTATAAGTGTCGTAGCAAATTTTAATTTTGTTTTATATATATAAATAAAAAATAAATATGTAATTCACAAATCTCGTTTAGCTCAAGGGCCTGTATCTTTTTTAAATTTTATTTGAATTTTCAGTGCTTTTGTTAATATTTCATAACACCTAAATTAAGATATTATTATCATACATTAAAACTATTACTTGTATTAAAATGTAATCTAGCTGTACATTTAGCGGTAATAACACATTCCTTCAAACAATGTTTTCCATACAGTATCGACAAGAACACTACAGTGGAAAAATAATGAATATTCATGAAACCTTGACCAATACATTTGTCTAAGCAACCCGACAGGTCCCTACACCGACGTTTCCAGTACCATGTCTATGTAAATTCAGAATTTCTTCAAAAGAAACTGGACAGTTGGCACATACCGTTGTCGGGTACCTACATAACATGCAATTACAACTGTTGAGATTATAGGTTAATACAGCCGATAAAATGTCTAAGCGCCGCTTAATTACTGGTTAATTTGGTAGATTAGCAACGAATTTTATGACGATAGAATAATTAACATCTTGTAAGTACAATGAGACATTGTGAAACTGAAATTCAAACTACGTTTGCTAACTTTGGAATACCATTCGATATATACATATAGCGACATAGTGACGACCTCCGTGGTCGAGTGGTTTTCAAGGTGTTGCCAGCTCAGGTCGATCCCCGGACGGGTCACACTTTTCTACATTGTCTCGGGTCTGGGTGTTTGTGGTACGTTTGTTGTCTCTGATTTCATAACACAAGTGCTTTAGCAACTTACTTTGGATTCGGAGCAATATGATGTTGTTCACAATTATTTATTTTTTTATAGCAAGAGGCAGAGGAGATGGCATAAACAAAGGAAGCCTATGCCCAGCAGTGGATTATATAGAACTGAAAATAATGAAGATTCGAATAATTGGTAATACACTCGAGAGCAATGAATCCGGGTCACTTAAAGAATGTTAAAAATCTCGGAAACTAAAAATGATAGGTTAATGCAATAAATTGTATTTAATAGACAATGTAATACTCCTTAAATGAAAGTAAAAAAATATGAGTCACCATACATTTTATTAACACAAAATTACATAAAGAAAAAAACTGCTGATCTCTCCTTTAAACAAAAATAGGAAACATGAAATTTATGAACTTTATTACGATTTTCTTGAATTTTAATACTTCGTATTGCCTCCTCGTGCTTCCATTACTGCGTTTACGCGGTTTGGCATGCTGTACACCAAGTTCCTTATACGATTTTGGGGAATATTCTCCCATTCCTCTGTGAGAGCAATTTTGAGCTCACGAAGCGTGATTGGGGGAGGATTTCGTTGTTTTACGCATCTGCCTAGCTCGTCCCAAGCATGCTCAATCGGGTTGATATCCGGGCTGCGCGCTGGCCACTCCATACGAGTAATGTTCATCTCTTGAAGGTAGTCATTCACAATCCTACCTGTATGAGGTCGGGCATTGTCATGCATAAATATAGCATCCTCACCTAAATTTACCATAAATGGACCAACGTGATCATTGAGGATTTCTTCCACATATCTTTCGCTAGTTAAAGAGCCGTTTTCTATGATCACCAGCTCTGTGCGACTTTCAGAAGAAATTCCGGCCCACACAAGTACAGACCCACCACCGTAGGCTACTTTTTCTTCGATGCATGCTTGCTTGAATCTTTCCCCTGGTCTTCGATACACTCTGTGTCTTCCATCGTGCTTGTAGAGCATAAATTTTGATTCGTCGGAGAACATAACTTTTGACCAATCTTCAATACTCCAATTTACGTGGCTCTGGGCATATCTTAGTCTTGAAATACGATGCCCAGGCTCCAGTTTAGGGCCGTTTGCAGGTCTAAGGGGTTTTAAGTTAGATTCAGCAAGCCGACGTCTTACTGTCCATGCACTTGGGTTACTTCCTCCGAGGAGTCTGCTATATTTATGCATGACAATGCCCGACCTCATACAGGTAGGATTGTGAATGACTACCTTCAAGAGATGAACATTACTCGTATGGAGTGGCCAGCGCGCAGCCCGGATATCAACCCGATCGAGCATGCTTGGGACGAGCTAGGCAGATGCGTAAAACAACGAAATCCTCCCCCAATCACGCTTCGTGAGCTCAAAATTGCTCTCACAGAGGAATGGGAGAATATTCCCCAAAATCGTATAAGGAACTTGGTGTACAGCATGCCAAACCGCGTAAACGCAGTAATGGAAGCACGAGGAGGCAATTCGAAGTATTAAAATTCAAGAAAATCGTAATAAAGTTCATAAATTTCATGTTTCCTATTTTTGTTTAAAGGAGAGATCAGCAGTTTTTTTCTTTATGTAATTTTGTGTTAATAAAATGTATGGTGACTCATATTTTTTTTACTTTCATTTAAGGAGTATTACATTGTCTATTAAATACAATTTATTGCATTAACCTATCATTTTTAGTTTCCGAGATTTTTAACATTCTTTAAGTGACCCGGATTCATTGCTCTCGAGTGTAGTTGGTAAATTTTCTTGTTGGATTACCCCATAGAACAGCTCGAGAATTACATAATACGTGAAGTTACACATTTGGTAACGAAACCAACAAGCTACAAAAGAATATGAACATATACAAAACAAAAACCAACAAAGCATGTCGACGATGATTTAATCCTGTTTTTGCATCAACTAACAATATAGCATCGTTAATGGGATATGTGTAAGATAAAAAGGAGATTCTAATAAAATACTTTCTTGTAACATAACTGTATTCAACAAATCAAGATACGAAATAATGTAAACATGGTTTTTTCGTGTATCGTCTTGCTTGTATGGTTCAATAATATATTCTTATATAAATGTGCTGTCCCATCTTTGGACATGAGCATTCGCCCTTAATCCGTCTCAGAACAGTCATCAGCAAAAGACTGACTTTTTGAATGACGACGATCGAAATTCTAATCGAACGTTGACCGTCGTTCAATTACAAATTCGATTTATGAATAGAATCTAATATCGTCGAGTACTAACGGCCTGCGTACTCGTCCTTCTATATTTTATAGTATTAAACCATAGGTCGAAGTAAAAAAATATTGATCCTTTTCTGGATCTACCAATTGTAAGACGAGGGTTTTATTAAAACAGACACAGATATTTTAACGAAAGGCTGATCAGAACAAACATTCTACATAAATTATGTATGAATACTGAAATCAATAAACTTAACATAACCCATCGCCTACGAGCTACTTTGGCTGTAAAACGATGTTAACCCGCAGATAGAACAAGAATGTGAATCGTGGGATGTGATACCACTAATATATTACCGAGTGTTGCATTAAAAACAGAAGCATAACAACTCGAGCGTTCGGCCATTCAATCGAATCGATAACGACCATCGAGTTACGTTTACGACTATCGGAAACCATATGAAATAGAATCGTAACTTAATGCAAATGTCAATTTAGAAATCAAGAATGCGAGAACAAAGACTTAATATACTAGAATATAAATTTCCAAATGAATGGTAGGTCGACTTTCTTTGGCCATTGTAATATATTAGACGGAATATTTAGGTATATAATATTCTTGAAGGAACATCTAGAGAGGCTAATGACTACGTAGAAGCCGTACTGATTGACCGTACAAATGATTATGCCGTGCTTGCTGCCGTTCGTACTAGGATGGCAGTCCAGTCCACAATATGGCGAGTTCCTTCCGTTCCTCGAAAATGATGTTGAATGACCAATAGTTTGATAGCTTCATTACTGACAACCAGTTTCGAAATGGTACTTCCTGTAAATGAGTTGTGGAGATCAGATAGGAAGTCTTTCTAAATAAACTACTAGTCCAGCTGAATCTGTGTTGTCTGGAAGCCGACGTCAATATTCTTGGAAAAAGTTAGGTTGATGATTGAGGAGTATAATATCGGCTGATTTAACTAATTTTTAAAAGAAATATAGAAGGTATGTCAATTCTGCGCCCGAGGTAGTTTAGCTATTAACGCGGTTCAGTCTTTTGAAGTCATTGTGTTCAGTGAAAGTATTATTAACTAGACGTTGCAAATAGGCATTGTTGCGCCCCGCACCCATACCGTTTCTTTGAGAAAACTTATGCGTATGTCGTAGTTCGTTTGTAAAATTGGGAATATCGTCATTTCGTCCAAAAAAAACTATCAGCTTATCATGAGAATAACGCAATACTTGCGTCGCATCTCATAGACTAGGATTATGAGGAAGATAATGAACTGTTTAAAAGTATTTAAGTCGAGATTTTCGTAAATTTTGTCCTTATTTTCATAGCTAACAATCCTGAAAAGTTTCTCTAGTTACTCAAATGTGATTCTGGGAGGATCTAAGAAGAGAAATAGATGATTAATAAATTTCGATGGCCTTTCTATTATATTAGAAACATTTCTTGTGCATGAAGGTAAAAAAATTGTGTCCATTTCCAAGATTGGACGGCAACGGATAAATTACTTACATTTATCACAATATGCCTTTGGAGACAGCGCAAAAATATGCAGAAAATCAGCAATGTATCTTTGTTGACATAATTTACCAAAAACATTGGATTCATTGTTTTTTCCGCTGTATTTTTTGCAAATGAATATGGCTTTTTCGTGATAAAATTGGCTCTTTCTGTATTTGCGAAAAAAAGAAAAATACATAAAACATTGATTTCTTATTCTATAATTATAATATTGAACTTTCTCTTTCTATACTATTAAAAAAACAGGAACAAAAACGTCTGTTTGGGTCAGTTTCTTAGTTTGACCGGCCTGTTGGTTTAGTGGTTAGCGAATCCGACTGCTAAGCCGGAGGTCGTGGTTTCGATTCCCCTAACTTCATCTGAACACCAATCTTTGTTTGATAAGCAGGATCATTTGTTCTGTATCTGGTTGTAATTTATCCATAACATGTATGTATTTTATGTATAAGTATGTTTATGAGAGGTTGCCATAGTACGAATCTGCCTGGTTAGGGATCAGATAGCCGTATGCGATTTGTCGCAATATATACATACATAAAGTAACATTAAAATTTATCTACCTATTATTGTATATTTTGTTAAAAATTAAACTCATTTAGGGAAACCATAAAGTGTTGATGTCTTCATTAAATCTAAAACAATGTGTTGACAAGGAACTTAACACCTTACAATGGTACCAACAAAATAAATTACAATAATCAGGACATTTTAATAATAACTTGCTTCTACACATACTTCTTGTCCTCATTTGAATTGTTAATCTTTGAGAAACAAAGGTGTGGATAAAATTATATTTTATATTTTATTTGACATATTACTGCAAACACCAAAGATATTACACCTGATACCAGTCGTATACCTATAACTATTTGTCGAAACAATAATTTATTGTGCGTTTATGTTAATTGTGTAGCAAGTAGGAGATAAAGCTGGTTTTCTGGAATTTTCATTATCTTTTTTATTGTTTCATATCGGAATGCGAAGATTCTTGTTTCTTAACAATATACTAACGACTAATTTGTCCGAAAATAATTTTGATAAGTGTTATTTAATTATTCTTTCTGACAGAAATTTTAATGTTAGGATTTTGTAATATATATCACTATCATAGTGTGCTTTAGTTTAATAGATTGTTTATTAAACAATATTTAAATTTAGCTGCCTCATCCTTCCACTTTTAGGATTATAACTTAAGAAAAGCTGTATAGAACTTGAGTAATAACGTGGACAACTAAAAATAAAACACGCGTGTAAAGTCAAAAGCAAAAGCTAGTCGAAATCTTTAGCAAATTATCTTCTCAACGGCGTGAGGCACGACGGTAATTTCACTCAATGGAACTTACGTCAAACCGAAACGTTTATTACAATATTCATAAATTATTACTCAATATTTTAATCAACAGTCCAATCAAGACGAACAATTATTTGTTCGATATAAAAACTTTACGACATCCTCGATTCGCGCTTTTGCTATAAATTAAGCAGTGACAAGAAAAAACAAACAATTAATTTTTTATATATAAATTAAGATGTAAATTTGCGAATTTGCGATCAACACAAAACAAATTAGGCAACTAATTTTATTATTTATTTATTATATTAATTTTATGGTATCTTCAGTTGTTCAATTTCATTGTGCTACCGTCTTAGCAACAGTTTCGACTTTATTAATTAGCGCCAGGGTTTTTACTTTTTATTGTTTATTAATTTTATGGCCTGACAATCGGTTTTGCGTTCGTCACGAAATTTTAGAAGCTTATTAATTTTATTATGAGCCCGTCCCGCACTAACTCCTACACTCTTCAGGATGTGATGGAGGCAAACGACAGTACCATCCAGATGGCAACTTTTTAGTCAGAGAGGTTAAAGGTCATCGACACGAAAAGAAAAAGGAGCTTGTTCATTTTAAATAAGGGACACCAAATAGAAATCCTTTTCTTTTTACGCTACCCGCTTTCAAAATTAGATCGTATGGTCTGATAACTTTATCAACTGCAATATCGATCCACTTGGCAAGATGCATGATGTGTAGTTGTGAATGACAATGCTTACCTCAATTTCGGGTACAACATTCAACATTCCTGCACAAAAATATAACATTGAAGTTAAAACTTACCATGACAGGGGAAATGCTAAGCAAATATTCCACAAACGAAATACCCACCTTTATATCTATAGAGATTTTTAGTTTATTCTACTCTAGATAATTCACAGGAAAACAATAAGAAAAACTAAGAATGACACTTCTGCTTTTATGACTAATTTCATTGTCAAATCCTTCAAACAGACATAAAAACCCCCGACACCTGTTTTAAAGGAGTGATATTTGTATGCGACAAACAATTGTTAGACACATTCAATTTAGAGGTAAATCACACATACCGGCCCCAATTACGAATGGAATCTTCTTCCAAAATAACGTCTTATTTGTATTCAGGATGTGCCCACAACTGGTGTGTTCACCTTAGTATTCCTAAACACTATACATTGTCGATTTAGAACTGATATCAATTTGTAGTTAAGCACGCAAGGGGAATATTAAACGCAATGTACACGCAATAAATTTGTGTGAAAAAACGTCGCATACATAAACACGATAGGTTAACGATTTGTTTCCCTTTTTTATTACGATTATTAATATTTATTGTCGCTTCGGGCTTGTAGGGAGTTCGATTCGAATAGCTGTGACATCTTCGTAACAAATGACAGTCAAGTCTACTAAGAAAGAAGCTTGTATTATGTAAAATAATGGCTTCGAGATCCAGAATAACATGTGTACCGAAATTCTTCGACAAAATTGTTTAACAAGTCGTTGGAATTGTTATAACTGTAGAACATAAATAACAAACACCTAAGAGACACATAAATAATTAAACATTGTGTAGATTTAAAAAGAAAACATTTAAGTAATTAATCCTTAGTAACAAAAGAAACAAATCTTGCATCGACTAAATTTATATTAGATAAAAAAAATCCTTTCTACGTTTTCAGACATGAACGGAGCCGCACGCACGCTCTCGAAAACCTTTTGTATCGAAACGTCATAATGTGTGAAATCGAAGTTCTATACACAAAATCTCCACACTACTTGTATCGATTAAGTTCCGAATAATTTGTCGATAGTGTTCGTGCTACGGGCTCTGATCCTATGTAAGTCTATGAATATTTATGCTTAGATAAACTCAACGCGAGCATCCGTGTCACTTATCAGCTGATTTGAGCATAACTGTCTGATAACAGGTTTATGACAACCCTATCTTCTAACTCTTTTTCCTTTCCTTGTGTTTCTACTGGAACATAAAATTTGATTAAATTGTCATGTAAAAAGATCAAGGTGTGTATTTGATATTGTACCATCAGTCAAAAATTTTTGGTGCTTTATCTGGAGACAAAAAAGTGCGAAGTAGGAATTGCGAGTTTCGCGAAATATACAATTATTTATTTATTTTGAATAAGGAAAACCAACAGTGCTACACAAAATGTGAAAAATCAATATGGATAGAAAACATAAAGCCAATTACAGGTTACCACGGATAGCTACAGTACACCATGAGTTAGACATTTAAACAAAAAAATAAATATGATTGAAAAAAATAAATTAGGATACTATATCAAATTAATTTTGGAAAAAAAGTAAGGTTTAGCTGCTTACGTGCCACTGAGCTCTTAGTATTATGTATTTGATATCAAACTATTTGACGAAATGCAACAAAATTATCGTTTAAAAATAAATCCTTGTCAGTCAATAACTGTATATTGTAATTACAATCGCTCATTAACCCTAAGTAACATATTCACCTGTCACATTAATCAGTAAGAAAAGAATGTGACAAGTGCAGTAGTTACGCCGCACGGGGGCGCTGTCGTCTCTATAGATATCGCACAGGTTTATCGACGCTTTGAATGCCGCCGCGAATTATTATAAGCGGTATGCACACCGAGATTTGATAATTTTAATAATTGTAATTATATTTTGAATAAATTTGATGGGCCTGTTGGTCTAGTGGTTAGTGACCCAGACTGCTAAGCCGGAGGTCGTGGGTTCGAATCCCACCCAGGACAAATCTTTGTGTGATGAGCACGTTCATTTTTGTCCTGTGTCTGGGTGTTATTTATCTATAATATGTATGTATTTAGAAATATATAAATATGTTTATCAGTTGTCTGGTCACCATAGTACAGGCTCTGCCTAGTTTGGGATCAGATGGCAGTGTGTGAGCTGTCCCAAGATATTAATAAATAAAAAGCAAAAATAAAAAACTCTTTTTAAAAGTGCGTTGTGAGTACATTGTTGGAAAATTCTAATGAAATGATATCTTCATGGTATGGCTAAGATTTTTAAATTTAATGAATAGATAGATTGAAATTTTAATACTTTTATGAATACTGTAAAATTTTGATTTGTTTTGCAGAGAATCTCAAATCAAGTATTTTCTTCTACCTTTCGTGACAGTGGACTCTAACCAAATAGATTAATAATTAGGTTAATATTATAAAATATAAAGTATCGTGCTGTCGCAAAATTAAGTTTTTAATTGACAGATAGACCTATCCAAGAACGAAAATAGCTTTTCCTTTGGTTGCGATTTCTAGTTACGTATAGTTACAGCTCTCACAAAATGTATAGCTATTTCAATTACTAACTGTAAAAGGCAATTAATAATTCAATTACTACTGACAAAGGTCGTAAATTCGTTATGTAAAACAAAATCAATACCATTATATTTCAAGAAAATAAATATCTATGAGAGAAAGTTGAATACCCATAGTAAACAAAAGAGAATTTATTCAATACCGAATCGAGATTCAATAAAATTTAATAAACAAAGTTACTTGAATCACAAATTTATGTAAACGACAACGATATCACACGTAACTATTGTTATACAAATCAGACATTTATTGCAAAAGGCAATTCAATTTAAAGTCGTGACACCAGAAGCGCATGCGCATATCAGCCACACATAATTAATCACTCTATTCGAAATACAAAATTCTTACCGTACAAGCAAATGTCACCTTAAGTATGCAATTAATTACGTGGAGCCAAGCACACATTGGTGTCACAGACTTTGTTCATAATTAGCATGTTACGGTATGTACACAATGACAAAAACACGGCAGTGTAATAGTTAAACAAGCGAAATTTAACATCGAGTCGACAACTATACGGCTGTGTTCTTTGCATGGGACTAACGGTTGCCGGCCATCCAATACTCATTGTACTCTCGAACTTGTTTAGGATTAAATTCCACTCGCTAATGATATTTCTTTAAATAACTTTACAATTCAATCGTCAATTAGCGAGAGCTAAAACCTCCAACAAAGTTTATTTTTACTCCTAACCAACAGCACCTCGATTTAAGTTAACTGCGCAATCGTCTGTCCGTCCTCAGTGTGTCACACACCGAATGACAAAGATTCTCGAGTCGCTCTCGGCTATATCTCGATTGTTTTGCATATCGCGCAACCACTTCTGTGCAGCTGATGCGAGGCAAATTAATGATCAAATGGAATCCCGCCACTGCCCGCTTTACTCGAACTTCCGACGTGCGCCAGGCAAACCGCCCATGCACATAACATAACAAACTTTGAACTCTATGCCACCGACACATGAAAAAGTTGACAAAACCTCGGTATGAAGTAAGTTTGGTATCATAATTCAATTACACCGTCCTTGGCGAGTGTGCGGACGCCACGTCCATCAATCACACTTTCAACTGTATCAAGTTTTTTCCCCGCTTGCCCCATCACCACGTCTCTTTAAGAGACCGCCGAACAGTCCGCCATAATTTGTCAAACTTTTTTATTCAATTAATTGATCACCGTGACCGAGACTGGGAACGCGTAGCGCACTGAGGAAATATTAACATACTCGATGATTGTGTATCTAAGAACTGAATGTCATTAACCATTTCCTGCACAAGAGTTTCGAGTGTCCATCTTTCAAGTCCGTATTGAATAAATATTGTTCAACAAGTTGCCAAGTGACATTTTGTTGCGCGGGCGCATCGGACGGTTGCCCCGTCCCACGTCATCTCACGATGTCCACTCTCAACGTGAACAATTTATTTCCAATGCGTTTTATGCAAAACATGACAATTAAAATTGTTTTATGAATTCATAGAGGGATCAATTAAGATTTCATTTTGATAAGGAGGCTAGTTTTGTAAAGTATATCATTTGGCTTCATCACATCTAACTTGTCTCTTGAGTAACGAGCAGGATGACATAATATTACTGTCATTTAGCAGAATAATGCTGGTTTTTGTGATAGCTGTCGGAGAAGAGCCATCTTGAAAAATATGTATGAAAAGATTAATGTCGGTTCTTGAAAATTTATTGCAGTAACTAAGGTGCTCGTATACGAATATAGCAACTATAGTTCTGAAAACAAGGTGAAGTCTCAATAAAGTTTTCAAACAATAAAACCTGAGAAGAATGGAAATTTAATGCGAACGTGCGGCGAACTACTGTCTCTGGTCTTCGAGAATTTATGAGAATTGGGTTATGACGCTGCACTCACGGATCTAAAACATACCGACAAAAGCAGCGAATGTTTTAAAGAAATTTCGACACTTGAACATAATGGAGGATATACACACCCTCCAATCATATTACAAAGGATAATACAAAAATACATAACAACCAATTTTCCACTTACCAACGAACAACAGCTTTAAAATACTTGGAATCCGCTCGTAAAATCAACCGAAACTGGAGGTTTTGCAAACCGTCAAACCTAAAGGGAGCTAAATGAAGACATAAAGAATAATAGAGGCTCGCAAAAGCAGTGTTAATTTCCTACAAACATTAACAGGGCCATCTTAACAGAACGATGCTTCACATACCGACGGACAAACCCCTATTGTGAGAGCTATTCGTGTCATGGACTTACTTATACAGCATAAAGCTATTGTCATGTACAATGTAAATATGAATGAATACGGTAAGGACTTCCGATGCTTTAAAAAGTTGGTTTGTCGCATTATTGGCCATAACTTCGTGAAACTTAAAAACAAAATAAACACGATTATTAAGACACGAGTGGTGTGAATACCTAGCGAAACTGTTTGATCAGTATCTTAAGGAGGACCGTCAATATTTTAAATTGGTTTGAGGGTATCAATACCAAAACTTCATTCAAATTTGTACCTAATGTAGCTGTAATACGCCTCAATATTATATATATTCTTGTTTTAACTTCACATGAGGACCTAATCTATCTAAACAGACCGGAACGATAATTGGGCAGTGATTCCGCAAACTGATAAGTACCTATATTTTCTTATTTGGAAATAAAATGCAGACATGACAGTTGCTTCACATGAAACTTAAACTTAATAGCTCATGTTGCAACTCTTACGAGTCAAATACAGCAGAATTATTGCTTTCAAAATAAAGTTGTCCCATCGTACCTTAACGTCCCAATATCTTGTTTCAAAAAAGACCTTAAAGTATATTTTACTGTAAATTCAAACTCATTTAACATACACACTGATATCTTTATAGCTTCAGTAGCCATAAAATGTTCCGCGAAAATATAAACGTGATTTATTGTGAAAGTAATGTTAATAATAACATTTTAAGTTGCAACTTCATATAAACCACTCAATGGAGTTCTAAAAAGATGATTGTGGAGAATTAAAACGAAGTGAGTTCTTTATCTAGCACCTGTGTTTATAAAACATTCTATTAAAGAGAAATAAACAAAGCTAATGAGTGCTGTCTATCAAATCGTGATGCTTGATCTTCGTGTAGACGGAGAGCTAAGTATTACTTCATAATATTTATCATTTATGTCGAGATCATTAACGGATAAATTTTGATTGTTCACTTCCGCATAGCTCTTGTTCATATGCTCGTGTTTTGTTTTCAAACAAATTGTTTGATCTTCATCAATATTTGCTTTGAAATATGATCTATTAGTGTTGATGTAAATTCAATGTTTTATTGGTTTTGTGTTGTTTAGCTACACATTCAAACGTTTTAATTGTTCTACGACAAATGTTCAATTACCTGTATTTAATCTTCATAAATATATTCCATTTATAAATAATGAGTTCTTAATTCTAATTTTAAATTTGCTTAGTTTTAAAATTCTGTCAGTTTTATGGAGTAGGAACTCTTTGCTGTCACATTAGTTTAATCGTAGACAAATAGGAATAGACTTATGTCCGTTGGGTAAGACTAAAATAATTAATTGAATACAGAAATATAAATTATTTTATATGCTACCGTAATTGCGTCTCATGTTTCTTCATTAAGCTGAACATTTGTTCGGTCGCCGGCGGTATAAGGTGTTAATACGTTTTTAACATTGGTATCTTTTTGTATCGTAACCTTATGAGCTGTCGGCATGCAGTGCTAAAGAAACATCGCGATTGATTATCTCCTGAACTTTCGAGTTTCGTTTTATTATGCATTAGTCGTTTAAGAACTTTTTTCGTAAGAATTGATTCGCCGAATTTAAATTGGTTTAGAAGACTGATACTCTGATTCGTTTTAAAAGAAGAAGCCTTATTTAAAGTTAATAATGATTTATTTTGTCGTAGTGGGCTAGCGTTTTTTGACCGGATTCGTAAGCACATAGTTGGAGGTTCAAATCCAGGCAGGTATCATTACCTATATGACTTCCTAATTTGTTTGAGAACACTAATGGAGAAGGGAAACACCGTAAAGAATCTGCAATGAATTGGCAACCCGCAGTAAACAACCGTGGTGATCAATGCTCGTTCCTTCTTTATATGAGAAAATACCTGCGCTCAGCAATGATACAATATTATAAATAACAATAAGCAACCCCTTTGCTTAACTGTTATAGGCGTGTACCTATATCTTTAGTCATTAAGATATTAGAAATCTTCCAAAACAAAAATTTCCGACTCCATACATTTTTTTCTACCAACTGTAGATATAAACTTTCTCTAGCGTTATTACAAAATGCCTTTAAATCAAAGCCAGGGCGTGTTAACAATTAACCACAGAGTCTTTAACGTTCATTTGATTCGCGTTATGCTCATTTTAATTGACTGTCTGATACGCCCTATACCATAGTACATACCTATACCTATAAAATAGAATTGCGACGGTGAAATTGAAAGGATTTTGATGAATATTAACTTTCTTGTCACGTCTGGATATCGTTACAGACTTATTAGTACCTACTAGAAAGCTGTCAAACTTATCATATTTTTTTATTACTGAAATAGCAGCTCTACCAAATTAGAAAGAAAATAAGTGCATTTTATTTAGTTTTTAGCGTTATGAAAACACAGATACAGTATTAAAGGAGTATTGAAATTAGTACCAGCACTGCAGCTAAGCTTTGTCACAGACAAGCGGTGTCAACACGGCCAAAAAGTAAATAGGGTGGTTCTTTCTTGTTGAAATTTGGAACGAAGAACCAGTCCCATTATCACTGCACAGCAGATAAGTACCTATGAAGGGTTATTTTGAAAAGCTAAATATTTCCAAATGCCATTTTCCAGAAAAAATAAATACCTTTTGGAAGAATGTCTTGGCAAACTTCTGACATTTTGCTTATCTTAACGATGATCAAAATCATTTATAACTGTTAGTTATTAACCGGCCGGCTTGATATGACGTAAATGCAAAATAAAACAATTAACAGTATCGCTTTACGGAAAAGTATGGATTGCTTAATTTTTATAACTCATAAAAAATAATTAGCGAGTGAATGTTATTAATTTTTAGGGTACTTGCTCACCTTTCGCCCTGTCGTCGACAATTACTAACCTTATCACTCTACTAAGTCTAGTAACTCTAGATATTTGTTTTGGAATTAGGAAATTATTCAACGGGAAATTATTTAAATACTTATAAGCGTTGAATCACGGCTTCGATCTATTCTTCTTTATAAATTAATCCTCTTTTACAAAAGAATATTGAATAGTCATATTTTGTGATTGTCATTCAGCATTCATTTTCATACAGCATACAGGTAAGAAGGTATACAGGTAAGAAAATAAAAAAATTACATTGGAATACATAGATACTCCAGTGGAAATATTTCGTAAGGAGGATCAATTAAGAAAAACACATGAAAACGTGTAGCCATATTAACACATTATAAACCATAATATGTCAATTCTAATCTTATCACCCGAACATAATCGAGAATTGAACTATAGAATTTCACGCAAGAAAACATCAAGTATCATAAATGATATCAGCAAAAAATGCAGTTTTCGCCGCATAGCAAAAAGTTTATAGTGTGCAAAAGCCTTAATGACATCAGATAGCATGTTATTGATCTCTGATAAAATGTTTTTTTTTTTTTCTTAAATATAGCATGTTGTAAACATTTTATGAGCTCGCAATTACTTTAATTGTGAACTCTTAAGTTATAAACCAAGCATTTTATTATCATTAAAAGCGACACTTTTGCTGGGCGAAGACATGCCGATTACAAATTGACTACCAATGAATTCTTAGTTGCAATGATCAAGTAAGTAGAATCCTATATAGTATTCATCTGTATATAATAAAAGAAATTGTGTATCAATAAAATTGTCATAGCTGGTATTAGCAAAAGAAATTTAAATAAATAGGCATTAATATTTTCTTTTAAAAATACAATATTGTGCAATGATTTTTTAATTCAATTATTCTTTTACGAATGCAGACGCTCCATGTAAAATACGGTATGGAGCTAAATCCAGTAAGACAGACAGCCGACCCCAACATAGCTTTGAAATAAAAAAGGCAGAAAAAGACTAATTAATTTTATAAATTATTTTATTAAAGTGATTTTTTTATACACACTACAAAGCTTTACAGTAACTACTTATAATGTGACACCCCTTAAGAAACTCCAACGTCATTGGCAAGTATTCTCGCTAATTAGTACTCACCAGTCTTACAACGTTAAATAAGATACAACATTATGTTTTTTACTCGTTTTCATTTCAATCGCTGTACTTTAATGCAATTGATACTGATAATTATTTAAATTGGATAGTATACAAGCAAGTGCATGTCTCATACCTCGAATACAGAATATAAGGCTTCATTTAAATCCTAGATAGTATTGAATCGAATCAAAATGGCAATTTTATAGAAGCTTAGTCACCCTTCGGCATGGATTAGACAGTATGAACTTTAATTTAGTCACGAGCATTATTTTTCGATGCGAATGCTGCCGCCAGCGTCTCTGTAACATGTGGAAGCATATAATTATTATATTACGCGTTTGATTTCCGAAACTTTCTTTTAAATTTAAAAATCCTTTATTATTAGTTTATGCTCTCCCTTTTCTAGACAGAAGCCTCTCCGAAGACCTTCCATAGTTCCTCATTCCGCGCCATCCAAGCAGCGGTTGAAAATTCTTATTTAAAAATGCTTACCACAGAAAAAATTTAAAATGTCATCTAACGTCACGTAATCACATACTTGTTTCTCATATTCTAATGCTAAGCCCAAGTCTGAATAAAACGCAAACCATACCGCACATAAACTAACAAAACATTACTATGTATCTACAATCTAAGTCGTAATTCAAAACTTTAATATCCATACTGGCATAAAATTATGAACCGACCATAAAGAAAAATTCTCACGACCTAGAAGTGCCGACTGTTCGATACACATCGGCCTGAACTTGAAGTGGTTACGTAAAGTCTTGATCGCCGAATACGATAAAAATTCTAGCTTAGATCTTGAATCTAGATACTGGAAACTTGAGCCCTGGATACGGGTCACGGACTTAACGAAATTGTGGCGGAAAATATAAACGTTGATTTTAAAAACTGATAAAATTATTCAGTTAAATTGGATGTGGTTTCTATGTAATTTTTTTTTATATATTTTATTTTATATAATAATAAATGATAATACCGGCCTATAAACGTCCCACTGCAGGGCACAGGCCTCTTCCCATATAGAGAAGGGATGTGCATTGATCACCACGCTTGCTCATGCGGGTTGGCGATTTCTGATTCCAATATTTGGAATCCAGGTTTCCTTACGATGTTTTCCTTGACCGTTTGTCAATGATGTCTTAGAATGTACTTAAAATTAAGAAAGTACATATAACTTTGAAAAAGTCACATTGGTACTTGCCTGGGTTCGAACCTCCAACCATGTGCATACGAATCCGCTCATTGAACAGCTAGGATTTTATTTTGTAACTGTACTATTAATATTGGTAAGTATCGACCTTCCTGAAAAAGTCAAGTAGAGTCGGTCTAAAGGACCAGGTATTGTGGCGTAACTTGGAAGAGGCCAAGTCCGCGATAGGCTTAGTAGAAGAATCGACCAATACTGAAAAGCTCACTGCTTTCTCAAGTGTATACCTAAACAAAAGAAGATTATATTTAAAGATAAAAAAAAACAACTAAATAAGTACGTCTTATAGTAAAAGATAGCAAAAATAAAGTCGGTTACTATAATATCTACCAATCCGTACCAAGAAGTCATTACAGAGGGCTTAAGAATGAAATGTATAAAGACCAAAAACTCGTAACACAGCAGAATAAGGAACCAAGATCCTAAAATATTGTTAGCAAAAATGTTTTTAGGAGCGGCGGTAGCGTGATAGCTAGGACATCGGACTTGCGATCATGTGGACGCGGGTTCGAATCCCACCCATTGCACTACTAACGCGAACCTAGTCGTAACACAAGCATTTAGTTTACCACGAGGGGTAACCAAGAATACTAGTAATGTTCGTCCCACATGGCGAAAAAATATTACCTACTTAATATTTACCTACTGTAGAGAACAAAGTACCTATTTACGTACAGTTATTTTCAAATAGAGTCCTCAAATACCTTTCATATTTCAAGAATACATTCTACTTAAAGTTAAGTACAACATTATCTTTAAATGTTGCATCTGTTTGTACCTTACAAAGTCTATATAGTTAAATTACAGAACGAATTTGTTCAACAAATTAGAAAATTGGTTGCGTTGAAACAGGTGTGAGGTCCTAAGTCAATAATGTAAAGTTCAATGATCAGGAGTGAAGCATTGTTCCCCTTTACTGGTGCTTAGTTTGAAAAACTGTTGTCGTTGTACTCATTTCTATACTGATATTTTCATTTAAAAACAACTAAGAAGGCACAATTGAACTTGTGACCCTTTACTGGTTGTATATCTTACCTATGTTCCACAAATAAAGTTTTATGATTATGAATGCGGTATTCAGCTAAATCCGGTAACACTAGCAGCCAAAAGTTTAAAAAATAAATTTTAGAGCTAGCCGAACCCAACAATTATAGAGCTACGTGAAGTTCAATGTAGATTTGTAATGTACCTACTTCAAAATTTTATGACTTCATAATACAATTTGAAAACTCAATAAACATCTGACCTTCTCAAATAAATATACCCTATTATGTCTGATACATGAAATATCCTATTAAAAAGTTCCCAACATAAAAATCCGTAGTTTTATAACATGATTGTTCTGTTTCGCATAAAACAACATAGTCCATAAAATTCCTTTCCGACATTTAAATCATACATTGAGCGACAAGAAAATCGAATCGAACCACAACATTATAATTACTCGGCTTAAATTTAAATTAACAAACCATGAGATGATTTTACGGCTATAAATATCGGTAACTACGAAATGGTCCATTCGTTTACTAGACAAAGATATGGTTATGATCGAAATAAGAAACTGTGTTGAAACTACCATAATATTACGTTATATGGGTTATGAAAGTGTCAGAATAACGCGTACGTAATAGAAAATGGTGTGGGATATTTAATTAATTGTGACTAACTATCCGGCCACACGGCGGACGAGAGTACGTAAGTTATGAGCGGTTTTACTGGGAGATTATAAAGCTCGGACTCTATTTGAATAGACCAATAAAACGATTTTCCTTCTCGCTTCTGGTATAACCGAAACAAAGTTGTTCATGTTAACAGACTCACGATATGACTCTGCGGAAATTGAAAGACGAAAATTATTGCAACTGTGTGTGTGTTAACTTTTACCATCTAGAGTTGTATATAAAGGAGGAAAATATCGATGGTACTTCAAATACAACGGTATCTTGTCTCCGTGAAAGTTGTACGAGTAGCATAGTCAAATAATTATACAGTTTTATCTATATCTGATAACATTTACCTTATATTCGAGCAAAGGTATCAGTGCACCATTACGTCGTAATTATCTCAATCGTCCAATCAATCATGATAACACTGACACTTCTAGAATTCGACTTTCGAAAAACTAACACGTTCCAAATTCAAGTTGTTAATTCCAAAATGGCCACCGTGGTTTAATGTCAAATAAATTTTAATTAAATCGAAGAGTGTCAAGATGGTCGTTTGCCAGTAGTAATTGACAAGCTCTTGATGAATCGCTCCAGCCTCCTTGTTATGTTATAACTAGAGCCCATCTGTCTTTCCTTGGCACTTTAGTCGTATATTCGAAAGGTTTAATTTGATGTTAAATCTATGAGTGATATATCGTATAGCTTTTCGCTTTCTTTTTACATGTTTGTTTGTTTGTGAAATAAGGCCAAATCGTTGACTTATGTGCCTGTATAACTCAAAACATGAAACTGTGGGATTTTTATTGGCGCAGATCAGTCCTCATTTGTGATTTTATATCGACGACATTTACAATTTAGATAACTTTAAAAAGAAAATCACGTATTTTATTACGGAGATCTATCCTTTGAATAGCTATAGGTAATTTACTAATGGAAAGACAATAAATTCAGCTTAACCTTAATTCTCTAAACCTAATTCTTGCTATATTTTTAAAGTATAATCTGATATATATCGATCTCTATAAAACTTAATCCGTTTTGAAACATCAAACATAAGTTCCTAATATTCTTTTACGACTTATAGAAACTTATCGAAAAATTGTAATAAAACTTTTTCAATATATTATCCCCGATCAGGTAACGGTACAAAATCAAAACTATAAAGAATGCATTCCTTAAGTATCAAAAAGGAATAAAAACAAAGCGAGTGTTTCTTGAGTTGTATCTTCGAGGCGAGAAGTTGACATTATTCTTCCGTCAGTACCTTTCAACGGTCAACATGTATTTTCGAACGTATAGATGCGGTAATTTGAAATTCGAGTCTGTGTTCGAAATATAAACTTTAACGGTAAGTTGGTAAGTTAGTGGGCAAGCTGGCAGTACAATGATTTACAGTCTGTACTTTAAAAAATAATAACAAAAGTAATATGGGTAAGTAAAGATCTATTGATATTTGCTATGCAATTTAAAACTTATTTATAAACTAGCTGTTGCCCGCGGCTTCGCTCGCGCGTAAAGTAAAGAGTAGTATTAAAGGTAGATGTATTCTGTGATTTTCAAAGTTAGGAGAATGTATAAAATTTTTCATCTAATATTATGGCGTTAAGATAATAATAAAAGTAAAGTAAGTAGCAAAAGCATTTGTGTTATGGAATCGGAGACAAAAAGGTACCATAAACACCCAGACTCCAGACTATGTATAAAGGTGATTTTCTACATGGACCCGTCCGGGGATTGAACCTGGAACCTTAGAGCTGGCGACACCTTAAAAACCGGAGTGAACGCCACTCGACCACGGGAGTCGTCATTATAGATATGTCTTAGATGGTCATTATCTTATCTATTTATCTTTTCATCTGTCTATCTTTGAGAATACTGAACTTCACATACCAACTATTTCAGCCCTTATTTCACCCCCTTAGAGGGTAGATTTCTAAAATCTCGGAAATACATCTTATTTATTTCTAACTAATAACCCTTGTATGAAATTGAATGTGTCTATCTTTGAAAACGACACAATTCATATGCCTTCAAACTTCCAACCCCTTTTTCACCCTCTTAGGGGGATGATTTTTAAAATCGCTGAAATCGTGTTTATTTATTTCTATCCAGAAACCCGTATACGAAATTTCATGTGTCTATGATTGAAAATACCGAACTTCCCATAATAACTTTCAACCCCTATTTCACCCCCTTAGGGGGTAGATTTCTAAAATCTCGGAAATTCATCTTATTTATTTCTAACTAATAACCCTTGTATGAAATTGAATGTGTCTATCTTTGAAAACGACACAATTCATATGCCTACAAACTTCCAACACCTTTTTCACCCTCTTAGGGGGATGATTTTTAAAATAGCTGAAATACATCTTTATTTATTTCTATTCAGAAACCCGTATACGATATTTCATGTGTCTATCATTGAAAATACTGAACTTCCCATACAAACTTTCAACCCCTATTTCACCCCCTTAGGGGATAGATTTCCAAAAGAAAAGTAGCCTATAGCCTTCCTCAATAAGTGGACTATCTAACAGTGAAAGAATTTTTCAAATCGGACCCGTACTTCCTGAGTTTAGCGCGTAACAAACTCTTCAGATTTATAAATATAATATGTATATATAAAGTATAGATAAATAATTATAGTATCTTAGCCGTGTCACAGATTAATAAATAGTTACTTGGCCGTGTGCAGCGCCCCTTATTGAACTCCACTGCGGGTGACGTAACCTACGACAAACTTATTATTTGCGGTTGGTACAGTATTCGGGTCTAGGGATCGAACCGCAAAATTAAGTTTGTTTTTTTTTGTATATACTTTTCCGGGATAAAAACTACCCAGTGTGGTGCCCAGGATATAAAAGAACAATTATACCAAGTTTCATCGAAATCGAACCGGTAGTTTTTACGTGATGCCTGAACAAACAGACAGACAGACAGACAGACAGACAGACAGACAAAAATTTTTTTAATCACATTTTTGGGTTCGGTGTCGGTCTAGTAATACACCCCGCCATTAATTTTTTTGATATTTTCAATGTACAGAATTTTCACTTCTACAGATTTATTATAAGTATAGATTTATTTTATTACATTTGTGTAAGTTACATAACAAATGAATTATGTTGCGTACTATTGTAATTCTAAATAATAAATAGGTATTCAACAACATAAGTCCTCTATAAAATAAATGGGATCGTCCATCCATGTAACAATCATTGTACACGGACAATTAGTCGTGAGACATCAAAGTCCTTGCCCACTTTGTAATATTAATCTCGCTATCGCACTTCAAATCAACTATCATACGCCTACACACGGGATCCTGAGCATCCGACTATATTTCAAATACATCTGTGCCAGACGTTATCTAGTAATACAGGATCATAATAAATGAAACTTAATAAAAATACCTTCAATTAAGGATTACAATCTCCGAAACATTTATAAAATTAAACAATAAATTCAGTGATTAAGTTACTAAAAATTGAATAAATAAAAAGGTACTTTTCATTATTAAAATTACATCAAAACGTAGGAATCGATTCGATCAACTTATGAAAATTATTCGCTGCTGGCAGGATACAGCTGCGTTGGAAAAAAGAAACATAATATTCCATAATTAAATTAGCGTGTTGGAAATTAAAAATGGAAAAGAACACACGGGGCGTCCTACCGGCCGCGGTGGGGCGCCGTCCTCACGACACATACCATAGCGTTTTATACCCATCAAATCGACCGATAATTGAAATGAGTTCCTTGTAAAAAGCAGAAAAACGATTATCCCTATACCTTTTAAGACGTCCGAGATACACAAATGGACTTTGTATTAGAATTTATGTCACTTAAAAGAGATGATATAAAAAAGCGCCGACGGGTTTACACGCAATAAAAATATGGGAACGACGAGAATGCCTTCCCGGTTGTCAATCGAGGGGTTTCATAATCGTAAAATGTTTTTGATCTACTCAAGCCGCGGTCCTGTTTGATTATGTTTTGTTTATAATCGATGAAAAGATTTATGTTAGACATACTGGAAGTCACCAGGCTACAAAACAGCTGAGGCACAGATTTATAACCCAAAATTTTGACATGGTAATAGTACCATGTCAAAATTTGGTTTAGTATAGACTAAACCAAGTTTTAAAACAAGAATCATAATATATTAGTACCGGACTATCAAAATAATAATTTATGTTATCTTTGATACGCAAGAATTTTGATTCGAAAAAATATCGTAATAAAAATATTGAACATATGATGCACTGTTATTTTATATAACTTAGTATAACGAACATAGAGGTGCAGCAAGCGTTTAATTTATTAAAATTGAATTAATAACACGCTGCGAGTCAAACGCGTATGACACATCAATATGCTGATATTGATTTTATGACTTTAAGTGGCAATTACATGCGTTGTTTATCTAAAAAATTTAGGTGCTCAATGAGCGAGTTTTACGATCAATGGAGTAATATCGTATTAGTTAAACTAAGAAGCGATAAAAAAACGTTTTAAAGTTCTCAAAAACCCATAAAGTAATGTAATTATTGCATTCTAGTTGCCGCTTTCACTGGAATCGATCATTTTACTAAACACCCTAAAAGATTATAATTATCTTTAATTACAGAGACGGTTCCTTGACGGCCATTTTTCTCGTTTCTTAACTATTTTCTGACAACTAATAATCCGTTGCGTTAATCGGCAGGTAATTTATATGCCGAATTCTTTACGCCCTGAACGATTAATACGATGTTCTTTTTAATATTCATAATATTGAAGCGTGTTTTAAACGGAAATGCACACTCCACCGATCACAATTTTATTGGATCGAATTTACAACGGCCTTTCTATGAACATGAATTTGAAAAAAGAATATAAAAGGAGCTGATCTTCAAATATTGATTTTTATTGAGAAACAAATAAACCTTGTTCAACCAATGAGGTTTTATTGTTCCTTGTTTAGTAAATACACAAAGCCCTATAAAAATAAATCTATTCTTTTTTAAACTATTTTATGAGCTTGACATAGCCGCCTCTAAAATTCGATTTAATATTTGTAGGTTATTTGCTAATCTAAACAAAGGTATTCACGTTATGCCTTAAGATAAAGGTAATGAGGTATTAACCTAATTCTACCACCAAGGCCTAGGAGATAAAGTTGCAAATAGTTTGCCTATGATGCAAGCAAAAACTAACAAAAACTATTTTGTAGTCGTTCACATATAAAATTGTTTTGTACACTTGAATACTGGCACAAAAGACATTGTAATAAGATAAAGTTCCGTCCTGCAGAGGGACATTGATAAGCTGATATTATGATATAATTTATCATCTCAAAGATGCATATCAAGCGGTTTTCGTAACAAACATCAATTTTACATACTAAAGGGGTATTAAAAACGATGTAATTAAAAGCTTTAACGCTGAATATATTTCACGAATAATCGAGATACGCTGATGGCCGCCGTTAATAAGACATCAACGGTTTATGGTATAAAAATCCAGCCTCCGAGTTAATATAATACCTATTCATTAAAAACACTTGCGCCATGTAAAAAATGTTGCAGTTTGGCTGCGGTCTAAGTTGTAAGAGGACAGCGGTTACAGGATACTAGCGGTTACGTGATATTGGGAGCCATTTTGGATCGTAATTATCAACAACATGGTATTAAATGTTAAACGTGGACAAAATTACACACATTGTTCCGAGTCCACTATAAGTAACTAAAGCACTTGTTATAGAATCAGAGACACGAAGATATCACAACACTCAGACCCGGGAAAATGTTGAAAAGTGTGTACGCCACTCGACCACGGAGTTCGTCTAGGTATATCTTGTATACGGTATATACTTACATTGTTTTAGACCTGTTTAAAACTGCTAATAACAGTTACTCATCCAATTTTGACTGTGGTTTTTTCTCGAGTATAATCTGTTAGCTAACTCTTGAGGAAATGAAACTTTTCAATTAGTATTGAATAGTTAGGTACTTTCCTCCCCACAAAAGTGGGTATGTTTTTCCTGGTATTTTTTTTTAGACAGAAAATGTAATGCACTGAATATATGCCTACCAATTATGCAGCTAGACTTGTAATTTAAAATGTAGTTTGTTGTTCAAAAGTAAAAAGAAAACCTAGTATTCATCAATGGAATGCACGAAAATGTTGCGACACTAAACAGTTGTTAAGAGCTGATAAATTATTTATAAACTTATGAAGAGCAGTTACTTGAAGACAATTGCCATAACCTCAAGGGTTAGCTAAGTAGGCTTTTACATGTTTGAATTGTGTGTTATTTCCTCTATTATTCCACCTACATAACACTGTCTTGGTAACAGGTGTGATCATTAAGAATGAGTTCGCATTACAGATGTCTATTGACAGAAGTATCAGTGTGCATGGTGATTTTATATTGACATTTTTTTAATGAACCCACTCGTAACATAAGTAATTAAGCTCAGCACGAGGAGTTAGTAATGTGTGACCCACGAAAAAAAAAAAGAATCAGCTAATCTCTCATTCTTCATCAAAACACCATCTTCACTAGAATTATTTCGACTCAATTTAATCGCACTAAAACCAATAAAGAATTTGGTAAGAATATAACTGTTATACGAACTATATTACGTCAAATTAACTTGAAATTACCTGAAAATTATTTTTCTGATATATTGTCACTTTCAACTCTAGGAAATCCTATTCAAAATAATTAAAGGATATTTATATAATAAATAATTTACAATATATATAAATTTCGATTTCGAACGCCTTTTAGCATTGACCTTCTGCAGCAAGCTTATTCAGTGATTTATAAGAGGTTGCTATTGTCAACTGTCAATGTCACTTTCACCGCCCACGCTACCTCTCGTCACTTAAGACGAGGTGTTAACCACTAAACCCACAATTACGCATATTGCTTTATCACATCAAAGGAGCCGGCCGAGGCCATTATGACGCGGACACCGAATTAAAACGAAAACATTTAATCTTGCTATTAATATGTTGTACATTATAGAAGAGCATGTAAGTACCTATAAACTTTACATTCTTCGCTATCAACGGTAGCATGCAAGTTTTTAAAACAATATTTTGCTTGAGTACAAAATTCTTTGGTCGTTGGAGATAATTGTAATCAAGAACAAAATGAAGAGGAATTTAATTAAAAATCATATTAAGTACAAAACAAAACGAAGACGATCACGGTTTTGTTACACAAAATAAAGTTGCAAATTATTTAAAACGTAGGGAGATAAAATTAATTTTGTCTTCATTTCTGTGACTAGGTACAACTACTTTATTGTATAAAGAGCGTAATACTTAAGGTCATCAACCCCGTATTTCGTGTTACCGCAAATACAATCCTTTAACAATACAACTCTTAAAAATGTTTTCCACGACTATATGTAACAAACAAACTGAAATAAAGCCATTCTTTTTTTCTATATTATATTCCTCGTACGTCACTTCTCTGCATCGTAGACTTGAGAAGAGACATAATATTGACTTGATATTAAGATCATAAGATTCATATTTCTTTAGCTCTGAAACGAGTGACCATACGTTGCGTGTTCTATGGGTAACTAACTTGTGTAGTTCATAGTACTCTAACTATAGGTAGCTTGTATTTGATACAATTGTTATCTAAAAGCGAACTTGTTACAAGATAATTGTTTGTATCAACTTTATCGTCTCGTTCACAGGACGTATGGATCGTCAACCTTTTAACGTTTTCATTTGAAGTAAATCGAATTGGGAAATCAAAAGATGTAAACGAAGTTGTATTTATCTGCTAGAGTCGGTAGTGTCGCATAATTCAACCACAAATTTCAACCAATCGCAGGCCAGTAGCTTGTGTCTCATTGGTGGCTTTCCAACCGTCCGACCGCACTTCCTAAATTGTTCACGATTACAGATCATTCTGAGATGTACATTAAGTTTTTGTTGATTTTTTGTCTTAAAACGACGCTCGCACTAATGAGTTTAATCCTTGTGTTGCGGGGGTTTCATAAACATTCAAATCACATGCACAAAGAACACCCAGACTTGGAACAAGCATTTGTGGATCACACAAATGCTTGTCTCATGCGGGAATCGAACCAGCAGCACGTCACGCACAGTGGTAATTAGCGTGGTGACCTATACCACTTGGCTATACGTGCAGTCATTAAAGTGGACAAACTAGGACTACTTTTTGCGGCGATAACCGACACCCACGCAGGCGGAGTCGCGGGCTACAGCTAGTTCTTTATAAACTTCTCCATCTCACATGGGGTCCTAACAGGGCTATGCTAATTAATTTATTGTCACGTCCACACTTAATGTATTATGCGTATCTTTTGTCGAACGCGGATGTTAATTATTTATGAGGTATTTACCGAACACTGAAAGGGAATGGGGACAGTAATTGTAGACAGCTGAGCCCCGGATCTTGTGTCGTGATATCAATGTCTTAAAGGGAAAGAAATAATTAAATAAGTTTAGTCTTAAAGCTTTATTTAATGCTCGTAAATGATAAATAACTATCAGAATCTTAAATACGCAGATAATTTATTAATTAAGAAATTGCGTGCTTAGGACTTGTCTTTTTATTTAAGTATCAAACGTACACGAAAACTACTAACTTAAGACACACAAAAGTATTTTTTTTTTAATCCTGATTAAAATTATATTCACCAAAACTCCTAACAAACGTGACGAAAATTGTTATTAGTGTCTTAAATTTTTTCTTACAAATCCACAATATAGGCTGTAGGACGTAGAACATAATTTATGTTCCAAATGTGGAAGAATTTAGTAAAATAAATTTTATCAAAAAATAGATCAAAGCCACAATACGCATTCTTCAGAAACATGTGGAATGAACACAACAAAAAAGTATTTTATTACTAAAATTAAACAGACACAAAACCATAGATCATAAAAATTACTTTAAAAAGTTTCAAGTTTGTCTCCGGTCGTACCGAATTTATATTGCGCCCACGCACTTTTGGTAAAAGTTGCTTTCCAAATGCAATTGTATGGCGTGACGAGTTCAGAAAACATGCTCATACTTCCCCACAGTAGATGAGTGAATGAAATTTGTTTGAATTTCGAACAAATAAGAGTTCATTTTAACGAGTTCATTTGAACAACTTCATAAACGTACAGAGTTTGAACGTTGTTTGACTTTTGAAATTAGAATAGAATTTGTTTTTTAACGGCCTTACTTATGACAGATTCAAATTACGTTAAAAACATTATCATATTATTATCCTATTCCAACCTTAGTATAGCCACACGTTACGAAGCTTTAAAACATTTTGCTTAAAATTAAACCTGGATAATTATCCAGAACTTTAACCTGTTTAAAATGCCAATTCCCGAAGATCACCATGATAAGAAACGTGTGAGAAATGTGTTTTAATAATAACGCTTTTGCACATAGTGTAAACTGTAATGGGTAAATTGGTTTATGTCCGATGTCCGATTGTGAAATAATGTGCTTTACTTATATAAAATCAATTCACACCGACATAGAAGGCGCCGAACTGACCGATCAATTTATGACGATAAGCCGTGTTTATTGAGGTGAAAATGTGAAATATATCATTGAGTAATTTAAATTACGAAACATTTTACACCTCGTAAAATTCGTTAATACTAAATTAAAGGCAAAGGATACTACACAGATCTAGATATGATTGTTAGTGTATTTTTAAGGCTATCAGCATAGTAAATAAAATAGAAAAGTTTTTGTATTTATATCCTCAAATTCTCATTAGATTACAAAGAAGAAACTACTTACTGATTAACAATTTTTAAATGTGACCGAAAGCTCGATAAAGAAAAATTTACGATAACCAGCAGACCACATTAAAATAAACAAGCACATTCCATATTTTACCCAAACTTTACCGACTAGTAATAAATTTCTTAAATAACTATGCACAATAAATTGCAAATTAAATGTGTGTAGAATAATTATTTCGATGTCTCTAAAATACGATCATGTTACTACTGATATGTAGTATTATAATGAACGCATTACCTCGTCTTCTGCCCACTGAGACACCCAACACCTATTAGCTAAACAAATTGTAATTACATACATCACCTCTGTTTAATTAAATCTTATTATGAATTCACACTTGGGTTGGGCAATTAAGCGCGGCGCGGCAAGTTTAGCGGGTAGCGTTTTTAGTTTAAGTGGCTCTTGTTTTCGGGCTCATTATAACCAGTAAATCTATTCGCTTAGTAATTGGGTGTCTAATCTGCAGTGAGCCAGTGATTAGTAGCCCCCGTCAAAATTAATGGACAGAAGTGATATTTTGATGGGAGAGCAGAGGCTCGCAGAGGTTAAGCAATTTTGGTGTTAGAGAATTAATTTTCCTCGCATGGTTATTCATTAACAGTTACATATACTTCTTACTTGAAACAGTAATGTATAGTCCAATTAATTTTAAACAGTAGCTGGGATCTACAAAATTATATTCCTATTATTTAAAAAAAAACACATTGCGGTTTGTAGATATGTACAATTTCTGAGTACGAAATGTCAAAGTTGTCTTCCCTAAATCTTTGCTCTTTTATCCTTAACATACATAAACTTACTTCGCTTCACTTGGAAAGATTCTCAGAAGTAAACACTGAGACATGTTTATAGTATGGAGTATATTTTTGTGTACTTTTTTCTTATCGTTACCTCTTGGACCACAACTGACCTATAGCATTTCATATAAACATTTATGATATAAATAGCCCGCAGGTGCTAGGTATCGTTGATGACAATCAGCGAAGAAAACTAATCCGTCTATTAGTATTAGAGGTACATCGCCACTTAGCCCATTCAATTTGTGAGTAGGCAACCGTTAAGGCGAAGTTTTTTCTTTTAATTTATTTGCTAATTTAAGATGTTTTTCAGGCCTGTCTTTAGTATTATGAACACAAAGTGCTGTCTAGATTATAAACATAAACGTCAAAAACGAGAAACACTGTTTTTCGGTTATCAGATAGTGAGAGAGGTCAAGCTTTTTTTTGTTGAATTGTTTTTGAAGCAAGTTTAAATACATAGTTACACCCGTAAATATAAAGTAAGTATAAAAATATACATTATGTTATGATTCCATATCATTAAGGAAAACAATATCAAAAACACGTTGATCTGATAAACTACCTTAGAGCACAGGATTATTTTGGGAAAATTATTCATATGAATTATTAGCATTTATTTATAGCAATGAATATTCTAAAATGTGACCATAACCCGGCTTCCATATTTCCAATTGAATTTGGTTTTTTTAGAAGTCAAATCTTTGTTTACATGTAAAAGTAGTATCAAATTATTAATGTTAACAATTAATCGTACTACAAAACATATATTTATAGAAATAATAAACACTTAAAAATCCATTTACTTATCGGAATACTTCTACTTAACGATCACCATCTCAATAATTCAACAGGCCCCATATTTGGACGGCCCGTTGATATGAGTGACATATGAATTACATTGTCTAAAGTCAACTGCTCACGTACGCAATCGTCTTTAGCGAAATTATTATTAAAATAACGCACACGCACAAAATATAGAATGAGCTCATAGCCCCCAGTGCTGAACAGTGTCGAAGGCCTTTCCCAAATCAAAAAATCCAGACATGAAATAATTCCACGAGGAAAATCTTAACAGACTTGTGTGGAAAAGGAAGTCTGAAAAGGAAGTGAAGGAAATGAAATCCCTCATAAAGTAGTTAGAATTGCCATAATTGCATAATAAATCTAAGTATCAAAGATTTATGACAAGTATTTTCAAACAACCACAACGAAATATCAAAGCTATGTTCTTTAAACATTTTTTAGAACCGTTAAACTTATACATTTGGGACAATTACAGGAAGCGAGGGAGGGACAGAAACTAAATCAAATTTATAAAGTAAATTACACCAACTCGGTACCTACCACAATTAGATGTTTAAGAAATCCATGCCTTGAGAAACTCTTCTACGTATGTTTATAGTCCAACACTATTAAAAGATAATATTAAGCTTAAACACGTTAGCATTAATATCTTTCTTATAGAATCCTACAATAAGAACTTTAAAAACAAATGACGCTCACCGCCAAAGTAACGGTGCACCTGAACAGCGAAATGGTATCGCCATACATCAAATATCGCCATTGGAAACAAAAACGCAGCCAACATATAGAATCAATCATGATTGATTTGTTTTTAAATCACGCCCACAGTTACAAGTAGCTGAAATAAAAAAATGTCTGCCTTTCAATGCGTCTAGACAGTTCTGTTGTAATCGGTAACGTCGTTCGCTAATTGGCGCCAATGCTTGTACCAATGTTTTTGATTTGTTGTTGCTACGTTTCATTGTAAGTGCTCGTGAACTTTATTTTTCTTTCTTGCCGCTACAATAATGTTCCGATGGAAGATTGATACATTTTAACCTTTAAATCCTCGTTAACGATTTTAAATGCTAAACCAAAGAAGAAGTCAAAACAACTGTTGATGAATTTGTAAAGAAGCTGATGTTATGTATAATTTTTTTTAGGAAAATTAATTTTATAGTTTTCTGGTTTTATTTAATAAATAGTATTATGAAAGATAAAATATTGTATTATGTTAGTTAATTTACCATCCATTTTCAACAAATGAAATGTTTGTTCAAACATTGGGTCCAATATGGAGATGGTGTAACATGAGACGGCCGCTCAAACAATATGCTTCTACCCACATACAACAGTTATTGTAGCCGCGTTCGGCCGGCGACGCGACGGTTTCTTAATGTGCGAATAAAAAATAGGTTTGAATCAATAAATCGTGTAGACATGTATGTGAAGACAACCGTTAGAAAGGTAACTGATGTACATGGAAGAAGCATTATTTAAATTTATGTATGTGATTGAGAGAGGGGCTTTAGTTGAACGGTAAGCAAATGGATTGATCTCCGATATAAGTTAGCTGCCGACATACCTTAAATGGGTGATCCATATGAATGAGGTTGTTTCGGCGTTTCTTGTCAGAGGTAGTTACGAGTACATTCGAATCTATCACAAGGTATGTATGTATCACAAGAATCAACATATTCTAACATATTTTAAAATTAGTTATTTTTTAAGTTGAAAGTTTATCCGAATGTTAGCAAACTAGGCTAAAATACTATCTACGCAATAAAAAAACTATTAATAAAAATACATTCATAATGTAAGTTTTTTATAATTAACTAGCTTTTGCACACGGCTTCAAAGCTTTTCCTCGATTAATCTTCATAGAACTATAACGCCATCTCGCACTCTCGAAATTTTTAAATCGGATCAGTAGTACCTGAGATTAGAGCGTTCGAACAAACAAACCCTTTAGCTTTATAATATTAGTATAGAGTATAGTAGGTAGTAGTACTGTAGGTTTCAGGTAGAACTACGAAAATAAGTTTTCTTACTTTGTTATATTCGAAAGAGCTTCCGAAAGATCCTAAAACTTCTATCCATAAAGTACGCAGATCAAAGATGCCAGCGGCTTCTTAACAGTTCCACTTACTACCTACTTACCATAAATAAAGCTACAAGATGCTTTACGAGGTTCTAACATCGAATTTGATTTAAAATCATCGCTTTCACTAGGACTCGACAAGTTATTGCCTCAGCCAATTACGTCCTTATATAGTAACCCAAAATAGGCTGTCAAGCTATAAAATTCAGTTGCAATAAATTCCTAAGCGCCAAATTATTGTCACTTAACTGCGTAGCGGCAACTTCTATGGAACCTACAACGTATCCAATTTCACCTGTAAGTGATGAGTACTTTCCCTGTTTGACATCGTAAAGATGTTAATTTCTTTTTTTTCTTTTACTCTAAAGTTTACTGGTGGAAAATTCCAGTATCATTAATTCTATTATTTTTGTACATGATTTTTTAAATAAACAAATATTAACTTGGTTATCTTTCTGTTAGAAATAGTGAGACTCTGATAACTCGAAAATGAACTAAATATCTTGAACTCCTAAGATTAACGAGTCCTAGAGCTGAATACTGAAACGTCACTCAGTTTAAAGCTACCGTTAAAGTAGCGACAGGTAGACATTTAAGATCGGGATATAGTTGATTTGTTCAGTGTTCGGGGGTTTAAGTCTCGACATTCATTCACTCATTCAAACTTTAACAACACTAGTTAGAAACGTTCCTATAACGTCTGTTTTCACTGTAAAAAAAATTCTTCACGTTGTCAGGATTTTTCCATGTTATAAATTTAGATCTAATAGCTTAGTTGATGATCAGCACTGCTAATTAACATCTCTTAATCGAAAAGATCTTGGATAGAGAATTGAAGAGGTGCGATCTTATTAAGTACTTCAAGATTATTCATAACAGTCAACAGAATAATTCATCTAAAAATATTATCGTCTTCAGTTAGCAGACAAGTATGACGTCAATCAGAAGATATTTAACACTAAACATTTGATTATTCTTATTCAAATGTGACTCTAATTGGAATTACATTTCTGACTCACATACAATATTTGTCATAGGTATTGTTGTATAGATTTATCGTGAAGGTGATATAATCCTTTGATAAGAGATACATTAGCTCAGATTTAAAAATAGAAGAATATGCATTGGTTAAGCGAGGTGTGGCCGTTAATTGAACAAGTTGGAATATTCAAATAAGTATTCGAATAAAAAGAGTTTAAATTATTATCTAAGTTTTGTTTGAAATAATTGATGTAGGTACCAATAAGGTTTTAGTGTTAACGCTGAAGAGAGCTTAAGTTGTGGTGAACACGTTATTTGTATGTATAATGCAACGTTAATAGTTACTACAGATACATTTATACAGAAATTATTCTAAGTACCTCAAGAAATATTCACCTAGTGTGCCCTGTAGAAATATGGTTAGACTATGAAGTAAATTGATAATTCAGAAATTCCAATTAATATCTAAGAAGACAAATAATGCCGTAGTTTAGAAGAAGACAGCCAAGTTAAACTTTCATTCAAAAACTCGCCTATACGTATTTGGTATATAAGCTATTTAGTTATATTACGAACGTACGTAAATATGTTATATAACACTAACACTGTAAAAAACCTAAAATATTTGGCTTGCAGTTCGCATACTAATAACACTGTTAACGTATAGTAAATGTTTCGAATAAGTAAATAGATATGACACACATATTATTACTTTTAAAGTCTTATTAAGGCCAGTAAGATTCGAATCATGTTGGCCACTAATAATTTTTCAACACCTACAATGTTTTTTTTTTACATTTAGAATGAGGTTTTGCTTCGATTTTCTTTTGACAATGTAGATTTCGACAATCGTTGTCGCTGATCGAATCGCTCACATGTATGAAAATGACAAGTCTAAGTCACGTGACTTATCGAGGAGAAATGTCATTTCCATACATTTAATGTTATTTAAGCCATTTCTATCATCTTTAACGCTTGTTGAAATGTGCATTGCTTAAGGGGCTGGTATATTTAACAGTACAACTATGTCTTTACAGCTTTAACTTTAAAGCTTCTTCTGTTTGTATTTTATTATCAACTTTGATGGTAACCGTAGATACATAGACAAAACGCAGTGTTATCAAATATTATTGTGTCTTAATTTTTGAATCAAAATAGCCCTTTATTCTACGGAAAAAACTTACTTACGAATGTCTGAAGTATGTGCAACTTCCTTTGTAGTGCATTATCTTTTTCAGACTGATAACTTCATTCATGTGTCACCAAATGATTAATAAGAGATTATTGAACTCTATTCTTGTAATTCATAACATAATCATGATTTCGATTAGGAGTCGTGTCGAGTAGGTACCTACTTGAAAATCTCAACAATTGAAAAAGCTATGGGAAAATGAGTCCTTTGAGTGCGATATGGGCTGATGTTTAATGAAGATAAAGTTTACCTATCGTAGGAAGAAGCAATTGTCAAAGACGTGAAGTATAGCTAATTAAGAGAAAGGGTTATCAGCAGTGGGATAAAAGAAGCTTCAAATTATGGTGATGAAGTTTTTGGACAACTCACAGACGGCCATCTAATCCCAAACTAGGCAGAGCCTGTAATATGGCAACCAGACAACTGATAAACATATTTCTAATTACATACATATTATAGATTGGTTACACCCAGACACAGAGCAAATGATCGTGCACATCTCACAAAGATATATCCTGGGTGGGAATCGAACTCACGATCTCCGGCTTAGCAGTAAGGCTCACCAACCACTAGACCAAAAGTCCGTCATATGAGAAGACTGGCTATCAATAAATTAATAAAGTTGTGCAACAAAAGCCAATTACACTTTGTGTGACACGGGGTCAAGCTAGGTCATCAATAAACTTAGTTTACCACAACCTCTTATAATGAAACTTTACACGACACTTCATTACACGAACTGTACCAATTACTCTTCACTTAATTAAGATTTGACCAGGTCGTACAAGCTAACAGCTAATATTTTGTAACGTCGTTTTGATAGCTCGTTAGGCAAGCAGTGTCGGTTGCAAACTACAATTAGGTAACTAGGGTTTGAAATATTAGTTGAACTGCTCTATTGCGATTGTTGGACACAAAATAATTAATCGTAAACAATGGTTAGGAGTGGCAATGTGAAAATTACAAACAATAAGTAATAAGTAGTAGACTGACGATTCTTTGTGTGAAGATTAGAAAGCTTTATTAATATGATATTAACTTTTAAATCGATATTCTATGAATAGATACTTCGAAACTTTGATTTCTACAATACTATACATATATATACAATCTATATATATAAAACTCTTCCGTTACTGACTGACTGACTGACTGACTGACTGACAGACAACGCACAGCCGAAACTACTGATCGTAAAGAGCTGAAATTTGGCATGTGTGTTTGTTGGAAGGAGTAGGCTACCACTAAGAGAGGATTTTTGGAAATTCCCCCCCAAAGGGGAGAAAAGGGTGGTAAATGACAGACAACGCACAGCCGAAACTACTGATCGTAAAGAGCTGAAATTTGGCATGTGTGTTTGTTGGAAGGAGTAGGCTACCACTAAGAGAGGATTTTTGGAAATTCCCCCCCAAAGGGGAGAAAAGGGTGGTAAATGACAGACAACGCACAGCCGAAACTACTGATCGTAAAGAGCTGAAATTTGGCATGTGTGTTTGTTGGAAGGAGTAGGCTACCACTAAGAGAGGATTTTTGGAAATTCCCCCCCAAAGGGGAGAAAAGGGTGGTAAATGACAGACAACGCACAGCCGAAACTACTGATCGTAAAGAGCTGAAATTTGGCATGTGTGTTTGTTGGGAGGAGTAGGCTACCACTAAGAGAGGATTTTTGGATTTTCCCCCCCAAAGGGGAGAAAAGGGTGGTAAATGACAGACAACGCACAGCCGAAACTACTGATCGTAAAGAGCTGAAATTTGGCATGTGTGTTTGTTGGGAGGAGTAGGCTACCACTAAGAGAGGATTTTTGGAAATTCCCCCCCAAAGGGGAGAAAAGGGTGGTAAATGACAGACAACGCACAGCCGAAACTACTGATCGTAAAGAGCTGAAATTTGGCATGTGTGTTTGTTGGGAGGAGTAGGCTACCACTAAGAGAGGATTTTTGGAAATTCCCCCCCAAAGGGGAGAAAAGGGTGGTAAATTGAAAATGTTTATTTCTCAATGGATTCACTTAAATCTTTGTATGTAGGTTCCACCAGTGAAGCAAGTGAGCATAGCATATGTATAAGTGAACATAGCATTTTTTAGACCATGATTTCATGGAGACATATTTCTAATGTAATAAAAATTTGATTTTTTTAATGTTTGTTTACACATGTAATCGATAGACCATGGAACAGGCGATAACTAAGTGAAAAACCCAAATTCTGACGGAAGTCATTACTCCACGCGGACGAAGTCGCGAGCAAAAGCTAGTTATTGTATAAAGCACAAGATTAAAGAACGTCATAACGCTTTGTTTATATATGCAAATGTGTGTGTATAGTTTTGTAAGTGTGTATTTTATTCTAGTGGATGGACTGACAAGTGTAAGACAAAAACCAATTATGAAACTCAGAAACAATGTGATTTACATAAAATTTTATCTTTCCAAATCTTCGGAAAATTCGGAGTTCATGACCGACTACATAGCACAAATTCAGTAAACCACGTGATAATTTTAAACAGAGATAGTCCTTATCTCATCGCGGTAAGGTTTAGTTTCGTAATTTCTTATGACTACTTGATGACTGGATACAATATGTATGAGTACCTACTGTATATTCTAACGCTACTTAAATCAATTCAGCATTCACAAACAGATGTGCCTTATTGTATCTTAATTCAAATGCGAAATTTAAATTTAATTAGACACATCGGCCGACAAAAAAGCAATATGTATGCTAATACGTATACGTTTATGCGAAGTATTTACATGATAAAGTAACCTACCGTGTTACACGGGACTACTGACTTGCGAATGTCTCTCATTAGCTATGCATCGGCCCAGACAACTGTTGTTATTAATTAGCCTATTGTGTCCAATTTTGGTATGACTTGAATACATAGAGTGGGTGGAACAGATCGGTCAAGGGTACAATTGGGATATACGCAACCGAATCTTCGCCTGACCTTTAAGTCTCAACATACCATAAAAGTCTGTTATTCGTTGTTTATTACCGATATTAAGTCGATATGATGATAGAAGAAGAACCTATATGCTGTTTTGAAAACCAAATTTTAAAGTTAACTAAGTCGTATTGTACTATAATACTATAATGAAACGCGCGGACCAGCTTGTCTACATCATTAAAATACACGATGAGAAATAATATTAAGTCTTTTTTTATACTATGTATTATTATTATGCTTAGAAAATTAAAGAAAAACGAAACGATACCTACTTCGCATTATTCTTTGAAGATCATCGAGGTAAAGGTAATTATTTCCAATAAATATATTTAAGATATTAAAGATTTTCTTTAACTCCATATTTTTTTAAGATTAATGAACTTTAGAAAAATATATATGAAATTTACCTACTAAGGATCTACAAACCCTCTAAATGTTCGGCCTTGATATAACTAATGAAGTTGACCTAAGCTATTAACACAATAAGTATATTTAATTTTAATCTTTAAATAAATTTAATTATGCTAACCCGACCACTTCTACCTAACATAATACAAATAATAAACAAAAAGGTACATTAGAATATTTCTTACACAAAATCAAAGCGGAAAGTTGAGCCGCTAATCTTAAACACAACATTAACAATTTTATCGATTTTCATATCGAGTAAAAACCATAAAGCGTACACAAAAAATCACTCGAATAAATCGATATCTCAGATTCACCGATCATCGATATCTCTCGCTATGTCGGTGACTCGTAAAATGTAAATTAATCTTGTAATAACGAATTATCTGTTTAACATCAAACAATGTGACATTCCATACATCGAGACACATCTTCGCGACTTTTTCAACAAACTCTGTGAGCAAATATTTCGTGTGGCTGCCAAATATTTTTGCATTTCCAGTTTAATGTTACCAACTCACGTAAGACCTACTTTAGTTATTGAATGTATTGGTATTTTATTTGCATAGTCATTTATGGATAATTTATTGGCAACCCCTTTAATAAGAAACACAAGAGAATTTGCGGCATGTCTATGTTGCTGAAATTAAAAAGAAAATCAATGTAGGTACTCATAACAATTGATACTTTGGCTTTGTTCTTCAATTGAAATTGAAAAAATCTTGTGTTTTTATTCTAAGTCAATACATGACATACGCATTAGATTAACTAAACGCTTTACTCCCAAACAGTCGGAAGCGCATTTCACAGTAACTTCGCCGTGTGAACGAACTTTATCTGTCTTATCGAAGAGCACTTACCGTAATCTGTCGATGGGAATTTATTTCTACACTAACAACTAGCAACAGAACATTAATGTTAGAATAATGTGAAATATATTCACTAAACACGAAACATCCTTTCACGGAATCTAGTGGTTAAAATTTGACATTTAACCCAATGTATTTTAAGCGTTCATTAAATCAACACATTGTTTAACTGAGAGTACAGTTAGGTACATTGACAAAACAGAACATGAAAATATTAGTACTTACGTTTCCATTGTAAATAAACATAGTAACTAACATGGTGTGGATAATGACAATGAGAAAGACATATTCAAAGAAGTTTTCGCGTAGACAAAGGTAGAATAGACGAAACCGCGTCATAAATTGAGCAGTAACAAGCCACTCCCGTAACACACGCCGAAGAATTTAACGGAATGTATTGACATGTTTTATGTCCTTTACATTGATGAGCGTGAGGCAAAGGAGACTCTAGTAGGACAGTAATGGTCGTAAAAGTACTCATTACCATTCTAAATTTATTTCTGTTGGCAGTCATTTACAATTTTGGAAGTTAATCTTTATGTCTTCGACATAAAGTTTGTAATCGTGTCGCGAGCTTACTCGGAACATTCGCACCTGGACGACCTGAGGCTAGTTTAAAAATAATGGACTTTATCTGGTAGTGTGATTAAAAACTACCACAAATTAGCGATTTTCGTTGATTAATCAGTAGAATTTCTTCAATAACTCCATTCGGACTGTAAAATAAACAGCGATGCAAAACACAGAAATATGTACAACACATTAACATAGGAGAGTCATAAAGGCATGTAAACATCACTTATAGTAATAATAGTGTTTGATCAGTAATAACATGTAATACTCACGTGTATACAGTTAGTAGCATCCAGCACTGCAGTCGCGCGCTGGGAAGCCACGTGACGTAGCGACCTGACAGCGCACAGTCGATCCAAGATGCAATATAAAGCATACCACCGCAGTGGCGACCCCGAACCGACCACCGCACCCTACTGGTAACTCACTATACAACAATTTTCTAACTCTTGACTAGTTTAGTTTCAAAATCTTCGCTATTTTTAAATTTTCGTTTAATCGATTTTTGGATTATATGGCCGAATGGAGAAAGTTTGTCGTATTATCATCTACTTATCTATGCACCGGCTATCGTCAGCCGAGCTGAAGCTGATGTCTGTCGGAGAAGAGGTGAACGTCGAGGTAACTCTCCTAAGAGCACACCCCAGCATCTTCGTTTTTAAAGCCGTTAAAAAAATAAAGTTTTTAACTAAGTAAAAATTATTCAAAGTCTCCTAGCAGCGAGTTCGGCCAATACGTCATTTTCATATTGTTCCTGCAACAAAAGAAATGGAACGTTAAACATTTATTGGTCCTGATCACATATAAACATTCGATTCAATTTAGAATAACATAAGAAGTTAGAAACCACCCAAAGTCGGTCAAGATATCGCTTTTGAGGGTCATAAATAAATCGCACCTTCACACAAGCCCCGAGTCCCTTTTGTTTAAATGCTACCAAGCATACAAAAAACAGTATTTTCTGGCAAGGATATAAAAAAATCAAAACTGACCGAGAATTGTGCAAGATCACAACAGAAAAATCATTAAACAATGCCTCTGCCAGGAATTGAGGTGTTTATTATATCGGTCCACGTTCGTTCCGAGTCACTCTGACAAAAAAACAGAGTCCAGGTAAACTGTTACTACGTTTTTTTGCACCCGGGAACTTATTATGCGGGATTTATGTCACTTTTTGTTGCGTCCGAGCTAATTATTGTTATCTGCTTTCTGCTTGACCATCGCGTTTTCTATAGAGCAATAATGGGCCACTAATTCTCCTAACACCTTCGGAGTTAAAGCGTCAATCTCTCGGCGGACGGGCCTATTGTGTGACTGGACAAAGCCACCCGCAATTCCTACCGTGCCTTTAACGTTTTTATTATTTGCATTGTCGATGTCTCATTCAGCTTCATCTAGATACCTTTATGGCTGTAGCAAAAATTTCTTCGCACTACCGACGCGTGTTTTTGGCGTACGTTAATTACCGTATCGCTGACTCATTGAATCTGCCGCTAATGGCCTAAAAAGGATTGCAAATTAATTTTTTTCACCAGTGTGCGGCGAAGCGAAAAAACGTAACAATAAAATATCGAATTTAGAACTGCAATCCGGGCGCGGGGCTTATTATTTTAGCCAACAAAGTAGAAAACCATTTACAATAAATCATTTTTAATGCTTTCTTGGTTCCCATGCAGCGGCCGGGCGACGCAAAGGGTGATTTCTGTCTGAGTGTACATAAACAAAGGTGAAGGTTCCGAGTGCGGATCCCAGGTACTTTTGGTTTTAAGTTGAGTACACAAAGATTGTGTTACTGGAAATGGCATACGTACACCACTGTGCGTACTTTGTAATGGCCGGGCGCAGGGCGATAATGGGGCACTAAGAGTTCATTGTAATTTAGTCACATGTTACATATTTATATATATTATATTCAGTACACTTGTACAAAAAATTACTGAATTGAGGAGTTTTCGTTTAAACCTAAAATTATAATATCTGTCGATTTGAATGATTTTTTTGGCAAAAATGTTGGTAAGTATTTCACTTTTTCTAAGGTGTTTCTTCCCATGTAATAAAAATACTTTATTTTTATTTGTTTATTTTGATTTAAGGTCCAGACTGATTCCCGGTCGCGAACTTAAATAAAAATAAACCGTGATAGAATCCGTTTAAAAGTAATTGTTTTAGGTATTGCACTTTCAGTTCCTAAAACATCTTTGTATGTAAGTAACGCTTGTGGTGTGGCGAACTGGCGACCACACCACAGTACGATCACACAGCCCGCGCGACGAACAGTGATGTGCAACGTGTTACATGACCGCGCATTTAGTAGCATTTATATTCTGATATTATTGTTTTAGGATCTAATATTAATATTTCTTCTTTATCTTTTCCCATACCTATTCACAACTTCATTTATTTTTTATATTGAAATTCATCAGATTTCAGTTAGATGAAATTTTACGTCTTAAATTCGTGATACAAAATATGATAAACAGACAGTATATAATATTATAAATCTTGGAATTTTCTTAACGAAATGTAGCTGTAGTAGGTACCTACATGAAGAAAATACCTAATTTAAGTTTAAGTGGGTCTTAAGGAGCAGCAAACTCTGCTACGAGAACACGTTACTGCAACAAGCCACTTCACCGACAGTACATTTGTGTCCAAATTATAGGAAACTATGATTAATTTCACTTGGCGCTTAAGGTAACAATACATTTTAAATAACATAAAAATGTTGTAAACACTGAGAAATAATTTCTTCGCCTTGTAGTGCCGTTAGAACGTAACTGGATAATTGGACACTCAATATTACGCAAGTAAAGAAATTATTCAATATTAGTTCCTTCTTTCTGAATTTCTTTAAAAAAATATCGTATTGTAATATTAAATTTTCAAATTAATTCGGTTAGCGTATTCTATTTTTTTTATCCTGGATTAAAAATGCCAAATGACGTAGATTCTAATAGCTTTTCCGTCAGTTTTGACATTTGCACTTGTCAATTTAGTCTCCAGGATTTAAAAAACAGAGAACTCTAATTATTTCTAACCGATATTTAAAATAATTTAATAATATAATAATAATATTTTTAATATACTACGAAAACTTTGTATAAAATACTCAATACAGCATTTAAATTTATTATTCGAACATTTAATTGCGTACTGATAAACTTTTAAATAAAAGGGAAAATAAAATTTAATATTGAGAAAGTTAATTTCATTATTTTAAAAAGCGATAAACGCAATACAGTGGGTGGTCCTTTTAACGTTTCATCGTGTTACAAATAAGAAACATAATAAAAAGAAACGACACTCAATACTTTGAATTGTTTAAATTTTGAAGGACTACAATCGTTTGTTTTTTGTTTTGGAAAACAGAAGCAGGAACGCAAGTTAGTATGAAGTTATTTTCGAAATTCAAATAAGGAATGAGATATAAAAATATATTGTTTTTTTTTTACTTTTAGTTTTATATTAGTGAAGCATTGTCAGTTTTTTTTCGTTTTCTATAATTCTCATAAGTATTCTCAGTAGCAAAATACAATTTACTACTACTACTACTATTAAGCAACACACACTAGATTATAGCTATTATTATCACCTTTGTATCTCATGCAGTGAACTATGTTCTATTGAGAAATAAAGAATCTTTAAACCTAAAAAATTATTAACAACAATTATTAACCGTTCAAACTACAAGACGAAGTCTTAAGTACGTAAAAGTACGACGTACCACTATAATCTGAGGAAAAGTTCAAAAAAAGGAAAAGTTTAAATATGGCAGTTCCATAAAATATGTTGGCAGTAGCAGTTAGCAGGCAATAAACCAACTGACACTATTAATCACTCGGCGACGGCTACGAAATTCATTTGGCAACTGTATGGAAAATATTGAAAAGTTTATTGGAAAAATTGATGATATTTTCAGCCTGTACTCATGTGGAATATGTATTGTGGATTTGATTTGAAGAAAAATATGTAACTCAGGTATCTACGCTTTTTAGTTAATAACTGCTTGGTGTCAACTAGTTTGTTAATAAATCAATTTAAATTATTTTAGTATATTTTTTTTTTCTACAACTTTATTAAAGAACTAGCTGCACCTCTCAGTGTTACCCGCGGTTTACCAGATACCTTAATTTTATCGGAATAAAACCAAACTTAACTAACAAAACACATTTTATCAATATTGGTCCAGCCGTTTGAGTGTAAAGAGGTTGCAAACACACACTCATAATACACATTCACAAACTTTCACCTCTTTAATTAATTTAGTTCGATTATTAGAATACCGTGTTTTTTGTTTCTGATTTTTTATTGGTACTAATCTAGTTCGGTTTAATTTGTAATTTTATATAAAAAATAAATAAAATAACTGCCAGTTATCTATGTATTAATTAGGTTTTTTTTTTTTTTTTTTAGTACGACGCCCGCACTAAGGAATTTAATCCTTGTGTCGCGGGGGTTTCACAAACATTCAAATCACATGCACAAAGAACACCCAGACTTGGAACAAGCATTTGTGGATCACACAAATACTTGTCCCATGCGGGGATCGAACCCGCAGCACGTCGCGCACAGTGATAATTGGGGTATTTAGTCTGAACGGCCCAAACCGAATGGCACGCGGGCCATTCGACCGTAAACAAAAATCGCCTACGTTTCAAAGGACCGGTGATAAAATGATTTCAAAATTAATTTAAAGGTACAGTCGCATACATTGTAATAGTCGCTAAGTTTATGAATTTTAACTCTTTAAATATTTAATTATTTGAAATCACCTAATCACATTTCGCTGAAGATGGTTGGCTTTATATTATGGCAGAAAGTCTAAGCAGTCAAGATTTTACGACATTCAATGATTATTTTGTTAGCACATGGCTAGAGGATAAGCTTAGGTGCTTTCAAGTATTTGGTGACCTTACCTGAAACTATAATAAGAAACTGTAAAATACAAACTGCAGTACATGAATTATTGACTGGGCAGATAAGCGTGGGGCATTGTTTGGAAAAATTAAAATTTTAATAATGTATGTCCTTTCTTTTTTTATATTTTGTTGATTGGTTCTTTAAAATAAGACAGATTTTTACTAAATCTTATTGTTTAATTCTAAATTTTATATTTTGTTGATTTGTTTCTTTAAAATAAGACTGAATTTTACTAAATCTTATTTTTTAATTGTATTTTTTTATATTTTGTTGATAATTATGTTTCTTAAAATAAGACTGATTTTTACTAAATCTTATTGTTTAATTGTATTTTTTTATATTTAGTTGATTTGTTTTTTTTAAATAATACTGATTTTTATTTAAAATTAATTTATTATCAAATTTATCTTTTGTAAACATTTTATATTATTGTTGATTGTTTTTCTAAGGAAGATAATACAAATCTAAGAAAAAAACTTTTATTTTAACTTTTTAACTTTTGCACCCGAATGTACTTGATCTAGTTATGACACTGAATTTGTTTACCAGTTTTTATCACTGGTCCTTTGGAACGTAGGCGATTTTTGTTTACGGTCGAATGGCCCGCGGGCCATTCGGTTTGGGCCGTTCAGACTAAATACCCGATAATTGGCGTGGTGACCTATACCACTCGGCTATCCGTGCAGTCAAACGGATTATTAATTTAATGTCTATTATTTCCAAATAATAGCAGGCACTCCATATTTGTAAATAAAAAAAAAGAAAATTATGAATTTGGAAGCATAGTTACCGCATTTATTGTTTTTTTATAGTTTTAACATACGTGGGAGTCTTTAAAGACATTATTAAAGATAATGACGTTTCAGTAATTTGATACTACTAGACTAACTCTTTGTTTTACGTTTTATTTGCTCTAGTAATAATAAATTAAATAATTTAAGATGCCTCTATTTTGTAAATGTTAATCACTTACCTTCTACGGGCACCTACATAATGTCGAAATAATTTCTCTTGTTTATATTTGTAATTCTTGAAGATATTAGATTTCATTACAAAAATAAAAAAATGCTTTGACAAGCAAAGTGATAGATATTAAGTATCTACTATTTTGACATTTTTTTTCTTAATATCATAGTTGTTCGCTAATTACTCCTCGTGATAAGCTAATTATATGCTTGTGTTAAGAATGGATTGACGTCGGCAGTGCAATTTATGGGTGACTTTCGAACCCGCGACTGCACGATCGCAAATCCGATGCCCTAGCCAATTAGGCAACAGCCGTGCGCCGCTTCAAATTATGGTCCGACAATAAAATTTCACTGAGATATTTATTTTAGAAATGTTAGTTTTAGAGTTTATTAACTAAAAAATCTGCGTCTCCATAAAGGCTATACATTATTATTGTAAAATACAATACAATCAAACACTAAACAAATAAAACCTAACGATTAGTTGCCAACATAAAAGTCCTTATACAAAACATGAATTTTCCTTAAATAACCAAAATTATTGATTGAGGACAAAGTTTTTCAACAATAAAAATCAAGACAATAGATTACGCGGATGTTGTTATATTAGAAGTCTGTGTTACCCAAAATGTTCTCTTTGAATTGCTTTTTTGCCAAATCCAGCGAATTTTATATTAATAGCCGTGTACATTTCATTAATATACTTCACCCAATATTATGTTTAGTAACAAAAGATAATAGAATATTAAATCTTTTGAGACGAGCGCATTTAATCATATTATTTATGTGTCTACTTCCATATTTGAAATCATTTACAACTTAGGTATTCGAATTTCGAAATGCGGGCTCATAACAAACACCGCGAAAATAGGTTTAGGTAATATATTTTATTTCTTTGATATTTAATGGCGGAAAAACAGTTGACAGACAAGCGGTTAACAACAACATTATAAAAATAATGCAAACTCGAAAAAATATTATATTAAAAAAGTCACTAAGCAATTTTACTTACTCAGTAATATGAGTAACATAACAAAATGACATTCGACAAATTGCACGAGACACATGAGAGGGACACAACACAACCCCATCTCGTCTACCGAAAACAACCATCCATCTAGCGTACTACGAAAATATCCGTACCAATAATAAATCACCAGACATTTCTCAATCGACATTTTACACTAAAACGTACGGAAGTTACCAGTTAGACGTGTCTGTTTACCAGGGTTGGGAGACAACTATGGGACCATGTCACTCGGTTCACGAACGAAAGTCACGTCTACAATAGTCAGTCCAAAGTTATATAGAGTGAGAAATGTGCGAATCTAGATTCAAGATCGTGTTCTTTTTAATATTTCGAATATGAATATTACTAAAACCAATTAGATCTCTTTTTTTAAATCTGCCTTTAACTGATTTTATCCCGGTCTTTTTTATTTTAGTTCCAAACTTAACCCACTTTTTCAACCTTTTCCATTGATATGGATAAAAAATACATATAGGTAAATTGTATCTCTAAGTCGGCACGTACCTTGTATAATATACAACCAATCCGTACAATTTGTAAAACTATCTTACGTGTCGTAAGCCATCGGTATCATTTACAATCATACATTTTTCCATTCATTCACAATATCACATACTCAACCGTTTGAACCGTCAAAAACCTTTCATAACCTAAAAACGATAAAAATATGGTTATGTCTTTGAATCTACCGCAACATTGTCACTGAAACCTAATCGACAAGTTATTTCATCATTGCGTATCAATTGCTTTCCGATATTGCCCAGTCATATCGTAAATGAAATTTTAATGGGCGGTGAAACAAAATATCGCTGCGCTTAAACTAATGAGGAACTTTAGCCGCCAAACGACGTTAATGTTTCCGTCAATAATTTAAAGAAATTAACTTGACATTAAACCACTTTATATTTGTATTAAAACAAATTTAATTTTCAATGCTGGTAACATTGTTGGATTATTACACTGGTAACCCACATTGCATCTCGACCGACACTAAAACAAAGTAGCACGTCACTAAATACGTCATCTTGTGAACTCCAAAATCGATTAGTGAAAAAGCATCGAATGCCAATCGAGTTATCATGGTAAGTGCTATCGTACACGAGTCCAAAAATACGCACGTACCGTGCTAAGTGAATAACGTATTCGGAAATTGTGAACGTTGTCGACAGCGAGTTCAAATGACATCAATAGTGCAACGAACGAATGCAGAATTCAGATACGACCGTTTATAAATACAAAGCTGGGGTTTAAATTGGGGTGGGTTAGTTTCTTTATTGTTCAAAAGACGTCTCAATTTAATTAAACAACAATATTGCAACAGATTTTCGAAAATAAATAAATACAAAAAGATACGTAGATAATTATTGCAATTAAATGTATCTGTATGATATTGTTAAATCTTTTTATGGCCTTGTATTGGTTGTAAAAACCAAAAATTCGGACCGCTTACTTGCTAATTGAAAATCAAGTTATCACAGTAAGTGCAAACACGATCCGGAAAATACGCGTACGTTATGGTGTGGGTAAATTCGAAATTCAAACTTCAGTGAATCTTCACAAAATGGTGGTGCAACGAACTTTATAGATACAAATACACAGACGATTTAACAAAACAAATTGCGACTATAAGATATTTCAACGATAGCTTTTATTAAGACTTGAATGTACGTAAATTTAATTTGCTATAAGATACGGTCGGAACTGTATTTTGTAAAATGGGAGAAATTGCGTTGTCTGTGTACTCAATTTATTTACAAAGACGTTTTTTCGTTGACTATTTCTTAATCTTGCAACGGTATTTTAAGTTTACACTTTGATATTCCAACAGTGATTACAAAATGGTGTTTTAAACACCATCCATTTTATTCTTCAATAAAACTGTCAAAAGCTGCTAAAAAAATCGTTAAAAAAATTATCTTAGAATAAATATTTTATTATTAATATTATATTATATTTTAATACTTATTTAAAATAAATATACCTAGGTATATCCACCAAAAACTATAATTTCAATTCAGCAATCAACATTCATATTAAACATTCATTGAATGTATTCTGGCGATATTTTCAGAATAAGACTGTTGAACGATTTTATCGAAATTGCACTATATGTCATTATAATGCGACAAGGAGACATCCAGACACTATTTGTCAAAATCTCGAAGACTCCCGACAATATACTTAAAAGTAAATATATGGAAGCTCCACAAACACATACTTTATGGGAACCGACATTAATAATGTAATGACAGTACACAAAGTTGATGAACAAGGATAAATTACCAATCACTTAAACATTATTTAAAGTCGATAAATTGATGGCTCTCTTCTTCTCACTTTCGCTGCGATCTTGTAAGAGCGGTCGTGATCACAATAAGGCCACATAGTGGGTAGGGGTGGACACAGCTCTTTTCATCCCTCACCATCTCTCTCTCTATCAGCAGACAGTCTGGCACAGTCAGATACGCGGCTTCCCACCGCCTATTTTAACTAGTCACTCCAGCGCATAGGTGACCTGCTGCACGATCTATCTCTTTACACTTTTCTCTGCACAACCAACCGCTCTATAGGGAGGTAGACACTATCTTAATCTAATTATTTAAATTATGAAATTTTATTGCGTAATGGTTCAGATGAGCAATGGGCGTGAAAAGCTCAGGATTGGCGTCCTACAAATAAACCACGCGGCAGACCACGAAGAGACGGCGGGTTGAACTGGATGCTTTCCTGGGGAATCGGCAGGAAGAGTCGAGGGACCGGGATGGAATGGAACTTTTGCCCAGCAATGGGACAGTAAAAGCAATTCTAGTTTATGTTTTTATATTAAATATGATTATTTCCATCAATATATGTTGCTGTCTGTACCAAGAAATCAATAGTACTGATTGTTATTCCTACCGATAGGTTCCGTATCAAAACATGTTTTGCTTCAAATACTAAAGAAAATACTCTCGTTGTAATAAATTCAGGTTATATGTACCTTTTCGAAAATTTATTGTAGGTATAACTGTAATATCTTTATACAAGTTCCTTACGAAACAAAATAAGAACTTACAATTTGTTAATGGAAGGAAATGTTTCCTTGTGATAAGCGAAAGCCATTGACGAAGTTCTTGCATCGCCAACAATTACGTTACCATGGTAACCACATAATCAACTAGTAACATAAACTTATGACGTCACATATCTAATTTACACATACAACCATCTTAATCCGTACATGTTTAAGGAACAGCTATTGAAATCAACTTTGTTCGCTTGTTAGCTAATCTGATAACGGTTAGCATAGAGAAACGCTACGACGTAGAAACGTAGAGCATAGCAACTTATACCCCAATAGAAATAATATTTAAAGATACATAAATGTCTTATTAAGACCCGACGATAGTTTGATCATACTAAACAGTTTTAGTTACACGAGTTAAGATTTTTTTTTCATTCGACGTAATATATTTATTTGTTTGTTCAGTATAACATTTACATAATATGAAGCATATGGCGAAGTTTTTATAAATTTCATTATAAGTACCTATACTTTGTTTTCTACTGACTCGCAAAGTAACTTAAAATTTTATAACGCAAATAACTAAATTGTCTTGGAAGAATTTCGTCGACGTTTCTTTTTATTTTATGCCTTCTAATAAAACGACTGCTTTGCGTTTTATTGTAATCATATTGTCACAACAAACTAAAAGATCTTAAAATTAAATGAGAAATATCCTTGCTACAAATAAATTCATATACGCATTTTAATCATAATTTGACGATAATTAACAACTGGTACCTACTTTTACTCCACTTAATTATACTTTTTATAAAAGCTTACTTCGTCTTTTTCTTAAGAAGGCGTAAGCAGAAATGTAATATTGTACACACTATCCATCGGTAAACGCAATCTCATAAAAATCTTTAAGTAATAAAAAGTATAAAAATCCTTCTTTTGGGCACTATTCCAAACCGCACTCTACTACTCAATAGTAATAGCAAAAGAAAATATACTTCACAAGTTCAGGATAAGTCGCTACGCCTGTGTCATTGGACTTAAGCTATCACGCTCTGTATCGGCTTCATTCAGCTTAAAACTAAGTGACATTTAAGAAAAAAATACATGATTTTAACGGCTACTGCAGGTTAGACCACCAATACATTCTACTGTCTATAGAATAACACCATCTCAAAATACATTGATCCCGGTTCAATGATAGCCTCATTTGATCTAGGGACGGAGGGTCGTCCCTAGATCAAGATGGCCGAGACTGCCAAACTAGCAATAGAAAGTCCCTAAATAATAAAAAAAAATGATCTAGGTATAGTTCTCTCTCATTGTGTGCGTTATTAAGATTGTTAGCAACGCACTAAGCCGAGGCCGACCCCGTAGGGGGTGCCCTAAGTAGATATTGCTTACGCAGTTAGTTTTTCTATAGCTCTGGGCCCTTAATGTCGACCTCCGTGGTCGAGTGGCGTACACACCGGTTTTCAAGGTGTCGCTAGCACTGAGGTCCCGGGTTCGATCCCCGGACGGGTCAATGTAGAAAAAAACACTTTTCTATATTATCTCGGGTCTATGTTTGTGATACCTTCGTTGTCCTTGATTCCATAACACAAGTGCTTTAGCTACTTACATTGGATTCGGAGCAATGTATGTGATGTTGTCCACATTTATTTATTAAGGTTTTGCCAAAAATTCAGTGATGCAGTCAGTGCTTGTGCTTAGGCTAACGGCGTTAGATGTCATAAAAAAATATAGCCTAGAGGTGGGTATTCCACCAACAAAAACATGGCCACATTAGGCAAAAAACGTTAGTAAACCTGTAGAAAACGATAGCTTCCCTATAGTAATTTAATAAGATACGACAAGCCTTATGCGAACAAAAACCTAAAACGAAGTAAAAAGGAGTTCTTATGTAGTAGGTAGGCGTTAGTAAGTCCTATCTATCATACAACATATTAGTATCGACATAATCATATTAAAATCATGTGCTTGAAGGAAGTTGTTATAAACGATGGACGTACTCCGTCACTTATACGTAATCGCGAACGTTAAAGCTGCTAACTTTTGCCAAACCATTATAGACCGAATAATATATACATTTTTAAATCATTAGTACGTAATTACACAATTAATTAAATGACAGACTAAAAGACCGATTTGGAAAAGTTATGACATTACATATAAGGCAATCCTCATTTAAAACTTTCAAAGTTAATTACTATTGAGAAAACTTAGTATAGAAAGTTGTTGAAGCTAGACAACGTTTAATAGAAGTCAATGGAACCTCTTTATATGAAACAAAACCTACAGCAACAAAAAAATAAATTCCTTTGATTATTAAAAGGAGGCCACAGAAAATGAGGAGGAAAAAGTAATTGACATGAATAAGTTCACATTACATATTAAGTTAAGAGATCGAATTATTTTTTATAGAACACCCAATGCACGCAAATCAACAACACTAATAAACCGACTACCAAAACAAAAATAAGCAACGCCAACAACATAACAAATAACTACCTTAATATAACTTTTATTTCGCGGAAATAACGTACAGTACACCACACATTAATGGTAACAATTCGATATCAAAATAGTCTTTAATTTAGAGATGTAAGGTTGAAAATTCAAATTTGTTGTGAGTAGAAACGCGGGGAGTAGTGTAACAAATACATTCGGTTGTACCTAAGAATATATGCTTTGAAACTTTCCGATTCGTGGATGCAGTTTCTTAGATACGTTTTCGGAAGTACAGTTGCGTTGCAAACAGTTATCCGCGAACTTATTCAAGTCAATAACACCGTTCCAGTGAAATATGGGATAGCGAGTTTAATATCCATTCCAAGTTATTCCTGCGTACAATGTTGAACAGCATTTTACCTGCGACATATTGTGCTGCGTCGTGCATTTTTATTCTTAGAATGAAATGTACAACTTTTAGAAACTAGTCGCGTTTGCTGACTAATGTATTGTATTTATAAGAATGAGTATACAATTGGAATACATGGAAGTAGGTATGCATACTTTATGCTGGTTCAAATATTGAAAACATAAATTTAAGGCGATGTTTTATCGAAATTCACTAACTAGTGCTGCCAACCGCGATTTAATATTGACGAGTTATAGGCAGTTCGAATTTGATGGTCAGGATACATTCTGTTAATAGCGTAGTTCTGATGTGCATGTGATGTATATATACAGGATTATTTTAAAAAAAGTGCGTATATTCAACGAGGTAATCAGGTGCATAAAACTGAACAACTTTTCCCAAAAAGCAAAAAACATAGGTCGAAATCTTAAAATTGAAATGCATCTTTTCATACAAACATAAGTCACTTGATCTGGCACTTTGTATGAAAAGTAGTATTTTCCATTTTTAGATTGCGACCTATGTTCCGCGGAATTTTTTTTCAGTTTCATGCACCTGATTACCACGTTGATTAAACACACTCCTTTTAAATTAATATCTAAATAAAAATAATATGTATATATATATAAATATAAATAAAAAATCGATTGGATGATTTTCAAAGAATAACAATTTTTCATATATCCCAATATTTATACTATACCCACTAAAAAAGGCGACTCAACAGAGAATGAACATCATATAGTAAATAGAATTGTACCCCACACGAATAAATAATATTATTATCCAAGTTGCTTTTCATATCAATCCTAATAAAATAAGTCCATCGTTAGAAGGAATTACGATTTTATATGTTTTTTATTGTTCATATTGGTGACATCCCTTATACATTTGCATGCTGTAGACATACATTGAGGCAGCCCTAACTCTTGTTACGTAACTTTACTTTTTTCATATCGGTAGTACAGCGTTCCTAATAAAAAGTTTCACTTAACGAATCTAGGTCGAAAATGTAATATTAGTTATTAAATTAAAGTAATTAGAAAAATGTGTTACGTGTAGAATGTAAAGAAATTTCGTTAGCGAGGAACCTTGAAACTTAACAGGTACTACATAAGTTTATTTTCAAATCGCTGAAATTTTATTAAAATATATTATGTTGTAAGTTGAATTAGGAAGTTTTGTTGATCGGCGTCCTTAAGTAAAGTCCTTGGACTTTGAGTTTACATAACACGCAGTATTTTATCAAAAAGTAATCAATTCTAAAATTAATTATTAAATTCCCGTGGAATGTCCAATGTAACAAAAATGTTTAAATATAATATCGTAATCAAACTGTGCACATCACTAAAATATAAAGTCAGTCACAGGTTATCAAAGAGTTCTTAAGTGGAATATATTATCATGTTGAAATGATTTAACTATATCTACAGAAACAGATAATTATATATTAATGACAGTACCACAAACATGAATTAAACAGAAAACAATATAGTTATGTAACAATGTTAATAACGTATATAATTACATAAGATATAGAAATGACTCAATAAGTGGTATTTTCTTAGTCAAATAACTAATAATCTTTATAATTACACGGTATCAAAAAGTTTAGAGATAGGCCCAGAAATTTTATATTTTCCTTAGTCCTTGTATAAAGAAAATCTTTATCAAGTCTGGTAACCACTACACGGAAAACAGGCTAGCGTCTTGTTAATTTTCGCTTGCATCTCATATTACCGAGACATAATGACATCAGATATGCTACCAGCTGTTTCAATGTTAATTTTACTTCCCGGCCCATGATAAGTTCAGTCGATTCTAATTACTGAAACCTATAATTATACAGACCAGAAGAAATAAAGACTGAACTCGAAATGAAAGAAATTTTATTAAAACAAATGCCGAAATTCATTCGAAAATAACAATTATATTTTTTTTAATTTTCAATTTAAAAAAAATGGCAAATTATCATGCGTATTTTTTTAATTCAGCGACTTCTCTGTTTTTTTGAATAGGACACATCTATGTTTTTCTTGTCTATGATTATAGAGTTGTTCAGTCGTTTACGGTCAGTTCATACTGGTTGCACGACATCACTACTATAACGTGTTTAGAACATTCCAGTTTCAGTTTTATGGGATTCAGTTAATACAGCCTTTAACCATTTTGCTTAGATTGTAAGATTAGACAAATGAAAATGTTAACATTTTGTAGACTTCGACTTAAAATCTTACACATGATTTTAATCCACGAACCGAAAGAGCGTCTGTTTTGAGCTGTGAAAAGTTCGAATGATAATTATATGATGAGTGAAGATTACATTTCGCTATTAAGAAATTATTTTTAATTTTCGTAATCATATTGTATCCCGCAGCTCTGCCGTGGTCCTAATTTTTTTTTTTGAGAAATATATTTATAGCCTATGTTACCCAGAGATAATTTAGCATACTAATGGTGAAAGAATTTTTAAAATCGGTAGTCGGTAGTTTTTGAGTTTATTCGTTACATACATACAAATTTTTCCTCTTTATTATAGGCCTAATGTGTGAGTACCTATTTGACATGTCGTGGTGGCCTAGCGGCTGAATGAACGGATCTGTGGGCACATCGCCGTAGGTTCGAATCCATTACAAATAGAGACCAGTACCAATGTGTAATTCCAAGTAATGTTTACTATCTTCATTTTTCTTAGACATCATTCACAATCTGTGAAGGAATGATCGTGCGAAAATTTGGATTCCAAATTTTTTCTGAATACGCCAACACGCAATGAGCAAGCCTAGTGATCTCTAGTAATGCACACATTCATTAATGAGAAGAAGCCTATGCCCAGCAGTGGGAAGTTCATAAGCTGGTAACGTATTATTACTATGTCCAGTATTAAGGGGTACAGTAAATTTCGTGTTACATTATAAAATCCTGTAACCTTATGTAAGTTATTCATTAGATATATGAAAATTACACATCTTTCTCTTTATGGGAAGAGGCCTGTGCTCAGCAGTGGGACATTTAGAGGCCGTTAGTATCTATTTGAAAATTAAATTTCCAATTTCACCTTTACAGTGAGTACAAGTTTTGTTTAATTAAATACGTATTCAATTATTTAAAACATAAAAGCAATGCCGATAAACATTAATCGAGAGTCACGACCATTATTCAATTTGTAAAGAATAATAGAACATCTAATAAAATTAAGTGGTAACACTGAGGAGTGCCAAAGTTGCCAGCTTTAAGAATACCTAATATTAATTTAGAAGTTCTAACTATAATATCTGTTTTAACAGCCAATAAATCGGCTAGATCTTAACTGCTTGTTAGTTTTGTCTATAAAATCGCCCGATACAAGAGAACAAACAACAAAATTAGCCTATTTCTGTCTAGACTGTTAATTAGTTTTTTTTATTAATATTTTGTTTGTCTTCCAACACTTCAGCAGAATTTCGCAATCATTATTAAGTACCATCTCTTAAAGAATGAGATTTGGTTCAGACGCTAACCGATGTGATAGGTTTTGTCTTAGTTGTTTAAAATATTTACGGGTAACATTTATTAATAGATTATGTATCTATAAATGTTTTTACGTTAATTATTAATTATAACTTAATTTAACAGAAGCAAGAAGTGCAAAAACAAAATATTCTTGTGAAACGAAGCTATTTTAAAAGAAAACGTTTTTAATCAACATGCGACAGGTTGGATGTGAGGTGGTTAATTTCTCGAATAAAAATCATGAATATGGTTCAAAATACTTAAAAAAATAAATCCCAGTTCCAAGATCTAATCCGGCAACTACTATAACTCAAAATATCATATTGCTTCTTATTTACCTAATAGCTATCTATTCAATCTATTATGATTAAAAAATCAGACACGACACGAAACTCAATATTACATACGATGAGTATAAGTAAGTAAGTAAGGCTGCAAAATATGACTCCGCGAAGTTATAACATAACTCTAAAAAACTAAAAAGATTTTAAATAAAAATCGTAACTATAAATCACACACTAACCACGAAACGGAAAATATTGTAAGACTAATAAAATGTATTTAATTCCCCATCCTAGGAGCCGTATAACGACATTACCTACATCTTACGAATAAAAAAGCCCGCAGCTATTAAAAAATCCATATTTTTACCACCCAATAATGTATTTACAAAACCCTATAATGATAAGGCTTAAATAAACAGTTTTTTTTTCATTATAGAGCTAGCAAAATAACAGGACTTAGGAAAATTTACAACACAATTAGTATTACTAGATACTAATTAATATTTCATAAACAAAACGTTCATTACCCTTCGTTATTGCGTCTGCTATTAAACAACAGTTATCTTCCTAAGATCTTTATGATTAAATATTAATTTTATTATTGGAACAGAAATATTTCTGATACTAATACTATAAGAAATTAATCATTAATGCTTGATGCCGCCGATCGTGTAAAACAATTTTCTTAGTGGCCAGTAACCCGTTAATGCGATGGTGGCTTTGTCGACGCGTTTTTATTGAAATAACAAGTAACTTTTCTAATGTTTCAATTTTTTTTTCATAGTTTAAATACAGAACCTAAATTTTTTTCTTTTGTTTTAGAATTGTATATTGAATGTTTTTTGTTTTAATATAAAATTTTTCGTAACCAATTCTAAAAGAGAAATCACATAAATTCAAGATGACAAATTGACAAGTTAAGAGACACGCGTCAGTCATTTATCTTCGATAATAATGCGTTTATCATAATCATAAACTAATATAACGCACATTCCACTCAACAGCCCAATAATCGCCAACCTACGCATTTTCATACAGTTTTCCGGAAACAAATAAGTATCTAACTACATCCATAATTAAGCTCTTAATAACTAAGAAAAATGCAAAAAATCATAAAATAAAATAAAAATAAACAATAACCAACCAAAAAAACTCCGGAACAAAAAAATCCAAATGAAGCAGTGCACAAAATAAAAATCACTTCACACCAATAATGTTTCGGCACACCGGTACAGCACACAAATAAATTAAAAAAAAAAATCTTAAAAAGCTCTGAAAGTTGTCTAAACACTTTTAAGGACACCAACACACAACTTTACCGTTTGCCGCCAACTGCTCCAAATTTTCAAGGACAGGCAAAAAAAATTGTTCGGTAATATTCGGTATTTAAATAATTCGCGAATTCAAATTTCAAGTTTCGCGTCGCGTCGCCGCGCGTTCTCCGGGAATGTGGAATTTTCGGCTATGATGGGGAAGATGCTCGCATAGCTGTGGCTTAGATGAGACTGTGGTGTGGTACCGCGTCGATCCAACTGTGTGGCCGAAGCCGACTTTCGCCCCGACCGGTCGCCCTACAGCTCTGGCAACCGGTGACGCATCCAGGAACATACTTAATTTACTATATTAAACACAGTGACAAATTATTTTTTCTTGGGATAATCTAACATGGGATAACATATTTATTGATTAGCACAAAAAATACGTATTACTCATACAAAAACTTAACAAGACGGAAGATAGAGATCGGCTTTGAATCGTCTGTTTTGCGAGAATGCATTTTAATGTAGCTGCATTGAACACCTTTTTTTCTCGTTCAATTATAAATATCAGAAATGCGGAGTCATTGCAAAAAATTGATACGTCCAAATATTTATAAAAAAGCGTGTACGTATTTTGAAGTCGATTATTTAATGTTCGATCAACTTCAACTTAAATATAAATAAACGTGACTATATTCTTTCTTCTAATGTGTGAGCATAATTTAGTCTGAACTAGGTCAGCTATTTTACGACGAAAATAATTCCGTCAAACTACATCAAATTACCGGGTAGCGAGAAAAACAATTAAAGGCCATTTTAATAATAACTGAGTGACGAATAGAAAAACCGCAATCTGCCTTTACTTATATGGTGCGGCAAATTTAAAATAAAGCGATAATGAATATTTTAAATGAATAAAACTTGTAACCATCCTGTAGATACTTGCAAAAATAATCTTGATATGTTATCTACGAGCGTAAAAGTTTAAGTGTTAAATATGAAAACAAACAATGTTTAATTAATGAGACCTAACAGGAAAAAATATAAAAAATACCATATTTTCCTCAAAATATTAACTAAAAAAAAACACTTAAGACTGCATAATTAATACTAATAAAACGGAATTCGTAACCTGCATATTATATCTAAAGAAGAGGAAAATGCCAATACATTTAGCAATATCCATATTGACATTATCTGGTGTTATGTCACTGGTAACCTAGTTAAACACAATGCAAAGTTGGAACAAGGATTGCAGGGACCGCAGGAAGTGGCGAGCAGGATATTCCGACGCGAGTCAAAACTACGCCGGAGTTTACAACAGTTGCACGTTTCGCTTTGCTGTTTATGATAGCCTGGTACCTTGATTTGATGTTTATATTGTCGTAATCTTAATTTTGAATGTAATTTTGATATTCAGTGAGAAATTAATCTGTTACAAAATAAATTTCGTTAAATATTTATTATACTTTTCTGGATCACTTGGGAAATATTTCTCAACTGTTCTGAATCACAATCTCGATTTTATTTATTTTATTTTCTCTCATTATTATTTCAAGGCTGGTATCTTCCATTGATACAATAGCTTGATTAAAATAAGTACAAAACCTTTCACTTAAGTCCATCGTTCACGTTAAAGTGTTCCAATAACAACTGGTATAATGGTGAATGATGAAAGTCACTTCGAATTATTCCAGAAAAAGTGTCAAACTGTTAAACAGTTTTAAGTATTGATAAAATCTAACATTGGAATTGATTTGAAAGTCTAATTAATCGTCTTTCGGTGGAAATTAATTAGGAATTAATTTAACGGTAGACGATAAAACAACTAAGAGTTTTTTTTATCAGAATATATTATGAAATTATATTCTTTTAGAATTTAATCTAAAAAATATCTAGTGAAATAGCGAATAGCGCTTGGCAATAATTAGAAAACATCTTAGGAATCCGCTTAACAATTTATCAACAAAGTCTGAATATTCAAACTGAATAGTTGACAATAAAATTCAGGATGAAGATAAACCAAAGAGGTAATTCAATTTGAGGGTTATAACCTCAATGAGTCTTTGTTTAGTCCACTAGTCTTTAGAAAATAAGCATAACTTCGATTATTGTTGATACCGCGTATTGCAATAATTATGTATTGTGAAGTAACTTTAAGAATGCATACATATTGTCGGTTCTGCCTTCACAATCGACTCATAAACGCATAATTTCAAATTCATTTTTATTGTTAGTTGTTTAAGACAAAGAACCATTGGGAATCACACGTTTTCATAAGCCCTAGACTATGATTTGAAATCCCTTTTTACGACAGTTGCTTATTCAACATAGCGTTAACTTGACGCAACTAAAACGCTAAACTTCAAAAAACAAAAGCTAAAACAACTTTTGTACATAATAATTTTACATAACCCTGTGTAATGTAACATTTCTGTTAGAAGCAAAAAAACGACAATCGCCTAACATTTGACGCGTGACTTCACTGTCATTCATTAAACTTTCTCTCGAGTCTGACGCCCTTTGACTGATATCAATGTGTCCTCAACGAATAGGTTCAAAATGTTCGCCTCAATTGATTGCCTACTAAGAAATCATCACAAGAATTGTGTGAGTAACTACTTAACGCATGCCCCTCAATATGATTGTTTAGGTTGCGAACCTTTCCACCGAGTATTATCACAATTGAAGAATCGTCTCGAAACTTAAAAGCTGTATTTCTCATACCGTATATGAGTTTGTTCATAACCTTTCCTTTGAAAATAACACATTAACAAAATAATAAAATACTAATGATATTCAACCAAGCACACATGCACAAACAGAGGCATTCAAGTAAGCGTATCAAACTTGTAGAAATAATTAAAATATACCTTTAATATTAGTTAAAATTATCGAGTAATATGAACACCAGTTTAATAACAAACTTGATTTGGAAATTATTCGTTATCGTTCATCTATCTTGATCTTGCAGACAACTCACTCGAGAAGCAGCTTCTGCAGAGCTACCGTCTGCAGTAATAAACAGAAATCCGATACCTTTGCCTACGACAGCCATTTATACTACCAGATCGCTGATAAGAGGATCGTTCCTTTTATTATTTACAACCTGTACTCAGCCGCTCGTACCGCCAAAATCAACTAGATTTGTATAAAGCGGGCACTGCAGTCAGTATTGATGCGTAAAGGAACCACAGGACGATTATTGCGATGTAAATTCAAATTCGTTGATACAGGAATCGCATTACAAATTCGAACACGACAACAGCTGCGGCCGAAACTACAAATTCTAAGGCCTCGTATTAATTTATTCATTTACCCTTCACGCCCTAAATCCCTCGGTGGTGATGAATAAAAGGGGTCGATGTTCGGCGCCGCGTGCGCTGGCCCATCCATCACGCGCGATGCGCAGCAAATCGATTTCTAAACACGCGTGATCTGTTATTAAATTATCGACAATTTGTTCTGTCATTTTAGTAACAGACGCTACCGATCCTGATTTCCATGAAACTTATTCCTCCAAGACGACAGAATTAACTGCCGCGTTTAAACAAATATACTTTACTACCATATTTTATTGCATATAAAAGTTGTTGACATATCATACATGTTTTATATCGATAGCTTGGTTTATGCTTTTTGTAGCATAAAAGTACAAGTAACCACATAATTACTGCTTCTAGATGTTATCACTGTTGTTAATTAATTACAGATTCCGATCTGTAAAGTTTAATATCAGCAATATGCTTTGTACGACTTTAACAGTGGAGCTTACCAAACGACCTGTTTGACGACGTGGAATTACAAATATTGCACGATAACCATACATCATAATTAAATGAAGATCATGTTGTTTCATGTGCGGATATCTTATAAACCGGTACCAGAAGCTTTGAGATTTAACAACGATGAATATTATCTTAATAATAATTTATTGCAGGGTTCCTTTTAAATCTTGTTAAGACTGAGACTGTACGTTCTAAACGAAGCCTATTACATTTTAATAGTAAATGTGATGGAGATTAGTATACACGTGCAAATTAGGGAAAGTGGGGGCATTTGGTTCCGAGAATTTGCTGTTTTTACGATTCATGCCTTATAATGTTAATGAGGAGAACTTGCGCTTTTCATTTTAACATATTTTAAGGGACATGAACGTCATGTTTATGACCCCTCAGAAATACAAAGTATTTGAAAGGAAACATTGTCACAAATAGATCTCGAACAAAAAAGTGGTTGCGGTTCGTACGGAAGCCGAAGGGTGAAATAGGAAGTGATACCGGTTTTTATTTCCGTCCCCACACTATGTATCGATGCCCCGCTGTCACCGCAACGGGGTGTTACTTTTGAAATCATTTTGATTGATGTATACCCTCTATTGTTGGCTTGCGAATCAAAGGAATATTGATTCGAATCTGACAAACAAATAATTTTCGCTGTGGATTTTTTATTATTTATTTTTGGGTTTATTCTAATACGTTAATCTATAGGGCATAACAAACAAACGCGGTGATCCTTTGCTTTCCTTGTTGTGTTGACGTCTTTTCTGACAAAGTCGTCAATTAGTGTCTAGCTAATATTTTAGTATAGGTATTTTAAATGTCGATATCGACATATTCTGACCTCTCTAACAACATTGCAATCTTTACTTTGCATCTGAATAACAGTAATTATGAAGTTATCATTGGTTTCATCTCTCATATTACTTAAAGCAATTAATGGTTAATACATTGAACATAACAAAAGAATAACTAAATATATAATTACGAAAATACTGCTTTATTATTATATTGTGTAGAGCAAATAATTCATTGACAAATGTTAATACAGCGGAATTGCAAGTTCGTATTGTTATTTGAGAGCTTGAATTTTTAATTAGAAAAACATGATTATGCAAAGCTATCCCTAGAATGAAGATGTGAGCGGTGTCGTGTGCCAAACCGGTCTACTTTCAATAAAGCTGTAGCTTTTACAACGGTTCTATTGTTAACATTTTAATTGGCATTAACATCGTCGAATTAGCATAAGGGCGAGGGTCATAACAATTTCAATTTCTATCCGTAGCTCCCTGTGTTAGAAAATGCGACTGTTATTAGTAAATAAATAAACTATGCACTGTATGTTGTAACCGATTGGACTAGACAGTAAATGTTAAGCTTGATTGATAAATATTATATCAATTGTCTCCGTTAGTTAAATTGTAAGTCTTGAAGGACTTTTCTGCTGTTTTACATATTTTTAATTAAAAATTGGTACATGTTGAGACGTTATGTATAATGCGTCCAAAAACTCTATGTTTTTGCATTGTTGCGCGGTAAAGCGATCACAGCGCTGCGCTAGTGGTGAAACTATGAAAAGATAAAGCATTACATATTAGGCAGATACTATCTTTTACATTGTTTTTTTTTAGTACCTTTTGTTTACACAATTTTGTTCAAGGGTTATTGTATTGTCGCCAGATGTTCAACTGTTTCGCCGTGGGTTTGATTATTATGATGTAACAGTGGAAATCTGATCAATGACCTCCATAGTTAATCGGATCGGATTAAGAAAATACATATTTTGACTTTTCAAAAGATTAATTCGACGCATAAATTTGTCCCACATATTATTTTACAACATTTTTATATCTAACGGAACTAAGATTTTCTAAACCTTAATACATCATTTAAGTCCCTTACAGTAGCTATAAAGCGATGAGTTACATAAACAAAAACGGCAGTGTTTTCACTGCCTCTAATTCATTATGCAAAATACAATAAAAACCTATCTAATAAGTCTTTAATTTCATATTCAACAAAATCAAATTAGTAAAACATAGTAACGTGGGATATAAATTTTTAACGCAATGCAATAAAATGAATGATATAGCGTATTAGCAGGCGGGGCAATAAATAAATATTTATAGCATATTAAACATCAGTAAAATCTCAATAAACGGGTGAGCTGTAACACTACGAATGCATTGTGAAATGTCTCAAGATTAACAAAAGAAAACCTACTTACGTAACCATCAGAGTAATATAAAATGACTTTTGACTAAACGAAATATGTTGTCTGGTCGTAAACTTAGTGTTTGGAACTACTGTTCGTTTTATAGTATTTAAATTTATCGTAATGAATACCGTACAATGCGCTCGGTTAAGTTCGGTTGAGTTCGGTTACTCGGTAACACATATTTTTATGTTTTTAACAATTACCAATAAATAAAATTAAGTAGTAGTCTAGGACTTTCACTCCATCGCGTTGATAAGAATCTGGCAGTCAATGTTTGTAACAAAATGTACTATGGAATTATGTACCTATTTGTGTTTCAGACTTGAAACCTTTGACCGACGAAGGCATTAGAAATTTTGTTGCAGCTTGGTTCTAAAAAAGCACTTCTATTATATCTTTCAAAATCGCAACAACAAAAAAAATATATTGACAACACTAAGTTTCTCAACTCATTTATAATGTATACAACAAATCTTAAATAAAGAAGAGAATTTTTGATTTTTATTTATTCCTAAGAATTACGTTGTTTTCCTTACAAACAGCAAAAAATCTACTTATGACGTCAATTTCTATCCGATTAAATTAATTAATGCACCTGGTATTACAAAATTGAAACAATTCCAATGTTGTCAATTGACTTATTTTTTCTTAAGCTCAGACTGTAATGAAATCATAAAAAAGGTCTAGTCTATTTAGTCCTGTGGCGACGAATAGGGATTATCACAGCAGGCTTAACCGCTTTAGAAAGATTATTTTGCTATACAATGTGTTAAACAAGATTATATAAACTTGAATGCGTAAGTGTATTACCAAGTAAAAAAAGAGTCTGCTTTGACGATGCGATTGAAGTAAATTCTCTTTAGCTCATAGCCCTGCACTGTGTTTTAGATATACGAAACGTAACTAACTGGCTAAAAGAGAAAAAGCGAAAGCAAAATGTATGCTCACACCTCTTTCTCTTGCCTCTACAGTAATAACTGAAACTCGACTCTCTCTTTCTATCTTCACTTATATCTCCCTCTCAACTTCCGTTTGCCTCGCCCGATCACACTTTTCGTAACTCTCTCGGCACGCATTCACCAATTCAAGTGTGTGTAAAGAAGTTTTACTTTAAAAAACTTTGTGTCAGTAGGAACTAAAAGACGTTGAGAAATGCATTTTAGAGATTTCTACAAAAATGTAACAGCTTTGTACTGTCATTCTCTTACTTGACACCATCGAAGTATCTACTAATATATATTACCTACGTATTTTATATTTCAAAATCTTAAGTGTCGGAACAAGCTAGCAAGTCTTTACCGAAAAATATAAATGATACAAACTAATAAACCAGGAAGATAGACGCATTGAATGAAACGTAATATGGCATGAAAATATATTAAATCAATGACAACTGTTATTCGATCAAATTGTAACTTTCAACAAAAAAATCTCATCCTACAGAAACTCTCGTGTACTTAATTAAGTATAACATAACATACACCACAAAATTAAATACCGGAAATCCAAAGAAAAATATCACACAGCCGAAACCAAACTCATCTACATAAACTCAAAAGAACCCAACAAATAATTATCATATTATCTTTACCATATTTATGATATTATTAGTGATGGCGTGACATGCGCCCAGACCATTATCATTAGATACAACACTTAGTAAAGCTTCGTGAGGCATAAAACAACGTGTTTCGTCATAAGGTAACCATAGAGAGGTAATAACGAAAACTCACGACCTTTCATACCAATAAAACAATATAAAAAAGTTATTGACAATAATTTATTCAACTGGGTTTAGTTGTAACATGCCTTGAATGAGCGTTTTATTTATCGGGAATAGATGTGAATGCAAGATATTTGAATGACATACTTTACCGAGGTAGAAAATATTACAATACCAGCCTATAAATGTTCCACTGCTAGGCACAGGACTCTTCTTATATGGAGAAGGAACGAGCATTGATCACTTTGCTTGCGCATTGCGAGTTACCAATTTCAGTTGCCTATTTTGGAATTCATGTTCACGATGCTTACCTTCACCAATTGTCAATGCAGTTCTAGAATAATTAAGAAAGTATAAATATTACTTTGATAAAGCCACATAGGTACCACTTACCTACCTTACGTAATGGGTTTGAACCTACAACCTAGTGACCACCAACCCAAAAAAATTACCAAGAACGCATGTATTCGAAAATCTAAGTAATCTACCACGATGACCTACAAAAGCTTCTGCTCAAAACAAAATTGAGTCCTTATTCAAATTACATCCTGTAACTATGATATTTTGAATGTTGTAGCGACGTCTTCAATTACCCGCATATCACAAAAAAGAAAAAGATAAATTGAAGACTAATATCTTAATCCCACATTTTTCATAATTTGATATCAAACTAATTTGTAATTTTAAATAAGCATGACGTTATTGGAATTCCCACCACAAGAAAACATTTAGACGGATTCATTTGAGTAAATGATACAAGTCTATATAGCAATAAAAATTGTAATACAAATCTAAATAAAATTCATGACATTACTCGATATAATCGACACAGTGAGCTTAAATACTTATAGCTGTACCGCGGCTTAATCTGCGTGTTATCGAATCAGTTTTCAAAATCGATAAAACAACTCGAGTACTCGATTCTACTTGAGACGCTGCGTTCACACATAAAACTATAAATTCGTACATTAACGTCTTTCGTGTCTCTCACGGAGTCGAACTCTATGGGAAGCCTAGTGGGCGGCCCTAATCTACTGATTACAACAGTATTATCACCAAGAAGCGCACATAACTTTTCCATAAATACGTAATTTGCTTGAAACATATTCTATTCATGCATTTTGTTTATTCAATATTTTATCGGGTGTGTATACGCTGTATCCCGGAGCATAATCTCGGCTTATATCTATCCGTTCGAAGGCCTATCTATTGAAATTAATTTATTTTCGGCTCGTAAAAGTTTGAAATTCACAAAATGGAATTCTTTAGATAAGATACATTGACAACATTTAATACTTAGTGTAGTATTTATTGTTGTGGTGGTTGGAGGAGGCAGCGGTGTGAATTAGATAAAACTGATTAACACCTTTTTGTGCACAAAGCAGTAAAACGTATGTAGATCAAATGGTTATTTGCACAGGACAGTGACTAAGCCTAAAAATGGGTTTATTAACTATATTTTCTTCTACCCATACTCAAAGTTCATGAATACATTTTGTTAGGAAAAACCATTGAAAATTTCCAACCTTATATTTGCGTCTGTTTATATAATACCACAAGTAATAGTAATGCCACAGTATGTACGTAAGTAGGTACGTTGTATTTTTTAACTACTAGGAAACTTTTTCTTATCGTTTTTACTTTCTATAGCATACACAGGATTAGTTTAAAAGGAGTGCGTATTTTCAACGAGGGAATCAGGTGCATACGACTGAAGAAACATAGGTCGTAATATTAAAATTGAAAATCATCTTTTCATGCAAGCATATAAGTCTTTAAACTGAACTTTGTAAAGTTCATTTTCCATTTTAAGATTTCGACCTATGTTCCTTGGGGAAAGTTGTTCAGTTTTATGCAAGTGATTACCTCGTTGAATATACGCACTCCATTTAAATTAATCATGTAAGTGTTATATACATTTTACATTCTCTTTGGTCATTTTAAGCAGATTATAATTATACATACATAGGTACAAACGAACCCTATATCGAATTGCTTACCCAATAGTAAATACTTATGCAATAAAGCAAACACATTAATTTAGTTCTATCTAAAAGCACAAGTGATTATTGAATCATATTTTCCTACATTTCAAAGAACTACCTTTCAACGTATACTATGGTATAGTAAGTCTAGCCTGTCGAGTTGAAGGCAGCCGCAAACAGCGTGCGCCTGCGCCGCGCGAGTCATCGCTCCCTCAAGTGTTGACATTTGATTGTTTATTCTCCTCGTCAAAGTCACATAACAGTTGCACAGACTAATTACATATAAATACTACGTTTTCGTACCTTTATTTAACGAATAAATACGCCTTTTAAACATAAATTTTAATATATTTTTCAATCTTCAGGGACCTTTTTTTTTTAAACATTTTCTCAATATGCGCAATGCTATAAAAATACTAAAACTGGTAAAATAAACGACAAAAACCGATGCGATATCTCAAATCATAAAAATCCTGAAAACAACGTAGGTATGTGCAAGTGGCAGGTTCAAATAAATGGATGGAATGGTTAGTTCCTAATTGTATAGAACCTTCGATAGCTATTCAACCTAGGTCTGCTAACCGTCATCATGAACCTTCTCCAATCACTATCAGGGCTTAAACTGTTAACAAAATGGCTGTCTGACCTCTATCTGCTCTCTGGATGTTACAACACCAAATTGTTTTGAATCACTCTGGTAAATACGAAAAGAATCCAAACAAATATAAGCTGACAGTCAGATTAAATTCCGCCTTTTGTACCCCAACCTTGGCGCTTCGGAACAATATTTTGATTGGAACAACAATAAGCGAAGCCGAAATTTTCATTGTGTTAGTATTTATTTTCCTTATTATTACTGTTTGTGAAATATTAAGCACACAGTCTGACAGACCAAGGTCAGACGAAACACATAATCTTTAGGATTAAAGTTACATATGGGACCAAATAATCGTAAGTCTATGTAAAAAAGGAGCATATTATATAATTCATATTACGAGTTCGCCTAAAATATAAGAAGCTAGAACATATTGAAATGATTTTTTGTTTTTTTGTTGTTAGGTATGTTCTTATACGTATTACTTTATATACGTACTATATGATGAAGTTAATTTACAAAATGCATTAGCATTGTTTTCTTCACTTCCTTTTGTCCTACATACAATGTTTTGCACGCTTTTTTACACGACTTTTACAAAAAACTCTACACTATTAATAACCAAAATCTTTAATTTTAAGACTAATAAAAGAAACATAATATTAATAAGCATGTTAGTTACCGTTTATTCCTTAATTTGCTATGTCAAAACATTGCTACAAAGCTAAAGGAAATGAACACATTTCAATCTTATTCTTCAGGAAGTGTCCTATATTCATATCAAACTTCCCGATTACGACACACCGTCAATCAATGTTTGTTCACACGATAAATCCACTGATATTATAAGACATTGCTGTTATTCAGTATCTACACTTGTGTTAGAAAACTTTCCGACCACAAAGTCCTTTACAGGTCTATATTTAAAAATACATGTATAATTGTACATTGTTCAATTATTAATTTTGTACTCTTCTTCTTCTGCCTAGCCTTTTCCCAAGCTACGTTGGGGTCGGCTCCCAGTCTTACCGGATTTAGCTGAATACCGTATTTTACATGGAGCGACTGCTCATCTGACCTGCACAACCCATTTTACTAGGTTCAGTGGTAGTCAGAATTCTAATCAATTATTAATTTTGTACACGTAAATAAAATAAACAAAGAAATGGTTTAAAATTGTACGTCAGTTAAAATAAGTCAAACCACAAAAGCCAAGTTTGTTAGTTATTTTCTTTTACTTAAATAATCTAGGGCAAAAAAAAATCCATGAAAATATGAAAAAGAAAAACAAATTAACAACTATTGGAGTTATAGTAGTTAATTTGTTTTTCTTTTTCATATTCACATATCCAAAATTGTTTTTATATATTATTATTAGAAGTTTGATATGAATAATCAACTTACAAATTCAAATTTTCACATAATAATTATGAAAATTAACATTAAGTGTATAATAATATGCAAATACCAACATTCAAGATTGCCGAAATCAACAATTTTAACCACAAACAATAACAAAATTGTTTCGATGTTCAAAATTAAATTTCGAAGTCGAACCACACGTATAAATTTAATTTGACTTTTTGTAACGTTTTGCATTGATTTCCACATTCACATGCGACAAACACATTTCCTTACAAATCGTTATCGGAAATGGCGTCGAGTCAAGTTGTTTCGCTGGAAAACCCTTATCTTGCAGCAGAAGGTATGTCGAGTACATCATCATATTAATACGCAGTCAGGGCTGTCACACTAAAACCTTTACCAGGTAGGTGCCCATTCAACTATTTGCTTCAAGAATTATAGTGGTTCAAAGAGTATTTACCTACTTAAGTAGATAATACGTGCGTTGTGCAACCTCCTTAGTTGGCTTAATGAGATTTAGGATTTAGCACATGCTTACGCGTATCGCGAATTATAAAATGATGATAATTTTAATACTTTCTTGTGCACGCAGAATATTTTTTCGTCTTTAGTGAAGGTATCGTAAAATTGATGAATAGGTAGTAGCTAACCGTTTTAGGTGAGACGGCTGTCAATGGTAGAGACTACAGACGAAGAAGAAATCTAAAGTGTGTTAAATTCCATTAAGTTTGAATTAAGAGATAGCTTATTGTGGTAAGATCGCCTACCACTTCAATTTGTCATTGTTAGATACTAATCTTAAATATTAATAAAGAATTATCCATCTATTAACGCACCATAACTTTAGCCAACCCTAGTGCCTCAATGGAACTTTGAACCCGTTTAACATGACACTAGCGACCCTTCCCTGCTTTGCTCGAGTACTGACAGTCATGCCTTGTATAATATAAAGTTTTTTTTTCTTATCTTAGAATACGTAATAAATAATGCACCCTAGTGCCATTATAATCTAGCCGGTTAGATATTGAGTCATGTTTTAATACTTAAATAAATTTAAAAATTAAATAGCCAAGGCCTTAAAGTATTGCAAAGAAAAGTTAATTTACATGTTCTTTTTTTTTCAGGTAAATAAAATTACACATCTAATATCGACTGCACGGATAGCCGAGTGGTATAGGCCACCACGCTAATTACCACTGTGCGCGACGTGCTGCGGGTTCGATCCCCGCATGAGACAAGCATTTGTATGATCCACAAATAATAATAATAATAATAAATCTTTATTTCGGAATCTTTACACTCCATATTTTACACATAAAAGGAACAAAAAAAAATAAAATAATGATAATGAAGTTACATAACAAACAAAATGAATATATTATATAACCTCTCTACGCTATTATTAAAAATGACGCTATTCGATACAATTATTACGCTGCAATCTGTAACCATTTATTGTACATTGTGGTAGTATACAGTCTTTCAGAGAGCTCGTTTCAAGTCTGGGTGTTATTTGTGCATGTGATATGAATGTTTGTGAAGCCCCCGCGACACAAGGATTAAATTACTTAGTGCGGGCATCGTTTTAAAAAAATAATATTTTTTATTTAAACTATGTATAAGGACACACTTCGCCGATTGTTTGTTAGCAACAACTAAAACTCATATGGACACGTGCTTTTAACGATCATGTAAATAGGAAACAGTAAAATAGCAAAGTCCCATTTTATTCAATTTAAATATACATAATTTTAATTGGAAAACTATAACCTATAATATATTCATTAATATTCAATTAAAAAAACCTCTTTTCCAAAACTCCATGTAACCAGACATCTAGCCATTATCAATCAAAATCATAATTTTGCATTGGCTTGAATTCAATTAATTCAAAAATGTACTTTTTTTAATGAACTGACAGAATATTGAGATCAAATGTATTATTATCAAAGTCGAAACTTCAAAACGCCCCAAATTATCTAAAATGGAAACATCATTTGCAAACGTACGTACAACCAGACATCTAGCCATTAATGCTATTAATATGTATTTAACTATTTATAGAAGAAGAGCTGAAGACAGTTATTCCGGCAATAAATACGATACATTGTAAAACCCGAGTGCATGACTCGCTATTCTGAAGCACTCGTACATGTTTTAGACACATTATGTTTCGCACTTGTGAGGCGAAGCACTAAAGCACTTGACCATATATTAAGCCACTGTGCCTTGTATTTTTTGTGTAACGAGGCTTCCTTTTCCTGTTAGACATATTTCCTTGACTAACTTGATAAATATTTGACTAGTCAATAGTTTTTCTGATAAGTACTGACACTCAATGTATTCTGGTTTTAATTATAATACAAGTCTATAAATGGTCTATTACTGAGAACAGGCCTCTTCCCACTTTAGAGAAGATACAAGCATTGATTACCACGCTTGGTCATTGCGGGTTGGTGCTTTCAATTTCCAATTTTTGGAACCTGGGTCTCCTAGGTTTCGATGCTTTCCTTCACCGTTTGTTTGGTGTCTTAGAATAATTAAGAAAGTAAATAATTAAGCTTCTCCGACCCGGTGACTGTGTCGATGTTGTTGAATTTAGTCTTTCAATTCAATAACATTTTCGTGGTTTTAGGGTAGAAATGAAATTAGGTAAAGAAATACTATTTTAGTGAAATAAATCTTGAACGAATATAATTCCATATTTGGCCACCGGGTCAAACTAAGTTCGTAGCACTACAGATATTATTAACGTCAATAAACAACGTATTGTTGTCAAACTAAATAGAAACTTTCTAATGTATGTATTAGTTATTACCAATATTATCCATAGTACCAAAAAAGCCCGGCCAAGTGCGAGTCGGACTCGCGCACCGAGGGTTCCGTACAAACCTAAGTTTAAAATTATTAAAAAATATTTTTTATATGATGTCATTACAAATTTACGGATTTAGCAATTTTTCCTTTATCTGTGTTATTATAACACGTTGCTTTGTACCAAATTTGAAGATTCTAAGTTTATGGGAAGTACCCTGTAGGTTATGATTCCCTGGCGAGTGTCGAAAATTTGCGGCTTAAACGGCTGTCTGAATATATTGCGTTGGTTTAGAAGTTTAATTTACAGCTCCAAGGGACAGTAAACCCAGAGATATTAATTTCGGCTTGATACCTCCACGCGTTCCTGAGAAAAAGTCTTGACGGACGGATGGAAGGACAAAAAAGTGATCCTATAAGGGTTCCGTATTTTTCTTTTGAGGTACGGAACCCTAAAAATCATATAATAACAACGACCATAATTCCATGTCCTACTAACCAAAGCTACGTAAGCCTATTTAGACTTCTCAAAAATGTGTCATACTTGTCTGAAAATAATTAAGTCATTTGATCCCAATTAGAGAATAAAATATAATCTGTAACACTCAATTAAATCTAACTTTCCCAAATTACAGTTTATTGGTTATCGAGCTTTATTGACCGACATTTTCATAAGAACATGGTAATTGTTGAATTTTACTATAATTGTCACGATGCTCCGCCCGCGCTCTCAATTTTTTTTATATTTGTGATTTAAGCTATCCTATCTTTCAAGTTGGATCAAACTGCACACGGTGTGCAAATTTGATTAAAATCGGTTCAGTAGTTTCGGAGTTCATCCCGGACAAACATCTTGACACTGGAATTATATACAATAGATAAACAGCAATAAGGATTGGCAATTCCCATAATATTAACAAATTGCCATGTAATTAACAATTATTACTATTAAGTAGTATTACTAATAAGTAGTAACTGTTAATTGAATATTAATGAATATATTATAGGTTATAGTTTTCCAATTAAAATTATGTATATTTAAATTGAATAAAATGGGACTTTGCTATTTTACTGTTTCCTATTTACATGATCGTTAAAAGCACGTGTCCATATGAGTTTTAGTTGTTGCTAACAAACAATCGGCGAAGTGTGTCCTTATACATAGTTTAAATAAAAAATAATATTTTAAAACTCATATGGACACGTGCTTTTAACGATCATGTAAATAGGAAACAGTAAAATAGCAAAGTCCCATTTTATTCAATTTAAATATACATAATTTTAATTGGAAAACTATAACCTATAATATATTCATTAATATTCAATTAACAGTTACTACTTATTAGTAATACTACTTAATAGTAATAATTGTTAATTACATGGCAATTTGTTAATATTATGGGAATTGCCAATCCTTATTGCTGTTTATCTATTGTATATAATTCCAGTGTCAAGATGTTTGTCCGGGATGAACTCCGAAACTACTGAACCGATTTTAATCAAATTTGCACACCGTGTGCAGTTTGATCCAACTTGAAAGATAGGATAGCTTAAATCACAAATATAAAAAAAATTGAGAGCGCGGGCGGAGCATCGTGACAATTATAGTAAAATTCAACAATTACCATGTTCTTATGAAAATGTCGGTCAATAAAGCTCGATAACCAATAAACTGTAATTTGGGAAAGTTAGATTTAATTGAGTGTTACAGATTATATTTTATTCTCTAATTGGGATCAAATGACTTAATTATTTTCAGACAAGTATGACACATTTTTGAGAAGTCTAAATAGGCTTACGTAGCTTTGGTTAGTAGGACATGGAATTATGGTCGTTGTTATTATATGATTTTTAGGGTTCCGTACCTCAAAAGAAAAATACGGAACCCTTATAGGATCACTTTTTTGTCCTTCCATCCGTCCGTCAAGACTTTTTCTCAGGAACGCGTGGAGGTATCAAGCCGAAATTAATATCTCTGGGTTTACTGTCCCTTGGAGCTGTAAATTAAACTTCTAAACCAACGCAATATATTCAGACAGCCGTTTAAGCCGCAAATTTTCGACACTCGCCAGGGAATCATAACCTACAGGGTACTTCCCATAAACTTAGAATCTTCAAATTTGGTACAAAGCAACGTGTTATAATAACACAGATAAAGGAAAAATTGCTAAATCCGTAAATTTGTAATGACATCATATAAAAAATATTTTTTAATAATTTTAAACTTAGGTTTGTACGGAACCCTCGGTGCGCGAGTCCGACTCGCACTTGGCCGGGCTTTTTTGGTACTATGGATAATATTGGTAATAACTAATACATACATTAGAAAGTTTCTATTTAGTTTGACAACAATACGTTGTTTATTGACGTTAATAATATCTGTAGTGCTACGAACTTAGTTTGACCCGGTGGCCAAATATGGAATTATATTCGTTCAAGATTTATTTCACTAAAATAGTATTTCTTTACCTAATTTCATTTCTACCCTAAAACCACGAAAATGTTATTGAATTGAAAGACTAAATTCAACAACATCGACACAGTCACCGGGTCGGAGAAGCTTAATTATTTACTTTCTTAATTATTCTAAGACACCAAACAAACGGTGAAGGAAAGCATCGAAACCTAGGAGACCCAGGTTCCAAAAATTGGAAATTGAAAGCACCAACCCGCAATGACCAAGCGTGGTAATCAATGCTTGTATCTTCTCTAAAGTGGGAAGAGGCCTGTTCTCAGTAATAGACCATTTATAGACTTGTATTATAATTAAAACCAGAATACATTGAGTGTCAGTACTTATCAGAAAAACTATTGACTAGTCAAATATTTATCAAGTTAGTCAAGGAAATATGTCTAACAGGAAAAGGAAGCCTCGTTACACAAAAAATACAAGGCACAGTGGCTTAATATATGGTCAAGTGCTTTAGTGCTTCGCCTCACAAGTGCGAAACATAATGTGTCTAAAACATGTACGAGTGCTTCAGAATAGCGAGTCATGCACTCGGGTTTTACAATGTATCGTATTTATTGCCGGAATAACTGTCTTCAGCTCTTCTTCTATAAATAGTTAAATACATATTAATAGCATTAATGGCTAGATGTCTGGTTGTACGTACGTTTGCAAATGATGTTTCCATTTTAGATAATTTGGGGCGTTTTGAAGTTTCGACTTTGATAATAATACATTTGATCTCAATATTCTGTCAGTTCATTAAAAAAAGTACATTTTTGAATTAATTGAATTCAAGCCAATGCAAAATTATGATTTTGATTGATAATGGCTAGATGTCTGGTTACATGGAGTTTTGGAAAAGAGGTTTTTATTTTAGATAATTTGGGACGTTGTAATCTTTTGATTTAGGTGTAAAATTTTCTTTTGGATTGATGCTCTTACAAAGTAATGATTTTCATTGAACGGCTTATTAATGTTGTGATGTGATTTGAATTAATGGAAATTGTATTGAATTTTAAGATCGTTGCTCTAGTTTTTGTATCGTTGGTGACAATGGTTAGTAAAAACGACATTAAAGGTTTTCCTTAGGTGACTGTGTTAACTTTATGGTGATTCTACGTCAATGCTATTTTGATAATTGTTTCTGTTCATAGTACCTCATTGTAAAATGTATTTAAACTAATACCATTATTTTTCGTTATTTGGTTAGTGCTTTTTATGGCAATATGATTCATATTCACATCGCTATCCTACTACAGTATTTTGTTTATATTACTCATACAACTTAAAATTAGATGTCAACAATAATATTAGTCTGTAGTTCACATATAATACAGGCTGTTCTATAAATATAATAAAATCATTATTTACCTACGGAATTAAAAATATTTAGTATAAATGAAGTTTTATAAATATTTTTTCCAGTATTGTAGGAAGATATAATCATATAGTGTAGACTGTTACTTTTTTTCTTCAGTCAACTAGTTTGGGATTTTTTTATACAGAAGTATTTTTTATAGAAGTTAACTTAATATCTATACTTATATTACAAAGCTGAATAGTTTGTTTGTTTGTTTGAACGCGCTAATCTCAGGAACAACTGGGCCGATTTGAAAAATTCTTTCACTGATATATAGCCCACTTATTGAGGAAGGTTATAATTTGCCGCGGTAACCGACGCAGACGCGGGTGCAGCCGCGAGCAAATGTTAGTCGTTGAAATATGCGTCAGTTCAATAACTTTTAGGTTTTTTTTATGTCTGACGTTCGACGAACAACGGTATTCTGTGATATAACTTTGTTTTTTGTCAACAGTTACAACTAGGCACGATTGTTTAAGGCAATGTTTTATACCCGAGGCGTAGGAAAAAACATCGTAAGGATATCCGCGCAACTAGTAGCCATTCTCTGTTAAATAAGTTCCGATAGGGATCTTCAAATAAAACATTGTTTTTGGTACATGAAAATATTTTTTTGTTTTCATGAAGTTATGTCGTTCAAATCAGGTAAAGGTTATACGTGGAATAGTTTTTATTACTTTTATGGCTCGTTAAAAGATATATATTCGTATATCACCAAGCATCTAACTCATATAATTTTGACTGGACTTTAAATTGTTAAAACTCGATAGACCTTAAATAAACGTAACAAATTTACATTTCTAACGCTCGCAATAAAAACAACCAGTTCCTCATGTCTAAGATTATATACTTAAGTAGTAAGTACATAATAAGAAAACCTTCCTCAATATAATTCAAGTAGATTCTAAGATAATCTTAAAAGACATACGCAAATTTAACGGGCCTGTTGGTCTAGTGGTTAGTGACCCTGACTGCTAAGCCGGAAGTCGTGGGTTCGATTCCCACCCAGGACAAATCTTTGTGTGATGAGCACGATCATTTGTTCTGTGTCTGGGTGTTATTTATTTATAATATGTATGTATTTAGAAATATATAAGTATGTTTATCAGTTGTCTGGTTACCATAGTACAGGCTCTGCCTAGGTGTGTGAGATTGTCCCAAGATATTATTATATTATGTTATTAAATACAAATCTTCCCTTGCTTCACTACAAGTGTCGTCAGTCTCCGTAAGAAGTACACATATTAATAATGTAAGATTTACCTTATTTGTCTAAGAATAATACCTATCCTGTATTTAAAATGTTTAAAGTACTTATAATTAGAGAATACACATTATTTATTGTATCTAGTTCAAGTGGATCTCAAGTGACCTAATTATATCTATTATTTAAAGGTATTCCCCTTCTTTAATGGCGGAAAAATAGTTGACAGTCCAGAGGATAATAATTGTTATTAACATGAGTCCACAGTTCATTATTGTTCGTTATCAAATTAATTGATTATTGATGTACGCAAATCGTAAGTTATCTATCAAGTGGCGTTTAGTACAAGTGCTAAACATTATCTATTTGATTATATGTTTTCTTAGAAAGGAGGTGTGTCGCAATAAGTGGCATAATTACATGAACACTTACTGAAAAACTCCACAACATAACAATAGCTAAAAGCTAATACGTCAATGGTGCTGATTCCTTGTACGCAAACTAAACTAAATTTAATTGCTATCTTTTACTAACATAAAGCGAGAGAAAAGGACAGCAAAAGATAACAACTAACTTTGAAAATGTCAAACTAGTTTTCGCCTTGAACATCACAGTGTTTTTAGTGCACACGTTTTTGCTTGTCGCCAAATTTGTATGAGAATTTTATCTGGAACTAAGTTTGACAGTTCTTATTTTCGTCTGTCCTTTTCTAAATATGTACAAGTGAAAAAGATACCGATGTATTAAAATAAGTTTAATACAATATGTTTAACAGACCCGGGGCCAAAACTTGGGATTACACTTACTGTTCTTAGTTATTACTGCATTTCTCATAAATCTTAGTTGTAACTCATTTCTTTAACGCACTCTTCTGCTAGCACTTATCTCAATTTTATTGCAGTTGCTCTTGTGGGCAACGCGCTTTCCAGGGTTTCAGGCTTCCAGAGAAAAAAAAGAAGACATTAGAAATAGACGTAAAGGCTTTTGTATTGTGAAGAGTGTAAAACAATATATTGACAACAGTTAGCGTTATGTAATTAACTGGCTCCTATTGAGAGCTCATACTTTTGGTAACAGAGGATATTTCCAGTGTTAGCAACTAATCTGTAGAAGCAATTATCCTTAGTACAAGTAAAGTTTATGGTTGTTTTAAATGTTGTCAATTTTCGCAGATGTTTCGTCGCCTTGTCTGCTTGTTGTTGATGTCTGGTGTTAATAGGTTAAATCTGGTCTTAAGTAGGTTAATTACTAGAATTATTTAGATATTTTAAGCAAACATACTTGCCTTTGGTTTGTCATGGCGTCGCCTTGATATCGGCACGATAACTTTGCTCTTTCTATATGACTAGGTTCAAACGCTGGAGCCGAGCAAATATTGCACGAGCGATCCCGCGGGTAAAACCAAGGCAGAGATGGAACGAGGATATTTTTAGTTGCTGCAATTCCGACATTTCCACATATTTTCCCCGTGATCTCGGCGTAGTTAAAGTATTAGCTTTTTACCCTCAAAAATAGAAAAAATCTGACGATATTGTAAAAAAAAACGCTTCGCCACGCTACCAGTTTGCTGCCTATTTGCGCTTTATATTTGATACTGTCATTAGGGACTAAAACATGTATAATTTTTATTAATACGGAGCCTGAAAAATCTTTACTGCTAAGACTGAAACAAAATAATTTTCACGGTCGATTTACTTTCGGAAATAGTTACAATATAAAACTTTGTCTATCTTACCTTCATAATATGGTTCAAAAATCTCATTAAAGACGTTAAGTAGGTACCTACAACCATTTTAAAAGCTGATAAAATAGTTCGTTCATCATTTTAAAAAAGCAGTTATTGTTTTATCACGAGTTCAACATGCTAATTATACTCTTCGTTTCAACTTACTTGTATATAGATTTTCAATTAACGGTCGCAAGTAACCAACTATAAAACTCCTCTAATAACTGTAATTAATTTATATAAAAAAAAACCTATTAAAAAAAAGAACTTACCTTGAGATATTTTAGAAGTATATAGGTATAAATTATATTTACGATTTCGATTGCCATAAAATGTAAGTATAAACGAAAAACTAATTTATATAAAATTATTTGGGTGAAACGCCGCACGCGCCGATCGTTAATCAGTCTTGATTGAGGTATTTAGAGCACGCTTAACTGATATGTTTGAATTTATTAGTTAAATAGTATATCAAAGTAACCATAAACGGATGTTATTAACCCACAAAATAGCCACGAGTACATTTTCAGTAATTGTTAGCGTTCAATAATAAAACTATTTAACTAGGTAAATATTAGTAAATAACTGAAACGGCTGGGCCGCCCGAATTGTACGACCTCATTTCAAGCATATATTTTGTGTTGAACAATATTATGTAGTATATTATGTATGTAGTATATCGTATCAATTTTTTCTCGTGGTTAGTATCCTTAGGTTTAAATTCCGTCATATAAAATTTCGATAAAATTAGTAAAGCCTATGTTACCCGGGCCATTGTTACAAATCTATTGACACCTCATTTACTAAAATCGGTTCAGTAGTTTAGGCGCTACGGCGGAAACTACAAACATACATAGACTACCGAATCTACGCTTATCCGTAGTCGGGTAAAAAATACAATCAGGATTAGATCTCCAGCGGCTCTATATTCGCGATGTAATACCATACCATACCTACCATAAAACAATAATGTCCGCGTTAGTATGCATGTTTATTTCACTCACGTACTTATTTGCTTCCACTACTGTGGTCCGTTTTATTGCTACGTTACAACAGATGATATTGAGCCGACTTAGAATATTAAAGAGTGGAATTTAACGTTACAATCAAGGCGGTTTAATGTTCATAGATTAAAATTCAGAGGTGATTCACACTAGTATTAAGGAATATGTTGTGGTTTTGGTTATAGTTATTCAAATACGCAAAATAACTCACTTTTTGGAAAATACAAGATTGATTATAGAAATACATACATAACGTGAATATTAGGTACCTAAGTATTTTCTAAGATATTATGTAATAATATTTTTATATATAAATGTGGACAACATCGCATTAATTGCTCTGAATGCAATGTAAGTAGCTAAAGTACTTATGTTACGGAATCAGAGAGAACGATAGTACCACAAACACACAGACCTGAGACAATTTAGAAAAGTGTTTTTTCCACATCAAACCCGGGACCTCAGAGCGATACCTTGAAAACCGGTGTGTACCCCACTCGACCACGGAAGTCGTATTCATTTTTCCAACTTAACAGGAAAATATATCAAGCAAAACTCACCAGTTATTTATTATCTATCAGTGACCAACTGTATTCTCATCTCAGAGCACTTTTAAGCACTTAAAACATGTGATTCAATGGCTACCATAATATTTTTCATATCTACAAAATGCGACATAATAGTATTAACCGCACACCAACCACAACAGCTGAATTTCTATAAACGTTAAACCATTTACCGCATCCAGTCATCTGCCACTATTAATTTAAAAAGAGAAGTGACGATTAGTGAGGATTTATTAGAAGGGGACCCAAATCGATAACTAATCGATTTACCTACATCATCGATTCCATTCATCACTCCCCACACTCGGCGTCCCCGTGAAATGACCAACTATATCACCCCAAAATAACATTTAATAGGAAACGTATAATTCACGAGCAAATAGCTCTATTTCCGTACCAAATCGACGACTCAATTCGTCACGGAATGGACAATGGCTATCGTTACTGACTACCTACTGTAATTTAACCTTTATTCGTTCGGCAATAAAGTTTACTATAGATAAGTGATAGATTCCGAAAGGTGCCAAAAATCCTTTAATCGCGAACGTTTAAATACTTCATTTATTTTATTTTACAAATTAAGAATTAACAACTGAGGTCTGAAATATAAACCGAAACAGAATGAAGATAAATTATGATAACAATTAAACTTATTCTGTTTCATATAACCAATTAATAACGTATATTTTAAAAGGTTAATGACTACATTATTATTAGGTATCAAGGAAGGGATTCGTATTAACGACCACCTTTGCTTGACAAATTGAAGAAATACAATGGAATAATAAATTCTAATAACATTACAGCTTTCACCATCTGCTCCGCGCATTTGTAAAGGAATATTTTTGTCACGTGTCCTGTCAAACAAAAGCGATTGAATTATTGAATAAATCTTATTATATTAGCGACAATAGGTGTCAAATGGGCAATAATTCTCTTGCTTTGTGGCAATTTGTGGTCAATCGCTGCTCCGGGCAACGGGATTTCCGTAATCATTTTATTTTCGGCGATCTTTACAAAGGCAGGGATTAAAGGTATTATTAATGTCACAATATTGAATGTAAGTACACTTTATTTCAATATTCCTGACACTCTTTGTATTAATCCAAACATGTCGTAGCGCAGTGTATCACAATATTTTACTTCCAATAACCACAAATATTATGAATGTTAACAAAAATAATAAAGCAAGGACTTATTCGTTATTAAAACGAAAAAACACAATCCTCAATTGACAGCAAAATATCGGAAATGTTTTAATAAAAAACAGTCATGTAGCAAGTTCATAAACACTTGAATTCTTATATTTTTTGCAAGTCTTGTCCAACGCCCACACGACAAAACACAGTTACTTACTAATTAACTTATAGTCAACGAGAATATGACCTATACTGTCCTATTTGTCTCTACATGACTTTGCACGACCACATATTTTAATCCTTACAATGCAACAATAAGCGTTTCATAATGTTGTTTCTATGCAGACGGTTTAAATAGATATAAAGCTATTTATTTAACTCCTCTTTGAAAAACTATGGAATCAGAAACCATGGAACATAAATCATTTGTCACTAGAAACTTTACCATTTAAAAATACACAATATAAAAGCCCACGTCACTCACTGACTCACTGATTCTGGAACGCTCGCACACTATGATAATTTTTAAAGAAAGAACACATAACAAAGAGTTTATCATAAAAAAGTTTCAAAAACAATATTTTCGCGAAACGTCAATGACTGAAGAAAAGTATTAAGTTTTGTTATGATTCAATCAATGTATAATACTTTACGCGCGAGCGAAGCCGCGGGCAACAGCTAGTAATAAAATAATGAGTAAATATTAATTGATATATTTTTATTTATTATATATTCATTCTTGCTTGTAATCTGTATTTATTTTAGGAGACAAGCCCGCCACACGTTGCCGTCATTGCAACTCCTGTAAGCCAGGATCTACAATTATAACCAATGAATACCACCAAATTCAAATTCAAAATCATTTATTCAAATCAGGCTACCTTGTAGCACTTTTTGAATGTCATCAACACAGACAGCACCCTGATTCGCCCACCCCACTTAAGCTCGGTCTGTCCCGAAGTAATTATTAGTCTTGGAACCCGCAAAGAAATTAATCAGAAGTAGTTATAGTTTATTAGAGGGGAAAATATTTTTCACTTCCCTCCTCCGCAAGAAGTAGACAAAAAGAAAATATAAGCCTTAAGTAAGGAAAAAGTATCAGCAACTGAGTTAAGCCCGTTTGCGAGCACCAAGGATATTTTTTTTTTTATTATTTGGTCCTAAAAATCTCTCTGCAGCTGTTATTCTGATGCTAATAATAGGTATGGCAAAAACGTCTGAAAACACGGAAATTTGCTCTGGTGGCAACAAGGTCCTCGTAAAACAACACCGGATGTGATTATTTATTTATTTATATGATGTGCAATTTTCTCAAAAAGATATATATTTGTGGATAAACTGACACAGTGGTGAAATAAAAAACTTAAATGAAAAGAATTTGCTTTTAAATTACCATGACCCGTAAGGCTCTGAGCTGACGTAGGTATGTTGTTCGTTTGTTTTCCTGTAAAATTATTACTAATAAAAACTCGGACAAGAAGAGAGTAAGATGCCAACCGAATACAGTTTAATTGGCCTTGAAATGTATAAAAAATGACATCTAAACGAGACATCAGACGAAAATATCAGGTAAGACAAAACATTTTTTGTTAACATCTTTAAAATAACAGTGAGTTATTACGCTCTATTAACAAGAACAATAAAAATAAAGCGTTTGTACAAAAACTTAAAATATAAAGAGTCTGTCTCTACCCGATAACCAGGTGAGACGACTTTTTGCGCGAAATAGCGACAAAAAAGTCTGAAAACTGTCGCGTCAGATTAATTAACAGTTTTATTTGTGGAGCACGTCTTGTCAGTTGTTCATGAGGACTATTGTCGCAATATGATGGACGGAATGTCTTTGTCTGCGGCAAAAAGTGCGACATAATAGTCGTAGTGTAATCAATTCGCCAGACAGCGTGCCGCTTGTGTTGCTAACTAATCTAGGTGACGCGGAGCTACGAATACTTTGCGGACATATTCTGATCTTATAATTTAAACATGTATAGGGATGTCTGAACTGTTTTTGTGAATTAATGTCGTTTCGACATAGAAGTGGGTCGCCCATCGAAAATTTCACCGGATGATATAAATCATGTTCAAATAGGGGCTGATAATTTGATATTTCTAGTTACCGTGGGCAATATTAGCAAAGCTTGACTACGCTGCTTTCATTCTTTCCTAGCTTATATATCATTTCTGAATGAAAGCAAAGGCCAGAAGGAAAGAAAGAAAGTGGATGTAAGTAGGATGAAAGAGGATCATGGGCGATGTTAGGGCAGTAACACTTGAATCCGTGAATATCCCCGCTATTCTCTTGGTTCATTACATTAACTTGATTCGAACAAAAAAGTATTCCACAAACATATTTTTCCGAGTATATTTAAGTAGACCAGTCCAGCATAAGGCTGCTGCCGTCATTCAAGTTACTTACCCCACTTTCATTATTGATATTATAATAAACACCAGGATCTCAGTAACGTCTTAATTTAAAATCTAAAAATATACAGCCAAGTTACCTTTTAAGGTTTCTTTTTGATGAAAGTAACTTACGTACCGTATCAGAAAGGTGAGTAATTCCAATAATTAACCATTTATCTTGCGTGATATGCAAATCCTTAAGGCCTCAAGTATTTTTGGAATTTACTTCAGACTTTACAAGATAATGACCTGAGATCATGGACCGAAATTTGTTGTTAGTGCACCTACAGTAAGTACGTGGTGTTTTAAATGGTAGTTATACTTAGTTTGGTAACGCACTTAGCTTTAAATAAATTGCAGTGAACTAAATCCTTGAATGAATTTAACCTCCATACATTTCCTTGTCAATACAATCTTGCCATTTGAAATTTAAATCCACTCCACTCTAATTACATCGTAGCTCCTTGTCGCAGCACATCTGGGCGACTCAAGGTCTGGGAATTGAGGAAACATAACCAAAGACCTTATAAAAACACTAGTGTACTATTATTTCTATGTGATTAGATCGATCGTTTCATCGTGAGGATAAAAAATGATATACAAATTCATCGATAAAAACTTACCAGCAAAAAGTAATGAGCGATCAAACTAGACTAACTTCCTTGACATGGAACAGTTATATGTTATTTATGACTTGTTTACACGACGTAAAAACTATGTACATAAGATTAGGACGCTCGGCCATATAATTATCTCATTACGTACGAAAACACGGTCAGTTGTTACAATTTTTGATGCCGTTAAGTAACCCGAATGTAATAGGTTTATATTCTAAAAACCTTGTGATACAGATTTTTTGCTTATCGGTTTATTAATTAGCAACGTTAACGGTTTCGTACACCCACTGATCTTCGCCGGTCTAAGATCATAGCTGTATCTGCTTACTGTTACCAGTATGAGGTGCTAGCACTTATGATGCTTGACTGTACATATTGAAGGTATGGAGATAGCACTCGTCACTTCTATTTATTCACAACTCGACTCATTTTTGACAGTCAAAATGTTCATAAAATTACTAAAATATTTCAATTAAATCGAGGCAGTCGTACCATTGCTTATAATTTGATTAAAACAAGGTATGATACAAGAGAAAATGATGGCGTAAATAAATATTATTAGCGGCAAAATCTGAGATTTGAGTGTAAGTTATTTCCTAATTAACAAATATAGTCAAATTATTACTTGATAAACCGTGAGAAAAATTAATAATATCTAAGTATGTCTGGCTGTCTGTATCTCCTTAGTTTCACGTAAATCAAGCTTTCTTATCGGTACAGTAATAAATATTGTATCATAAATAACCGTTATGCAAATTATCATAAGGCACTTTAAAAAATGAATTTTATTTGAAAACTAAGAAAATCAAAGTTCATTTTCTATTCAATGGTAATATTCAACATGCTGTTAATTTTGTTCGTATTCAATTCTGTTGAGCATTACCCGTTCAAAAACATTTAAATTTCCTATTGAACAATCTTTAAAAAGCGATGAACAAATGTTTCCCAGCCCTGCGGTGTCATTTAACCTACTTACAAAACACAAAGAAAAACATGAGTAAAAACGTCGAAAATTTAAAATAATTGAAAATATATTCATGTGAATCTTTATGTTTTGTTATCTGCTGACCCACCTACGTTACCTAATATGAAGTGAAACTTACATAAATATTCTTGCATGTCAAAATGCAAAGATCAATAGCTGATATCAAAATCAATAAAGATATAATGAGAATATTATTATACATTATAAACAAACATTTGCACATGAATTGTATATTTCTCACATGAATCATTATACAGCTTTCTTTATCGGTCTCGAAAATTGACAACTCACTTTATGAAAAGTTCGGAGACTATAACTTTTATTGGTTTATTCCATATCTTTGGCGCCTTACGAAAATATAAATGATTCGTCCATAGATATCCGTAAGTATATGTTAACAGTCATAAACTAGAATTCATAACAGGTCATATTCATTCATTCATTTGTGGCATTTGGTTCAAATTTCACCATATTCTATAATATAAATTAGTTGTCAATATAACTGCCTAGCTTTTCTGCTCAGTCGGTTAACGTTCAGAATATGGACTCGGTCAGTTTAATCTGTAGGGCAGATGAAAATTCGTGAGCAAATGAAGAATTATCCACTTTACGCCAGGAGCAGTAATACGACCACGGCCAGTGCAATTCAGTCGAAATGTCAAAACTTCTTAGGTAAACGTATGAATTCGAGTTAATTCCCGTTACGTAATTATATTAAAATCATGCAAAGCTATAGTTTTAAAATCTCATAATTTCTAATCTAATTTCTGTGCCAGATCTTACAAAACCTGCCCAAAATATAACAAATTAGTTGTTCCCCGCGACTGCGCCCGCGTTTATTATTTTTTTAGTAGAAAAAACATAGCTTTTATTACTCAGGGTGAATGTAGATTTCTAATGGTGAAAGAATTTATGAAATCGGTCCAGTAGTTTTTGAGTTCATTCATTACAAACATACACACAAACATACAAATCTTTACTCTTTAAAATATTAGTGTAGATTAATCCAAGAGATGTCCCGCTACAGTAAGACCACGGGCCGGTCACTTACATTACTAAAACAGACTGTCCATAATACCAATACAATTCATTAGCTCCCCCAAGCGAAGAATTAAAATTGATTGATTGGTGACATAAAAAATTAACGTCCTTACTTAACGGGGTATCAATCAGTCGTTTCGTCGGCTGTCTTTATCGACTAGATATGACTTATACTTCGGGCCCTTTCATGTAGTAAACACCTTTACTTACTTGGCTTAACGACGACAGTTTTATTAAGGAGCTTATCTGTCGGGTGGCCCAATCCACAGACGGTTTTGGACAGTCTACTTGAGACGATAAATATACCAATTAATTAGGATTCAAATGTATGGTGTTTTTCGAATTTCGATGAATATAATTAAATAGAAAATTATGGCTTTAATTGAAATTTGTAACTTAGAAATTCATAACACTAGTAATGCAAAAGTAACGCTGTCTGAGTGTTACGCAAAACGGGCTACATCTAGTACATAATAATAATAATAATATTATTAAATAAATAATATCTTGGGACAACTCACACACGGCCATGGCACTGGTCCCAAACGAGGCAGAGCCTGTAATATGGCTACCAGACAACTGATAAACATACTTATATATTTCTAAATACATACATACAATTATTATAGATAAAGTACACCCAGACACAGAACAAATGATCGTGTTCATCAGACAAACATTTTTCCTGGGTGGGAATTAAACCTACGACCACCGGTTTAGCAGTCAGGGTCACTGGCCACTAGACCAACCTTCCGTGCCCGGCCCGTCAAATATAACAAGATATATAAAATAAAATATTATAATAAGATATTTGAACAAATTATTTGATTAACTTTTAATTCTTGATCTCGTTTTGTGACCCGCTTCGACTTCACACTGGAACAGTAATACATGCCTACAATTATACACAAAAAAAATCCTCTTGAAGCACTCTATTGCTGAATACTGCATTAAAATCCGTTGAGTAGTTTAAAAGATCTAAGCGTAAAAACAGCGGGATTGGCTTTGTTTTATTATACGTAAAGATTTATTTAATATAATAATATTGACCTCCGAAATATGGTAACTTATAATTGTATAGATTTATAAATAACTGTTCATAAAAATAGAGCTGACTTCAATAAAAAATATTTGATTAATGCCTAATTAAGAAATCATAACATAGCTTCGAGGCCGTCTTTGATCCTATTAAAAATATTTTTACTGTTATTTATAACTTTATTATTAATATCCGACCAATGTCATAAAAAGTAGACGAATATGACACATAATCCCACAACTAAGTTAATTCTGATACAGAGGAAGAATTTCAATATCTTAGACGCCAGCGAGATCAAAAAAAGTGTCGTATCAAAGTGGTTGTAAATCTTAATTGTAAAATAAATAATTTAAATACATTTTGTAAGCATCTATACCTGGGGCCCAATTCTCCTATTTTTAAACCGTCCGATGGCAGTGTAATGATCGTAATGTCGACAATTTTGTAAATAAAGCCCATTAAGTTTGAAATGTCAGTAAGGGATTACCAAATTATTGGCAATCGTGCTAAGATACTATGACATACACGATTTCACAGATTAAATGCTTAGAAGAATACCAAATGTGCCAAAATCAATCGAAACTACGATCATTACACTGCCATCGGACGGTTTATAAAATAGGAGAATTGGGGCCCTGATGTATTCGCACCCTAAATTGTAAAAGACAACTAAAGAAATGGGAACCTCTGCATCCCTACGAAGTCATATGCTATAAAAATCCAGCAATCAACGGATTAAACTATCAATTCCCAAACAAACAAACATTTCAATTAAACTGGAACGCATACATCAATCTAAAGTACCCATAACAAATGCACTCACAGACACAAACAATCAGAAACATGCACATAAACCCAAAGATATCCAATTTAGCGTAAAATTAAATTTGTTTACACATTCTCCTGGTCGTAAGTAACATAAACTTAGTTCAGGTTAAACTTACTATTACAAACGGAGATAAACCAGCACGATCTGAAAACACGGCGACCATAATTCTCATGGAAATATTCGCTCTTGTGTCAGCACAAAAATACATTCAGCAAGTGCTTGGTGGTTTCCTAAAAATAATCTTTTATTGCAACGAGAAGGTACCTACCCCCGCAGTTGGAAGTTTTGTCAGGTGCCGATAAACAAGAAGTTACCCACTTACATTGTAAGACACCGCTGTAGATACTGGCTAGTTTGTTTTCCTTTGACTAGAAAGTCGCTTCGTTCTTATGTCGATACGTTTGTTTTTAACAGTTTTAAACATATGACACTCGGTAATCCCAATCACTAGTGTTTATGTAAGTCATAAAATTTAAATTTCGATGATTATACAACTTCTTGGGCTTCAAGCTTAAACAACGCCCTCTGAAGCCACAAACACAGTCATGAATCATTCGTCGCATTAGTGTAGAGACACTAATACGTTTTTAACTAAATTTTAAAATCAGAAGATAGGTATCGTGGTCTCACATTCGTCATAGTCAAATGTGTCACAAAAATGGCGATGTCGTCACAATCCAGACAGCATTTAACAGGTGCACGCTCGAAAACAAATCACGTTATGGCGCGTGTGATTCGATTTTCGAAATCTTTACCGCCATCTTATTTTTATTTTTATACGTCGCCAGACTCAAATTTTCTGTTTATCCGACAGCGCTAGTTCTAGGATAATATTTTGCCATTGTTTTTCACCTCTTTTCTACGACTACCTACTTTTTGATGCCAGTGACGGAAACTTTTCAAATGTACGGGATTTTATGGGTTTTCTATGTAGCTAGCATATTAATGGTACACAACCTACTACACTATTTTTCTTTTGCATAGAAAATTACGCATAATAACTTCAACCGTAAAAAAATTACGTCAATAAATTCAGACACAAATGACTGACTGAAAACAGCAACGTCATCGATTTCGTAAATTAACAGAGATAGGAATAAAATATAGGTACAATTCCCGATTCGCGGTCGGCATAAATTGAATTCGTACCCGATGAGGTCGGTTGAAGCGGTTCGAAACCAGACGGTTCATTTGCTAACTGGGTCTCTTATACAATTCAATAGCCTTATTTCAATGTATTTTAGTTAAATGCCTCCTCGAATGAAAACATAGGAATCTTTTAATTAAATCTTAGCTTTGTAGGTTTGGCGAACAACTTCATTTGGCGTCTAGAAACTTGGTTAAGCTGTTTTATACTTCTATAAATTCCAGAGGTAATTGTGAAGCTAAATTAATTCACTTTGATTTTGATACTAAGAATTAAAAAAACTTACTAGCAATGAGGATTGCACATTACTAGTATTCTTGTCAACGTATTGAGATAAATTGCTGTTACTAGTGGGTTCACGTCGGGAGTGCAATGGGTGGTATTCGAACTGGCCATCACATGATCACATGTCAGATGCCCTAACCATTAGGCTACCATCGCTTGAAAACAGTTACTTAGTACTAGTAGATTACTCAAAATGACGTCAATCTTAAGTTAGTACGATATTTTTTTCCGCAAAAGAAAATTATGAATGAGCATGTCCAAGAGTTGCCTACGTCACAATGCTTGGCGCAGCTCCAACACTTCAATATATAGGTAGCAACATTGCGTACTTAATTTCATCACAAATGTCAAAGGTTAAAATGAAATGATGAATGAAATTATTGTGATAACTTATTACAATATACCTAAAATAATTCCTGAGTTCTGGATGATAAAAGAAAGTACAAATACTTTGTCATTTTCCAAATTAGTCTTGTAAGTAGTGCCTGTAATGATGTATATTGGCGATTTCACTTTTTTGTTAAATGACAGACATGTGTGCTCCTATCAAGTCCTATCCAGCAGTGCGGATGATAACCTTAATTTCCATTCAGTTCATGAACTTGTTTCGCCTCGTCTCAATTTAAATAAAAAAATCGTGATCGAAATCTTATAGAAAATCCCTCTCCCAGGTTTTCACAAAGTAGTAACATGGTTCGAGAAATCATTAAATTGTGTTCGCTCAATACTTTAACCTACCAATGTTCCGACGGTACACTAAAAAGGTATTTAAATGTCTGTACGCAAAACTTTGTTAGACATTCATAGTAAACGCACTGGCCGCCTGCCAAATGTTTCTCCGTAGACGTGTCTCGAACATCTTCTAAAGGTTAAGGGTGACGAAAATAATGTAACGAACTACTTTCGGTAGATAAGACTTGTCTTAATAACAATAGGGATGTGCTTGTTGTGGACGTTTAAGGGTAGTTCTTCAGAGACAAAATTTTCGATGTCTGTGGGTATATTTCTGTAACCAACCAACAAAACGGCATGTAATATTTTTTTTTATACAGTTTAGCTTTACCTCTATCTAGGACAAATTATATTTTTTTAATAATTGCTGTCTAGATATAAAATAAAATTTTTTGAAGTCTGTTCTCCTGATTCATATAGGGCGTCCGTTTGCCATTTTCCGGAACAAAATGGTCGATGACACATTTTCCCTTTGATTCTTCAATATAACTTAAAATTATATCGAAAGGAAATGAATTGACCTCTTACAAAAAAAATATGTATTAGTTATAACTACGTTAGTGTGTTTATAATTAATTAAATAAGAAGTGTCCGGCGTATAATACTGATTCATGTGGAGTAAGCTGCGCTTGACCGTACTTGGTCGAGTAATAATAATAAGGGTCTGGAATCTCGCGCGGGGGGGAGCCAGTTGTGCAACCTATGAGCTAGAAGGCGGACTTGTGGCTAGTTGGATTAGATCCCGGTGAAACGAAGGTAAACATCTGATTCATCTGTGCTTGGTTCAGGTAGCCTCCTGATTACAATGCCTACTTTATAAAATTTATTTTGTTATTTTGAAACCTCAATCTGAGTTTCGTGTGATGCTTTTGGGTTATAGATTCGTGTAGAAAAATCACAATATTGAAGTCTGTATGTATGATGAGTTATGCATGATTTTAGGCAAAATCATGATTCATCTGTGCCTGATTCATATGTTCAAAACCCGATATGAATCAGAAAATAAATTAGTTTTTCCCTTTTCCAGCAAGAAAGGAGCACTTTTGTTGCGTAATTTTTCTTGTACAAGTACTTAAGTAGAGTGCAGGAAATAATTGACGAATGTGATCCAGCAGACAATACCGAAATAAATAAATCATTATCATCATCTCCAGGAATTTCAATCATACCAAGATCTCCGGAAATTCCCAGCTCATCACAGGTTTCAACTCAGACTTCACCACTATCGGCACGTATAACAAGATCCACAATAAGACAACAGAAGACACTGGGAATCGATTTGAACCTAACAGAAAATGAAACCAATGTCTCATCCAACGCTGACGTCCCGTCGAGAATAATAAAATCGCCTTCACCCAATACTTGGATATCAGATTCACCGAGGACTCCCAGCCCACAAAGTAGCATCTCATTGTCAGCCCAAAAGTTTAAAAAAAAGCTGCACGGGAAACACCTGCTAAAAAGAAATCGCATGAAACATATTTTACGCAAGTTTGAATTGACCAATTTTTTTCCGCGATATGATCACTGATAATTGTTTTTATAAAAACTGATTATTGTTGTTATAATATTATGATTATTTTCATAAGACTGAGCACATTTACATTCAAAGCTTTTCATTTTTATTTCTGTATCTGATTAATCTGTAACAAATTCTGATTCATCTGGGCACAGAATATTTAAATGTCGATATCTCGAAAACTACTGTGTAAAAACGAGTCCCTCATTCAAATATACGTTATTTGGCATACCTATTTTCATATAAAGATGCGTTACTAAGCTGAAAGTTAAATTAAATTTTGGCCATATGAATCAGTCAAAGAATCAAATTTCGAAGAACTACCCTTAAGCGCAATAGAGGAATGGCAGATTTGTGGTGCGATTTTATGAATCGCAAAGTATTTTGAATAAAAAAAGATCCTATGATTATGATGCAACATTATTATTCTCTTCGGGATATGTTAGTAAAAAGAAAATATCACGAAAGTTATTAAGTATGTTGGCGAGTATATCCGAATTTTTTTTTTCTACCTTGGAACATTATTTTACTTTTAATGAGATATTCTATTTATGGAGATAACGTAGTCATACATAAGTCTACTCTAAAGTATTGTCCACACAACATAGTAAGTTCGGATACTAGATACTACACAACAATACCTTTTTAGGATTCCATTACAAGATAGAAACATCAAATCATACCGCAGACATTACTATACTCGTCTTAATCAACAACATTGTTTACGATTTACTAACTCACAAACGTACACAAGAAACGCGCGAAAACAGACAGTAAAATGTTTATTGTTCAATAAAATATCAAGGAGATGATTTCATTAATAATGTACGCACCTAAATACGTAGAATTGTTTACGATGCGGCGTACGTAATCACAATAAATCACTCAAAAATATAACGGGCGGTAGTAAAACTATGTACAAGATATTATCAAAAACTAGGGTAAGAAGAACGGGACTGTCTTCAATTCTGACCCTCTTTTGTTTGTTTTATACGACGGAATAATAGTGGCGAATCCTAAATTACCCCTAAGCTTTTTAGGAATAAAGAGCGAGTCAACTATAAAAACAAACGATTGACGCCTTAATATTTCCCAAGTTACGTTCTGTTGCATTAATATACCTATTGGGAATGTGGTAATCATATACCAATTATAGATTTTCAGAAACCGCAATTTCTCTATAAAATTAGCGTTAAGGTTTTAAATAATATATTTAACCAGATATTATTAGGGAAATTTTATTATATAATGAATAAATTTTTAGGGAAATTCATATAAGTAATTTTTTTACTGAAGCTCATAATATTTTCCTTAAAATGTTACTTACATTCGTAATCTGTAATTTCAGACCTCTGTTGGTAGATACGTCTAAAGAAACACCTAAAACGTTACAAAATAAATGTACCCAAATACATTAAAAACCTTAATTTTCACGTAACAATAGTTTTACCATATCAGCCAGTAAAGTCTGAAACGGCGAAGCTTGGTTGTGTCGTCATAAGGCTGGCCGGCGCCTTGTACGCCTCCGGACGTACAACCTACCACACATTAACTCTAGCACTGAGATGAACAACGCCCTTACAATATGGGAATAAGGTTGTTTTTTCCATATCCTTCTTTCACTGAAATGTTTGACCGTATAGTGACTAAGCTGAATTAATACACTACGTATTCGGCCGGCATCGCCTACGCACTGAAACAGCGTGGGAGTCCCTGTAACTTATCTACATGATGTTTTATTTCCTTCTTCGGTAAACACTGTCCAAGTTTTGAATGTAGGTTAGCGAGCTTTGGAAGGAATTGTTTTTGTGATTGACTGACTTTTTAAATGTGTTAGTTTAGTTGGGACATAGTGACGTTACAAAGAACATCTCTTTGATTACATAATATTCTTACAGATTTTTTTCTTTCTTTTGGAAACTTTAAGCGAATTAATAATACCATTACCATAGGTGCAGAAATCAGTAAAATCAACTCAAAATAAATCCCCGAAGCTTCTCCAATCCACCCTTGATCATACAATTTTCATGCGTAAAAACAGTAGAGGTACCTACTGTATTGGCAATTATTTTTCAAAGTGTCAAGTAATCCTGCAACTATTATTGGTACAAATAGTCTCACTACTGAAAACTTGAAGAAGCCAAGTGAAAGAACTCATAAATCATTCTCACCTTTAGCCAGAAGCACCTGAACTCAATTCAAGCCATTATCATAACAAATTTTAGTGAACGATAAAAATACTTTTACGTAAACCTTTTTCTTAAATATGAATTCTAAGCCAAAGCGTTCTAGCACATACCGTGTATAGAGCGGTGGTTGGCGTCGCCGTGGCTCGGTGGCCGACACACTTTCCATTGACTGGGATGAAACCACCCCATCCCCTCTCTATTTTCGTAGAAATTTATACTAATGATACGTTATGTAACAATAGCTATTTACGATTGGTGATATTGTGACCGTCGTCCATTCATGTTTGAAATAATGTACCTACTTCTTTTAACGTTATATGGTATTGTAAAATGTTGAAGTTTTATTACCTACATAAGTTACATTTTAAGTTTACAGGTATTTAGTATTTACATAAAGTTATACTAATAAATTACGGAATTTTTTATTTCGATGAACTATGATATAATATAATGTTCCATTTGTACTTCTTTTACTAAACGGTTCGAAAAAGCGCAAGATTGTCATATTTTTTGCAAGACATCAACTTGTTTGTGCGAGATGATGGGATCCTTCTATCGGGCAGTTTAGGGTAATTTATATGATCACGTCGGGTGATAATTATTATTTAAAATGCCATTATACTTTAGGTGTGTATATTTACTGGTACCAGATACAATATTATATAGTCTATATTATGACATATCAGACTGGATGCTCGGATATCTATTGAGCTTATATTCATAGGAAGATGTGGAATCCAAATCTACTAGTATCTCGACTCCACTGACGTCAGTTGTTAAATTAGAGCAGATAAGTTAATGGTCATATGACTATGCTCTTTAGTGGTGGTGATCATTAGTTGACACTGTTTGTATTAAGATTTATTGTAACTGGTCCTAAGCGTCAATGAAATAAATATTTTAAAGACGTAATCTTAAAAAGACCACCTAATAACATTACCTTCTACCTACCTTCTCCAATATTTTTTTATTAAATTTCAACTATTTAATCATTGAAGGAGGTGCCACTGCCTGTAGCCACACTGCTGACGCATTAGTTTTATATGAGTCGCACAAAGTCATGCGCGCGGCGCAGCAGTCGCCTTTCCGCATCCAGTCTGATATGTTATAATATAGTCTATACAGTATTGTATCTGGTACCAGTAATTATACACACCAAAAGTATAATGATCACCCGACGTGATCATATAAATTACCCTAAATTGATTACCCTAAACTGCACGATAGAAGAATCCGCATCATCTCGCCACATCAAGTTTTTCATGGTACCTTACCGCACTTACTTATTATTGCTACATAGAGCGGCCAAAATCACATCGCCCTTAATACTAACTGTGCATAAACCGTTAGAAATCAATAAATTTAATTCTGTGTGAATTCACTTAAATAAACTTTCATTTTCACGCCATCTTAATTGATATTTGGATCCGTACCAAGTTATTTACCGACAAAGACCTAATATAAGATTAGTTAAATTAAATGAATACTTTTTTGAATAATACGAATATAACTGTGATGGGTCTCAGTTCGGTGTTGATCAAAAGAGCCGCGTTATTTTGTTAATATGAACTAAACGCTAAAACTGATTTGTTAGTCACGGCCGAACGCATCGCAAGAGTATGAATAAAATATTGATGAGCGAATATAATGTTTATGGTTTTCTTATTCAAAATTTTATGTTTCGAATGAGATTAGAACAGTGATAAGCGTTTTATTAAATTATATGCCGACTTAATGTAATTATTCTTCGTCTATCACATTTTACATACATTAGAGTACGTACTTTGATTAGATCCCCGTATTAACATCTTGATTTTCAACGTAACTAACTGGAGATTCCTTGAAGAATTATGTATAAGTTTATCTATGAATAATGAATAAGGCAATATTATTCATCTTCATTACCTAATTCATACTTTTAGGTATAACGCTCAGAAACACCTTGAACTTTCTAAATTTGAAAAACCAACAGTCGTATTTTAACGGATATTAGCCCCGATTCTATTAAACACTAAAACTAAACCAATTCCAGTCCTTCGGTATATTTTTCATATGTACATAATAATATTAAGAAAAGGATGGACAAAAATTTGCAACTAAAATCCTCATACAATTTGCCGACAAGTAAAAACGTGTGTTCTAAAAAGACTGTGATGTTGAAGGCAAAAACTAGTTGTTTTCGTTAGTTGTTATCTGTTGCTGTCCTTGTCTCACGCTTGATGTTAGTAAATGACAGCAATGGTTTAAATTTAGTTTAGTTTGCGTATAGAGGAATCAGCACCACTGTTTAGTTATCTGTACGTTACATGTTTTTAAATTTAAATGCGTTTGCGAACATTTTACTTTCAACTCATGACACTAAAGTAACTGGCAACCTTCTTTTGCCTCCAACGAGAGTCAACAAAAAAAAACCGTCCAAACACCCGTGCCACATCTACCGTTATTTCGCACATCATGTACGAATCCCTTCGGACGCTTTGTTATTCAAAACGTGTCCACTTGCAGGGATTAGCGTCAATGACGTCATACGTCCGCATGAGTATCCACATAAAGCTTAAGATCCTATGAATGGGCACCGGATGGACAAAACACATCCATTGAGGTCTTGTTTGCGAATTAAAATTTAAAGGGTGGTCAATTCGCACTGAATGGTAAGGTACTATGTATTTAGTGAGATTTTGTTATGTTGTTACAATAGGATTTAAATTTATTGGCTCCTTGGACTAAATAAAATACAAAAGAAAGCATTGAATTTGCCTTTTGAACTAAAAAGGTGTACTACAGTATGTACGTGGACGTAGAAAGGCAATTATTTTATGGAGTTCGGTATCAGAACATGTACAGTCTCAAAAATTGACACACATTAGACCTTTATGTGTGTAAATATTCAAAAAGAAATTAATGATTTACCTGTTTTCAGAAAACCTTTTGACTCATCTCTCATTCATGCTCCTTGCTTGCTTTTCTAATTAGCTGCAATCCTTTCTGCATGATCCACCCACGACTGCATTGTAAACAATGATAGTTCATTGCAATCCACACAAAGATGTCTCACCAAAAAGACCGAGTTAAAAGACAATTTAGAAGAAGCCTATCCCAGCACTTGATCGCAATTGGTTAAGTTCATTGATTCATTCAATCATCCATTATAAATTATCAGACAAATTTGGTACAACACTACCAAAGTCCTCACAGTCTCTAAGTTCCAAAACTAATGTATGTTAAAAATAATAAAATTCATTTATTTACTTTCCGTGACGTAATTTTATCATGCAACACGATAGTTTAATTAAAAGTTAATTATGTATGTTGAATTTTCTGTATTTAGTACTACAGGCCCCATAATCTGTCTGATACTAAAGTACTTCAAGTACCCTCAAAGTTCAAGTTCAGTAGAATCAATTTAAAGTGATAAACAGACATATCTACTTAATACAATATGGAACGCTCGGTTCGGCGGTAGAACAAACTGTTCAGTTGTTTGACTTAACAATTTCACGTTCCTGGAAGGTGTTGCGAGTGCAGGTAGACTTTTTTTACAACTGACCACACCGCCACCTCTTTAAATAAAACCTGGTTTTAGTTTCATTATTGTATTTGTGTTTTACCATTCTATTGCCAAATACGTTTCTCTTTTTTTTTTTCTCGCGAATGTTTTCGTTTTTTGTTGAATGATTGACAAATGAGCATCTACAATGTACAAATGAGCATGTATTAATAGTATAATAAATAATTGTTTTTCAGTCGTGATTTTTTTTTGTGTTGACGATAAGTTTCCCATTCAAATTTAAGAAAATATAATGGATAAGCTATGGTTATAAAACACGTATCAATAAAAGAATCTTTACATAAAGATCACAAAAAATAATTTTAACACCCAAGTTAAAATTAATCAGATTATTAAAATCAATAAGCATTGATAACTAAAACAAAAATTCCACACGTGTTGTAGGCAAAAACTAATATACGTAGTCTCACGTTTGAGCGAGTGATGATTTAAACCGACAGTTATTACCCGATTATGAAGTTACGCATTACCTTTGACATGTCAATCTCGTAAACATAATATTTTATTAGATTTATTAGAAGCAATTGACGTCGTTTGCTAATCCTCTTAATCTTAATAATTTTGCAATAAATGTTGATTTGGAAATTGTTATGATATTTGATATAATTAGTGTAATAAATTTTGATTTTAGATCAGTATTATGTTATCCGTAACCGTCTTAAAACTCTCGTAACAGCGTCTGTATTTGCTCTATTTTAATTTGTTAAATATTTCCTTTCGGTGTTATTAAACCATCAAAAACCAGTAAAAGACATCAGTATAAGTTGGTTATTATTAAATAAAACACTCATTGTCACAACATTGAAGCTGTCAGTCACATCAATCTGGTCACCAATACTACATGGTTAAAAAAATGCAGACTTATTGATATACCTCCCATATATTATAACCCAGCACTAATTTATTCAACCGTCCAGCACGCGTCATTTCTCGTACCTCCAATACCAACAAGGTTGCGCTCACAGTTTTATAGCCGAGAAAATGCTTTCAAATATAGGAAACAATGTGACCTCACATTCCTGAAGCCGTATGACTTTAGAACATGTTGCTAATCGTGTTCTGTATGCGGCATCACGGACCTACAGCTTGCAGCCGTAAAACAACGCTTTCAGACGAATGAACGCATAATGACGAGGATTGTTCGTTTCCACTTCGTTAGAAGTTAAAGGTATTACTTTTTAGTAGATCGCTTCTTTGGTCTTGTTGTGAGCTTGTTTGTTGAGCGAGTCCTAGGTGGTCCTTCGTAAGTAGAAGTAGGATTATATCAAGGGAAGTGGGAAAACTAAGTACCTATAGACTGTTTTTTGATCCTAAAGGGCACATGTCAAAATGGCATACATTACAATGTGATTACAAAAGCGTTTATGTCAGTTTCGACTTTCGTATTTGTCAATTTATTCTCCAGTATTAAAAACCGACTTACATAATTGTTTTAGATAGTTTAACATTCACACAAATCCATCATAAGAGAAGAGGCTTGACGTATAAGAATTAAAAACCAAAATAATCATTTATGAAGCAATAAGCGTCATTTTAGGTGTCTATACATTTTGTAGCGATTCCTGGAGAGGGTTATGCGAGATGAATCTGTTGAGAATCACTCCCCGAGTCATTTGCATACATTCAATTTTATTACACGGCCGTAAATAATCGTCATAATGCTGGTATTGCGAGAACGATGTTTTTCAAACGCATCGGGTTCAATACCTGTGTAGTTGGAGAACGTGATTAACTGTGAGGGAAATCGCTTACATTATCTCCTCATTGACCCAGTGACAGGTAACTAAGGCCGCTTACTGCTACTAAGGGATTTTGTAGAATTTAAATGTAAAACTTTTTGTAATTGTAGGTTTTGGAAATATTTATGGAGGCCCTGAAGGTATATAGTTATATACGTGCTTTAATCAAATTCATCTTCTTCTATTTTTAAGCAAATATTAAGAAGCCTCTTGGAATGACGGCACTCAACTGAGTAAATCTGGTACACCTTAAACACGAAAATTTAACGAAAATTAATTTTATTATTTTATCAGAACAAACGCATTTAGTACTTCACCATGCGTACTGCTGAATACTGTTTGGGATCAATTTTTTTGCTGTACCTATAACTTTTTCTAGACATGACGTGAGTACATGTCGAAGAACAACATTTAACTAAAGTTTTATTCAACCATATGGGAATAGTTATACAATAAAAAGGTAGACCCAAAACAGTTCTAAAATATCTACTTGACTAGAGTCCATTAATAATGTTTATGTTTTCATTAAATACTGCAATTTCAGTCCTCATTGTTATAATAACTTCGTAGACTCATTTCAGCTGACGACAGCATAGTTATTCTGTCGGTGCAACACAAACTTGATATGGGCAATAAAATCTGACAATACGATACACAATGACAATTACATGTGGAATAAACAGAAGTGTAGCAGGCATTTAACGAATTCGTACATTCTTTTAACGTCTAAAAATATATATATATATATTACCTTTTTTACTAACGAATCTTCGTTCTGTGGTTTTTGCATTAATACCCGGCAAGACTTTCAAGTACCAAGCTTAAACATAGCATATAAGGTTAGTGTTAGTTCAGTAGTTTAAAAGTAAAAAATACCTCATACGTAAAGAATAAATATACAAAAAAAATATTATTTTGCTAGGGGTCAGTTTATTCGGTTTTATTTTAAGCATTGCCTCAAAAAAACTTGTTATGAAATCATACATTTTAGGTAATTACAGAAATTTTTATTTTCAAAGTCCCCCTGCAACATACAGAACGTTTCACGAAATGTCGCGAACAGCATATGAGTAACGACAGGGAAGGGTGTCTCAGTGAGCAATTTGGGGTTCTGTCGGCAGCCAGTGTGCATGTGCAATGTGTTTGCAGTTCGAACCCGTGCCAAAATTGCCATCTTTCCGCTGTATAGTCGCGAGCTCACGAAATGAGGTGCCGACACCACATTCGGTCGGTAATCTCGGATTAGCAGAAGTTTAAATGTTAATTTTTAATATGAAGGGATTAAGTTTATGCGTGTTAGAATTACTAGTTCTTAAATATTGGAGAGAGCTTTTCTATGTTGGACGTGAGAAAAATTCCTTTGGAAGTTTGATGTCTTTTTTAATATAGATTTTGCTTGTCCATTCCATGTTTGACATATTTATTACTAGCTGTTGCTCGCGGCTTCGCACGCGCGTAAAGTTAAGAGTAGTAAGTAGTAAAGGATAGATAGATGTATTCTGTGATTTTCAAAGTAAGGAGCAATTATATTTTTCATAAAAGATTATGGCGTTAAGATAATAATAAGATAATGTGGAAAACATCACATACATTGAGTTTGGATAAACTTTTAAAATGGTGGCAGCTTTTTGGTCAGACGAAACTTGAAAATCATTGACACGAAAAGATGAAGAAGAATCACATACATTGCTCCGAATTCAATTAGTAAGTAAGTAGCTAAAGCTCTTGTGTTATGGAATCAGAAACAACGAAAGTACCACTAACACCCAGACTCGACATAATGTAGAAAAGTGATTTTCTACATCGACCCGTCCGGGGATCGAACCCGGGACCTCAGAGCTGGCGACACCTTGAAAACCGTTGTGGACGCCACTCGAACACGGATGTCATCGTAAAGATATGTTTTAGATGGTCATTTATTTGTATCGATCCAGAAACCCGTATATGAAAGGCATGGCCTTATCTTTAAAAATAAAGTCCACAATATAATACCTTGCAACCCCTATTTAACCATCTTAAGGCGTAGATTTCTAAAATCGCTAAAATATGTTTTCATTTATTTCTAACCAAAAACCCGTATACCAAATCTCATGAAACCAAATCTTATCTCTCTCTTTGAAAATGACGAACTTCCTAAAAAAACTTCCAACCACTATTGCACCCCCTTTGAGGGTAGATTTCTAAAATCTCGGGAATACGTCTTATTTATTTCTAACTCATAATCCTATGAAATTTAATGTGCCTATCTATGAAAACTACACAATTCCCTACAAACTTCCATCCCCTATTTTACCCTCTTAGGGGGTAGATTTTCAAAATCGCTGAAATACGTCTTCATTTATTTCTATCGAGAAACCCGTTTACGAAATTTCATGTGTCTGTAGGCTACTTTACTATTTATTTCATTTATTTATATATATTTATCTATATCTTGAATTAAAACTAAATTACACAAACAAACACAATCACTGAACACTAACATACATACTTCCTTACCAGTTGGTCGATAAATTTACCATCGATAGTCGATGATCATCAAACTATCGACCGAACCCTCATCACTAATTGACGATATCCGTACAACTATCAATAGCGATATACGGCCGCCGCAGAGACGCAAGCGCATGTTCTTCAAGGCTAACCAGTCAGGATCACACCTCGACGCGGAGCGCACGCTTGACGCTTTAATTTTATAAACGCGGATATCGCGATACAGCTTTGCTTTTTTCATGTATACTTCATTATATATCATCTGTCTATCATCTTTGAAAATACCAAACTTCCCATACAAACTTTCAACCCCTTTTAACTCCTTTAGGGGTTGAATTTCGAAAAATACTGAAACACGTGGTTTTTAATTTTTTACCAGAATGGTAACCACAAATTTTTATGGTTTAAACAACAAAAATGACGATTTTCCATACAAACTTTCATCCCCTATTTAAGTCCCTTAAAAATTCAAAACTCAAAATTCAAAAACCATTTATTCAAATTAGGCTACCATGTAGCACTTTTTGAAGGTCATCGACACAGACAGCACCCTGGTTCGCCCACCCCACCGCTTCCTAAGTGCTTTAGCCGGGGAGAAGAAACGGCGCAACAAACTCCCCAGCAGCACGCTGACTTTACAATATAAAAAAATATAAGTAGTTTAGGGAACATGCCAAGTAAACAACTGCTTGAGGTTCATGAGTATCTCTGAAATAAAAAAATAAGATAAAGCTAGTAAACTACAGAAACCAAGGTCAACAGAACGACCAGTCACCGCAAGCAGCACCCGTTCACGAGTATGACGCAAGGGTCAGCCATCACATCCCTTAGGGATTGATTTTCGAAAAATACTGAAACACGTCGATTTTAATTTTTTACCAGAATGGTAACCATCAAGTTTCATGGTTTAAACTTCAAAAATGACGATTTTCCATACAAACTTTCATCCCCTATTTAACACCCTTAGGGGTCGATTTTCGAAAAATAATGAAACACGTAGTTTTTAATTTTTTACTAAAATGTTATCTACCAATTTTTATGGTTTAAGCTACAAAAATGACGATTTTCCATACAAACTTTCATCCCCTATTTAAGTCCCTTAGGGATTGATATTCGAAAAATACTGAAACACGTCGATTTTATTTTTTTTACCAGAATGGTAACCACCAAGTTTCATGGTTTAAACTTCAAAAATGACGATTTTCCATACAAACTTTCATCCCCTATTTAACACCCTTAGGGGATGAATTTCAAAAAATCCTTCCTTATTCCTTGTCTACATTATAAAGGAAACCTCTGTGCAAAATTTCAGCTTTCTAGGTTCAAGGGTTTGGGCTGGGCGTTGATGAGTCAGTCAGTCAGTCAGGCCTTGTCTTTTTATTTATATAGACTACTACTGAAAATACGGAATGATTTGAGGATATGTATGTAGGTACTTGGTAACGTATTGTCTACATGGTTTTGTACATAAACAATTATGTACAAAACCATAGAAACGGTTTGACTGTAGGAGCAAGTCACCAATACATGTTTTAATTTAATAGCAAGGTGGGGACACTCAATCTCAACTTATATATATTAATAAGTGTTATTAATAGGTAACGGAGGTAAATAAATGAATAGGAAGTTACGTATTTAATAAACAGAACGGTCAAAGGGCAAGGAATGTTTCCATTCAGTTCAGTACTTTCCCTTCAAGTGGAATTAAAAAATCCATCCTGTATACATAGAGTTCAGCCAAAGACAAGGTTATTGCCACATCTTTAACTAAACATTGTGTCACTGGCCACATTATAAAATAGTCTTCGACAATGTCGTAGACCACATAGGCTTGATGGAGCTCATTTTAAATGACTAATTCACATGTCGATACCATTGCCCAAGAAATTTAAGCTTTAAAGCCGGGGACTAAAATACATTTCAGTTCTATGAGCGTTTTAAGTGCCACATCAAAAACTGAGTTACTATGGCTTCCATCCAAATGTGATGCAATAACCTTTGATGGTACCAACTAGTAACATTTGCCACATTATTGTGACGCTCAATTTAATACAAACAGCCTTATAAGGAAGGGTAAATGTTTCTAAAATAGAAGTTTCCAATAAAAATAGTATTGACGATAAACTGGAATGGATCCAAGAAGGCAATGTTAGTTCTGGCTGTAGAACAATATTGAAGATGAGATGCTATCTTATATTATTATATTGTCCGATAAGCAAACTGTCGATTAAGACGAACTTATATGTACGTAACATTTATATTTATACATAATCGGTATTTGATAAAGTATATCCTTATTTATTTAACAATTTATGTGCACGAACAAAAATGGCACACAACATTCGGACAAAGATGTACAACGGTACAAGGGACAAGGACAAAGGTATTCGGAGAAAGGTTACTACCTACTGCTTATTTCTTATAGAAATTTCTTCCAGCAGACCTGCGAAAGGAGAAATTCATGACAAATTAAAGACAAAAGTTTACAGAAATAAGAAGAGGAAAGAATGTACGTAATTAAAAATCCTTCTCAAAGTATATCAACTTTTTTTGCCGTATGCATTACTAGTATTCTTGCTATTGTGTTACGATGGGAGCATGTCGGTAGTGTAATGGATGGGTTTCGAATTGGTAACCAAATGATCGCAAGTCCGACACCATATTTATTAGACTACCTTCGCTTCTCAGTAGATCGCAATAGGGGTGTGACTACGTATGAAAAAAAAAATCTTTAAAGTCCGTAAGTCAGATTATGAAAAAAAAAAACAGAAAATTATTTTTTACAAAACATTAAAATTTGACAAAGCGCGTTAAGGTTTAGAACTAAGAGTGTGTCATCATAAGTAGGGGAAAATAGTAGCCAAAAGTAACGTGGCGAGCCCCCACTCCTAAACTTAGATTCGCTGTATCTAAGTAGATATTCTTTATTTAAATAGTCCGCATGCGAACTATTCAGAATAACAGAAAATTTTCTACTGTGGTATGAGGTGCCTTCCAAACCAGGACGTTTTAACAATATATATAGTACCCAGTATCTAGGTTCGGGGACCGTAAGTTACGGCGCCATCACTTCAGTCCCACGGTGGGTGTTTATGCTGAACGCTCTGTTTGTGATGTTCCGCCGTCCAATTCGCGCTGCGGATCGTAAAGCTGCGGTCGACTCAGGCGCATGGCACGTGTGTGAGGCCATTAAATTAGAGATACTGGAGAGTTTAATGTTTTGGAATTAGGAATTAAGATGGTGTAAATACAACCCCCTGGCAGAGACCCTCTTAACTTCATTTCAATTCCTATACAATGCCAATGCAACATTTTTAGCAAACTTCTGTGACGAAAGAATACGACCTTTGTGAAGTCATGATCGTTCTTGTTTGTAAAAGTCTGCCTCATTTTAGTGAAGTAATAGTAATTGAAACAATAAATTGATTATAAAGTTAATGAATGATAAAGTCTGTTTTTTAATCCACAAGACGAAATTGACAAGTAAAAATGACATAGATTCCAATAGCTTTTACTTATGCTCCTTATGCTTTTACTTCAGTTTTGACATCAGCACTTGTCAATTTAGTCTCTAGGATTATTTAGTTATTAACTATCATTTAGTTTTAAAGTAAACGATTCTAAAGCGCCTTTTTAGGTTGACTAGAAATAAAAACGTTTGATTTGTTTTGATCCGTTTTTGTGCTTAATAGACGCTTATAAACAAACCAATCCATATAAACGACTCCATGTGGGTTTTTTTAGTCAAGCATTAAATATTATTTACACTGAGTCTGCCTAGGTAGACCTAGACTGATATTTTAACATGTGTCTTTGTTGTTTCTAGACACAAAAAAGTACATAACTTAAATAGACAAATTATTTACCGTTACTCGCTGTTTTCGGGTCCACCATCTGAAAGATCAACCGCTTTGATTTGAAAACACCGCAAGTTTAATACGGTGTAATCCAATACTGCAATTGCGAAAGTGAAAATTACTGGAAAATAGACTTTGGTAGGCCAGCAATACGGTTTGACTTGCTATTTACCTATTTTCAGGTGGTGATTGGTGTCGTGGGATCCTTCAATAAACTGTACAAAAATTTCTCTTTAGCACGTGGTAATCGCTTTCACGCACTTCCTTTTAAAGATAGACTAGACTTTACTTATATTCGTTGTTGAGAACCATAGTTTCTATAGTAAGTATTAAATTCTCTAATTAGATGTCGATATGTACGCCAACTATACCATTGCTATATTTTATTAATATAAAGCGTGAGAAAAGGACAGCAACAGATACCAACTAACTTAGAAATGTCAAACTAGTTGTCGCCTTGAACGTCACAGTGTTTTAGAACACACGTTTTTACTTACTACTCAATTTCTATGCGAATTTTAGTCGGAAATAAATTTGACAGTTCTAATTTCCGTCTGTCCTTTTCTAAAGATGTACAAGTGAAAAATATACCGATGGACTTAAATTAGTTTAGTACGTGTTTAACAGAATTGGGACCATTGTCTCTTCCAAGTCAGACTTACTTCGGATCCTCTTTTAATACTGAATTCTCACGAACTGGTCATGACTAAAAAATTAAATCTACACAGATTCTAAATGATATAACCGAATCTGATAAGGAATCTGTTTTCTTTTCGCAATTTACGTCAAATAAGCAATTCCGTTGCGTCAAATACGTTTATTAAGATGTCGGAACCAATATTCCAATGCTACTGTAAGTCTGAAAATCCTGTTTTGTCAGCGGAGGTTCGTTTCAGGCTATAAGTAAGTGGCTCGTTGGTCTAGTGGTATGATTCTCGCTTTGGGTGTGAGAGGTCCCGGGTTCAAATCCCGGACGAGCCCTGTTTTGGTTATCCGGCACTACAGATTTTCGGACAACCAGACAGTATTTTATTACGCATGCAAAAGTGCTCTTCTTTTGGAGAGGCAGCTGACGGTTTAAAACCAAAGTATAGGTACTAAGCTTAGTTCTCTTGATGTCTATAAGGGTTATGTGATGAGAGGATCACCCTCACTCGGGTTTGTTCCGGTTTGCTCTATCATAAATAAAGATTTCAGAAATTGCGACAATATAATAAAGACATAAAATAACTTTATTCATATATGCAGTTTATTTAAATACCTAACAAACATTTTCATATGCTAATATTAATACGTCAATAAATTTCAAAGCCCAAAGCCGGTATTTGACACAATTTTGAATTATACACAAACAGCTAATGACCGTCGGTAATCTTAAGATTTAGCAACAAAATAAGAAATTAATTTTAATTTTACGTAAATGCGTTCCATCTTTTCAACCTTCATAATAAATAGTATATAAATAATATTAAATCCGTAAAGTAAGAGTAATGTTTCCTTGATATCGGTAAGAAAACATCGATGCTCAATATATTACAGCCTAATTACCAATACATTATACTTATCGTTTGGTACGCGACAAACGAAAGAAATATGTTTTATTTGACCTGTTGAAATGTATCCGGTATTTACATGTCTATTAATAAGATTAAAAGAGGATTTAGTTCCACCTGTTTGGAAAACTAGTTTGTGGGAAGGGAATAATGGCCGTCTCTTGTATTTGAAGGAGTTTTGTTACGGGACATTTGTTCTTTATGACTTAGTTTATTTATTATAGTAGGTTGGTTTATTAGATCGATATTTAAAAGGGTTTTATGAAAGTTTAAAATAAGTTGAGAAGATTACTGGACGGTAGGATATTAAATAGGGTACCGAAGCTAAATTCGAGATGATTTAATTTACAGTAGTTAAAATTTATTAGTTTCAATTACTTTACATACAAGCAGGGGACCAGATTTCGTTGTAAAAAATCCCATGTATTCCAATATTTTTAATAATTTTTACAAAGATATAGACTAGACATAAACTAACAACGAAATAAATAAAGATGAAGTAATCGATATTGTTACCAATAAGTTATTCAAAAAGTTGTAACAAACGAGTTCAGATCAAAAGACAACAAATATCACCTGTCATAATCTCAATGCACTCTCGATTTTATAAAATAAAAAGTAAAATTATAACAAGGGATGTGACGGTAACAAAACTCATGTTAGTTTTTATACGATATGTTATAATCGGATAGAATATAATAAATCGCTTCCTGCCGCACTATCGATATTAAATTCAATTTATCGATAGATTCAGATAAGTTTACTCGAGAGCCAGATAGAGACGTCTTCAAGTGAGCGACGTAGAATTCAATTCATAGGTACATCGTGTACCACAAGCGGAATGCTTTGATTTTTAAATTGCTGTTCAACAGATTACTATAGGCAGAGCCTGTACTATGGCAACCAGACAGCTGATAAACATACTTATATATTTCTAAATACCTACATATTATAGGTAAATTACACCCAGACACAGAACAAATGATCGTGCTGATAACACAAAAATTTGTCCAGGGTGGGAATCGAACCCACGACCTCTGGCTTAGCAGTCAGGGTCACTAACCACTAGACCAACAGGCCAGTCTTTGAATAGAGCTGCCGTTTCAGGTTCACAGAGCAGCGGTTGATGACGTTTCAAATGTCAGTCAAACAACTGTCTCTACAATTTCCGAACTGCATAAAGTCATCGTATAATCGTGAGTCAAACATACTTATGGTTAGTCACCGGAAATGGATGTCAGTAGTAAGGATTCAACGCCTTAAACGGTAAAACCGAACCCTTATGACATCACCCCATAATGTCTAAATGCACATTGAAAATCAAATATTTAGTTTTAAAACCGGTTACTCACATATGACCTCGTAAATAATTTCTCTTTTAAAATCTTTAGTCTAAACAACATTGCAATGTTGTTCAATATTTACCTTTTAAAATCTTTATCAGAAACAAAATTGCGACTGTGATGTTGAGATGTTATTTTGCCAATCTACCTGTTGAATAATATAATTAATGCATTGTGTTATTGCACTACCTTTTTATAGGTGCGAAAGATATCGTGTATTGTTATAAGAAGTTTTTTGAAGTACTAATTAATTCTGTATATTCTGATAAGTGCTAAATAACTACCTGAATATTCTGATGAAACAGATTTGTTTCACCTTTATAAAAGTTTTTTTTAAAGTAGCTTAGGTAGTTAAAGTCAAACAACACAGTTATAAAAAGTCACTAACGGCTCTCTATAAATGTGGACAACGTCACATACATTGCTCCGAATCCAAAGTAAGTAGTTAAAGCACTTGTGTTGAATCAGAGACGACGAAGGTACCACAAACACCCAAACCCGAGACGATGTAGAAAAGTGTTTTTGGGACCTCAGAGCTGGCGACACCTTGAAAACCGGTGTGTACGCCACTCGACCACGGAGGTCGTCAAAAAGGATTCTTAAGTATACTGTGTTTCATATTTGACTTGGTATTTGGAAGGTGCAAATGAATGAATGACAATGAAGCCAACACATATTATAGTATTGATAGTACACACTTTTATATAGTAGGTAGTAACTTATAATATTTTATTTTATGTAAATCTCTTAAAGGATCGATTTAAGGAAAATTTTAACTTTAACATGCAAAACAGATGACGTCTCCAAGTTTCCAACATTTATAGCTTCCAAGAATGTTCTCAGCCCTTGAATGAAGTGAGGCCACAAATGCAATCAATAAATACGATGTTTAAACAAACCATTAGGTATTAATTGTAATTACTAGGTATGTTTATTAGACAAACGTAAAGGTTTTATTGAGCCTCCGACTCGATTATTGTTATTTAGTTGTGTTGTAGGTCGAGGCGTAATTACCCAATCAAAGAGTACTAAGAGTCAGTTATAATTGTGCGGAATAAACACCGATAATCATCTATTTATTACAATAAATATTTTATTGTTTTTAGTGTTTTGTAACGCTACCGACACTGAACTAGTGTTCAGGTGCCATACCATGAGCTTATTAAGCAAGGTTGTTGCCGCTGTGGAAGCGAGACGCTGCTACGTGCATTGTATAGCGCTGTCTCGCTTCCACAGCGGCAACAACCTTGCTTAATAAGCTCATGGTATGGGCACAGAGCACAAAGTCCCAGAGACACAAGACACAACTCATGTCGTGACGAAGATTCGCCATTTAGTTAATCATTATCTGAATAATAATATGAAGATTACGCGAATATTTAATTGTTATAAAACTGCTTTTTATACGGATTATTACGCGGTTTATTTCTCTACCAGTCTCGTTCCGTCATCCCGTCGGGATTCGGCTCATGACCACGACACCTGCAGAGACGTTGAAACGTCGAGAACTAAAGTCAAAATAAACAGCGATATAATCCGTATAAAAAGTTGTTTTATTTCAACATTATAATATCTGCATAAAAATAAGTCTATAGATATGGTTTGAAATTGATTTAAAGGAAAATATGATCATATCACCTCCCTAATCAAGGCAACAAGCCATTATTTTCTAAAATAAGCTTCTTAGTCGATAACCGAATCGATATTCAACGATTGAAATCTGTTCAACAATTAATCTTACATCCGAATGTTACCGAACCTGTAATTTATGATAATATATCAATATGTGGTTCCTTATTGAGGGTCGCAATTAAAACATGACCCACTGTCACAAATATAGGTATCGATATACGAATCGAGTAAAACCCTTTAATTGATCGAATCGAAACCTAATGTTATTGTACCTTCATTTATTTTATCGATCGAGTTTATTAATCGCTTTATTTATAATAGATTAAAACTTTGGCAGACATGACTTACTTTATATCTTGTTGCATTTAAACACGAATAATAAAATTAACATAAGTATTGTATGAATGCAAGCGACTTATTTTGATTAAATTTATATGTAAATCGCACCTTAAATTTGTATTAAATAGGTAATTGTTCACTAATAATATCTCTGTAAGTCTTAAAACAAGTTTAGCTCTAGCACTTCATATTCAAATGTATTTCTTTTAAATTACAATTTCTAGGTTTTCGTTTCACAAATATCAAAAAGTTATAACTTTCTTATTGTAGTAAGTAATTGGTCCTCATAGAGAACGACAACATGTATCCATAAATATAAAACAAGTCTGATCTTTGAGATGTGTAGGACCACAGAAGCGACGTCGGCTTCAACGGCCCGAAGGCAGACAATATCGCCCTATATTGAATTATCGACCCGATAATAGGATCGCGAGAATAATGCTTCTATATTTATGTTTAGCTACTTTAATTAACGGCACTTTGATCTAGCTTGTTTATTAAGCAGTTCTTATTAGATAAGTGTGTTGAGTAGTTTATTGTTTCTATTATATAACTAATAATTTATGTAGCTACGTATATTTTTTAGGCCTTTTTAGGCTTTTTGACTGCCTCGTTGGTCCAGCGGTCGCAAGCGCGACTGCGCTGCACGAGGTCTCGGGTTCGATTCCCGGGTCGGTCAAAAAATATTTACTGAGTTTATAAATTCTCAGTACCGCTCGGAATCAAGATGTTTACACCCCCGTGCCTCGGAAAGCACGTAAAGCCGTTCGTCCTGCACCTGATCTCTCTCCGGTCGTGTCGATCAACCGTCGTATCGGACTATGAGAGTGAAGGAACAGATAGTGCACCTGTGTTTGCCCACACACTTGTGCACTATAATATCTCCTGCGTACATGGCTGATCTCACTTGAGATTGGCCGCCGAGGCCGAAATTCGGTCTGAAGATTATTATTATATTTTAATCCTATTCCTAATAGAGAAGATTTGAAAGGGACGAAGAGGAAGAACTTTGCCCAGCAGTGATACAGCATGGGCTGATAATAATGATAAGCCCCTGTATTTAGTCTGGTTTTAATTCTACGTGTGAAGTTGTTCAAGATGTAGGTACATGTACTTTGGTGTACAGGTCATTAAAATAATCAGTTAGTTTTTATAAGGTCTTTATCATTAATTGAAAGAATATAAATACATACGTATCAATTAAAGGTAATTAACAAATCTAAACAATATAAGTGACTTATGACGGCGTTAGAGAACGCTGGTAACCAGATAACAATCAATATGGCGCCCGGGGCGTCACCGACTGTCACCCAAATGAACGAGCACATTAAAATGAAACGCCTCAAAGTAATACGGACATAAATTAAATAGTCGTCCACGTCACTCAAGCCGCAGGACCTGAAGAAATACGCCCTGACGGAAGCCAGGTAGTTAAGATTCGAAACAAAAATATGCGATAACAACAGTTAAGATGTTAAATTTTATTAGGAGCCAACAAAGCAACGCTAATTTACGTCCTTTTGGGTCGTAAGATAAGGATAACAGTATTCACTTTAACGATTCCGATCTCCAAGGTGTCGTGAGAATTCTCGGTAACACCGCCGAGTGTTAACCACTCACGTTTTCTAAGACTAGACACAAACAGTACATACAATTTCTTCACAGTAATCGCTCATCCTAAATTATTGCTGTGGGTCATACCACACGCGAATGTATTGCAATTCATTACGACACTAACGTTAGAAACCGATAGTTACAATACACAGTGGTTACAAGTAAATTACTCGAAGTACTCGTAATCTACGCCCAGGAGGCAAACAATAGAGCAATAAAAGCAAATGCACCCGACGTCTCGGGAAAGCAACAAACGTATCGACAACATATAAATCAGAGACAACCTCGAGCGTTACGGCTTGAAGCAACCCAGAAATATATCAGAACGTTACACTCCAAACACTGGGACATAATTCAGTTTTCTGTTACATAAAATGCTCTGTTTCATAGAAATCGGTCCCTGTCACAGCAAACTATCCGCACTTTGCACTATCTGTCTCATCTCTCCGCTGATTTATTTGCTGAAGTTTGACAAAGTATTAGCAACTTAATTTCCCGGTTCGGAACTTTTTTTAGGTCGTACAGCTGAGCCAAATCAAAAAATTTAAATGTTTTTGTTTTTAGTGGACAGAAAATGCGCGCTTTAGAAACGTTAACTTTAAAACTAAATGATTCTAGTTGCGCGGTTTGAATGTGTCTCTCCTATAGTGAAGAACCCACAAGAACCTCGCAAGTTAATATTTTCAAAAATGTAGATATGTTTCACAATAATTATAGATGATGTACAAATTGAATATGCGACATTAACGCAAGAAATATTAAAAGATACAAAAATATGATAAAAATGAAATGTTCCACAACAGAAGAGACCAAAAGCAATTCGCAAGTAATTTATTTTGGTATTTAATATGACTATCTTTGCTTTGGTACTTAATATTTATATTATTGCAAATTGTTAGTAACCCTAACTTTGCAAAGCAGGGTTAAATCAGTAAAAAATTGCCATAAAAATCTGTTACGTATACCTACCACTAGTACCCAAGGTACCTAAAAGAGAATCATACCAAAAAGTTTTGGTGAGTAACCTACAATGAATTAAAGTGAAAATTCTCTCAAAAACATTTACCTACTATCAGTCAGTCATAAAAAGTAATAAACTTTCGGTACCATTACAAAAATACATGAAACTAGTCAAAATTCCTCCACGATACATTTCGTAAACAAGAGTAAGTAATCTTAAGGGCATCGGAGCAGGTGGAGGGAAATCAGCTTGCATTGCTTCACAACATTATCAAATAAAAAAAATCATTAAAAAAAACTCGTTGATATTATCGGTTCACCTTTCTTTGTCATTAAATAGGCGACTCACTTATGAACTCACTTCATTATAATATTTCGAAGATACGAGTAGCTCCATAGATTTCGCTCAACAATATCAATTTCAACGTTTATTCAAGGAATGATTGTACTAAATTCTTCTAATAAGATACTTTTATGATAATACAAATCAATTTTGAACATGAACTTTTGTTTTTACTGAGATCATTAAGGACGCGTTCTCCTTGATGATCGGTCAAATTGGCAAGAGGAGAGTTGCGTATAATGGCCACTAGGCAGCACTGAGCATAAGTTATTTTGGCATGCTTCAGTATGACGTCAGCATGCATTATAGACCAAGACCCGAGGGACATACTTTTAGCAAATAATAATCTATCGAGCCATAAAATGCAGTTTTCACCAATAAAGTGAATGAACAGGAAGATTTTTTGAAGTGAAATCTTCTTTAGCTGTGATGTGCACTTTTTGGGTTGGGTACAAAATTAAAACTCGCGTCGGGACCCTTATCGAAAATTCCTAAGACGCGGCGCAGGGCGCTAGGGCGGTGTGAGATGTCATCAGTTACTATGTATGTCAATGGGTGTCGGTTTCATATTTTTTATTATATTTTATTATTCAGGTAAGGTTTCGATCGAGTCCATCGTACTCCTTGACGATTTACGCATTATAGATGTAATATTTGTAACATGTTTATACTTTTATAATATCACAATAAGCACACGTGCGGAGTAAGTTTTAAAATTGTTTATTTAAAATTTATAGAGGTGTATTTTACCACATAAATGATAGTACTTTTATACTGATAATTAAAGCAGGTCATGCGAAATTATTCCCTAAACATTTTAAAAAATATCATAAATGTACAACGTTATGGAATCAGAGACAAAGAACGTACCACAAACACCCAGACCCGAGACAATATAGAAAAGTGTTTTTTTCTACATTGACCCGTCCGGGGATCGAGCCCGGGACCTCAGAGCAAGCGATACCTTGAAAACCGGTGTACACGCCACTCGACTACAGAGTCCGTCAAAATAAAAATAATGGTATATACATACGTTGTTTGTTTGTATGTGTCCTCGTGAGTATGTAAATTTGTAATATTACTACACCATTTAAAAGTACTTCAAATTACGGTTTTATTCTGTCTGACCCTAACAATAGCGAACACGAGCCAATTTTAATTAAATTTTATATGTAATGGCACCTTCCAAATGTATTAAAATCGATTAATCTCACTATGTATACATTTAAATGAAAAAAAAAAAATGTTTCTGCAAGTGGCATAATATGATCACTTTTACATGACATATATTATTATATGTATTATATTAATTTGTGAGCTCACTGGAGTCGACAATGAGTGGAGATTTAAGAATAGTTAGAAAATTCAAAAGTGCACGCCTCATAATCTCATTCATTACAATAAAATTAAGATTATTTGTAAATAATAATTAAACTACATCGAATTATACCGTGAAAAGTAATAGGCTTCTATTCCTCAAAATACTGAAGCCTATAAAAAAAACCAACTCGATAAGTGAAGTATTTCGCTCGTTATCGTGACCACAAGATACGGGATCCGTACATAAAGACACACGGACGTCCAAGTCAGAACATTTTTAAACAATTTTTTAATTAGTTTAAATAATAAAAAGAGATTTAAAAATATCATGAGTGTTAAAAATAGTGTTTTTTCTCAACATTTGTCTATTTATATTCACTTATAAAAGCAATAAAGAATAAAACAAGTGATATTTTAAGTTCGAGAATCACTCGGTGTGCGTAAACTGACAGTAATACCCACCACAACGCTTCGCTTTTGAGCCGTGCAAAAAAAAATAGAAATGGCAGAAGTATTATATGTGTGCAAAAACGCAAAATATGTCAAGTTTGTATAATAGGTAGGTACTTATAAGGTGCAGTTAGTATTATGAGACTATCCGGAGAAACCGGAGTGATCGACATAGCTTGCAGAGTTAGTAAGCTGAAGTGGCAGTGGGCTGATCATGTCTGTCGAAGAACTGATGGCCGTTGGAACTGAAAAGTCCTTGAGTGAAGACCGCGACGGCAAATGTAGTGTAGGACGCCCATCAGCTAGATGGACTAATAACCTGAAAAAGGTAGCCGGGTCCGACTAGATGCGGAAGGCAGAGGACCGGGTGTTATGGCGCAACTTGGGAGAGGCCTAAGTCCAGCAGTGGACCGCGATAGGCTGAGTTGATTAATTGATTTAAGCAAGTACTCTAGTACTCTAAATACTGGAGATAGCAAATTATGGTCAAAGGAATTATGCCTTTATTTAATTAAAAGCAATAATTCTACATTCATTATATTTTGAAATTATGCGTTGAATACAATGCGGAAAATGAGCACCTTGTACTTTTATGGTATTAATCATGAAGCCCAATTCTATCTTACAAAAAAGTAAATTAATTGAAAGAAAAACAGTCAAATATGAATTAGGATTATATTTTTTTCAAAATTTATGCGTTTCCGCAATACCAGATGTCGTGTGTGCATTATCCTGGCTAAGACTTACGTAAAAAAAACGCGCAAATCGAAACGAAAAGTTTACAGTTGGATAGTCTGTTTCATGTTTGAAGCAGCGAACTCTTTAATGAATGATACCAATTTTTATTGCCTAGAGAGTTTTCAAGGTCCTGAGTAACTTGCCTTACGATATAATATGTACGAAAGTCAATGCCAGTAATATTTCTAATATATATGTGCACTTGCTATTTTGATATGTTTCTTTACCTAACTTTAACTCCACTATCTTCCTTTAAAAAAAAATATAGTGTTCGGTAACTGGTCGGCCTATAAAGTTTTAATTTGAAAACAATATTAGTCACAATCTTTCCCCGGATCTCGAGCTACACATAAGACAAAAAATTTGAAATGAAAATAAATAAATTACGTCCTCGATTTACTTTTATCCAAATTATGGTCGAAGAAGCTATAAAGTAATAATGGTTCACAGTTTAATTCATTTCTTTTGAAATTATTCACATAACTGCAGACGATAATGTGCGAAAAAATTTGACACAAGCCCTACCTCGATGACGTCCCGCAGGACACTGACAAATCTGACAAATGGCTCGTTTATCGAAATTTCATAGAAAATCACATAAAATGCTCGATATTTTAATTACGGACGTTTAGAAATTGGAATCTTCATTGAGAACCCTCCTAAAATGAATTATCTACTAGTTGGTACTAATTTTAAAAGAAATGGAGTATTGATACTCGTATAAAACGAGATTTAGCTTGCGAGTCGACTTTATTTTCGGATTTTTTTTTCATCGATAAAATTTTATTTAATCGTGTTTCCATTCAGTGAAAGCCTTCAGGAAAAGATGTATCTTTTACATATATTTTTATCAAATCATGAAATCGGTTCTATAACATGCAAAAACGGCTTCCGCGGGTCCGTAATAGAAAAATGTGTGAAAAATTTAGTTTCAGTTTGTATTTTTTCTGCGACTATTTGTGACACTTTTACATAATTTGTTCTCCCAGATTTAGAATAAACTATATCTGCCTACTAACTGTATTTTTAGAAATCTTAAAATATGTAATTTGTAGAACAAAATATGTACCGAAAAACAACCTAGTATCGTAAAAAAATTTGAAAATGGCAACGGAAGATCGTTTTTACTATATAAAAAACTATAAATCTTCATAATGTTTTTCCCAGCGTTTGAAGATAAAGAACCAATCTATGCGTGTGAGTTATTAGTTATATTTGATTTGATTTAGTTTAGTCACAATATGTACCGAAAAACAGCATAATTTTGACAGAATTGAGAACGCGTCCTTAATGAATGATTTTTCGCAACACCAAAACAAAACATATTTTTATATATAAATGGCATCCTTCCCTATGACTAAACTAAGGACGTTATATAATTTACTTTTTAAGTTTTAGGACCAATACTCCCGCACAAGTAAGAATCAGAATTCAGAGACAGCGTGTATGCAGTTGTCATAAGCACCCAATCTTCAAAGGTCCGATAGGATCACGCCCGCGTTCCGTATACGTGAGCCACCAATTTCACCATAACAAGACTTGTTCTCATGAGAATCTTGATCCATCTCACCTTAGGAGTTAGGCTAATACAAAGAATTTCGATGATCGACTTTTTATCCACCTCAAGTTGTTCTAGACATAGATATACGCGTAAAATACTTAACATGTTTTAATTATTTGAGTTTATGCTGCGTCAAGTTAAGCAAAGGATAAATCGTTTTCAGAATTCGTGGGCGGTACGGGGTAGATGAGCAAAACAACAAAAATAAAAACAAAAAATTTGTTTATTCCAAAATATACAGGTTTTATTTGAAAACACAGTTCCGTTGTCGGAACAAAATAAACGGTACTAGACCATACTAAAAAAGAGAACGGTCAAAGGAAACAAGATTCATAACGCCACATACGTTTAGATACATTGAAGTTATGACATCAGTTAAGTTTACCGTCCAATGGTTGCCTGGAAGAAATTGCCGTGTGCAATAAGGCCGCCCTTTGTACTTCTTCTTTTGCTGTTTTTTTATTGATTTCAATTTTACGGTGTACAATAAAGAATTTATTATTATTTTTTAGTAATAAGAGAGTGGAATACAGGTGATTAATTACAGATAAAGTCGAGTTATATAGAGATTATAGTACCTAGTTTAAAACCGCATAGTCAGGTGCGTTCACAAGCATGCTTTAGAAGAAATTATAATATAAGAAACACAAAAATATAAGAAAATAATTAATATAAACTCTTACAATATGTAAGAAACATTAGAAGTTCGAGACAGACTTTATGTTACACAAACACTAACCTAACAACACCCGGAAATATAGCCTACTATGGAAGTACTACAATACTATAGTACATTTAGATATATTTATACGTTAATATGTTATACATATTATAATGACATACATTAAGTTATTAGTAGATTACATAGAATACCGATGAATTTATTTATAAGTGGATGGTAACTAAAATTTGATTGTAAGTTTGAACTGTGAAATAAAGAACTCCATCCACGAAATATTGGAACAACTTTAAAGAAAAAATCAAATTCAAAAACTCTTATGTGAATATGTCAGTTCTTATTAAGAAACCATCTTTTACCTTTATAATGTTACTAATAATCATATCTGTAGTCGTATGAAGACCCACTACTCTCTGAATCTGGTCGTCGTCTCCCATTCCTCCAATTACTTCTATTATATCTGTCTTTGTTTATAGATTTACTAACATATTCGGCTTCGTCTTGTGCTAGGGGGGACCGTTTATTCGGCAAATATTGACTTGTCATGGGTTTAATGACAGTATCTTTACCTAAATCAGGTAGTCCCGGAGCATTCTTCAGTAAATCAGCTATATAGTTTTCTCGTTCTATCTGATACCCTCGAGCTATTTCGAACTCTGTAACAAAATACTTAAACTAAAGTTACGGTAATAATTTTCTTAACTACAATAGCAAGAAAAAATATATTTAATGACAAGTGTTGCATTAAGTTACATAAATAATAACAAAAAAAAAGAAACGTTTCTTTTGAAATTTCACCTGTCTTCGTTAGATCGTCATAGCACCTTATAAGCGTCGAAGATGGCGGCGTGCGAACTGCCAGCACAAGCGAAGTAATAAACTGTTGGGAGCAATATTTATAGACAATAACTAACTTTTAATAGCGTCCTTGGCGGGCATCCCAAGGCGGTCGCGCATGTACCGACACACCATGTAGCCGGTGCGGTTCAGGCCGTGCGTGCAGTGTACGCCGATCACCATCTCTGAAACAATGTATTTAAGTTATATCTTACGAACTTTAGGTATAGCTCCTGAAAAGTTAAAAAAGTTATAGAAACGCCTTCAAGTTTTTGTCTAATTAATGCTCATTTCAGTGTTAATCATCCGGAGGTTATTACATGAAACTAATTTATCTTGAAATTCATTATAACCGACTTTAGAAGTCACCAGGTTTTGTGTTTAGTAAAAGTAAAGTTGCAATATAAAATTATAATACTACTATAATATTATTATAGACTAAGAAGAAGAATAACAAAAGTTAGTAAGGCAATCGCGATCGATAGCCACTAAAGTGCACCGCGGAAAATAAACGAAAACCTCATGTTTGTGTCTTCAAAATCGCGCGGCAAACATCGGGCGGAGGTCGTTGACTCCCGCCCGCGCCCCCATCGCACCCCATGGCTAAGCGAGGGCGGTGCAGCGGGGTGGCGCCGGGTGAAAGGAAGTCGTGGCCGCGGTTTGACACTTCCTCAGGAAGACCTTTGAAGTAGCAACCAAGATCTACCTTCACATCCTACACAATTGCACAAAGCAGCCTTTTATATTACTACGCTTAGATATTACTTAGAAATGCGACTTGAAATTACATTTACAATCATTGAAATAAACAACATATACCTACGTAATATTGGGTCTAGTTATTATAAAAGTCATGAAAAATAATATTTTTTGTTTGCATGTTCGCAAAGTTCCGAGACAGCAGCAAAATAATAAACCCTTTAAGCGTACGCAAGCATAATACAGACGTTACGACCTGACTTTGTCCGCCTCATATCCACCTCGTAAGTTCCTTAGCACGAGACAAAAAACAAACAAAATCGTTATTGTCGATGCAAAGTTCCCACGCAGTGCGGCCAAGGAGTAATGCATTTGAGGCATTACACATGCAAATTCATGCCAAGTCAGAACAGACAAAAAAACAATTTCATTTAAAACAATCCATCAAGGCAAGCTTTTGCCAGCAACTTAATTAACGTGTGTACATGTTTTCAATTACAGAAACAAACAATTCAATGATAATTACGAGAACTCACTCAGAGGTATCTTGAGCAGACAATATTTATGAGTATGAGATGTATGAAACAAGCCGAGTTACTAATACAGTCCTTTACGTCGAAAATAAATCAGATTTACATGTTTTCATTTTATTACCATGAGAAAGATGTACAGGGAGATATTTCGAGAAATTACTTCACAAAAAAACGAATCATGGGAATAATTTTTAAAAGTCAACACTAACTTAGTTTTTTTCCCTGATTACCTACATGCTGACAACATAATTATGTTGCTAACCTTTGCTAACATTTGAATAGAGCTGCCGTTTCAGGTTCATAGAGTAGCGTTTGATGACGTTTCAAATGTCAATCAACTATTACGTTATGTCCCACCGATTCACATGCAAATCGCAACCGAACAATACAACAAGCCAATAGCCGATGTTACCACTTGTAAGTCACTTAGCATAGAAAGCGTATACTGCATTTGTAATGTAATAAACTTGATAGAAAATAAACAACACTGGTATTCCGTGAGAGCTCGAACAAACAGACAAAAGGCATCAAAAGAGGGCGTTACGTAATTATAATAATGATGCATTGATGAATATGATTATTGCGTAATAGTAGGACCCACCGCAGCTTTAAGTCTCAGAGATTACACCAAATAAACGCGAACCTAGTAGTATAATTGTAAAATTCAACAGAATTAACAACGCACACAATGCTAAAATGTTTCTGTATGCAAAACATGTTTGAACTTTAATATCTTTGTTAGTAATCGTTAGGGATACATTTTCTTTGACGTAAATCGCTACAACCATTCGAAACTGTAAGTAAACACACGTTAACATAGTGTGACTACCAAGCGCATGCTTTTTCAAGTGATAAATACCTATGTAATTAAATAGAAATAACAGAATATATAAAAGGCACCGCGTGCAATTATAATACAATTAAACATCTTTATGTTGAGTGAACAATATATGCGTGTAAGTACCTACTGCTCTTAAGTGAGACGAAGTGTGCGTATCGTATCGCATATCGATTGTCGACAATCTATGCATTGTGAACAAAACGACTCGATATCGATACGCGATAGTTCGCCTACGCGCGACCCCCTTACATCGTAATCGGCTTATTAGGATTTTACCACACGCATCCATGTGACTGCGGTGTGTTAACAATGTTACGATGTCGACCTAGGTATTGTGATATCTTATTACATCGCTCTTAAATTGCATTGAATTCTACTATACCGAATATGTTAGTGCAAAAGGCTTGAAATTGAGTATTATGCTATCAAAATACCAATTAAAATTACATTTAAAAGATAGATTAATCACACAATCGTTACGCAAGCTACGGAACGTAAGCATCTTTACCGTCTACCCAGTCGATTAACTACCCGTAGCAGTGACTAACCTACTCCTATAAACTCGCTAATAGACACTTACAAATCTTGATAAGCAAATAAACTTATGTTATAACTATGCTATTACAGATATGAATAGTAAAACAAACCAAAACCGCCGCGGGACGCTATTAAAGCTGCCTTCATGAGACGCCACTTGACACAAACAACATTTTTCGGACGATAAAGGCCTTATTACGTATTAATACATTGATATTTTTATGATAACAGTTTATGAAGTGATGTTACGAAGTTGGAGGCGGTGGCTTAGAGTGAGCGACAAGCGAGTTCGCTGTCCGTTTTTGTATCGTATTCTAAAAGGGACACTGACAGTGTTTATAATTTTTCTTAAAGTATGCTGTTAAAGTTCAGCTTGATCCAAGCCGCTTGTATTGGAGCCTCAACCCATGAACCGTATTTAAGAACTTGTTGCGAGTTGCCACATAGTACGCGGCGCCGCGCGTGGGCTGTGATGTGATGATCAGATGACTGATTACATATTTAAGAATATTAATTGTAGCAATGACTATACATTCTTTCGCTAGGTATTTTTATTGGACACGAACGGAAGAAATACCGGAAAATTAAAGTATTTCGTGATCGAATGGCTGTCGTGAATAACATGTTGTACAGCAGTTTTATGAAATTACGTTCAAGAAAATGACACTTCTAAAGAGCTTTATTTGAATAACATGCCTGAAGCAGGACAAAGACAAAATGGCACTGTCATAACTAAAACATATTCTATACTTAACAAAGAGTAATAAAAGTTTCATGAAAATTTACTGTTTCTAAAATTTTATTTGCATGTTGTCCGAGGGCAAGACGGAGAGAGCACGTAAACAAACCAATAATCAAACCTTCGGGCAGCAAATTCTCTAAAAGTAATCATTAAAATTTATACTTAAAGAAAGGAGCGGCATGCAGCACAAAAGACGAACAATAGCTACTAACGAAATCTGAAATATTCCTGAGACAATGCAGACCTATCAAAAATAAATAAACCACAAAGAAGACAATCCAACGGAATTTAGGAACAAAACAATAAACACAGATGAAGTAGCTTGAAAAATATTTAAAAGTAACACAATAATTTACAAAATAACGATAGAACTCGCAATATATTATGAGCAACTGTTAAAGTACGTTATCACTCCGCAAATAGACGGACAAACAGATACCCCAGCAACATTTGTCACTGCGACTGGTTCTATTCCAAAAGTGCAACTTTGTCTGCAACTATCTCGGGAGTAAGTAAACTGCTTGAAACGCAGCAATATATCCAGCTCCCATATCACCAAACTTCGGGATCGAAGTTTTGGACCAACTCATTTTTACGTGACGTCGTCCCAATAGTATAAAAATAAAGTGTATTTCATCAGTTTAGATTCCTTAGGAAAGAAGTAAATATTTACAAATAAGCTGAAATCCGTAGCGTCTGAAACCAATCGGGTAACCACGGAATATACGCGTGGGTAAACAGTACCCACATGAGTGTAAATAACGTATGAAAAGTATGTTATTCAGTTATCTGGTTGCCATAGCTCTGCCTAGTTTGAGATCAGTGGGGCCGTGTGTGAGATGTCCAACGATATTATTATATATTTTGTTTTTCGTTGTCCGGTTTTTTAGATACTGGAAAAATATTAGCCACGTAGGATTTATTGGTGTTTTCGAAATGACGAATATCTACGTAGACACAGCGAATTTAAGTTGAGGACCAGGGGCTCGCCGCGTCTCTTATAACGTCCCAAGCCTTCATCAATCCTGAAATTTAACGCGCCTTAACTTTTTAAATTTCGTTGTTTTGAAAAAAAAAAGTTATTATCTATCTTTCATACTTAGTTGGTTAGTTGGCACCCCTAGTATGAATTCATCCCACGAAAGTTACTAAACAAAAAGAAAGAACTTTTAGAAATGCAATCGAAAAAACTCAGCAGTAATACAGGAAAGTTTCACGTATTTACCTAAAGGTCCTAAATGATCTTCTCTAATCATTAAGGAACGTTAAAAGTAGCAAGTCATCCATGTAACAGTAAGAAACATCTATCAACCAATGCGACAGATGGACATCTGCAAACTTGTCAAATAACTTCTTGTAAAACATTTATAATGCTGATAACTATTATAATAGATGCCAGTTACCTTTATTTGAAAAATCTATGGATTGTGATCGCTGATAAATTTGATTTAAAATTTAAATAGAAAAATACAAGTTATACCTAACTATGTTAATAAGATTGTCAGGACCAAATATTACGAATGAAAAATCAGTTACATTCATATGCATATCTAAGAAAGAAAAAAAAGTTGGCACATAGGTACCTACATATAGACCGACAAAATTTATAAAATTTAGAACGATTCACAATAATTAAACATTGCAATGTTTAGATTATCAGAGTAAAAGCAAAGAAACTTAATGATATCAATTTAATAAAAAAATAAAGAGCTTTTCTTTATTCTTTAAAGTTTGAGCATCACTGCCTAGTATAATTAGCAACCTCCGTTAAGGTACAGAAACGGTAGTAGGAAAGTAATACAATCATTTCTGCGCATGCAAGATCAGGTAAATCAAGAAACGCGAGCGATTTTACCTAACATAGAGAATAAAAGACAAACATTGTAGTATTAGACCAATCTTGCCATTTACTTGACATTCTGCAAAATCATACTGTTATACATCAATAGAAACTTTAACAATACAAACTTATTGCTATAAACGCAATTGAGTAAACAGATCAAGCCACACGGATCATCTTACATTCTTCAAGATTCTGGCGCCAGCCTTAGCAAACCAGTATAATATACATCTCACTCAATATACTTAGCGACACCGATAACCGGCCATTACCAATGAAAACGCCGACAGATAGTCGCATGCTCACAATTAATTGAAACTGCCCACGTAATCTAATAAAAGCTAGTTTTTGTGATCAAGACAAACAAGGGCGCCCATTCGTAATTAGAACTTAATGAACATTCGGAATATTGAGTTCGGCACCGTGAGAAGTCCGTCGATAACTACGATTTGTGTCACTGTAATTAAAAGCGTAGCTGCCGATAAACTGGACGTGCGGACCGAACCTACTAGTTTTGACTGTTAGTTAACCAAAGATTGAGGAGCTCTCCCGTTGCGCGAGTCTCTTACGAGACAAGGTGAAACAGACGGAACCAAGATAGGAATATGAGTTCTACAATAATTGAACGCGTCACACATTCCTCGTTCAAATCGAAGCGTTCTCTAATTGAAATCGTATGTTGTGTCGAACGTCACTGATAAGCCGTATGATTCAGATGACGTTGTGACGTAACTGACCGGTGCAAGTGATGCAAATTGAGACCATAAAATGTTAATTTAATTTATTTTTAATAAATAGATGCAAACTGCTCGATAAGGCTGTATTGGTTTTACGGAACATGTAATAACAGCAACATAGTATAACATTATTACCTGATAATATAATTTACGAGTGATATAAATTCCACAGTGTCAGCATAGGTCATTTTCAAATTAGAATGTCTTAACTCAAGTGCGACAAATGAGTATAGAGCTACTTCCAATAGTTAAACATTTTATAGCTGCATTCTAAACAATGTCATGATAATCTCGACATAAATGGCCACGTTTTATCTAAAGAACTTACTTTTAACGATAATCTTAGTGATATAAAGACAGGGTACGTTGCTGCGTGGCCTCACTATCACTTACGACCGTGCAAATGTTAATAAAACACTAATTTCCTAAATGCATTAATAATATGAGATGACAAGTGGTAACCTGCCATTATATTAATATGAAAATTGATGTATGCGCGCTTAGGATTGATTTTAAAGCGGCTATAGAATGATAAATAATCACATCGGCATTCAAATTTTAATAGGACTTAAATTGGTTACTAATTTAATTAATTATGCAAGTAGATTAATCGCTATCGTATTTACACGTACGTAATAACGTATTAACGAAATAGCTCATATAATTGACACAAAATATTTATTTATCTAACACTATTATCGGTTAAAGGGATTTACCCCGAATACAGAAACGTCACTAAAACTTAACACACACATTTTAAAATATCTATCTGTCGTCATTTCACACCTTGAAGTGAGAGAGACAGCATGAGACTTAACGGCGGCTTTAAACTGATTGACGTTTAAGTATTCGGCCATTAGAAATGTTATAATTATGAAAAAATTTAGAACTTATATAATAATTTTTGTCTTTGTACAATTGTTGTCTTATGTACTTATTATTAAACTATTATGTGTGCACAACAAATATAAAATAAATAAATAGTAATAGTATTGCCACTTACCCCCAATGGTTTTCTAATAGGGTATTTTTATGTAGTTAAGTTTATGATACATGTTATATTCTTTCCTCTTTTGTTTTGTGCATTGCGCCCCTTATCGCGCAATAATATTTCCTTCTTTCAATACAATTAAGCAATGGGCGTACATTAACACCTCAGTAAAATATTTTCACCCACGCGAAATGAGTGTACTTATTGCCGTGGACTTTAACCTACATCAGAGTTTACAATGCTAACCAACAACACACCCAATTGTGAGCGTCTCGTGTTTAGATTGAATGTATGAACGGATCTTACCTGTGGTCGACAAACCGAGACGGGCTCTCTGTACTTGCATGGCCACTAAAGAGAAAACCGCAACAGCAATATAAGTCCGCACACACAAACCGTCATTAACAACGGCCCAAAAATAATCAAGCACGCTAACGTATCGTACAAACAGAAATTTGACTCACCACAGCCTTTTCCCAGAAATTCGTCAACAGTGTCCATAAATCTGGAAAAAAACAAAGCTAATTTAATAACTAAATCAAACACTTGGAAATATGCGCCGTTCTCGGTTCTTGATAACCTGTCATTACGCAATACGCATTCTAAATTAAGTACCTACCTACATACGTAGAGTTTATAAAGGATTATTTCTTAATTTGTTTTATGAACGATATGTTTTTTCTTTAATCCTTACTAATATTAATATTAACATTATAAATGCGAAAGTAACTCTGACGGTCAGTGTGTTACGCAATCACTCCGAAACTACTGAATTGATGAACCGATTGAAATGAAATTTGGCACAGAAATAGTCACGAACCTGAGAAAAAATATAGGTTACTCTTTGCCGCAATAACCTACTCCCACGCGAGCGAAGTCGCGGGCTACAGATACTATAATATATATGCGCTTAAATTATATTATTATCTATGGTTATAATATAATTTAAACGCAGCTTAACGCACAACACATTGTGGCATTTAAAAAAATTACGTTGGAAATTGTAACGTAAATCTACATTCCAGAACATTAAAGTAGTTCCTAATACAATAAACTATAAAAAGTTAAAGACGATGTAAAGTGATACGTAGCAACAGCTATTCCACCATAAAACATTTAATTGAATTTCACAAAAATACAGAATCTACGGCACCCGTCAAAAACAAGATGAAATATTATCATGTATCGATCGCAGCGTGTCGCCATACTTTAATCGATTTTTTTACACCTAAAACCGCACGATCAGTGGGCGTCCGGAATTACAAGGCGTTTCTGCCGACCGGACTGCTATCTCGGTCTATTTGGTGAAATATGTTTGTTTTCATCATAACAAATGTCTTTTAATATTTGCTACGAGGGGCGCCAACATTCCCTAACTTGGCATTATTGGAATGTTTTCTTAAATAACTTGCAAGGGTGGTCTAGTGTTAACGTTGCGGCTCACAATTTTCTTTTCAAAAAATACATTTATGTGAATCGAAAAGAAGGAGTTTTATACAAAAAGAATCTGAATACAACCGAGGGTCGTGGTGATTAAGTCTTGTCATGCAAAATCGCAAGCGTTTACTAAGCGCCATCATCTTCTAATTATTCTAGAAACTCCCCTCGAGCGACACGGGAGGCGACGGCGGCGCCGCGACTAGTTACATTCAAACGAAATTTACAATTCCGTTTATCATCACCGTCAATATTAAAATCTAAAACGGTGCAAACGAGCTCTTCATTTAGCACGTAGATGAGTTATTAGAACTGCGGCGAATGGCTGCTTCACAAATATTTTATGACAAGAAATGACTACATGCTATCGGTGTTTTCATAATCGTAAAAGATTCTACGACAGGAAAATTAAACAGTTTTAGTTGCTAAAATAGCAAGTTCCTAGTAAAATAATGACCCATGAAATAGTAATAAAAACCATCGCAGTTATACTCAAACAGAACTATGTTTACAAGCAGATTCTATGGAATTTAATCTGTACTCCAATAACATTTACAAATTAAACTAGCCGCGACGAGTGGCGCCATAAGTCAAACACTGTAATTGTGTATTAAGCCACGATTCAAAGAATATCAAGGTCTTTAAATATGAGAAATTTGTTTAAGACATATTTCGATACTCTAAACCAATTTTGAGGTCAACATAGTCAACAATAAATGAGCTATATGTAAAATTTTGAGGCGAACTTTATACAGTAAGATCTATATTGTATTGTATTCTGAGGTTTATGCGAATACTAGACATTGAAATAAAACTAAATTTTAAGATTATATCGGGGCAGGCAGTCTGCCCGTGACCATGTCACCTGCAAAGACGTTGAAAAGTCGGAAACAAAGTTCAAAATAAACCGTTTAAAAATAAGCTTTTATTCATGTGTATCATACTGTGTAAAATGATCTATATCCCATAGACTAACGAAAATATAACAATAATAGTTGTCACGAACATGAAAGTTATATATTTATAAATTTGCAATTACGTCAGAAAAGCAATACATTTATACAATTGGAATTCATTATACAATTGTGGATTTCAGTGTGGCGTGGCTATGATGAACTTAGAATTTAAATCGTATTAGAAGATATGGTTCAAACATTTTGTTGTGTTAATTATATTGTGTTTAATTTGGAATGGCAAAAGTATAAATTCTGAAAACATTTAATTTTTATAATATTATAATGGTGCCATACTGTGTTGTTTTATTCGGCATCATGGCTTAATATTGCATAGGTATTCTATTATAAATTTGCGTCAAGAAAATAGACAACACCACGTGGCTTAAAAATTTGTTAAATTTACATAGAAATAGGACGAATGACAAATTTATTACAAATAAAGATAATAATAAGATAATTTAGAACTTATCATAATCCTTCTTAATCCTATAATGGCACGTCATTTATTATTTATGCTTACATCTTATAGAACTAACTTATGTTAACGACAAAACACGAAATGGTCTACAAATAGCTACAATTAATCAAAGGCAAGGTCGACATGCTCATTGAACGACTTCAAAGCTACACATTGTAACATACAAACTTTCTAAGCATTTCCTGAGCAACGCGGACGTCATTATTTAAAATCTGTCAAAATTGTGTATTTTATTACTCGGGCGGCAGATCGAGGCAACGTGAATTACATGCTTCCTTATTTAATATTAGTAGCGCCTTGCGTTTGTGAGATAATTTATATCTAGCGGTGTTATCTGTACGGTAAGATCGCTCCCGAGTTATAATCCGGGTATTTTTCATGGCGCACCGGCTGCGGTGCGACTGCCGTGCCCCTGCGTTATTGGAAAATTTATGTAACTACCAGGACGCATCGCTGCAATTATTATTGCTTCTCCGACACCACTACCAGTACCACCGTATCACTACCACCCACCAGATCCGTGCGTTTCTCACGCGCTCTACCGTATTGTTTGCCAATAACATAATCATCTAAAATTAAAATGCATTAAATGTTAATAGATAAATTGATATAAATATGCAAATCTCACGGATTACATTGATTAATCTCCTGATGATATCAGATCGCTACCTGCTCGAAGTAAATATAAATTTAAAAATTATCGATAATCAGCAGATTTAATGAAAAAGATCGTGAGCTTTAAAATTTTGTGGTCCATAAAATGTCAAATTTACAAGACCATTACATGAGTTTGACGACACACGACCATAAAATATGCGTATAAACTGAGTAATAATTTTATTGCGAATTAATAACGACGTTTATTATAATTTCGACATTTCCAAACTTGTTCCTGGTTTATTGTCATTGCAGTGACAGTCAGTCCCCAAGTCAACGTAAAATCTCCCATAGTGGGTTTTATTGCAGGCTATAAAACATTTCTTATATAACATTTTAATTTATAATAAATTCCATCAAGTAATCCAGTTACTGCACTGAATAGAAAATGACAAACATGCTTTCACAAGACACCGGACCTCACATAGGCGACGCGATCGCATCCATCATGGTAGGAGCGTACATGTCGTTATGTGTCGGTACCCAACGAGCGCCGAAAGTGCCCCAAACCGAGATAATAGGCGACATTTTGATACAACGCAAGATAAGGACCAAGGAGGTTCTCATGCGATCCAGGGCGTCCTCACATGTTAGAACAACGTTGAAAAACAACGGGCCAGAGGTCAGACGTGGATTAAATACAAGCAGAAAATACGCATCCGGTGACAAATGAAACAGGACCCATGAAGTTTAAAACTGGATCTTGCTTTAAATAGGAGAATAATTAAGAGATTTATAGGAACATTATGTACAGAGAGGACAGTAAGGTCACGTCGATCATTAATATTACAAAGTTATTAAACGTGTAAAATGAAGACACGAAGGACTACGAGACTATCACAAAAGTATTTTAATGATTTAACATAAAATAAATGAAGCTTTAGTGTTGTGTGTAGTTTGAATATAATTTATGTTGTAGTAGTATGGGTGCACGTCATCAAGTTCGTGTTTACGGCGTGCAAACTGCGCGAGCGTCGGTGGCAGACTGCCGTCGCTAAATAATTACCGGGTGATGCATCGCCTTGATCCGAGATGCGCTTGCGATCCTGTTTTCTTAATTCCCCAACAAGTTGGCTGTCGCTTAGATAATGTATGGTTATATAAGTTATTTCATATTTTTATCGTTACAGTAACGATTATTCAAATCGTAACTATCTCAATTAATAAATTGCACGTTTACGATAAAGCATTTGAGTTATCGACAAGTGGTAATCACGCCTCAAGGGTGAACAACTAGAGGTCAGACTGGACACTACAGCTTAGTTAGAGGATTACTTGTTATTAGAGGCGATGACATGAAGCTCTTTGCCTAAAAAGAAACCGTAAATATATTTATGGATAAGGCCACTGCGACCGCAAAACTGAGATAAAACGAATGAACTATAGGTAATAGTATTAATCCCGTCAGGATAATTTAAGTAAGTAATTAAACTCCGAATACTGGAACGCTTATTAACTTTAAGACGTTCTTAAATTACTATCTGTCACTACTTGACACCTTAAAGTGTCAGAGACAGCATGAGACTTAACGGTGACTAAACTGATTGACGTTTTGTATTCCGCCATATGTTAATTAAGTTTAACATACATATAATTATAATCTTTATATGTTTTATATTCCATAATATATTCGCGGTTCAACAATGGGAAAAGTACGTTCTTCATTATCCAATGTTAGATCGTACTTTCGCAATACAGAGCGTAATGAATAAAGTTTGGCCATTATACATTTCAAATAGTCCTGTCCATTCAAATAGTTTTGCTTACATATTCCCACATTCAAATAACCGTTCTATATAAGTTAAAGTTACTATGAAATAAGCTATGAATATCAATGTACTCTAAAAGACTATAAAAATCTGGAAAGTTAAAAGGAAAGTTTATAAAGAGATTGGGTTCATAATTTAGAGTCGTATAATATCGACAGTTTTATTAGATGTGATAGTAATAAGTACAAATCAATGTCACCAAATTTACAGACTATATAAAACTATAATAACTAAGAAGAAATACCGGCCTATAAATGTCCCACTGCTGGGTACAGGCCTCTTCTTTTGTAGGGAAGGATTGATCACCACGCTTGCTCATTGGCAGGTTGATGATTTCAGATTCTTTTTTTTTTAATCCAAGTCCTTTTAGGTCTTCACAATATTTTCCGTCACCCATTGTCAATAATGTCTTACAGTCATTAAGATAGTAAGTTACAATAAACGTTGAAATCACATTGGAGACCTATAATAATAGGTTCGGTTCGAACCTGCAACATTGTACAGTAAATCCGATCCTTGAACCGCCAGACCACCACGACATAATAACTAATATAAAAATAAATTCTATATTATCCTACTTGAGAAATAAACTTTTATTAAAATTGATTCTAAATTACCGTAGAATGGCTCATATCGAAATACATTATCGGTTATCAGACTGCAACCTGATTGAATTTAGAATGAATGTATTATTTTCGAAGGTTTTAAAATGCTTTAAAGCACTAAGCTTATACAAATAATGTTAAAGGTCATTCATAAATACGTAAATTGGATGCTCGGTGTGCAGATATTTAATTTAATTGAATATTTCGCACGAAAACCAATTGATTCTTTGATACATATAATATTAATGTTAATCTTATGAGCGTTTCAATATCAGCTATAAAGAACATATTTAAATGGAGATGCCACACTAAAAAAAAACTTTATTAGGAAATCGTAGTGTTGCCTGGGGTTTGATCGCCGATTGATAATGACTGTGTGTTTTGTTACTTATTTAGGAGTAAACGTGGTAAGTCTATTGTAACAATAGATATTGTACTGTTCTAATACCTACCTACTCAAACAACACAACTTTGAGACGGCTTTATGTCTCATGCTATCTCTTTCGCTTTAAGGTGTAAAGTAAAGACAGATAGATATTTAAAGTCAAATTACTTGAGTATTCGGGGGTAGGATAGCCCGAAGTTTTGACATAGCTGGTTAGCAAGGAATGGAGGCTTTTAAGTGATCCTAAAGATACAGGAGCGTTAGTTATTCTTGTACTTACTTTAGTTAGGAGTACGCTATAATATTTTATTATTATTATGGTAGTTTTCGGTTTATATTTATAGCAAAACTGTCTCAAAATTTTACGGGCACAATAAAGGAGCTATAATACCAAAAGCATTAGTCACACTATTGTCCAGGGACTTGGATGTAGGGTTGTCATTGGTCTTTTTAAATCTGGAGACAATCTCAAAACAACAAGATATATTCAAGACGTAGTGTTTAGATTAAAGACATGACACAAGTCATTAAACATGATCTTGGGGTACATGTGTAAAAAAATCTAGCACAATTTTTTCAGCGTCAGTCAATGTTATTCAAACATAACCATATTGAAATAGACTAATTTAAAATTAACTTATTTTGAAAACTAAGTCAATTTTACAAAAATGTATGCGTTTATGTGATATGTATAATAATAATACCGGCCTATAAATGTCCCACTGCTGGGCAGGGGCTTCTTCCTATATAAAGAAGAAAGTGTTTTGATACATTATTTTAGACCATTGATTTGCAATTATTAAAGCAATGTGATAATCGTAGTAATGACATCCCTAACCAAATCCAGTTTATCACAAGAGAGTGATTGTCAAAAATAGTGCCATTCAATCAGTACAAAAGCCATGACACCCCATTCTTGGAAATGTTTACGTCGGGAAAGTTTCAGAATAGCTCCCAGAGTACCTTCGTATACTTCAGTGAGACTGAATAAAGGTGTGTTCTCAAACCCGAATATATTTATTTATTTAAGTATTTAAAAACATAACTAATAGTATTAGCTAACTTAGTCAATATTTTCTCGCGAGGATAACTGCGAACGGACAGTTCAAACAATATTTTAACTAAAACGCAAATTCATTCATCTCTTACAGAAAATATATAAGAATCTACTGAGTGATTAAGGTTTTGTACTGTGAGGCGACTTTACTAATAACCTGTTTTAGGGAATGAAATTAGTAGATTTTATTAATTTAGTTATGTACACCAATAAACTTGCAAGAAATATTTTTACGGTAGGTACTGTTGGTATTTTTAAACATTTTTCTTCATAAAATCTGCCTTGTATACGATTCTTTTTAAAACATAAACCACCAAGACCTCACAAACAAAATCCATTAATGTGACAACATTATTGGAACAATAAATCGTATTACTTACAAGTTGCTGAAACTTTACTAGAAGTTTCTAGAAATGTTCTAGCACTTTCTACGAGATTTATTATGACAGATCCGTATCAAAATAAATCGAATTAAATATTATTCGAACGATATTTCATGCTATATTCTCTCTTTAATCAAAATATATAATTTAAGGCTATTAGGAATTTCAAAGAATTAAAAGGATAAAGCCATAAAGTCCGAATCTCGGCACATGCTGAGCAATAAAAAAAAAAGCCTAATAAATAAAATGGCCGTTTCGCACGGATATGACGTATTTCCGCTAATATTTTAGAAATTATTATTTAAGTTAGATTTATATTTTTTTATTTTATGTGTCGCATGTGGCGCGAAAAAATGCTTTTTCTTTCTATCTTTCTATTACGTAGGTACATAAAATAGAAGTCCGGGTTTAGCGCTCAATAACTTAGAAAATCGCGTATCTCCGATAACATGCTTACGATATCAAATTGCGAGTAAAGTTCATTTAAATTGTACACAAAATTCTTGAGCTTAGACGTTATGCAAATCCGTACATATAGCGAGATTACACAACACGGATCTATTTTTAAACTTGTGACATAATCGACAATATTTGTACACAAAGTAAAGGACGACTGAAATACTTTAGACGGTTTCACGTCTCGCGAGACACGCAACGGTCTGGAAACGTACACCGTATCTGTAACAACAGATACAGCTTTGTTACCCTATCCATTCACAATTTTTTTTTATTTTCTATGAGGATTCTTTAGAACTTTTGATAAAGACTGTATTTCGTTTTAGCGCACCAGCTATACACAGGTGTGGAATAAAACCTGGTCCTTTAAACGGGTATTATAGACTAGTATCATTATGTTTTCTGAGGTTTACTTGAATGTTTGACTTAGAAATAAAGCTACATTTTAAACGGATTCTATGGCGGTTTATTTTGATTTTAGTTCTCGACGTTCCAAGATCTTTGCAGGTGACATGGTCATGGGCAGACTTAGGTGATATTCGTCTTTATATGTTCTTTTTTGTTTTCCATATTTTTAGATTTCGGAATCATCCTATCGATTGGTGAAAACCATATGAAATACCGATCGGTAGTTATTGAGTATATTAGCGTTCAAACAGACAGGCAGACGTGGCGAAGGATTTTGTTTTATAAAATGTATAGACGTAGACATATTATTATTACAGGTACTTAATACGAAAATAACTAAGGCAGGTGAGTTTTAATTTTTATTTGTATTGCTTTCTATCTCATTAGGTTTGTCTAGACCAAATGCTTTTAAAATCGAATTCAGTACGGATGTTATAAAAAATATATCGTCTGGTGAAGGTGTTATTTATTACAGTACATTAATAATGTAACTGTCAAGTTTTTATTTCATTAGATTAATTATTAGTGTACCAAAGGTATCTATGTATGTGTAACTTTCATTATTATTGTATCGTTTAAGCTGTTAACATGCAGGCTTCCACATAATTCTTAAGTAGGTACCCATTAGTCGCATGCCTTGCCACTATTTGACAACCTACTTAAACCTATTTTATAATTTTCGTCTTTAGCTTCAACGATTAAAGTAAAGAGGGATTAAAATACAGATGTCATGGTTACGTTAGTTGTTTGCAAAATGTATAAACTTAAGTAGATATATTAGAATTTGTCGCACACAAAACATTATTACAATGAATATGTACTGAAAACACTCAGTAACATCAATGACAATTAAAGTAGATGTTAAAATTACAAACATATTGAGCATGTTGCAAGCACAGTTCTCGCAATAGTCATACTAGTTACCATAACACTGAATCATACACATTATGCATCCAGTAGGTACTCGTAAAACTATCCTAATTACCAGTGAATCAGTTGTTTTAACGTTTCTAACTCGACAATAGCCGCGATTATGTACCGCTTCTGAGAACACAGACTCTTTTGTGGTCTAGCCGAGATGCCGCCGGCACTGCAATACGATAATTAAATTGGAACTAACTGGTCATTATTATTTTAATGTCGATGATATTGAGCCGTTTCTGTACGAAGTATCGTTTGTGTTAACCACAGTTATTATTACAGCTTAATCTTTGTTCGAGAATTTTGTTTGACAAACAAGTTTAAGGGCGTCTTACTTTCTGTTTGTTATCATGGCTCTGTGTAAATGGAAAGCAATGGTATGAGAACGGCGAGATAATTGCGCGGCGTATCTTTGACTAAACACACAAACTAACAATAACTTTATTGCGAATGGCAAAATGTTTTGGTATGTCGAATAGTGTCCTAGTTCCTCTAAAAAATAAGCCTATAATACCTTGAATGTGGGGGTGCAATGAGAAATAATAATAATAATATGTTGGGACATCTCAAACACGGCCATCTGATCCCAAACTAGGCAGAGCCTGTACTATGGTAACCAGACAACTGATAAACATACTTATATAGTTCTAAATACATACATATGATAGATAAATAACACCCAGACACGAAACAAATGATCGAGCTCATCACACAAACATTTGTCCTGGGTGGGAATCGAACCCGACCTCCGGCTTAGAAGTCAGGGTCAGTAACCAATAGACCAACAGGCCAGTCGAAGTCGAGTGTAGCAATAAAATTGTTTCAGCAAACTATAGTAATTTTCGAGATTGTGCAGACCACGTCTGCAAACGGATAGGTGGTCGACGAAGCAGACATGTTTGAGTGGAGATCGCGTTTAGGCAAACGTAGAGGTCCGGAATAAACTGACGATTTGAAGAAGGTGGCTGGCAGTAGATGGATGAGGTCTGACCAAGACAGGGATGATTTATGCTCTTTGGAGGCCTCCGTTCAGCTTTGGACGGGAATAGGCTGATAATGATGATAATAACTTTATTCATAACAGCAAACTACATTTTCGCATCTTATATTTTTAGTAAATATCTGTGAATGAAAGCTTTTAGCGCCGCTAAAGACACTCAGGTCTTTAGCAAATAATAAAAAAAATATTTCAAAGATTTAAACTGAAGAACACCGATCATTCACGTTTACTAATTAGTATAAATAGTAATAAAACCGCAGAAATCGATTCGTCACCAATTAAAGGTGTGGGATGTGCCAATTAATTAGCAGGCTCATTAGAGATGGCGCCAATGACACATAACTACCGTATAATGTCATACATGTGAGTAACATATTAATTAATATCAGTCATATCCTAGAAAGCGTTATAATCATTAGAATTCCTGTGAATTTAGACTGGGTAATGATTGTCATACATATTCGCATTGTGAATTATTAATGGAAAGGATTACAAGCGATGAGATCATTTTTACGATTGTAATCATATAATTTTTTGTTGGAATTACGGTCTTCAATTACCTAAATTAAATGATTCACTGTGCATGGTCATACTGTTTTATTTAATAGGTAGGTATCTGGGTACATTAAGGATGGACACATTAATGTATGCTGTAAGTTAATTTACCTTAAATACATTTTTTTAGGGCAGGAATGTATCTTTTTCTTAGTATAAGTAAGTATTTTAATATATATTTTTCTATTTTGCTAGATATTTTTAACGAAATATAGCATGATAAAGAATGTTGGGTTTAAAAAAACATATTTAAAAATCAAATATCAAAATCAACATTATCGCTTAAATATCAAAACACTTATTTTACGGAGCGTTCATTTGTTTAGTATCGTATAATGAACATTATAATCTACAAAATGTCGCTCAAATACATCATACTTGTCATCATTACTGACTCGAGACCAGAAAATAATTACTTGTATTAAAACAAGGGCACGTTCTAATCAAATCATGTACAGGGTTTCGTAAGCGTTTAATTAACTCGCTGGGTACGATGCAACCAAAAACTTTCGTAACTACTCGTAACACTGATAAAAGTAGATATAATAACAGGACAACTATATAATAATACATACAATGTCTCAATTATACCCAGTCTGTGTGGTCCAAATGATTATACACACTCTGTAATAAAGAGTACTATAACATTGTCGATATTTAGATCGGCTATTACGCTCAAGCAACTTGTAATAGACAAGTTATTAGTATTATTATGGACATTATAGAAAATCGGCAATTCGTTTCATCGTTCTATAGAATTTATGTTATTATAGTTAAGCAAGTTATGAATAGCATAATAAATATGAAAGTTAATATTGATATAGGGGAAACGATTGTTTGTTGGGACGCCAGGTGTAATTGGCGCTGCAATAAGCTTTGATTCACTCCATTAAAACAAAACGGGAACGTTAAGATAACAAGCTTTGGATTTCTGTTATTGGTTAACAGAATATCCATCGTTTAAATGATAAGTTTTTTTTAAAGGTTACTAGGGTTGCAAATTACTAATAGGTATACTTGTTAACTTTTCGTACCATACTAAGCTAATTGCTTGTATTACGAGGCAATGGGATTCGAACCCACTACCACATGATCGCATCTCCGACGCCCCAACCACTACGCGCTTCAAAAAATAAAAAAGTGTTGCGCTTTCAGTGTTAGATAGATTATTTATCGATAGGCTACTCATTGCCGCGATAACCAACACCTACGCGGGTTGACCTACGATAAAAACTAGTCAAAAAATTAAAATGGTACTTATGATGAAAACAAATTGTAACTTAAAAAAGTGCGCGGTAATTATATCTGTCGGAGATGATCAAAACAGCAATAATTCAACGTTCAACACCACATTATCGTCAGACGGTTAGAGAAAAATAACCGTTCAGTGTTAGTAGAATGGGTTAGTGACAGTAAATTTGGACAAAGGCTGGCGGTCTCTATATTTATGTGTTTGTTATCACGCTCGGAAGTCTCCTATCTTACTCTGATTTACACTGGCCTCTTACTAGACAAACAGTCAACAACGTGAGAATTTACTTTTAACACCTTTAGTGCGATAAACGAGTTCACATCTCGTAGGGTACACGTAAGTGAACTTATTTTATTGAACTATCGTTAAGTAAGCGTCTATCGTTTCACGATCGCCATTTAGAATTATCTTTACTTTTTATCGCATGGATGAGGTATTACACTTTTTGTTAATTATGTAGATGTAAGTATAGTTTACAATAGTTGATGTCACAGCTCTCGATGCGTAGACGCCAGGTCCAAAGTCAAAGTAACATTCCATAAGTTTTTTCGACACAAGTGTGATTGAATAGACTAAAAATAAAAATGTGACTTAATGCTAAATTTTCTCGTTATAAGTCTCAATCATGCGCTAATATAATCACAAACAAAAAACAAAGGCTCAGAAGCGGATTTAACAAGTGTGCATGACATAGAATCTGATGTATCAATATTGGACCAAGCGATGACTTGAACAGTTGAACCCGTGGGGGCTTAGTGATCATGTCTTGCACGTGTTCATTCAGTATACAATGCAAAAAATTTCATAAAAATATTTAATAAAAAATAGTTCGGTAAATGGGCTCATAATGTTCGTAGAACTAGAACAAATCAGAAACAGCGAATAAATCGTGAAGACAACTGAACCCTTAAAAGCTGAGCAGTAAAAATCTATTAAACTGACAATCGTTACCACCAGCGGTGTTCACAATTTATAGACGGGGTGATATGTACACGAACTGGTTTGTAATGACGACATGATTGTCGACAGTCGACATGGAAAACAAGTAAAAATACAGCCGTGATAAATGAGTCGAGTGGAAGCACGCGAGCAAGCATCATTACCGGCGCGCGGCAGATCATCTCCGTTAAGTAAAAGGTCGGATAAATGAAGGTCTTATGACAATACATTTATCCTCACTTTATCATAATAATAAAATAATAGAGCGCCATTTTTATTTTTCTACTTTGTCGCTGGAGTTACCTGTCTAGACTAAATTGCAGTATGATGTAATTTATGGTGAATTTTTTATGCGTCGGAAACGAATTTCCTTAAAGATTTCTAACGTTCACAATTTGATGGAGTTAACAGGATATTTATATAATCATATGGCAATAGTTAAATAGGAAAGTGGAATTGTATTCTAATACAAGATTGCACATCAATTTTTGCAAAAAAAAAACAGTTGTCAAGAAATATTCTGTTGATCCTTCATACAACCGGAGTGTCCTATTCTCAAAACGTATCGACCTGTCATTAAGTCGACATGCCTTAATGTTAAGAATGGAGGTAGCTATACGGGTGGCGCATTTGTCTAATGTTAACTGGCTAACAGATGCGAGGTCCCGTACCATGATAACAGGGGCAAACTATCTTCGAAATGCCGATGGTTATTTATGCCGATGACAGCCGACGATGGGGCGCAGCGACGAACAAAAGACCAGACAAATGACCGAGATAATCTTAACTTAAAGCTGAGCAAATCATTTTATAAATTGATATGTAGTGTGATATATGCCGTTTATACAGAGTAAATTGCTTTGTTTTCTTAAGCAAACATATCTTATTTATTACCACTTATGAACCTTTATCACTAACTATTATTTCTTTACGACAATTAGACTACCGGACATAACTAAGACCGTTTGTTTATTACTTCGGTAATCTGGCATCAAAAGTAGATTTATTACGTTGACTGTTAAGTACAGCATTTTTTAACCTGTCGCTATTAAACATAAAGTATTAATAAGTAAAGGCATTAAGATATTAAGTATTTTAATAAAGATATCAATTAACAGAAATTGTGTAATATGACTATAGTGTAATATGACGATAGTGTCAAAGTTTACGACATAATAAAACACCGTGTGTTTTAGTTGCAGGGGACAACTGCTACACGTGAGCCGACACGCATCGTTGCTGCGACAAATGCCTTTCAAATTCCGAAAGGCATCGGATCCCGCGTGGGAGGCAGACGCCATCGACACAAGCGCTAGATGTGACCAAGTTCAATTGAATACGAGAATAGGTACCTCTACTGGCACCGGTCGGGTCGACGGCGGCCCTTAGGCGCGCGCGCCGCGCCGCCCACGCACCCGCGCGTAGATTTATAACATTACCCATATTCGGCCTACGAATGGCGCCAATTCGACGCTTCAAATTAAAATCCGCCGCGAATGCAAAACGATAACTCTGCGCATTGATGGATAGCTGTTCTGTTTCTGATTTACGTATCACCGTATAAGGGGTGTAAACTTGTTAAGCTGTATCATCCTTAGGCGAAATGTCGTCGACTACGTCCATATCAATCACCAGTGTTTTGTGTCCTGCCGCCAGTTGTTCAGTGATTTAGAGTTAAATAAATAAAGGCTCCATAGTTTTCACGAGCCGTCTAAATAAACATAAAAGGAGCATATCTCTCAACTACATTTCAGTATGAATTATTGATGCAGTTCGATATTAACCACAACAAATACTGTGTCACATTTTAATGGCTGACTTTCAAAGGTTTATGTGATAAAGATAACGACTGTAGCATGTATGTATGTGTGTGAGATACATCTTCTACTTGGGCGAGCTAAAAAGGCTCGGCGTCGTGAAGACGTTTTACACGAGAGCGCGATTAATCGCACGTAAACCGCGCCGGAGAAGATAGACTTACTCTGTCACTTTGTTCTCGGGAGGTATTATGCGGCCCGGCATTAAAATTTTCTTGTGTAGTACGCCCGCCGCTTTTAATTCCTATAACAAAGAAACCAATCATTATTTACTAAGAACCTGCAGCTTTGCTGGCCAGCAAATACTTGAAATATAGGAAATTATTATTGTACATTTTAAGATAAACACAGCGCGGATGAGTGATTCAAACTGCGTCACCCGTTTGTTTCCTTGTGTAAATACATATTTTATAGTAATTAAAGTTTGTGTAATCTGGTTACTGTCATTTTTATTCAGAAATCAAAGTTTAAAACAAACGGGCAGCCAAATCATAGATCAAATATTTATATAAAAAATAAAAACATTAAATACATATTTCTTTATAATCCGGTTTTAAAATGATCATGTTATTAAAGATACGCGTTTTGTAATAAGATCATAGACTATATTAAGTAGAGCATGATACGTAGTTGTCACAGAATAGTAAGTTAATGGAGACCTCAAAGTATTTTTTTAACATATCGAACAATCTTTTTGTTAAAAAAATACTTTCAAGTTCAATCAATTCAATAGCAAAGGCACTTTACAGTCAAAACATAAAAAATCAATTTGAAAAAGACAATTACAAGTTTTGTAAAAATAATATCGTAAAAGTTTATCGTGGATATGGGCTAGATAAGCGTGTTATTATAATAACTTCCGTGAGAACAATTCATAATTATTTAAGGATTCAACGGTTTACTCACGCGCATTCTCGGGAACGCCCGACTAGTTTCAGACTCAATAGGAGTCCTTAATCATGAGCTGACGCGGCGGCGGCGGTGTCGCGAGTCGACTCGCGACACCGCCGCCGTTGAATCCTTAAATAGATAAGCGTGATTTGACCTAAACCGTTACAAAGTAAACTTACACATAATTTTATTTAGAAGCATACTAATGCATCGAATATGTTCATAAAAATTGTCCTTCAAATAATAGGTACATAACACAACTGTTCACCAGCACTCTAACACTCCATTTACTCTTAATCTGTGGCCGAATGATATAATGAAGTGAGCCCACAAGTCAATCGACGTCAGCCGATGACAATTACCAATCAGATTAGAGAGGTGTCGAAATTTAAACCAGTCAACTTACTACAGCTTAATTAGTAGTATATTTTATATTGTTACGGATCTCAAATTTAATACAGTTAGTTAGAATATCAATATAATTAACCTTTATGAATAAAAAACACAGTACCTACTTGATTTATAAGTAGGAAAGATTTTACTTGTATGCCCTTTATGTTACAAGAGAACTATGTTAATATAAGAGATAATAATGCATCAAACAAGAGTGATAAATGAAATGAAAATATAATCCTTACTTTCAAATATTATAAATGTGAAAGTAACTGTCTGTCTGTTAAGCAATCACGCCTAAACTACTGAACCGATTTAAATTATATTTGATACAGAGATAGTCCAAGGCCTAAGAAAGGGCCATACGCAATTTTGCTGAGATAACCGACATCATACATTTTACAGGTTACATATTTCTTCTTTTTTTTTTCAGTTCAAAGATTTGGAGCATAGTGAATAATACTAACATAATCTGAGAAGATAAATGATGATAATTACAAATTATTTTAATCGTTACGAGTTACAGAACTACTTAGAGATACAGGATAAATTAATTTCATTTCGGGCCATGAAATAATACCGCAAAAACCTTTTCACACGCATCGTGTCTCAAGCCATCAAAATTTCACACTCGACAGTCAAGTAACGGGGCATATGACTCGCAACATATCAGCAAAGCCCCATTGGGATTCACAATGGCGACGAATGTATCAACTAGGAAAATCCTGTACGAGACTTGTACCGTGAATAATGGACCAAGAAATGAAACAATTGTACAAACTTCACAGCTATCAGCTTCAAAGAATTTGCTTAACTGCTGGTAGGCTGGTCCTCACGAAGTCCCTAGCTTATTGCAGCTTCGGGTACCGTTTTTGAAGGTTCATCTTTCGCACATCCGTGCCACATATACTAATCAACAATGGCAACCGAATTTGATTGTTTTTATCATTATTATTTGTCTTGATGTTGCATGTAATTAAACGGAATACGTTTAATATCTAAGTTCATTATATTGTATTAGTAAAATTGCAAATGTGTCGACATTATCGCTTTTCTTAAGAGTTTTAGTCCAAATCAACGTCTACATATTACTTCTTTGTTATTGAACACATAAACTGCAGTACTGCGATCTTCATAACCATTACTTAAATATGTGTTATGTACATTTAAAACTTCCTGTTAACAAATCAGTATCGTAACGGCACTACTAGTAACTGTTCAACTGTTAGTAGACACATTACCATAAATGCAATTTGCCAACAGACCAGAGCATCTATCATCGCGCAATTTACACCTACATAATAAGATGATGAAACATGCAGTTTAAATAGTCATTAAAGAGGACAAATATAATAGCGCCTTGTATCGAGGACATATCGATTGCTGACCTAAACGACAGCGAACATAGAGTCAACTGCTCCATGAAAACCACGTTTTACGATCGGATTATGCCAGAAGATGAATGCAAGGCAATCAGACGTAAGAACGGACAAAGCATCGTACTGGAAAATGTGACTTTCAATCGTAAAACTGAACATAATTTTATAGCTTCCCGGTATTCTAACACATGTCGGGCGGGCCGAGATTCCTAAGGGCGTTGTTGATGTCCGAACAAGTAAGAGTCGTTACTAGCCCAACGCGTTGTCTTACATTTGTTAGTGCAGGGTGGTTGTTACCTTTCATTATTATTAACAACACTCCGAGGAATGTTTATGGAACTGAGATGTTCGTTTCGGTATGCAGCATGTGCGAAAGTGTCCGGCTAATGACAGTTTGTACGTCGCTGCATCGGTTGTTATTTACAATGTCATTTTTAACAAAACGCTTTCAGATGCTTCTCGAATACCAAATGGTGTGTACGTACCGCAGGATTATAATACCGAGCTGTGTTTGTTAAGTCAATTACTGCTCCTAGTTTTGGAATTTTCTCTAAAAGAGCCGGAATATCCCATCTGCAAATAAAAAGCATTGTTATTCCCAATGTATACTTATTACCGCTATGTGAGATTATGACAAATTGATACGTAGGAGTAAGCCCAAATAGTGTCCAATTACAGAAAACTGTGTACCCGTTGGCGTTAAATAAATAACTTGAAGAAAATCGTTCAACGCAACAGTTTAAAACATAAAAATAACTTTCTAAATTAGTGGCGGCGCCGGCCTACCTACTGTACGTCGGCAAACATTTGCATAATTATGGCGTTTTCAAGTTTTATTAAACACAGTAAAAATTACCTATCAACCCTTGGGTGTAACAAATCTTTCAGCCAAACACATAATTCAACGCTGTAGTGTAAAGCTAACGAGAAAAATTATGGGACCATTTAACACCTGTCATTGTAAGCAGAATACAATTCTATTCAACTTTATCACTATATTTTAAAAACTTTTAGGTTTATTTTTTACTGGCTTTTAGTAGGTAAGTACTCAGACATCGAATTTTCAGTACCGCATGGTTAAGTATAGCATTTATTACATAAAACATTAATTCTGATAGCTCTATGTCACACCTGAACGTTAATGGAAATTCAATTATCTCATCATCATTCCAACGAAGGGATCACAATTGAAGCCACTTACGGTACACCACTGTCAGTTTTTCAATTTATAAAATGTTTTGCACAAATTCAGTCGGCGCCACGAATTTACAGTAAAATTGCCGTAGTTTCAAACTTGAATCTTAAATATTTAGTATTAAAGTTTTTATTTTAATGTAATTTGGAAAAGTAAAATGATATCCATGAAATTATATCCAACTTCGGCAATGCCGCTAATTTTTGATATTTATGTCATCGGTGCTGTCCACACTTTCACTAATAAATAATTATATTATTATTACTTGAGCACATCGCGTGAATGTTGTAATCGATAATAATATTAAAACATCTTACATTTCTTTGATATCCTTGTTAAATTTCTGAACATTCTGAAACAAACAAAAATAAGATATTAAATAATTAGGTTTTGATAGGTTACATTGTTTTTAGGGTAAAATTGTGGTGGTATTAGCGTACGCTTCTCTGGACGGAGACAATGTGTCTTTGAGTAAGCCGCACGTAGGCGACGGCGTGTGATAAGGGAGCAGATCAATCATCCGCTGGCCCTACCTGACCGGTGTCAATGAACTATGCCCAATGAGGGCCACCTGACACGATACATTTTGGAACTCATCGACACAGGTTCAAAACAAAAATCAGTATGCTAATAATAAGACAATTTTATTGATTAAGTATATTTAAGTTATATCCCAGCAGATAACCAAACATCTATCCGTTCCAAGAAATCGATAAGATTTAACATCAGGCAGTATAAATAAAACTTAGAATAAATAACTCTAAAATCGTTGGACATAAATCTAAAAAACCATTCCCCTTGCACCGCAGGGTAAAATTTTTGGGTAAAATTTTCAATTTTGGCCAAAATCACCTTAAATAAAATGTCAGAGCCCATAATAATAGCTTGTTAGAGTGGTAATAATTTATCGATGGTGTTGACATGACGTAAAAAATTATAAAAAAAATTGTGAGCGCGTCAGGAGGTGTGTCTAAATGGGGGTTAATTTTCAATTTCGATTCGCCGGTGGCCTTTATAAATTAACCGACGGCAATTTAAATAAATCCATGTAGTTATCGTACTGAGAATTATACATAAATATTGAATATTGTTACTTGATTAATAACATTTTATGTGACCGATTAAAATTAATCGGAGACATGTGAAAGTCTCCGAAATGATTCGAGAACGTCTTCTTTTAAGGGCGGTACCGAGAAGCAATCCTGCAATTTATTAATTGCAATCATATGAATGTAAATACATGTAGTAAATTAAAAAAATTGCAAGATGGTTTACTTAATTAATTCTTTATTATTGAGTTAATCATTTAAATAAATAAAAATGTTCTTTCGATATGTACTAATTAACATTTTAAACAGCATTGCTACTGTGGATTCAGGTTGGTACTTTTTAAATAATTCTTTATATTTTAAAGTGCACATACCAATATTAGTATTTGTGTATATTTTTTTAAGTTTTTATTAATCAATCTAATAAAAAAATCTTGGAAAATTATTACATTTCAATGCACTGAATTGTCTAGATATTTTTATTAAATGATCATTTTGTATCATGACAAATTGAAGAAAGAATTTTTGAAGTATATTTATCCAGATCGTCTTGATTTCACATTCAACAGTCTTTTAAACAATTGCGACCTCATCGGGTGCACTTACCACGACTTTCAATTAACATTAAAACACCGGAACAAATAAAACGCAGCCTGGACAAAGGAGTTTATTGAAACCGCGAATATCAATGTAAAAAATGCGGTGGCAAACAAAACTAAACCTTGGCTCAATGCATGGCTTCAAAAATGACGCAATTTTGATTTTACTGCTTTGCGGCGAAGCACATATAATAAGGACAAAGTCCAAAGGGTGACGGTGAAAGAACTCTTTCATTTTTACTTTCATTACCGACAAAAGGTGCGTATTATATCTACTAGCCGCGGCCCGCGGTTTCACCCGCGTTTGTAGGTCGCGTTCCAGTGAAACCATCACAGTTTTCTGCTTCATTGTGTCACTCACTTATCATATTGAGATTTACAGGAGAGGTTTGTTTCTTATTTTCTTTTATAAAATCCTTGCCCTGACCATAATGAACACAAAATAAATCGCGAAATAAACAATAATATTAAAAAATTGTGCAGTGATTCAGAAGTTATGAGCGTGGGTACATACATTACGGCGACAAATTTTTAATCAAATAAGTATATTATAGAAAAAATCCAAGACCCAAATAAATACATCCATGTACACCCATCGATACTCTTAACGATAAACGATAGCAAATGTATAGCGCATTGCAAACATGATCACAAATTAGCGTGCTATAATAACGTTGCATCGAAATCTATTTAAACTTAAACACTGTACGGAGGATACAAGCCGAGCAGTAATATCGAAAATATCGATGCGATGATTCTCGATCATAAATCGATTCCATTACGATATTAATGACAATCGTAACTTTCAATCACAAGTTGGATCAGCAAGCTCCGATACTCACCTACGTTAATGGTACTGCCTCCGATTAACGTCAACAGAATAAAACGTTGTATTTATTAAATATAAAAAAATATATTTATAACAACACGATAGAGATGCTTTGTAGAAATAAAAAATAGTTTATAATACAAAGATAGATTTATAATTTTTTAATAGAGTTGTTGATAAATACAAACTATAGTGAAACAAGTAGTTTGACAATTAATTAAGTTCTAAGGCACACTATTGTATTGCTGATTGTACCAATAATGTGATCCACTACATTACACATAGCAGGTGAAATAATAAACATATAATTTCTCTTCTACTAATTAATAATGACAACTAGAAATTATACGATATAAATATCCTATACTTGTGATTTTTTTTTGTTTACAGTCAAAGGAAGCTATAAATTATAATTTTCACTAGAATACGACAAAAAAACAGTTTATAAGTAATTTATAAGTTGTTATAAACATGAATTCGTCAAGTCTCTCAACAGAACAACATGTGGCATTGCAATTCAAGTTGTGACCACGAGTTACGTTCACGCAATCGAAAGAAGTCGTTAATAAAATAATCAACAATGCGATTCAATAAATCGCCGATTGCCCGCTGACAAAAACCATACGACACGACAAGACATTACTTACATGTGTCCTACAAGGCAATAAATGTAAGTTTGTCATTTTTACGACGTACAACATGTACGTACATTTGCAAACACGGAGGGGGGAGGTAAACCACCTGCGGGGATGTGACGCTATTGAGATGTATTCATTTGAAGATAAGCCAATCTTGAAGATAATCGCAGTATACAATCATATTAGGAATAAGTAACCTAATTAACATTACTACCAAAACATATTAAGATAATACGTAACAGATTCAAAACTGTTAAATCAATTTATCATACAAAACGGACCTCAGCATAAACAATCCGGTTGGCATACAAAAAATAAAACGTTAAAGCTCGAGGACCTCCCATCAAATTACAAGTGGCAAGCTCCGGACTTATCTCACGATCGCGTGTCGACAAAACGAATAACACCTTCGCATGCTTCGATCATATTTGACAAATGCGAGGATCAAATAATCGCAAATACGTTTTAGCGAGCTTGCAATAAATATTCAACCAACGTTATAAAATCATAAGAGCATAAACGGTGTGGCAGCAGTATTCGCAAATCATGCGATACTGATCAGAATATGTTAAATAATGATGTAGATCCACTAGTAAATAGAAGACAATCATTTATCAAGTCAAGGAAGGAACTTAAGTATCGATATTAAAACAAATTGAACAATAGTTCAAAATAGAGAACGTCGAACAATGCAGTGTAAACAAAACCATGTAGACATTTCGCAAAATTGAAACGTTTTGGGTGAGTCAACTCTATGCCCGAGTATTAAATTTCAATGAAATGTTTAGGGAACAAATCTCGCCGATACCGAATAGAATTTACGAGGTTACACGAAAGAGCTTGTAGCCGCTTATCAAGAGACAAACGCCAAATAAGTTTTGTAACTTTCTCTCGACGATTCACGGACCTAATGCTTACTGGCTACTTGAAATTCACGTGCCACCGGAGTACGATGCAGATGGAACAACATAATCAGATGTGGTTATCGAACCTGGTTTAAAGCAGATGGCATAACTTCAACTGGAAATATAATAAGCCGGTGCAACAGGCTCAACGACATCATCTTTCTAATTTCATAATCGGCTAATTACGATTCACAAAGAAATTTATTAACCGACGTGGGACACTAATTATTCAGATTCATTGTACATTGTTAAGTGACAAAAATTAACTGGCGCCGCAGTCTATAAATCATTTATAGGATAACTGTTTCGACATTTCAAAATAAGCAAGATCATCGTTCAAATTCCGAAGTTATTTAACGTTTTATTTATAAGTCATTAAGGATTATTTTCGTTTGTGGGTGTTTCGTGTGTATTCGTGGCCGCATTGCGTTGTCATCATGTTGTTTTTTGACAATCATCTGATCCGTTACGTCGTTTATTCCAATGGTAATGATGGCATAATTGACAGAGGGCAACTATTGTTCCTATTGTGTTCTATTGATATTACAGTTTTGTCGCCTTGTAATGGTTGAGCTTTTTGTATTGTTTTATGGATCGTTACTGGCTCGTTCCCTTTTGACACCGAGTCGACTGCTGCGGTAAATTTAAAAAAGGTGGAGTTGACTCATTCAAATGTGTGACCTTGCTAAGCCTACTTTTGCTTTCCTAGTAACAAGACACACGTACGTATCGAAGAATTGTTTTATAATGGAACATGTCTGTTACCTACCAATCCAGAAACAGAAGTATTTAAAAAGACAGTTTTCAATACAATGCATGCAGACGCAAACATAATAAAACGGTGTCAAAAACATGACCCTCGTTATAATCAAATATTAAGAATAAGACATAAAATTTAACAATGTAATTGAGTAATGATCAAAAAAGCATTCGGTGTCAAAATAATTTATATGTGGCTGACTTCTAATGTATGCGGGTTCTGTCAATACAAAAAAAAGCATTGAGCAAGTTGTTCATCTAATTTAAAAACCAAGATCGTCATGAACGATAGGGGTTTCAATAAGACTAATCAACAGAACTTTTATTGCTACACCACGAGAAGAGCAGCGAAGGAAATATATACGAAATATCGATTGATTTTCCTAAAATACAAATATATTAAAAATCATTCAACAAGAGAGAACATAGATACCGAAATTACAGAACACGCCGAGTTGAGTATCAAAATATCGCACAAGGTGCTATATAATAAAAACAAAAAGGTACGGCCTGTTATAATCCGATTCTACATACGTTTCGACCGATTAATCGAATGAAATGCCAGTGTATCGTATGTCAGGGGCATTTATCGCGCCTAATTGCGACCACCGCGCCGAAAATCAGTTTGAAAACGTACTGGGTGGCGTGATGGGCTCCGATGATACTCCTTGTATAACCCTACGTTTTGTAAATTATGGGATAATGAAAACCACTACCAAACACCTAAAAATCGATTATGACGATGTATAAAAGTCATACGACCTTTATCGTATGGTAAGGATAATAATACGTCCTCCTTATGGTTCGGTTATTTTAAAATTGCTTTTTTATGCTGTCTTTCCAATCTATCGTTGTAATAACCAACCTAAATGTGTATTTTCTCTTCTCCAAAGGTCAATTAGATGAAAAGAAGTTTAGAGTAATGTTAGTTGTCATGACACTTAGTTACATGACTCGATATTGAAGCTGAGGTGATCATTTTGCTCATCCACATATCTCTTGTCAGTTAAAATTATATTCACTTGTGAAATATGCGAAAGAAAAAGGATCAATTAAAAGCTTACCAAACACATATTTAACACAATACACAAATTATACTGGCTTATAAATCATACAAAGTCATAAATCAATCATAACTTGAAAACTTCAAAACCAAATAAAGTAGCGTGAAACATTTTTTCACCATGGAGTCGTATTAAATTATTTCTGATTGTTACATATGGACTTACAGTGAGTCAGTGAAACTTAAGAACTGAACAAGCTAATTTAAAAAAAATATATACTTGCAATGTGGGTCACACATTACTAGTATTCTTGTTAACCCTCGTGCTAAGCAAAATTACTTGTGTTACGAGTGGGTTCACGTCGGTAGTGTAATGGGTGGGATTCGAACCTCGCGACCGCATGATCACAAGTCTGACTAAGGTCCTTCAAATTTACAAGCCAAAAATTTACTCAACCTAATGTACTTCCTTTTTTTTCGATATAATTATCTGCTACCTGTGCTAACTGTATAAAATATTAACCAACTGCGACGAAGCTCTTAAGGAGGTTACTACTGGTCGCATAATTTCCTGTTTTACTGCAATCAAAATCGTCATTTTTACTTTGATATATGTATATATATTTTTGCAATGATATCATGTATGTTTTTGGAATTCTTTATTTAGGCGCTCCAAAACATGTTTACGTATAGATAACTTAATACTTAATGGTCACCCTACAATATACTGTTCTTGAAGTGTAGCAGAATTAAAAGTCAATGGTTTTCTTTTTATTTCCGCGCACGCGCTTACTTCTCTTCAGTAAAATTGAATTTTATGACAATTAAAGAGAATGGTCGTCCGGAATCAGCAGGAAAATACACCAATAATGGTATCATACCTTTCAGTTTGACCGGAACAAGACTAAATAAAAATATATCAGTATTTGGCCAATGGTATGCAAATGGTTTATTTTTAGTACTTCCGAATCAATATTCGGTGTATTAACCTACCCAAAATACAGTAAACATATCGATTATTTTCCGAAAAAGGTATAAAACCCAATAAAAGCTTATATGTTTTCGTTTTGGAAACCTTGATATAATTTTGATTTTTATACCTTGATATAATATTGATTGTTGTGCAATAAAGTATTATGTAAATAAACGGATCGTTTGCGATGATTTGCTGCATATTCCATACATTTTTTATTGGAAGGTGTGTTGGCTTAGTTGAGAAATTACACCCGTTGAGCGGCAATGACGGTGCAATCATAAAATCTACACAACCTCAAGACCGGTGTGAACGTTCAATTTCAACTTAATCATTTACCGCAAGTTACTGGGGTAATAACAGGTGATGATAAGTGGTTAAAGCAAAACGTCTACAAAGGTAACATTTACCTATAAATATTTGCTTAGTCGCTAGTGAAGTTTGAAGCGGCGGTAGCCTAATGGCTAGGGCGTCGGACTTGCGATCATGTGGTTGCGAGTTCGAATCCCACCCATTACACTACCGACGTGAACCAACCCGTAACACAAGCATCTTAGCTTAGCACGAGGGGTTAACGAGATTACTAGTAATGTGCGACCCAAATTGCTAGTAATATTTAAAAAAAAAAGTGTGTCTTAGTAGAAGGGAGTTTTTATTTAATAATATAAGAAATTAGAAAATAAGATTAATTATAATTATATTTTAGTAAGTTGCTTATGTGTAAGTAAAATAAAGAAAAAAAACTAGCCCTCTCATCAACTTATTCGATAAAGTTAATTGCCCCAAAAAATAAGATTGAAAATTATTTAATATAAAAACATTCCGTTTTGTACATTCATAAACTCTTGAAGGATGTGTCAAATTACCGTAATGGATATGAAAGTAACTCACTGTCGTGGACGATTAAACTTTAAACGTGTGCATAATAATAAGTGTTGTGGTTACTATCAAGAGCGGCGATCTTTGATAACCACCAAAATATCATCTGATATGACAACCGGACGACAAGCAAATGTAGCCACATGAAAAGTATCCCCCTTCTTATCTCCTTTATATTAAACACCGTGTTTAAGGCATTTAGAATTCTGAATACTATGTATATTGTATTCATTTGGTAAACATCTAACGAAAATTCAAAGGTGATAGTGACCCCACTACTTAAGACTAAACACGAAGAACATATATAAATATCTTTGGACAACTGACACATGGCCATCTGATCCCAAGCTAGGCAGATCCTGTATTATGGCAACCAGACAACTGATAAACATACTTAAAATATTTCTAAATACATACACGACCCCCGGCTTAGTAGTCAGGCTCATTAACCACTAGACCAACGGGGTTTTTTTCTAATTCCAATCATTTTAAAGACTGCACATGTAATCTTCTCTTCTTCCTGCCCTTATCCCATTCATATGGGGTCGGCGCAATGCGTATTTTCCTTCCATTCCTCTCTATTACTCGTCATCGCGGCTAATACTACAATTGTTTTCATATATAAATCAAAATTATAAAATTATCCAAAATTAACCAAGCGAGGAATTTCATAATATCTGTTAAACAATAATTCCTTGGTATCAGATCAAAACAAGACAGTTAAGAAAGCTGATTACACGGTGCTCCCACGATCTCATGCCCCGGCTTGTGAAGTACGAAACTTGGCGCGTACGTGTCAAAAGATGTAATTATGAAGAAATCCAATCAGCGGCGGCGCGAACTTGCGCATGCGACGACGTTGATTGAGCGATAAATTTATTGAAGATAAATCACCCGGTCGCGACAAATCGGTAGCAACAACGAACCTTTGTTAATTTTAGGCGGTGAAACGATACCTACACTGGCCGTAATTCTGTGTGTGGGAGTTCAATACCATTAATAAGCAAAGTCATATCTAAACAAATGAATGTACAGCATTAACCTTATTTAAATTTCGAATGAATATCATCCACATTGCCGTAACTAACAAAAGCCTCTCATTACTTACAATGAGTACAATATTTACGATACTTCTCTCATTTAATCCCAATAAACATTTTTTTTAAATTGGACTTTGCTGATACACGATTCAGATTAATTTCACCGAGTTGGCGCCATCGTGCCGCCGTGTTTCAGCTCATATTCTTGATTCAGGACCTCACGCGTGACTCAAACGAGTGGCGTAATAAGTACGATGATGCCTTTTCACTTATATTATTTACTCGGGACTAAAAGTATTATTGTTACATTGAAAATGAGAACGTAGAGTGGCAAGTATCGAGCCAATATCAACACAAAGACCAAACATAAGACGAGAATACGAGTACGCGCCGAGAAGTTAAAATACTGTTTGAGGAAAAATATATCACACGATACAAGCTATTCAACGCAGACGATACCGCAGGCGAGCGCAATAAATTCAACGAAATATACTCTTTGATATCCGTCGACAACGACACTGAACAAAAACATCATACAAGGAGTTTTAATGTCACTTGTGAATATTCTTATGAATAAGCACTGGCAGATGAATCTATACACGACTGTTGAAATACGACGTCTCCAGCGGCCAGACGGTCAATATAAAGCAGATAGATAGAGATTTATTGTATTGTTGTAGGCGTGGCGATAGAGGTTTAACTCACTTCTATGAAAAATTGGAGACTATTAGGTATATAAATTCTAGTTTATAACTAAATAGCCATTAAATATTAATCTAATATGCATAAAACGCATAAGATATCAATAAATCACACAATTTCACACTGCATATTGCATAGTGAAATGCCTGCGGCGGGTACAGCACTAAACAGACTGACTAATTAGACGCACTAGGCAACAAAGGGCCGTCAAACGGATAACTGTTCGGTTGTGTTGAAGGAACTTGAACCTTATGTGTTAAGGTTAATGTAGGAGAGATGTTACAGGTGTGGTGGCAAGTGTACGTGTGATGGCGGCGTACGATAGGCCGCCCACGCGCAGGCGCCTCGCCGCGAAATTCGTGAGAAGAGTTGTGCCGGCGCCGGCGACTCTCAAACATAATACGGCTACGGTTTATGGGTGAAGTTTCTACGGTATCTTAGTACCCTTTTCATGACAATAAAATAAAAATAATACATTTATAGTGCCTATGCTTTCTTTTTGTCGTTTGTCGTTGCGATTTTGTTTTATGAACTAGTATTAAACGTACTTGTACTTTAGATATTTCAAAAGTCCTTATATCATCGACTAGCGAACCCACCCCGGCTTCGCACGGTTTAAGTATAAAACACAAGAACCTTCCTCTTGAATCACTTACTTGATCCGTCGAGTTCGTTTCATTTAAAAGATTGACTTTGTTTTATACTATGTAAATATATATAAAATCATTACCAAATTAATGTACTGAAAACTGTTAAGTTATAAATAAAGAAAATAATATGTACTTTCTTAATATTTTAAGAAACAATTGGAAATCAGGAACACATCATGAGGAAACCTGATATCAGAATTTTTTTTTCTTAATAGGTCTACCGGAGCCAGCCTGAGCTGAAGGTTTGACTGCGTTAACGGTCTTTAAGAGCAAGAGTGGTTCTCAATGCTCGTTTCGTCTCTACATGAAAAGAATATTGTGCCCAGTAGTCGAACATTTATAAGCCGGACTTATAATATACTGTTCATAAAAATATAAAAGGATGTAGGGATGCGGTGTCCCAAATATCCTTAATCATATGCAAGCACGCACTGCACGCGAAAAATATTATAGCTACTTAATCGAACAATTACATCACGAAATTACTTGTAAATCCTTAAAAGCAGGCCATCCTGATTCACGTCGAAGAAATCACATCGGAAATGTAGCTACAATACTCGGAATTCGCAATCGCAAGCTTAAATCACACTTCATAAAGAGTTGCAACATCGATGTTTACATGCTGAACGCACCATGTATGGTCATCGTTACAGTAAAATGTGGTTACAATCAGTCCGTATTGTTCATACTCGTACATACTTTTGTACCAAAAATTACCGTTAACAGTTTTAAGGCGACCAAAACGTTTCTGTACAGCCTGTCTGCACAAACAGGTATCTCTGGGCTCTGGGTATACAAACATATTTTTAGTACATACTTAAACAAACACATGTTTCAAGTATTCTAATATGAGGAAATCCTGTACATAATTATATGCTATATGATGAAAACCCACCAAGTTACATGCTTGTCTCAACTCTTTGTTCTTAAAAAAACATTTTGAAGGTGAGAACGGCACGTTTTTACAAAATCTAACTTGGTGTAAAAATCTCTACAATCGATTTAGTTACTCATTGAACAATGAAGATATTACAGGTTTCATAATTATAAAGTAAAAATTTGTTTGTATACTACGATAATAGCAGAGACAGACTTTCTCTGATCTACTGATAATACTCATGAACTTCCTTAGGTTTAAAGAAGGGGTAGTAATAAAAGCTCCGACAAAAAAATCAGAAATCTTACTGCCTAAAATACTTACTTTCCGACTACTTTCATCCGAATAAAAATGACGAAACGACCGAATCAGATACTAAAATCTTCGAAAAATAAACATAACTGTTTATTGCTATAAAACTTTTCTACCAACTTAAATTACGTTCTGCTGAAAATTATGTTTTGACATTTTTATCTTTACTTGCCTACTATTAATTCATAAATTACCTTTCACATTTCATAGACTTGGTGCTAATTTAACTACAACGTTATAATGAAAATACTATTCGGAGTGGTTATACAGAAACTAATAAAAAATATTAAAATGTACTTGTAATAATACATTTTTATGGTATAAAACCAAATAGTTGAAGTAAAGATGAATGATTGTAAACCTATCTGTAATGGAAAAGTAAAAACATAGCGAGTCGCTTCTGGCGCTCGCTCGGCTCGTGCGGTCGCAGTTCTAACCTAACCTAACCTACTGAGTCGAATTTGACACTTAAACCTATCTGCAATGGGCAAGTAGGACAAATAATTATATGGACCCGAAAACCCCTGTGGGTATACCAAATTTCATAAAAATCGTTTCAACCGTTTCCGATATTCCAATTATAAAAAATTTTACTTACAAGAGTAGTTTAGTAATAATTCAGGAAATTGAGAGCATCGAAATCGATCGAATCGATCGCACGAGCCGAACAGTTTAGGTATTTTCATAAATACTGAGAGGTAAAAAATATATTTTATCAAAAATTTCAAAATTCAAAATCATTTATTCAAATTAGGCTACCATGTAGCACTTTTTGAATGTCATCAACACAGACAGCACCCTGATTCGCCCACCCCACCGCTTCCTAAGTGCTCTAGCCGGGGAGAAGAAACGGCGCAACAAACTCCCCAGCAGCACGCTGTCTTTACAATATAAAAAATATAAATAATTTAGGGAACATGCCAAGTAATCAACTGCTTGAGGTTCATAAGTATCTCTCTGAAATAAAAAATTTTGGTAAAGTAAACTACAGAAACCAAGGTCAACAGAACGACCAGTCACCGCAAGCAGCACCCGTTCACGAGTATGACGCAAGGGTCAGCCATCACCTCCCTCGCCATATTTGAGGGAAGGAGGTGACCCGACCCAAGACGCCACCACAGGCAGTGACGACTAAGGGAGCATGACGAAACTGTTGCCGGTAGTTAAGAAAAAAAAAAAAAACATGACGCTGAATGAGAAACCTCAAACACTGATTAAGTGCACAATCCCATTACATGTTTACGAAATTAAATTTTATAATTAATATAATTATACATTCCAAGATGTAAAAGGAAAAAGTAATAATTTGGATATAAATTATATATAGATACGCATAATCGTATTAAATATAAAACAAAAAAAGGTAACAAACGTTGTTACATACAAAGTGTATGCCTATCAAATAAAATAAAAACATGGTTATAAAGCAAAACATAATTATTACAAATTAACATTCCACATGGAACCGTCTTGTGTCTATCGCGAATGCCAACTATGTTTATCGTTTAAATAGTCGTTAATTGTATAATAGGCCTTTTCACACAGCTTACTTTTAATTGTGGATTTAAATGAGTTAAAGGGCAACTCTAGTAAACTAACAGGAAGTTTATTTTAAAACCGAATACCAAGCCCCACAAATGAGTTGTGTACCTTATGCAGCCTGTGTGAAGTCACGCATAACTTATGTCTATTTCGCGTGTTTATATTATGTATATCCTTATTCTTGGTGTACAAGTGAATATTTTGACGTATAAATAATATGTTCGCAAAAATAAATTGTGACGCTACAGTAAGGATACCTATCTCCTTAAACCGCTCCCGAAGAGAAGCTCGAGAATCTAGTCGGTATATGGATCTAACAGCTCGTTTTTGTAAGATGAAAATGGTTTCTATATCCGCCGCCTTACCCCACAACAGTATGCCATAGGACATAATGCTGTGGAAGTAGCTAAAGTAAACAAGACGAGCCGTGTCCACATCAGTGATCTGCCTAACTTTCCTAACGGCGTAAGCAGCAGAGCTGAGCCTACTCGCGAGGCACGCGACATGTGCCGACCATGTAAGCTTACTATCAATCGTGATGCCCAGGAACTTTGTCGAGTTTACACTATCTAACACTTCATTATTGATTATGATATTAGGACCAAGATTTTTAACATTTGGCATAGCAAATTTAACGCATTTGGTCTTTTTTGCATTCAAAACTAAATTATTAGATGAAAACCAATGCGTTACCTTGGTGAGTGCATTATTTATTTCATTGAAATCATTCCTATTCCTATTCACCTTGAAAATTAACGAAGTGTCGTCTGCAAACAACACTACCTCACATATACCTTTTAAAAAAAACGGTAGGTCGTTGATATAGACTAGAAACAAAAAAGGACCCAGTATTGACCCCTGGGGCACACCCAGCTTAACAGGCAGAGCAGTGGACTTATCGCCGTTAACATGGACACATTGTTGTCTATCACTTAAATACGAACTAATTAAATCTAAATAATTAATTCCTAACCAATTATAACCAACAATAGAAATTAAAATAGTTCATGCAAGTCGTAAAAATGTGAATATTTTGACTAAAGCTCTGTTGTCGGTAACTTAGAAATTTTGTCGGAGGTTCAGTATTTTATTCAGAAGTTTAGTTTTGTAGTTCGAAGTTCAATTTTATTTTAGGAGATATGTAATTTTAACGTGCTCTTATTTGTTTGTTAAATATAATTTTTATTTTCGGTATGGTTTGGGTTTTTTTGTCGGTAATTCATTATAACGCTAGTTAATTAGAATAATAGTCGGCCACAGATCGCTGGAGATTAATTTTATTTTTCGGAACCATTATTATTTCCCTTAAAGAAGGATGTCTATAACCTCGAGCCTAGACCAAAATGCACGAAAACAAAAGAACAACTAAATTTTATATGTACACCGATAAACGAAGCGTTAATTCGAACTTATTAAATTCTTACATATTCACAAATATTAGCAGTAGCTTAGTAGGTACTCATGTACTTGAGCTATGTATAATCATTAAAATTCAACGCCAAATATCCAAACCGCAATACAAACACTCGAGTTTATTCGACTCGCAAAACTACCGAACACATTATTAATAAAATTGAATTGACTAATTTAGTGAAGACCTCTTCAAAGTCAACAATGTATTATATTATGACAAATTGTTATTTACATTAATCGAATTACATTCACGACTTTTGAAAGTTTACGATAAAGTGATTGGTCCTTTTATTGCAAGCTCTCAAAATGTTGAGACGTGTTATATAACCATTCATCATTTCATTGACTGTCTTCATCCATACGTTTCATTCGTATACTTATATCTACACCGCTTTTTTAGGAAAATATTATTGGAATTAAACGTATTTAATTACGAAGTTTGTTTTTTACAACACGCGCAGTGCTAGATTCAACGTTTTTAAAATGGCGCTGAACCATAATAGTTAATAACATTATTTTTTCTCACAGACGAAATGTCTTACAATTAAGAATAATCTTTAAACCATTCTCTATTTAGATTTAATTTTCAAGACTTCAAACTTTTACCGATGTAGTTACAATTCCTTTAATAACACGTTATACAGTACAAAATCAACAGCCGGCGAAGTCAGCTTGTCGTCGGCACATCACTGGTAAGGCGTGTCGACACACCTCTCTATTACAGCAAAGTCGCAGCTGCTACAGGGCTATGTACACTTCATTAAAATTGTTTCACCTTATATAAACAGTTGAAGCACAAGGTACAGCCTACTTATGAATCTTTTAATTATATTGGTATGTGAAGGTAATGTTTAGATGCACACCAGCGCATTGGACATACGATTGATAAAATTATAAACCTGACTCACACCTGCTCTAACATACAAAAATCCATTCTTATATTGTATTTACAAAGGTTAATTATGTAAGTTTCGAAGAGTTTCAAAACACCAAGAATGGGGTCTTTTTTTCCAAGAAACCGAGATCCGACATCCACGTGAGCAATACCGAGGGTGAAAGCAGTTTTCAGAAAATAAGAAGAACCTTTTGCTTTCTTTGGTATATTAGTCATCAATAGTGAAAGAAGGGATGGGTCGTATTGAAATAATACTTACCGTTATACAATTAAATTAAATAATAAAACAAGAATGCCAAATGACGACAGGTTAAAAAAAGAGATTCATACAAGATATGAACCGAATCAAAAACCATAAATTATTGATCAACAAGGTTTGCACGCGTGTAAATTGAATTAAAAGATAAGTAAGTACCATGTGTAAGTTGTGGGATTGCAGCCCACCGTAGCGTACATTCAGAATTAGCTCTGGAATTACATAAGTGCAATACATTGTACTGCGCTTTTTAATTTGTAGTCTAATCCAATAACAATGAAACTCGTTTTCCAGAGTGATAGTGACACCTACAATTAATTCAAGACATTCAACTCTTTCAAAATAGGTTTATAATCACAGTAATTTTTAGTATTCGTTTTAATGTAAGTCACTTGGGGTGACCACTGAAAACCAGCGCTGGATTGTGTCTAACAACACAACTAGCATGATGCTGAGTGGGCACCTCGTTATTGCACAGACACTATGCACTTTGATGTTTATATCTTTTATTTTATTTTTACGTGTAACCAGTGTGTGTAACAATAAATATTTTTGAATTTGAATTTGTAAGTAACATGAAATGATTCTATATTTTTAACTGACTTAAAAAATAGAAGGTTCCCAATTCGACAGTTTTTTTTTTGTTGTTTATTTGTTACGCGAACTCTCTGCCAATTGACGATCTGTTTTTTTTTTACCAATATTCGAAAACGTTACCAAAAATTTAAATTTAAAAATAAGTGCGTATTTCCGTCCAATTAAAATCGTTTTGAGGGTACCGTACCCAAAGGATAAAACAGGACCTTATTACTAAAACTCCGCGGTCCGTGCGTTTGTCTGTCTGTCACCAGGCCGTATCTCATGAACCGTCATAGTTAGACAGTTTATATTTATAGAAGATGTATTTCTGTAGCCGTTATAACAAAAAATCCTAGAAAACAGAATAAAATAAATATTTAAGGCGGTTCCCATAAACGTGATTTTTTGCCATTTTTATAGAATATGGTATATACAGAACCCAGAACCAGAAGTATATATAGGTACCTACGGAACCCTTCGTGCGCGACTCCGACTCGCACTTGGCCGGTTTTATTTTTACATTAATGTGTATACGTTAATTTATTATTTCATTGGTTATTCTGATTATTTACACACAGGTCAAAATATACAGAATCAATGAATAAATAGACGCAGGTTATATCAACGGATTATAAAATGCCACTCGTTAAGATACCTCTAAAGTTGTCATGATTATATTGTCAAATGAATAATATTTTTGACATCTCCATCATCTTCTTAATGAAAACATAATATATTTATCTTCAAACTACTACACAAAAACAAGCTATGCTTCATTAGCTTCATTTAAATTATAAAGCAATTATAAGTCACTCGCTACATAAATTATTTCAATATTTTATGATTTACGTGACTTAGATTATTTCCTAACAAGCAGAATATGCAGTTTGAATAAAGCAATAACATGAGAAACCATTAAAATATAAATTAATGACGCAATTATATATACGTTAATTAATTAATTATGTGACGACGATGTTCAATCAACACGAAGTTAAAAATTAGCTGACAAACTTAATAATGAATATGTATAGGAATTTCTGAAATGAAAATAATAAGTAAGACGCATTTTTTACGATGTGGCAGCAATAAAAATGTATACAGTCTATAAATTATTTCGATAGTAAAATATTATAAAAAAATATATAGAAATCCAGAATTCTGCAGAACGATGTTTTTATAATATTACTAGCTGACCCAGCAAACGTTGTTCTGCCATATTAAAAAACTGGAGAGCCACCCCTATCACCTAGGGGTGTGAAAAATAGATGTTGGCCGATTCTCAAACCTACCTGATATGCACATAAAATTTCATGCAGCCGTTTGGAGGAGTTTGGTTACAAACATCGCGACACGAGAATTTTATATATTAGATGTATAATTACAAGTCATTTAACAAGATCTCAAAGCTAAGTCATCCGTACCTTGTGCCAGAATGTTTCACTAATTGAATATTACTAAATCTCGCAGTAGCAAGTAGCACGTAGCACAGAGTTTAAGTTGATATTGTTCTAGATAACCCCAACATGTATTTTCATACATAAAACGTCTGTAAAAATAATTACGATGAAACTTTGCAATAAGAACTGAAGCAAGAAATTATTTTTGGGAAATCATATTAAAAAACCGTTAACGCGTGTGATCAATTACCTACAAGAGACTAAAAAACAATGCCGTCACATGAATTATTCGAGGAGGAAGTACCTGGGTCGTACCATAACTTTATAAGGTCATAAATCAAAACCAAATTCCGACCGAACATCTTAATTTGCATCGCTGCAAGCCAACCGGTGACACTAACGATCCACTAACGAAAACACCGGAATGGAACTATCAATTTTCGTGTCCCCAAAAGCTTCATTTAAAAATCCGAATAACATAGCTAAAGATGTTTAAGACGTGTGACAAATGCCACGATCGTTAATATTCAATCATAGAGTCTTAAGAGTTAATTAACCGAGCCGAAGCTGAGTGAATATTACGTATTTTATATGCTACTAAACGTGCAGCTTTCCCTAAACAATTTCGCGATTATATGATAATTAAAGTTTCACCGTTAAACATTCATGAGTGTAATTAGGAAACCACCGTTGACAATACCGTAATATGGATAAACATAAATCGATAGATTAATTATTTATTAACTTTGGAATGCAATAAAATAACCACCGGTGCGCTGGCTCTTAATCACCGGCTGATATCTTATTTAGGAGGGAGCTAATGAGAGACGTAGATCAAATTCGGGTAATGATGACACGTGTAGATTTATCAAACACTTTCGATCCACAACTTATGCGTGGTGATTAGGGTATTCGTGTTGACATAATGGCCCAGGCAAACGGAGTCAAACGAGACCATCATTTATCTAGTAACAAATTAATGCTTCCTTAAATTTAAGTTAATATAAGAATCAGATAAGGAATTCCAATGTTTAATAACACAACTTAATCGATGATATCAACATCATTTTTATCCGTACTTAGAACTAACAGACAAACTTAGCATGTCGTGCTAGACCATCAGTAGGTACATGTAAATGTCAACAGAAAAAAACTAAGCCACCACGCATGAGAATCAGTGCCAAACTCATGAATAAAGTCAGTCATCAAACAACGGCAGCAATAATTAATACAGTGTTATTCATGGCGTGGTAGCGGTGACGAAACGCAAAGAAAGCAAGCTGCAAACTGAAGTTCACACAGCGACATCAAGATATGGAGATGACTTTTGTGGACAGTCAGTATTTGAGAAGATTTTAAATATGTAATTGAATTAGGTTTGAGGTAAGTTCTAATACATACCTCTACATAGCATTTATTTCTTCTTCATAAAATTTTTGTTTTGTAATATCCAAGTTCTTAAACTATCAGCATATTTCGTAGTATTTTAACATTCAAGGAGAATTTATTTTTTCGTCGTCAGCAGCTTGAATTGGCGTGGACTGTCCACGCCAATCATCAAATGTGGCATATTATTATATTGTGTCGCATCCACGAAGGGCTTACAAGCAAATCGGACCACTGCACATTGTATGTTAAATGGTACACCATTAAAGGGAACGGCGCTTAATAAACACATTACAGTGCAATATTAGGCGCGAGCGCAGAGCCGACGTGATTAAGCGTCAAGAACGTGGGAACAGACAGAGAAAGAGAGCGATGAAAGAAGATAGTTATTGCGACAAACAAATAGACAATAATGTTTACATTTTACAAGGCATGTTTAAGATATTATTTGAGTTATATATCATGTTGTACAAGTCCTCCACTGCAACGGCCGGAAAGCTTCGTTTAATTACTTACAAAAATAGATGCATAACACCTACCTATTCACACCTACGCTATGATCCCTGGCATTAATCATACGCAGAATCAACAAAGCTCATAAGCTATACATAAACAATAGCGGCAGCTCATCGAACATTATATTCATATAATTTGGGTAAATATAACGAAGAGAACATAAGCTTATTTACATAAAAACTTCGGAAGCTCAAAATTAAATGATATAATCAATTCGTACAACTGCAATAAAACCAAAGAACCGACAGACGCAACGAACAACACCGGCGTAAAATATCAAAATACCATAACGAAAACACTAAAACTAGACGTGCATTGAGCGTCGTCACCACACAATAGATGCGAGCTTTTATGAAAATATCAATAATAGTATTCAACGTAGTTTAGTGCGCTATTAATGCACCGAGCGCTTGCAGACAAATTCAATTGACAGGAGCCTCCGCCGGAGCCCCAGGGTGTCCCTCGTTTACATCTACCCGCCTATCTATTTACGCTGGTATTGGAAATAAAATTGAGCGGCGAGATTGCATAGGAACTCTCAAAGGATGCGATCGAAACTTTATGATCCGATTTTATTGTTGTCATCGACACTGTCGTCTTTATAAACGCCGCAACATTGCGGTAGAACCCTTTCAATGGACCGGAAAATTGAACGCTTAACAGGCTCGACATAGTGTGACCTGCAAGTTACATCGCACCGCGAGTACTGAGCGGTAGAATAAGCTCAGTGATAACATTATTGACATGTGTTTACATCGGTATTATTGTAATAAGTAAGGTCTACGGTCACTCAGTGTGAAATAGCATTGTACCGTTGCACACGACTATTGTCGCATAGCTTAGCTTCAAACCAGATCGTCTCAATACGTTTACGAGATGCGTCCTAGTGGCGTTATCACAAAATATGATAGATCGTCGGGTGTGCGACGACGCTCTCCCACGCGGCACCACCGTGATTAATTATAATTCGAATTTTATTCAAAGTGAACAGCGGACAAACTACGATACCAATCAATAAACGGTTCCATACCGACGTCGGTACCGACACGATACCACAATTTACTATTGCCGATAGCTCGTATGAAGACGTCAAAGCTGGAGTGAATAACACGCTTAGATAGAGGGTCCCGAAACAATGGTAGCTTCTTTTCATTATGATACGAAACTCATGTAAATAAATAAACGTAAAGCGATCCATCAAATCACAAAGCACTAATTTATAATTGTAAAACTAAGTACCTGTATGAAATTAAAGACAATTTTCTTATTTTCAAAACTACATGAAAAACGACATTGATTTTGAATTAAAAAAACAATAAAAATAAATATCAAACGATGAGTTTATGAATGTGAATAAAACATCAAAACCCAGTCGCGGGAGGCAAAGCAGAATCCAACATTACAGATACTATAAAATATACAAGAGTGCGTCATAATCCTCAAGTAGTAACATTTTAAATTGCGCAACAGGTTTATTATTCAATAAACACATTTGTATGTTCAAATCCTTGTGAACCGTGTGTTTTGATCATTAGCTGTAGATATTAGACCCCCACGAGTACAGGCTCACACTGCGTGAGAAATAGACGGTCATTTGACAATATCGTCGCTACGAATATATTCCACATTACCCGGCCAATATTCCATCGCATTATATTACCCAGGACTTCATTATCTCCTGGCGGCCGTTTTAACTACAAACTACTTGTCAATGGACGATCTTGTTTGCTGTTCATATAGACGGTAAATAAAAACGTCTAGACTTACACTTAAACTGAATTTCCTCATGGCGCTTTGTGCATTGCTCATATTACTCGTACCTAGGCATCTTGTGCATGCGGAGACCTAAAATAGGAAAATATGCATTCTTTCATATAATTTACATATTTACATGTATATTAATAGAGCTTCAAGTCTATAAAAATCATTACGAGTTAAGATCAATCGGATCAAATCATTTAAATATCAATAAAATCAATGAACTTGTTATGTACGGTTTGAATGTAAAATGTTTCTCCATTAACTTATTTTACATGTTTGAAGCCGCAGTCCGAATCGTGTGGCAGTAATTACGTCCTTATAAGCGCAATAAATCATAAACACGAGCTCACAAGCGCCACAAAGATAGAAGCGACACGCATCCTCGTCTCAGGATAATAAATAACATCCAGTTCTCGCTTTCAAAGTGAGACCGGTGAGCAATAAGTCGCGGACGGGTCAGAGGTGAAGTGAATAAAAAACGGCCAACAATTAAATAGCGTTCTTGAAGGTTAATGAGCATAATAAATATGTTGTCGGCACCGCAGCTGCGGACAAACAAATGCATAGTCCCGTCACATGTGAAGAGGGTTCACGTTATAGTAAAGTCGCGGCCGTGTGAGAAGGCTCCGGCTCGCCTGACTGGCAAGTTCATTGTGAGTCGAGACACTTCTACGATGTATTACGAACGTGACACATTTATTATAGAAAAGAAACGGGGTTAAACAAATATAAGACCCGACAGAGAATGAGATAAATATACGGTGAATCAACTTTATTGAAATATCTAAAGGTTTCTACATGTTTCGGCAAACTAATAATACAGTCCTATTATTCGTTGACTTAATCTAATAATTTATTATGTTTGGTGTTAAAAACAACCCGTTTTTTATGACCAAAAGGCTTATTTATGAAAACAAACTTCAGAGAATCAGTCAAATACATTATGTGAAATCTTTATTAGTTTAATCTCTTAATTTATTGGACAAATAGCATTAAATGCTGTTTTTTTATACAATGGGGAAGTCTGAATGGATTTTATATATAATTAATTACTAAAATGTAATTCTAACCAGCACGCATAACAAAAATGCTGCGTGTTTAATTAAAACATCCCCAAAACATGAGCATAATGGCAAGCATCGTTGCAGAAATCACCCCCGCAAGGGTTTGCAGCATTCCACACGACTGCCCCAGACGGAATCATACCTGCGTTTGATTTATAACGAGGAGGGGACACGGGAACTGCGGGTGTGAATTCAATCGGCGAGCTTGAATGTCCCGGGGCAAACGAAGCCAGTAAACATGATCTCTGGCATAAAAACATATACACTTAGTCATTTAAAGAGAACGACGGGAGCGAAGGATAGTGTCAAGTTACAGTGGTAGGGGAAAGGTATCGCAGCGGGTAGCTGTAACTGCTGGCGCCTCGGACAATACCAAGCACCTTCGTGACCACTGACTATTATGAGTTGCGGCTTTTATAGATTTTTTCCAATATTCTTTATAAGGAACGTGACTCTACTATTTAACGGACACCGCAGACAGCTCAATATGGATTTTTGAATACGTAATCGATTTATTTTTGTGCGTGTACGACGTGTACGTCTATCTTTAATAACTCTACATATAGAAACGCAAGATTATCAATACCAAGAAAACAAATATTTGTGAACATTTTGTACTCTATGAAAGACAAACCTGTTTTAAATAATAACACGGAAGTCTGCATTGATAATTTGATTAACATCTGCATTGCGACGGATGTCTTTAAGTACACGGAAAAAAAATGCATTACCACAGTCATGATTACATCTTTGTTGTGTTTCACAAAGTTCAGCTAAATACATAGTGTGAATTAGACAAGGCTTGCGAACGCACAAACTTTCCTTAGACACAGTAGAACTTTTACTGCATTTGATATAGAGAACATTATTGTGCTCTGCAACAGTGAGAAAAAAGTTGTGAAGATACAAAATCAACAGGGACGTATTAACACCAGCCGGAAGGTAGAAATCCGTGGGTGTTCCTAACCAGTTGTATTTTTGTATGCACTAACTACCGCAAGCTTATTTGGTAATAAATGTAAATAAAAAACCAGCGACGTTAATGTTTGTGATTTTGATTAATATATTTCCGAATTAGAATCATAATTTAATATACTATGATGAACGAATTCATCATAAGTATAGCCGATTTAAGGGTGATTATTCTGTTGCCTGCTCTAAAGAAAATCTCATAGTTCGGAGAACAGGATTCCGGAAATACAATACACCTGCGTCACCCAACTAACGGTTTCTACTTGTTCTCTGTTTTGGTAGGTACTTGTTTGAAAGTTACACAATTCTTATAAATAACAGAGACTCATAATAATTAAGTAAAGGTGTGAGGAACATCTTTTATGTTACTGTAGTTGTTAAAAAAATACAAATTAATATTAAACAATATGTTATTAATTATATCGATATATATTATTTTGAATTCAATGGCAATAACAATACCTTAACAATAACCAGGTTATAAAAGCGGGAGGCCTGAGCAAACAAAATTGAGATAAAAGGCTTGTAACAAATAAAACCAATACAAGAAGGTAATTCGAGGCCACAAAGACAGAAGCGACAGTACAAAATCTAAACATAACCCAAAACCGAGTTGCACTTAAAAATGCCTTAAACACACCGGTGGCTGACCGAAACGCCGCCCTCTGTTCTAGAGACGATGGCAAACAATACGAAGATAGTCGACAAACAAATGTAAATGACCGAAATGTGAACGTCATGTTTGGCATTCCCATAAAGCAACGTTAACACGTCATTAGAAGTAATGATGGCGTGATTACAGAGTGGGAGCGGGTTGAGCGATGTTCAGGTGATTGCCTGCTTACTGTGTGGTCTTGTGCACCTTTACAAACACGCGGTCTGGAGGGATTCAGTACCACGTGGCGTACGATTGGCTTTAATAAGCCGATGTGTACTAGATATTATAGATGAATCATTTACAACTTACATACATACAAAAAAGGAATAATTATATAAACTATAATAAAAACATTAATCAAATTTACTTTCAAACTATGTGCTACTTTTTATAGTTTATAGGAGGTTAGTTGTAAATTATTTTTTGTTGTGAATCATCTTTTCCAAAATTTCTCTCGATGTGCCTTTTTTGTGAATGACAGTCTCCTTCGTAACCCCTTCAGTAAATCATAGACAAAGAACAAAAATTTCAATATGGCTGCCGTACCCGGTCACTGGGAGATGTTATCGTATGGCCATAGATAATTTATCGCTGAGTTATCATTCGATCTGCGTAATTGATACGGGTACAATCATGGCGCAACTCTGACGGGCCTAAGACCACAGCAATAAATAATTATTCAGATTACGTTGAATCCTAAATGTAAAAATTGACTGGTTTCAAGGTATATAATTATTAAAAGGGTGGTACTTTAAATCCAACAATAATTATCAATTAAGAACGTCTCAATAATAGGGTTGCGAATATGCTCAATATCATTAATAGCATGCTGACAACAAAAGTTTTGATATTCTCCATACTAACAGATAAAGTTCCACTATAACACGTACTATAAACCCGAGTACACATTTTTACTAGCCATGGCTTGGTGGTCCGTCCATAACAAATGTAGTACTATAATAGAAATGCCACCGGGACGCGTATTGCGACAAATAGTGCCAATAATAATTCGTGGTATAATTCGTAGCTGGCGCGTGCGCCGAACAACCGTCACTGATTGAGGATCGCATAAACTGCGCCACCCACCGGCTGTCATTTGCATTGTACACAGTTGTTCATAATAAAGAGAGGATATCTCGTGAGTTGAGATCGCATGGTGGTCCTTTTATCCGCTCTAAAATAAGGCCAACGTAATGAAAACTCACACTTTCTCTGCACAATAGCAACTACTATAAATTCCAAACACTAAAATAAATCAATAAACAAAAGTGTGTCAATTATAATGGAGAATGTACGTAGATATGGGTTCAATTCGTAATTCACTTGTTACATACAATAAATTTTAATTAACTCTAATTGGAGGACGTCAAAGTGTTGAAACAATTAAAATGCCTTGATTTAATGCTCGCCTAGAATATTTTTATTAAGTAAAATAGATAATTATAGTAAACAAATTGTGAATCAATATAAATCTTATTAAAGACAGTAGTGAGAGCAGCCCTTGTTTATACCCGGGACAATTAAACGCAGCAATCGCCAATATATCACAGCGCAAATTGGCAATCAACGAGCATTGATTAGCAGGAGTCGAGGCGCACTGGCTTCGCAGTCGGGGTCCCTCCAGCTCCACCACGCATATAGCCTTTTATAACAACGGCGAGGCGCCACATAATGCACACATTAATTAATTGTCGAGCTTAATAATCGTATATCAATTTCCCACAGACCGCTTAATGTCAACACCTCTTTAACAATGAATAACAATCTAATCAAATAATTTAAACTGGCGAAATAAATGAGCTCATAACTTAACATGGTAATAGCAGTCAGGGCGTTACCATCACGATAATCGTGTCCAGAAACCGTCGCTGACATCACCGTAATGAGTCTATATGAGAAAAAAATAACACAACATACAACAAATTTGAGACGATGACAGCACTACACCAACAATACGCTACACTTGACGCAATCATACGCATTACAGACAGACTATGTACGAAGATTTAATGTTTACCTAAAGAATTATCACACCAAAAATGCATAGATCACAAAAACAATGTGTTCTTAAAAAGCTATTTTAGGATCACACAGCTCGCTAAATAAGAGGCCATTAACACTGCCCACTGCTATCGGCGACGCAATCAATACCATGCTAATCGACTTCACGGCGGACTTGATTTTAGCACATCGGTACTAATTACCAATTACCACGCGCTACGATCAAGACATTTGCTTAAGTACTTGGATAATGATACAACTCAACAGATAGTAAGTAAATACAACTAATCTTATATGGAATAATAGTATTCCAAGATGTTTCTTTCATTTGTGCAAAAACAAATACGTACACACTGTATAGTTAACAGATGGGTTCCGAACAGCCCCTAAGCCCACTGTTTGACGCCAGCCGGAAACCAGACAGAGTATAAATTATTGCCCTCCCTTTGCCCAAATACAAAGAGTCTCGGTTTTTTCAGAATTTCTACGTATAATTGAGGTGTAATTTCGCGGACAATGCCAAACAATTGGGCGATCAAAACGTACCGGTAAAGCACGACGTAGGGGACAAAACGAATAAAGCTGAATTAGAAAGTTCTTTTGTCCAAAGTGTCTTCTGATGGTCATAATTTACGTCAATCCTAGCTTAGATTCCATAAAAACATATATATAGCCGTAACAAAATCTATATTATGGCTAGTAAGGTCGAATTCAACGTTTCTAAATCATTTAACAAAACCTTCGTTTTGGCGGGGGATGGAGCGGAATTTCGACGGTTTCAAAGGATTATGAACGTCGATCAAACAGGCATAGAATAATGATTGAAGTCGTCTCGTAACACCTTTGTTATTAATAGTCGATTAGTTTCTCTATTAATCACGATATCCTTTCAACCTAATGAATATTCAACCCGGTGTAAGAACGTAAATAACCTGACCTGAATACAGTGGAGGTCGGTCTAGTTTTTAGTTCATTTTACGAGCGTGTAACGCTATATCATTACATGCCGATAAACGATAAGTGCAACGTATTGGGGCTTTCGCTGTTGTCGGCTCAATAAAATAAACAGGCGATATCGACCTACATTACCACCCCGTGTTCCCAAGCCTGTCATCGTTTTATGACTTTTTTATTTGGCCTGATGGCCGGAGAAATGCAACACCATTCCCGATTCAGATTTCCACACCGATATTGAATAGTCGTGTGCTATAAAATGGGTAAATGGATCGTTCTGGACCAATCATGACGCAATAAAATCGGTCACGTCTAAGTAACCAAAACACGTATACAAACACAAATTATCAACATAAAAAATAAAGGCTGCAAGGGACTAAACAACTAAAAGTTATAAAAATATGGTATACACGTACATCATAAAAGGACAAAAACTGTAATTCTACACCGCAAGCGCAACGGATAGTTTGTAATAATCATGGCTTATTATGGCGTCCTGTCATAATATTGTGAAGGTAAAACAAAACCAGACTGCATTTCATAGAGAAAACGCCCTGTTTTCATAGCTTGATTCTGTTTCTGACTCCTAATACCCATAGGACTCACAACCACAACAGGCTCTTACAGATTCAGGGGACCACACATATTATATTAAATCGGAGACGAATCCATGTTAACACCGATTTAGTTTCGTGGGTATAACCTGCACTGCATATCTATTAAATCGATTAAAGATGTGAGATATCGTTGAAAAGCATAAAATCGGATAATGTATTGCCGATTCACACCTTTACAGTAAAACCCGAAATAATCGTTTTAGTCTAATTGACACAGAATTTTGAGTTTGGGAGGTCTGAAGTTCATCGATATAAGGTGTTAAGACGAAGTATAGCTGTCAGAAATATATTTAAGTTCATAAAAGTTATAGATAAAGAATGGCAGCTTTATTTTTAACCGGCTCAGCTCTCGCAGCTTAAGGGTCAAAACAAAATTACTGCGAGTGCAGTAAGAAATGGCTGTCGCTATAAACTTTATATCTTAGTGTGTGTGTAATGAAAACATAAGCGTACATCAAAGTCACGGACCAATTGTGTCTGGACTAGAGGTAATATCGTAAAAATATATTGCGAAAAGAAAATATAATGGTTAACATGTTGGAATATTTGACTGATTGACACAATGTCTTAAGTCTGGCATCTGTTCAATACATTGCTTTTACTGATGAAAGTCAAAACGCGACTAACGATGGAAGTCAAGACAGATATGAAATGAAATCAGAAACATAACGGCGGCACCCGTTACGACGCATAGAATCAACAAAGGATTGGAGAGCCGAAAAAGCTGCCATCTGGCACTTAGAAGAATGGTAAACGCCCTTGTAACTGTCATCATTCGTCATAATTATAACAATGCCAATAAATGATACTAATCGGGCAACAAAGGTGATAAAATTTGCTAATAAATGTTCCAAAAAAAGATAGTTTGGCAAACGACTTAAATGCCGCATTTAGTAATATTTAGCGTACCGTCTAGAAATTAAACGACAATACTATTTGCTATTGGTACGGGAGCTGGCAACGTTTTCGAGAAGTCATTTCAGTATGGCTGGATTTTTAATATGTTATTTGGCATAGAATTTGGCATATGATAGGATAGGTCTGGCACCTGGGACCGGTTGCGTTTACTAGTGCGCATCCCATTTTTGGGGTGAAAAATCCAGATTTTCAACTCATTTTAGTATAAACCATTCTTGTTTAATATGATTTGGCGACTCTTTACGAACATAAAAATCGAATTGCCAGACACTTTGGAGGTTGCCAACATCGTGCCAGACGCGATCAAAGTTCGAAAAAAAATGACAAAAAAAATTCATTTTAGGATGGCTGAAATTTTAATATGTTTTAGTTCTATCATATACAAATAACATATTAAAAAGCCAGACTAAAACTCCGGTGCCAAATACGTGCCAGACCACTTTATATTCCCGGAATCAGTTGACGAAATCGTGAATTTCAGCTTTCCTTTGAGAAATTTAGATAAATATTAGATGTTATGGCTTCACAAATATACAACTGGATCGTATAATATCATTACCAATCAGATTCATAAAGTACTTGTTGAGTAAAAAAGGAAAATTACGATGTTAACAAAACCATTATAAATTACGTCGAAATTGTTAAATACTATACGGTACATGCAAGAGCAGGACATGGTTAACTAGCTAAATACTTAACATACATGTATTAGACGGTTTGAACATGGTAAATTGGTATAGAAGAAGTAAAGTTAACAGAACACGTAGTTACATATTGTTTAAACCTTTTCTAATTTTGGTGTCTATAATTACTGCCTATGAACTTCTATTAGGAGTCGGATAACCCAGTAAAAATTGGTTCGTAGTAGAATTGTCAAAATAAGGAAAAAATAAAATACCCCTATCTTAGGAAGTATTTTTTTTTTATTAAAATCTTTGAAGCATACCGATTCTAATAAGAAATAAAATTTGACGACCCAATTACAGGTACACGTTGAAATTAAAAGCAAATTATTTTTAGGGTAGACCGGGGACAATAGTAACAAGTCCACATTTCGGCAGAGATACATTACCAAAATATAATATTGTATATGTAGGTAGTAACAATTTTATCTGGCAGTATGAAATCATAATATTTCATAGTCATCCGTAGAAAATCACGATCCATTATTATTATTAATTCATAAATAATAAGATAAAACTTAAAATTTATTAGATGTTACGACTTTGTCATTCAGGTTACAAAGTATACAAGGTAATTAAAGTACAAGTTTGTTTAAAATAGTTTTTTTCTTTCATTCTGATGCCATAAGTGCAGCCAAATTAATTAAAATTAACATTAAGATTGAAATAATTATGGTTGAAAAAATATAGCGTTTTTATGCAATGGGGTGTATTATCGGGTAGGGGCAGGTAGTAGCGGTATCCTAGAGGCACGTAGGCAGACATTTACAATATTATATCTTGGTAATGTATCTCTGCCCCCGGTCTACCCTAAAAATGATTTGCTTTTAATTTCAACGTGTACCTGTTATTGGGTCGTCAAATTCTATTTCTTATTAGAAACGGTGTGCTTCAAAGATTTTAATAAAAAAAAAAACACTTCCTAAGATAGGGTATTTTATTTTTTACGTATTTTGACAATTCTACTACGAACCAATTTTTACTGGGTTATCCGACTCCTAATAGATGTTCATAGGCAGTAATTATAGACACCAAAATTAGAAAAGGTTTAAACAATATGTAACCACATGTTCTGTTAACTTTACTTCTTCTATACCAATTTACCATGTTCAATCCGTCTAATACATGTTTGTTAAGTATTTAGCTAGTTAACCTGTGTCCTGCTCTTGCATGTACCGTATAGTATTTAACAATTTCGACGTAATTTATAATGGTTTTGTTAACATCGTAATTTTCCTTTTTTACTCAACAAGTACTTTATGAATCTGATTGGTAATGATATTATACGATCCAGTTGTGTATTTGTGAAGCCATAACATCTAATATTTATCTAAATATCTCAAAGGAAAGCTGAAATTCACGATTTCGTCAACTGATTTCGGGAATTTAAAGTGGTCTGGCACGTATTTGGCACCGGAGTTTTTGTCTGGCTTTTTAATATGTTATTTGTATATGATAGAACTACAACATATTAAAATTTCAGCCATCCTAAAATGATTTTTTTTTGTCATTTTTTTTAGAACTTTGATCGCGTCTGGCACGATGTTGGCAACCTCCAAAGTGTCTGGCAATTCGATTTTTATGTTCGTAAAGAGTCGCCAAATCATATTAAACAAGAATGGTTTATACTAAAATGAGTTGAAAATCTGGATTTTTCACCCCCATAAATGGGATGCGCACTAGTAAACGCAACCGGTCCCAGGTGCCAGACCTATCCTATCATATGCCAAATTCTATGCCAAATAACATATTAAAAATCCAGCCATACTAAAATGAACTTTTTTTCGACGTTGCCATCTCCTATACCATATATTTACAACTGTAGATGATCCAGGTCACTAAACATAATATTTTATAGGCAACAATCAGGAATTCAATGTAACGATGGGAAAGCAAAGGTCGATAGTGAATCATAATAAAGTAACAGTTGTGGATCCATGAATGATATCAAATTACACCTACCGATTGCCATTAACGTAATACCCTTTATAACTCAAAGAGAACAAAACTATCAAAATTTATGACCAGATACCGTTGAATAAAGAAACGGAATCAAAGCGCCACGGATGCCGTATAAAGGGCTATTTTTATAAAAAAAAATATCAAAAGATGTGTAGATAAAGAGAATCAAGTATTCATAGGCGTGCGAGGCACCCGCTGCTTTATCAAATACGGGATTAGTCCTTTCCATGTCGGAGCCCGTTTCTTTGTAAGAAACAAATATTATGACACGCGGTTCAGCAAATAAAGCCGGCTGTGTGTCAAAATTAGGTACATTCATGTTTGATGTGACACGTTTTAGACTAAATTTTAAGCTCAGCCTTTTATTATTAACTACGAGTTATTAAATTACTCTAAAATGACAATATGACAAAATCTAACGCAAAGAAAACCTTTCGTGTTAATCTAATAAATACAATTCTCGTGTTGCGGTGTTTGTTCCAAAACTCCTCTCCAGATTTTTTTAATATGGCACAACAACGTTTGCCGTGTCAGCCAGTACATATTATATACTAAACAAAAGCGGCAATAGAATCAATCTAGGTCTGTAAAATATTTGGCATTTACACACAAATTTTATCATTCCACTTAAATAGAAGACATGACAGAGTCAGAGAGAGACATAAAAAAGAGTGCTCTATGACTGCGTATCTACGTGTCGCTTTAAGTTCAGGTACTATAGAAACTCACTAAAACACCACGACATACCTTAAGTGTATTCAAAATCAACACGATCTTACAACTCAAAACACTAGTAACTTGCTACGACGTATTAGCTACAGGTTTTTCGACAGGCATGATCTCGCTTATCAAAATCAGCTCGAAAATGGAATGCTAAAGTATTTAAGCGAACATATAGTTGGGGAGAAGAGTGTGACTAATGGTATGCGAACAATTCTCGCATCAAGCTCTAACCGGCATAGTCGAGGAGGCCGACTCCGCAATCCGCCCTGAATCGTGAGGGTTACACGTATTGTTAAGGCTCCGGAGTGCGATAATGAACTGCCCTTTTCATGCCTTTTTTTTATTAACACGGAAGTAAGTTACCGCTAAGAATAATGTTAAATTCTGCGCTTTTAAAATCTGGTAGTAAAATTTAGTACAGAAAGCTCGTAGGTACTAGTTTTCAACTAGGTATGTATATTTTAAGAAAGTAAGTAATTTAGGACACTATTGGTACCCCATTTTTTTCTAAAGTTGAAGAAACATTCATAGACATTAAAACATTGTGTAAATGATACTTAAGCTTTTTCTTGTTACCTAGTCATCTGCCTACCTTTCCCAAGATATATTGGGGTCAGCTTCTAGTCTCAACCGATTTATCGTATTTTACATAGAGTCAAAGATCACAGAATGACAATCGGGACCAACGTAGAACATTCTGAGTATTTTCTTCTAACCTAGTATCTCGTTAAAGTACCACGTAGTTACTTACTGCCTTACTAAGAATGTTTTGTTGACTAAAACAATAATGTGTCGAGTTTACAAACGTAGTTTCAAGAAATACACCTGATGCTGCGTAGTATTAATTTTTTGTGTCAAGTGGTATAACCTAGAAAGAGATCCTATTAAACAGACGCGAGTTTTGAAACTTCCTACTTAATAGTCTCCTTAGTTCCTACCTACGAACTGATAGCCGACGAACCTTACGCCTTAACCTTGAATTTGAATTTTGTAATTTGAATAACAAAAAAAAAATGATTAATTAGAATAATTAAACATGAAATTCATGAAACAGAACTAGGTTTCCATTGTTCTTCTTTACCTAATATTGTAATAACCATCCTTTTTTTTATTTGATTTTTTTATAATAACAAGTAAAGAAATACATTTCGATATACTTTTGCATATTTTTCAAGCAGCTATGCGTAGGCATGGTAAACTGTCTGTCGACAACTAAAAAATGTATTGTACATGCAGTTTTGGGGTCATGGAAATAAATCAGTACGCTTTTTCAATAACAGATCTCACGCATCGATTATTGTACGATCTCAAGAGGCTAGCCAAACACTCTTCTGATATCGCAGCGATGCAAGCGCTATGCAGAACAAATTAACACAGATCGTCGAGAGACTGTTTGCTATCTAACTGTGGTACGGTCAAGTGAACGCCCAGGCAGACGGACAGTTATACAAACACGCATTGTGCGTCGCGCTTGTGGACTAATAATGCATTTCATTGTCGGCTTAGCTTTGCTAATGCAGGTGTGCATGCTACCATTTAAGGTATAAACCATGTACCATTTAGAAAGAAGCACATTCTGTACCCGCTGTTAACCTGGTCCGCGATTTTCTTCATTATAGACTATCGACTATCTAGAATTTGAAAAATAAGTACAGCTTGATACAAAACTTTAGAACATAAGAACCAGGAAAGATAAAAATAAATAAAATATCTCATAGGTTTTTAATTCATTATAAGCAGAAATATAATTTTTCGAGAAATACTTATCCTATCATTTGAAAGTTAGACATATCAAAACTAATCATTAGCGTAAAGTTAATCATAATTAAGGTTTACTTATGTACTTAATACCAGAATGCATTTTCATTTTTTTTTTTAACAATTAACACCTACCACGCCATCTATGGAAAAAGACTCTAAGTTCCTAAAGCGTTGTCGCAAACTATTCATAGATGGCACTGTTACTTGTGATAGATATGTGAAAGTTTGAAATATTTAATAAATTGAGTAAGTTTATTACACATAATAATGAGTGCAATAGAATATCATTGCACTTAAAGTCCAGAAGAATCATACAGAGTTGTACAAGTACAAATACTGTTCTTAAAATGTTACTTGAGAAATAATATTAGGTATACAAAAAACTTAGGCAGCCTCCTTTTCAGTCGTTCAGAATTTTTGCAAATGTCTACAAAGGCTAAAATGTACGCTAGAATTATTATTGTATTATATCTTACCACTTTATATGTAAGATAATGTCATAGGTTTTTCGAAAACAAACATAATATTTTATTTCCATTCACTAAAGGGTTTAAAAATCAATCAATTGATATAAGCAGGTAAATTAAGATGAGGTTAAATATGTTGTTAAACTCCTACTTCAAAACTCATTTATCAACAAACACATGAACATAATTTGTATAAATTTTGACTATATTTATGATGTTACATGGAATTTATTGGTGGATATTTATAGTATTCTAGCTATGTAATACACATGCATTTCTGAGGAATTGACGTGTTGTGTTGGCATCTAAAAATTATTCATCAAGGTGATTTGGAATCTATAAACAAAGACTTACGATTATCTTTCAAAACTTAATTAATGTTATATTTATTTACTGTTGCTGTTACTTGAATGAAACAAAAAACATATTTACGTGGTATAAAGTCTCTCGCCTTGTTTGTACACTTACGATCATTTAGACTACACAATGGATTTTATATAATGCAGTTTTTATAGCAAACGGAGTTTTTAGCAATATAGAGTATTATGGTGATAGAATTCAAGAGGAAGGTTAATATGTACCCGGGCAAAGCCGGGTAAGGTCCTCTAGTTTATAATAAAACAAACAAGGTCTGAAATGTTGATCTAAGTACAGAAACAGCACCTACCATAAAAGATATGTATTACTTACTTTATTAAGAGGTACTTTGAAGCAGATTAGCCTGGTCCCTTCAATAATATTTCCACAGGCTTTATATGGTATCCATCTGAAATAAATAAACACAAATATTGTCAAAAAATCAGGCCACGAAAATATTAAAACACCACTAGCCATATTAAACCTAAGTACCTGTCCGGTATACTAGGCATAATGGAATGATTTTAAACAATTTTTTAATGCGAATATTGAATAATTTAAATATAATCCCCTTTATTATTGAAATAATTATAGAACTACAGATACATCATAATATTTTGACAAAACATAACCTAACATTTGAAATTGAATTAAAATCAACATCAGTCAACGCATATGACATTCATCGCTTTGTTTAGTTTATGGTCGTTACATCGACTCCACAGAATACTAATACCAAGCTAATACTGCGAGATCGACTCTGACTTATAGTATTGTCTCAGTACTCAGCTTTCAGGAGGCTCTCAGTATTTCAATTTATCATAATCGTCAATTTATAGAGATTCAATTACAGTAGTATCTCCACGGTTCAATCACATTTTATTTTACTTAAATATAACACATTAGTTTGTGTGTGTTAAATTCTTAGGTAAAAATAACCAATCCAAAATGTATTTAAGCCTTATTTAAGCTCATTCACTATTCAGTAGAAAAAAAAATCTTTGAACACACACTGCGCAGCGTAAGAATGTAGATACACGTGCTCGAAAAAAGCATGCTTATACGCATGCTCGAAACAAGCGTGCATGCCTTCTTTTCACTTTTATCAACATCAACATGCATGAGCAATAGCATGCCATTTTCCAGCAAGGTTTGTATACACATGCTTCTATCTAGCCTCAAAGCACTCCTCATTATGAGCATGCTTTCGGCCTTTCGTGCAATAAGCATGCTCATTCTGAGCATATATGTACGTGTCTGAAAAAACTTTCTTCTTTCTAGTCGTACACTCTTGACAGAGTGGTCGTGGTCATGCCTCGGTTGGTTCTTGTGCCACCGATGCTTTCGCGATGCGTCGCCATGTAGCTCGCTGTTTAGCTTAGTGAGAACATTCATTTAGTTGCCGATTTTATAAGGTCTGTCCACCGTGTAGGAGACCGCCCGCGAGATCTTTTGCCCTCGACTTTCCCTTGCACCACTAACCGCTCCATTGAGTTCTCGTTTCGGGTGATATGCCCGAAGTACTTGAGGATTCGTATTTGCACAGTTGACGATAATCTCTCTTTGATGTTGAGTTCCTTTAAGATCGAAGCGTTGGTACGGTGTGCGGTCCACGGAATTCTGAGCAGACGTCTCCAACACCACATTTCCAGTGCGTCCATCTTGCGACGGTCGTGTATCCTCAGCGACCATGTCTCAGCTCCATATAGGAAGATTGGAAAAACCAGGCATCTCATGAGTCGAACCTTTGTGTTTCTGGTTATTCTACGGTCTCTCCAGATCTTCGTGAGTTTCTCCACTGATGACCTAGCCATAGCACAACGTCTTCGAATTTCATCCTCGCAGCCTCCAGCGTTGGTAATAGTGGAGCCCAGATATATATAGCTCCCGACCACCTCACAACTAGCTATATTCCGGACGTCTGGCTGGTTATTGACTGCACGATCTACAATCATCATTTTGGTCTTATTACGATTGATAGCAAGTCGATATCCTCTCTGGTTGATGCTAGGAGCGTAGTATCGTCGGCATATCTCAGGTTAGATATCTTTCGACCTCCTACGAATATTCCCTTATCCCAATCTTCAAGAACTATCCGCATTATGTACTCCGTGTATATATTAAATAGTAGGGGAGACAATATACAACCCTGTCTAACGCCGGCTTGTGTCTTGAAGTGACCAGAGTCGATATCGTCGACTCGGACAACAGCAGTACCATCCTCGTACAAGCGCCTGATAAGGTGTACCAGGTGTGGCGGTACTCCCATTTCCGTCAAGACTAACCACAATTTCCCCCATTTGACCGTATCGAAGGCTTTCTTGAAGTCAACGAAGCAGATGTTTTTCTGTGAATGAATGAATTCCCTGGCCTTTTCCACAATTTGTCGCATAATGAGCAATTGTTCTCTGGTACCTCGACCCTTTATAAAACCGGCTTGCTCTGAGGCGATCTCTCGGGACAAATAAGCTTGAAGCCTCGTGTTGAGAATGTGTAGCAGGATTTTACTCGCATGAGATATGAGAGAAATTAGTCTGTAGTTACTGCAATTTTTTGTCGATCCTTTCTTATGGAGCGGGATGAATACGGAGTGGGACCAATCGTTCGGCCAAATTCCAGTGACCCATGTTCGACAACAAATGGTGTGCAGCATGTCTACTCCGATCTCCCCCATAGCCTTTATCGTCTCAATCGGAATCTGATCGAAACCCACAGCCTTGTTAACTTTAAGGTGTTTGATCGCTGCTCGTACCTCATCTTTCAGTGGCATTGGTTCCTGTTCTGAGTTTTCGTCGTAGGTCGTTGCGGTGTTAACTGAATCGTCAGTGAACAAGGACTGACAATAAAAACTATATCATAAACCATGAATGGTCCATGACTGACAAACGGAAAAGCTGAAAGAAAAGAAATTTACCATATCTGACAGTGACAACACTGACAACTGACAGCTTTGTAAGGTTGGTTTTGTTTTTGCAATGGATGGAATGGAATGACATGAAAAGTCTTTGAAGTAGTCAATCAATAGTCAATATTTAAAAATCTTTTACATGTCAGATCAGATAGATATCTTTAACTGAGTCTTTAATTTTAAACCCAAAAGATTGATTAGTGACGAAGTCTTTGTAATTTGTAACAGTCTTATCAAATCGTTTTTTTAAGCTTTAGGCATGGAGCTAATTACAGGTTAAATGTACAAAAAAGTTTGTATTATGATTTTAAAAAACTTATTAGTTCCGTTGCTATAGGAACAAAATAATGAAACGAACTTGTTTGATCGAAATCTTTGATGATATCGATAGTTTTCAGAAAAGAATTAAAGTTCAGTCACTTCAGTCCAATATTGTCGACGGTAATTTAAAAATGTACAGAAACACTATTTGGTATCGTTCGATCCTGGACGCGGAGAAGACGTGTCTAAAAGAGGACAAGCTGAAAAAGATTCACTACAAGTTTTTAGATGGCAAAGAAATGGTTGAGGAATACAATGTGGATACTCAAGTTTTATTACGTAGAGCATGGAAGGTGAAAGGAAAACTAGGAGGAGAAGGGAAGTGGGATGTGGAGATTGGTGATCCTGTACCTAATGCTACTCCTGCTATTGATGGAGCAGTAGCTGATATTGTAGAGAGTAAAGATCAGGTAAACATTTACCTCTAAAACAAAAGTTATTAGAATAAATAAGCTGACTATAAGATTGAATAAATAGCTGGCCTACTAATGTCCCACTGCTAAATACGGGGTTAGTGGGTCGCCTTAGGGCCGAGAACTCTTCTCATATAGAGAAGAATTGAGTATTGATCACCACACTAGATTATTGCGGGCTTGGGACTTCTTATATTAGCTAAATAAAAATTAAAGACACATAAGTACCAGTACCATAAGGGGTTTGAACCTACAACCTTGTGCACAATAATCTGGAGTAGTAGACCTTAGTATCTAAGTTAATAAATATTAACTATTTATTTTTTACAGCCTATTCTGACAAGACGGAATACAAGAATTAACTTAGAGTGGAGGATTAGAAACTTACCATACCCTATAGAAACTTATTCTGTGACTGCAAACAATGATGAAAGATGTATAATAATACGCACAACTAACAAAAAGTACTACAAGAGATTGCAAGTGCCTGAATTAGACAGATTAAATTTACCAATACAACAAGCAAATATACAATGTAGTCATACATTCAATACATTAATTGTTGTGGTAAGTTTTATTTAAATATTCTATATTTGTATTGTCTTTAAAACTATCAAGCTAAGTCTAAATACTAAAATGTCAATAAGTTAGTTGATGTTAAGTCTCATGCTGTGTCTGTTACTTTAAGGTGTAAAGATAAATCATTAAGTTTTATTAGGCTTTTTCAACTTTATTCTTTTATTCTTACTTGTAAATAAATTATTGGATTTTAATTACAGTACAAGAAGCCACTGCAGTTGTTGGATATGGATAAGGAGTGGTATGAGGAGTTGAGCAAAGTGAAACCTGTCAAAGATGTTCCAAATGACTGTAAAGCACAGTAAAATATAATTTAAAGGATGCAACTTTGTTTTAATTTTACGAAACTCTTGTTAACTCATAAGCTCAAAATGGCAAAATTGTAAGTGAGAGCATAATCGCGGTAACCATTCGCCCCTTGGGAATAAACCTTTTAAAGGCCACTTTCACATTCTAGAGTTAATTTAACTCGGAGTTAGTTGCTAATACAAGGTTAGATTGACAATATTATATAACAAACCGACAATTTTATTAAACCTTGGATCATCTAAAAAGTTTTTTTGAAAGTGGGCCTGAATACCTCATGGATAGACTGTTGTGCTATCCCTCAAGTGATGTATTTATTTAATTTCGACTTAAATTTGGTGTCCACTAATCTCACTAAAAGGTTGTTTATGTATCATATGATCAAAAATAAATAACACAAAATCCCTTAAAATTAATTTATTTACAGTTATGAAAAGTATGAATCATTGATGTCCCAGTTAATCATCATTCATTATCAGTCCTTTAGCCAATTTCTTTAATTCTTCATCATCTTCGTCCTTGTCTAACAATCCTCTAGCTTCTAGATATTCTCCATACTGTTTTGGTATTCCCATAAATGTTTTTATCTTTGCCCTTAATTGTTTCCATGTTTCCTGATAGTAGTTCTTCTTATCTTTTTCCATAGCTTTATAATCATGTCCATATTTGTCTAGTAAGTAAGTTATGAATTCAACCTGGGGTTTTGGTAACCTGAAAAGTAGAAAAAGTAGTAAAACAAACTATTATTCAAACATATCACTTAACTTTTAAAATACTGACTTTAGAATAGTTGCAGTATAGCTGGTTTACCAGAAATACAGCATAATATTATACACTATCAAATGCAGCACTAAAAACCATGATTGCTTGTCCTTATCCCTTATCTGGTTCAAATTTGGTGCATATATATTGAACATAAAGAGTTGCTCATGTGCTACTGTTTGTAAATCACCAACTGCAGTTCCTGTGTGCTTTAGTACAGCTGCCCTTATGTTAGTTACAATCGGTAGCTACATAATAATTGCTTATGACATTAAAGTAATTATGAAACAACACTTACATGAATCGCCTTGGCCGTGGTGCTTTGGCCTCCTTCTCCAACATTTCAACAATTTCCGTTTTAACTACTACTGGTTGCACTACTTCTTCGTCACTTTCTTCATCAGATTCTTCTTGATTTACTATCTTTTTAGCTTCCCTCACTTTATCCTGCTTGAAATTGGGAATTTTTATTACTTTGTTAGGATCATTAGCCAGACCCATTTCCTTCATATTTCGTAGTGAAGACTTTTTGAAATCCCATGCATCCTTTATTGGTTTACTGAAAAGAGAATAAAGTATAGTAGTCTTCGACATTTGGCAAGTTTACAAGACAAATAAAAACCATTCTAACCAATTAACCTCGCCTGTGCTTCGTTGTTTGTTGTGCATTCTCTTTCGGTTTAGTTTATGAAGGTACTTCTTTTTACGATGTTGTTTCTTGATCTTCATTTTTATGGGGAACTAATAGGTAGTTTCAGTTAAAAACAAATAACTCAAGCAATTTGTGCTCTAAACTCAATACTACAATAGGTACCTAGGTACACACCGCTTTGACGTTTATTAGATACCACGTGAAACATGACATTTACATTAATAATGTTGAGTTCATAGTCTGAGTGAGACATTCCTTGGACATTCCATGCTCAGAATAATAATGTAAAATGTACTCTGTGGTCTGAGATCTGCTGAGACTAGAAATAAAACCTAAATAATAAGTTTGACGGAATACTAAATTGTACTTAATTGTACACTGAAGTCAATAAACAATTTATTATTTCGGACTAAATCGCTGCTTTGTTGCCGTTGTTATGTGGGTAACATCGGATATCGTCAAGTCTCTGGTAATCACTACGTTATGTTATTGACGGTGGATAGCGTGGATTTCAATTTTCAATGCAAGCGGCAAGTTGACCACAAGTTGACCAAGTTGTCGTTCGTTGAATCGTGCCACACACGTTTATCTGTGCCGTTCTTACGTAGGTATAATACGTATTACGTATCTCGTAAAAGCAACTGACAGCAACATTTGCGCAATCTTAGCTGTCTGTTTACCAATATTTAATACAAACAAATATTTGGACAGCAATAGTTGTGCAACTTTTGCTGTGCAAGATACGTAATACGTCAAAAATGCGCAGTTATATCGTTACTTAGTATATAAACGTGTATAACTGGCATTAGGTAGAGTTGTTCTGTGTTTTTATAACTGGCATTAGGTAGAGTTGTTCTGTGTTTAGATGAATAATCTAGTTCTGTGCATTAATTAAGTGCGACCGGTGCGACGGTGCGACAATACGGCTGATAATTTTATTTTAGACCATTTTAGACGTGACCGTATTTGACACTTGCTCGCTGCTGTGCTGTCACTTGTCAATATTGACATTATTGACGTTGACGCTTGGATGGAATTGAATTGAGCTTGAGCACGTGTATGTATGTACGTAAAATTGTAAATGTTTTCGTTCTTGCGCAGGCCTTGCGCAGATTTTAGGGGTTATTTTATATGAAATCAATATACAAGACTTAAAGCGTAAGCGAAAATGTCAAAAACGGGTGCAACTCGTTATCAAAAGTTTCTAAAATCAGAGAAATCTAAAACAAAACTGAAATCTAAATATAAAGACCTACCTAAAGGTACAAATGTGACAAAAACAAATTTCAAAGTAAAAAAAATCGTTCTCAAGACTCAACTTAACAAGCATGGTGAATCTGAAGCTCTTTCTACCAGAAAGTTAAATGTGAAGGAACTGTTAACTCGTTTGAATCATTTCAACACGCATTCGAGGACCGATGCTCTACAAGGTCTAAAAGAATTATTTACTATGCACCCTGAAGTATTAGACCAGAATCTTGGTGAACTTGTTCATGGAATAACACCTTTGGTCTTGAACATTGAGAAAGTTGTAAGTATATTTACAATATTTATTTTTTTATTTTATGTCACCTGTGAATTGTAAAGTTAATTTTATATTTTACTAGTGAACCGGCCCTTGCTTCGCACGGGTAGCACAGTAATAAATGCCTATAATTATACACAAACACCTTCCTCTTGAATAATTCTATCTTTATTTTGTACTATGTAAAGATTACCTACCCATTATGCGAATTTCTCATTGAAAAGCATGAAGAACTCCACAGAACTTATCAACTCAGAAAAAATCATAAATTAAGTAATTCAGAACTTATTGTGATACATATCTGTTTTTTTTTTCAGGTACGCCATGATTCACTCAAGGTGTTGAATTTAATGCTGTCAAAAGCAGACCCAGTGCGCATAGATCCTTTCTTTGACATTCTGTGCACATATTTAAGGAGCGCAATGACTCATATAGATGGCAGAATACAAGAGGACTCCCTGCTTTTTCTGGATACTCTCCTCCTATGTACTCCTTCTAAAGTTGCACATGATTTTCACAAAATAATTCCAAACTTCCTGGATATGATTTCCAAGTTAAGGGTTGATTCTAAGCCTGGCAGAACTCTGACAGTAAATTTAGGTAGTCAAATTACGAGTGTCAAATGGAGAGTCAAAGTCTTACACCGACTAAAAGATTACCTCCTGGAGTATGTGAAATACAATCACATTCAAGACATCACTGAACAAGTTGATAGTTCAACAAAGTTATTTGATCCTACAAAACTGAATCACTATTCCTTGTTTAATCCAGTGTATACTCAGATTTGTCATGTGTCTTGTTTCTCCTCCAAAAATATGCAAGATACCACACCAATAGATGAAGGACAAAAGTTTACAGAATACATAGATACTTTGATGCCATTACTGTTTGAAACCTGGCTGGAAGTATGTCCTAATGCAAACTCAGAAAAAAATATGGAAACAGTAGTTAATGAGGATGCTGCTTTATTATTGACACACACACTGGAGGTTATTTCATTGATTTGGTTACTCATAAAACATTTTGATAAAAAGAATCCCAATTCAAACATAAAGAAACAATTTTCTCAAAAATACCGTCAATCTTATCAACAGCATTTTATCAATTCTTTTCCATATGTGGCAAATATAAAGTCGAAACAAAGAGGTGGAAATAATTCACAAGATGAAAATACTATCAGAGATCAAAACATGGTTCAACAGAACTTAGAAATATGTCAACTTTTTATTCTACTTAACCCTTATGTAAATGTAAAGAAAGAAGACAAAGTAGTGATGTCTGTATTGGATTATATTATGAAAACTTTTAATAAAAACACTCAAGATTCCGTTAACAATGCCATAATTAAAATCTTGCACACAATTTTCTCCAGTGAAGTAAACAATTGGACTAAGACCCTTGCAGTAATGGAACCTTTGTTCAACAGGATCATTTGGGCTTATCTTAATAAGGACATGTCTAGTTCCTTTAAGCAAAAGATATTTAGTTTGTTGTGCAAAATTGCTATGAATGATAAGCTTGTTCATTTCCAAAAAAGTGATGCCTTCAATAGCTGGCTGGTAAACTTACCAGACATATTGTTAGAAGAGACAGTAACAGTCCAAACAATTGACATCATACATAAGTTTGCTGTGCAGAACAACAATGTATTTAATACAGTTATCAAACAAAAGTTGTTAAAAATAATTGAAAATTTCCCAACAATTGTTATATCAGATGTTGACTGCAATGCAAGGGCATATTATAAGTTATTTTCATTGATATATTACATAAGAAGCTGGGATGATGCTTCTTTAAATGCTTTGGAAAAACAATTAATGGATAGTATCTACAAAAATGATTATGGCAGTTATATATTGGAAACATTACAGTCAAGAATAGCAGGTTCTAAGTAATATAAGTTTTGTATTAAATAAAAGTATATTATTCATATAGTCATTTATTTCAATAAACTCAAACACAAATTATAATGCATTATTGTGACACAGTCAACTAAGTAAAAAGAACATACACTTTTATGTAACAAGGTAACTAAATTATAGGGTAACATCAAATTAACACAATTGCAGTAACACTCCATCGCAGAATACAAATAATTACTAACTGCGTATCATACTGCAGTCAGAGATCATTTATTGATAAGATCAGTAATAACCTAAATAAAGGACAGATAATAATTGAAATGTTTTTAAACATAATTTATATCATAGTAAATATATACCTAGACTTTCGAAATTCTGGGGTAAAAAGATTTAGTTCATAAATAAGCAAACATTATTATATAAAATGAGTGCTGCACTTATTTTAATTTGTCCTAGTGGTAAAGTAGTTCAAATTTACTATCGCAAGCCAGGGTTTTATCACAAAACAATTCAATTGCAAACCAAACCTTTTAAAATTTGCGACAGCTAATAATGTTTTTAATTAGGAAATACGCCTACATTCCACATCTCGCTCGACATCACTACTCGTACACACAATCCCGATATGAAAGCCTCATTGAAGCTTTATATTTAATTCATTTAACGACTAGTTTTATCCTTCTATAAACTAATTCTATAATAAATATGACTAATACAAAATAACTTCTGCTAATTGTTGAGTCGTTTAGTGTCAATTTGGCAATTTTTGGCTAAAATTATAAATTTCGATCAGTTTTGCTACTAAGTTGCATCAGTTTTCTTTGGGCCATCAATTATTATGCCGCAGTCGTATTATAATTCGACTTACAATGTTGTTTTCTGTGCATTATTACTATCATAATTGTTTAATAAAAGGTTCCAATCATTATAATACTATATTAGTATAACAAATTACGATGAATACAGAAAGATCATTATTGAGAATTATGTTCTCATAAATAATAAATGAAAACAAATTACGCATTTCATGCATTTTAAGTAAGAGGGGGTGGCCATCTTTTATTTATAAAATAAATATAATATAAATAAATAAATATAAAGCTTATAATTATTATTAACGCAATGCATGACATTTCAAGAGAAGTAATTATACTAGTAAAGTTAAAATAACTAAGTATATTAATGATTTTTTTACCTGATCGTCTATGTAACATTTTTCTTAGTCTTTATGTAATGATAGTCTAGACAAGTCTAGTGTTATATTATGCGCGAGCTCTCGCCGTCTTAAATGGAATCGTTATGATAAAGGGATCATTTTGACGTACCTATACCGACTTTGAAGGCTGTTATCATCATTACAAATTGGTACTTGTTGGTATGGTGAATAGTTCTAATTCTTGAGTTCATATGTTTTACTGTGTTTTTAGAGTTTATTTAAAAAACATCTATGGAGAACAAACTTTTATATGGGTGTAGAATGCTAATTCGTAGGCAATGAAAAATTTTTAACGGCATTATCGCCTCTAAAAAGCTTGGGAAGATCTGAATAAAATTATGCTCCTTAACAGCATAAGAATCTTGCATAGAGCTTAGATCAGCAATATTTTAAACTAATTATGTTTAACTGCATAAGTTAGAGAGCATACATCGTTTTTGCACGAAGCCCAGTGACCAACAGGATTAAATATTTATACTTATTTGGGTAAGATCTACTGTGTTTTCCTTTTATTAGACTTTTTTGCGCGAGGAATGGTAGCAGAGGCCGTCAGCATTGCCTGAAAATAAAAGGAGTAATTTGAAAACTAACTTAAAAAAGCACAAGCACACTACTTTGTTAAAGTTGCAATTGTTAGGAGCCAACGGGATAAAAAATCTGCTAGGGTCGTTAGTGTCACATCAGATGTATTGGTCATTCTTCACCAATGAGGGACAAGCTACTGACCTGTGATTGATGGAAATTGACAATGCGACACGAGCGATCCTAGCGGATTTTTTATTCCTGGTAGCCCCAACTGTTACAGCATAGTTTCTTATTTAGTTTTGACTTGTATTCAGTAAAAGTCCAACCATGAGTTGATTGACTTGGGTTGTCAGTCTTTAAATAGGATTAGGACAAAAAAAGAACAATATAAAACATAAAAGAAAAAAAAACTAAACGAGGTGAAATACAACACAGCAAACATAAAAATATACACTTTTATGAAACACAAAGCAAATTATTATATTATTTTATTTTTTTATATTATATATTTTGGCCCAAAACAACACTGCACTTCAATTGTTTATATTATTATGCTATTGACAATAAGTAAACAAAACATGGCATGCATCAAGACACACAAAAACATAACTAAAATAAACATACTGTTGTGCTAACTTCAGCTGCAAATTAAAGCGGGCTTGGGATATAGGAAAGCCTTATACATCAGTGCTTTTTGAAGTAGTCGGCGTTTCGTCATGTAGTGAAATTATCTTATATTCTGGATGACTTTCTATTTTTGCATCAATCAGCTTCTGCAGAGCATTACTCTTATCGCTTATCGCACCACCCAAATCAGAAGCGTCTGTAAAAGTAATTTGATCATCTCCCTTTTCTACATGTTCTTGTTCAATTTTATCCTTTGGTATTTTAATATCGTCCTCAACGAGAGTGTTTAAGTCAGTACAACTTTGAAAATCATCAACGGTTCTTTCAATTGTTGATGATCTTCTACTGTTATCATCTGAAGAGGTCGTATCGTCTGATTTTGATTTTTCTTCTGATTTATGCCAAAAAGCGAGCTTACCAGGCAACTGCAACAGTTTGCCGAAGCCAGAACTGTTGCCTTTAGGAACTCGTGCCGGTGATTTAGATTTGTGCCGTTTCTTGGTTTCAGGTACCGGGTCAACAGCTAACCCTTTTGATAATACAGTTTCCTCAATGCTGATATTTGGCATATTATCAGTATCAACTAAGCTTTCCTGTGACTTTAACGTACTATCTGGAATAGTATCCGTATCTGTCTTATTTAAAACATCTTCTTTCAAGTTTGAGCCCTCATCTGTATCGTCTTTAGGTGGTGGAGGCGCCTTGCCTTTGCCGTATTTACCCTTTGGGAATTTTCTTTTAGTTTTAGGGGAATGATCAGGCGTTCCAAATGAGGCTTCATCGTCACTTTCGACAGAATCGTTATCGTTTAGGGAGGCTTCGAAACTCGTTGTTTCAGTACGTGGCGTTGTTTCAGTCTCGTTCAAAGCAACGGGGTCTACTTCCTTCGTGGCAGTATCGTCTAGCGCTTTTTTATTTGTACTATAATATTGCTCATCATTATTGTCTTTGTGTTGACTTACCACGGGAATGTCGCATGCAATATCTTTATCTTTTACAATATTCTCTTTTCTACTAATAGAATCATCTGTTGCCTTTTCTTTCTCTTTATCTACTGAATTATCTAATATTTTCACAGAACTAATGTTTTTTTGGTCCCGGTGATCTGTATTGCTATCGGTTTGTTTATCAAGATTCGTATCGAAGGGGAAATTACCTAATACTTGAAGAATCTTAACTTGGTCGCCAACATATTGGTATATGAAGGGAGGTTGTGTATGGGATAAGAATATTTGGGACGGGAGATTAATTAGTGCGGGCATATTCGCATATTCAAAACTATCGTCGTCCTGTAGCTCCTCGATGATTACTTCACTTTCCTTTAAATAAAAAGTACTTAAGTCTATATCGAAATAAGGAAACCCAAAAGTAATAGTATAGCTAATAAATGCAATGAACAGACTTATCGGCAAAATAATCATAACTAATATGGTATAGTATAATACATAGTTACGGGCAAAAGAGAATAGATTAACACATGCAAGTAAAAGTGTTCTATGTTATCCTTAAATATTTATATTTTAGTATAATTATATATATTCATTCAGATCCCATATAATTTACTTTCACCTTAAATAACAAGCCAATCGACCTTATTACCTATGCATAATACTTTTTCTTTATATCTTACACAAAATACTATTAATATAACACTTTGAAGCCAAATAGCATTAACTTTATAAGACAGGCATGTCATTTTCTACATTTGAGCCTTACATACCTAGCCAACAAATAGACACCATTCTTTTAAGATATATTTGTTCAGTCAAATAGTCAATATTTAATAGATTTTCACACATTTCAATAATGTTCTGGTTTCAAACTAGACCCTGCAACATTCGTACCCTGGCACACCAAAACAAATCATTAACGTAGGCAGTGATGCAGGTTCATAATCTAACGTGACATCAAGAGTTTCACCACTACCAATGATTAATTTTAAAATAGTGAAAGCAATTAGCCGACTGCAATGTTCCCTACATAAATGAATCCCCTAGAACTTCTTGTACCTAATACAATATTCAATTAAAATTTACCAAATGAAGATTAATTTATAAATAATGTGATATATGATTTATTATTGCAGTCATTATTCTACTTATTTTTTGTTCTAGTTAATAATTCATTGCTTCGAAGTAGTAGAATAATCACGCAAAATCCTTAACGTTAAATTGTAATTTACCCGCAGCCCTAGTTCACCCTACTAAATAAGGTGATTATAAATTTCACACAACATAGCGCATTACATAATTTTTTTAAAGATTTTTGTACCAGTTTTTTTTATAAAAACTTACGAATTAAGGCGTTACTCATGTATGTCGGTTTCACCACACTAACTAGACTGTAACGTAGAAATATCCTGTCTTTGTTTCAAGTAATCTTAATACTAAGCCTTACTTTATTCAGTATTAGCCTTAAAAAGATTATAATCAGATCAACCAGTACAAAATGTGTTGCAATGTACCTATATTAAAAATGGCAGACATTTTTCTGTGTAGGACTTACACGTTATATTAAAATATGCCGACAATAATTCAGACTAAATTAATTATTATTATGCGATTTTACATTAAAAAAGTTTGAAACCGGCACATATGGTACATTAATTATTTTATGAACTAAGGCTGAAGGATTTCACTCAGTAGACACTTGATATCCTTTACATACTATTCTATAATATCAACTAAACTAAAATTTAAATCGGTCAAGTTTTTATACTTTAGGAAATATATTTGTCAATATTTTATAAAATATTTTTCGTCTGGTAATATGTAATATGTATGTGTAAACACTATCTGAAGTCAATCAAGTATCTAGTTTGATCGCGATAGCCTTGGCATGGGTGTAGTTCTTGGTTAATTTAATTTAGGGGTATTCAATACAATAAAATGGATAATAAACTTGCGCCTTGCGGTGATATAACACCTTTCTAACTTTTTGTAGTGCGGGCGAGCTAGTGACGAATGCATGGAAGGAGTGGGGATTATGAAAGCTTTCGAAAATACGTATATTTTAATGATTTATGTTAACACCAGGTAAACAGCTGTCAAGACAAGTAAAAAGAGGGATACCGACTATAATAGTGATTGACTAGGCTGTTAATTAAACCTGTAGGTCGGTTGATGGATTTCCATCCAGAACATGTCATCGTGTGAAACAGTTGTTTTGCAACCACTGGACCCGCTCCACGCCTCAATATCGGTGGTATTCGTTTTTTTTGTCGGAATAAATCAAGATCGAATTGAAGGGAGCGACTTTCTTTTATAATGTAAAGATATGTTTGCATTTACAAATATATTTAAAGTATTTTTATCACTTGTCTATTAGCCATAATACAGGCTTTGCTTAGTTTGGGATCAGATGGCCGTGTGTGAGTTAAGTTGTCTCGATATATTATTATCCATTGAAACTGCACCCATGCCCCAGCTTTATGAGTTTTTATGAGTAAGTTACCAGACCTCAGCGGCTTGCGGTCGCTTGATGGTAGTGACGGTTGTCCTCGTCGAGCGACCGCGAGCTCTTGCTCCCGCGCCGAGTGACGCTGTGCGCGTGAGTGACGCGCTATTGTCAGCGCTTGAGTACCCCGAACTTATATCCTCCGATGATTTTATGTGACTGGAAGTAATACAAAACTTTGTTAATTTTGGTGGAATTAAAAAAATCTTACTAGTAGTTATTTAGTACTAAATGATAATGTTACGAGTGGATTTACGGTCGGTAGTGTAATACTTGAGTTTCGAACTGGCAACCACTTATTAACTTTTGTAGGTAACTCTTAAAGGGTAGTAAGTAGAGTATTCAATTTATTAATAGTGAATATAATAACATAGTGAACTATATTTATATTGATAATGGTCGTTACGTGATCTATATGAGAGGCCTTTGCTCAGCAGTGGGACAGTCCAGTACTGTTTATTATAATTGCTTCCTCTGTATTTAGGCTTGCTGCTGAATACTAAAAAATTTAGGAATTCATTAGTCAATATACAGGTCGTAAATAAATATCAGAAGCCATCTTAATACTTAAGACTGGCTGGCTCATTGGACAATTGAAATGAAGAAAAAATGATATTGACTTGGAAATATTATATTAAAATTATGTATTAGCAAAAAAAGAACAATAAAAACCTGAAATCGGGCTCGTCACTCCTAGGACGCGGTCTGACATCAACATCGACCTCTGGGAAGTACATCGGAGAACGGCTGTTAGACTCTGAAGCACTGCGACGGGTCGTAAACCCACTGTAAGAAGCATAAGTCATATATATTAGCTCTAGTCTATAGTAGCATAACATAAAAAAAAATCAGACTTAAACGAGAAGAATAGTGTGGGTACACTACATTTTTATCAGAAGAGCCAGTTATAAATACAATCGATTTAATTGCTAGTAAAATTTATGGGTACCTAAATTAGCATCAACAAAAAGAGAATAATCGAATTAAAAACTAAAAATAGTATTTAGAATTACTGACCTTTTCCCTCCTCGCCTAATGAGCCTAGGCTCAGCTAATACGTCATCAGCTTCATCACTGCCCCTCTCCTCACGGGGCTCGCACTCCGTCAGATCAGACAGGCTGTAACTCTTACGGAGTTGCTGTACCAAGCCACCGCCACCCTGTAGAAGTGGGTATTATGATTTAATATAACATACATTATACATATAGTCAAGACATTCCTTTAGAAGTTCCAGAATTATTCAACGGTTTTCTAACAGGCGTCGGTGTGAGATATAATTATGTATTTAGCTATTGTTGGTCGCAATTCCTCTTTAAAGTGGTGTCTAAGTTTTAAAAACTATGAAAAAACTGTACATTATAATCACTGAATGGATGTAAGATGAATAATAGCTAAGGATAATGGAAAAGAAAATGTTCAATTTGGAATTGCGCCTGAAGGACAATACTAGCAAAAATGTCTGATGAAAAAAAAATGTTTCTAGCTTCTCTTTTTACACTATAGTTTTTAATAAATGGTAAAGTATACTCACGTGATAAGTTGATAACTGCAGTAACACCTTAGTTACACAAGCTTTGTGAAGCATAGCGCATGCTCTCATTATTTCTATAAAAGCGATGGTATTTTACGCTTTACAGAAAAAATAAACGATCATTGAGGAGACGCTATATTTTTATTGAGAAATCATTGAATATAAAACTAAATCAGTCACACAACTAAATCTAAATAACACAATACAAGTTGGTGGATTCACAACACATGCGTTTTTACAAATATGTTATTCATAGAGGTACTATACATATAACTGTATTTTGTAAAGACTTCAGAAGTATCTAGTTTATAGTTAAATATGAAATTTATTTAATTCTATACATATTGTCTAGAAATCTAGAAGACTTATTTTATACTTATATGTATTTTACCTCTATTCATTTATATACTAATTATGTAATAATTACAGACGTCATGCTATGTATAAAATGTTTGGATCGTCTATAAAATTGTGCAAGAGTTTAAAAACGGAAGATAAATTAAGAATACAGCAAATAAAGTAACAATTTAAAAGGAACCTGGACGGCCTACTGCAAATTATAAAAATAATCACATTGATTTAAGAACTTAAGGAAATATAAAAAGGATTAGGATAGGCAAGAATTTTGCATGACACAAGAAAAAAAATCACTTAGGTATATTAAACAAAGAGAAATGCGACACGAATTTGATTTGATGCTTTGGTTTAAGTTGCATTAAAGTTGAATTGCATTGTGGTGTAACAAAAATATGATATAAACAATATCAAAAATATATTCGATATAGAAGCCTCGAATATCGTGTTAACAGAATCATACATCAAGAGGCATATATCCAGCATAGCCTCGTCCTAATAAAGATAATAGTTAAAATTGTAAAATACCTACCGCTAAACATTTCTTGAGACAATGTGCACATTTCTCAAAATAGCTTGGTAATAAGGACTACACGATTTATATTAAAGATAAATGATATTTGTGGTACTGCTCTAAGCTAATTGTTTAGAAATTACAACACGACTTTCTTAAAACTCGTTCCTACATTCTTGTAAATTGAAGGAACGAAATAACGTCCTGCTTTGTGGCTTAACAATTGTTTGATGAAGTATTGTTAATTTTCCTTACTTCAGGTTAATCATTGAGTCACAAAATAGGACTGTACTTCGAGGTGCAAATTGGCAGAGTGATAGCAAAGATAATTTTTATCAATCCTCGAATAGTTTATGAATTTTATTTCGCGTCTTAATCAAATATAGTGTAAAGTCACTATGAATTTAAAGTTTTGGGACCTACCTGGTGTCCAATAATGCATAAAAAATATTGTAAAGTGTGACACACTTGATACTTTAAAAACAACGGACAATCCTAAACGTTGTGTAAAATTATCTAAACATCACAGTTGAGCTTCATTCGTGTTTATTATTCAGTCGATCTTCACTTCGTTGTTTTCTTTGTCTATGGCCGCTTGGCTCCGAGTGCGGCGGCCCCTGGACCTGCTCCGGGGCCTTTTGTCTTTGATCATTTTCCGTTTTCGGATGACATTGCCGCGGCTGCGCGCCGAGGTGTCGTCGGGCTCGTAGTCCGGGTCGCGGGGGTCTCCGTCCCCGGCCAGGAAGTCTTGAGGGTCATCGCGGTCCAATTCCACTATTTCTACGATACCAGGTAGTTCTGAACGTTGATACTCCAAATCGTCGTAGGTATCGTGGTAGCCGTCGGGAACGTCACGAGCCGTTATCGCTTGTCTAGCTCGTGCCTCTCTGTCATGCTCAGGACTCGGCAGATTGAAGTTCTGCGTGAAGCAGCAATGGAAAGGATATTTGGAAAAGACGGGGTGGAAAGGGAGAAATTAAAAAAGCGTGTTAATAAAATTAAAAAAAGACGAAATTAAACAAAGCGTCTATGTGGTTTATAAAATTTTGATGTGAGAGTTGAGATATTACATGGTCTGGAATGTGGTCATGCTTGATGACTGGTGCTTCTGGATGGCTAGCTTGCTCTTTGTGCGAAAAGGCTAATTTGAAAAAAAAAACGATAAAAAGAGGAACAAATAAAGCTGTGGGCAAATTAGCACTGGCTAAAGGTGTAATGCACGTTTTACCAACTTATTTACATATACACACTGTAATCAAACATGCCACACTTTTGCTTTGGTATACTATTTACTTTGTGACTTCAAGGTGGTATGAAAACAACACAAAATCAAACATCTAATGAACTTGTAACTGTGTATTCATGTTAAGGGTTAAAGCCCACCGACACCCTATTTCGGCTCTCGTTAGAAATGTTGGAATACTTGGTAACCTTTCATGTTATCACTCCAATATCTTAAATGAGAGCGCAGTTATAAAACATAAGCATGCTATTAAGGCTTTATAGGGTTCTCAAAACTTACTTTAATGGCGGTCTGCATAATAACAGTTGTGGCATAGTTGACGCCTTTGGTGCCCAAATTGAGCACCGTGTGGTAACCCTGGTCTTTGGCCTTCGCTATGTACTCATCTATTTCCTGAAAAAATAACATTCAAGAGATTTATTACGACTGTAGAAGGTTGTATTTTTTATTGTTCAATAAAATTACATATAAAATGAGACGATCACTTATAAAAGAATTGAAAGTGCCAGCTTAAGTTGCCGGAGCTTGAAACAAGCTCAATTGGAATGATGAAATATGTGCATATGTGCGTATGAATTGAACTGAGATGGCACTTAATATCAATCGAAATGTATTGCCAAATATGACATGCCAATTAGAAGTGGACAGTGTATTATTGTACCTACAATGTTCAGACGTTGATAAGATAATAATCATCTACGAGTATGTGCGTATATCAAAGAATACTCTAACTTAGTGGAATAGACTACATATTTTATTATTCGCTGTGGGTGGGTGTCATAACCGGCAACTAAAGGATTTTATTACAAGATTAAATAGCACAGCGCAATCTATTTTTGTACTAACTCAGTTACTGCAGAGTAGGTTATGGGGGTATTTACGATAGTAAACAAAGGTCGAAAGTAAAAATACATAAATCGTTTTGTAACTAAATAGTTTAGGTGGCCAAATCCTTACGCTTAAACTACTGGCCCGATTTAAATGAAATTTGGTACGGAGATAGCCTAGAGCCTGAGAAAGGACATTTTTGCCGCAGTGAACGACACCCAGGCGGGCAGAGTAACGGATTACAGCTAGTATTTATATAAGGGAACTTATAAATTATAGACTGCAGTGTTATCATTTCTTTGAACTAGCCAGGAATACAGAAATTCAAATGGTTCTTCACATATGGACTATAAACACCGTACTGCGGTCATTAAATTCAATCTGCAAAATACGGTGTTTATAGCAATAAATACTACGGAGTTACTCTCTATCATGAGCCATTTGAGAGAGTTAAAGCTAAATCTACAGGGTCGCTCTACTATTGATTAAATTATACACGAAACGAAAAGTATGGATAAAAAAAAAATATTAACATGGCCTCTATCTGTTGCCTGCGCATTAACTGAATGTACGCGAAGCGAAAGCACAATATTATAATTGTTATTTCTTTTAATATCATGAATTAGAAAGTTTGATTTGAAGAACTTATTAACTACAAACAGTACTCAGCCACGCAGACAGCATTGTCAGTGGCATTATACAGGTCCTCGCGTGTACAGACCGTTGGATACGCGGGGCAGCTCAATAGATGGGCCTTGGTGTGGCAACCCGCCTAGTCTAGATGACGATATAGAATACAATCCTTTGCGCCGTGATGACGTAGCTGGTTGACGATGATGTAAGGACATAAGTCAATACTTTTTAAAGCTCACCTGTTCCCGCCTGCACAGTGCTGGATGCACAAACTTCCTGTATAATATTGAAGAGCCCTTCGTGGCCGGCGAGAGGAGCCATAGTACCAGCACTATCTTCACCTCATAGTAGAACGGGAACCACGATAGGAAGACATCCGTGAACGTCTCCGTGCATGTGAATAAGGCGAACACTATCCAGTACATCATCCATTTTACCTGTAAATTCAAGGAGGTTTGCTTTAGTATTTCTCAGTTTCAATTCTTTTTGAAAAATTTATAATCATAGCTCGCAGATAGCTGTTGTTGTAAATTTGGACGATTTGCAGAGATTAATATCAAAAAAATTCTGATGACTTTTACACATAATTATAATTAAAATAAAAAGCGCAATTTGCATTTAAATTCAAGTAAGTAAATGGTATATTGATGAAAAAGTATATACCAATATGTAATGATATAATAATGGCATGTAGTTATTAAGATTAAAGTTTCTATAAACATGAGAAATAATCGAATGTCGCATGAAAATCGATTATATATAAAGAGCAGCGGCAAACGCGTATAAGGGATTATTGAACCTATAAGTTCATTACGTGGGAATGCTGTCAAATGCATGCGGTTTTCTGCCCCCCTCTAACAGACTAAGGGGCAGTCAACCAACCCTTCAAATAATTGACGTGGCTATTCAGTGTTTACGAAGTACAAATTACAAAAAATTGAATCTATAAGTCTTAATACGTAGGAATAAAATTTTTCTTAACTGAAAAATGTGCAGTAAAATAAGAATAAATTATATTTATTAACAGTCGCATGTATAATATTCCACCGCGCCCGGACGACGCAGGAGGAATCTTCTTATTATTAGGTCATTAATAAACAAACTACTGTTATTTAAAAAATATGGCTTAATTATAAAAATATATGTAATTGTATAAACAAACAGGTTACATACTGAGAAGTCACTTCGCTCTTATTCTGATCATGACACCCTTTAAACAACATTCTGGGTATTGTTTATAAAACAATGCCGAGAGTTATGTACCTGCTACCGGCGGCTACTAATTAGTCATAGGAAGCCGGGAACAAGGTAAAGGACGCAGCGGGAACCGAAGCGTTTCGAACACGAGCGAGCGCCCGTTACAAGGCCATCATCATTGTACTTTACTGAACCATTTACGGCAAATTACACATTTTTTCAACAAGGCAAATTGACGCTCGTCGAATGGATTTTCGTCGTTTGACTTGGCAATTACTTGGCATTTGTAGTTTATAGGCCAAAATTATTGTTATAAAAAATGTTAGCGTCAAGAAAAATGGAGCGGACATTTAAAAAGCCTATTAATATGACAAAGTAAATTATAATGAGTTCACTTACGTATTCCTTTAAGTTCTTCGTCCGGACAGCTTTGTATGATGCATAAGCCGGGTAGAGGGTCCCGAATACCAATCTGCAAAATGGATACACCACGAAATAAGTGATCATCCTGGGTGCGAAGAATCCCGTCGTTAAAGCGAGTATGCAGAAGTTTCCAAACGTGACACTAGGAATGCATTTGCTGAGAGCCACTCCTAGGTTCGTGGCGAATCGACTCCAGACTTGTCCTTTCGGATAACCGAGAGGGAAGTCATCGCTATCGTCGTAACCCTCGTCGACGTTTGGGTCGTATTTGACGAGTTCTCGGTTAGTTTCGGGAGTGTCAGACGCTGTGACACGTGCGTAGTCGGCCTCTAGCTTGTTGACAATGAATCGGACGCTGGACAGTCCGAGGCTCAGCGGCGGCAGGCGAGGGCTGTCGTCACGGTTACCGGTCGCATGACCCACCGCCATGGATACGGTTTCCACGACATTTGTTTTCTAGCAACGCATGTTCACAGTTTGTTTATTGTTTTACTAGTGTTTGTTCGAATGCACTGCACATTAATATTTAAGACGCACGCGCTGGATGAACTGTAGAGACTGATTGAATAAAGATCTGTCTCGGCGTGATTGGCGAGCTGTTAGCTACCTTGTAAATCAATACCTTGTATACCAACGTGCTCTGTGGCAGTAAGGCCGCGTAATCTGGTGTTTGGTTGGAAAGTTAATAGTCGCCAAAAGTACACAACATCGACCTTCATTTGGCAATTAGGTACTTTACTTTTTCTTAATTTGTCTGTCTCCAAACAAAACATCAAAAACGGATTACAATTATAGACAAAATCAACTAAGCCGTTGAGAAATGATTGAACTAATAAATTATTTCTACTTTTGCTGGTTAGTGGCGTAGGTGAATAACAGTTTCGTTGCGATGCGTCACGGCGAAAAAACAATGTTCAAACGACACAATTTGAAATTAATATTTATAGTTGGTTATAAACAGTTAGCTACGCATGTCAACAGTTTGGCATTTATCGATCAAATATTTTAAAATCATCCGTTATACTGCATGCTCACTACCCGGCTAAATGCACGAGTGCGTGAAATTTTAAGAGTCCCTATCAATTTCGCGGTTCGAAAACAGAAATTTCCAACTTTTTCAGCGCAAATCTCTCAATAATTTCAAGATATCTGTTCTGTTTTTTTAATGCACAGTTATTTATCATTCATTTATCAAGTAAGTGTACAAAGTCAATTTTTAATAACTACTCAATATAAATTATGAAAAATAAAAGCCTAACACATGTTTTTACGTAAGCACGAAACAGCAGATTTTCCAATTGCTTTTTTAGCTTACTGATAGCAAATAACAATCTGAGAAAAATCATAAATACTGGGCATATAGTATGCTAGTAAGTAGACAATGTATTTTTTTAAATTTCAATGAACTAGTACTTAAAAAAAAATGTGATCCACGCTGAAAAAACCCAATAAAGTCATGTGCAAAATCGTCGTCTATGGGTAAGAATTTATTGAAAATAACAATAAGCATTATATATTTACAAAACTGAAGTATTTATCTACCAAATCCAATTTTTATATTTCATTTCTGACTTCTTATTTATTTGTAATAAAATTTCTAAATAATGCCTTATAAGCCGATGCGCTCGCTCGATACATTCAGTCGCGCCCAAGGGCTTGTTGGCGACGGACCTGTGTCGCCCGTGACGTTCGCCGCTCCAAACGAAACTCTTGAATCGCGCGTGATTTTGTACTACACCTGACCAGTTTTGAGACCGTGAGTAGATTTAATTTTTTATTTATGCAGTGTGAATTTTTATGATTTCATAATGTTGTTTATACATATTAATGTTTTGTACTATTAGTAAAATAGTGTTTAATTTTTAGAAAATGGGTTGAAAAAGTGATCTTTACTATCAAGGAAAAATCAAAAGTAAAAAGAAAAAGGTTGAAAAAACACGAAAAGCACTTGCAGTACTTAGGTATTTTTTTTTTTGTAATTACGAAAACTAAAGCTAAAATCCGGTAAGACTGGAAGCCGACCCCAACATAGCTTGGGAAAAGGCTAGGCAGAAGAAGAAGAAGAATTACGAAAACTGTTAGAATTAGTTATTATTTCTTGAATCTAAAAATGAACTTTTTTATTTTTGTAGAGAATTAAATAGGCAGAAATCTACCGAGAATCAAAATTTACCTGGAACATCATCTATAAGCGAAAAGCCCCCATCGGACACAAGGTATTCCTTTTATCTAGATTTTTTTTTATTTATCTAATATATCTTAATATATATAAATCTCGTGTCACAATGTTTGTCCTCAATGGACTCCTAAACCACTTAACCAATTATGATAAAATTCGCACACCATGTGCAGTTCGATCCAACTTGAGAGATAGGATAGTTTAAATCTCAATTATATAAAAATTATATAAATCAAAGATGTTTGAAATATTTACATGTAACTTGATACATGTAAATATTTCAAACATCTTTGATTTGGAATTGAAAATATTAATGTCGTATTAATATAATTTCAGAACATGGATTTAATTCAAGAAACGCCTGTCTCAATCAGCTTTAATTCTCTCGATGATTCTTTAGAAGATTTAGTCATGGAGTTGGATCAAGTATGTATTTGCATGTACCATTTTAGAATAAAAATTTTGAAACATTTATTTATTTGTTTTGCCATTTTCTGGTGAAACATAATATATCCGACTCCTCATAATATTTGACCACACATTTCTGTTTTACCTGTTTCAGTGATTAAACATAACTAATATTTTTTCAGTCTGCACCATCTACACCGATACGAATTGAAGGAAGAAGAATAGTTGACTATCAGTATTTTTTTGACCAACTCGTGGAGATTTCACAACACTGTGTAAAGTTTGGATGTCAAATGAGCTCTCTCAAAACAATTGAAGAAAAGCGACGTGTTGCAATAAAGTACCTAACTAAAAAATATCTCGTTTTTATTTTCCTGAAATAAAACACATACCTAATAATAGAAAATTATACACTCCCATGGAGATAGTTGTTCAATTTGATAGACTGTACCCCCCACCTTTCTGGTAGGTACATCCTGTACATTATCTGCCTAGCCTTTTTTGTAAGTGACTGCCGTAACTACTAGGTAACGATATTTTTATAAGGTACTTAAACATAACACGTCATAATCACAATAACATCCATCCAGTATTACGGAACTTAGTGGGTAATAAAAACTATGCAGTGCTGACAATAGCGTTTACGGACCAAGAATATTTGTTGGCGCTACACCGTACGACAACGCACACTACGATTGTCAGCGATAGTTCGAACGCACACAGAGATACTGCGCTCAAATAGTTACCTAAACTAGTAGCGCGCCGAAATTGATAGGGACTCTTAACGAGTTAGTGCTTATTGAAAGTAGGCACCTTTGGTATTAATTTCAACCACTACTGGCAAAACGAGTTAGTAGTTACTACAGATAGTGACGTTATGATATGACACTGGATGTAATATGAGACTACTTATATTCTAGATAAAAAAAAAACCGGCCAAGTGCGAGTCAGACTCGCGCACCGAGGGTTCCGTACAAACCTGTAGGTATATAAGTAAAAGTTATGGTGTATTCGTGTTGCGGTGTTTGTTTCCAAACTCCTCCGAAACGGCTGAACCGATTTGCATGAAATTTGGTGTGCATATCGGGTAGGTCTGAGAATCGGCCAACATCTGTTTTTTTTTTTAATCGCTGAACAACGTTTGCTGGGTCAGCTAGTAAGTTTATGATTATTAAAAAAAATATACTATGTGATGTAACTAAAAATTTAAGATTTTCGGTATTTTTCCTATATGTGTACTTTATAACGTTGCTTCATGCCAAATTTCAAGATTCCAGGTCGTCTGGAAGTATCCTTTAGGTTTTGATTCCCTTGCGAGTAGTTGCGAGTTTCAAAATATGCGGCTTTAATTGCTGTATCTTTTGATTGCGTTGACGTAGAAGTTTGATTTTGTTACAGCTTAAAGATATTATAGACTTGAGTATTTGTTAAGAATTTCAATATAATACCACTACGCGTTCATGAGTAAAGGGGTAATAAGTTTAAAATTATTAAAAATATTTTTATTATATGATGTAACTAAAAATTTATGCTTTTTGCAATTTTTCCTTTATCTGTGTTATAAGACGTTGCTTCGTACCAAATTTCAAGATTCTGAGTTCACGGGAAGTACCCTGTAGGTTTTGATTCCCTTGCGAGTAGTGGCGAGTTTCAAAATATGCGGTTTTAATTCCTGTTTCTTTTGATTGCGTTGACATAGAAGTTTGATTTTGTTACAGCTTAAAGGTATTATAGATTTGAGTATTTGATATGAATTTCAATATAATACCACTACGCGTTCATGAGGAAAGGGGTAGTAAGTTTAAAATTATTAAAAATATTTTTATTATATGATATAACTAAAAATGTATACTTTTCGCAATTTTTCCTATATCTCTGCTATAAGACGTTGCTTCATACCAAATTTCAAGATTCTGAGTTCACGGGAAGTACCCTGTAGGTTTTGATTCCCTTGCGAGTGTCGAAAATTTGCGGCATAAACGGGAGTATCTTTTGATCGCGTTGACTTAGAAGTTTGATTTTTTCACAGCTCCAAGAGACCATAGACTTGAGTATTTGATATGAATTTCAGCTTGATACCTCCACGCGTTCCTGAGAAAAAAGGTCTTGACAGACAGACAGACAGACAGACAGACAGACGGACAACAAAGTGATCCTATAAGGGTTCCGTTTTTACCTTTTGAGGTACGGAACCCTAAAAACAGCGGAAGCGACTAATGCAAGAGTGGGCAATCTATATGAATAATAAATTGACGACAGAGGTTCGTCTTCGCCAGTTTAGCATGAGCCACCCCGACCGGCAACGTTGCTTCAGCCGATTAGATATCAAGATTTCAATTAGACTGGACGACTTTAAAAATAAACACAATTGCATAGCTGAACGTACATGGACTGAGATACCTGTACATAATATGTCTAACTTTAGTCTGGAACTACAATCAGTATTGTTTATACCATCACGGACAATGATACGTTTGTTTACGTTATATCACTTTATGTTGTTTCCTGTTATCATTTGCCTTGATTAGTTAAATTTACGAATTGAGTTTAATGCCTGAAAACATTGTACCGATGTAGACTGCGATTAGATAAACGTTACGATCAACTACGAGGCATAAATATCTTTGCAATTCGTCAAACTCTCTAATGATTCATACATATAGTTTGCAAAGCACTCATTCTTAAACATATTCTTGCACAAGGTAAGTTTCTTAACTTCAATACAACAATGATTACCCATATAAGAAACTGTATGATGTCATTGTTCAAAAACTACTCCCACCTGGGGGAGGCAATAAGCCATGTTACCAATACCGGATCGATCATTATTCAAACGTAAAATGATCTCGTAAATTATCCTTTTACAATAATTTTCTTCCTTTTTAGTGCCAAGCATAATTTGTTATCCGGTAGAATCCTCAGCAACTACTTCAACTACGTCTTCAAATTCAGAGATGTAAAAAAACTTATTTCAAGGTTTATATTGTTAAGGAACTTCCTACTAAACTACCTCTTAAATAAACTAATCCTGTATGACGAATTGCTATTGATTTTAATTCAAAATTTTACACGGAATGCATCTGTTTAGTATCACGCGAAGTGGAACACTAAATGTGGATAAAACTAGATCATCATACTTGCGAAACGAACACGCACGCACATGGTTTGATTTCACAACTCCCTAATAAGATCTTAAAATAAATAGGCGAGAACCATAGCATTTGTTCTAAATCTGTAGCCGTTGCCAAGCCGTGCCTACTACATCAAGCCCTTTTCTATACAACTGAAATGCATGGGACCAAACGTGATCTGCTTATGTAAATCGCAAATAAAAATATTATTACAGGATCAAATTAGCATTTCCTGTAACAGGAGACTAAATTGTAACAACTCTACAGCGGCGTTTAAGTAGCACAAATTACTAATCGTATATTTGTCATTGCTTTAACTAGTCGTGAGGAAAATGATCGGTTATAAAAATATACGCCACGCATATGGGTCAAGAACCTCTAGTACAGGACGGTGCATCCGAACATCACACGCGATGTTAAAACCTTTGTTCACTGTATAGATCTAGGGCTGGCAATAAACGTTTCATACTTATGTGAGTATAACAATCGAAATACCATTATTGTCGATTGTGTACAATAAATAAGCTTGTTCACAATATCAGCTTTTAGTAACCCTATAAAGATTGCAAGGCTAATTCGTAATCTTTGCTTCATTATCTCAAGTGGGTTACATTCAAAAGGTTATCTAGAATAGGCCTTGCGGTTTCCCAAGTCTGATTATTACAAAATGAAGTGCAATAAGACTTGAATCTCAGGATTAGAAGAAGAAAAGGACTTTCTCCCAATTGAATGAGATATAAAACGGAACTTCTTAAAATCGATATATGGGTTACTTTTAAAAACCGGTTCGAGTTATCCGACATTCAAATCACGTTTATTGGAATGCATCCTGTTATATCTATAAAGAAACGGCTTGATCCTTTCTATACAGCCGAGTACAGCTATTGGTGTACTAAATAAGGAGTGTGCGCATCGTATCGTGGCATCGGATCGTTCTTCAGGGTCGATGTAACAGTCAGTTGAGCGTGGCCGGTGTGGCGTGGCTTATGATTAGGCGTATTGAATAACGGTAGTAGTTTTTGTTGGCTCTTTGCAACCAATTATTTCTGTTTATTGTAGTATGTAACCATTTCTGAGTATTCGTTTGTATCAAGTAAGTATAGCGAGCTTAATGGTTTTTCATTCAAGAAGTAAATCTCTTCGAATGGCACACTGACATTTTTATTCGTAATCTTGGCTAGTTGGGTCTTGCGGTCTTGCCCTGCATTTACCAAACATTGCAGCACTACTGAACTACATTTATCGGGGTCATGTATAAATAACTTAGGAATTCGTCACAAAAAAGGTTTCAGTAAATGAGGATGTTGTTAATAAATTAAAGCGTAGGAAGTATGCTCCTACTTTGTATCACTTGATCTGTATACTTTTCAGAACGAATGATTGGCGTCAGAAGAGTGTTCCGTATGAACTCAATTTTAATTTTATTTTTACCCTATTTAATCATAAGCATACGCATAACTCCTAACTCCTAGTAGTTCGAAAGCACCCATTGTTAAGACAACTTGTCAGAAAATCGTTTAGATCTTTATGCACAATTTATGTTATTTCGTATATGTCAATTTATCTCGCTATCTAAATAAATATTCCCTTGTCGTACTTACTATATTTGCATCTTATCAATTTATAACTAAACAATTTTGCGTAAATACGGCCCTAGTAATAAGTAAACTTCCTGTGTATTGTAAGACTCGGTCAAGCATGCCATTGGTTCATTAAAATTTTAAATTACTTTGGCGTTTGTGTGTAACACTACTCGACCAAACAAAAGAAAAAAATAGAAACTGAATAAGTTTTTCTAATTACTAGCACTAAGTACTCGCCTGTGTACATAATTTTTCTTATACTTGTTATTTCTGTATTTTATTGTGTACAATAAAGAATTAAGAATTAAGGCGACCGAATATAGATTGTATATTGTGGTACACGTAGTTGTTCTAAATGAATGTCAAGTCTAAAATAGGCATAAACCTTGGTTAGTACTTGCTTCATGGTAATGTTTTTGTTTTCCCAACACTAATTAAATACCTAGCCGAATTTAATATTGGATATTAGATCAACATTGTTCTTTATAAAGGCTACAAGCGAATTCAGTTTATCTACTAGTTTTCTGTAAATAATTAAACATGCGGATAAAACAGATCAAATTCTGGTTATTGGAAATCGTTTTAGCAGATGTATTGTTGTATAAGGTCGTTTTTAATCGTTTTAATCAAGACGGAATTCCTATATTATTAATTAATTTATAAATATATTTCATTTTGTTGACACACTGTACTAGTCGACTCATTATGCTACAGTTATTTTCGTAGCCTAGCCTAGTTACCCTACAATACTATGGCCCAGTTTTTTGATCCCGAGTTAACTCTACCAATGGTTAAATATGCTGACTAATGTCAAACTTCGGTAGAACGCGTTTATTCATAAAATTTTATTCTATCAAATCGTTAATTAATTACCTCTCCAACTTATTTGACCATTTGATAGACTAACATGCATGATGATAAAATGCGTTTCATATTTATCCATTGGTTGAGTTAACTCGGGATCTTAAGTTTGGGCTGGGCCTTATTCGGTAGCAGTTACCTATAAGATACGGATGTAAATATGAATCTTCACAATTCTCTTAAGGGACATAATTAAACAGGAAGGAGTACATTAGCATGTTACTAGGATCTTGAACTGTCTTGCGTTATGATGTAATATTATATTTCAAATACATCTGCATTCGAAAATAAACACAGGGTACAACACATCATATATTTATAGAATCTTACATTGAAGCTAAAATATTACAATCCGCAAGTTAAATATAAATAACAACGACATGATCCTCGTAATAAATAGTTATTCTTATTTCCAGTTTCGTTCGAGAAGACATTTAAAATGATACAAAAATATATGTCACCAACAAAACTGGGTAAAGGTACACGTAATTCAGCCGAGGCTGTACCTAAAAAGGCAAGACAAGGTGCCTTAATAAGCACATAACGTGGCGCAGTCAAGGTGTACGACCTCCTGACAGCACGAACAGATTGAGCGCACTCGGAACAGACACTAATAACTCTTTACGTAGACCGAATGTCGATAAATGAATCACTAACAGTTAGGTGTCAACGCACTTCACTTGTTGCATAGAACAGCGACGCGAACGCAGGCCGTGAGCGTTACAGACTAAACCTTCTCCTCACTGCACCAGAGGCGAACGCCCGAGCTTTGCCGAAAATAGCACCCGGCAGTGCACAGGGATACCCTAGTGACGAATTCCGCAACCAAGCTCAAGTTTTCTTTGTTCAACACGTCACGACGTATTTTGTTACAACTGAACTCTATTAATAGGCTGTAGTCCCACAAGTATCGATTCGTAATTCGATAAAATTACTATATTCTTTAACTCCATGTAGATTTCAAAATTAGAACTATTCTCTTAGAGAGATAGTTTACGTCTGAAGGTGAAAAGAATGATTAAAGGCGTACACAAGTAGTGTAGTGTTGCCAAATTTTAAGATGACAAGCCGATCCCAAATCTCTATTATTGGATAATTGCCAGTGTTGGACTATGTGCGTTACCACGTTCATGGCTAGCTTGAACTCAAGAACAATCGAAAAGTTTTTAATTGGCATACTTTTTAAAAATATACATACATTACATAACAGTATCAACAATTGACAAGGACTATCAACAATTCAAGAATGTAGGGATTGAAGGGAGGATTAATAAAGAAAGCGAGGATCAAAATGAGAGCATGGATATAGATTAATTCTAGACGTTAATTTGATTTCTGGAACTCAAAGGGAACAATAATTTAACATCAAATTGAACACCTACTTATTTAAAAAGAAACTTTTTATAAATGTTCTGTATGAATTTATCAATATGAATATGACATATTTAGATATCAGTCATCAAAAAGACAACTTGTTTTATTAACACAATATTATTATTATTAAATTTAAACATTCATACTTATATTTACTTATTTGTTATTTTAAGAACCAGTACAATAATATCATAAGAACTAAACCTGGGACTATTCCACAAAAATGCTCATATCATTTTAGCATTTTGTCTGTGGGATCAGAAATATCTGTGTTCTATGCTTTCGTGTCTAAATTGATACCTATAAAAAAAGTTACTTAATATTATGAAGTTATTTTGATTTAGAAATCCACAGGGGCGGAATAAAAGTGAAAGTCGTAAGTTGCAGTAACACTGTAATTTTGTTTAAGCAATAAAACATTATTTTTGAATCCAGGTATTAAATATTTACTTGAGCTTTGCCTAAGCCCAGTAAGAAATTCTAATTAGAATCTCAATGATCAATTATAGTAAGTTTGATAATTGACTATTGCGGGCTATGTTAGCAGTAAATCATTACATTATTTGCTTATTTGTATTCTTTAACCTATAAAGAACTTATTATTACAAACATGACACTATCATCTTTTGGATAATGTAGGATACTTTCAACTACAGTAAATCATATGTAATTATTTCTTCAGGACTTCAGTTCACATTATTAATTAAACAAAAATTTTATGCATTCTAATTTGAACTGATTCTGTTTGAGTTTGAGATATATTCATCTGGGAAAAGTACTGTTTTGATGGAATAAAATAAAAAAAACTGTGAGGTAGGACATACAAATTGATGCAGTTTACCTAAGAGTTTGAATTTGTTTTCTCTTCACAGGTTTAATTTATTCAAACCTGTGTAAGGATAACATCTGAACTTTTGTCTTTACATTTTTGTTGTCTGTCTTCAGAACCTAAACACAATATTACAGTAATCAATTGTAAGCTCATTCGCTACAAATGATATTACACTTGATGAAAATTTAAAACAGGTTAGTGAATCCTATGATTCCTTTCAAATATTGTGACAATTAAAACTGTAGTTTCTCAAAACCAAATTAAGAAAGAATATTGACTGTAAGATAACCTTAAAATAGCATAAACTTATAAAACTTTTTAATATAGGTATCAGTGGCTGAAACATTAAATGGATGATGAAGATGTCTGGTGCTCAATTATTAATAAGATTATTAAGGCAGTTAAATCTGCAGATAAAATAATGCGCTTTAAAAAATAACAATGAGCGACGGTTATAATGACAAAAGAAGTTTCGAAATAACAGGCAATATGTTATGTTAAATAAGATGATCGTAAAACAAAATGGTTATGTGTGAGGCAATATTTTGATATAACAATAAGTTAGGCTTTATTATCTTCTTGATTAATCTGCAGTTCTAACAAATAGGATAATAATTATTATTATTAAGTTTTTTTCATGCTAACAAAGGAGGACAAAAATATAATTAAAAAAATTAAGTTACCTAGAATAAAAGAAAATTATTTGTACTTACATGACCAGTCGAGAGATTATCGACGATATCATATTAACAATCACATACGAAAATTCACTCAAATAATCACAATACAAAACATAGCAAAACACAACCGCCCGATGAAAAGTCTAATACGCCATGATGATTTTGAACTGACAGTTGTTTTGATCACGTGACTTCACAAATCAATATGGATAAGATGGCCGTCTGAAAAAAAAATATATGTATAATAAAAAAAATAAGAATAAAGATTGTTATTAGTAGAAAGTCGATAAATAAAATATATTGAAAAAAGTAAGATAAAAAAAAATACCTTTTGGAATTGAACAAAATACAGACAATCTGTACTGATCCAGACGCCATCTATCATTGAATACTGAGAACTATAGTTTGTCACCGATTTTTGAATGATTTGCGCAAATTAATTCGAAACCTGATTCTCCTGAATCAATTTAACAAGTTTAATCATAACAGTTATAGAATAACTAAGCCATCAAGATTGCCAGAAGTTTCAACGTCGTAGTTTCGTAGCTAAACAAGGTTCAGCGCCCTCTTTCTGAATACAGACAAACTAAAACGTAAAATCTACGTCCTTTCTAAGTGGTCTATAAGGCGAAAGATTTTAGGAGCGTACTGTATCCCCGTTACAGCCAATAACTATTTGGTCATCATGCTTTAGCCGGCTAATAACAGGTTTCATTATAACACTACCAAATATAAAAGTAACAAGTAACTCGAACTTTATACGTAACTGTTAGCTATCAAATTCAGTCATGTTATGTATACGTACTGCAGGAACGTTTCTTGTGTTTTCCACGTAGTTTCCCTTCGCTCGACGAAGAGTGTGACGTGTTGTGAGTTTTAATGCTGAGTTTTTTGACGTTTGTGTAGTTTTTAATGTGAATAATGTGATTGTGTAGTTCGTTATGGCTTATAAGTACCGTGAAGATTTAGTTGGCAAACGATTTCTAGCTGTGAGTGGTGTAACAAAAATTAACGTGAATAAAGTTTCCGAATGGGGATGGAAAGCTGGTATTATCAGAGCAGCATCGCTCAAAGATAACAAGAATAAGGAGCTTCAGGTACAAATTCAAGTTTTATGGTATATTAACTTAAAATGAACCGAAGTTTAATTCATATTTTTTTAGAATTCTGTCGAGCAATAAATTAACCAAGTACGTTCAATAACAACTTAACTTCGAGCGCGCGGTTTTTCGGACTTCTATAGTTAATAGTTAACTTAGTAAGTACCTACCTACATACTTACTTCATTGGCTACTTTCCATAATCTCATTCCTTTTCATAGCCAACTTCATAAGATGTTATCAATGTCGTAAAATGCGAATCAATGCCAAGAAAATTTATTATTTTCCTGTGATTGCTGTTTGTTTCTATAATTCTTAAGACGACCTTCAGAGCTGACAAAGTGCACCGTTGAAACGTATAAGCTACGTACTCAGTAATTACAGAGTATATTGTATTCATACTTGGTTGTGTACACACCTTTAGTACTTTTTGTCTCGCAAGTGGTAGAAAGGGGAGGGGTAGCAAGAAAGGGCTCCCGACCGAGTTACGGGCGTTTGGAAAGGGCTCGAATACCCGGGACTCCTGGCTCTGTAATATTACGGGTCTGTGTCTCTGTACACAATATGTTTAGCTATACGTAGATCATAGCTATGTAACATTAAAGTAGGTACCTACCTACATTGTAAGATGTAGGTATTAAGGTAGTGTAGGTAGGTATGTGCAATAGTTTTGCATGTGCAATATAATGTATGTAGCATAATAATTCATGATTGCATACAGACTTAGTTATAGGTACTATCTTCATATAAATTTAACTATAATATAAATAGATTCTTTATGACTAAACTATTATTATTAAAACTCTGTAAGTATGTACCTACTTACTTACCTAACCTACATACCTAGTTAGCTATTAAATTCTACTTAAGTATTAGGTTCAGTTAATGTGTCCTACCTTTAGATAATTTATCTACGTAACCGTTCCTCATCTGAGGCATTATTAATATTGCAAATAGAACTAATACAAAGGTTCTTTATCATATTGATTTCAATCTAGTATTTACTTATTTTTTTCATTTAACGAAAACAATAAATATTTTAAGCTATGTGCATACCGGTACCTTGTGAATCGGTCCACAGATAAGTAAAACTACTAACAGTAGTTTGAAACTATACTCCTTTAGGTAGGTACTTAATTATTGCTTCACTGACCTTTAGTATAAAGCATATTAAACAGGTAGTTAGGGCAAGTTCCATAGTGGATAAATCACAAATGTATCATTGTGTATGTGTAGGTATGATAGCATTCTTGTTTAGTTATGGCTGTAACCGTGGTGGCTGTCGTCTTACTTTGCTCCCAATTCAAGTACCGTGATTGTAAATAACTTATAGCCTTCCTTGAGAATTGGGCTATCGAATGCAAAAGATTTAAAAAGACCGACTGGTAGTTTTAGATGTAGTGGTGGCCGTATCATTTGTCACAAAGTTGTATAAAAAAGTGCCAATGTGACTGTTTCATCCTACCTTTCTACATACTTATATCTGTTCATCATTAAATCATCATCATCATCATCATCTTAAACATCGTGAGGAAACCTGAATTTCAAACCGAAATCGCCACTCCGCCATTACGCAGCAATGAGCAAGTGTGGCCGCGCGGTGATCAATGCTCATTCCTTTCTTCTATGGCCCAGTAGTTGGACATTTATAGGCCGGTATTATGAGAGGTAGTTTCAATCATTTATTCTATAGGTATAAGTAGGATATAGAACTTATCACTTTTACTCGAGGTAGATGGAAGCAACCGAGGGTTAGTCTCGTTTAAACTTTTATAGTCTAGAGTTCTAGACTATTGATGATTCGTTAGTAGTATTGTGTAAAGAAAAGCAGGATTTAACCCTGCTGTTTTACACTCATAATTGTAAACCTTGTTTGCCTAGCAATCTATGAACTGTAAACAATAATCCAGCAGCATTCTCTTATATTCTACCTACGTAAACTATTTCACCAACATGAGTCATTAGAATTATATTGCAATATGTACAAAATTGTACAAATCCAAATGCACATGGCGCTAGGTTCAACGACCCCGCTCTCACCGCGTTCGATGCACCGTCCGTACGCACCGCGCTGTGTCGACTCAGCCCAAACACTTTTTGGCCGAAGAAAAGTTATTAGACATGGAAAGTCTCGGCTTTTACTTGAACGAAAGAATTCCAATTTGTATATAAATTATTCCAATTGACTTGTCCCGCGTTCTCCTCCAATCTTTGTTCCGATCCGTCTTTAGTGAATATTAAATGAGATGGTCTTAGTATTGTCTTGTTACATATGGAAAACCCGAACAGAACAGTAACACTACAATAAGATAAAACGAACAGAAAGCCCCTTTAATCCTAAATGCCTTCAGTTCCTTCTAAAACTCGAAGAAAATAGAGCCTTGTAGGTATATTTGTATAATCAGAAAGGGCTACTGACCAAAAGAATGAAGTAGTTTTTACTTCCTTGTCTTTGATACAATTTTCTGACGCAAATAACTTTAGTTATCAAGTAAATTGTGTTATTTGTATACAAAAGTTTCCACTATTATGTTTGTAGAATACAACTTATTACGTAATAACAACGTAGCGTGAGAAATATTTTTTATACAATCACTGACACCTAATGAAAATTTAATATTGATTGAACTCGGCGTGCGCGTAAGAGCTCCTTCGATTTTAGGATCAAATGTAATCAAAATGCAAATACTGGACGTCAAGGATAATACATCTACCTAACTACCTATACCAAAATTAACATCAATCTGAAAAGTAATTTGTGTTTTAATCACTTTATAAGAGAAGATTCATGAATGTGCTAAAAAGCTAATCTGTTGAAACAGACAGCGTCAGGTGTTTAAGACTATTTTAATTCTTAAAAAAGTAACTTGCTCCTAAGTTGTTAAGTTATTCTAATTTAATTATACAAAGTACAATTAACAAAAGAATAGCATGTAAATTCGATAAATTATTATTACAACCATTTATGTAATATTTCTTAATTTATTAATATTTACAATTAAAATTATACGATTAATATTTTACAATATAAATCGTCTATCTATAGTCTATACACACTACAACTACATACGCATACTATAAATACATTGCTCACACGTTGCGTAATCAGTTATTGAAATTGGCAACTTCACATAACGAGAACACATGATTAACTACATGATCTCATTAGTAAAGTTTGTTCTTCAGAACTATAACAGTTATCGTATCATTTGAATTACAGATAACATTGTCATGTAACAGGGAATGTTACTCTAGTTAGGTTTTGAAGAGACATCAAAAATTTACTATGACTGGCGTGTTTGTCAAAACTGTAAACATAAACATAGCAGGTATACAGAAACATTCAAAATCAAGATTCACGACAAAAGCCAAGTTGTTCTGTGATGCGTCCGCACGCCTGCATTACTCCTCAGTTATAAATAGACGACATATCTTTATACCACTGCATCGCTATTCGCTCGCTCTCCCGCCAAGTGAGAGACGCCAGACCAACTCAACACAGCTATACCCTGCCACATGAAAGATAATTGTTTAGATTACCTACGCGTTTTGGACACGGGCGTTGGACGCAGGTGTCTTTACTATGACTACCAAAATTAAAAGATAAAATAGAATATAAAATATTACCTAAAAATATACGACGTCGCCTACGGTATGTTAATTGAGACCCAGGCCACCTGTTTATTAATTTAAACAACTTTAGTTTCTTTATTCGTGAATTAAAAAGGAATGTTGAATTCATGTCTAGAATCAAACCTTCGAATTACTTAAGTAATAAGCGAAACAAAATTTTTTTTCCCGATAGTCTTCAGGAGATGATAATTAATTAATGACACAATTTAATTTCTTGTTGTGAATAAAATTTAAACTTTTTAAATATGTTCTTACAAGCAATACTTGTATTGATAATGAGGCAACGAGAAACCATTTAGTGTTCAAGAAATAATTAATAAGAGGATTCACATCGATGGGGTCAAGCAAGTTCAAATTCTAGTTGTTTTTTGCCAAAACAAATGACGATCCAGAACAGGTATCATCACTTAGGTAGCCCTCTTGTAATAACCGACGAGTTTTTATTTAATCTTTCCTAAGTCAATATACTGATCAACTCGATGGGAAAACTGGAGTCCTAAATACGCTTGAGTCAATAACCTGTAAACCCTTTGAAGTGCGAGATAAAAATATAATAACTTTGGCCTTTATTTAAAAAGCGTAGATATACAATTTTGGGTTTTTCTAACTTGATCGTTTGTGAGGGAGTTGAAGGTTTCTGTTTTAGTTTTTTTGTTCAAAATAAAAAGCCCGACTTTTAACTCTATATTTTCGTTATTTGCCTTTGTTTTCAGAGATGAGTACTTTTTAATGTAGGTTCCTTTCATGGACAAATAATCCTGTTTAAATATACCTGTTTTAAACATGATCAAACGAGTACAAGTTAATAATTATACTCACGTTCGTATAGGTCACACCGGTTTATTTTAAATTGTATGTACACATTGTTCATTTAATAAATGCATGTTATCATTAATGCAGGTCTGATATTATAGTACGTGTAAGGCGTTTTGTACGTATTATAGCTGTCTGACATTTTATGTCCATTAATTTAGTTCATAAAGCAATCAATATTTTAAGATAGCTGACTTTAGGTTCATAATTGTCAATTAAACTTGGTGCTACCACTGTAAAATGGGTTGTGGATAGTCAGATAGGTAGTCGCTCCATGTAAAATACAGTTTTCATCTGAATCCGGGAAGACTGGAAGCCGACCCCTACATAGATTGGGAAAAGGCTAATTAGAAGAAGTAACACCTTATCGGGTCTTTGAAATACGATCGACGGTTTGAAATGTGAATCGACTTAGACTACGTCGAAGATGGAACGTTGGTTAATTATCAAACTGATGGCAAATCAATTAAGTCGAAATTGATGTCAATATTAGTAGGTCATTTGTTTTTAATTGAAGTGTGGCCAGAGACCGGTTTGACAATCTATTCTATTTTATCCATAGTTTACAATTACGTCATCATCACCTAGGAAACTATTAGTTTTACGTTGTACTAAACAAATAGGTACATGTTAAACAATTACTGTTGAAATCTTTGTCGTTTAATATTAGAATGAAATTCTTATATATATTTTTAACCCGTTGACGGTTTTCCGTCACGTTCAACTAATAAGTCTATTATAATAATAAATATAATAATACATATACACACCTTACCCACATACATATTATATCTACTTCTTATGTTATAGGTATTTCATTGTAATCTGCTCATTATGATGCAAATAATTGTAAATATTTCTACAGCATTATCAGTAACATTAAGATTTCTTGCTGCTAAAATGCTATGGTCGCTAATCATTACATGTTCTACAGTTATTACTGTACAGTCAATGTTGAATTCTTCATTATTTACAGTTACTTACATAATATTATTTATACCTTGGCTGATATTACGTCACCGAGACAGGCAACTGCTGTTATTGTAAGACTTCGCCTTCCACTACCTGTGTCGAATGCCTTGATATTCCAATCACGATGTGTTCTGCGGATATGTTTTAAGAACACTACAGGTGTCTTAGCATAACTAAAACACCTAACAATAATACTCAATACTCAAGTCTTTATTGCATTCGATATGTATTACATAGATGGTGTATCAAGGTAAAAGTTCAATATGGACCCTGTCGGGCACAGCAACATTAGGAAAAAGGAAGAGGGCTCAGTAGCAATTCTATAACATTATTATAAATTATTAGATGTGTTGTAATTGGATTGTTGAATGTTCTTGCATTATAAAAATGGTTGTCCCTAAGTCATGATTTTCTTCGTTTCTAACGTGAACAATAGAAATATATTAGTCTTTGTTCTAGTAATAATTGTAAATTACTGTTCGACTTGGTCACTACTTTGGCGATACAAGGCCATGATAGAACAGGAGTGATACAATTTTGAAAATGTTTCATCTTAACACCATTCAGTCGTGTTGAATCAATGATACATAGGGTGATACAATTAAATGTGTATAATTCTTCTTCAAAAATGTACTCATCAAAGTCTTGGAGAAAAGATGGAGCCCTACTACATATTCATTAGTAATTTTAGATTGTGACCTCTTTTTAAAATATACCTTAGTTTTACAAAGTTAAGACATAATTTGCCGCAAATAGAAACGTATTCATGTAACCAGATATCTGTCGTCCTCTAAAACGTACTGAAATAGCATTTGCGTGACCACAGAAATTGACTTCGACTCAGGACACAGGTGACCTTCACCAATGTTTTATTGATCTTAGTTAATGCCTAAGCTCATTAGCGATTCGACACAAAATACTTCTATTCACAAATGTTCAATGTTGGTTTTATTCTAAGGCTAGGGTAAACGAGTACCTATACAGTATATACAAATATTAACACGGACAATAATTCTTGAGTGTAACACATTGAGTTAAATTACTTGTCATTTTGTCCATCTGCTCTATTAGCGAAACAATCATGGAAGCGGAAGATGGTAAAAAGTTTGGCTGTAAAATATCCATTAGACGTTGACCTTCGTAGTCACTTGGCACTGGGAAATCGCCCGACGTTTACGAGTACATTCTAAATACAAAACTCGCAATTACGAACGAAAATGCCGTCGGCAAACACTGTTTAATGTTTACAAAACATGACAGGTATGTCTTAAAAATAACCGTCGAAAAGGGAAATAAAAGCGTCGATTAACGCTCATAGAAGTAACTTCAAAGTTACGTACAAATTTTGTAACTTATAACTAACCGGTCGTTGACATAGAGAAAGTTGTAAAAGCCGTCGAGCAAAAAATAACAACTTATCTAAATTACAATAATAAACAAAATTCACTATGAAACACGAGTTCAATAAACTCGCTGGGAGAGTTTTGCAATGCGATCCAAATTCAGAATAGAGGTGGTATGATCCAATCAACATTATCATCCAGCTGATATCAAACGAGTTGTGCAAGTGGCAGCACAAAGATCGCGAGGGCGAGGGCGGGAAGTAGGTCACAGAAGTGAGGGGGGAGCCCTTAGGCCACTTATCAAGCGAGCGACCGGGGCCGCGGCTAGCGGGGAAAGCGAGTTTGTCTCTTGAAATTTTTGTTGGTAGGTATCTGGCACTGTTGTGCTCGTTGGCTCGAGTTTAATGCTTCTCCACAGATGAGATAATTATATTCTACCTTTACCCGTAATGAACAAGGCCGTGCCCTTCTTTATATACATCAGAAAACTTTGTAAGTTTCACTGGGGAAAATGATTTCAGAGCAGCTTCCACATCTAATGCAACAAATTTAATTACTGTTTTCTCTCGTTTCGTAATTAAATACTTTCCATACTTATTCATGAGCTATTTAAATAATTAAACTTTCTAAATATTTTGAAAAAGTATCCGCAAACTAGATAGAGATGAAAATACTGGTATGAAATCACGCGTGAGTAGCTTTGCCCTGATACCAGTTTGAGTGAGCTTAACAAAGTGGTGGCAACTGGAAAACTAGTTATCAATCATACTTCTTGTTTGCCCTCAAGATCAGAGATCTCAGATTAATCAACTACACATAGGAACCAATCTACGAGAAAAAGTGTTTAACATTTTGAGAGCTCTACGAACTGCGGAAGAAAGCACGATTGAATACTTTGCAGGCAAGCAAGGCAGGAAGCAGTACCTACGTGCACAGCATTGAATATGGTTCTAGCTGAAATGTACTCAACGTTTAGCGGACAAATGTAGCTAATAAAAGGCCGTAGTATGTTTCTAACACTCGAAATATTAACTTGGAGTTTGTCTTTGTGTGATATTTACCGTCCAAATAAGGTTGTGCTACTGTAACCTCGCAAAGCCCTTCGAAGCAGCCAACCTACGCGGCCCCCGGTTCTCAGTGCCATCGACAAAAATGATACTTAAAATATCTTGAAATTGATTAAATATTTACATTAAAATAATTAATCATAGCTAAATTAAATGTGGTTGAGTGGGCTATATCTCTGGTTCGTCATAACTAACAGTTTTTATTTATTTAGGAACCTGAATTAGTTGTTGTGATTTAATATGCAAGCACTTGATTTATAGTTCCAGCATTAAATACTGTATCTAATTAAAAATGTATAACTCGTACAAGTCGTTAAAGATGTCGATATTAATTACATTTTCTAGTGACATTTACTGTAAAACAAGTGTTTCCTGTTGTTTATATAAGCAATTGTCGATGCAGGTTGCAATGTACAAAGACAATAAACACTTCATTCAACTGTTTCTTTGTTGCTGACAGTAATGTTTTTGTACTTTTGTTCCTTTAAAATTATGGTTAATTAGTCTAGTTACTTTCCGCTTAAAAGTAGAACGATTGATTCATCCTCGGAACTGACGTTATTTGTTGTAGAATATTTTTATATAGTAAGAATTTCGTGAACAAAGGTAGCTAACTGCTTTACGTTATGTATACTTATGTATCCACACTTGACTTGATTTGAAGATGCCAGAATTCCTACTGCTCGACTTACGGGCAGTATCAATAATATCAATACAGACGCATCTGAGCACACTATCTCCAAGACACAGACTATCAAAACCTAAGGATTCAGTTATCATTGCGATTTTTACCTTCAAGTACCAAACGGAAGGTGCAAATGAGACAAATATATTATTCGTGTATATTTCTTCATAACACACACAGAGCCTCGGCATTTGGAATCATCTTCACGGAAAGATTGGAAATAGCTTACCCGCTCGAAATGCGGCGACCTGAATTCTCAGGGAGCACACTTTTATAAAACCAAATTCCGATCCTCAAAATAAATATTCTGTTTTCAACTGCGCCAAGAAACATGCATTGTTTGTTCGTCAATTAATAACAAAATAATAACATAGTGAATAATGTTAGTATTTGACATAGGACTGGTGATTGAACTTCAATATTTTTTTTTGGTGAACTATTTTATTAGCTCGATTTACGTCGCAATAGATTTTAATTACTGGACATTTGCAATATGTGAATTTAAGAAATTATGTTCATGCCAGCCTATCGAGTTTCGGTCTTAAATTTGAACTTTTGTATACTTGTTCATCTCTGACGAGAAATTCCTGAGCTCAAGGCTGTTTTTCATGAACAATACCTTCTTTGATTCTAGATACTTCGTACCGTGAATTATCCTTTTAGATACAACAAAGCTGTAAAAGTTTTATAACTTTTGTAAAATGAACATTGGAAGCCAAATCTCTCGCGTCTTTTGCGTTCACGAATATAGTCTAGTGGTATCGAATGCTAAATAATACTGTTATTTCATAATCGGAACAGTCGAGGACAGCATTGTCGGTCACGCACCACAGGTCCTTCCGTCCGTGAGTTATCCGTCCCATATACCGTCCCTGCATTCATAGAGGCTATTTTTTATTCGACTACAAGGTGAAGCAAGTATGTCACATGAGCTAATAGTATTGATATTCGTGTAATATCTAGTATTCGATGGAATATGTGATCATATCGCTAATGCACATGGGCGATGTAAATGGAAATCAGTAATGAGCTGTTTTAAAATATGCAATAAAATTTTAATGACGGTTTTTCTCATAACACGTAGATTGAGAAAATATTCTTACAAAACAATCTCAATGGGCTTCCATTGGGCTTGTAAGAACATACAAATTTTGTTACTATTGTACTAATTGTAAGTCATGCCTAATATTTAAATAAATCGTTCGATAGCAGAAGTCTTATGTATAGTTAAATGCAATGGAATCTGTCGAGGCAAACCAGGAAGCATCGTTGGGCACGCGACGTGATCTAACGGAGCGTAACGCGAGAAATTAACTGTTATTTATACCAACAACGATGGCCCCGTTGAAATAACCTGTTACGACACTGACGAAAGTATTTTGGAATCGATTTCGGATTATAATGATGAGCCTAATGTCCGCATTTTAGTTCAGCTAGTCGGCGTAGTCTACCATTTTTGTTTCGCTTGAGATAGCGTATCACCCCATTGTAGAAGTTCCGCTGTTATTATTAATTTCTTCGTTTGTATTTATGCAGCGGATTTTTATTGCTTTATTATCTTTTTGCTCGATCTTGTATTTATTTAGTACCATGACCAGCCGTGACCGTCGGCCTTGGTCAGTGAGCGGTTCAGTCTGAAGGCTCATTTCAAAGGTTTCTGTTGATGATTTCGCAATATCATTGCCTGTATACTACTAGCTGAATAGATTTTCAAATCACGTGTTTTATTATTTTATGTATCTAATTTAAGATAAGACAACTTCTCAAAATAGTGATCAAAGCATTCATAAGGAAACTTACTAAAAAATAATTATCGCATAGAATCATCGGATTCATCGGTGTTTGTACGTACCATCGACTATGTATGTACGGGATTTTTAGAGAATATTTCAATCGAATTTTTTCAAACCACAACAATAATTGTTCAGTCAGTTTATTTATTAGTCACACTCGGCAAGTGCATGATTTTCTCTGTTATTTTTATTTGCTGTGTGGTTTTAGCGTTGATTTAAAATAGTTCAACCTGTTCTTGTGGTTAACTTAAGACAAGTCAGGGCTTAAAGATCCAAGGCGCTAATTAAATGTTCATATTTACAAGTTCGTTGGTTTAGGATGTTCAGAGTAGGAACTTCAGAGCATCTATTCTCTTCGAGGCTTTAGACCGCTATAAAGGCGGCTCGCATTCCCCAGTAAAAATTTACGACAAAATGTATATGTATTTAAAAAAATAACCTGCAATAAGGGTTGGTTACATTATGACCAAGCGAGGGTCAGGCTCGGCACCGCCTGTACTTGATGATCCCAATTACGTAACGCCCGTTGCTAATGAAACTCCAGGACTAATTAGAATAGTGGAATACGCACAGACTGTATAGAATAGAATCTGCAAATGTCATGGTCTATGATAGACATTATGTATTTCGATCTCACGAATCACGTTACGCGATGATATAATGATTTTGTAATGGCTGTAACTTTATGGAAGAAGGTTAAGTTCCATTGTGAGTCAGACGCATCATTGAGGCTGAAGTGAACGTAAACAGCGATGAAAATTGATCTGATGTTAAACAAATTGTGGGAAATCATTATTATTATGGTATTCTTTTACTAACTTGGAATTTTATTAAACATTTCTTTGAAATTAATTTATATACATACTTATCTGTATATTAATTCTAAAGGGACGGTTAAATATTACATTTGGATACAAATTGTGCGATGTTTTATTTTTTACATATTCAATTATTAGAAATTGGTACTAAAATTGGAATCGAACTTAACTGACCATGTCAGCGTAAATTTTCATCTGACATCTTCAACATATTATTATTATTTGAGTGGCTTTTACAGTTGCAATATAAATTAGGTAAGTACCTATTATCTTAATATTGTAACGACAATGCAATTAAGATAATGTGCTCATAACTATTCATACTGTGTTCATGTCTTTATTGTTTGTCTGTGATAACAACTACTGAGGTTTATCACGCCACTGTCTATTTATAACAAGACGGAACGTTTTAAGTACTTAGGTACGTACGAATGTCAATAATGTAAACAAATCAGAGTTGTTGTGTTCGATACTTGAATACTGTATAATCAATGACGTTATTTTTATAATAGAGAATCTGTATTTTGGTTTTAACCTAAAGGAAAAATTAAAGAAGCCATGACTCTATCGTGATGACTCAGCAATAATGAAAGTAATCTTAAGTGCTGTGGAAAGATTGTGACAAATGGTATAATAGACTATTCTTGGTGATATTGGTAGCAACCAAGATGGTACTTATATGATTTGACTACGTGTTTTATTTTATGCAACACGTTTATTGTTTTATAAATGTTTCTATAACAAACATCATCAATAATAAGTTAACGTTGGTTTCTCGTTCAGTATCCGTTTACTCACATGGGAAATGTTATCGGAAAATTCCATGTACAGAGAAAAAATAAAATTCTTATTATCATTGATATCAATGCAAGTCAAGACAATGTAACGTTCTCATACAAAGGTCAGTAATATTTATTGAATGATCGTTTTGTATTGTGATCATTTAGAACAAAGAGGTCTTATTTAACGGTCTGTCTGTGGTGAAAACAAATAACAAAATGAACCTTATTGCAACAAAAAAGGGGTCTGTCTTTCTCACATTATAATTATAAATAATAACGGCCTATAAATGTCCCACTGCTGGGCACATGCTTCTTCTCATACAGATCGCCACGCTGGCTCACTGTGATGGTGGCGATTACAGATTCCAATTTTGGAATTCAGATTTCATGACGATGTTTGCCTTCACCGATTAAGAAAGTACACATAACTTTGATAAACTCACATTTTACTTGCCTGTATTGGGTTCGAACCTACAACCTTGTGCACGCTTGGCCACCACGACATATTCATATATATATTTATTTCTAAAACAAATTGTTACTGTACCATTAAACTGAGTAGGTTCTGACATCGATATGGAGACTAATGAACTTTCTAATATTTGAGCAATTGTAGTAGATAACTTTAAAAACAGTGTTTAAAGGGAAGAAAAATAAGCTTCAGCATTAGCTACCTAAATACATGGTACTGAACCCTAAAAAACACTTCAAGATGCAAATATGTAACTATAAATTCAAGCAAAATTAAATGCTAAATTCTCACACCACAAAATGGCGTCAAAGAACAACCATGTTTTAGAAACTCCGGTAATGTATGATGATTTCTCTTTCCCTACTTGTAATTACTGTGAGATATCATTAAGTACCCATACATAATTAGTAATTACACATTAAGTAAAGATTCTTCAGCTGTTAACGCAGTATACATAACCAAAGGCAGATTATGGAAACCTCTCAAATATACCTAAGTACTCAAAATGTTTAACCACTAAAATCAATGGATAACCTGATCATAGACCCACAATCATGATCTAAAGCCGATAAATCGTGCATTCGTGTTGTGCAATACGAGACAATCTTGCCTGACAGCCGGGGTCAGTCTACTAACCGGTTCTAGAGGTGCTCCGTTCTTTACCCCGCCCGGTAAACACGGACCACTTTCACAAAATGTACTTCTATTGGACATTTTAACTTAGGAATATACAAATATATAATTTGTGTGTCTAAAACTTGTGAGCTAAAGAATCTTTACTAAGGATTATTGAAATAAAGCTGAACACTTCGTTTGATCTCGCAAGACTTTAGGACTATCACTATCAGTCCGGTTTGATTTATTTAGGTATTGCATTTGTTAACTTGTTAACAAAGTAAAGTTGTTGAAAATGATGCTACTACCCTATGTAGCCTAGCGAAAGTTGTGTCAAACCACGAGGAAAAGCAAGTGATTTTAATTAATTATTTTTTTGGTAAAATCACAGTAAAATGCTCCAAGTACTATACGATGTTAGCTACTTATTATAATTTATATAAAATAATAATTTGTGTATCCCGGATGGTGGATCAGAAACAATGATTTAAATAAAATCTGCTTCTGATTGACGTAACAAAATTCAATTTAATTAATTATGAATATTCTAACTTAATTTCGGCATTTTTCCATTAAACAAGTAGACATTTCTATAATGAAAAACTGTTTGATTAACTTAGGAATTTAATTAAATTAATGTTGTAAGGCGTTTGAAATATCGTAACAGGTTCTTTAAACGTAAATCAGTTCATGTTTCGCTTAATAAATAATTTTATTCCACATTTATTATTATTATTAATTAAGTTTGCAATGTAAGCACTAAATAAATCATGTTGCAAGTAATTCGATTACTAAAAGATTAGTATTATCTTAGTGATCTAATTTATTAATTTAAATTGTATTTCGTTTATAAGTGCTAAGTATTGTCTTGCCTAGAAATGCCTAGAATAGAATCAATGTGTTTTTGTTTGAGGTGTTTTACGAAAAGAGAATTTGGGAACACAGTCTGTACTAACAACCAGTCATTATGTTCGCTTATGTTTGCTAACAATAAAAATACATTTTGAATACAAAAGAAAATCTGAATAAATGTTTTGTTTTTAACATTCTTTATTTTGCTATACTTACTTTGAGAAATGAATAGGTACGCTACATAATAATTTATTTGATTAGTTACAATGAAGATGTTGGATATGACCTGAAATACTGTATTTGTTGTAAGCAAAATTGATCATGAAGAATAATTTTGCATAATATTAAGCAACCTTTATCTTACATTGTAAATAACTCTGGAAAATGTTATGAGGTTTTAATGGCTTAATTCATTAGTCTATGATAAGCTCACGTTATTGGTCTCTTTGATCGCAGCTCATAATGTTTTTTTACGTAGTAAATAAACGTATCGCCATTATAAGAATATTCGATAGTGAAAGGAAACTGAAGAATGCGTAGAGGGTAAAATTTGAGTAAACTTACAAGAAATTGGGAAAAATTAATATTTAATAAAATCTATCAAAATTATCAGGCTTGAAAAGAGCTGGACAAATTTCGCCTTTACTTGAAATGCAACATTGAAAGGTGAAAACTGCATGTTATAAATAAAATTATTTTTAAATAAATTTATTTAGTAAAACACTTAAAATATATATTGAATTGATCAAAGCAACACACGAGATAAATGATACAAAAACACTTACGTCGTAATCTCTAAACACACTTTTAGATGAGTGTAGGCGATAATTTATGTTTTTACAACTAGTTATTCCAACCCGTTATTTATTTTTTTAACTAATTAACGAGGTACATTAAGGTGACGACACCTTACTTTGACTTAATTTTTTATTAATTCTTGATCAATTTAATTTGTGTTGTTTTTGTTTTTTAACGTATCTAACTTTGATACTAAATGTTGTAAGTTGAATTGAATTAAAAATGTGTAAATGATGCCTAGATAGGTATCTGATGGAGTGAATTTAACTTGAAAGTAGGTCAAGGGACGCATTATAGACGAGGAAAATCCTTAATGACGATGTTTTATATAATTATGAATAGACTAACATTAAGATTGTCTCTGTGATGTTGAAGCAGAATTAATGAATCCTTATCTCTTTTGGAGAAGTGTTTACATTCCATCTACAACTTAGAATATGGTTTGAATGAATGTCAATTCTAAGTGACAGATATCTGACTGACTCATTTTCCAATTTTGTTACAATAATACTATCTACCTAATGTGATTAAGACCGCGTGAAGTAATTTTTGTCGCATAAAACTAATTTCTCGGATTAACTTGCCTCAGTCCAACATGATTGTATTTCACTTTCTACAATGACCAGCATTTCGCATTTTCGTTCGACGATTGTGGGTTAACTGCGTAGCTAGAAATAGCAAATACTATTTCCAGTGACGTTTCAGAATACATAGAAGAAAATTGTTTGACGAACTTGAGACGATAACCACCTCACCTCATCTAGCAGATTTAAGATCATAGGAGTGTAGACTTAGGCTGCATAATAATTTAAGACATAGATTTTGGATCTCTCGACATTAGTAAATGTCAAGCACTTCGATTGCAAAATTTGCGACTAGAACCAACACTTACCGTAAATAAGTTCATATATCAGTCTCTACCTCCACCTACATACTGCTGACAGAAATTACATTTTTCATACTGAATTCCAATTCATATTTCAACAAGACGCACTGGCCAACTAGATTTTTTACAATTTTTTAAATTCCATATTCCATGTTAACTTTTGGCACGAAGGACGCTTCTTCGATCTTTTGTAATAATAGTTATATGCTTTTAGGTTGGAATGACCAAATATATTTCGTACAAGTAGTATAAAGTAGTATAAAGGCTGAATTCGGTGAGACTAGTAACTAGAGAGAGTAGTTTTGTATGTATAGAGAAATAACTACTGAGACTCAGTGTATAGATTCCATTTTACCCTTGTCTTCTTCCTTGAGCATGGAGATGTAAAATGATGAAATTGCGCCTTCAAAAACTTAATCAAAAATAAAATGAACTCAAACATTACTCGGTGCAGTAATTATTACGTTTGGTTTGACACGGTCGTGAGATCAATCTTTGTTTGTTCAACGCAATAAGCCACAGTTGACTGCATTCGTTCAGTTACGCAATCAATAGTAACTGTACTTTAAACTTCTTGGAAAAATCACGACTAAATGTTATCGGTGTTTTGCTTTCCCATTAGTTAGAGGTAACTATTGTTTATTGTATTCGTATATTACCATGCCATAATGTTCTAAAACGTAATTCGTGAAAACTTCTTCTTTGGTTGTGTTATCTTAGATACATACTTGAAATAACAATGGAGGGCATGCTATTGTAAGACTAGGGACGCAAGCTTAGTGAGTTACTGGGGCGTAAGGATCCATTTAGTTGTATATTTAAAGTTGATAGCTCACTCAGCTGCCTGGTAAACGGCCGGGAGCTTTATTGGTACTGTTGTTACAACCTTGCTAGCTAGAAATAGAAGAAAAACATTGTAACAAGTGCTTTCGGTGAGATAAAATTATTCATACCAACGACCTGAATCAAAAAAAGAAATGGGTTTACTGAATATTGAATACTTATTCATACCACAATTGATTGTATATTTATAATGTCACGCTCATGTATATTATTTATACATTTTAGTTGTTAAACTTTCAACCGTCGCATATTTAATTTATCAACACTCTCATTAAAATAATTTTCGTGTATTTTCAAATACTGGTCCTAATTGTCGACCTTGTGGAATGCTTGCAACATTTCGGTCATTCACCTACTATGTCAGTGGACCTTGCTTTAAGTTTGACACTTAGTATGATTTGTTGTAAAACACTGAAGATAGGATAAGTGAGTGATGCAAGAGAATTCCATGCTACTTGGCTTTCGATGTCATGTCGAGGTAAACAACGTCGAAAGGCTACGTCTAATCATCAGTCACACGAATCGAAGTCTCGCGTTACAAACAACCTGCTTCGAAATATATTCTCAGTATAATAATTATTTGGTATTGGTTCGTGATTAGGTATTTGTTGTTATTCATTTTATCGGAATGCGCATCATTCTCAATTTATTCGCGTTTGTACTTATACTAGATTTCTTTCTACGACCACAACTTTTATAACTGGTTTTCATTCATAATATCTATTTGTACCTACTCTTCTAGCACCTAGGTACGTATACAACTATACATACATGAATAAACCAAATACTGACATTAAGAAGTGAAAATCTTACTTATATCAGTTGAGCGAATAACAAGAAAATTACGCAGTAAGTAGTAACAATTAAATAATTTTGCATTGTTCGTTTTAAAGGGAAAACCGTTCGATAAAAAACATTTGCAAATCAACAATAGGCTTTTACGTTTACTGAAAGACCAATTGGTGTGAAAGAGATGGAGCATCCCAGCTGAGCTCTGAAACCCTCCTAGTATGAGGGCAAAGAACGATTACATGCAACCCCATTTTAAACCTACGGTGGCAAATGAGCGGCTTTTGGAACTGGGTCACAGCGTGAAGGGACGAAATTGGGACAAACCCTAGGGGAGAGATGAGGGCTGCTTACTTACTGCTTTCGTACGTCGCTATTTGAAATTGTATTGACAAAATTTCATTTTAATGGCATTCGGTTTTCCAGGGACGTGAGTTACGTGAGGTTGAGAAGGGATGAAAAATACAAGCCCTATAATGACAACGGACGTTACAATATTGTTAATTTATCATTTACAAGATATGCAATATTTTTAATGATATTTTATGAAAGTGGTATATTATTGTAACGCCTCGCGTCGTTGTTGACACTTGGTGCCCTTTGCAAGGTTTCGTACTAACACAAGTTAGATGTTAAAATTAATTTATGTTTTAGGATTTGCTTGTCTTGAATTCATGCAGGATATGGGTTCGTCATATTAAACCACATATCATTCACGAACAGACGACTATAGTAGGTAGCTAGGTACTCATACCATGGCTGTTTGTTACAGCGTTCAAATATTGGAATTTTAATCAATTTGATACGAACATTATTTCTTGCAACGTCACTTTAATGTTTGACTCGAATAAAACTGTTATTTAAAGTCATGGTGCTATTAATTTATTGAAAACTTTAAGATAATTTTACCCTTGTGACGTTTACTTGTAGTAAAATCTTATGAAATTAATTCATCAAAAACAAGATTTTTCAGCAGGATTTCATGATAAATAACGCTTTGCAGTTTAAAAAATAGGAATAGGCAGACATATTTAAGGTAGAAGAGTTTAAAAGGGTTGGTATTGATTTAGGGCTTAAAACAATATTCAAATATAGGAGAGAGTCTAGAGAGGCACTTTTGAATATGTATCAGAAAGTTAGAATACCCCGTTTAAAAACATTTTAGGCACTATAAATATTATCTTTAGAGGGATAGGTAGGTTAATTCAACTTTTAATGTTCTTTAAAATATTTTTATTGTAATGTTAGTTGAAGTCATCTTCAGACATTTAAGAGCTCAGTTCTTGTCGGTGCAGCTCCCTCCATTTTTTTCTGTCTAGTGCCAACTCTTGGACCTCCAGTTAAAGTAAATATTCAATGTTTGACTTAAACACTACTTAAGGTAAAGATTGTTGTCAAATCAAGGCACGTCTCAAAATTTAAGGTCAGGTAATATGTTGTTGCAACAATGATTTCGTAACAACTAATTTTATTTCATCGAATACGTGAGGTGCATGCCACTTAATTTATAGTAAGTATATTTTATTATTTATTGTAGATAATGTGTTCGATGTTGAGCAAGCTTGCAATTTTTTTTTTGTAATTTTGCGTGCTAACTAGTCGTCAAACTTTTATAATACTAGAATTATACTTAACTAACTTTTATTCAGGAATGACAACTGCCAAAAGTGTTAATTTATCATTTCATTTGTCATAATAATGTCTTGAGTGATTCTTTGTCTGGTACGGCATTAATATTATGTGTTTATGACATACTCGTACCTACAATCTGAGAAATTATCGCAATTTTTTTTATGTATCTAGTGTACGTTTTAAATTCAATTTAGGTATGTATGTAAATAAACACAGATATTGTGCACTTGTCTGCCGAAGTTAAGCAAAAATGGTTTATATAAATGTCAAAGGAATTAACCATTTAAATGGCAATACTTATAGCCGACACTCGCGTATGTAGTATAGTATAAATTGTACATTATTGAAAATGTACAGTAAAATAGCGGAACGCATCGTATGAATTAATACTGTATAATGTATCAAGAAAGGCGGTTGCGTATTCCAATCATTTTTCATTGCTTATAGTCCGATGAATTATTTATAACAATGCTTTGATTGACGTAACACCAGCAAATAAACCTGTAAAGATCTAAGGTAATAACAAATTGATATTGCATTAGTGTGTGCAAAAAACCGTTCCAATACAAACTTATTTCTTTTAGTGTGACACGTATATAATATTGCTCCACGTTGTTACCATTTTAACAGTTTTTGAGACTAACATATACCTATTATGGTATTCAACTATTAGGACTATACATGTTTACATGATTATGTATAGATGTTTACGTTTCATACTTAGTATAATACCAATATTAAATTCAAAGTAGATCTTTTTTCGCGTAACGTAGTATTTACAACACTTATAAAAAAAATTTATTCACCTGATTTGATTTTGATTTTCCTGGAAAAAGAATAAAACTAAATGTAAAACTGGTACTTACAAAGGAGAATGCCCGATTTGTAAGGCAAGCTGGGTCCCAGTCGGAAATCGTTGTGCCCTGAAGATTTTTATTTTATATAATAGTAAAATCATAGTATTTTCATAATCAGGAACCATTTTTCATTTATTCACCCTGGTTCAAGAGATATCATCGTTTTTCTGTTGTAAAAATCTAGGTTATAATTAGAAATTGACATTGACATTTCCTCCTGACTCTATAGTTAAGTACGCATACTACCTACCTAACCTATCCTATAAATCATTATGGAGATGAGAATATGTATACTTTATGTACTTTAAAAAGCAGCACAGTAAAAAGACTCAAAGATGGTGTAGAATTGACGTTTAAATATGATAAAAAATGTATAATTAGTTAACAGCAGTTCATGTATAAGTACCAAAATAAATAAAACAAATCAAAACTTGAATAAACCATTTTATTCTTCATAAAATATAGCATCCAAGAATTGAGCTGGAGCAAGTTCGTAAAAGAACTGTCATTTGCTCATTCAACTCTTCAACTGTATACCGGCGAAAATTAGGTGTTAATAAAATCGAACAGTTAATACAGATTACAGCGGCAGCGTCGGGAACGCAGACGCGGTGTCCGACGGAGTCTGGACGGTCTAGCTGGAGTAGACATGGCTCTGACAATAATGGTTCGGGAGTCCAATATCTCACCAAGAATAGCACTAAGAATCAAATATCTCACAAAGAACAGCACTAAAAAGAGTCAAATATCTGACTTAACGTAATGCACTCGAGGAACTTATTAGCTCAACTCGGTATTGATCGAAAAAGCACGTATCGTAATAATAACTAAGTAAAAGATTACGGAATTCAAAACTCAACGTATCGTATCTAAACAAAGCAATTACGCACGTAACAAACCACGAAAGTCTATGACATGTGGAAGTAAATGTTGCCAGATCAATATTTTATAATCTTATTAATGAATCGTTATCGATCAATCGATAAAAATATTTTTTTATTAAGGCGTTTTATAAATAAATATGGCTATGTTTTTGTCTATTGCTTTTGTGAACATCTATTATTTATCAATATATAGGCTTATGAATTTAAGCTATATTATGAATTTCAATCTATTCTTGTAATTATTTCCAGCGGTTTTACTCGCATTGACTATGAGCTCTGTTTATCCAATAGTTTTCGTCATCAAGAATACTTTACATAAACTCATATTTGGCGTACACCTATCTTTGTTCATTTCAGATAATTACATGGTACTATAATAATATGTATAAAAAGGAAAGGGATAACCATCATTCTACCTCATCGACGTGAAAACAAAATGCCTAACACAGTAGCGTGGAAGTTGTCAAATGTTGAGATCTTAATCTTAATGTTGTGATTTAAACTGCCAATAGGATATAAAATATAAATAAAAATAATGTTTTTTTTTATTGTTCATTTATCGTTTTAAATTGATATCGATTACTCAATTGATTAAAAGACGTCATTAGTTATTTAATTCTTTGATACCTGGCAACTTTTTTTTGTATAAAAATCAAACCACAGACTACATTGAAGCAAACGGATGTCGACGTAATGTTTAACTATTAATTAACTTTAACTTTATTCCCAGGGTGAAAGAAATTGTATAAAAAATACCCTGTACACAAAAAAATAAATAATGTTTTTAAGTTATTATTCCAATTAGGCACATGATACCACAAAAGGGACCTGCTCTGTGTCAATCTCAAAAACTGTACACTTCTTTTCTTACCTGTCATTGCATTCCGAATATTATGCTCTCAAACCTCAAAACTTTCTAAAAGCTGAAACAATAGAATTTGTATTGTCTAATATTAGTTACGTCTAGTTTCTTGTTAGGTGAATAGCCTAGCACAAAGCTACTAATTCATTAGAGTTTAGACGGGTGACGAAAAAGAGGTAATAATACTAACTTGAGAGCTCGCAAAACAAGAAATAATGTCTTCCTAACTCAAATCAATGCCATATTAAAAATAAAGCATTCAATTTTCAAAATGTGTTCATTTCCAGCCTGTCAGCGCTTTATCACTTAGCTGACCAGTTTTGACGCTTTAAATGTGTGTAATATAATCAAGGGCCATGAAAATACGTGAAAAATGTATGCTAAGACCATAGAAGTTAGAAGTTAGAACATAGCAGACCAACGTCCCTGTATCGATCGCCGCCAGCAGCCGACGAAACTTCAACCCGTTACCCGCTCCACCTCTAATTTACCGCGAATGAAAAATTAACGCCTTTTCAGAAGAAACGGGACTTTTTGTGTCTCAATCTTTCTAATTGCTATGCCAGTCCCGTCTCGCCAATCTACGAGTGGTTGTTTTTTAATAGTCTGCAGACCGCATAATTTGCCGCGAAATACCTCCGTATTATGTTAGTGGCTGGTAGAATTAACTAGAATTATACGCTTGAACTATCAATAATTTAAATGTTTTTGGAACAGACATATTATTAAACTTTTAGTTTGTATAGAAAGTTGATTTTCGATTACGTTTGCGAGATGTTTATTTTAATTTCTAATCATATAAACATGATAAATTAGTTTCCTCAGTTCTGCTAAGACTGAGAAGCATCATAATAAGGTATATGACAAGTATCACCAACTATGTAGATTGTACATGATTTCACAAGTAAACTCCTCCGAAATTCTCTCTGAAATTCAAATTCAAGCATAACTGAATTTATAAGCAGGTATGAGCTTAAGAAAGTTCTATCTTATTAAGCTCACATCAAGAATATATATTCTCTAGACGCCTGTTTATCATCTTGAACTTTACATCATCAATGCAATGACCACTGTTGTCTGTTATGAATGATCTGAAGCCCTGTTTGGTAAATGAAATGGTAATCGCAGTAACGTGTAAGCAAGCGCTATTCGAATTAGCACTACAGTGTGACGTAATAATTTCTTAGGGCACGACGGGTTGTAGATCATGCTATTTCAAAACATAAGGCCATTATAATGGCAGATAAGAGTTACCTACTTAAAAGTATAAAATAATGCGTTGTTTTCTTGATAGTTGTATAGAACAATACTGGTGATATATGCGTGTAAACTGTGTAGATATGTATAGTCATGCGCGGCGAGTGTGAGCGGTGCGCGTGCGTTGACCGCTAGGAATGCACCGCGCATGCGCGAGCACACTCACAGCTGTTCCCTGTTCCGCTGCCGTTTAGACGAACATGACAGTGAGAATAAAATATCGAATACGGAACCTTTTCACATGTATGTGTTATGGACCAAGTGATAAATTGAGCAGTATACATAATGCCCGGTCATTATGAAAAATGCCCAATATGAGAGTGCAATTTGACAATAATTATTCAAATAATCTAATTGACCGGGCACTATACATATTGCCCATCACCTTTTGGGCAGAGTAATACAAACTAATATTTAATTACTATTTTTTTATTGTTATTGTCATTTAACTTAAAATAAACTATATATTAAAGGGGAATTATAAAACGAGCGATTAAAAAAAATCCTAGACTTTGTGTTGAAAACTTTTTGCCCAACGTCCGGTAGGTTTAGGTTAGGTTAATATGGTGACCCTTACGTGCACGAGGGCGGCGAGCGGAGCGAGCGGAGTCGCGGCAGCGACCGCCCCGTGCTGAAAAACCTTTCAAGCGATTCACGACTTTATTATCAAATTGCCCAACTATCGTGTAGCAACATAATAATGACCGTGCAATGTGATAAATAATGAAGTTAAGATAGTAATTAATCACTTAGCCCGATAAAGCTAGACATTATTCATAATGCTCGTGCATTATAAATAATGCCCGCATTAATCACCTGGTCCACAACATATGCATGATTTGAATAAAAAGCAAAATAAACATAAACATTTATATTGTTTAATACTTTATGCACAGTGTACATAGGCGGTCTTAATGCCAGAAGGCATTCTCTGCCAGTTGACCTTGGGGTGATTCAGAAAGGTGTTTAATATTGTAAAGATTAACTAATATAATAATAATTTGATCAGCCATATCATAATTTATTATACCTACCCATAGAACTAACTTCCGGATTGACCTGAAATCATGAAATTTTATCTATCTTATTACCTAATTGCATATTTATTATTTATCAAAAAAATAGCAGAGCTATACTTTTAGTATACTGTGTATTGGTCTGTTTTATGTAATAGGTACTATGTATAACATAATAAACAACACACGGTAATTTAACCAAAAATCATCCTTAGTGTCATGGCGGATAATTGGCACTGTAAGAAAAGTTAATTAATGCGCCGAAAACACCCACATAATTTTAACCACCAACTTTCATGCAGCATATTATTCACTGTAATTACAAATATAATAAAGCAGCTTTTTAAGAATGGTTAAAGATGTACATAGATGAATATCTTAAATGAATGGTATGAGATTATTATGAGTATGAGTTATTGAAACTGACTTATTTTGGCCAGATAATCGCAAACACTCAATTTAAATATCTAGCGTTCCCATTTCATGTTCCACATTCACTGTCCATCTAGGAACACTTAGAACCAAATTACCTCTGTCATCATGACTACTGCCGGCTATCCCGCTATAGAACCGTTCGTTACTCAGAAACACTAGAGGTAATGTTTGTGAGAACAACAGTCACAAATTTCTAAAAGACATTCCCGGTACATATAGATTACCATCGTGGGGGCAGAATGTACGCAGTTAGGAAGTACCCTCGGAAGCTTTGAAACGACCTCGACGCCCGGGTAACAAGATACTCGCTTGGGAAACGGGAGAAAACACGTACCGTCAACATGCGAAATTCAGAGAAGCTGTATGAAGTTATATTATGGTAGGTTGTTCCATTTTTTGGATTATCACTTACATTTTGAGTCAGTCAGTTGGTCAGCCTTGCATGCTTAAGTTACAAAATTCAAAAATCAAACTTATTAGTTGGTATACTCGATATATTTCAATATCATCAGTTTACAAATATATGACAACTTCTGTACAAGATGGGAAAATTCCAAAGTTCATAGTGTTTGTAAGCTTTTCCCCCACTTCTCCCCCTGCCCCTATCCCTCAGGACCGGAGGCTTTATCAGGGGCGCTTTATGAGCAACATCAGAAGCTGGCGCACTTATAAATGGAATCGGGCTTTACTGCCGAAGCCCCTTCTCCTGAAGGAAAAATCGTTGGGAAATACTCGTAAATATTTCATGATACTGTTACGGCGTGTGTCTCATCTCAGTTTGGATAAAATAACAGATAAAAGAGTTCGAGCGTATGTTGTAAACGTAAAGGAATTTTGGCAGAAAAATATCATTAAATGATGTTATGTTGAATTCATCAGTATTTGTCCATGGAATATTTCCAGTCACTATTTTTAAAAATCTTCTAAGAACATTTCAAGTGGATGTAGCTGTTACTCTGACACTGTTTTCTTCTAAAATTCGCTCGGTCGTCTCATTCACTAAACTAGGCCGAGAGCAAAAGGCCTTTCTGGAAACACTAACCCTCGAGGCGCGTAACCTAAATAAGAGTGCATCCGGATACGGAGCAGTCCACGTTATTTAACAATAAACAAGTTGTTTGTGTTGATGTGTACTTTATACAGAGAATTTTACTGCGGAGTAGTCTCATTGAATATGGATCACGGCGAGGTCGGTCACTGCCAGCAAGGTCACTTCAACGAATCGACGAATTTATTTGTATAAAACACGTTAACTAGCTTCTACTTTATATGATATCTACTAATTTGTTTGCTCATGAATCGATTTGAATAACATGTATATAATCTAAAATTCCATGTAGGAAGTAAATTTCACTTTTTTGTATTAAGAGTCCCTATCAATTTCGGCGCGCTACTAGTTTAGGTAACTATTTGAGCGCAGTATCTCTGTGTGCGTTCGAACTATCGCTGACAATCGTAGTGTGCGTTGTCGTACGGTGTAGCGCCAACAAATATTCTTGGTCCGTAAACGCTATTGTCAGCACTGCATAGTTTTTATTACCCACTAAGTTCCGTAATACTGGATGGATGTTATTGTGATTATGACGTGTTATGTTTAAGTACCTTATAAAAATATCGTTACCTAGTAGTTACGGCAGTCACTTACAAAAAAGGCTAGGCAGATAATGTACAGGATGTACCTACCAGAAAGGTGGGGGGTACAGTCTATCAAATTGAACAACTATCTCCATGGGAGTGTATAATTTTCTATTATTATGTGTTTTATTTCAGGAAAATAAAAACGAGATATTTTTTAGTTACTTTATTGCAACACGTCGCTTTTCTTCAATTGTTTTGAGAGAGCTCATTTGACATCCAAACTTTACACAGTGTTGTGAAATCTCCACGAGTCGGTCAAAAAAGTACTGATAGTCAACTATTCTTCTTCCTTCAATTCGTATCGGTGTAGATGGTGCAGACTGAAAAAATATTAGTTATGTTTAATCACTGAAACAGGTAAAACAGAAATGTGTGGTCAAATATTATGAGGAGTCGGATATATTATGTTTCACCAGAAAATGGCAAAACGAATAAATAAATGTTTCAAAATTTTTATTCTAAAATGGTACATGCAAATACATACTTGATCCAACTCCATGACTAAATCTTCTAAAGAATCATCGAGAGAATTAAAGCTGATTGAGACAGGCGTTTCTTGAATTAAATCCATGTTCTGAAATTATATTAATACGACATTAATATTTTCAATTCCAAATCAAAGATGTTTGAAATATTTACATGTATCAAGTTACATGTAAATATTTCAAACATCTTTGATTTATATAATTTTTATATAATTGAGATTTAAACTATCCTATCTCTCAAGTTGGATCGAACTGCACATGGTGTGCGAATTTTATCATAATTGGTTAAGTGGTTTAGGAGTCCATTGAGGACAAACATTGTGACACGAGATTTATATATATTAAGATATATTAGATAAATAAAAAAAAAATCTAGATAAAAGGAATACCTTGTGTCCGATGGGGGCTTTTCGCTTATAGACTGATGATGTTCCAGGTAAATTTTGATTCTCGGTAGATTTCTGCCTATTTAATTCTCTACAAAAATAAAAAAGTTCATTTTTAGATTCAAGAAATAATAACCAATTCTAACAGTTTTCGTAATTACAAAAAAAAAAAATTACCTAAGAACTGCAAGTGCTTTTCGTGTTTTTTCAACCTTTTTCTTTTTACTTTTGATTTTTCCTTGATAGTAAAGATCACTTTTTCAACCCATTTTCTAAAAATTAAACACTATTTTACTAATAGTAAAAAACATTAATATGTATAAACAACATTATGAAATCATAAAAATTCACACTGCATAAATAAAAAATTAAATCTACTCACGGTCTCAAAACTGGTCAGGTGTAGTACAAAATCACGCGCGATTCAAGAGTTTCGTTTGGAGCGGCGAACGTCACGGGCGACACAGGTCCGTCGCCAACAAGCCCTTGGGCGCGACTGAATGTATCGAGCGAGCGCATCGGCTTATAAGGCATTATTTAGAAATTTTATTACAAATAAATAAGAAGTCAGAAATGAAATATAAAAATTGGATTTGGTAGATAAATACCTCAGTTTTGTAAATATATAATGCTTATTGTTATTTTCAATAAATTATTACCCATAGACGACGATTTTGCACATGACTTTATTGGGTTTTTTCAGCGTGGATCACATTTTTTTTTAAGTACTGGTTCATTGAAATTTAAAAAAATACATTGTCTACTTACTAGCATACTATATGCCCAGTATTTATGATTTTTCTCAGATTGTTATTTGCTATCAGTAAGCTAAAAAAGCAATTGGAAAATCTGCTGTTTCGTGCTTTCGTAAAAACATGTGTTAGGTTTTTATTTTTCATAATTTATATTGAGTAGTTATTAAAAATTGACTTTGTACACTTACTTGATAAATGAATGATAAATAACTGTGCATTAAAAAAACAGAACAGATATCTTGAAATTATTGAGAGATTTGCGCTGAAAAAGTTGGAAATTTCTGTTTTCGAACCGCGAAATTGATAGGGACTCTTAATGCTACGAAAATAAGAGAGTTAAAGAGCTTCACATTTGCGTGTTAGATTAATGTCTTGTAATGTTGCATAATAAAGCGATAAGAGCGAATAACTCGTCAAGTGGAAGGTGACGTAGCTACTATAAATATTTTGTATTTACAGATCTTGATTATTTTAAAAACATTGCCTTGCTAATGGAAAATGCGACCCATTGAAAAAGTCCATGAAAACAATGGAATAGGAAAAACAGAGGCAGTTTCAACGCCTAAGGCCCAGTTTTTTGATCCCGAGTTAACTTAACCAATGGTTAAATATGCTTACTAATCTGTTGGTTTCAAAACGCGTTTGTTCATCAATTGTTCATCTATCAAATGGTCAAAAAAGTTGGAGAGATAATTATTTTACCATTTGTTAGAATGAAAAATGATGAATAAATGCGTTCTATCGAAGTTTGAACCCATTAGTTAGCATATTTAATTTAACCATTGGTTAAGTTAACTCGGTATCAAAAAACTGAGTCTAAGATTTTCATATACGAGATAAATTTGTTTGAACTTATTCATAAGTTATTTAGCTTCCAAAACTAAGTTAATTTTACTGTTCTATTCACTGCGTAATATAACTTGAACTAATATAATTTTGTAGGTATTCCTGCGGTTAGATTTGTAAGGCATATTGTCCAAAGCCTTGTGAAAACGTGAACGTATTTTTCAATTTGAAGAATAATCTAAATCAAAGTGTCTGCAGCTGTGTCAAAGCTGAGATTCAAAGGATTAATTTCAATGGAGGTAATTCACCTTTACTTCAAAGATTAATGAAGGTGAATACCTATCTTGGTACCGATTGACAAACAAAAAGTTAAGAAATTCGTCACGGACGGTAAGCTTAAAGCTTAAAGTCTTGTAGTAAGGTTCGGTTTTGAATTTATTGAATAATTAACCTAAAATAGCGAAGGAAATCCTAAATTAAACATCAACCATTTTAATAATTGTACCTACTTTATTTTCTACATACATTTCCATCAAATAGAATTGCGTTATAAATTCATAACTGAGCTCCTACTCTTTGAAGTATTATCATCCAAACCGACACCAAAACGTCAGGGTACCTTTGATCTGAGCAAGCTACAGCCATACAAGTTTATTTTATATGCGTAATAATTAAACAATATTTCACGGTATGGTTTAACTCGATGTTAGACTTCCAAGGTCATTGTTATCATGCCGTTTTCTGATGTAAGTAGAATTTTTTATCTGATATTCTCACGCCATGTTAGTTCTCAGATTGGAACCGCAATCCGCTAGCGTGGATTTCTGTAATAATGTTTGTTACGATTATTCTGTAATGAAATATGTCTTTCTTTTGTCGTGTCTTGTCCCGGCTTGGTACTTGCTTCCAAATTTGGGCGTCCATAGATCTTTGATCGTGCGTTTGTGAAACACCTTTGTTGTTGATTTATGAGGCCGCTTAGTTCTGTTGAATGATCATACTGTTCTACCTACAAAAACTATACACGATGCTGTAATTATGTAATCCTTACGGCTCAGCATTACGGCTCGGCACAGTATTACGTTTTATATTTCGTCTCAACCCTTGTTGAAATAATGAAGGGCAGGTACCAGTATTTAGATGCCGGAAATTTCACAGCCACTTCTGCAGTCTGCAGTACAATACGCTTTACCTGCAGAGAAGAAAATGTAGTCTTATTCATATCCATATGGTATAGCGGCAGTACATTCACCCCTTTCCCCACGGGGCAGGAACTATAGTACTCCACGTTTGCGATCACTTTACAAACTCCTTTTACCTTCATACATAAATGCATAATAGGACGCTACGTACTACATGTTTTGTATATGAGATTGTAACCAATATGGCCTCCATATGCTGTGGAAACATGGCGAACAACAGATTTGAGCAGTAGCTTTTAAATAATGGAGTATTGTATTGCTTTTCTGATATGCCATTGTATCGCGACGTGGTTAATGTAGCGGTCAATGTAAATCATCCAAACTGTAGGTACATGTAGTTCTGGAAAATATAAAAGTAAAGATGACAAAGAGGTTTGTCAATTCTTCAACAGATACTATTGAATGTACAAATACATACAAGGCATGCATGTTATGCATTATAACAGCTGAAACCATTAACTCCAACCCTAAAGCATGAGATTTAGCTTGATGAAGAAATATTAACACTAGGGGGTCGGGGAAGCCGTAATTTATTAGTTCGTGAAAGGAACCCGAGGGATGTACCGTACATGCTTGGTATATCTACGTAGAACTACTCAGAACGGTATTATACCGGCCTATGTGCTTCAGCCCTTCACATTGTGATTTATAAGTACTCGAAACAAATAACTACAATATTCTCACATGGATGATAAATGGAGCTTAATTTATATATATACTAAAATAACAATCGTAGAACAGTATTAAGAAATGATTTGAACTTTGTAGAAAAAGAAATGGATCAAATGATGCACAAACAAGAAGTTGGATGTAGGATTCGAGAAGAATGAGACCTTTCATAGTGTTTCACATCAAAAATATTATTATAGACCATGAGAGATGTTCTGTTATATTTCGAACTGATGAGTGAGATGATTGCCCAACCAGTAAAACAACTTTTGATGTGGAAATAGATCAGACTAAGTTTAGCAGCTCAAGTTGTGACTCAACACTCGAGGCGATGTGTTGTACCATTATAACTATACTCCTTGTTTTGGATTTAGCAGTTCTAATTAGATAAACGATCTTATTTTTAAGATGTCATGTTAGAAAATTAATCTTCAATTATTTTAAGCAGTCTTAAATATTCTTTTAAATATCTCAAATTTTAAAGAAGTAAGAAGCATTTTAAAGTATTTTTACACCAGACAGTTTCCATGTAAGCCTGTGTGGATGTAGGAGCTATGGAATAAAACGGGCACAATACTGATTCAGCAATAACGAATTGAACAGTGACCATCGGTTTTCTAATACGAAATTATAACTTGCTATATTGGATGAAAATAAAAAAAAATATGATAAAATCAGTGATAGTGGAGATGAAAAACCTTGGAGGAACACAACTTCAGTTTTATTTCAAATCTGACGAAATAAAAGTATTTCTTTACGTGTTGAACACAGATGTCAAATATTACCGGACCGCTTAGCCTCATTTGAGTTTGAGGGTATCAAATTAGGGTCACACTGGTACTGGTCGTTGATAAATGGCACTAAGTTTTCACACAAGTCGAGATGTTTGAGCTATCACAGTCTACATGCCTGTTATTAACGACCGGTCTTGGATACGCAGTAATTTCACTATACAATACACGTACCATACCTACTATATACAGTAATTATAGTGGAGAGAAGGTTTTCACATCGCTGGAATAGTTTTCGAAAGTAAACCTTAGAGTATGAATATGTAGAGGTTGACTATTAAGTTTTTTGTAAGATACGCGTCTGTGATTAATTAATTGTTGTTTAGTGTGTTTACTGACAACACGGCAAGTGTTCGTGCATGTAACGTTTTAATTATACGTTTTTTTTATACATAGATAAATCTTTATAAAAAAAGTTTTTATTATTGCCTATAAATATGTAACGTATTATAAGTAATAATCATCTAAAGCAGAGCAATACATTAGCATATTGGTATGTTAATACTTAGGCATTATGTACATTATATGGCCAAGGTTTTACATAGATTATGTACTGTAATTATGTGTAAGCAGCTACTATCAAATATAGTGTAACACACTCTGTCTAGTAAAGTAATTGCCTTGTAATTACAAGTAACCAGTTTTGTTGTTTTAATAATACATGCCATATAAGCCAGGATCTCCGAGAATAAGCAAGACCTTGAGAAAGCCAGATACAAAAGTGATTTGAACACATCAATATAACACAACAATTTTATGCTCGTTATAGGATTTTTAAGAACATACAAATTTTGTTTTAATGACCACTCCGATTTGCCGTCTTTTTAGGAATAATAAAATTTACAGATTTTTATTTTCATAAACAAAGAATGTTTTCATAAGACTTTCGCTTTCATTTGTCGGTGTAGAGACTATTTCAAGAATCTAGGCACTGGAATTCGAATTTTATTCATTTAAATTTTAATTATTGTTTCAAATACTTCACGCTTAATATTCGTTGGTTTATGAAACATTTATTCATGCGATATGACTGAAAAATATGGTAGGTACAGACATAGTAGATACCTAAATAATTCAAAAGTTACTCTCTCGACAATTTTTATGGAAATACCGGCTTAAATAATTGTATATTAGTCTTCTTGACAGCTGTCAATGTCACCTTGCGACTGATCAAAATGTCAAGTTCAATTTAGAATTTGCTTCCAAGTAACGCCTGCCACTGAAGATAACAGTTAACGCCTCTACCTCCACAACCTGTTATCGGGTATTTTATACGTCTAAGTATAAAATTGAGCACAACCAGAAACAGGTTGCCATCTTAACGCCTACAATTACCATAGCAAGCCCTTTCTTTCGCAACCATAGAGTTGTTACATTATGCGTGGGCAACGACATAAATACAGTAAAATTTTCTTAAATGCCCGGATAAACGCTATAATACTCCATTGTAACATTTTTTATAAAAAGAACGTTCCACAAAAATTCTATACAAACTCAATGGAGCAACAAATCATTCTTAAATTGATTTTAAGCTTAGACGCGTTCCTTTTTTTTTTAACAGCCAGTTTTCTAATCCAAATAAATAAAATACATAAAAATAGATTTGGTATTTTTGAATTCCAGGCAACGTGTTACAGGTAACACATTGCCTTGACTGATAAACAAAAATATCTGGATGTAGATCGGAATGTGTAGGTACTATGTGTAATTTAGTGTTAAACATTTCAAGTATATTCTATTGCAGTCTTTGAACTCTTTGCCTGTAAACAAAATTCAACAGTGAGAAGAAATGAATTGCAAATAGTTATACATATACATAACCATATCGGTGTAGATTTTCTATCTTAAGCCGACTAGGTACGAAAATTTTAATGTCCTGAGCTGTGGCGTCCAAACTTAGCTTAAAATAAAAAGAACCTCTGGTAAGAAATTTCTAATTCATTTGATTCACAGTGTTATCGAACCCCTCCGAAAGGGCTTCACTGATTTTATGAAATTTTTCGTGCTAGGTACCTATATTTGGTAGGTCTGAAAATAGGTCGTAGCTTGTTTCTCCCTATTTGCCCCTAGGTGATAAGGGGTCTATCTACAGAATATGGCAAAAAACATTTGCCAGGCCACCTAGTAAAACAATATAATTTTAAAATATCCCATATCTTCAAAAAGAGGCTTAAAAATTTTATGCGTAAATAATTAATATGCCATACAACCGAGCTATCAATTATTGAATTATCGGAACAGTAGATTCGTCCGTCAAGTGTCATTAGGTACGATTGGGAGTCGAAGACCTTTGCAACGATAAATGCATACCTACTCGTCTATCTCGTATTATCGGTATGGTCATAATTATGACTTGTTTTATTGCAAGACGCAATTTACACATCGCCATTATTTCATTTTATTAGATTGTACAAATCGTAGGGTCAACAACATTCTTTTGAATATCGGAACACGTTCATTGAATTAAAATTCGAACGCAATCAAAATTAAGACGCTATGGAACTTTATTAGAATTTAAATCGATTGATTTGAAGTTCATGTCTTCATGATGTTCAAATGTTTTAGCGATAATTAGGTACGTAATTTTATCGAAACAATGAAATCTTATCCCTTTACACCCGGGCTTATACGAGCGTGAGTTTTGATTAAAAAAAATATTGGCGCCAAACAATTTACTTTTTCCGAACGCGACCGGCGTCGATCGTTTGTGAGGAGTATTCTACGCACGAGAAAAAATACACTGGCAGTGTGGAGGCGGTCAGCGACGTGTGGGTTGCGATGAACGATGGCTGCATTTTTCGACCCTCGCCGCGCCGCGGGTAAGTAATAATTTTGATTAATAACTATTTGTTTTTTTATAGTATTTTGTACTTATTTTAAAGTTAAAGGATGTTTAAACACCTAGATAATTTTAGATTTATGCTAACTTTTGCAGTTTATTTACAATTAAGTCGTAAAGTCTGACCGCTACGATCGTGTGGCTCCGGTCGTAATCCCAACATGTTATTTGGGAGTAAGTACTGTAATTGACGATTGTGTGTACGTAGATTTAGTTACTGAGAGTATCTTGTTTAAAATTTTAGGCAGAAATTTGAACGATGACCAAGTTATAGACGTGCTGGGCGATGGAAACTTATCCGTTATCGAAGATATTGAGGACCCAACCCAGCATTTTTGACAATCTTCAGTTCGACAATTTTCACACTGAACTCGAACCTGAACTACTACCGTCTGCAGCACTAGAGTCGGAACCGACGCAGGATACTCCAGCATCATCACAACTAACTCCGCGCCCTCGGATCTTCACGGCCACCTCCTCGAAAGAGAGTTTGGAAGCAGGTACCTTCTGATGATCGAAATCATGACTATACTTAACTGCCCGTGGCTCCTGTCAAGACTCCAATGGAGTATTTCTCATATTACTACTTTGATTAGAGTTTTTCGACGAAGTTGCCAGATGTACAAACCTGTACCATCATAAAAAAACTCGTCTAGACCTAAAACTGATGTCTGTAGAAGTAGCCAGAGTCTTTTCCATACATACTATCATGGGATGTATTCCCTACCCCCGTATTCCGATGTACTGGGGAGGTGGATGAAAACTAGACATAATAACTCAACAAATGGCTCGTGATGGGTTCTTGACAGTTCGTAATGCATTGCTTGTCGTAGATTCAGATGAAGCCCTGCCGCATGACAAAAACAACCCATTGTGGAAGGCACAGCCAATGATTGACAGGGTAAAAGCAGCGTGTAACGCCTGGCTTCTACTCCATTGACGAGCAAATGATACCATTTACTGGCAGGTGTATACTACGTCAGGTAGTCCGAAACAAACCGCGCCCGGTTGATCTGAAGAATTTCGTGCTGACTACAAGTGAAGGATAGATGCTCAACTTTGACATCTATCGAGGAGCTAAAATAATGTTTGGTGATAAATCTCTTGGACTTGGAGCTTCTGTAGTTTAGTATTTGACGAAATAAAAGCACCAAGAATGTGCCAGTACGAAAATTGTACCAGTCGCACAAAGATACGTTGTGAAAAATGCGACACCTATTTGTGCATCTCACACGCGGTAAAGACTGTTTCAAGTCTTACCACACCAAAGGATGATATGGTACTCCTAGTTCCTGATAACTCTAAGAGGCATAATAAGATGTTTTTTTAACTAATGGTTACATTTAAGAATAATTACATTTAATATTTTGGTTTTGTTAATATTTTACTAAAAAAATTGTACCGTGTTGCTAAAGGCTTGTACAAATGTTTAGTGCGAAGACAAATGCTATGAAAGTGAATTAATTATAACTTAATTATTAATAAAGAGGCTGATTTCATTATAAAACTCTTTATTTGCCCTCAAACTATCAAAATATAAGATTAGTTTAAACTAACCTCACGATCGTGACTATGTCACGTACAACCTGTGACTCACGATCGTGCGGGTAGCATTGTGGGTTAACTATGAACTCGAGATTTTTTTAACTATTTTTTTGAGGCTTTATAGACATAGCAGAATGCCAAGAAAAAGGTTTTATAGTATAAAAATAAAAAAAAACTTTCCGGTTGTAAAGGGTTATGGGAATGATAACAACTTAAGAAGAATGAGCCACAAGCGAGTCGATATCAATCTAAACGTGGCTCTATTTATTAAACAGCATACTCGCGACATTAGTAATCTTTTGTTTAGTTTTACTGAGCCACGCTGTGGCACAAACCAAGGTCGGGCGGTGACAATGTTTTGCAACGGATCGCGCGACAGGTCCGCGCTCGCGTTTGCGTCTGCCTGCGTTCATTGACCCACTGAACCCGGCCTTACGGGGCGCGGGGCAGCGCCTCAAGCCGACCGCTTCGGCCGCAGTCCCAAACGATCGCTTTGGTTTATTCTTTTGGCGGGAAACTTTTTTCTATGGGTACACCTCCGTTGCCAGTTTTGTATTAGAGAGTATTATGTGGTATTTGTTGTGAGTTTCCACTGACAATGCTTAGCACATAATTATTATTATGTCTGCCTGGAATGCTAAATAATATATTTCTATTTCAATCAATCGATATTTTTAAGTAAACTAAATTCTAAAAACAATTTATCAGTGCACATACAATACTAGATTTTTACGCCATGTAAAATAATATAAATGAACTTACAATATTTCTTAGTATTATTATTTAGTTGCCAGTTACACGAGCCCTCCTAGGCATATTATGCTAGGTTGACGTTTCAAATTGTCGATATTGAAAGTGTAAGTGCGACCTGCTCCTATTACGCGTCCTATATTTGGTCCTCCAGTGAAACTATGACGTTTTTCATCCGTTCATTTTCAAATGTTGCACACAACTGGATAGACAGCAGTTGGTATAATCTCGCGTTTGGCCTAGTTTCGCAACCTTGACGTAGGTACTTGGTGTTTCTAATAATAATGGCAGACTCGTTTCCAGCGCAACACAAAGTGGAGATGATTGAAGAAATAAATAAACTTACAACACGTTAATTGATGTATTCGGGATAGATACATTTGCGATAAGGCTTTGAAAGAAGACACCTACTTACAACAGAGATCGTAACAAAGATGTATTTCTTATTGTATCAACTATTTACGGCGACTTCCGCGTGTATGTCATTGTTGAGTTAAAACCCCAAGGTTTATCTCACGTTTTATCGTAAAAAACTTACCCGAACAAAAAGAGGTTCCAATTCTTATTGGTACCTACTCTTCAAATTGTCAACATCTATCGATACCATTAAATAAAAATAACGATAAATAAACATCCTTGAAACTGTCCTTTGTTCCAAGGCGTGTTTATTCATCTGTTTAATGGAACTTGGCAGTTTGAAAATCATCAGAATATAAGTTCTCTGTCAAATATTTGTAATAACGTGGCCGAATTTAGCTTCAAACGACGCAATCAGACATCACGCGTTTGAAGTCGATGTATAGCTATAGACACAGCGAGAGTCTTCAGTAAAGAGTGGTTACGAAACGGAGTCTATCTCTGCTTTATACCTCGTTAAAATTCTCGCATAAGTTCTGACAGTAATAGAGTAACAAAGAGAAATGTCTCGTACTCTCGTGACTCACGACGTCCGGCAAAATGAAGTATTCAAACGTAAAGTTGGTTATTGGATTTGTGACTTGTCTGTGAGACTGTGACTACGACTGTCTGTGACCTTTTTGAGTACCAACTGTGTTCCAAATGCAAAATGCAGTTTGATATTCGAATTCTGTTATTCGAATGGCTGCGGCCTGCAGTTGTTTTAACCTGTCAGATTTGTCTTTGTCTTACGATTTAAGTTTAAGTAACTCTTTTTGTTAATGGTAAAGTTCATTACTGTATCTTTTGACAATATTTGTACATACCGATTTTGTTGATATCGATATACCTAATACGATACACGTAAATCGAAGTTGACTAGGTGTAAAAAAGAGTGTAGATAATACCAACAGTTACCTATTTGTTTAATGATTTGTACGGACTGAAACGATTTTAGCAACTATAACCAATAGTTTCAGGCATCATTAGTTGAGTAACAGTCATGCACTCTAAGGGGCATAATAACTGTAACAAAGTTTCCACTCACTTGTTTGTTACTGGAAAGTGCCACTAGGGGGACGATCAAAACATTTTTTTCCCAATTCCCCGAGCTACGAATAGCGAGTGGGCAATAAAATCACAATCAGAGAACGAAACTGGCATTAAGATTGCAAATATTATGGACATGAGTTCCTATTCGCATGAGTTGTTGAATGACTCTCTGATTCTTACAACATTCACGGTAGAAATACGGAATGTTTCTTAGAAATCCTACTATCCTACTAATATTATAAATGTGAAAGTGTGGATGTTTGGATGTTTAGATGTTTGGATGTTTAGATGTTTGGATGTTTGTTGCTCAATCACGCAAAAACGGCTGAACGGATTTGGATGAAATTTGGCATGCATATAGCCTTTGACATGGAAAAGAACATAGGCTATCTTTTATCCCGATTCCTTACGCAGTTCCCGAGGGAAAATTGAAAATTGTTTCCGAGCTAAGCCGTGGGTAGACACCTTTGAAATTTGTTATTTTTCTCTATTACATCGCAAGCTATAACACGGGTGAAAAATTTCATTCAATTGTTCATTACATTAACATTTTTCATTTCTTTTTGGACCGAATTCGGAAGTCCACGCAGACGAAGTCGCGGGCAGAAGCTAGTAGGATTATATAACTTTGCAAGGATCTTCTCCTTTGATGAGTACTTTAGATATTGGCGGTGAATATAAATTAGAGCGTGTGGTTTCTGTTGCATTCAGTGCAGTCTACAATGTTTGTTTACTCGATGGTATGACGTGATCAGTGTTCGTTAGTACAACAGAGCTATTTTGAAACCAAACCAGTTTAGCTTGCGTACTTTATGTTCGCCTAACATCGAATTCATTTGCATGGGTTTAATTATGTACCCTGATGTTATTTCCATAGTAGTACTGCTACTAAGTTCATTTGGACTTAATAGATTTGGTAAAGTATTTAATTTCTGGATATACGAATCATCCTAGTGAATATCGGGCATAAACAATTCAAGTAGGGATAGAAGAGAGAAATGCAATGGCCACTGTGTTTTGGAAAGTAAATTTAAAGGGCCGAATGCCTCGGAACTAAGACAATACATTCATAATGAATTCGACGCAAAATGGCAGTAAAGAGACGATAAGTCAAATTATCAGATTTGTCCCCAGTTTCTTCCCTTAAGCCACACAAGGATTAAATACCTTAGTGCTTAGTTAAAAAAAAACTTTCTGAAAGGCTGACCAATCACAGTGCATAACATAAGGTCAGTCAACGTTTTACCGTGAAACCGGATGAAGAGTATGAAAAGCAGTGAACATTTAAGAAAAAAACTTCATGTTCTTAATTTAACTTAATTGATATCAGGGGGTATTGGAAGACGCAGTGTTTAGGCCTGCCAAATAGGTGGACCGATGACATCGTGGCGGGCAACCGGTGGATGCAATTTGCGAGTTGCCGGTCAAATTGGAGTTCTAAGGGGGAGGCTTGTGTTCAGCAGTGGACATGTTCAGGCTGATGATGATATCAGGGAGTTTCATTGTAAAAACCGCCCTCTGTATCCTTCGGTGTCGTTGGCGACTAAGGGATATAGAAACCAATAGAATGGTCAGCGGCGTTCTCCTAAAGAATGACATACAAAACTGCGGTCACTAACTCGCTTGCCCTGGTGACTAGTGCAACAAACAACCCATGATTGCTCACCATAATACATGATCCCCGGTTCCCGGTAGTCCCATTGCGGAAGGCGGAGAAACTGGTGTTGGGAGAGGCCTGTGTCCAGCTGTGGATCGCGATAGGCTGAGTTGATTGATCGAGTTACATTATGACAACAGTGAATTCTTGACTTTCAATCTTCTTTTATAAATTACTTTTTATAAAGCAATTTGTAGCCTTAACTACAAACTCGACCACTATTAACTTTTTGTAATGAAACCTGTTTATGAAAATTACTTTGAACTTTAACTAAGTATCGCTTTACAACTTATTAATACAATGACCTCATTATAAATGAGACAGTATTGTGTACGCGTCTTCAATATTCTGTTTCTATACTCTGTGGGGGAAATTAGTGCTAAAATTAGTGTTAAACAATGAGCAAACTGAAGTCGTGACTCAGTTTAAAGCAGACTTTGTATATATTTTTGGATTTGTTTTACTTAACTCTGTGTGATTTTTGGCTTAATATTAGTAAAGGTGTGACTTAAAGAGATAAATAAATAAAGCCACAGGATATATAAGTAATAGAACTGCCCAAGGGCAGATACGATATAAGTCGTATCTGAAATTTTAGCAGTTTCTACCCGAAAAATACGGAGACGGATATCTCTGAAAATTTGCGTAGTGATAGCCTGTGACATGTGCAAGATGGCGACTTAATATTTCTGAGCATTTAGAAGTTAATTTTACCTTCATGATGGTCAAAGTTATAGAACAGTCGATATAAAGATTTTGCATTGCGTTTCACAAACCCTACCTTAGAATTCATGCTTATTTGAGTTAACCGGTTTTGATAAAAACGCGCGGCGTATCGAAAGAAATTCGAAACACACCAACTATGACGGCAAAATAATGTTAGTTATGTGCGCGTAGTGTAAACTTTTACGTTTACGCGATCGACACGTTTATGACGTTCTGCGGCCCAATTGGCCCGCTCCAAGATCTTCACGTTTAATCTCACCAATCAGAGAGCCAATAATAAATGCCTTTAATTATACACAAAAACCTTCCTCTTGAAAATTCGTATCTATTGCTGCAAACTGCATTAAAATCCGTTGCGTTTTTAAAAGATCTAACCGTACAGCGGGAGCTAAGTTATTGTAACAATAACTTGTTATACACTTACTATGTAAAAATAGCACTGGTCATTTCACGTTCACATTTAATTTGTAAGTTAAATTTGTGAAGGATGTTTTTACGTTTAATCAGAATTTATTTAAGTTAGCGCCTTTAACAAAGCAGTGCCGAAACGATTAGTGTGCCAGAAGGCATTCCTGATTTGCAAATTTAAAGAGAATATTCTAGTCGCGATCTTGGTATTGCATTATTGATAAATCTGAGATCACTATTCCAAAGAGTATCTAACGCTTCCATACCAAGTGCTTCGTGTGTAACGGACATAATTAACTAAATGGTAGAGACAATTTGGTGTACAATAATCTATACATACCTACATACTATAATTACTTATCTGTCTACTTAAAAGTGAATGGAGTGTATTTGAAATACATTAAAGCTTAATTCATAAAAAATAGTTGTGTAATATTCTTTCTGATAATTTACCATAATGTGCTCATGCCACTTTCTTTGGTCGTTCGCCAAAACTTATCAGATTATTCGAGTCCATTATGTTGTGTACACTACTAAAAGTAGATTTATTAACCGACACAACATTGCTTTGTTATTTATTTTAACATTGTATAGTTTAATAAACTTATGTAGGAATATTCTCTTTGTTTATTTACGTTTAGTCGTAGCACAATGTCGGTATTGCCGTAATTTGGTCAAATAGCGAATATATACCTTTAGCGAGGAAAATTTCAAGGAATAAGCTTAGAGTTTCCTAGTAAAAACACTATAACATAACTCTTAGAGTGGGTATTAAAAGTAGTGTTGATCACGACACTAGAATGTAAACAAATATTGTATAAACGCTATGTAGTTTGTCGTGTAGTAAATATGTATGTGTGTATGCATATGTGAACAGATATCGCCACAAGGTCGCCCTGACAGTAGGGCTTCGATTGAAACGGGGACAAATGCTGGCACGCTAGGCGCCATCGTCATTCCGTGGCAGCCAACCACCATTCAGAGGTTGTATATTATACTTTGAAATGAAGTGAAAATATTTATTTCAGACCAAGCATACAATAAAACTATACAGGTCCATATTTGTTAATTAATTTTAACTTTATTGACGATAGTGAGGTTAACTCAAAAAGAAAAATACAACATTATTGAATACAACATGGTCCGTATTTTCAGTCTACTCTTCTCTTCTGCCTAGCCTTTTCCCAAGCTATGTTGGGGTCGGCTTCCAGTCTTACCGGATTTAGCTGAACACCGTATTTTCAGTCTACACTAGAAAGCATTAAAATTATGTGATTAGTATAGTTTATTAACAAAACAATTTTGAGTTACATAATATAGCTAATAATTAATTTTACATTAATTGAATTTGCGTTATAAATAAACCTTAGTTACTTTTCATCGTTTTGAAGTAATAATTAAATAGTTTCGTTAAATTTGTTACCGATTCACTAAACAATTAGGTCCATGCGATTAACATATTTATGTACCATGCCATGTTAAAACCTGATGCAATGCTAGAGTCAAATGAAGGACACACATGTAGCACGCTATTATACCTTTCCTAAGTAGCTTAACGTTATTTCCCTGTTAGAGCGACCTTTAATTACGTATTTAATACAACATCCTTGCAAAGGGCTCTAAGAAATCGTGAGAGAACCTCATTACTTATGTTTCTAAGGTAAAACAATGATAGTAGGTGTTCCTATGACATTGGAGACTAAGTAGGTACCTACTTAGGAGTTATTTGTTTGAGGGCCGAGTTTAGTTTCGTTACGTAATTGGTGACATGTGTATTAAAGTGTTCCAATTATTATTCGACTATTCCGTGTCTGTCATTAGTAGAAATATTAGGATTAAACTCAGCTGGAAATTAGATCAATTTAACTGAAATAGATTTTCATATTCTTTGTTAAATATTAAATAAATGTGGACAAAATCACATATATAGCTCTAAAGCACTTGTGTTATGGAATCTGAGACAACGAAGGTACCACAAGCACCCAGACTTGAGACCCGTCCGGGGATAGAATGCGGGACCTCGACCACGTTGGTCGTCAATAGACTGGATAAATAGAATAAACAAGAAGTACATATAACACTTTAGAAACTATTCGCACCGCAGTTTAATTTTATCGATAAAAAACAAAACGCTGTGGTTATCAATAAATATAAGAAATCTTTTACTTGTCATTGTCTTAGAAAATAATCTGGAAAATATCTATCATGGTATCGATGTACCAAACTGTGATACTTATAATTTATTTGAAACTAGCGTCGGTATGCAGCATCGCACTGGTGTCATACATATAAATAAACCTTCCTCTTGAAATCCAATTGAATAAAGTCTATTTATTGCTGAAAACTGCAATAAAATCCGTTTCTAATTATTTAAAAGATAATAAACGTGCAGACAGCGAATTTCTTAAAAACTATGTAAAGATTATTGTCAGTTTAAGTAAATAAACTTATATAATTTCAGGGACTTTGTTCCAAATTCATCTATGTAAGTAGTATAAATTAATAATAATATGTACCCTGCTAACTTAAATTTAAAAATTAAAAACATATGACTGTCTTTTTCTACATTTCTCTTACAAAAGGATGTTCGATTGTTTGTGTTAAGCGATAAGACCGGTCGTTGCACTTTGGCATTGAATTGTTTAAATCTATACATATTTATCTTGTTGTGTTATGAATATGTATGTCAGGTAGTAGGTAACTCTTACCAACTAGTTCTTACTGAAATTATCCAATTCCTTATTTTCTAAGAATAATAGTCAACACGGTTAATGAATAACAAACATTACATTTATATTATACGTAAACCTAGCTGACCCACTTACCACCTAGGGGTATAAAAATATTAGGTATAAGACCTATTCAGAATTATCAAATAAACAAAAGAAAAAAACATAAAAATTGGTGAAGCCGTTTCGGAGGTGTTCGAAAACAAACTGTGACACGAAATTTTTTACTAGTCGGTACGGAACCGGCTCTCGAAAATGACGCAAAGCGCTACTTACTGACAAATGACAATACTACGCATTTTTATGAAATCTAAGTTTGCAAGTAACTAAAGATAACAATGACATAGGTATATTCATACACTTATAATGCAGACTGCCTTCATAGTGGACAAGTAAATAGAGAGAATACTGCATAATAATATAGTCTGTATATAATAGCTCTGTATTAAAATACCTATGGGTATGTTATCATGCAATTTAACAAGTAACTTTAGATATTTCTCGCCAGATCTCGTGGGTGTTTCAAATACCTAATAATAATATAGATGTGTACTTAAAACTAACAGATATTTACTTCATCATAATATTTCATCACTAATTTGCATAGTTTACGTAGGCAGGAAGGTTGGTTCTGTTTCTATAGTACGTACCTATCACACTATCATTTATATAAGTTGACAGATCATTTATTAAATTATTCAGCCGTCTATCTTAGGTAGGTAAACGGGAACGTATGCAGAAATTAGGTTAAAAAATCTACGACATACGTATCTTTGCCTTCACAGCTTCGCTACAACTTGTCTGCAACTTATTCAGAACGTTTGTATTCGTACAACTTTGATAGTACTATGTTATGTGTAGACGATAGAAAGTTGATTTGTTATTATTGTTGTCTCTTTCAAAATGCAGTCTCTTTCACACGCTTGATTTGGGCGGGGTCGACTGTAGCAGTGGCTGGTTACATGTGCTGCCATCTAGAGTCTTATAATATTCAACTCTCTTTCACTAACGCAGAGTTAAGTTAACATATGGGCGTTGTGATTCCGCTACTCGCTACTAGGTGGCGTTGGGTATACCTTTTCCAATTTGATGAAAATGGCGAAAATGAGTGTGATCTACTCTGAAAAGTGATAACCGAAAAGCTCCAAAAAGTTTTAAAAACATGTTTCTCGTTTTTATTAAAACGTTAAAGATGTAATGTGTTTTTTTGTTTTGTTACAGGTGTTAGTGGAATACGATGGTGTAGACTGGCAACGTCGCGAGTGGGTGGCAGTTTATTCACGACGGACGTTTCGTGTTTTTTTAGTGGAACGAACTCTTGTTTGGGCACCTAGAAACCACGAAGGAAAAGACATCAAATGGCCGGCTTTGGTAAATATTTTTAAACAGTCATATTGCTTACTCGATAGATGGCGTTAGTAGTAATAGTTAGTGGCGTGTTTAGGCGTAATATCGTGCCCCGTAGTAAATTGTTTAGGCATGTACTTATCGTTTGCTTTATAATATTGTAGGGTTTAGGAAACTTTGCCAACAAAAGGTACCGAAAGCTTGCACAATTGTTTAATATCTAATTTCTTTATAAATGATGGCTCAATATAGGTAATAAAAAATCATGAATGGACTTATAAAACACTTTAGTACCTACTTTACTACATCTGCAAGAGTCGGTAAAGTAAGGTTAGATTCACCGTATATTTTATCCGCACGTGTCCTGTACGACCTCTGTGTGTCAGATTTACACGCGCCCTCTTTACGAATGGCGGTCACGTATTGTAAATGTCTGAGGTCAACATTGATTTGAAATTGAGCCCTTGAAAGGATTAAGATATAACTGGAGTCCTTTAAGTGATGTAAGGTAACGGTAATGATAATTGAAAACGGTAGGTACCAACCTAATTGATTTTTTAAGACTCACATTAATTAGTTTGGTACTTACTTGTTTTCAATGAACTTTAAAACCGACTAGTACGGGAATATGGTTGATAGCGATCTTAAAGGTTTTTTACTTCGTCTATATAATATCTCTGTATACCTACCACATGTGAGACAATACTCAAAAAATACTTAATTGGATTAACGAATAAAGCTAAATTAAGGCATAGATACTTACTGCTACGGCCTTTAACTAATAGATTAGATAGATTAAACATAATAGCCCTCTACATTAACGTCAGATAGATTTCTAAATATAGGTATTTTAAGTAATTAAGTTATAAAGTTTAAGAGATTCCATTAGCCTAAGTGGGTCGAGTTTACTTTCTTTGTCTGATAACAACGCCATCTAGTAGCAAGTAGAGAAAGCGTACTGATCTTTAATTAGAGCGGTAAAGTGGACTACCGGATAGTGTTTGAGAAGGGTAATTAAAGGCCAGTCCCAGGAGCTTAATTAACTTTGTAAAGCTAATCACATCCTTGTTTATTGAGATTGTAGTAAAAAGAAAATTTTGCTTAGCTAAGGTCAATTTGTTATTTGACAATGCTTTGTAGATAAGTACAAACATGATATTTTAATATTAAAGTATAATTATTACTTTGTTATAAAATGCTGTTCATTTTATTCTTTACATTTAGATTTTTTTTACACACATTCTTGGCAATTTTATCTGTATTACTAAAGAATAATTATGTAAATTTTCGTAGACGTTCATGCCGTTGGCAGCTGACCTGACGCTGCAGGCCGACGCCCAGCCGGTCGAATACCTTCACGACAAACACCTGGAGTTCTTGGATTACGCTAATCTCCTTCCTTATCAGGTAAGGCAATATCATAGATAATATATATAAAATAATCCATAGATTTATGGAATAACGAAATTTGGTCGTCATGGCAACTACCTACTTACCATTTTTGCCACGGTTACCGCATAAAAAAGGTGTTACTTTTGTGTTACAGTAATGCGCGCGCATCTTTTATTTTCACTCATCATTTTTACACAACTTGCCAAAAGAAGCTATAACTTCTAAAAAACTGATCATTTGGTCGCATATAAGCAACAGTCAATGCCCGAAATTCGACCCTTACCTAATACCTGTGATAATACTTACATAGTAGAAGGATGAAGAGAGGCATTTGCCCAGTTATGACACTACATTGGCGAAACAAAAACAAAGTACTTTTAACCTGTAACTGTATAAGGGCAAGGTAAAGCCGCCTTCCCATACAAAAGGAACGAAACATGTCAGTATTGTGCTTATAAGTTGTATAGCTCTCGTACGGCACGGCGGCTCATCCAATAAAGACCTAATTTGAATGGGATCTATTCGTAACAAACGTTCGAATGGTACGCATTTACAGAAGGTATATACAACCTAAAGAAAGTATACCGTTCAACCGTACAGAACTATATGAAGTCGATGAGCAATGAACTCGTTGCCGCGCCCATTGAGAGACCAGTTTGTAAGCCTATTAGGGAACTAGTATTTAACAGTAATTAGTCATATGCCTGAACATAAACTTGTCAGGACCATCATGTAGGATGTAATCAACAGTCATATTAATACCTACAAATCATCAACTTAAAATGAGTTTAATAAAATTGTCATCCAATTATTCGACACCAAAAATCATTTTTAGCAAGTGTATACATTATTCCCCTTAATGCGGTGAAACGTTTGCGATGATTGTTAAAAAAAGTTATCATATTATATACTGCCAGTATTCCAGTACTTACATACCTACCTATAACAAGTTCTTGCAGCGAATATAAATATAAATAATGAAAAGTATTATTTATTCATAGCGACCGTTTCGCACTGCAACCACGTTCTACCGGTAGTTCCAGTCTCACGTGACAGGTGGCGCTACGGGTCATTGTTCTCAGTTACACCAGGCATTTGGAATACATTATTGAGCATGCGGGTGCATTTCCTCACGTACCTACAACTGCATAGGTTTCAAATCGTTCACTGTAAATACTTAATTGTGCGGGTCGGATAATTATGCGATATTTTTAGCAGATATTTTAACCGCATTTACATTGTTGCTGAATTAGTAATTTATTTATTGAATAGAAGAAATATCTGCAATCAACATCTGGAGTATTTACTATAATATATTTTTGTTCTTGCCTGGTCACTGGTGATAGTTATTCGGAGTTGATAACCTATCTAGCATCTCAAAGGCCACGTCATTCACGTGGTTATGACTATAATGCCGCTTTCGGTCAACAGATGGCAGTAAAAGTCGTTTTGTAAATATTTACTTTTCATTCTAGGGACAATCTAAACTCAACTTTTGTCTTATGACGCGACAGCAATCTAATAATATATAATAGAGGTACTGTAGTGGATTTAATCCGTTTTAGTGGAAACCATATTAAAGTATAAAAGACAAATAATACTTTTTTTTTAATTTTGGGACTTTATAAAATGGAAAATTGATTTTACATTATTAAATATAAGGATTCAATTCAATTGATGTTACAAACATGCTTTTACAAAACACAAATTTATCTACACGTAAATATTGGCTGTCACGTTGCCAAAACAAACAAAGGATTGCGTAGGCTTTTGACAACTTTTTCATTTCGCTTTGTTTATTGGCTTCAGTTAAACACAACAAAAGTCCTCGTGAACAAAATTACTTGGCGTGTACCAATCTTTTACAATAACAAACCGTAAATCCATTGTCAAATAAAAAAACGGATCTTTGTTTTCTGACATTGTAGGGAAGCTGAATAGATAAGTGCCTTTGCCAACTGAAAAACGCTACAAGTAAAAAAAAATGGACAGGTGTGTGTTGTAAGAGAGGAGTTGACACTTACCGACTCTCTTAAAGGTATACCTCTATTCTCTGTCTACGCTCCTGGAGTATTAATGCGCTGTGCACATAATACTATTATTGTTCTGTGCACAGAACACTAATATTATACTCTAGGTGAGGTTCTGTGTACCGACTTCCTCAAATCAAGAACTCGCCGAGTTTCATTATTTTAGTGCTTTTCTTTTACTTGTCTTTGTAACTTTTCTTTTTTTATTTTATATTTATTATGTATTTATAACATTTATTATTTCTTTGTACCTAGGTCTCAGTTATCATGTTGAATAATAACCAGGTTTAATAAAATACTCCGCGTGGTTAGCTTGTTTTATATTATACTAGATTTTGCTCGCGCTTTCTCAACTCTCCACTGCCTTCCTCAATAAGTCGGCTATCTATCAGAATTTTTCAAATCAGACCAGCATTTCTTGAGATTAGCGCGTCCAACCAAACAAACAAACTCTTCGGCTTTATATTATTGGTATAGATTCCCACATGTAATGGATAGTACGAATAGTCTTAAAATAATAATAATAAATACCACTGAAAATATTAACACATATCAGAATTAGTAACAGATCTCTTGATATGCAGGTGGTAGGTCAAGTTAAGTGATTATAGCATACCGTTATTAACTGCAGGATATAACAATTACTTACGTAAGGCTCGGCCTTAAGACATGCGGGTCATTCATTAATACAATAAAAGAATGTTAAGGTGATATAAGCATTGCTTGTTTATACATTTTGCCTTTTAAGGTCAATTCACATTACAACTTGTGTCGTACCCAAGTATTGACTTAATCGCCATCTTTTATAGAATTTGGAATGTATTTTGAATTAAATTACAGTCACAATAATTTCATTGTTATTAATTAGAGAGATAACGTAAAGCCGATAATAGATGGCGCTAGTAGTAATTTAGAAGTACTATATAATTTGTAACAAACTATTCAAGTAATAGAGATATAATTTTATTACTACTGCTGTTATTATACCTTTATGATTCCAGTAACGAGTAAAATAAATACATCCCAAATGCTACTAGTAAATCTTAAATTTTAGCATGAAAGAAAAATAGTTGTATTACAAAGTCGTAATCTACAAAACGAAGATCGAAAACAACATAAAAAAGATAAATCGGTGCACTAAAATCCCATTATCTGCGTTTTGGAACATAAAATAAAGAATCGGTGTACTATATTCAGGCTCAAAATGTAGGTGGCCCTGGCTGGCCTCCCTCACCCCTTCTCCTAACAAAGAATTTATACAACACGGGAAAAAGGACAAAAGACTACTTCAGAATGACTTTGTGGACATTTTGTTTATTAATTCTGTATGTATTTTGCATAATAAAATACTTTTTATTTAGGCTTGCACTTATTTTTGTAACGCAGTGATGATTATTAAATAAGTAGCCCCATGTAATACACACATAAAGCACTCGTGAAATACCTACTATTAAAAGGGTAGGACTACCTATTATTATTTTACTATTTATATTATTAGTGATAAGACCGCCCATTGTACTAATGAATTCCGTTTTTCTGTAAACTTGCTTTGGTGTACAATAAAGAGTTATTATTATTTGTTTCTCTTTTTAAATCACGGGATAACTTCAAGTGAAGGGGTGGTCCTTTGTAAGGCTTACATGGGGACACAGGTCCAACGCACAGAGGCCTTGTTGAGAACTTTACTCTAATATGTGATGGGGCACCTACCGGGGGCCATGCACCCCTGCTCTATGAAAGAAGCGAAATGAACGGCCCAAGGTAGCTACAGAACTATTATTACTACTACTGCTGCTGTTACCATGTACCTACCTATGTTATGAGTAATGTACTTTAAATATTAATATTTGTCTAATTAATTAAGAACGTATTTACATTTTAATAGCATGTCATAAAATATTAAAAAGATGTCTAAAAGCTTTAATCTTTTTGTAATTTAATACCTTAAGTATTAACTTTGTTTTTATCTACAAAACATGTCCCATCGCCCTTGACATTTAGGGTTGTTTTACTTTCCAAGAAAAATACGTGAGTTAGCGAACTAGCAAATGGTAGTCTCTGAAATTTTCGTGATTACATCATTATTTTTAACCGACTTCAAAAGGAGGAGGGTTTAGATTGTATGTTTTTTTTTGTATGTTTGTTACGCGATATCTTACAAAGAAAAAATTTCGTCATTGATTACCCATATTATGTCAGAGATGGTCCCATATAATAAGGTATAGTAGTTTGGGTTTTAAATAAAATTAATTGATGTTTTTGACCATGTACGAAAAACCGTCATCACAGATTATTAAAATAAACGTGTACACCACCGATAATTTATAAATTATTTTTAATATGGTTTTCTCATGTGCCTAAGTAAATTCATGGAAATTCTTATGAGAAATAAACGTATATCAAACATCAATTAAGTTACTAGATAGGAAAATCGCATTTTGTATTTTCGTACTATTGAAGGCGGTTTTAATTTTCCTTTTTGTGTAGTCAATTATTCGTTTATTTTGTCATAGTATCTGTTTGTGAAGTATTATTGTGTGACGTAACAGATATAAAAAATAATATTGAAAATTTATCTGTGTTGTAGGTTTGTTTTATATTTACCGTGTTTACAATCATTCTGTTGTATGGCATCGATATTGATGTCGAAATAAATGTTATACATTTATTTAAACATATTGGAGGAAAACCTTCCCGCACGGCAACCAATGAGGTAAATCGACATAATATTTTCAATAAATTGATCAAAGATGCTATAAATAGTACTAAAACAGAATCAACATCAGCCCGTCCGTAAAAAGAACATATTAAAGCTTATTAGTTTAAGAGATGAAAGAGGGATGGTAAAAGCAAAACGCATAACCGACCCAATTTCCAGTGAGACGATACGAGTGTTTATCCAAACTTGTGCGCTTAGGCGAAGTGGGGAGATCAAGGACGATGTCTGCCAAACATGGGGCGGGTTTCCCCGGGCGACGGGCGAGGGGAGCGTCGGGTGGCTTGGCAGTGCGGAGGTGATCTGGCGGGGGGCGCGGTATGTTTTGATCCTCGCCGCCCGCTTTATTGATTTTCCGCGCTCGCTCCGCCCGCGCCTCCCCTTTATTACATACATATTCCGAGCCAGGTGGATGGTGGTATTGCCGACTGTCGTGCTATTTTCGGTTAGCCCCGGCCACCTCGCACCCGTGGCAACTGGCAACGTGATGATTGATCGGCTTCAACCCCGCAAAAGCCAATCTTTTTTGTTTTGCTATAAAATCACATAGGTCAGTCAAAATTTCAGTTCTTTTAGCTTATTTAAAGATATTTCAAAATAAAATTTTATAGGAGCCTTATTTAATTTAATTGGTAATAGTTTAAGAACATTGGAACTTTGCGAGCTGTTCTTTTAGTTAGTATATTAATTAAAATAGAGCTTATTGTTTTTGATTGTGTTTGCAAGATAAACAATTAGTTTGTAACAAAGTCGTTACGGTGAGATTGAGAATATATTTTATGTAAATTACAACACACAAACGCTCCAACGACCTTAAGTGGAATATTATTACAAAA